>JAYRCH010000150.1:2915031-4372547 GCA_037179445.1 Phengaris alcon alcon
TAGTACCACATATTATATAACTAACGCTACTTAGTGAAACGATAATGTTGATTTGTAAGTAACAATGTTTTTTTACAGTCTCAAAATAACCAAAGAAGAAATTGGTACCAAATTGAGAAAATTCGGTTTTATCTTACCATCTGGGTACTTATGAAAGTCTGAAACATAATGATCGAATTAATATTCAGGTTTCATTTCAAAGCAATTTAAACAAATCGCGAAGGAAAATAATATGCTAAAACGAGTGAAAACATACAGTGTATTGAGAATAAAGAAACATGTAAGAACAGTAGAACAAAGGATGAAAATTACGAAATGAAGGTAAAAGTCCGCTTAGGAAAATATGTGAAACAATTAAGCTGAGAATAGTTGAAATTATAAAGTTCTTTCCGTAAACAATCAACATCACATGATAAGGTTACATGGGGGCTGCAATAAGAGTAAGTATACTAATTTATTTAACTTTCTGGGTGAAAAAGAAGTAAGAATTCACTTTTTGTATGGCACATATACACATTTTGCCACATCATGCTATTTTCGATTATACAGGTGACCTGAAATTCGATACATTCCTTTGAAAGACAGAAAGTAGACCTCATTTAAAGTAATATTTTTCATGGCATCCCCTATCCGAAAGTTAATATTTACAAAGTTATTGAAATTTCAAAAATGTTTTCTTTATTTTCGACTTTTTGACTTTGACATGATGTATTTTTAAAAATGTTTGTCTTTTTAGTGATTTTTTAATGTATTTCAACCGTCAATGAGTCAAATATTATTTTTAAGGAATAAATAGGGACAAACTAAGCGAGAATTTTTCATTATGAGACATGAAACAGAATTTTCTTTTAAGAAAAATGCACATTTTTCTTAAAAACAGGTGATTTTCTTAAAAAAATGTATGATACAATGCGTACAAATACCTTAAATAACTTTCTTACCTGATAAGCTTCCAAAAAAGGTACAAATATGTACATAAAAATATGAACATGTAATAAACAAAGACAAAACAATCATCAGGTAACGTTATCTCAAGAATTACTCTACCTGAGGCGACCTTTTTTTTCAATTGTTTCCTTTGTTCAAACTTCGGGATGTTTCGGCTACTGTCATCGCGGCCCTTTGTCAATGAGTTACCGACTGGCTTAGAGAGCAAATTTAGTAGCTAATATTAGTTTTAAGTCAACTATTGCCGTGTACGGACGTATTGTTGCTTTAAACTACACCCTTATTTCTACTTGTGATTTTTTTGTATCGCGATGGCTGCTTTTGAGTACGATGAATACGCTGACATCTTGTTTTGTTACGGACTTTGTAATGGTAATGCTGCTGCTGCACGAAGAACATACGTTGAACGTTTTCCGAATCGACGAGTGCCAAACGTTAGAGTGTTTTCAACAACATTTCGACGAATTCGGGAAAGCGGCCGTGTTGATAGAAGACGTGGCGATTCAGGCAGACCTCGTTTGTATGCTCCAGAAGAAGAAGAAGAAATTTTAACACTTTTTCAAAATGATCCTTCTATTTCTACAAGAGCGGCAGCTAGAAGACTTGGATTGAGTCAATGGAAGGTGTGGTTTACAGTACACACAGCGCGTCTACATCCATTTCACTACACACCTGTCAAGCGTTGGAAGAGGGAGACCCGGTTAGAAGAATGGAATTCTGCCGTTTTATGATAAATGCAGACATGGAGGATCGCAATTTCTTCTCGTGGACGGATGAATCGAAATTTGACCGTGACGGGATAAACAATTTCCACAACACACATTACTGGGCACCAAAAGGAGAAAACCCCAGGATGAAAAAAGAAAGGGCCCATCAAACCAGATTCAGTTTAAATGTCTGGATGGGTATAATTAATAATAATTTAGTTGGACCTCATTTTTTGCCTCAAAATTTAAATGGTGAAATGTACGAACATTTCCTAAGAGAGGAGATTACTGGTTTAATGGAAGATGTGCCAATAGCAACTCGTCGTAATATGATTTTCCAGCATGATGGTTGCCCGGCTCACTTCCGCCTCGGCGTACGCCAGTGGCTAGACCAAACTTATCCACATCGCTGGATAGGTCGAGGCGGGCCAATTCCTTGGCCAGCACGGTGTCCCGATTTGACCCCGTGTGATTTTTATCTTTGTTCAAACTTCGGGATGTTTCGGCTACTGTCATCGCGGCCCTTTGTCAATGAGTTACCGACTGGCTTAGAGAGCAAATTTAGTAGCTAATATTAGTTTTAAGTCAACTATTGCCGTGTACGGACGTATTGTTGCTTTAAACTACACCCTTATTTCTACTTGTGATTTTTTTGTATCGCGATGGCTGCTTTTGAGTACGATGAATACGCTGACATCTTGTTTTGTTACGGACTTTGTAATGGTAATGCTGCTGCTGCACGAAGAACATACGTTGAACGTTTTCCGAATCGACGAGTGCCAAACGTTAGAGTGTTTTCAACAACATTTCGACGAATTCGGGAAAGCGGCCGTGTTGATAGAAGACGTGGCGATTCAGGCAGACCTCGTTTGTATGCTCCAGAAGAAGAAGAAGAAATTTTAACACTTTTTCAAAATGATCCTTCTATTTCTACAAGAGCGGCAGCTAGAAGACTTGGATTGAGTCAATGGAAGGTGTGGTTTACAGTACACACAGCGCGTCTACATCCATTTCACTACACACCTGTCAAGCGTTGGAAGAGGGAGACCCGGTTAGAAGAATGGAATTCTGCCGTTTTATGATAAATGCAGACATGGAGGATCGCAATTTCTTCTCGTGGACGGATGAATCGAAATTTGACCGTGACGGGATAAACAATTTCCACAACACACATTACTGGGCACCAAAAGGAGAAAACCCCAGGATGAAAAAAGAAAGGGCCCATCAAACCAGATTCAGTTTAAATGTCTGGATGGGTATAATTAATAATAATTTAGTTGGACCTCATTTTTTGCCTCAAAATTTAAATGGTGAAATGTACGAACATTTCCTAAGAGAGGAGATTACTGGTTTAATGGAAGATGTGCCAATAGCAACTCGTCGTAATATGATTTTCCAGCATGATGGTTGCCCGGCTCACTTCCGCCTCGGCGTACGCCAGTGGCTAGACCAAACTTATCCACATCGCTGGATAGGTCGAGGCGGGCCAATTCCTTGGCCAGCACGGTGTCCCGATTTGACCCCGTGTGATTTTTATCTTTGGGGTCATATGAAGGCTTTGGTGTATATTACACCCATAACTACTGTAGAGGAGCTCAGAAGCCGCATAAGAAATGCAGCAGAAGAAATCAAAACTAGTCTTACTACCAGAATAATCAAAACAGAGGTACGGAGAAGACTACGGGCCTGTATCAGAAACAGAGGTTCACATTTTGAACAAGACCTAAAGTAGAATATTTATTATTAAATTTAATTAAACATTGATGTTTTTTAAACACAACAAACGGAATTAAATTCAAGTTTTTCCTTTTATTTTAACCGTATCGCAAATAAATCGATTTAGACATTATTTCATTTTACTTCTAATATGTTCACGACAACGTCATTTTTTTATGTAGACATTTGCACCTTTTTGGAAAGCTAATGAGATAAGGAAGTTATTTAGAATATTTGTACGCATTGTATCATACATTTTTTTAAGAAAATAACCTGTTCTTTGTTTTTTCTGAAAATTCTATTCAGAATTTAGAAAATTCTGTTTCATGTCTCATAATGAAAAATTCTCGCTTAGTTTGTCCCAATTTATTCCTTAAAAATAATATTTGACTCATCGACGGTTAAAATACATAAAAAAATTACTAAAAAGACAAACATTTTTAAAAATACGTCATGTCAAAGTCAAAAAGTCGAAAATAAAGAAAAAATTTTTGAAATTTCAATAACTTTGTAAATATCAACTTTCGGATAGGGGATGCCATGAAAAATATTACTGTAAATGGTGTCTACTTTTTGTCTTTCAAAGGAATGTATCGAATTTCAGGTCATTCTGTATAATAAATACAAATCTTGTAATACGTATATAATCGGAATCTCGGAAAAGGCTGCCAGTATTTCTATTAAATTTAGTTTGCAGGGAGTTTTGGTGGAGAAAAATCAATGTATATAGGTCTTATCTCTGGGAAACTGCATTTTAAGTTATATATGTTTTTTCTTTGGTCTCGTAAGATATAATAAATAATATAATGAGTAATTTCGATTTCTAAATGTCAAAACGGATTGGCTGCTTGGTTACTTTCGGACTTCGAATACCGGTCAAATTATTATTTTTGTGATTCAGTTGTTTGTTTTTCTTTTATATATTTTTTTTACCGTTCTACTAAAACTCCAAGCAAGGCTTAATCTCCCAGGTACTAGAAGTCTAATATGTACAAGTTTTTTGAAATATTGAAGCCTTCAAAACTTCATGTTCTCGCAAATGCGTTCTTCTTAAAATGCGTTGTTCGCCTGATGATAATAATGCTGTCCTAATGACACTAAAGCTCGAATATCTGGCAATACGTCTTAATTGATCTAATCTACTAAATTGTCTATCAGCGCGAGAAGGATTAGCAATATCTCAAGCTATATTACTCTCAGGGCCGTCTTTAACCTATTAGGGGCCTTGGGCACTTGAGAATAATGGGACCATATTTTTTTCTCTTTTACCTGTTTAAACTTTAAACCCTGAAAGACTTAACAGGTTAAAATCTGTTCAAACTTCCAACTTAAACACTGAAAAACGGTGAATTTCGAAAAATTACCATAATATTAGCCGACTTGAACAGACTTGAACAGTGAGCTCCGTGGATAGACCGTTTGATTCGCACTCGAGAGAGTGCAGGTTCGATTCCCAGGTTGTGGCGTGTACCAATGAGACTTTTTCAGATCTCAAGTACATTATACGGACGCTCTAATGGTGAAGGAAAACATCGTGAGGAAACCTGTGTGCGAGTTTTCGTCACTACTCACCGTGAAGAAGTTAACTACAATTTGTATGGCATCGAAACAGCGCCACTAGTGGTAAACAATGGTAACTAATTAAATGCCATACTAATTGTAGTTAACTTCTTCACGGTGAGTAGTGACAAAAACTTGAACTCCGCACACTGCACATGGTTGGCCCCAGTCGTATTGACCAGTCATTTCTCTGGACTAGGCTGACTATATTGTGAGAATGCTGTATGTGCTTGGGCAACCATACGACATTTTAAAACCAACTATTCCAGGCACTACAGTATTTCAAGAGTGGTAACTTCGCTCGGAGAATACTGTATAAATCATCCAATATCGGATGAAAAGGTCTAAGTTTAAACAGAACATCGCGTGGGTAATAAATAACTTCATATTGGGTCCTTACATATGAAATTGGCGTTTTGTCGTACTGGCCACTTTGATCTTAAATATATCTTTGGTTAGGAATTCGATGGGGCAGTCCAAAGCGCCTTCAAAGATTTTATTGATTCCTGTCCGAATGGTTTTTTTAGTAAAGGAATCAATGAACTACCTATGAGATGGCAAAAGTGCATAGATAGCAATGGTATATACTTTGATTAAATCAATATATTATTATGTTTAAAAAAAAATTACTTTATGTTCCTCCTTTACAATACGCCAATTTCGTATGTCATGATTTTTATTTCCGTATTATGGGACAGCACTTGGGTTTTATTTCTATAATATAAATGTTTTACAAAATCGTAAACGATGAATGTTACCAACTATGAAGTTTTTTTGACACAGCATTAAACATTAACATTAAACTATTACGAGTGTTTTTTATTTTGACAGTTTATCTTGTTTACTTATTTTGTTTACACACATACCGATTTAGTCTGGAGCGGACCAATATGACAGCACGACACTCGTGTGTTTGATTTTCGGCTCAGTGCATACCGATTTTTGTACAGTGTTCCATATCTCAAAAATATTTCTCCCCAAACTTAAATAAGCTGATTAATCTATATAATTATATAAAAGAAAGTCGTGTTAGTTTCACTATTTATAACTCAAGAACGGCCTAACCGATTTGGCTGAAAATTGGTGTAGAGGTAGCTTAGAACCAGGAGACGGACATAGGATACGCCGAGTCAGTCTATATGACTGTTTGCGATAATCTCAAAAACTACTGAAATGATTTTCATGCCGTTCACATATACCGACAGAGAGGTTCCTCGGGAAGGTTTAGGTCGATAATAATTTGTTAAGGTTTTGTGGAAATTGTTTGATTTATGACGATAATTGTTAAAGGTGTCGGAAAAAAGCCGTCTGGAAACTTTTATCGAAAACGCTGCCTAACCTAACCCGTTGGAGATAAATAACAAACAATATAATAACATTAAATAATAAAAATGTATGGTGGGATGGTTTCTCTTTTATAGGTCTACAAAAAAGTCCGCAATGGCAAAGATATGTCCATCTTTTAAGGATATGTTACTGATGATCAGAAATAATGTGGTATTTTTATGTATCGATCAATGGCTTAATTGAATTAAAAACAAAAACCCCAAGAGGACTTTTTTACCTAATTTTAGATGATAGATGATGAGTTATACTATTTTCAAGATTTACGCTGATTTTATTGGAATATAATTGGGTTATCCCAATCAAAATTGTTATTGGGATAAGCCAATTATATTATAATATACAATAAGATAATTATAACAAATAATAGATAAGCTAGAAACCCTAAAATTTTTATGTGTTTATATACATACAGATTTACGTGTAAATGACATAAAACTAACGTGTCACTTAATCTGATTAGACTTCCTATAAATTTTTATACCCCGGGCTATATACACACATAAAAATTGATTCTTAAGGAGTAAAGTCTAAAAATCCTACGCCCTAGTAAGCAACCGTAGATTTTTCCCTAATTTTGGGGGGAAAATCCTTATGTTGACAACACTGAGATCGTTGTCCCGCCCAATCGCCCGACTGCTCTACACCGCTTGATATGATATGATATATATTTTGGGCTTGAATATAAATTTTAGAAGATAACTAAATATAAGATATTAATTAAAACTGTATGGTTTAAAGGGCTACTATAATGTGTATAAAATGTTTAAAGTGACTAACGTATTTAATTTGACGAGGCCATACGCCACCGGCGTACACAGTATGATCCTCGGTATCTCGGATGATAATATAGATTATTCGGTACGAAGTGGACCACGAATTTGGTTCGCTCCGTACCGAATCCGTTCGTGTGTTAGCACTTTTAGTATGGGAAAATTTAGTTGTCATATTTTACTCGCATTTTTCTCACCTTTTAAATCTTCCCTGAGCTTCCACAATCATTTCAAGATCAAAATTAGCTAAATCGGTCCAATAAATTTATTTATTAATAAACAGCTGTTCTCAAGTTATAGCGTGACTTGGATAAATGGGGGTATTTTTTTATAAATATAGATGATCCAGTCATGCACTTCGAAGACCAAGAAAGCACACGTAAATCTTCTGGTGTTGCATGTATCCATGGGATTCGGTAATTACTAACAATCAGGCAATATGTCTGGAGTCTGCTCGTTTCTGGACTATTCCATAAAAATAACGACATTAATTGCATCTTGCGACATTCATTTCAGAACGTAACTCAAAATTAGGAATGCCAGAGTAGTCAGCACTCAGCAGCAGGGTGCTAGTTAATTCCCTTGGTCGTTACGGAGCACAATTACGAGTACAAGCGACACTCGCGTATAATGAGACTGAGCTAAGGAGTATACCTGGGTTATTCTATGGTTGCTATACGGTTACGTTTATACTAGATGTTGCCCGCGTCTTCGTGCGTCCAAAAATTAATCTTGCGGAAACCGTATATTTTTCCGGGATTAATAGTAGCCTATGTCCTTCTTCGTGACCTAGTTTGTATCTATGCCAAATTTCATCAAAATCGGCCATGTAATTTCGGAGCCTATTTAATAGAAACAAACAAATCTTACCTCTTTCTAATTAGTGTAGATTAAACATAATTTCATTAAAATTTCATGTATAATTAACGGGATCTCTTTTTTTGGCATATTTTTTTTTGCAAAATTTAATTGGGCATAACTGATTAGGCATATTTTTTGTCATAATAATACTTTAGCATATTTGTTGTACATACTACTCAAGATTGTCTAATACACAACAGTCGACAGAATGTGACATGTCACGTACTGTATACAAAAGAAAATTGTTATTTAAAATATCATGAAATTATATAAGATAAAGTGATACTTTACTTATTAGTATCACAACATAACAATATAATTGTTGGACTTTGAGATACATCATACAAGTCGCGAACACTTTAGTCGTACCGTAGAATGACCCACCTACAAGATGGACAACAGACTCTGACCTGGTTAGTCAATAAATGCTGATGTAACATAATATGCTGCTTAGTTTGGGTGCTATTTCGCCGAGGGTATAATAGGCTCTAGCCTATTATCTATGCACTCTAGTGCTAGACGGCTGATTTTTTACAGCATAAATGAATAGTACTCATTTTATTAAATGGTCTTAAATATGAGTAACTGAGTACAGCGATTTGTTTACAAAATTTCCCAAGTCTCGTGAAAACGCTCCATACAAAAGTCGTACCTAACTGTGACGTCACAATTAGGTTAAAGTGTATGAAATATCAGGTCGCAGGAAGATATTTGTAAATATCTCTGAAATTTGTGTGTTTAAGTTCATACTTATAGTGCTAACAGCCACTTGAACTTCTCATATATCCGCGAACCGAATCCGGTGTCGCTACACACGCACGGATTTGGTCCGGCAGACCGAATTGGAAACTCGACACTTGTGTGTTCGATTATTAGTTCTATTGTATTAGCACATAGTTCTATTTACAGTGCTGTTTTTTGACGACGACGTTGATTCCCGCAATCCATTAAAATCGTGCGGTGATACCAACTCTCAACAATATTTGTCCCCAAACTTAACTCTTAATTCTACTCTGATTATTTATACTATTTGCGAGATTTACGCAAATTTTATTGGACTATAATTGGGATAACCCAATTATAGTCCAATATTAGCGTAAATCTCGCTATAAGAGTTAATAAGATAGAAACTCTAAAAACTTTATGTGTTTATACACATAAATACATAAAACTAACGTGTCACTTAATCTGATTAGACTCCCTATAAATTTTCATACCCCTGGCTATATACACATATAAAAATTGATTCTTAAGGAGTAAACTCAAAAAATCCTGCCCTCTAGTAAGCCCCCGTAGATTTTTTTCCCTAATTTTGGGGTGAAAATCCCCAAGTTGGCAACACTGAGATCGATGTCCAGCCCAATTTCCCGACAGCTCTACGCACGCATGGATTGGGTACGGAGCGAACCATATCGCTCTTACGGAACCCTATCACCTCGATGCGACGTGCGAGACCGCTTGATATGATATATTTTTCAGGCTTGAATATAAATTTTAGAAGATAACTAAATATAAGATATTAATTACAACTGTATGGTTTAAAGGGCTACTATAATGTGTATAAAATGCTTAAAGTGAGTAACGTATTTATTTTGATGAGGATCGTACTGTGTACGCCACCGGCCCCCCGGCCCCCCGGCCGGTCCAATCGCAATGTCCCTGCATTTTAAATCTGTAATATCTTCGAAAATATTTATTTAAATTTCGTGCTGTAATGGGCCATATTGATCTTTATTAAATGCACAATATATTTAAGGTACTTAAATAAGGATTAATGCTGTATTGCTTAAAATTGCTTCGTAAATAAGCCATTATTTCTCGTAGAAAGTAAAGGATAAAAAATGGTTATTGTGGGTTATCCCTAAGAGACAGACATATACCATCGGGGGATTTTTTGTAGACCTTTTTAAGGTGTACAATACTGTAGTACATTATTTTGATCTATCTCTTAGGGTTCAGCCAGCGTTTGCAATGTAAGCGAAAAAAATGTGTTTATTTATGACATTAGAAACCTCTAAAATTATCAGTGCTTCTCTACTATATTATGCATGTTATATACATATAAACCTTCCTCTTGAATCACTCTTTCTATTAAAAAAACTCGCATCAAAATCCGTAGCGTAGTTTTAAAGATTTAACCATACATAGGGACAGACAGAATTATAATTTTATGGTTCTTTTGTGACAGGTTTTACGAATGTACTATTTTGTGATTGTTTTTAAAAAAATATCATGCCTGTCTCATAATATTATGTCTGTCTCATGAGACCCTCGAGGGTACTAGGCTACCTAGGTTTATAGAATTGTATGTAGGTAGTATCAAGTGTGCGATATTTAGGTACCCTAGTTGGGAATGCACAGCGAGCCCCGGCCTGCCTCAACAACATACAGATAGGACAAGGGCATCGGACGCAGAGCGTGAGTGCAACGTGCCAAAGACTAGTCCATCGGCCTACCGGAAAACAGACGCGCAATTCTTTTGTTTTATACTTATAAATCAGATTTCTTTTAAATTATACTGTAAGCTGATAATTAAAATAAAAAAGAAACTTAAAAGATCAGTTCACAAACTTTTTAACTAAGATAATTTATTCACTATTAATTACTTATATATTTAGTGTTTTGTCATCGTCAAAAGATGTTACTTACCTTGTATGTTATGTACCGGTGTGTATGTTAATAAAGTTATATCTTATAATAATTCAATTAGTTTAACTATTCAAAATTAAACATTACAATGTCTTTAGAATTTAATAACGCTCCAAGTTCTTAATTTATGATAAGTACTTAGAAGTCGGTTCAAAGTCAGAATACAAGAAAGTCCTTTATCCCCAAAATTCTTTTAATTAGGAATTCATATTGTAAGAGTAATTTTAAGATTATAAGATAATAAGGATGACTAATTTTTTAAGAGCGAGGATGCACGTGATAGATTAGGTTATAGATTATCAAAATTAAAACTGTATAATATAGAATTTAGGGATTAGATCTCAAATGGTTGACTCTTCAAAAGTCAACCTAATAAGACAATGTACAAATAATAAATTGTCAGGTAATATTTAGTTAATAATTGATATTAATCTATTACTAGGAATTTATTTACTGATATTTCGATTCGAACGTGTAATTGCTATAGCAAATACATGTATCTCAACCTACCCAAACAGTTAAAGGTAGGTAGATATAAATATACCATTTTCTAAAAAGATCTGTAATATTAAAAAGAGATTAGTCAAAATTGTTTATTTATTCGGAAATAACATAAAACAACACATGTTTTATGTTATTTCCGAAATAGTGTTCTGCAAATTGATAGTGAGTCTTTTATTAAATTTAATAAAATACTCACTTTCTATTTGCAGAACACTATTAATCTAACAACACAATTATTAATTACATTATGTCCCTTGATATTATTATATTACATGAAGTTTAAAGTTGTTATGGACACTTTAGATACTTTAAAAATTAAAACCGTTTGTGACTTATCATAACTTTTACACTTAGTGCCGCCTATAACGATTCAAATCATAAATCAATATCCATAACAGCTAGAAATAAAACCCAGACGATATTATACTTAGTACAATATTAATTGTCCACATTTATTCCCAATTATAATTACATTATTATTCTTTGAATTATTTAAAATTATAATACAGAAGTACTAAACATAAAGGGCATATGAAGAGCATATCCAACATACATTTACATATCATTAGGGAATATTTAAACAAATTAAAATTACAGAAATAGCAAACAAGACGTCAATCGTCAAACGAACCAATTCCGTATTCAAATTAATATTCATAAGGGAAGCCGGCTTGTATGCACGCCTCGCCTGTGCAGTGTGTACCTTCTGAACGTTACTCTATGCCGCTGTTGACCCCGGAGCGTGACCAGCCCGCGATCATTGCCACCAGCTCAATTGATACCGACCTATTATACGTATGTACCGCGTTATTATGTAGTTGTGCTTGTTGTGGTTCCGCATACTGTGGGAGTTTATGTGGAGTGCGTACTCGTTCCTATGTCTGTAGGTTGATATGGAATATCTAACTTCTTAAACATTTACTATTTCAATGAATACCATCTCTCTCCGGTATATTTTCTAATTTCTTATCTAATAAAGAAACGAAGGAAATATACAATATTGCTACCCACACAATGTCTTATGTATAATATCGACAAAGTTCCTGCTCGACCAGTTTCTAAATATTTAGCTGTGTACTAGTACGCCTTAAAATATTAAAAAGACTAAAAACGAAGTGAACGCAACGACTGTAGACGTGGTAGAGCTACTTATTTATACGTGAGTAGTGTGTGCGCACTGGTCGAGCGTCAACTTGTTCGATAGTACCTATGACATCATAAATTAGGGTACCGCAAGTCTATCTAATGTATCATATTATAATAATAACTTTGTTGCCACCGCTAGCGTGGATATCCTTCTCACATTATAACCAGGGGTTGTAAGTAGTTGATGATGATGATATTTAGTAGTGTAGTAACTTAATGAGTACTAAGTAGTGACACAATCGCAGTCACGGCGATTTCCGTCTGGGCCAATGCACATGTCCAGGGCACGACGTCGTGAATGTAAAACGATACGGTGTCGCGGCACGGTGCGTTGACGTGCAAATTCACTTCGCCGTAAAAAATCACGTCATGCCGCCGGATCGCCGTGTCATGAAAAATTCCGGTTCATTTTGCACCGTTCTGCGGTGACGTTGCCGCGCCGGCAAACGGTAACACGACACTGCACCCCAAAGATAATGTTACTATACTACATATTAAGAGGTGGTACTCTGAATAAAAAAAAGTGTAAGAAATTCATTTGAATTTCGAATTTTAAAGGCTTACCTTAGCTTTTTTACGTATTATGGTCTAAAAGTGCAAAAGATTCAAAACTAAAACAAAAAAAATAATTAAATAAAACTATAAGTACGTAAGTTATTATTATCGATTTTTTTAAGACCCAATTATTAGGTTAAAAAGGTAAATAAAACAGCAAAACAATTATAATTCGATCGTTTTTATTGCATTTAAAAAAAATACAAAAGTAAGGCAACGTTCCCACTGCTTTTATAAGAAGCCGCGACAGAAAAAACTGCACTATAAAGACTGCACTATAAATAGAGAAATAGATAGATTAAAATGTAACTCTACGCTAATACAACACAACTGAAAATCGTGTACAGCTGTCAAATCTTGTCAGATTTGACAGCTGTATACTTGACACTTCGATTTTCAGCTCTATTGTAGGTTAGCTGCAGAGGTTCTATTTACAGTGCAGTTTTTTCTATCACGAGTCGCGACCACAAAAAAAACTCTCGTGGGTACGAGGGCTAAAGGTTTTTAACCAAAATATTTCAGGTTATCACATACAGTGGCGTGCACAGGATTATGACACTGAGTATGCGGCGAAGTACTCGGTCACAAAAACTTTTTCGTTTATAGATTTTTAGCATAGCTACAGCCAAGCGACGGATCTCTAAGTCGAAACCATGCCAACAGAGCAAGTCTTATATGTACTACTATTCATGTACATCTTCTACGGCAACGCAGACAAAACAGCGATCGATCGTCGTGGCGGAAGAAATTCTAATAAGTAAAATAATAAGCATATTTTAAAATATTATAACTACTCACCAGTCAGTCAGCTTCAATTTTCACATATTCAAGGTTCCGGTTACTTGAGATTACTATATCCCGATGTAAATTACCAAATAATATGCAAGGAAAACAATATAATTTAATCGTGTGTACACAACCACACAGCCAGTATACGTTTCATAACTTTTAACATGAAATTTTCGAGTTACATTATTTTTTTGCTGGTTTAATTGTTGTAACTCGGGTACAGACCTACCTTTAGACAGAATTTGAATCTTTTCACTGAATGACAATTGTGAGAACTTCTTATTTTTAATTTTTAATAAACACACATTTTCAAAACCTCACAGTCAAATAACATTTTAAAAAAATCGACTAACTCACTAGTAAAAGCAAATCACTACAATTATTATAGAAACTCAGTAATAAACTGTTAAATGTACACACTTTCAAATGTTAAAATGAAAAATCTTTTAAGAAAACTATAAATAAACTGGAGCGATTAAATTGTAAACAATGCTTATCACATGAAATATGCAATATGGCCCCCGCGAAACACAAAACGTTTCTTCTATTTAAACAAATAAAACCTTACTAAAAAAAAAATGCGTAATGTGCTTACATGATTCATTAGATTCGCGTCGTATTGTTTTTACTCGGATTATAGGCATCGAATAATTTCCGACAAGCCAGTTCGGCGGTTTTCGGAAGCGATCGGATAGCCGAACCGAAGCTCTCGGCTCGGCTCTCGGTTCGGCCATCTCCCGCCGCATGACTTATCGCTATTTAATCATGTCGATATTCATGGGTGTGTGCGTTTGCGAAGTATGAAAATTATACATACATGCGATGATTTGTCCTGCAGAACTTAACGGTATTAGTTGCTATTTATAAAATATTAGGCGTTTTTAAGTTATTATATTTTTTAAATTAATTTATTAACTATTAATTAATTATTAAAGTCATCTAAAACGTACGAACGTTTTATTAAAATATCTGTGAATGACAAGTAAAGCACTGCATTTCTGCCTATATGGAGCGCACGTCCCTGATCACATACGGCATAGCCTGATTATCTTCAGCGGTTATCAGTTGGTGCAAAATAGGTATACTTCTGTGGGCCTACCAGGAACATTTGACTGCCGCGTAACCACGTAAAGCAACGTTATCGAATAAAAATTCTTGAAATATGTTCATGTTGCCAATATTATTGCGGCTCTTGAAATTGGAATCCAATACCTGCAAATTATGAAATTATACTACATATTACTTATTCGCAATACTAACAAAGGCTACAACTAAATGTAAAATTAGATCATTAAATATGTGGTCAAACTGTACAATAGTAGGTAATTAAAATATATAAAAAATAAAGAATAAATATTATTATGTGCCTATTTTAAACTATAAAGTTTTTACGGACGGGTAGAAGAAATCGTATTATGTCCGTATTTTTATTTATAAATAAAATATCAAGTATAACCAATATTAGGTAAGCAATAATATGACTTTGTTTTAAACATATTGCGTACATTGAACATTCGATTCTTATATTATTATTATAAACTTTTCAATATATTACATTTATTAAAACAAATGTAATCTTACCTCTTTTTAATATGATACATCTATGCTTAAGTCTATTTTCATTAAATCGAGAAGTTTGTACATATACTCACCGATATACTTTGAGTTTAAGCATGTTTATATTATTAAAATCATTGTTTCATCATAATAAATGTTGATTTTAAATTCACTACACTAAAAATTACAGTTTTTTGCCACTAACAGAATTATGTAATAGTTGAAATAAATTCTTCAAACGTATAGAATTTTAAATTTTGAAATTTAAAATTCTATATTTAAAATTCTTCTTTTTCTATTTCTGCATCACCAATCACAGGCGATGCGTGAAAGAGTACACACGTTATAAGAGCGAGCCAGTTATATGGTTTGCACAGACGATATTTATGTATAATTTTGAATTTCGAACGCTCATACCAGTTGCGAGTTAGGACACCCTGCTGCAGCCTTGCACGCTGACGACGTCGCGCGTCGTCACGTGGATATGTAGACAGGTCCTAACGCATCTCATTAATGCGCCGTCAGTACTCGAATTAAGTAGCTGCTTATATCGATCTCATTATAATAATACAGATAATCTTCTTGCTAATGTACTAGAAGCAAGAATCACTGGAAAACTACAGAGTATTGTTGACTTTGGAAAAAATCGCGTATCAAGCCTCGCCTTTAGTTGAAAAGCCTATTCGAAAATATCCCACACGAGGGATTTGAACGAGGAGACAAAAACATAACTACTTCACATGTATGGCGAGCCACCCCTAAACTATAAATATGTTATTATTTTTAAATGCTAAATGTAAAGTATATCCCACAAAAACATTACCCTAATCAAAAAAGCCAAGTATTTCCTTAGCGAAAAGTTATGAGATGTCGTAGAGACCAAGTGAAATTCAAAATAGTCCATTTAATTAGATACTTATGAAAATTTGTTACCGTGTGCGGAAAATTTTATTTTTATAATTTATTATATTAAATAGTGACTTGGCAATGAGCACTTTAATAAATCAAAATAATATATATGGTTACTAACGGCTGGAGTAATTGCTTACCATAAGGCGGTCCATTAGCTTCTTTCTAGATATATTCCACAAATAAAATGATTAATCGTGGACAAGTGCATTCTCGGATCAATTACCCCCCCTAAGCCTACCATTTCTTTGACCAGGGTAGAGTTTGGAGATTTAAAAATTTACGCACTTGTAACTCCTCTGGTGTTGCAGATGTCTAAGCGTGCCAAATTATCACCTATTACAGTAATATTACGGTAAGAAATTACTACAATTTCATACCATCAGGCGATCCGTTTCCTTGGTTCCAGACTTTTATTATACTATTCCATAATTAAAGCAATTACCGCTCCTCATAGACATCTGCAACACCAGAAGAGTTACAAGTGCGTTCTAGATATTTAAAAACAACCTCCGATGGTTAGAAATTATATCAATTTCTAACCACCAGGCGATCGGTTTCTTCGTTTCCAAATTAGTAAGAACTTATTACAATTTCATACCAACGGGCTATTCGTTTGCTAGTGAGCAAAGGTAGCAGATCTATTCAATAATTAAATTTTTACCGCCGCTCATGGACATCCGCAACACCAGAAGAGTTAAAAGTGCGCTTGCGAGCTTTACAACCCACTTTGGAACACCGGTACCTTCCTCACGCAGTGAAACACACACGCGTTTTATCCGGTCGGATAAACAAGACGGCCTCACAGAAAACCGGGCAGATTCGTACCGAAGCATCTATTAGAACCTAAAATAACTTACCACTTCTCAATATATGAGATTTGTTATGTAAATAAGGATTAAAAGTTTATCAGTGAACTTTTATTTATACATTTTGTTCCTATGAATTCGTAATATTAAAATTTCTATTATTTTTTTTGCAGAATTTTTACTTTATCTATATTTTCCCTTTATATTTAGTTAATAACCTAGCCTGACAGCAAATTTGAAATTTCTAAGTCTGCGAGAAGTATGCTTTGAATTATGCTTATTCTCCCTACCTCCGTACCATATCTTTCATAATCACGTTTTGTGCCGCTAGCGCTAGCTTCTCCGCAACAAAATTTCAGACCGCTAGCTTTATTACAAATAAAAATATGGGGGCATGAAAAAGCCATGAAATGCTTCGATTAAAGATAGTACGGCTGCTAAATACTTGGCGATAGCGCGGCCGGGCTTTTAGATAGCAATCTTAAACCCAACATCCATTTACATCCATTACTACAGAAGTTAGCTGAGGCGGACGGTCAGACGGAAGGACGGACAGACGGACGGACAGAGCGAAACTATAAGGATTTCTTGTTCCTACGGAACCCTAAAAGCTGATTCTACTGCGAGAAAGCACAAACCAGAATATAAATTTATGTTGGTTGTTTTATTAAGTAGGTACAGTTCATTAAAAATTAAGCGATAGCATTTAAGCACAAGTAAAATCCAAGATATTATGGTTCCACTCGCCTCATTTTGAGAAATAAGTACCTACGTTAGTGCTCGCATTGAATGCACCATTAGACGTTAGGAATCGTATTTTGCGTACACAATGCACACCATAAGTGGTAATAGTATACCCTTATGCTACAGGAACTGCAAATTACATACCAACTTGGCTCCATTATTCAATAATATTTTATATTTTCTACTCACGATAAAGGAAGATCTTACCTACGAGTGCATTCGATTTACCTATCATTACGTAACGAAAGCTGATCAAGATTAAAAATTTGAAAGAGGAATCTTAATGGTTATGCATTTCGAAATGTAATACAAAATCTATTGGAGTACAATTACAATACAAATCTACTCGTGTTATCTACAAATTCGTCCCATCTCTTACCGAAGAAATTATCATTAATGTAAGCTCTAAGTATGTTTTACATTTGACACTCGCAGTTTTGAAAAGCCTACACATTGAAAGCCTACAGTGATAGAATGTTCTCTCGTTAATCTTAACTGATACAAATTACAAATCACTTTCAACAAAGATGTTTTCAATTTGAGGTGAAACTTGGACTCATCCATCTATGACTAGTTTCCTGAACTAAATAATTCAATTTCCTACAATGCTAGGCACTTTTCAACCTTATTCCCATAAATATAACTGTAGACAAAGCTTCGTCGAACAAAAACTGAGGCCGGTTTTTCATGTTACATACATGAAAAACCGGCCTCAGTTTTTGTTAGCTACGCACTACATAAATGAAAAATCAGGTAAGGTGTAGTTTCGTTACATGTGTGTGCTTGACACTGTGTAATAGGCTACTTGACTCATATTTAATGTCATACATTGAAGGAGTACTTCCTTTAGAACTCGGCTTAGGAAAACGTATTCTAGCGATATCATAAATTAAAAACTTAAGATTGATAAAGAAAGTTGATTTAAAAATATGTATTTTTGTTTTTTAATTTCTGCTGATGAAAACACCTCGATGTAACTTCCGACAAGGGTAAGTAGACACAAACACACTAAACACATATGTAGTAGTTCTGTAAATAAATAGTTCATGACAACTTATAAAAAAGTAATTTTTGTCAAAACGTCAAACGGAACGTAACACCGCCATTATCTACTACTACGGACTATAGCACAGATTACAAATGGTACTAGTATAACGTCACAGCACAGATAATCTATCAACCAACATGGCGAATAGTGTTTTCGGCGGTTTTAAAAAAGTGTATCTTTATTATTTACTTTTTTTTGTAGGTTTTTAGGTTTAATAATAATGTATTTTTTTATGTAATGAAACAATTACTAAGCGTTTAGGAAATAAATAAAAAAAAGTTCCAGTAGCCTATTACGCGGCTAGTTACGATTAGTAGTTTAGACCGGCCTCAATGGGTGGTTCGCAGAACTTTGTCTTCCCTTTTTATTTGATCTATATTTCTTATTCGATCATCGATTCGATCGGAAATCAATATTTTTTTCTTTTCTTCATGCGATCTTTGTGATAAATCTTTTAAAGTTTTTAAACTTTTAACATCACGAACCTAAGACGATTCTTTTTAATATTTTTTTATGAAACGAACCAGGAAACGATGGAAGCGATATCGCCGCCCATGGACACTCGCAACACTAGAGGAGTTACACTTGTAACTGCTCTGGTGTGGTGACTTGCGTTCCTGGTCCTTAAAATCCCCAATCCCCCACTTGGGCCTCCGGTAACATGACTCACTCGGCGAAACACAACGCAAGCGTTATTTCACGCCGGTTTTCTGCGAGGTTGTGGTATTCATCCGGTCGAGACGGCCCATCCGTGCCGAAGCGTGGCTCTCCCACAGTTTTAAACTCATATGAGTTTTAAATAGGTATTATGTAGGTATTCTTGAGTGTAGTATCATGTTCAACGTAGTGTAATATCCTGTTGATAATAATGATTATATTATGATTATATACTTTTTTATGAATGACAAGGATCCAGTAAAAATATTGTAGTAAAAATATCTTCATATCAATATTGTTTCGATTAGTTTTGGTACTTGACATAATATCCTACAACTTTAAACTTATAAACAAACCTGATAATATATTGTATCGTTTACGTATGCTTCGTATATCGTATATATGTATAATATCTAAATGGTCCGATAAAATATGTGGAGAAGGAAAATAAACAGCATTTTGGTACATCAAGATTCGAATCTCGCGTCACTGAAGGTGGCGTTATTTCTACAGAATGCTCTTTATCGTGAAGTGTGAAAAAATGTAACACGTATCTTTTACATTAGCATGTAATATTCAGGACCGATTTCATCCCCGAAATTTTTTTTATTATAAACATGTTATTTGAGACAACTGCTTGTCAGAATATTCTGAGGTTGATATCAGATTATCTTATACTTTAAACGAGACGATCTTGTATATATAATAAAATTGGTTTCTTGACAACGGCTACAAGTATTACCATGAAATTTAGTATGCAGGGAGTTATGGGAGAGAAAAATCAATCTAGCTAGGTCTTATCCCTAGGAAACTGCGCATTTTTAAGCAATATATGTTTTTTTTATTTCGTCGGGAAACAATACAATATCAAAAATTTAAACTCTCTTACGTCAGTCTGATTGGCAGCTTGTTTCGCGTACCTGCGTATAACTTTTGCATTGTTGGGAAATTCGGAATGTGGTGCGTTCGAATTCCGGTGAGATAATTTTTTTTTGTGATTCTTAATACTTATTTTTCTTTTATGTTTTTTTAATTTAATTTTAATTATTTTATAGTTCTACTAAAACACCAAGCAAAGCTCGGTCTCCCAGGTACTTTTAGGTAATTGGCAATTGTTTACAATATTTATAATTAATGTTTGGATATTTCATTGAATTTATGAACTGGCTAAAAAGTCAATCGACGTTAAGTAACAGACTGATATGAATCTAAAAATATCAAGCAAATAAATGAAGTTGAAATAAAAAATATCTTAAACGAGCAACATTTTTCTCTGGATCTTTTTGTTATCATATCTTTTATACCCCAGGGACCGAATCTCTCGTTTCAACTAATGTATCCTTTATTCGTCCGAAATGAAGGCAGTTTCGAGATTAATGGCAAGATTTCACGCAGAGTTAACTCAAATAATTTCGATCCTCGCTTTGTTAGTCGAATTTAGACGGATTCCAGAATGTTCTATTGTTTCTATGTTAATGTCTAAAATGTAATATTCAAATAGTTGGTTTATAAAACTGGAATATGTACATCTTTTGGGCTTTTGTTTTAACTAAACCCAACTATGAAATATGAATCATTAACTTCTTACGAGTAACGTATAATTATTCTGCGCATGGGGCTTTACATTTTATTATTAAAAATAAAGAATTTTTGTTATTTATCTTTGAAAAATTACTCCGAACATAGGCTTTAAGCATATTGTACATATTAATAGAAGGTAATTCTCAGTTTTACAGCAAATAGCAAGACAATAAAAAATCTGCTTTGCTGGTCATAGGTTCTTTAAAGCATACCTTGGTTGGCAGTTTTTTTTTACATTGGTGAAAGAAATGTATTCAATCAAAAGTTGATAACAATTATGTTGAAGTGAAAATTATTAATAGACTTAAATATGGGTTATCTAAAAAGGTATATAAAACCAGAAAGATTGGGAGAAACGAGAAATTTGGACAGTCGTTTTAATTAACAATGTAGAAACACACTAAGAAGGGGTTCGGAAAAACTCCACCCTTAAAGGGGTGAAATAGGGGTTGAAAGTTTGTATGAAAAATATTTAAAATCTGTCGCGTTTTCCATGAAATTTAATATCTGGTGACGCAGAAATCCGATAAAAAAATCCCACCGCATCCCCGTGGGATGCGGTGGGATTATATCATCATAATAAATACTACAGAGTAAAGATTCACTGTAAATATTTCACGCCTTCAATTAACGTGAACCGGCTGTTGACAAAGCTACTTAATACCAAATAGACCATACAGATATTTACTACATAATATACAGGTACTATACAAATTATATTATGTAAAATTTATGTGTCTGTTTGTAAAATCATATTAGCAGCTAAGCACTAAATGCATAATATAATCCTACTGATCCTATTACTATTATAAATGTGAAAGTTTGTGTGAATGGATGGATGTATGGATGGATGGATGTTTTCACGCTTTCACGCCCTTCCACGCAAAAACTACTAATCGGATTTCGATTAAATATGGTATGGTAGCACTTTAGGCTCCGAATTAAAACATAGGCTACTTTTTATCCCGAAAAAGTATGTACAGTATTCCCGTGGGACTCTGATAGATACTGATATACCGTTTATACTATTACTATATATATTTACTTTACTTTACTTTATAGATATACTATTTGGGCGTAGCTGCGGGAAAAGCTAGTAGTAAATACTACCACCAAAATATCTTTCTTTTTTTAATTTTTATTTGTCAGTCCGGTTGTCTGTTTGTTCCAGCTAATCTCTATAACTGCCAGACCGATTTTGACCGGACTTTCAGTGGCAGTCAGCTGATATTATAAGGAGTAACTTAGGCTACTTTTATCTTAGGATTCTGTTTAAAAAATAGGGTTCCGTTTCCATTAATAGTTTCATTCAAAGGAAGTTCCGCGCACCAGCTAGTTATTCTATAAAAAACACGCGACAACAAATAGCAATTACCATAAATTCATATTTGCAGCAAGTTTCTTTTAAAATGACAAACACGTAGTAAAGAATCGAGCAACGCCGGTAATAGGAATTAGTCAAGTGGCTCAAAGAAACCTCCATCTCATTTCCCTCCATGGCGTAATAATCGTCATATTATGAGGAACGCCTTTTTGTCGAGCGCCCGATGAAACACAATTTTCTTTTGTGAGCTTTCTTTATAAGATAGCTTTTTGTGCAGATTATCGTAATGAGACCATCTCATCTGCTTCCGTGTTGTTGTTTATGGATATTAGTGGATCGCTACCTTTGTGTTTCAATATTGATATACTATCGGTTAAAGTTGAAGTCTATAAAATATTTTCAAATCTGGATTGGATTTTTCCAATCTATATTTGAAAGAAAGTTTTGTATTTTTAATTCAAATTGCTAGACAATCAAACATAGTTACGTGTGTGTGTTTTTGATTGAAATTGCTAAACAGTAAAATGTAAGTCCTCGGTGTAACGTAGATACTATATACCTGCGCATACAAACATTGGTTCTACAATTTAGGCATGCACTAAAAAGCTCTCGTTAGTGCTAAACCTTTCCCTAACACAATAACCACATGCGACACAACTTACACTTTTTGGTTCCTGGTGTTATTAGGAAATTTGCCAGCTAATTATTGTTTGGCCAATTGCGCCCTCAGAGGAACATACGCAACTAAGGATCAGGAGATATATCATATAATATGCTGCATAATATTATAATGTAAACCATGATATGAAGTGGCTCAATAAAGCGACGTTTAAAGCTGAACGCACATTCATCCTCAACGTACGCGCCGTAAAATGCGGCGTGTACGATGAGGATGAATGTACGAGGTTTCATAAACTTGCAGTTGCATTCAACGCATTCCAAAATATGCAGCGCGTATGGTGCTGACATAATAATATGTGCGTTCATTTTTATAGGCTAGTAGCTGTTACCCGCGGCTTCGCCTGCGTCAATACCTTATCCCAAGGGAACACTACTTTTTCTGAATAAAAAGTATGTGTGTCTGTGTTTTAATCCAGAGCCGTAACTACTACCATACCACAAAACATGCGCTTTATTAATCACGCGAAAGCTTAAGTATGACGTGCCTCGACTCGCTATAGGGGGTGTCTATTTGCAATATTACGGCGAGATAAAGGTATTGGGCCTGACAATAGACAGCAGCCTCACGTTTAACGCCCACGTCGGCAATGTTTGTAAGAAGGCCATTAGTAGGTATAAGCAGCTTGCAAAGGCTGCCAAAGTAGGATGGGGGCTTAACCCCCAGATAGTTAAAACAATATATATGGCCGTGATAGAGCCAACTATTTTGTATGCATCGGCAGCGTGGGCACCCACCGTGGAGAAGATGGGGGTCCAAAAAAGGCTCAACTCCGTCCAACGGGGTTTTGCCCAGAAGATTTGCAGAGCATATCGGACCGTCTCCCTGAACTCTGCGATGCTGTTGGCTGGGATACTCCCTCTTGATCTCAGGATACTCGAAACTTCGAGGCTCTATGAGATCAAGAAGGGAGTACCGCACCCGGCGTTGAAAGACAGGGAGGTGGAGCGAATGGCTCCAGCGATCGAGGACCCCATCCGGCAGAGCAGGTAGAGCTGAGGTTCGGGTTGGTAGACGAGGACTCGTATGCAGACGTGGTTAACAGCCACGTCCATAGGATCTATACGGACGACAGCAAGATTGAGGGTCGAGTCGGAGCCGCACTCTCCGTGTGACATGTGATGCCAAACTTTAATTTTGAAAATATTATTAAATACCCTAATATGTACTTTAATTAAAACAATTAAAAAATTTAAACGAATTGTTTTCGTATTTTTTATTTGTATTAATCTAAGTAATCAGCCATGTAATCAATGCATCTTTGCCAACGCAGTGGCAGTTTATTGATGCCATTCTTAAAGAAATCAGCTGGACGGGAGGCAACAAATTCTTCGAAGGCATTTTGTACTGCCTCTCGGGTATTGAATTTTTTTCCCGCCAAGAAGTTATCCAAATTCTGGAAAAAGTAGTAATCTGTAGGCGCAAGGTCTGGTAAGTAGGGAGGATGACGGAGAGCTTCCAACCCCAGTTCTTGCAACTTGGATACCGTCTGCTGTGCAGTATGAGGTCGCGCGTTGTCGTGCAGGAGCAGCGGAGACGAGCGATTGACCAATGCTGGTTGGAGATGTGCCAGTTTCTCCATAATTGTGTTCAGTTCTTTACAGTACACATCTGCAGTAATGCTCATCCCGTTTGGTAAGAAGCTATGATGAATCACACCGGCGCTAGACCACCAAATCGTGACCATCACTTTTCTAGGGGTAAGTTTTCGTTTAGGGCATTGTTTAGGTGCTGAACCAGGATCCAACCAACTTGCTGAGCGATTGCGGTTATTAAACAGAATCCATTTTTCATCGCAGGTAACAATGCGGTTCAAAATTCCTTCATTTGTGTGTCTGTTGAGCAGTGCAAGGCACGTCTCGACGCGTACTTCGCGCTGGCGATCATTGAGTTCGTGGGGCACCCATTTGTCAAGCTTTTTTACCTTGCCAATTTGACGCAAATGGACCAATATTGTTTTGAGGCTAACGTCGAAAGCTGCTGCTAATTCAGCCGTAGATTGTGTATCATCAGCTTCCACAATCGCCTTTAATTCGTCATTGTCGACCAAAGTCTTCGGACGACCGCGAGGTTCATTTTTCAGGTCGAAATTTCCAGAACGGAAGCGGGCAAACCAATAACAGGTGGTGCGTTGGTTTGTAGTGTTAGTTCCGTAAGCATCGTTGATGTTGCGTGCCGCTTGTGCCGAGTTGCTGCCACGACGGTACTCATATTCCATAATTACTCGAATTTTTAACGTATCCACGATGACGAAAAAGATTGAAATGCGATGAAAATGTAACACTAATCAATAAACAAATGACTACTTTTGTAAAAAGAATTCCATGTTTTTAAAATAAAATTAATTTGAAATTAGAATTCTTAGCCAAACATAAATTATTTTGATTTGAAATGGCCAGTACTGCAGAACGGCAATGTCATAGGTAAAGACCTATTATTATTAATATAACTTGTTTATGTTTTTGCTCGTTTGTCATAATTTTGCAGGCTTTTTCAGCGCAACACTGACATCTATATGTTGTCAAATGCAAAACTCGAGTGCACTCGTGAGCACTCAAAGAGTGGATATTTTTAGCCTCGACATGCCTCGTCTCTAATATAAGCTATGTTCAGCTTAAAACGTGCGATATAATTTACCTTAAATTCAATTACCGAATTTTCGATATAGTTTCCGATGATCAGCTGTCAGCAATTCACCCCGTTAATGAGTATTTACCAGCGCCATATTCCTCGTCTGGCATATTCCCCAACCCATTGACATATTCCCAAAGATTTAAAAATTCAAGATAGGCAATGACGTACATTTGACAGAACAAATCTTCATACAAAAAAAGTTACGCCATCTTGGTTTTCACCATACTTCAAGCCTCTTTAAAATAAATGAAAAAAAAACTATACTTCAAATGCCAGCCATTTTGTTTTCACCGTACTTCAAATGTCAAAATGGCCCCAAAATTTTCAAAAGTGGGACCATTAAATTGGAGACACTTTTTGCCTCAACATATGGTCCCATTGCGTTACAAGAGTAAAGGAAGAGTGAGTACTCTTGTGTATTGCGCACACACTTGGTCACTATATAAAATAACTCCTGCTGGTCTGGCTGATATAACATATACGTCTATACATATTCCCTCGATGATCGACCATTCTTTATGAATCCCATTAATTGCTAAGTAAACACTCTTGATGTTCTCGCAAATGAATTACTGTAGTTCAGGTATATTACTATCAAATCGTTTGTCCTAAGCAAGCACATTTACTTTGAAAGACAAATATACTAGATATTTTAGATGCATTTTAAAAGGCTCGATCAAGATTACACTCGGCTGGGAAAATTCGGATGTGAGTAAGAATTTGGATCGTGTCCAACTTGAGCAGTTAGGTAGCCTAAGGGGTAGCCTTTTTGTTTAGATCCCTGTAAACATACACACTTACATAATATTTTCAGTTCTTTTCGGTCTGATGTATTAGCTGTATCCTCCTTTAGCCCAGGAGCTACTAGGAAATTTAGAGCAGGTGTTTGAGGTAAGCTGAAACCTTGTCCTATACTTTTCCTACTGTACCTCAACACGAGACTTCAGGACGGCTGGTCAAAAGCGGGGCTAAGTCAATATACAAATTTTTGAAACTACTACCATACCAAATTGCTGTCCGCGCTTCTAGCTTCTGTAATTGTAAATATAAATGAATGACATTTGGTACTGTTAAAGACTGTGTATAGATCTGGCTTTTGGCATCATACAATTATAATAATTTTACATTTTATGGGTGGCTCTCCATACGCGTGAAGTGGGGATGAAAAATATTTTTTCATTCTACCACATCATGTGGGGAGTCGTTGAATAGGTCTTTCAAAATAAAGGCAATGTTTTATACATGACTTTTTTACAAAACCTATTGCGTGTTGATAGTAACAGAACCCTCCTTAGACATGTCGTGACACGCTCTTGGTTAGGTTTTTATCCTAGAGTCTTATACCCAGAGTTTAATGTTTAAGTTTTTAAGTTTTAATCGTGCTTTATTTTTCTACTTTTTTCCAATTTACTTTTACACTGGTATGGCAAGCCCGGATTAAATAACCTATCTGTTTTTCCCCAACTCCTTAAACTTTAAACTAACACTATATCAAAATTTCAAATTGCCTCAAACATTTTTTTTTTGGGGGATTAAAAAATTCACTTCTCAAAAATTTGTATATTGACTTAGCCCCGCTTCTGACCAGCCAGACCTGCAGTCTCGTGTTGAGGTACAATAGGAGCAGTATAGGACAAGGTTTCAGCTTGCCTCAAACACCTGCTCTTAATTTCCTACTAACTCTTCATCTACTTTTTCGTGTCTTTATTTATGAATCAAGAGTACAAGCAAGCAAACACATAAAACTTTAAAAACAAAAAAAGATGGTTACGATGGTGGTTATATTACCTACCTATATCATAAGTTATTTATCTATATTTACACCGCGACGATACGCGACGCGACACGGTGCTGCATATTAATATAGCTATTCAAAATTAAACTTTATTTACCAAACAAGATACACGTTTAATATGTGCCACTGCACATACACTGACATCGGTCAAACACTGCACACCGTATCGCGTATCGTTTTGATTCAGTGTGAATTCACCATAATATTCATCTCTATATTATGTTGCGCGTCAACGTTTTTCACCGTAATATTTCCGTAAAAGAAATTTGTTAAAAATAGAGATGAATATTATGCTATAGGTGAATAATATGACGCGTCGCGTCGTTTTGACTCTGCGTGAGTGCCAGGGTGAGTTGGGTCTTACTATCTATTTATTTATTTTTATTTATTTTCTTTATTGGGGATAACCAACAGTGATCACAGAAATATAAAGTCTTAAAAAAAATAGTATTTAGTTACATATTAGTAGATGTGACACCCACATCGTTATCCACATATTACATATCTTTGTTTACTCGAAATGAGAGATAGAACTAGTAAGTATTAAGTAACATTATCAGATACAAATCAGCTAATTGCTTTTAACAGGAATCACAATAATTTTGGAAAGTGCTTACATAAAAAAGCAAAATAAAATAAAATAAAATCTTGCACATATGAATTAGGAGAGTAACCTCAAAAGGCTACCTCAAGGCTCAAAAGGTTACATCACACAGCATAAGTATATGTGTGTATGCGTCCATCTGTGTATATGTAAGCACCCTAGCCCTACGACCGAAGTCTTGGGATCAGTTTCAAACTACTAGGATGCCTACGTAGTGTATGCGCTTATAGTATGTGCGTTGACTACTGAGATAAGTTACACTGTGAGAGATAAATTAATTGCACGGTTATAAAAGAGCAGCGTTTACATGTTTTATAAACAAAGTCAACATATGTTTTTTAAGGCAATTTAAAGAGTATACAAAATTACAGAGTAACTTTTACATGTTTAAAAATTAAGAATACTTATATATGATCATCATCACAGTATAGGCAACACAGTGACTCGGTAAACCAATGCATTATAGCAACCCTTAAAGACCAGAAATACACAATGCAAGTATTAGGATACTTGCATTATGCATTTCCTGCCTTTACAAGAATTAAATTTACCTTCTTTGGGCAATTTAGAAAAGTCTAATATTTAGATTTTATAATTTTATTAATTGAATTTTTGAAAATATTGGCCGAGTCGGCGAAAATGTCCACCCCTATAAATTCATCATTATAGGTTTGTACCATACGATTTAGCGGGGCACGTTTACCAGCATTAGTGTGGTAACGTCTACAAGCAAAAAGTGGGTATTTACGAATAGCTCGATGAGGCCTACTTGGCGCCAGGAAAGACAATTGACTCAGAAGTGGAGGACAGTCAAATCTTGCATTACACAAACTATGCAAAGCCATAACACAAAGAAGCCTACGTCTAGCCTCAAGAGTTATTACCTAAATTGTACGCTTTGACATTATCAGTATATGATCTCCTATGACCTTGTGAACATCTAAATGAAACAGAGCTTAAGTATCGCTTCTGAACACGCTTTATTTCATCAATATAAGTATTGTAGATGGGATTCCATACTTGAGAAGCATATTCAAGTTGTGGCCTGATTAGGCTAGCAAATAGGTGAATATATGTTAAAGAGATTTTAAAATCTGTAGTATCTTGCAATTTAAAGATGCGAATATTTACAATGTTAGATATTTTTCAGATTAAGTATCTGAACAATATTTAACTTAAATTGCCGATTATTTTGTGCTTGTAAATTGAAAAAAAAAAAAAAACTAATTCTGTAGAAAATAAGATTAGATACGTATTTTTAATAATAATGGAGATGTATATTTTCGTAATATTATGATATATTATGATAATAATACTCACAAAGTCCCAACTCCCGAGATATTATTATAAGTTTTTTTTTAAATGTGTACTGGTTTTTACCAAAATTAATTAACTAATAATAACACTTCGACATTCTATTGCTCCACCGCAGTTTACGATATCCGAAAACCAATACAGATGAATTTTATCTGGGAAACAAAAGAAATGAAGCTAAACAAACCAGTGCGGCTCGCCGCACCAGCGATCAAAGTGTTCGTTGCTGTCGGCTCGGTACTCCACAAAGTCACTAGCAGCTAAACGCTTAAATAAATTTAATGTACCTGCACCACCACAACCACTGATGCCGAATTATGTTTACCATCACGATGATGATCAGCAGCACGTTATAGATCAATAAATATAATATAATTAGAGGTCCACCTGTGGTCAAAATTCACCCATAATATTCCGTGTAATTTTTAAGCTTGAATTTTCTTTTTTTTTTTTGCCTCTTAGGTATGAAAAACTAAAAAAAATGTCAATATTGTAACAGATTGACAAACGTCAAAGTATCTATCAAACGCACGGTAGACAGTAGTGAGACGTGAGTTAATATTCTGAGGTTAGTGTATGTTGTTCTTATTTTTATTAATTTTATGACATATTTCCAAGCATTATATAAAAATTATTACCTTCCTCCACATAAACTTTAACTGTTACAAATATTATACTCCTCCGTTCGCACAATTCCGTTATAAATATAATATAATTACATCTTTTGTAAAATATTCTTGTTTAAGGACTGTTACCAACAAATATATCTTCAAGAGAGTCTGTAGAATATCTTCGTGCCCTCAGTACGCAGTAGTATGCATATTGCATATTATATTATAGCTACGCTACGTAATCTATCTATATAATATTAGGTCCTTACAAATTGTATGAAATTGGCGTTTTGTCGTACTGGCCACTTTGTTCTCAAATATATCTGCTTTGGTTAAGAATTTCAATTTCAAATTTAAACCGCTATTTACTCATGCATTTGTGTTTCGAAAACCGTAATTCATTTGATTTTTCCTCTTTTGGTTTTCTCTTTGTGTCACTCTGTTTATAAAATGGAAAACTTGAAATATCGTATTATTTTCGAGTACGAGTTCCACCGTGGCACCAGTGCTGCAGAAACAGCTCGAAGGATTAATGATGTGTATGGCGGCAGTGTCGCAAAAGAAAACACAGTGCGTTTTTGGTTCCAACGTTTTCGTTCTGGAAATTTCAACCTGCAGAACAAGCCCCGTGGACGGCCGGAGACCAAAGTTGATAATAAAGAATTGAAGGCTATTGTGGAAGCGGATCCATCGCAAAACCACGTCCGAGTTAGCTGCAGACTGCGGTGTTAGTGATAAAACTGTTTTAGTCCACTTGAAGCAAATTGGTAATATGAAAAAGCTTGAAAGGTACCTCATGTATTGAGTGCAAGCAAACCGACAAACGCGCGTCGACTGCTGCGTTACATTACTCAACCGGTACAATAATGAAGGGATTCAAGGGATCCAAAGCCTGCCCCAAGCGAAAATTGACTAAAAAAAAGTTACTTGTGAGCGTTTGGTGGATTAGTGCCGGTGTCATTCACTACAGCTTTCTTAAATCTGACCAGACGATTAAGGCAGATGTCTTTCACCAGCAACTGCAAATCATGATGGAAAAGCTAGCTGCTAAACAACCGAGGTTGGTCATTCGCTCTAGGCCACTGCTGCTTCAGGACAACGCTAGACCACACACTGCACAACAGACGGCTACCAAATTAGATGAGCTTCAATTGGTATTTCTAAGACATCCACCGGGGAGTACCCGGACCATCCTCCAACAGACCAATTTTTTTCGAAATTCGGATAACTTCTTACAAGGGGAAAAATTCAACTCCGATGGAGTAGTACAAAGCGCCTTCAAAGATTTTATTGATTCCTGTCCGAATGGTTTATTTAGTAAAAGAATCAATGGACTGACTACCTATGAGATGGCAAAAGTGCATAGATAGTAATGGTATATAATTTGTATAAATAAATAATAGGTCTTTACCTATGAAATTGACGTTCTGCAGTACTGGCCATTTCAAATCAAAATAATTTTTGTTTGGCTAAGAATTCTAATGTCAAATTAATTTTATTTTAAAAACATGGAATTCTTTTTCCAAAAGTAGTCATTTGTTTATTGATAAGTTGTAACGTAGTTACATTTCCATTCTGTAAAATCACCGTCATCTATGATTTGTTTGCTTAATTATTTGTCATTTAGAGGTTAAAGCGCCATCTGTCGGCGCACGTCCTTACTAAAACGGCGTTAGCCTTCCTTTAATATTTGATTAATAGATCGATTTTACTTCCATCTTTAATCATAAAATAATGATTAAATTTTGATTAATAATGAAAATACAGTAGATTTGTATTATTATATTATATAATATATGGATTATTAATATAATATACTTTATTTTGGTTTCTGGATTTTTTCTCTTTACGCTTTAGTTTCATAGTTGTCAAAAGTTTAAAAAAAGAAGACGGAGGAGGGTATATATAGCACTTCTTCGAATGACGTTTCCTTTTTAGAATAAAATTTTCTATAAACTCAAGATGTAGTCGTTATAATAATTATATTTTAACCCCGTGTTCACGGTGAGTATTTTAAATATATGTGTTGTGATTATTTGCTAAATCACGCTTGTAATTAAAAACGCATTATTCTTTCATGTAAACTATCTTCTTGGTAAAATTAGTTGTCAATTATTTGATTAGCCATACCACGTGCTATCATTTGTAGTTTCATCTTATGTTCTTGCATTGTTGAAATATTAGGATATTTGTATCCATGCCTTAATTATTCTGTATATCATCTAATATATTGTAATGGCCACACAGCCCGTGATTTTTAATCGTTTGGGGTTAAAATCACACTGGCTGTGTGACGGGACTCCTACCTACACGTTCATCGTGAATTTTTCAGAGAGCTTCGTTTCGGGCACAAGCACCGCTATCTATATACCGGATAAAGGCTTATCAAGGACGATTGGCTATTTTCCTACTACCGGATTTCTGAGGCCGCTAGATATTCCTGACCAGACAACCGAATTGGGAATCGGGCTCCACCCTTGGACGATCTATCGAAGACGATCGGACGTAGCGGTGACTGATAGACGCTACCAGAGGTTGCAGTCCCAGTTCGCCACGTGCTCCTGGACTCAGCTAAGTTCCCACGTGGTTTTAAGCCCCTTGGATACCCAAAGACACCAAAGAATCTAAACCAGATCGCTCGGCCTTCTGTCCACGCCCTTATATTTTTTTAAAATATATATTGTCACGGGAATATTACTTTTATTTTAATTTTACCCGTAACAAAGTGTTACATTTTCATCGCATTTCAATCTTTTTCGTCATCATGGATACGTTAAAAATTCGAATAATTATGAAATATGAGTACCGTCGTGGCAGCAACGCGGCACAAGCGGCACGCAACATCAACGACGTTTACGGAGCTAATACTACAAACCAACGCACCACCTGTTATTGGTTTGCTCGCTTCCGTTCTGGAAATTTCGACCTGAAAAATGAACCTCGCGGTCGTCCGAAGACTTTGGTCGACAATGACGAATTAAAGGCGATTGTGGACGCTGATGATACAGAATCTACGGCTGAATTAGCAGCAGCTTTCGACGTTAGCGTCAAAACAATATTGGTCCATTTGCGTCAAAATGGTAAGGTAAAAAAGCTTGACAAATGGATGCCCCACGAACTCAATGATCGCCAGCGTGAAGTACGCGTCGAGACGTGCCTTGCACTGCTCAACAGACACACAAATGAAGGAATTTTGAACCGCATTGTTACCTGCGATGAAAAATGGATTCTGTTTGATAACCGCAAGCACTCAGCAAGTTGGTTGGATCCTGGTTCAGCACCTATACAATGCCCTAAACGAAAAATTACCCCTAGAAAAGTGATGGTCACTGTTTGGTGGTCTAGCGCAGGTGTGATTCATCACAGCTTCTTACCAAACGGGGTGAGCATTACTGCAGATGTGTACTGTGAAGAACTGAACACAATGATGGAGAAGCTGGCACATCTCCCACCAGCATTGGTCAATCGCTCGTCTCCTCTGCTACTGCACGACAACGTGCGACCTCATACTGCACAGCAGACGGTATCCAAGTTGCAAGAACTGGGGTTGGAAGCTCTCCGTCATCCGCCCTACTCACCAGACCTTGCGCCTACAGACTACTACTTTTTCCAGAATTTGGATAACTTCTTGGCGGGAAAAAAATTCAATACCCGAGAGGCAGTACAAAATGCCTTTGAAGAATTTGTTGCCTCCCGTCCAGATGATTTCTTTAAGAAGGGCATCAATAAACTGCCATTGCGTTGGCAAAGATGCATTGATTGCATGGGTGGTTACTTCGATTAATACAAATAAAAAATACATGAAAACAATTCGTTTAAATTTTTTTATACAAAACGGCAATTTCATAGGTAAAGACCTAATATATAATGTTTAAAAAAAGTAGACTTTTTACAAAACGCCAATTTCATATGTATTAGTTCACTGTTTCACCTAATATTATAATATATTATAACCTAACCAAGAGCATGTTACGACATGTCCAAGGAGGGTTTCGTAACTATCAACGCGCAAGAGGTTTTCTTTGAATTACTTCAAAAGTTATTGTCCGGAATCGCTCAAAATAACTTGTAAAGAGTTTTTAGCATGATCTATTAGCATGGAAACTAACATGTTTCTATCTCTTATATTTTAGAAATGCTGGGAGGGGGGAGGGGGTGACGAAATGCCACGGGGGGAACCAACTTGTAAACCACTTTGGACGCCGATTACTCGAAAAAGGTTGACTTTGTAAAAAAGTCATGTATCAAACTTTGCCTTCATTTTAAAAGACATATTCAACGATACCCAACTCAATGGGGTAGAATTAAAAAGAAAATATATACCCTCACTTCACATGTATGGAGAGCCACCCCTAAAATATAAAATTATTATTATTTTATGAATTTTATGACAAAACCGAGATCTACTCGAAACTCGAAACTATACCAAATTTCATCAATTTATATTAATAATTACGGAAGCTAGAAGCGCGGACAGACAGACAGACAGACGGAAGGATAGAACGAAACTATAAGGGTTCTTTATGTATTACGGAACCCTAATAAAAAGGAACCCCTATTCTTCCTAGTCACGCTATAACTTGAGAACGGCTGGACCGAGTTGTCTAATTTTGGACTTGAAATAATTGTGGAAGTTCAGGGATGATTTAATTTTCCCATACAAACAGTTCAAGGTGCTACATAACTGTTGTAGATGTAGGCTGTAGATGTTGTTATTTATTTATTGCATTTTATAGTTAAGACAGAGCAACGTGTGTCAGGCAGCTAGTACTACAACACAAAACTTTTCAGGAATCAAAACTGACTAACTTTAAACACGAATAAAAGATTTAGAACTAAACTCTAAAACTGCATTCAATTTAGCGAAATAATTCGATCCTTGGGCAGTGGAAATACAACATGCAATATTCGCGAGACTGGCCGCAGCGGTATTTTAGGAATTCTATTCAATGCTAGCTTTTTTGGTCCCCTTTCTCTTCAAATTGATTCCATGGACAAAGGCGCATAGAAAAGAGTTTTTTAAATGTACTCATACGTAGTTTTTAAATGATTTTAGTTTTCATGTTGGGTTCAATAGGTTGGTCGATAGTTATGCACCGGAGAACGAATTTGAGTTATGCATTGTCTTTCACACAATACGCACCACAAAATGGGCTGTCGATGTAAAATTTTTGTTTAACAGTGCCGATAAAAATTTATGTTCCCCGATTTTCTGATGAATTTCCTGCCAGCTGGGAAACGTTTGCAAAACAAATTTTAATTGGCGTACGGAATATTGATTTCTGTTAAACATATTATATCACTCGTTGTAAACTATTTTATCGACAGTTGAGGTTTCATTACTATGTTAGGTTTCATTATTATTACATTCAGCGGTCAGGTTCGAATCGCTGCGAGGGAACAAAAAGTTTTCAATGTTCCTGGGTCATGGATGTGTATTAAATATGTTTATAATGTAATGAAAATTTTAAATATATGTATAGTATAAAAGTATTAAATTGACGACCTCTATGGCTCAGTGGTTCAGCGCGTTGGTGCTCAAGGCGGGGGTCGCGGGTTCGAATCCCGCCGAAGGAACAAAAAGTTTTTCTGTATTCCTGGGTCATGGATGTGTATTAAATATGTGTATAATATAATAAAAATCTTAAATATATGTATAGTATAAAAGTATTAAATATACTTCCCGTTTTCTGGTACCTGTAACACAAGTTCTTCGGTTACTTAGCACGGGGCCAGATTGACGTGGTGTTAAGCGTCTATAGTATTATTATTATTATTATTATTATTACTTCCCGTCGTCTGGTTCCCATAACACATGTTATTCGGATACTTACCACGGGGCCAGATTGACGTGGTGTGAAGCGTCCATAGATATAATATTATTGTTACGGGTAATTTAAATGAAACCAGGAATTACCAACGTGACAAATATATTATATAAAAAAGGGGACGTGGGCAGAAAGCCGAGAAATCTGGTTTAGCCTCTTGATGTCTGTGGGAATCGGAGGGGCTTTAACCACACGGGCACTTAGCTGGATCCGGGAATGTAGACAGCACTTGGCACGAGGAGCCCAACTTCCGGTAGCATCTCTGTCTCTCTGTCGTTCAGGCCGGTATCCTCGCCGCGACGTAGATTGTCCTAGGGGCGGTGCAGACCCCAGTCTGTCTGACCCACAGAAGCCAGTCAGTTCAGTCCGCAATATATCTAGTGGCACTCAGAAATCCGGATTTGTGGAACTATCAATAAGTCCATGCGAAACGGTGCGTTGAACCCGGAGTGTAGGTCCCTGGAAGTATGTGGAGTTGGAGTCCCACAGCCGGCACGATCTTAACCCCAAACGATCAAAATCACGGGCTACGTGACCATCACATAATAAAAAAGGGTAAGCAAAATAAAAGACGCTATTAAGAACAATTAAAGTATGCATACCTAATAAATCAATGCAAAAGCATTGATATATTAGGAAGGATATTACGGAAGGATGAGAAAGAATGAGAGCACGTGTTCGGCTAACCAAATTTTGTTAACTAATTTTACAAGGTAATGATAATATTTACATGATAAAATAATGTGTTTTAATACAAGCGTGATTTACCAAATAAAACTTCACAACACTGATATAAAGAAAAAACTCAACGTAAAAACGGGATTAAGAAATATAACGACTACATCTTGAGTCTATAGAAAATTTTATTCTAAAAGGAAAACGTCATTCGACGAAGTGCCTAAATACCCTACTTCGTCTTTTTTCTTAACATTTGACAACTAAAAAACTAAACCGTAAAGAGAAAAAAATGCACAAATCAAAATAAAATTATATTATATTAATAATCAATATATAATAATACAATTCTACTGTATTTTAATTAATATTCAAGGTTACCAACGTTAAATTATTATTTTTTTAAGATTTAAGACGGAAGTAAAATCGATTTATGAACCAAATATTAAAGAAAGGCTAACGCCGTTATAGTAAGGGCGTGCGCCGATAGACGGCGCTAATGCCTCTGAATTACTAAAATAATTAAGCATACAAATCTAAGATGACGCAAGTAGCGCCGAAATAATTGATTTTACGCAGAGGAAATGTAACTACGTTACATTATTATTACTTACCAAATGCAATGAATCGCTTGAATATTATAATCTAATCCTATCAAAAATTTATTTTATTCTTATTTGGTTCGTCTTAGTCTTAGTCTTCAATTTTATTTTATTTTATTATTTGCTCTGACTTGCTGTTGAACGCAGCGCAAAAGTGAATTGCCCAAATATTGTAACCGTTTTTTATTTTTAATATTTTATTTGGTTTGACTTAATCCTAAATCTAATTTATATTTGAACTAATCTATTATTTACTTTGACGAATTTTATTGAAATTTCATAATTGTGTTAGTTGTTCTGACCTGACTTTATATTCAAGCGGGGTAGTTAATTGCATAACTAAATTAACTAGCTGTAGCTGATATTATATTGTTTTATTAATTTGTTTTCATACTGATTTATTAATCTAAGTATTTCCTGAGATACGCAAGCGCGCCTATTTCCAACCACAAGTAAAATTGAAAGAAAAGTCAAACCCGGACCTCCAAGATACAGGCTATGCCTAGTTTGAGGTCCACTGCTATAATTTGTAATTAAATAATATTACTCTATGAGGATTGCCATGTACGCTTTAATGGTTGGTAATGGAAGAACTGAACACAATGATGGAGAAGCTGGCACATCTCCCACCAGCATTGGTCAATCGCTCGTCTCCTCTGCTACTGCACGACAACGTGCGACCTCATACTGCACAGCAGACGGTATCCAAGTTGCAAGAACTGGGGTTGGAAGCTCTCCGTCATCCGCCCTACTCACCAGACCTTGCGCCTACAGACTACTACTTTTTCCAGAATTTGGATAACTTCTTGGCGGGAAAAAAATTCAATACCCGAGAGGCAGTACAAAATGCCTTTGAAGAATTTGTTGCCTCCCGTCCAGATGATTTCTTTAAGAAGGGCATCAATAAACTGCCATTGCGTTGGCAAAGATGCATTGATTGCATGGGTGGTTACTTCGATTAATACAAATAAAAAATACATGAAAACAATTCGTTTAAATTTTTTTATACAAAACGGCAATTTCATAGGTAAAGACCTAATATATAATGTTTAAAAAAAGTAGACTTTTTACAAAACGCCAATTTCATATGTATTAGTTCACTGTTTCACCTAATATTATAATATATTATAACCTAACCAAGAGCATGTTACGACATGTCCAAGGAGGGTTTCGTAACTATCAACGCGCAAGAGGTTTTCTTTGAATTACTTCAAAAGTTATTGTCCGGAATCGCTCAAAATAACTTGTAAAGAGTTTTTAGCATGATCTATTAGCATGGAAACTAACATGTTTCTATCTCTTATATTTTAGAAATGCTGGGAGGGGGGAGGGGGTGACGAAATGCCACGGGGGGAACCAACTTGTAAACCACTTTGGACGCCGATTACTCGAAAAAGGTTGACTTTGTAAAAAAGTCATGTATCAAACTTTGCCTTCATTTTAAAAGACATATTCAACGATACCCAACTCAATGGGGTAGAATTAAAAAGAAAATATATACCCTCACTTCACATGTATGGAGAGCCACCCCTAAAATATAAAATTATTATTATTTTATGAATTTTATGACAAAACCGAGATCTACTCGAAACTCGAAACTATACCAAATTTCATCAATTTATATTAATAATTACGGAAGCTAGAAGCGCGGACAGACAGACAGACAGACGGAAGGATAGAACGAAACTATAAGGGTTCTTTATGTATTACGGAACCCTAATAAAAAGGAACCCCTATTCTTCCTAGTCACGCTATAACTTGAGAACGGCTGGACCGAGTTGTCTAATTTTGGACTTGAAATAATTGTGGAAGTTCAGGGATGATTTAATTTTCCCATACAAACAGTTCAAGGTGCTACATAACTGTTGTAGATGTAGGCTGTAGATGTTGTTATTTATTTATTGCATTTTATAGTTAAGACAGAGCAACGTGTGTCAGGCAGCTAGTACTACAACACAAAACTTTTCAGGAATCAAAACTGACTAACTTTAAACACGAATAAAAGATTTAGAACTAAACTCTAAAACTGCATTCAATTTAGCGAAATAATTCGATCCTTGGGCAGTGGAAATACAACATGCAATATTCGCGAGACTGGCCGCAGCGGTATTTTAGGAATTCTATTCAATGCTAGCTTTTTTGGTCCCCTTTCTCTTCAAATTGATTCCATGGACAAAGGCGCATAGAAAAGAGTTTTTTAAATGTACTCATACGTAGTTTTTAAATGATTTTAGTTTTCATGTTGGGTTCAATAGGTTGGTCGATAGTTATGCACCGGAGAACGAATTTGAGTTATGCATTGTCTTTCACACAATACGCACCACAAAATGGGCTGTCGATGTAAAATTTTTGTTTAACAGTGCCGATAAAAATTTATGTTCCCCGATTTTCTGATGAATTTCCTGCCAGCTGGGAAACGTTTGCAAAACAAATTTTAATTGGCGTACGGAATATTGATTTCTGTTAAACATATTATATCACTCGTTGTAAACTATTTTATCGACAGTTGAGGTTTCATTACTATGTTAGGTTTCATTATTATTACATTCAGCGGTCAGGTTCGAATCGCTGCGAGGGAACAAAAAGTTTTCAATGTTCCTGGGTCATGGATGTGTATTAAATATGTTTATAATGTAATGAAAATTTTAAATATATGTATAGTATAAAAGTATTAAATTGACGACCTCTATGGCTCAGTGGTTCAGCGCGTTGGTGCTCAAGGCGGGGGTCGCGGGTTCGAATCCCGCCGAAGGAACAAAAAGTTTTTCTGTATTCCTGGGTCATGGATGTGTATTAAATATGTGTATAATATAATAAAAATCTTAAATATATGTATAGTATAAAAGTATTAAATATACTTCCCGTTTTCTGGTACCTGTAACACAAGTTCTTCGGTTACTTAGCACGGGGCCAGATTGACGTGGTGTTAAGCGTCTATAGTATTATTATTATTATTATTATTATTACTTCCCGTCGTCTGGTTCCCATAACACATGTTATTCGGATACTTACCACGGGGCCAGATTGACGTGGTGTGAAGCGTCCATAGATATAATATTATTGTTACGGGTAATTTAAATGAAACCAGGAATTACCAACGTGACAAATATATTATATAAAAAAGGGGACGTGGGCAGAAAGCCGAGAAATCTGGTTTAGCCTCTTGATGTCTGTGGGAATCGGAGGGGCTTTAACCACACGGGCACTTAGCTGGATCCGGGAATGTAGACAGCACTTGGCACGAGGAGCCCAACTTCCGGTAGCATCTCTGTCTCTCTGTCGTTCAGGCCGGTATCCTCGCCGCGACGTAGATTGTCCTAGGGGCGGTGCAGACCCCAGTCTGTCTGACCCACAGAAGCCAGTCAGTTCAGTCCGCAATATATCTAGTGGCACTCAGAAATCCGGATTTGTGGAACTATCAATAAGTCCATGCGAAACGGTGCGTTGAACCCGGAGTGTAGGTCCCTGGAAGTATGTGGAGTTGGAGTCCCACAGCCGGCACGATCTTAACCCCAAACGATCAAAATCACGGGCTACGTGACCATCACATAATAAAAAAGGGTAAGCAAAATAAAAGACGCTATTAAGAACAATTAAAGTATGCATACCTAATAAATCAATGCAAAAGCATTGATATATTAGGAAGGATATTACGGAAGGATGAGAAAGAATGAGAGCACGTGTTCGGCTAACCAAATTTTGTTAACTAATTTTACAAGGTAATGATAATATTTACATGATAAAATAATGTGTTTTAATACAAGCGTGATTTACCAAATAAAACTTCACAACACAGATATAAAGAAAAAACTCAACGTAAAAACGGGATTAAGAAATATAACGACTACATCTTGAGTCTATAGAAAATTTTATTCTAAAAGGAAAACGTCATTCGACGAAGTGCCTAAATACCCTACTTCGTCTTTTTTCTTAACATTTGACAACTAAAAAACTAAACCGTAAAGAGAAAAAAATGCACAAATCAAAATAAAATTATATTATATTAATAATCAATATATAATAATACAATTCTACTGTATTTTAATTAATATTCAAGGTTACCAACGTTAAATTATTATTTTTTTAAGATTTAAGACGGAAGTAAAATCGATTTATGAACCAAATATTAAAGAAAGGCTAACGCCGTTATAGTAAGGGCGTGCGCCGATAGACGGCGCTAATGCCTCTGAATTACTAAAATAATTAAGCATACAAATCTAAGATGACGCAAGTAGCGCCGAAATAATTGATTTTACGCAGAGGAAATGTAACTACGTTACATTATTATTACTTACAAATGCAATGAATCGCTTGAATATTATAATCTAATCCTATCAAAAATTTATTTTATTCTTATTTGGTTCGTCTTAGTCTTAGTCTTCAATTTTATTTTATTTTATTATTTGTTCTGACTTGCTGTTGAACGCAGCGCAAAAGTGAATTGCCCAAATATTGTAACCGTTTTTTATTTTTAATATTTTATTTGGTTTGACTTAATCCTAAATCTAATTTATATTTGAACTAATCTATTATTTACTTTGACGAATTTTATTGAAATTTCATAATTGTGTTAGTTGTTCTGACCTGACTTTATATTCAAGCGGGGTAGTTAATTGCATAACTAAATTAACTAGCTGTAGCTGATATTATATTGTTTTATTAATTTGTTTTCATACTGATTTATTAATCTAAGTATTTCCTGAGATACGCAAGCGCGCCTATTTCCAACCACAAGTAAAATTGAAAGAAAAGTCAAACCCGGACCTCCAAGATACAGGCTATGCCTAGTTTGAGGTCCACTGCTATAATTTGTAATTAAATAATATTAATCTATGAGGATTGCCATGTACGCTTTAATGGTTTAAGTAACATTGCACGCGACACTAAAATTATTATGATTGTAAACTTACGTTTCCATACAATCTTTGTTCCGTATTGTACCTATATACATAGATTACAATACAATTACATTAGTCATGCTAAGTAGGTTATGTAAACATCTAAAAATCAATACATACACCGTAGAGATATGGGAAGTGGGAACCCGCTGTTTATCTATTGATAACATATTATTGAAATCGATTTATAGTATATTATGTAAGGTGTTTTCAAAATTTTACAGCTGTTGTTGAATAGTACTTCCTTCTTAATAATATAAACGCGAAAGTTTGTAAGAATGGATGTATGGATGTACTAGATTTTCCCTCGACACCGCCCGCGTACATACAGTATCCCACGGGAACACTACAGTGTTTGCTACTTTTTATCCCGAAAAAGTACACTTTTTCGGGATAAAAAGTAGCCTATGTGATAATTCAGAGCTTAAATACTACCATACCAAATTTCCTCCAAATCCGTCCAGTATTTTTTGCGTAAAAGAGTATACTAATAGTAAGATGGATGTGTAGATGTTTGTTACTCTTTCACGCAATAACCACAGAACGGATTTTAATTATATTTGGTACGGTAGTAGTTTAGACTATTATATTAAAACATAGGCTACTTTTTATCGCAGCAAAATATGCTGTTCTCGCGGGATTTCCTTTTGTGCATGCGAAGTCGCGGGCAACATCGAGTACATAATATTTTTATCCATTCGAGATACTATATATACGAGATAGATCCAATATGGATAAAATACACTTTATGTAATTACATTGTAATTACATAAAGTGTATTTTATCCATACAAAATATAGCTTTTGTCAGGCCAACCCTAGCAATAAGTTTTACTTTCCGAAAATTTTGAAAAATTACACTTTTCTATTTAATCGACAAATTATTATAGGTTTTATTGAAGTGAGACTTGTAGAGTCGATAGTTATGGCAAGTGGCGATGCAGATATATATTGCTTTATGCCTAGCATCAGATGATTGGCCTTTGTCCGTATAGTTTATAATACCATAAAATATCGAAAAAGGTCTTAAACCCACAATTTAGAAACTGCAGTTTAAACATTTTTATCCTACTAGTATTGGTCAATCGATGTAAGGTCTTTCGAATAAATCCTACCCAGCATTAGTCAATCAAAGTAGGTTTTTCGAGTTGTCGCTCTAGTACGATCCTTGAGTACCGCTCACCGTGGGCCGGGTTGCGACAACTGGGCCAAGAACGCTTCCTTTCCTTCTACATAGCGAATTGTGTGCTAATCATGATTACCGTCTATTGTTCTATATTTTCCGCCGTTTATACGGTGGCCTTCGACGGATCGTGACGTAGTGGAAGCTCACAACTAAACTTTTACATACGTCTTTTATTTTGCATAAGCTGTTTTGTTTTTATATAGGTAAATATCGAGTCGATTCACACCGAAACGAAACGATATGCGACATGGCGCTGAATTTTTAAGATAGCTATTCAAAATTTACCTTCATTCATTATACAATGAGGTACCTATATCTGGCACACGTTTCACGTTTCATTGTCAGTTTGAATGTCGAGTTGCACCAGGCTGCACAGACGCTCAGTCCATGTGCAGTGGCCAGTGTATGACTAATGTCATATGAAACGTGTATCTTTTTGTGTAGTGAATAAGGTTCAATTTTGAATAGCTATTTTTAAAATGCAATGTAGCGTCGCGGTGTGAAATGACTCCTAGTTATTGTTAGTTACAGAAGGAAATAAAAAAATCCAATTTAATGAGAACCTTTTATTTTAAAAGTTTGAGCATGTATTTGTAAGTGGCGGGTACAGGATACTAATTATCTGAAAATAACATAAAATTAATCTTTGCGTTTCGTGAGTATCATATAGTGAGGTATCCAATATTCACAAACTAGCCAGGCAAGATCAGACTCTCCTCTCTTCGAAAAAAGAGCACGTTCTGTCAAAGAATATCCTTAATTCAGGCATTCTCGAATTCTAAATTTGAATGTTTGAAAATGGGATTGCGCCTTTGAAATTCTAATGCCCGATTCACATTTTGAATTCGTTCACTTTGAAATAACTGTAATGTTGACATGCAAATCTTGACAGGGTGATTCATGAATGTGCTCGGACGCTGTTTTATCTGTGGCCTTTTTATCGTACCCAAATGTCACTCAAATTTCTGTAAAGGGTTATGATTTATTCAATTATGTTTATAGACCTTCGTCCCTTCATGTCTGTATATCTATTTCTATAGGAGAACTCTGAGGACCTATAGAGAATTAACTATATTATATTGAAAAAAGTTCTATGGTGACAAATTCATTATGGCTTTAGACATTAATTTATAATCATATTGTATCTGTTCTCTAAATCTCTAAATAATTTAAATTAAATTCTCACGCGCGTCTGTCTGTCTGTATGTTCCCAATAATTTAAAAAACCACAGAACGGATTTTCATAAAGTTTTCATCTATCGACAGAGTGGTTCCTAAGGAAGGTTGGGGTGTATAATTTGTTAAGTTTTGTTGGAAATTGATTGAAATATGACATTAATTCTTGAAGGTGTCTGAAAAATAAAGCTGTCTGGGAGCTTTCATCGAAAACTGCCCATTATGAGAAAATAATAACAAGTAATAATGTGGTATTTTCAGAAACTATTTCGATGGATACAATACTGTCAAATTAAATAAGTTAGTCAATTCAAGCATTTGATACACGAAAAGTATATAAACTACCATTTATATACTATACAGTTTAAATAAATATCTTAGGAGATATCATCAAATTAAAAAGTACGCAGGAGAAAAATAAATTCAAGCGGTGGAAGGCGCGCAGCGTGACGACGCGGACGACCAATGGGACTCGCTCGGATGTAGGTGCTCCGCCCGCGCCTAAATTACGAGTACATCAGAATTACAAAATATAGGCTACGAGTATAAATCATAAAGATATCGTTTAAAACCCAATTTCACGTGAGCTAAAGCTAGTCATGCATAATTATGTTTAACTGCCTTCCAAAATGGAGAGGGTTAACAATTTGACAGCATGTCTGTTTTGTATATTACCCGATTATAAACGTCATGATATGACATATTATTTTCATTCGAAGAATGTAAATATTAATCTGCAAAGGAAAGTGGAATCCTGAGGGGAAAATGAAAGTTTCTATACCAAAACTGTAAAATTTAGGCTTAGTTCTGACACATTCTATTTCTAGTCCTGTTATGGTCATAAAGTTGAACTGGCCATAAAAATCCAAGTTATAAGTACCAAGTAAGATGAAATAGAAAAGTTAGAGACATCAAAAACCGTTTAAGTGAAAATTCAGTAGAATACCTGACCGCTACATTTGTCACGAGTGTAGAGCTGCGATGATCTGTCATGGTGATAAATGTTCAGCCCTAATGCGGGCTTTGGAAATAACTTTACTAAAATATATTAAGATGGTCCCACATCTTGATATATTATTGTTTACACTTTTAAGGGCTTCTAGAGAAGAAACAGTTGATACTTGAAAAACACTTTTCGGTTGCGTTTTATTATTTTTGTCAAGTTTTATTTAAAACGTCGTTGTAAAATCTTCATAAGCACATTAACTTATAAATTATTTTGAAGGGCAGGAAACTTCTGTTGCGGCCACGGCCACGTCACGTCACGACACGATTTTGGATATAACGCCATCAGTCGGAAACTGCTTACATAACAAGTTTCTAAAGTAAAACTAAATTGGCAACCGATGGCGCTAGGTGTACAAATTTTAATGTATCTATTCTTTTGACGTGATAACATCTTATAAATCGATGGAGCCGGCTGCACGCACGAAAAAACATGACTCATGCGTTACCTGTTACCCGTTATCGTTACCAAGTACCAGCGTTACCTCGCATTGCCTTTACCTCATTATTATTATGATTGTTGTTGTTGTTGTTGTTGTTGTTGTTGACGTTGTCACGTTCAACTATCGTCAGTAAACCGACTTCACAGACAACCGGTATGTTTTTTTAAAGTAATGTTCTTTCTGTACACGTCATGTTTTCTTTTTGTTACAGGATTACGTAATTCACAGAGGACCACTTGAAAGGTAAGTTTTCCTTCTCCTTCTAGAGTCAAGATAATCGTTAATCATTAGATCGATTTTTCAGAAAACTAATTAGCAAAACTTACCTTCACTTACCAAAAATATTTATAAATTACCAATCTATATAATGCATTGAAATGAAGTGTTGTGAATAATACCAAGTTTATAATTATGTAGAACCAGTCTGGAGGGCTATGTATTCAAATTTCAATCCCATAGTCCAAGCTAATAGAGACACCCGTCCGGAAGGGAACCTCCAGGATCTCCAAACACGCCACTTTAAAATTATTCATAGGCTGAGCCCCTAGTGCCTAGGTTAAAATCAGTCACTGCACTTGTCTAAAAACCGTTGCTGCTATATTGCTCATCAAATAATCAATTTCATAAGCCCTAGTTAGTTGTGGAGCTTCTTTCAAGTTCGACCTCGCTATTTCCTGCTGTATCAGCGTCATATCCAATGTTTCCTGCAGGCTACCTCCCGAGAATGTCGCGGGCACATTCACGTTGATCAGACCGTCCATAGTTATTTGATCTCTGACCTGACCTTTATACCGACGACATTACGATCACTCTCATAGAATCTCCAAGGTAAAATATCTCAGTGGGGCTAGTACGAACAATTGACAAGTACGTATTCGTAACATTATCGAAAGAGAATTATATGAAAATGATGACAGCGTGTATCCAATTGACATGGGATAATGTTCCGAATATGTACTTGTCAATTGTTCGTGCTTACCCCTCTGGACGCACTGTACTATCTGACTTCTAAAACGGTACAGAGCCTTTAGTCAAGATGCATGCGATAATTTCGACGGCGAAGTTCGAAATCAAAAATGTATGGGATTTGACATAAGTCTAAGCTGATTCTAAGCTGCCAGTGTTTTCACACAGCACTATTTTATGTTCAGTATTTTGTTTAAATTGAAATTAAATTATTGATTTTAAGGGTTCCGTATCCAAACGGGACCCTATTACTGAGACTCCGCTGTCCGCCCGTCCGTCTGTCACGACGCTGTATTTCATGAACCGTGATGGCAAGACAAATGAATTTTTTTACAGACGATGTCTTTTTATTGCCGCTATAACAAAAAATACTAAATAAATATTCAAGGGGGGCTCCCATACAATAAACCGCAAACATCATTTTTTATCGATCTGTAAGGAACCCTTCGTGCGCGAGTCGACTCACAATCGACAAATTTTTATGAGTCGACCACAGTTTTTATAAAATGATCCGTAAACATACTTTATCGTTTGCAAGTAGAAAAAAAGGGCCTGCTATTTTTTGACGTGACAACGTTTTATAATTCGATGGAGCCGGCTGCACGCACGAAAAAACATGACTCATGCGGCGTTACCTCGCTCTGAGGCGTTCCATTTTCTTATGACGTTGTCACGTTCAACTATCGTCAGTAAACCGACTTTACAGACAACCGATTTTTTTATTTATAGTCAGATGAGACAACATGGAGTATACGTAATACTTTTTATATGGCCATTTTTCTTTCTAGACCTCTTAGCTCGAGTAGAAAAATAAAATATGCCCCCTTCGCTCAATCTAACGATATAAAATAAAAATAATTGCTTATTGTTATTATGACGATACCTCATTTACGGTCAAGTTAAGGTCACACAAAATACAACGACCTAAAATATTTACGATTGACTGGGAGATTAGGCAACGTACATTAATATCAGAAATAAATAAAAGAAAATAGGATCCCCGTATTAATTTGCCAATGTCTTTTTATTAGGCACATATATTTTTTGTACTTTATTTGTTATATTATTTGTTTCACAATCTAATGATAAGTGTTAGATAGCTTATTTGAATGTTTAGTCTCTGTTCGATATAAAGTAAACAGCGACAAAACTCCCGAATAAGCTATCGGACACATATTAGAAGATTATGAAACAGGATATTATTGTGATATTTATTACTACGTCAATAACGTAGACAAAACGAATTGATATCATAGGAACTTAAAAAAATTAAATCTACTTTGAAAAACAAAGTAGATTCAAGAAAAATTACGTTTCTATATTTTCGAGAATTAATACCGATGATGATGATGATGTTTTGCCAACTGCACCATATAAACAGCAACTGGCGCCACAGTTCCTGGTAAATAATATTTATGTAGCTTATTTAGTCAGTGAAAAACGAGCACCTTGATATAGGACTCAGATGCAGTAAGCGTATCGTGAACTGAAAGTAGCCTAGGGCAAACTCCTAAACTAAATCATTGGATTCTAGTCACGCCACTGAACCACGCAATGTCGATAAGCTAAAATCGATATTTGGTCAAAAAATTGATAAACCAATTGGTGCACAATTATTTAGTTTTATAACATTCATTTTGCGTAACCAAATAATAAATCCATCCTAATTAAGGTAAGTATAAACTTCGAAGGTATCGACTGTCTTAAAGGGAAATTTAGATACCAATTAGTTGATCTCAAATACTTGTCTTCTATTAATTAACATTAACATTAAATTAACATTAAACATTAAATTAACATTAAATTATAACATTAATTATAACTACGTGAAAGAAAGAAAAAGAGACTATAACAAAGAAAACATAGCAAAATTTATAGAATGCATCAATTCCTTAACATTTTATGATGTCTTAAATGAACAAAACGCTAGCAAAGCATTTTCTAATTTTTATGAAATATTTCGCCTATTCTATTATCTTTGTTTTCCAATTATTACCGTTAAAAAACTCGCTAAACGTAAAAATCAGTGGCTAACAAAAGGTCTCAAAAAATCTTGCGTTAAAAAAAGAATATACTACTTAAACTACCGACAAGGGTCAGTCACTAAACACTTAAGCAAACAGAAATATAAATTATACTCGAAAATTTTAAATAAATGTATCTTACAATAAAAAAAAATCAGTAACATTAAATACATGCTAAATGCAAAAAATTTAGCCAAGGCAACATGGGACATTATAAAAAATTATACAAATAATAATTCTGCAGGATGTGAATCCTCTGACATTACTCAAATTCGAAACCTAGAAAATAATAGGTACTATATTGACTAATCCTAAAGACATTGCCGACACGTTTAACTCTTTTTTTATTGACATGACAAAGAATTGCAATTTAAATAATTCCATTATTAAAAATAATCAATTATTACACAATAAATCAAAAAATGACATTGAAAATAAAAACAAAAATATAATTAATTTTAATGATAAAACAATATTTCTTACACCTATCACGGAAGCACAAACCTGCAAGATTATCATTGAATTAAAAAATACAAATTCTTCAGGATTTGACGATATAAAACTGACATAATAAAAAAATGTAAAACTGAAATTTGCAAACCATTGACTCATATTATTAATTTAACCATGACCCAAGGAATTTTTCCAGAGGAGTTAAAGTTCTCCATAGTTAAACCTGTCTTCAAAAAAGGAGACAGAACTAACCCCAATAACTATAGACCGATTACTTTAATACCCATAATCGCTAAGATTTTTGAATAAGTAATGTTTGACAAAATATATAACTTCTTAGAGAAGAGTAAAATATTAAAGGAAGAGCAGTTTGGTTTCAAAAAGAAAACATCTACAGTTCATGCCTGTTTCTCACTAATAAAAACCATAACAGAGTGTCATAACTCAAAGACTCCTCTTGTGGCATTATTTTTGGATATGACAAAAGAGTTCGACTTTGTCTCGCATAAAACTCTATTAAATAAAAAGCACGCATTAGGCATACGAGGTGTAGCACTTGAATGGATAAGAAGTTACTTGGCTAATAGGCATCAGTGCGTGGAAATAACAACTACCAAGAAAAGAATAAGAACTGTTTATAGATCTATTTTTAAAATAAATGCTGTAGGTGTGCCACAAGGCACTCTCCTTGGTCCTTTGTTATTTTTGGACTACATAAATGATTTGCTAGATGAAATCGAACACGAGACTATTTTATTTGCGGATGATACAACTATTCTTATAAGGGGAACTAATGAAAATGATATGAAAAGCGAAGTAACTAAAACTTTAGAATGTGCTTCAAATTAATAAGCAAAACAAAATTAGTTCACTTTCAAACTCGTAATCAAAACACAAACTGTAAATTAAAAGTAAATTTTAATGACGTTGAAATACAAGAAACAGAATCGACTGAATTTTTAGGCCTAACTGTAGACTATTTATGCACATGGAAGGGACATATCGATAAAATTTGTATTAAATTGGAAAAGTATATGTTCGTGTTATTCAATCTAAAAAACACAATGTCTGTTCAAGCAGCCATCATAGCGTATCATGGGTATGTTGCCTCTGTTCTTCGCTATGGTCTTGTTATATGGGGCAACTCCGTAGATATGCACAGAGTCTTCAAAATACAAAAGAAATGTATCAGATGTATATCGAGCGCTAAATATTTTGAGACCTGTATTTTGAGCCGTTATTCAAAAAATTCAAAATACTTCCACTATATTATCAGTATATTTTTGACGTTTGTGTTTTTGTACATAAAAATCTAGATCGCTTCTTTACTAAAAAAATTAACAGCGACAAAAAGTAGTAGAGATAAACATAAACTTGTTATACCTAACCAAAGACTCAACATTTGTAGTAAAAACGCGTATTGTATGGCAGTTCGGATCTATAACAAATTACCTAACTACTTTAAAGAACTGACTATAGAACAATATAAAAATAAACTATTCATCCGGCTCCTTAACAAAATGTATTACTCAGTAAATGAATTCTTTGATGATAAAAATATTATGAATGAATGAATTTATTTAAACAAATTAATACACTATATTGTAATGTAACGAATGAATCAGTGTCGACATTTCTATGTAATAAATCTTCTGACTTGGTAATACATTAACCATAAAAAGCTTGATCTTTATAATAAATATTTTGCACACTATAAAAGTAGTAGAATATGTGGAAAATGTAAATAACTAACAACTTATTGTACCATATTCCTGCAAATAAATGATTTTTGATTTGATTTTTGATTTGATTTGATTTGATTACTTTAAATTAAATGCTATCGATCGATATTCAGGAGTGTATGTATTATAAATATATTTTATATAGAATGTAGGTACAATATCGTTTAAGTCAAATTATTAAAATACACATTTTATAAAATAATATCTGGCACTTTATAAATGTGACGTATACAGCTGCAGCTACCCTTATGTATTAACTTTTAATAACTTAATTCTTGGCACATCTGCCAGAAACAGTGCCCATCTCTGCTCGCAAGGCATTGAAATAGTTCATTTCTTTAATAAGGTTAAATTTTTATACTACTTTATTATTCGTTAATAGATTCTAATGTATAAACTTTACGTTAAATGTATAAATGTATACCTAGTGTTAGTTTTGATGTAATTCAAACCACTTAAAATTCATCGATACATACATACGCGCATCACTAACTTCGTTATATCTTACAAGTTGGAGCGTGTTTCTTGTTACACACCAGTATAATATACTTTGAACTTTAGCCTACGTGGCATGTCCGGACTCCGGAGCTCCGTAGCGCAGTATACCACGGGAATAGATTCTTTGAGCTACGAGTATAATTGGAACCTGGAAGACGTAAACTCTGATATGCAACAATATAGTAACAGAAGTATAAGAGAGTTTGAACGTAATAGAGATTCTTATTTACTATAATTATGATATTATGTACTTACCAGTGGCGTGGGGTTCCTATAATTCTATTCCTATCGACTTCACTTACCACGAAGACTCAATCCAAATTCCTACCTATAATACACGCTAGGGCTTCCCTATGATGGAGAACCAGCCTATGCCACTGGTAGTTACCCGGGACTGGCTGTCCCGTGCTCTCTTCGTTGGGCATTAAACATTTTATATCTGATGAAAATTATGGGTGTGGTTTAGTTGGTACTGAGAGGTATGATTTATTTCCTGGTTATATTTTGACTGCATATATATGTATGTACTAGCTTTTTCCCGCGGCTTCGCCCGCGAAAATAAAGTATCCCACGGGAACACTGTACTTTTTCGGTATAGAAAGTAGCCAATGTGTTATTCCAGAGCTTAAACTACTACCATACCAAATTTCATCAAGATCTGTTCAGTAGTTTTTGCGTGAAAGAGTAATAGACATCCATCTATCCATCCATCCATCCATCCATCCATCCACCCATCAAACATCCTCATAAACTTTCACATTTATAATAGCAGTAGGATTTGCATCTGTTTGTATTCTATACAAGTAGAAAGTGTGCGTATTACGTTTAAAAAAAATTACAATTTCCTAAAAGTCCGTTGCGACCGCACCAAAGGAGCTGATGGCGCGAGACAACATGACTTTATCTCTTTAACCATTTGTCCTATTTATAGGCAATACAAGGGAAAAATTTTATGTTTTCAAGTGACCATAAATTTAGTTATTTAGATAAGAGTTCATAATTGTTGATAACACCAAACAAAATGATCAATAAACATAACCGATTTTTTTTTTATATATAAAAATATACTTTTTGTTACTCGAATATAAAAGTAAGACATATATGCCGTCGCTGACTTTTTCGTAGGCAATAACAAGCTCTAAAACTTCTCCCTAGAGCTCAGTCATATATCTCTCATCATTATGGCAGCGTTCGTAAAAAACGTTTTAGTTCGACTACTTTTCTTCAACTTGTTCTGCAAATCCGACTACCACGGGGAAAAGTCTTTTCATTTTTCGGGTTAAAACATAGCCTATGACACTTCAAAATAATGTGAATGTCTATTGGTAAAATAATTTTGTCAATCGGTTCAGTACCTAGATCCAGAAAACATCAAATAAGATAAGAAATAATAAATAATATAATAATAAAATAAATAATATAACATATAATAAATAATAATATAATATAACATCAAATAATATACAATCTCAATAAGTCACAAACTCACAAATGAACAAATTTTTTAATATTAGTGTATATTTATAATATTAGTGTATATTATGTAGTAGGATTTGTAACAGTTATATTTAATTAACTTTGATTATTTCCATAACTTTTTTAATTATACATTAAAATATATAATGAGGATATAGGTACAGCTTATCTTTATAAGTACGGCGACGACGATTGTTCTGTCACAAAAACTCCCAAGAGTTTATCCGAATTTACTTCTGAACCTTGTACTGAACTTAATTCAGTTACTTTTTTTAATGTTTGGTGTAGAAATTTTATTGAGTGTCTCATAGGTGTGAATTCCTTATCTCACAAAGTTTGACAACAAGTGATGAAAAAGCGCTCTACCAACGCGAACGTATAATTTTGACAAATGTCCTCAAACTTTTCCTACATTGTTCTAACAAAGTTTAGTTTGGGATTTTGGGAGTACCAAAAGTACCAAATCCCAATGTAATTAATGAAAGCGTTGTCGTTGAAATAAGCAATAACTGTAGACGTCATAAAAGTTGGCGTTGGCGTTAACACGTGTGAAACAAGCAGACTAAACACCTGATGGGTAGGGATTACTGCCTGAATCTACAACACCGAGGGGTTAAAGGTGTGTTGACAGCCTATAGACGAAGAAAAAAATCATTTCAAAATATAGCGCGTATCAACGTTATAATATTCAAACGTTCAAAACAGATCTTAATTCACTACACATAAATAAAGGTACATGTTTCATTTCAAGAGCTGCGCCGCGCTGCGCAGCACAGGGCAGCTCAAAATTCACACTCTTGCATATGCGTATCAGTGGTGTGGGGTCCTATAACTCCATTCCCATCGGCTTCACTTACCACCTACCTTCTGAAGACCCTCATCCAAATCCGTATCTATTATATAGGCTAGGGCTTCCTAATGAAGGAGATCCAGCCGTCGCTATTGATGCGTATGCGTACTTAAGGTGCTCAAAGGGAGAAAAGTCACATCGAAACGAACACACGCTACTAAAACAACACTGACAAACTTTTTGGTTACATGTTAATACCCATAATTAATGTTAGACAAAAAAGCATTTTAACCGATTTCCAAAAAAAGGTTGCGGTTATACGTTCGGCTGCTTGTTTTATTTTATATTATTTTTTAAAAATTTTTTGTACGTTCAACATCCTGCCCAAAATCAACCTGAACAAAATCCTGATAAAACAATATTTAAAATAGAACACACGTTCAAGGTGACTGGTACCGACTTCAAAATTTTGAAGATTGAGTGGAGGAATGTTAAAATTTTACCCAAATTTAAAAGGGGAATTATTTAGAAAATAAGTTTCATTTCATACTTTTTTGTGCATTCTTACTTTGTAAGTCGGTTTAATAGAATACCTTGTGCAGTTTTTGCTCGCTAAAGCATTGTTAGTAATGAGAGCAGGTCGGACCTTGTATTAATGTCTATGGGACAAAGGCTGTTGTGTGTTTTACGAAAAACTTAAGATTTTCTTTTTTATACATTTTGTTCTTTTAAATAGTGTCTTATATAAGAAATTAGTGACTTTAAAGTTGGTATTTAACGAAATATTTAGTAACTGTTTACAACAACATGTAGCTAATTAATTAGTAAAAACTGTTTACAATTTTTTTAAGGTTAGAATGTTTGATTGAAAATAAATGAATAGGCATACTAAACTAGAATACCTACTTTCTATTAATAATAAAAAATCTACTTATTATCCTACTAGTTACTATAAATGTGAAAGTTTTTGAGTAGGGATGTTCGTGACTCTTTCACGCTAAAAGTACTGACCGGATTCTGATGAAATTCTGATTATTTGGTGTGGTAGTAGGTGGTGTGTTTAGGCTCTGGATTAAAACATAGGATACATTTTATCGCAAAAAAGTATAATGTTCCCGTGGGATATTATAATTTTTACTAATTTTGTGGGCGAAACCGCTGGTAAAAGCTAGTTACAAGATTTTATTTCTTTAGCGCAGATGAATATCTTAAGACGACTTCACGAGCCGCCGCGCCGGTGTAAAATTAAAATTTTCAAGGATCAAAAACATGAACGGCGAAGTATTTGGGAAATTAAATTAAAACATTGCTATGGCTACTAAAATAGGATAAGAAAATTATAATTACCATGGCGTTGTAAGTTGTAAGAAACTCGAAAAACTTACGAATTAAATATATTGACGTGATGTGATGATCATGATGATAATAATAGGTTCGATATATTTGAATTAGCTGCTTTTCCTACATTCTAAGCTGTATAGTAAACAATTTCATGTATATTTACGATTGTTTACTTTAAAGTATGTCCATTGTCCCTTAATCTAGGTTTATATCCAAGATTATTATTAGTTCTATTAAATTACCTGATATTGATATGGTGTTTTGGCTAAGGCTGGAAAGTAGGGACTAGGGATGAGTTGCAAAATTATTATACAATTTTCATTAAATTACCAATTTCCTATTGTGTTTAGTCTTATTGCAATTAACAGCCAGATTGATTTTACCGTTAACCTTTAGCAAAGTACTTTTCAATTATTACTTTAAGGCAGTTTAAGGAACTTTTACATAAGTCAGAATAGTTTTAGTAGATATGCTATTCATGTGGTAGGCAACAGGCTGGACGACTCTATTTTTTTATTGCATAAATGAATAGTACTCTTAAATATGAGCCACTTCTCAATTAAAGAAACAGTATTTAAAAAAAAAAATCATAGGTACAGCGATTTGTTTACAATGTTTCGCAAGTCTCGTGACGCTCGATACAAAAGTCGTACCTACTACCTAACTGTGACGTCACGATTAGGTTAAAAAGTGTACCTATTAAATATAAGGTCGCAGGAACATATTTGTAAATATCTCTGAAATTTGTGCGTGTAAGTTAATACTTATCTTATTGAATGTTTTGTACATGATGTAAGTAAGCAAACGAGGTAGGTTTATTTTACTAATTTTGCAAAACATTTTTTAGATATTCTAGAAGTACCTATCTATTTACTAAACTAATCATAATATTATATTTATTTACGTTCTTTTCTTGATGGTATTACTACTTATTAATACCTCAATATTTCTGAGTATATAAGTTAAAACTAAATATTTTACATGTAGTCGTTTCCCCTATTGTTGGCCTAAGTGGGTGTTAAACTATATCATTAAATGAACTACATTTCTTTCAGCTATAAGCTGCTTATTACGCTACCACTCAAACAATGGAAACAATGAACTCTATCATACACAAAATAGAGTCGAATTTCATTAGACGCACTAGAATCGTGTCACGCCGATGCGTTTGGGTGCAACGCGTGGGAACAGCATTATGCAATGTTGCACAATTAGGTATCATACATTGCGATATTATGTCGGTGGAGCAAGGGAAAGTTGACAGTGCATAAATTATATAGGTAGTGTATAAAAAAAAATCTTTGTATAATGCTGTATGCTTTGTATGCTGTATTATGCGTATGGATCAATAGGTTTGATGATGAACATTGTGCGATGTTATTCTGATTTTTTTTAAATTTGTGTCCTCTTCTACTTCTGACATTAGCTTAAATTATTCTACGTGTATGTGATTAGCAGTAAATGCTGTAATGAATAATTTTAGTTTCACATGTTATGTTCTTCTAATAATGCCCAGCCCAATTTAAAGTTTCTTTAAAAACATTTTTTTATGAAACAATTTAGGTATAATAAGGATAATATTATTAATTAACTTCTGAAAATTAATATCTATGAACGTGAATATGATTACTTATTAGTTATTAATAACTAGCATAAATTGCCCGCGGCTTTGCCCGCGTGAAATTAGGTTTTAAACTTTCATCCCCTATTTAACCCACCGGGCTGAATTTTGCTGAAAACGCTGAAATACTCTACTCAATTCATACGAAATATCATGCAAATATGTCCAAGGAATAACAAGATTCATACAAACTTTTATTTCTATTTTACCCCCTTAGAGGTTGAATTTTGAAAAATCCTTCCTTAGTTGATGGATGCCTACGTCCTATGAGAAATACGTGTGCAAAATTTCAAATGTCTAGCCTTAAGGGTTTGGCATGTGCGTTGATACATCAGTCAATCAGCTTTGCCTTTAATTATACAGTTTTTTTTTTGATTAGGTGAGTGATTAAACACTAACGCTCATAAAAAAAACGATTGAAAAACAATATATTCAATCTGTTATTTTATTAGGCTTATGAAAATTCGTTGCAAATACGGTTTTTATTGAACATCGTCAAATTTTATTGGACCATTTATAAAATTTATTGGTCATTACATCAATTTATTTTATTTTAGGCTTATCACAAATATTATTTTTGCTAATACGTTTTGAATAAAATTAAAAAAAAAACTAATACAGAATAATAAATAATAAATAATAAATAATAATACATAATAACTAAACTAACTAATACTAATACTAACTAATACTAATAACTAATACTAATACTATATCCCACATCACACTTATGTAAAAAAATTCTTAGGCACTAATAAGAATTAATGATGAATTAGGTATTAACGCCTACAAATATAATAATAATTACCTCTGTATATCTAATGAGATTTACCTCAATGTCTAAATATCTTTCGCTATCATGAAGATTGATCAGAAACTGTTGTCACTAAACTACATAATTTGAACAAACTAATGTGTACCATATATCAGCCGAATAAGTATCAATTCACTTCGCATCCGTATATAAGGTGACATAATTCAAATTGATGCTTGCGCTGACCAGTGATCAATCACGATTTGTAAACTAAATGTCATTAGTTCAGAACTCCATTTTATACTCCCATTAGCAAACATTTATCGATAACTGAACGTGTTAATAGGTTTCGGCCTTCCTTATCGGCGATTAAATAGTTCACCAAATCTGGCAGTTAAATCAAAACTGATTTTGACATGTTCTGAGTAATTAACGTTGTTACGTTTTTTAAATATAGAACTACTAACTATTTCTGTTCGCGTTAAGAAGTCAGTGAAATGTAAAAAAAATAATGTCAGAACTGACCAATGACGAATTAGCCGTGCGTAAGCAACAAACAACGTAAGCAAGCTAACCAAATATAGTAAGCCATTTTGACATAATATTATGTATGAAGCCTCCGTGGTCTAGTGGTTAGAGCTTGGCTCTCGACTCAGAAGTCGTGGGTTCGAAATTCTATTCCCGCATTGGAACAACAAAAAATGTTGTTTCCAAGCTTGGTTAACAAAATGCAGGCTGATCACCTGATTGTTTGACAAGAAAGATGATCCATGCGTCGGATGGGCATTTAAAAAGTCGTGCGCCTGATCTCTCGCCAGTCATGTGGGTTATCCGTCCCGCTGGGTTATGAGAGTAAAGGAAAAGAGAGTGCTCTTGTGTACTGCGCTCACACTTGGACACTATAAAATTACTCCCGCGTAACTGGGGCCTGGTTTCAATAAAACCGGCCACCGTCACCGAAATCGGTGTTTGAGTTATTATTATTATCATGCATGCATGATTTACTGACATTTACTGACTTCTGAGGATGCGTTTGCAAATTTGACATAAATTGCTTGGTTTTTGGTCAATTTTGCAACCAAACGAAACCAATACCTTCAAAACTAAGACACATATTTTTTATTTTAATTTATATTTACATAGAGTTCTTTATATGTAAAATAGTTGAAAATATTATAAAATTATGAGTTTATATTTAGGATCATTTATCTGCTCTTAGGTAGTTTATTTTGTTTGTTTAAAAATGCCCAAAACAGCGAATACCTTAGGATAGTAAAAAAAAAATCCAACAAAATAGTTTTAGAAAAAACATAAAAAGTCTCCTCAAAATGTCCACGTGTTTTTTTTATTTTTATGCATTTATCCTAATGTGTGGCATTAAGGTTTATTTTATTTTTATTTAACTGTCTGGATTTATTGGCCAAAACATTTCCAAAGAAATGTCAGTCTGCGCTCGGCCGCTGTCAAACAACACATTTTGCAAACGCGTCCTTAACACGAATAGACTATACTTTGTCCTTTGGGTAGTAGTAACTTCTTTGTTACTGTTATTGGAGTGCTACGTAGCTCTGCTATGAAAATATAGCTACAAAATATTATAAAGAAATAGCTGTTTCCCGCGGCTCCGCCCGCGTAAATATACTATGGAGTACCCCGCGGGAACACTGTACTTTTCCGGGATTAAAAGTAACATTTATTTTAATTCAGAGCCTAAACTAATACTATACCAAGTTTCATCAAAATCCGATCAGTAGTTTTTGCGTGCAAGAGTTACAAACATACATCCATCCATCCATACATGCTCGTACATCCATTCCATACATACTCGTACATCCATTCCATACATACATCGAGACAATCTTGTATCTATATAATCGGGTTCTCGAAAACTAATTGAAATATGAAATTTAGTATGCAGGGAGTTTTGGGGGAGAAAAATCGATCTAGCTAGGTCGTATCACTGAGAAACTGTGCATTTTAAGCTATACAATATGTTTTTTCTTTCATCGTCCAATAATAATATATCAATAATTTTGACTCTATTATGTCAGTTCGATTGGCAGTTTGGTATACGTATGTTATAAGTTTTGAAAGTCCGGAAATTCGAAATGTGGTGGGTTCAAATCCCGGTCAGATAATATTTTTGTGATTTTTTTAAATTTATTTATCAGAACTCCGAGCAAAGCTCGGTTACCCAGGTACTTAATTAATAATTACACATTATAGGTACTCTCTTTTTTTTATCATTGCTTTGTCAGCTTTCTTAATTTGATTTATCGCTTTTAGGTTAAATAAAAAATATGTACCAAATAGAAATTTAAATTTATAAATATACAAAATTAACACCTCCGATAATTGCGAACTTGTATACGTTATCGCATAATATAGAAGTTATTTAAGTGTTTATTTACAATGAATAGATAAAAGGTCATCACATCTGACCATAAGCTGTTTATTGTACAGTTTACAGTAGTTACAATATGTGTCAATGTCTACCATTTCCTTATCAAAAGTCGACGACACACTATATTTTATGTTTTGACAATTTTATCTACGTGTGAATGACTGATATCTGATAAGTTGTTAAATAAATAACATCTACAAAAAACTATTCCTTCGTGCTATTTGATTGAATGCTTAATTTTTGTGTGTATTATTATTAGGCCCTTACATATGAAATTGGCGCTTTGTCGTACTGGCCACTTTGATCTCAAATATATCTTCTTTGGTTAGGAATTCCAATTTCAAATTTATACCACTATTTACTCATGCATTTGTGTTTCGAAAACCGTAATTCATTTGTTTTTTCCTCTTTTGATTTTTTCCTTTGCGTCACTCTGTTCACAAAATGGAAAACTTGAAACATCGTATTATTTTCGAGGACGAGTTCCACCGTGGCACCAGTGCTGCAGGAACGGCTCGAAGGATTAATGATGTGTAAGGCGAAGGCGAAAATTGACTCAAAAAAAGTTACTTGTGAGTGTTTAGTGGACTAGTGCCGGTGTCGTTCACTACAGCTTTCTTAAATCTGGCCAGACGAATACGGCAGATTATACATATACATTGCCAGCAACTACAAATCATGAGTAAAAGCTAGCACTGCACAACAGACGGCTACCAAATTAGAGGAGCTTCAATTGGAATGTCTAAGATATGCACCGTACTCCCTGGACCTTGCTACAACAGATTACCATTTTTTTCGAAATTTGGATAACTTCTTGCAAGGGAAAAAATTCAACTCCGATGGGGCAGTCCAAAGCGCCTTCAAAGATTTTATTGATTCCTGTCCGAATGGTTTTTTTTTTTTGTAAAGGAATCAATGAACTATCTATGAGATAGCAAAAGTGCATAGATAGCAATGGTTATATACTTTGATTAAATAAATATATTATGCTTAAAAAAATCGACTTTATGTTCCTCCTTTACAAAACGCTAATTTCATATGTTTATGTAACCTAATATTATGGTCACTGAATGCGGAAACATACATTTTTAAACAACTTTCAAAAAAAGGAGGCGGTTATGCATTGGGTTGTATATATATGTGGTGGTGGTTGGTGGCGGTCACCACCAGATGATGGGAACCATGAGGTATCGAGGGAACTCCTCGAAGTTTATATGGACACATATAGTGATTTCGACTTTTTCTGAAGTATTCCAAGCATATGCTACCAAAATGTTAGCTTTTGTACCAAGGTATGCCCGGGATCCAAAAGTACTGAACAGAACTCCTGAGTCCTTATAGATACATGTTTGGGGATTCCGGCGTTGTTTAAATAACTGTAAGCATATGCCATCATACTACTTACAGTAATCATCATCATCATCACCACCCTCTTCACAAGAAACACCAATATATTATTATGATGACATAGGTACTCACTAGTCATCAGAGTTTTGTGCACCGATATTCTATATTTCTATACAGATACAGTATTTGAAATTTTACTATTGCTAAAATTATATTCGTGATTATCATCATCACTATAAGTAATATATTTAATGCTTACTGCTACATTTTTTCGTCGACTATTACATAATAATAATAATTTAATAATATTGTATCTAATCAATATTATCACTGGTGATTGTTTAGTAAGTCCATAGATCGGTAATATTTGGAAAATACCACGGCCGCTCAGAAAACTGGCTTAATAGAACGCTTGAGTTTGTTTTGTCGAGAGAGTAGGAATATCGGGGGCTTTTGTATTTATAACTTTCTTAAAATCTGTGAATAATGATAATTAATTTAATAAATATACTTAACTAAAAATAGAAAAATTATTATTTTTAAACAAAAAAATTAAAACCTTCTTCCAAAGTAAAAATGCACAAAAAAGTATGAAATAATACTTATTTCCTTAATAATTCCCCTTTTAAATTCGGCTACCAGCCCGAACAACATCCTGGTAAGACAATATTCTATAAAACTCACGTCAAGTTGGCTGGTACCGACTTCAAAATTATGAAAATCGAGTAGAGAAATGGTTAAAATTTTAGCCGAATTTAAAAGGGGAATTATTTAGGTAATAAGTTTTATATCATACTTATTTGTGCATTTTTACTTTGGAAGTCGGTTTTGATTTTTGTTTTTGGACAAATTAACAGTTTAAAAAAATAAAATTGCATCAAAAATATTTGTAAGCTGTTGTATAATGATGTCACCCCCTTTAAACTTAAATATATCAAAATATTAGCCACGGCCAATAAACCGTAAAAATAAATGTTATAGTAATAACCCGTTTTCCGATACTTATATTTTTGTCTTATATGACATCAATGCTGTCATAATATAAGACTATAGGTATAATAACTATTAAATACATTATAAATATATAAAAATAATTTTATTATTAGGAACTTTGTTTAATTTTCACGACCATTGACCGCTCGCGCTGCCTGCTCGAACCAGTAACATTCACTAGAGTTGTCCATACAGAACAGTGATCATACTATTAAAAAAAAAAAAAAAAAGGTAACTGGGCGTATTTGTTTTTCTCACTTTCAAGCACCTCGTACTACTTACTTGTATCGAAAGACGAATAATCACATACTTAGATAATACATATCAAACTAATTAAGCCTACATACTATACTATAATATACAAGTATAATGTATATTATTAAACATAATATACATTATACATATACCATACTGCATAATTACACGATACTAACCAACCAAAAATTATAATAAAATGTTCATGATTCTGCCAAATACTTCAAATACAACTGTCGGACTCTGCGCTTAAACGTATCTCTGGTTGTGGACATTGTGATTTCCGTAGGAAGAGCGTTCCAGAGTAGAATAGACTGGATGTGAAAGGAGGAATGGACTAAACTAGAATTATGTTGGGGACAAAGGAGAAGTGCATTATTTGAGGAGCGGAGGGATTTATCATGACTACTAGAAAAATATTGGAAGTGGGACTTTAAGTAAGCAGGAGAATTGGGTGAGTTAAGGAAAGAGTAGAGCATACACAGGGCTCGCACTGAGCGACGTTGGCGCACAGGCAACCAGTGCAGCTTGGAGCGAAAGGAGGATACGTGGTCGTACTACCGGAGATTGTAAATAAATCTAATACAGTTGTTAAGTAGTCGGTAATATTTGTCGAGCTTGTCTGCATTGAGGTCAAAATAACACACATCACCATAATCGATGATAGGAAATATAAGAGACTGTACCAACAAGGTTTTGATATGTGTCGGTAAAAAGTTTTTATGTCGATAAAGGGAACGCAACGTACTCTTTTACATACGGTAGCTGTGTTTGCCAATTCAGAGTACAGTCGATGTGTAATCCGAGATCTTTCACACAGGAGCTGTAGTTAATTATAGAGCCGTCGAAGATAACTGGTGAAAGCGACCCTACATCAACCTTGGCCATAATACGAGGACTGCCCAACAAAATAGCCTGACACTTACTTGGGTTAATTGTCAAACCGAAGTTTTTACACCAGTCCTTTATGAAATTAAGATCACAGTTAATCTCATTGATAGCACTTGACATACTATCCACTCCTGCTTGGCTATAGAGCTGAAAGTCGTCCGCAAACTAATGATACATACTGTGAAGTCTGAGAGTAACATAATTAATGAAAAATGAAAAGAGCAAAGGAGAAAGAATACCGCCTTGAGGAACGCCAGTGTCTAGATTACACCACGAAGAGGAGGACTGATCCGTGCGTACCGACTGTTGACGCCCTCGAAGATACGAAGAGATCCAATTTAAAGCCTCAGGTGAGAGCGGAAGTCTAGAAAGTATTGTTAACAAAATGTCATGATTGACATTATTGAAAGCAATCGAGAAATCTATCAAAACAAAGACTGTCATTTTAGAGTTCTCAATGCCTACTCTCACATCATTAAGAACCTTTAATAGTGCAGAGGTGGTGCTATGTCTAGGTCTGAAACCCGATTGTAGTGGAGACAAAATATCGTTTAGGTGAACAAATCTGGACAGTTGCTTGTTGTGACAGTTGTGGGATTGGTAATTTTTGGTAGGGGACGAACGTAAGCTTTACGCCATTGATTAGGAAATTCGGACGTTTTAAGGGAAAAATTTATAATATGGGTTATAACGGGCAAAATTTTATCTTTGATGGCAGTGATCATTTGACGGCTAATCTCATCACATCCTGTAGCCTTGATGTTATGGAAATGATAGTCTTATTGATCTCGTCGGAATCGATTGGTGTAAATTGAAAAGAAGGTATATTAATATGTCGTGGTAAATTATTTAGATAACAAATAGTCTGACGTTTAGTGTCAACATCAAGCTTGAGAGTTGTGGAGAAGTGTAAATTAATGTCATCTAGACTAATCATTGTCGTAGGAAGATCTGCTTAATGCGACTTGCCTATACCAAGGGATTCTAGGAATTTCCAAACATTGGGAGAGGAAGGCAAATTTTCGAGAATATGGCGGCGTTTAGCGTTCCGTATCATTTGATTACAGTGATTTCTAGCTATTTTTAAAGTTCGCCCAATTGGGTTCACTACGATTTTTCTTCAATTTTCGAAAAGTGCGATCCCTACGTTTCATCGCAGCACGGATATCGTCCGTCAGCCAAGGCGCAGGCAGATGCTTTAACTTTATTTTCTTAATAGGCGCATGTAAATTATAAAGTCCAATAACATTTTCATTAAAAATCCTAATCTTTTCGTCAATTATAGAGACGGCATCGTACAGTGGAATCCGATCTATTTTTCCTGCATCCGTGCATAATTTTTTAGTGTCTACTCGAGCAAAGCAACGTCTGTATATGAACCTAGGAGTTGGTCTAGGAGGCTTTAACATGTATGAGAAAAAGATGAGGTCGTGATGGGAAAAACCTGGGGCAGGGAGTTGACCATGGGTGTGGACGAGGGAAGGGTCGGAGATGAGCATTAGATCGAGCCAAGTGTCATCACTATCGTAGTTATGATGAGTAGGTTGAAGAGATAGAATGTGAAGACCGGCTGATCTAATTAAATTATTAAGCTTAGTCGGGCGAGGAGAGGAGTGGTTGCATAGGTCTGTATTAAAATCCCCCATGATGATCTGGTGCGCATATTCAGAACTCAATGAATCTAGGACCTACTCAAAGTCAGAAAAGTAGTCAGCAGTAGGAGTAGAGTATATATTACTCCAAGGGCAAATTTAGTTCCTAACTAAAACCTCGAGAAAAATATATTCGGCCGTAGAAGATTGATAACCAGGAGAGGACGCTATTATTTTATAAGTAAAATCACAGCGAAGATATATTGCTACCCCACCACCACATCTATCAATACGATCATTGCGTATTAAAACGTATCCAGGTATCGGGAAGGAAGTGGACATGAGGTAAGGTTTAAGCCAGCTCTCGGAAATCAGAATGGCGTGAATGTTATTTCCAGAAAACGTTTCCAGAATGTCACTGAAATGACTTGGGATGCTTTGCGCGTTTATGTGACATACGTTTAAAAGTCCGCTGCTTTGAGAGTTTAAATATTGACCTAAAGTTTCACCCAAAGTTTTACCCACATAATCAAAGAAATCGTCTGAGCATATCCCAGTAGAATCATTGGCAGAATAAAAAGAATCATTATCAGATTAATAAAATATAATAATATAATAAATATATAAGAATATTAAATATTATTGAACTATTACAGTATTTATGTTTTAAAGCAGAGATACCAAAAAATATATTTTGTTGCTCTGCACCACCCGCCAACCGACCTTTACAATACAAAAATACTTTTACAAAATGAAATAAAATCAGAGACATACAAACAATATGAATAAACTATTATGTAACTACCTCCAAACTAATGTCATCAATAATTTAATTATTTTTAATGTGAAGTGACTTAAGGCCGATATTTACTGTGATTACATGCCAAAAAAGAAAAAAAATGAGATGTCAGTAGTCACTTGTCAAATACACAGCTGACTCAGTGGTGACAGTTTAAAACATTAAAAAAATATTAATATTTAAAGTAGCCTTACATTTTACTTTGATTGTGTTATAAGTAAAGCGACTTCTTGTTATCATTAACTGATTTTGTGACGTTTGGACCAGTCAGGAGACGTTAGGCGCTGCTTTAACGTTTACGAGAATACCGGTTTTATAGTTTTAGTGTATCGGGATTGATTTGATACTTGATTGTAATTGTATTATTGCAGGTTTTATTTAGCATAATTGACCCTCTGGTGTTGTGACTTGCGTTCCCAGTCCTTAAAATTCCCAACCCTCTTGGCCCTCCGGTACTTGGCCCTCACTCTCTCGGCGAAACACAACGCAAGCGTTATTTCACGCCAACTATAACAAAAAAAAAAGTAAAAAACATCTTTCGTAAAAAAATGATCTCCAAGTAGTAATTTATTTTCATTTTACTTATCACGTTTCACATAAACCCTACTTTTCGATTTTTCATTATTAAATATTTTACTATCTGAAAAGTAATTGCAGAATAATGACGTAATATTATCGACATCGGAACGTCACCGGTCACGTCACTACACGTAATCGTCCGGTTATCGTTCAGCTCTATTCAGTGCGATAAACTCCTTTGACGCGCGCGAAACTGAACGTGTAAATGCAGAACTCGTTCCTAATTTCCATTTGTTAGTTCCAAATTACAAATTGTTCTTTGGTAGTCGTCGGTGAGATCCCTCCCTATCTTTTTCGTGTAGTGTAAAAAAACAATTCCCGCGTATTGTTCAAATTTTGTATCTCCGTTCTGTATTTCAATTTTGCTTTAAAAGTGACATCTAGTTTATACGAAAAGAAAGTTTATATTTTTATTAGTTTGTAATTAAAGAAAAGTTAATTTTAATAACTTTACTTGATTTTAAGTTTGAACTACACTTTTGTTGCAAGTAAACGTGTACTGGATTCGTTAAGAAGAAATTTCTAGAAAAATCTACGCGCTTCAAATTTCTTCGAGAGATGCAGGTTTGTGATACCTATTATATTTCTATGGCATACTATGATAACTTTATAAATCAGATAGATCGTTATAGGAACGTACATCAATTTACATATAACATTATAACAAATGTACAGTTCCAGGTACTTATATCGGTATACCTAATACCGATTTGGTCAGCAATAGTCGATTAAATCCATTCAAGGAATTAATTATGAATATCTTAACAATGGGGTAAACGTGGACTATTACACAGAAATGTACAATAACAGGTACCTATTCAGAGTATTGATTCAATGGGTGTGTGATATGTGTCATACAACGATTATAATAATAATAGCTCCCCACAACGATTTCGGTGACGGTGATCAGTTTCATTGAAACCAGACCAGCAGGAGTTGTTTTATATAGTGTGTGCGCAATACACAAAAGCACTCATTCTTCCTATACTCTTGTAACCCAGTGGGACCATAGGCGTATATATTAGTATATATCTTATACAAAGTATTATGAAATCTTAAATTACAATATGTATTAAAATAATTTTCTCTTTACCTGTCTATAAAGCCCTATAACCTACCATAGCCCTAAAGCCATATAATCTACCAGTATATTACATGTAAACATGTGTCATGATTATTAAGGTTGTCTGGCAGAAATCGCTTGTAGCGATAAGACCGCCTTTTGTGCTTTTATAAGTTTAGTTTTTCTATGTTCTGTATGTCCTGTTTGTTTTTGGTGCAATAAAGAGTTTCTCATTCATTCATTCATTCATTATTATAGACGAGGCATGTTGAGGCAAAAATGTCTCCACTTAATTGGCCCTACTGTGTTGTTGGGGCCATTTTGACATTTGAAGTATGGTTAAATTAAGATATCTGACAATTGAAGTAGGTATGGTGGAAACCAAGATGGTGTTACTTTTTCTTGTAAGAAGATTTGTTCTGACAAATGTACGTGATAGCCTATCTTTAGTACCTATTGAAATCTTTGAGTGGAACGGACGTCCGACACAATTGGCGAGAGATCAGGCGTAGGACCGACTTTTTGCATGCCCATCCGACGCGTGGGTAATATTCTTTCTTGTCAGACATTCACGTGATCAGCCTGCACTGTCACCAGACTTGAAAACAACATTCTTATTGTTCAAACGCGGAGTTCGAACCCATGATCTCCGGAGTCGAACGACACGCTCTAAACCACTGGAGCACGGAGCCGTCATACAACGATATTATGTAAATTGTAAACAATCATCAGTTCGTAATTCATCTGTCCCGATTATCAAAAGATTCCATAATATGGCTATTAAAAAAAAATCCCCTTATTAAAACGCAATTTCACATTACAATAAATCTTTCCTGTAAAAATATTCCAGTGATATTAAAATAATATGGTTATCAGAACGGAAGCAGGCGACATTATCACAGACGGGCAGCCGATAGCGATATCCAAATAAAAATACTATTTAAACAATATTTTACATTAATATTCTTCTAATGAATTCTTAAGGTAAACGCACATTATATCGGGCTGCAGCAGGCCGCAGCAGGCCGCATCGTAGCGCAAAATGCGTACTGCCCAGCCGGTCCTAATGTGTCAACATTGGGACCGGCTGGGCCGCAGCGCATTGACGGATTTTAAGACAGAAGTCCGTGTAATTGTGTACTATGTATATCGCACACTTTGTAGGACCGTAGTGGAGCGGGTCAGGCCGCATCGCACATAACCAAAATCCGCGGCGTCGTCGTGGTATGCGATGCGGCCCGCTGCACACCGCCCGGCCCCGGCAAAGTTTGCGATAGTTCATATAAAATGTATGGAGCTCATTTTTACGCTTACCCTTAATAAGCAATTTGTGGTAAAGATTCTAATCTAAAATTGGCTACGGATTGAAAGTTCTGTATCGATGTTTGTTCAGCTGGAGCGTCCAACGTATTAATTATCCTAGTTATTTTACAATGGTAATAAGTTTCAATAGTGTTTTACAGTTTCATCAATTTATTCATTGCTAGGCTTGAAATACTAGTAAACGCCAAACGGTATTCTAAGCGAGTTACAAATTTAGAATGTGAACTTAATAATAGCAGATTATAAGCTTAAATAATAGAAGCAGGTATTAAGAATAAATAAATTATTATCATACTATTAATTGTACAGCAGATCAAAGAAAGACGAACAGATAAACAGCTACATAGTTAGATTTCGATTTGATTGCACTACTACAAGCATACGGTGTATCCACAAAAGTATCAACGATTTTGTGGATACACCGTAAGGGGACATCAAAATTTCGAAATTTAGATCGATTTGGATCGTTCTGTTGCCAGCTGTTTCTCTATATGTACTATGTAGGTACTTATAATTATGATACTTATATGATACTTTTTTAATATTATTTTATTATAGCTCACAATCACGTGTAAGATCCATACGTTTCGCCAACTTCAAGAGAATAAGGAGTTTTATGTACTGTCACAATAATTAAAAAAAAAAGTGAAACAAGGAGATAAGGAAAAGAACACAAATCGACAAAACGAGTCTCATCCCTAAAAACGATGTCCAAGTGAAATAAATTGAAAGCCAACAAGCGGTGACGTGCATGTAATAGGTCATCCTATTGCTCCACCCTTAGGGTTGTGGATCACGATTGCCCAATATCCTCTAATATATCGAAAAGTTCACCTTCCATTTCGTTTACAATGGAACGCGTTTGGGTTCTACACATATACCGATTTTACACCGGGTACCCGGTGTAAATTAGGAGGTTTTTAGGGTTCCGTAAAACAAAGGGTATAAACGGGACAGGGTAAAAACGGGACCCTATTACTAAGACTCCACTATCCGTCTATCTGTCACCAGGCTGTATCTCATGAACCGTGAAACCGTGATAGCTAGACAGTTGAAATTTTAACATATTATGATGTATTTCTGCTGCCGCCTTAATACCAAATACGAAAAACAGAATGAAATTAATACTAAAGTGGCGCTTGATTACAACAGTGTATTTATGTTGTTTGTACGGAACCCTCAATGCGCGAGCACTTGCAATTGGTGATTTCTATTAGATTTTTCAATATATACTTGTAATAATAATATTATACTTTATACGGGCGTTCATGGGACCCCAGTGAACTCACTGGGGTCCCATGAACGCCCGTCCTAAGATGTAACTAAAATTAACTCTCTTAAGCCCTTTCTCAGATCCTTTTTGTGTAGTGAATAATGTTCAATTTTGAATAGCTATCTTAAAAATGCAGTGCCGCGTAGCGTCCCGGTGTGAACTGACCATAAGTAGCTTGTTCTCAACCTCTCTTGCTACTTATAAAAATCATGATAAACAAAAAAAAACATTTAAAAGATCTCTAGCTATGATTGTAAGGATCGTTAAAAGCATTTAACGTTCGTCCTAGAGAAATCTCCCTCTCAAACGCACTCAACATTCCCCTCACTAGTTAGATATGACCATTGCAAAATAAATATTTTCGGTAATAATAAGAGGCTACAATACAAAAGCTTACCATAACGACCACTCAACCCTTTAATATGATCCATCTAATTAAAGGTAAAAGCTCTTAACTTTTAAAAATTGACTCGGAAATCTTAAGTGGCGCTCGCCTTCAAAAAGAAGTTACGGTCTGCGTAATTGGGCTTAAACTTCTTTGTGAAACCTCCCTGAGTAATGTAGAATACTTCACGGTAATTCCGAGTCGGAATTGGGTAGGAATTGTGTGTAGACTTCACCAGTTGTTAAAATTAATAATTGACGATGCGTCATGCGATCTTACGCTTAGATCAAATGTACCCCCTAGACTGCCTCTTCTCATGACAGAAGAAAGTAATAGTGAGGTATATTTAACGGTTTTATTTTATTTATATTTTATTTAACTACGCAATGAATTTTAATGCGGTTTTTTAATTTTTATCCATTACGTTGACAGTTAAAACTGAACTGAACTCCTAGAGTTACCTATATTATTTACTTATTTTTTCTAGATTTAGAAAACCGTATACTTTGCCGCAGTAAAAAGTAGCCTGTGTCCTTCCCCCTGGTCTACTTTATATTGTGCCAAATTTCATCAAAATCGGTCCAGTAGTTTCGGAGTCTATTCAATGCAAAAAACAAACCTTTACTCTTAATTATTAGTATTAGTATATTACTACCCAATACAATAAGCATAAAAAATATCACGTGCGTATCCACTTAGCTGCGATTGCCGAACCAAAGCAAATCGTTGTCAATAACATTACGTGATGAAAAAAATTTAGCAGCAAAAACCGAATTTAGCTATACAAAATATTTGCCATGAATTTATTTTATTATAATGTAACAATTTTGAAACTCTATCTGCAAAATAAAATGCCAAAAACCGGTGTGAAGTCATAATAATGATCATTTCTTTTTCTATTCTGAGGCGCAATGTTAAAGAGTATCTAAATCTATTTGTTAAAAATTTTCTTGAACCTGCGACCACTTCGTGTAAAGTTTGTATAAATCGATATTATTTCGTATGTATTTATGGAATCGAAAAAAAAAGCAAACAATTAAACTGATTAAATTCTGATCATTTCTGATTCTGATTCATGTTAATAAATAGCTATAGTCGTTCCAAGAATTTTATTTTATTTTTCATTGTGTATTTTAATCGTATTGGATAATATTTAAGACTAGGGTAGAGTTTGTGTTATGAGGCAAGTAAGACGTCAAACTAAGTAGGTATTTTCTTTATTTTATTAATATTTAAATCTTCGAAGCAGTATCATCATTATGTCATCCAAAATACCAACAACACATACTACCTCACATTATTAATATACACGACCGTACGTTTAATAGACACAATTTTGTTACACGTTGACATTTGCCAATCTGTTACAACATTTTAATTTTTTTGTCTGATACGCAAAGGAGCTTACCTTTTAAAGTTCAAACTTAAAAATTATATGAATTATTAAGGGCAAATATGGACCACAAGACGACCTCTACTTTCTAGTAATTAAAGTTATAATACATATATGATTTAACACTACAAATGACAAAGCAAAGAAGCGATCGTATTTTATTTCATGAACGTTTATTTAAAAGCTCAATAAAAAAGTCCTTTAGGCTTTTGTCTGACAACTTCCTTCCGAACCCAAATTGAGCTACTTAATATTTCTCAACGAAAACCTTTTTTGATTTGTTTATTAATTTATTCAGCCTCCGTGGTCTAGTGGTTAGAGCCTCGCTCCGACTCGAAGGTCATGGGTTCGATTCCCGCATTGGAACAATAAAAAATGTTGGTTCCAAGTTTGATTAGGACAATGCAGGCTGATCACCTGATTGTCTGACAAGAAAGATGATCCACGCGTAGGATGAGCATGTAAAAAGTCGGACCTGCGCCTGATCTCTCGCCGTTCGTGTCGGTTATCCGTCCCACTGGGATATGAGAGTAAGGGAAGAGAGAGTGCTCTTGTATACTGCGCACACACTTGGGCACTATAAAATTACTCCTGCGTAACTGGCCTGGTTTCAATGAAACCGGCCACCATCACCGAACTCGGTGTGGGGGAGTTAATTTACTCAGTTGGGGACTGGGATTATAAAAATCTCGATTAGATGTATCGGTAATTGCTCAAATCGAATTATGTATTTACATGTTGCCTTTGCTTTATGTGTCGTTATAGTACTATTATAAATGTAAAAGTTTGTGAGGATGATGATAGATGGTGTACACAAATTGTACATCAATTACAGCTTTAAAAGGACACATCACTTCTTTCAAGAACAATTCAGATCACAAAATAGTAACAAAGTCGTCACGAATTACAATGTAACAAAGCGATATCGGATTAAATTCCTGCCGAGGATTGTAATTAAGTTACACCTTAGATCTTTTTCGTGACAAGTCGAACATTACAGACGCTACGCTGAAGTAGAAATAAAAGGCAGCCTAATAAAAGCTTCACTTCTCGGGGAACAGGGTAATGGCACTTGAAGAGCAATCTTGTAGGTCCGAGAGTTTTATTCTTACCTATACATATAATAGCAAGTCAGGTACGGGCGGTAGCGAGTATGAATATTTTCTGGCTGATATTCCACGTTCTGCTACCGCAATACATGGTATTATGAATTTTTATCCGTTGCTAAATCAAAAATTGATCATTAATATAGAGTATAGACTTGTATCAAAAATTAACTTATCTTTTTGATATTATTTTTGAAAAATAATTATATTTTTGAATATATATGTAAACCATCGTTGCGATAAAATTTTGTCTGACCATTTTCCCACCTCCTGGTAGAATTAAATTTCAAATCAATTAATTAAAAGCTTGTAATAAGAGCCGGCAGTCAGTGACTTGCGCCACTGCATATTTTCCGGGTGTACACTCATTCCATTCGCTTTTTGGTTTCAAACACGAGCGTCATACATTACTGGATTGCCTCTTAATTCATACCCGTTTTATTTTCCATCAAAACTTAGTGTACTCAATTTACACGAGCTGCGAGCTTATTGTTCACTTTTGTAAATATTTATATGCGAATAATTTTAAAAGGTTTTATTGGTTTTGGAAACATACACCAATTATACATACTCGTATTAATATGAAAATTGTTTTTTCGCTCTGAACATCGCTGTACCATTCGAATTGCAATTTGTGGCGCATTTCATGATGAATGCTTCAAATGGAAATAATTGACCCGCCTTTCATCAACTCAATTTAATATTTGCAGGTCATAGCATAATAGGCATAAATCTAGAATATAATAATGTTCATACTTGATACTTTAATATATAGGATACGTCACAGTTTCAACTCTCAAGGAAATAACGATGTCAATTATTTTTCTCCCAACTCTAGCTTATGCTACATTTTCGCTCCGACCCCGACGTAAAACAGTCCGAGTGAACGGACTTTGTATGCGTTAGAATTAGCACCATTACGATATAACATGTGCTTCTATTGACTTCTGTTTGAGTAACTGTTCATGAGTAACACTGTAATGATTCATACTTCATTTAGATTGATTACAACTGTTATTGGAGTCAATTCTGGATGGAATCCGTTTTAAGAATCTAAATATTATTGTGGAACCAAGCGACGTAACCAAATCTAACTTTACTTTAGTAAGAAATAAATGCAATATTCGTAAACATCCTCTGGACCACCTTTTATGTCTTGTTATTTAATCAATGTTAAGCACGTTTTAGGTGCTAAAGTAAAGACAAGGAACAATTTATGTTGTCTTATAAAATACCGTTACGAGAAAATCTCTGCAAAAGACGGGTCGAAGATCCTTTTAAAAGATGGCTTTCATGTTCTAGAACGTCTTCACTCTAAGTTTTGAAAGTTGAAAAGGGAATTATAGTCGGCCATATTGGCCGGAGCCGGAAGGAAGCCGGGCAGGTTTGTGCGACGCAGGGGTCTCAGTCTTTATTAAATTTCCTCTACGCGGGAGGTTAATTTTCTACATGCTTATAATGGGTATATTTTCTAATTCATAAATCTGTTGTGATATTTTAGAAATTAAGTTGTAGATTTTTTTTGTTTTAATAAGCTTGTCGTAGTAAAGAATTGGCGAAATTGTATCCATTATACTTTGATCACTTGTTAGTGATCAAAAGATTATGGAATAATGATTTATTATGTATTGTATATATACCCTACCTGTGGTCCTGTGCTGGGCACAAAAAATTTTTCGTCTCGAATTAAGGACTTTTTTCTTGCATAATATGTATCCATGACAATTTGGAATGCTTGTGACTCTACTAGTAGTATTTTTTTAATTACAAATAAGCTTATTAGTCTTCTTGTCTCGCCAAACAACCAACGCAAAATCACACTGGGCTTTACAGCTATAATCTCTTGAAACCCAGTCGATAATCCTAACTATAAAGTAAGTGTATTAACAGATGGATTGCTCAAGTCAGTTATGCAACTTCCATCGATGATATGGGGTAGACACAAGACGCCGTGAGGACGCCGTTGTTTGCATATTAATGCTTTCATCTTACATCTTGGTATAACTGATAGACAGAGTTATTTCATTTTGTAGGCAAATTTAAGTTAGACAATTTCCGTATGTATGCTTTCTTCTTCAGGCTTTATTTTATTTTCTATGAATCTGCTCTCTTTTTTTCTCTAATAAAGCCAAAGCTTATCAAACCATCTTGGTTTTTAAACGAAAAATGTTTTTATGAAATAATCCAAAAAGACGTGCATTCGTTGCATTTTCATGAAACGCGTGTTTTGGTTTTCAAATCGGAAAACCGAATGTGGATGACGTAGCGCCAGCAGTCAGACTCGACAGTCGACACCCTCATGTTGTATTTCGTTTTAGTCAGTTAAAATTAATTTAGCAACAAAGAAGCTTCTTTTAATTCTTTATGCTATAGAACAAGAATACATCTACTAGATGTTAAGCGATTTGTAACTAAAACATGGTTCTACCATGCAACGGAGAATTCGAGTACTGCGTTTGCAATACAAGAAGATCAGCAGATGCAATAATTCCATTATATATACCTATGGAATGAGCCACGTATAACCAGCCACGTTCGGAATGTACTAGACTTGGCACGTCTCCACTCAAGAGGCGCTAGTGAATCATCAATGACCCATCGACGGAAGCCACGTCTCTTATATTAATTAATGGACATAGGCTTCAATTGGTATGAGAAATGCAAAATATAGTTTCTACTTCCTAGGAATTGAAATAGCTATTTATAGTTTTAAGTATCTGAATATCCCACCTTCGATTTTTTAGTTAGGTACTTCCGTTACTTGGGTACCTTATATAATTTAAATGAGTAAGTATGGTCCGAAAATTACCATTAGGCACTAGAGAATCGTATGATAAATAATTATTTAACAGACAATTCCCAAGTAAATCTCGCTATTTCCTTATAGGTTTCGATTTCACCTATCTCATTTATAAACTTCACCTTGATATTTTCTAGCAATGAGCATGTTTTTTCTTAAGTTCAACGAAAATAAAAAAGGCCAAGCCGAGTCGGACTCGCGCACGAATGGTTCTGTACAAACGGCAAAAATACACGTTTATTGTATGGGATCCCCAATAAATATTTATTTTATTCTGCTTTTAGTATTCGTTGTTGTAGCGGCAATAGAAATACACCATCTGTGAAAATTTCAACTGTCTAGCTATCACGGTTCACGAGATACGGCCTGGTGACACTTGACAGAAAGACAGACTTACGGACAGCGGAGTCTTAGTAAAAGCGTCCGAGTTTTACCCGTTAACCATAAAAATAATATAACATTTTGAAACTAGTACTAACAGATTCATAATATTGATGTCGATAATGATTATGTAAACGCAAGAAACAAAGAAAATTTATTTACCGCATTCCAATTAGCTTTTTCCCACATAATAACATAATAACATTGCGATAATTATAAATATTCAACATACAATCCTTAGCAAAATATAGTATTGAATTGATACATCTAACACATAGTATAGCGACGCGCCGCGCATATGCAAGCGTGTGCCCTTGTCTGGCCGTTGTCATCGGCAAGTCATTCGCATCGCCTGGAATGCAATGACATGACACCGACTGTTCCATTACACCTGCTGAACGACTCTCGACCTTATCCACAACTAATAAAACAATTTTTAATCTGCCAAATAAACGTACTTATAACACTTCGCCGATTGGCAATTCAGGATAGTAACTAAAATTGAACTATATTCTCGATATGGAAAAGTCGAAATTTGTAAATTACTTCCACCGCCTCGGTCCATTATACGGGCTTCGGTGATTTTAATACGGACATTCCTATATTGATTTCGCAAAATGTATTTTATTATGTCCTCGTAGAGCTTTCTTTCAAATATGGATGCCGTTCGGATATATCATTTAATAGGCTCGTTAGGTTAGAATGAGGGTAGTAGTCGGTTTTCTAAAGGACTCTGCTCGAGCGAGTCTATCATCGGAAAATGAGTTTAATGATCGTGCCGAGAAGCTTTATTTTCGCTCGACGATACGCAGTCGGTCGAGCCGGAGTGCGACGACATTATAATTTTAGCCCGGATGATTTCATGCAGTTTTTATTGTGGTAGGGTCATAGGCGTACGTTTTTTTGTTCTGCAAATTATTCCTGCATAGCGGTTAGGTGTCAATTAGAGCGCTATACATAGTGCGTCTGATTTGCTATTGTGATGTTTGCAAATTATATTTGATTAATACTTTGATTATATTTTCTAGCCTAAGTATAAATATATTTTTAATATATTACAAATATATATAATACGAGCGGACCCGACAGACGTTGTCCTGCCAGGCTGATTTGTGAATCTAAACCATCCAGGGCGCCACCCAAACGCATACAATAAAATTCATTCAAATCGGTCCAGCCGTTTAGGAGCAGTTCAGTGACATACACACGTACAGTAGAATTATATATATAAAGATAAATATTATATACAAATCGTCATCATTTTTAGGAAATGTAATTTAAAAGCGTTTAAAAAAGGTCATTAATCGAGATTATATTATTAACTTATTTCGCTTCAGCATACAGCTGCTACTTATTATCGACTACTTCAAGCGTTATTTTCTTTTCTCGGAAGCATATGCTTTGAAATAGAAGCTACGCGACGCGACGCGTGCTACATTTCCGTTTTCTTTGAATTAGAAGCCATCGTCACCATAAGCAGAAAACTGTGATAGATACTGTCGTGAGATATTTATAATGTCGCTAGAAGTTTCCCGTGACTTCGCACGCGTAAAATAAAATCTTGCAGGTGCTGTCCAATGTCCGTTTTCCCCGCGATTATTGAACTGCAGCGTACACTGAGCTGCTTTTCGTAGGAATATTGTTGGCATCAAACGCGCCCACGGCAAAACTGCATATAAATAACGCTTCGGAATTAAATGTTTCTCGGAACACGTAACAGGACCAAAATCCAACAAAGGACGCTTAATGTTACACAGGACAAACGGTTTCGAAATTCGCAAAAGTCGAACGAAAAATAAACAAATACTGATGCATTTTGTATGAAGTTTCGGTTAGCAAAATACATGGGCGTTGGACAGTTTGTGATCATAATATTTAAGGTTTTTTTATTTATTAATACGAAATTAATGCTCAATGTGGCACCGATTCGGACTTATTCGTCTTAAACATCATTTACCACACAACTTTTACGGCTATATAAATACAAGATTGTATAGGTGTGTATTTAATTATTGTTTTATTTTTAAGAAGTCTTACAGACTAATTACTATAATATAATAACAAATACAAATATGGCAAGCATATCTCTAATTACAAGCCTCATAATACAATCATTATTAATTTTAGACGAAATAAGTGAAATTCAACAATCTCATGACGATTCTCCATTAAAATTCGCATCAAGTAAGCAATGAAAGCCTTGTAAGTGATCGTTCTACGCTCCGTTACAAGCCATTTGTCTAATGAAAAACTGACAACGCGACAGTTATAAATGAAAAACTGAAATTGTAATGGCGAAGGTCAACAGCCTGACCGTGAATGTTTACAGATGCTTTTCTCGGAACAGTATAACACTCTTCTATAAATATATGTTTTGTTAAGGGATGCCCCGTGTCGATAGACGTATCGATACTTTAGTTTGCTCATGGATATTGCATGGAAGTATTAAATATTAGTTTTGGTTCAGATTGGAGCAGGATGTGTTCTTGTCTGGGATTTCAATTTCGATAAAATATAATTGAAAATTGGAGAAAAAATAAGACATTGTGACATTTGACATTACATACTTTTTATAACATTAATGTGCAACAATAATAAGTAATTCACGAAGTTTCATAACCTAATCTATCAAAGCAAAAAACATAACTTTTCAGTTTCGTTTTCCTGTATTTTTTCAACTCCATATCTCTTATTATCGATAAGTAAAAGTGTCGATAAACGATGTCATAGCACTACCTAAGACTTTTTTTTATTTATAGCCCTGGTGGTGGTCTCGTGGAATTTAATGGGTTAATTTGAGTAGAAACGTTTCTGTGTACTCTTTGATGTTCGAAGATGTTCCCCGAAACTTTCGGATGATGATTACAACTTAACTAAACAAAACAATCTGTCTAGTTTGTGTGACATATACCTGATGTAAGCTTTTGAGGCCTTGTCAAAAAAAAACATAAGTAATTAAAATGCGAAGCCGGTTAGTATAACATTGGTGTGGATCTATTTATTTTGTTCTGTAAGACGTTCTGTAAAGCGTCGAAGGCTCAACAGTGATTACATCGATATACTTTAAGTAGAGTAATAAATAAGATCATTTAATCACGGATGAACAGTGTAGAGGTTCTTTCTGTTCCCAACAACACTAAATCAAAATCCAAAGGAAATTGGTTTTGTTGGTTTCCGTGCCCAATTTTTTAAGTGAAACTACTTTAGCGCTGAGTAAAATTTCAAGGCCGCGCCACGACACGACATTGGATATAATGTCATCGATATAACGCCATCTGTCGAAAGCTGCTTCTAATTCTTACATAACAACTTAACTTTCTAGTACGGTACAATACACAGATTGCGCTAGGTGTACAAATTTTAAATTTTCTATTATTTTTGAAGTGATATTTTTAGGCACGATGAGAGTATATTTAGTTTTTAAATGGTGAATGAAGATTCACTTCTGCTAAGTATACGTCATGTTTTATGGTCTTTTTCCTCTGTCTAGAGCGTGGTGTTTGACATTGCGTCGAGCGGGCGATATGCCGACATTGTCCTTACAATGTCGCGCCGATGACGATGCGTAACCCGCATCAATTCTAATTCACAGATAACTATTTTTCAGGACGTTCAAAGATAAGCGATGCAAATACCAGACCGTGAACGTAGCGATGTAACGTTATCATACCAATTGACAAATAATAATCGTTGTACGAAATTGTGTCATTGATTTACATCTGCCGGGGTCTTTTTGACTCGATTTGAGGTTAAAATGGACGTGAAACATCTAATGCGAATTGCGACTCGCGAGACCGTGATTTAGCAATGTAACGTAGCTATTCACCAATGCACATATTTATCATCAATTGTACAATGTTGTGCCAATGATTCACATCTGCCAGTTTAATCTATTTATGAGAAGCTAAGACTTCTTAATCTATTTATGAGAAGTAAAGACGTCAGCTGAACTGACGAGTCATTTCAGCATCCCGCGCTCGGTGTCCGCTGACCCTTACAGATGACAATAATTGTAAAACATACTATACAGAGTGTTTCCAAATTATTTTTTCACTTTTTGATTTTCGGGAATCCACAGTCTAATCAAAACTAGTACTTTTTGATTTTCAGAAACCACAGTCTAATCAAAACCAGTGAGTTCATTAATGTGTAATCTCGTTTTAGTGCGTGCTTAATTGCTGCTGTGAAATTCGGGATGATTACGCCATCACCTCACCGCTACCGCACTCCAGTGTTGATCAATTACTGTCATCGCCACTCACAACGCCCGCAACTTGACAAATTAATGGTGAATTTGTGTATGATCATTAAATGCAATTACATATGTATTTATGGTATACATGTGTAAAAATGTAATGCATATTGATAAATACAAAAGAAATTTGGCCTATTAGTTTTCTCGAAACTTTAGATCAGTGGTTGCGTATAGTTTCAAAATAGTATTTTTAGGGTTCCGTGAAGAAAAAAACGGATCCAATATAAGATCACTTTGTTTTCCGTTCGTCCGTCCGCATGTCCGTCTTTTTATCTGTCAAGAGTTTAAGACCCTTTATTTCGGGAACGCATGGAACAGTGAACGTAAAAAAAAGATACAGCTGTTTTTGCCACAACACCGCGGTTTTGACACTCAAGGAAATCAAAATTCATACTGTACTTCCCGAGCTACAACTATGAAATTTGGCAAGTAACATCGTTATTTACTACAAGTGCCTCCAGCAAAATTCTAAAACAACAAATTTATAATTTAATCATAAAAATAGAGGGTCCTAAGTCTAAGAGGGAGTGAAAATTTCAATATGAAGCCACTAGTTCAAATCATATAGTACGTCAAAAATAATAGCTTCTCCATACAAACTTTCATCACCCATTTGCAGGCTAGACAAAACCTGCGAGACTCGTTTCGATACCTATTTATCACTTTCAATCTAGTCATTGTATGTTGCAAGAACTTATGCAAGATTATAACATCAAACTCTATTTATAAATCTGATAAAAAAGTGTGCTTTAATAAAAGCGTCACATGGTAATAAATAATAATTTAGATTACATAAATAACGTTTTCCTTTCATCCCGACTGATATCTCGCCGAAGCACGCGGCTGCTTATCGCGAAATTACAACAGATATTTACGTTTCTCGCATAAAGAAATAATTTACGCCGCAAATCCTATGCGTATGGCGTGAGAGACAAGCTTGAGTGGCTTTATTTTTCCATGGTAAGCAGGAAAGCAATCACATTTTCTATCGATAAGCAATTATTTCCACTGACCTTGACATAGGAGTTATTAGCATTGCCTATCTACAAAATCCTCTTTAAACCCTCGGGCCGCACGAGTTTTCTTGTGAATTTCAAGACCTTTGGTTAGTGCCAAAGTAATCTTCGCGTGTGCCAGATATTTTTCATTCTTATGTCGCTTTTTTACACACTAACCATATGAAACCTTTGAAAAATATCTCATTTGTTGCTGCAAACGATATTGTCATGACTTGTACCAAACACGAAGAAGCTCTGGGGAAAAATTACAGAGTTACCGTCGACAGGCCGTTAGGTGAAATGTGATCGAGTGGCATGACTGGCGACTTCCACCCCGGCTGAGGCTTCCATGTGGGGGAATGGGTTGTGGTCCAATTATTGTTTTATGGCGTCATAAAATCGCTAGCGCCTTTTATCATGACCTTAACAGGCGCAAAAATGTGAAAATTTTCACATAATGACTCACATATTGTATTAATTATATTATGTCAGAAAAAGTAGTAAATATACTGGGTGTTTTTTCAGTCAGTGTCCAAACTTTCAAGAGTGAATATACTCGAATATAAGTAGAATACAAAAAAAATCAGCTGTTTCCTACTAAATCAGATTTTTTTTTCTAGTACGAAAGTTGATCCCATAGAAGAAGTTGCTTACATTCAAGAGTATATTCATCCCTGAAAGTTTGGACGCTGAATGAAAAAACACCTGTACAATTAAAAATTGCAACAATTTATTTAAGTTAATACAGAATAAATGATTAGTTTTTCTACTCTCAAGGTATTTTAACTAAAATGTCTAGCGATGAGTCTATTTAACAAATAGATGTGACATAATTTATTCATCGTTACGTAGAAGAAATGGATCTAAATGAGGAATAATTTTCAAAAGTTCATAAAAAGCAATTAGGACTAAAATATTTCGCTATTAATGGAACCACTCCCTCAACACCATAGGGTCATTAGCAAGAATGAGTATGACTAAGAAGGGTATTTCTTTCGCGATAATTATTTTCCCCTTTTTCTTGTACTTTAATAGATTAGGGTCACCGGTTTTTATTATCTTGACGACTGTAATGTCACCCATAACCGTAAACTAGAAGTGTTTTTATGAAGAAAATGAAAATTGAAATTAATGAAGAAGAAAACAATGAAAATTAAAAATTACTTAAAATAAACTAATACGCGAATACCCATTGTAACATTTCACAAGTTTTCTAGACATTTACATACACATATTGACGTATACTTGGCAAAAGTGAATCTTCATTTGCCATTTAAAAACTTAATATACTCTCATCGTGCTATAAATAATACATCTAACCTTCCACACTTCCTGTACACAGAACGTGAACATTAGCACGTTTGGACCGGAATTTCTAAACATTTGTCAAACAATGTATCGCATGAGTAAGGTCCTACAATGTAGCGAATCTAGCCAATCTAGATAAGCCGGAACCTAAAGGGCACTGTCAATTAGAAAAACCTTAATTGGAATTAAATGTTATATTGTGCTGATTGTTTGTAAATGCGGTGTGCTTATTGAGTATAATCGTGAGCACCATGTATAATATTATTATAGTTCGTTGTGCAATCTAATAAGCATGGCTTCCGTATGGTATCGATGGATAAGGGTCAGCTCACACCGAGACGCGACGCGGCGCGCCCTTTATAACTGATAGCGAAATTGAACTTTATTTACTACATATGAAAAGATACATGTATCACTGCAAGAGGAACGCCGCGCTTCGCAGCGCGGTGCAGCTCGCAATTTTGTACCTACTCTTGCAATGCAAAGCAATTGCAAATACATGAACCTTTTTGTATAGTAAATAAAGTTCTATTTAGAATTGCTGTCTAAAAAAGTGCTCGCTACATCGCGTCTCAGTGTGAACTGACTCTTAGAATAAAGTGATTTGGTCAATACTATCTAGAGTTGGGCGTTTCTAGTAAAACTTTGCAAAAAATTGGTATTTTTATCCTTGATTCCTAGATGGGATAAGATTGTAGTCTATAGTATATATAGGGATAAGAGATGGTCTCTTTCGCAATGCATTATAGCATGTTTGTAGACTTATTCATTATTATTATATTAATACGTGATACAAAAACTTTCAGTATTGTTTTGCGAGAATTGTGCAACCGAAGGAGTATATAATTTGTCAGGTGAATTAAATTTTATGCGGAGGAAGGTGTGCAGAGAGCTTATATTATTTTAAATAATTATTGTTATTATTTTTATTAATAATACATATTATTCATAAAAATAAAAACAACACACCATGCGTGCTGTGTGGTCGTCCCCTAATAGTGTATTAAAAAAACACAATTTTTGGAGATACACTGTTTATAGAGACCACACTACTTATAACTCTTTTAGATCACTCACGAGGTATGCTTTTGTGCCTTACACCGAACAGAATTTTGCTGCCGGAAAAGGCAGGCAGAAACCGGGTCCGTTGTTGGGCAGCAGTCGACTAATTCGGAAATCGACTGATTGATCTGGAAAAGCATGGGTATTTATATTAAAAATAAGTGATGACTCTGTGTGAGATGCGAATAAACTACAGAGTCAGCACATATCGAGAGCTGTCAGCATCGTCGAGCGCTGTAACAGTGCGTTTGATAGATACAATTTTGTTACACGTTAACATTTACTTTATTTTCTATCTAAAAGTCGAACCCCTAAAAAGTTCAAACTTAAAATGTATTTGAATTATTATGGACGAATTCCGACCGCAGGACGACCTCTTGTTCTTATTTATTTAATAATAGGTTTTATAGTCTTAAATACTTTTGCTTCCTAAATTTTTTATTTATTCGTGTATTTAACTTAAGTTAATTTCTTCTTTTAAATCCATTTAAAACAATGCAAGGTTGGTGCAAATATGCAGTCTTGCAAACTAATGCAATATATGATTAAGATTCGCCAGCACGCAGGTGTGCTGAGTAGTTCATGTTGACATTGGCCCATATTAAACAATGGTGTATGAAATGCATGATCATAATATTGGTTAAATCATAATAAAAACTATATCATATATTCTTGAATAACTGATATAGTTTCTACTATCTTTAACAAAGCATTATAATTATGTAGTAGGTAATTGACTTTTTCCCGCAGCTCCGCCCGCGAAAATACAGCATCCCACGGGAACACTGAACTTTTTCGGGATAAAAATGGCTATAGCCTATGTGTTAATCCAGAGCTTAAGCTACTGCCATACCTTATTTCATCAAAATAGGTTCAGTAGTTTTTGTGTGAAACAGTAACAAACATCCATCCATAATAGGATAGTAGGATTGAGCGACAGAGACTTATAAACATGGAAATAAGCTACCTGATGCATATTAGTAGACCCGACAGATATTGTTCTGTCTATGAACGTAAAAAAAATAAACAACAACACCTACAACCTACATCTACACTTACCTACCTACTTATTAAGCTACCTTCCAAACCTACCTACATACCCACCATACCTACCTACATACACCTACACACTACACTTACAACCTACACCTACAACCTATACCTACAGGCTACGACATTTACCAACAACCTACTAGGGCAGATCGATTTAATATTGCGTACTTTTAAAATAATAAAATAATATACCGGAAAAGGAACTGTTTTGCATTCCAACAAAATTTCTGAAAGTACGTATAAATATTTTACAGTCAAGTGACACTGGAAACCCGAATTTACGCTACCTTCGGAACGAACATAAAATGTTACAGGTGGGAACAGTTAGTATGGGAACATTTAATTATCATTTTTAGTATTTTTCTCGCATATTTCCAGTGTTTCTGATCGTAAATTAAACCTTCCCTGAACTTCGATAATTTTTTAAGATAAAAATTAGTCAAATAGGTCCAGCCGTTCTCAAGTTTGAGCGAGATAAAGGAACTGCAATCCATGTAGGATTGTGAAACATAACTCGAAATGTCTAGTTAAATAATTATATATATCTCTAACTAATAAGCCAAGGATCCTACAGTCTCAAACAAATATAAAATAGAATTCCTTTTTGCTCTGCTTAAGCAAAGTCTTGGCTAACGGCCATATTATTGAAAATGATGTAGATTTTAATCGGTAGTAGGTAGGCTAACAACGGGTCACCTTAGCTCAACTGATCCATCAATGGCCATTGTTCTGACAAATGTAAACAGTGTTTATCGCTTTGCCTCGCCAATTAATTGATTTTTAATGGCCGCTTCTAGTTATGTCTCTGTTCTTATAACCATACACGTGGCGTAGAAATTACAGTAGGCTAGTTACAATAAATATAGTTCAGAACTATTTATAATATATACTATTATATACTCATTAGAGCCGAAGTAGACTACGGATCCCAGCAAGCATTAAAAAAACTTAGGCCTTTTCATCCGTTATTGGATGATTTCTTCGAGCGAAGTAACCACTTTGGAAATACTGTAGTGCCTGGGATAGTTGCTTTTTAAATGTCGTATGGTTGCCCAAGCACATACGGCATTCTCACAACATAGTCAGCCTAGTCCAGAGGAATGACTGGTCAATACGTCTGGGGCCAACCGTTTGCGGGTTTCCACACGATGTTTTCCGTCACCGTTAGAGGGTCCGTATAATGTACATGAGATCTGAAAAAGTCTCATTGGTACACGCCACAACCCGGGAATAGGACCTGCACTCTCTCGAGTGCGAATCAAACGGTCTACCCACTAGGCCACGGACCATCAAGCATACAACTTTAAATAAAAGTCTATATTTGAGCATAAGTAAATAATATCTAAAAAGTTTTAAATTTTATTAGAAATTATCATTGGCGTCATTGGGTTAAAATATGTTAGTAAGTAGTGTACTTTTATTTAATCATAGTTTCTGGAATCATGACAACAGTAAATATACATACCTACTTATATTATAGACGCGAAAGTTTGCATGTATGTATGTATGTTTGTATGTATGTTTCTTTCACGCAATAAGTACTGACCTAATTTTGATAGTACTTTAGAATCTGTATTATTAATACATTTACTAAGTATTAACACATTTTTATCGCAGCAAAATATTCCCGCGGATTTCTTTTTGCGCGTACGATTTTGCGAGCAACATCTAGTATATCATAATTATTATGACAGCTGCAAGCCTAAAAAGGCCACATCGTGCAATTTTGCTAAAAGTTCATAATATTGTCTCGTTTTACAGCAACATTGCAGCAATTCATTTCATTACAGATTCATATTTGTCGGTATATAACCATAACCAACCGCATATTCTGTATTTGTGTAAAAAATACTAGTCGTATAGGTTAATATTGAAGAACTATTTTAGTACTTGGCATTTGTTAATTGAAAGTTACTAATATGTACATTAAAATATTTATATTTATGATACTCAATGAAGTATAAAAATTTCGTGTTAATTTGTTGTTCTTCGACTGGCAAGTCGTTGACGTCGCGCCGAGTTTTGTTTGACGTTTAACGTTTGCTTATAAACAATGGGGCCCTCGAAATCAAATCGCTTTTATGGTCAAACGCATATACCTTAAACAAAGATTATTAACTTAATACTAATTGGTTACCATCCTTACCATCCTACTATATTATAAAATTAATGGCATAGAAAACTGCGATGGTTATATTAATTAAATTGAAATAATCATAATAAGTAGATACAACATACATATATTATGATAGTTTACTCATTTATTAATACGTTTACTTACTTTGGAGGCTTAATTCAGACTTCTGAATTTCAGAATCAATGTCCATTATCAATTTTTCGAAAATATGCACTTCTTCAATGATATTTTTCACTAACACGGCTCACGCTAATACTAAAATGCTCTCAACATTTTTCATGCGGTCTTAAATTCATTGTATTTATATAAAGCACAAAATATTTATTGCGAGATGTTCCTCGCGAGTAACTTTTTATGAATCTGCTACTTGGCACTATTTGACACAAGAGCAATTCTTCTTATGCGTACCATTTTAGGGATTCTCATAGAAAGTTGTCAAATGAATGTATTTCTGCTTATTTATGACTTGTATCTTAATCAAATTATGAATTGGCGGTTAAGTGGACGTTTTACGATCTTTGGAGTAATTCATAACAAGAATTGAACGTGAATCGCCGAAAGGGGCCTTTTTAGGCCTGCTGAGATAGTTTTTAATTTGTCATCATTAAAAATTAAGGGTCAGTTCTCACCGCGACGATACAAGACGCTACGCTGCATTTTTAAGATATCTATTCAACATTCACTAGACAAATAGATACACGTTTCATATGACATCAGTCATTCTCTGTACATGCGCTGTGCACCGCGGTGCAATGTGACATTCAAACTCTTACAATTAAACGTGTATCTTCTTGTGTAATGAATAAAGTTCAATTTTGAATAGCTACCTTAGAATATGCAGCGTGATATTGCGTATCGTTTTGTTTCGGTGTGTACTGATCCTAAGAGATGAGTAACATTTGAGTTTACTCTGCGTAATACTTTCTCTACCTCTCCATACTCTATCTTTAGTCAATAGTTTCGTTTGTCAAACCAAGTTTGGCGTTTAAAAATAAATCAAGAGGCGAGTTGACAATTCGCAAAGGAAATAGTTGGCACCGGTTCAAATCGGAGCTCAATGAGACAAGTTTTAATACGAGTCCGTGTGTTCGTTCGCTCCTCAATGGAGCTCTTTGTTTACAAACAAAAATTCAGTGCTAAATTTCACTAAACTTCATTTAATATTACGCTAGCTTGGAGCTACCATTCTGTCTGCAAGGCTTTTGTGCTTCATTCCTCTTTCACTCGATTTGATCTAGCATCTAACAAAAATATAATATGTCGTCTATTGATTTATTCCACTTGACAATAATTATTTACTCGTTTGCTTTTCATGTCGGTCTGAAATAATATAGTTTGAATCAGCCGTTTTCATGGGATAACTGCTGTCGTACCTAAATATAAAAGTAAGTTATTACAAGATAAGAAAGTATAGAAGCTTTAAAATGCATTAAATTTTGGACACGTACCAATTTAGTAACCTGCCTTTTCGAGCTAGGCACGTTAAATAATAATTTTACATTTAACCATAAAGTTAACAAAACTTTACCTGAAGTTTAAAAATCTGCTACTAATACCTTAATTAATTATTTCAATGTTAAATAATATAAGATGTACAAAACGGTAAGAGCTGTAGGTGTTGGTGTTTTGGCAATTATGCTGATGTAGGTTGCTAAGAGCAAATGTTCACACATGCCTACGCATGCATACATATTATACTTAATATAATGAACACGCGGAACTTGTGTGTTGTGTCTTGTTCGTATATTGCGAAATCGTGTAAACTCGTTCCATTTATTTTTGCGTAGAACATGCGCTCTAGATTATGCGCAGAAAAACCGCAGATTTGAGGAGTACAATCTACAATATAATGTCGATTGTTGACTTAAATTCTCCTACAGGCTACAAGTGATCCCTAATTATTGCTATTAGTAAAGATTTAAAGATTTTATGTTTATATATTTGCCACACGAGTTCCAGTATTTGAAGGTTTCCTACAATATTCAAAGAACTATTTAGAAAGGTAATGTAACACACTTGGATCTGTATTCTGTTACATTATTTACGTCCATGTAAGGAGCTGGTAACCGTAGTTCTCTCGCCGTTTTCGAATATCGAGTAACCCCGCAGGCAACGCGATTCGTGAGACGAGACTTATTCTGTACAATTTTGTACCTAATACCTACATAATATCACAGAGTAGAGAATATAAATTATACTTACGTACTGAGAAACAACCTCCATGGAACGATCCAAATCGATCCAAATTTGAAAACTTTGACGTCCCCTTAAATTTTTCCACAAAATCGTGGACCAACCAAAACCGAATGCTTGTAGAAGTGCAATCATATCGAAAGCCAACTATGCAGCTGTTTATATGTGTCTCGTTTTTTAATCTGTGATAGTATAAAGTTAAGAAAACTAGGATGGTAGAGCCCTACGTGTTTCTTGAAAGAGATAATTTACCTAGAGGTACCTATAACTTGGTAGAATATTTTAAATTTTTGCCAATACTCTTTTTCAGAGAGCCTAAAACTTTTTTATTGGGTTTAATAAGCACGTCAAGCATAAGGTCAATAAACTTTTAATTGTGATTTAATGTCTAACATTTTAAATTTATTGGCAGACGAATGCAATGTTATTATTATTCTTAGTCGCATCTAAGCTCATAGTCCAAAGAATTTAGTTGCTATTGTACGAAGTATACACACACACACACGCGTCACAGACACACTCTGACGCGACCCGACCCGACCTTGAGACGGCACGAGCGATGAACCCCGATTGCGATTTATCTCAAAAATTTCCCACTTAAAATTGAAAATAAATTCTATGCCTTTGACACCTTTGTTGCTCAGAATATTATATTTTAATTAGAAAACTTAATGGTATTTTCAAGAAAGCTTTACATTATATTTCTATTGTTAGTTTTTGATCAATTTTGCTCAAACTTTTGCAATAGTACAGTGGACAGGAATGACACGTAAGATGTGAAGTAATGAAGATGTAATTCGCATTTACGTTCTATATCCGAACATAAATGCGAATTACATCTTAAACTGTAGAAAAGAAAATCCAAATATTCAAAGTATTCAAAATATATAGGTAAGATAATAAATAAAGTTATAATGTAATATTTACTTATAACACTTTTTATAGCTACACAAAGGTCCCTACTGGGAACATTGTTTCACCCCCCGCCCACTTCGACAAGGAACTATATTTGGGCCCTTTTTCATATTCAGTAGTTCAATTTAGCGCCGAATATATAAAACTATTTCAGATTCTGAATGTAAATATTTTACCCTTTGTATCTTGTTGTATGGCTCGTGTTGAAACTTTATTCCGAATAGGGGATTCGTTAAATAATAAAAAGTGAGATACTGAATCGATAGATATATTTTTTCCGAATATTATTAAAAGTACCTGGGTAACTGAGATTTGCTCGGAGTTTTAGTAAATTAAAATTAAAAAATAAACAGAATCACAAAAATGTCTATCTTACCGGGATTCGAACCCACCACATTCCAAATTTCCGAACAATACAAAAATTATACATACGCACACCAAGCTGCCAATCTGACTGACATAATAGAGTCGAAATTATTGATTTATTGTTGCAAGACGAATGAAAAAACACATATAGTTTAAAAATGCGCAGTTTCCAAGGGATAAGACCTAGCAAGATCGATTTTTCTCTCCCAAAACTCCCTGTATGCTAAATTTCATGGTAATACTTGCAGCCGTTGCCGAGATCCCGATTATATAAGGTCCGGTACATTTAATTACGGATATTTTGGGCATATGTTCCTATGCTTATTTAGAGACGTTTAGGCAGAAAAATAATTGTCATGCTCGAAAAAAAAAATCTTTATATGGACGAGTTTGTGTCGAGCGGAGAGATGATTGGATATGACCCATACATGAGATGATTTTTTTACTTTGAGTATAACAATTTTTTTTTTGCCTCAACGTCTTTATAATAAGCAGTAGATCATATACCCAAAATATACGTAATTAATTTTACGAAACCTTATATATACAAGATTAGCTCGTTTGAAGTATAAATGTTAGAATGGGAATTGTTAAGTATGATATATTCCCCAAAAAAACTAAATGAAAAAAAGCCAAGTATTTCCTTCGCAAAAAGTTTTAACATATCGTAGAGACCAAGTCCAATTCAAGATGGTCCATTTAATTAGTTACTGACAAAATTTTTGTTACTGTATATGGAGTATTTTTTTTATTATTATTCATTATACTATAGTAACTTAGCAATTGGGGTCACAGCTAGCGGCTCAGTGTGTATTTTTTTAAAATATTATCTATATGTACTTTTATAACTTTTGTACCTACTGACAAAACATAATATGGTTTATTTTATGTTATATATTTATCAGGTTTAGCAAAAAATCCAAAGGAAAACTTGGCGTCGAATATACGAAACACAGAATACAAACTAAAAACATTGAGTACAAACAAAAATGGTATTTGTAATTGCCCTCTAAGATCCACTATCCCGTCGCGCCTGTTGTTTTTTTTTTCTTTTTTTTTTCAGAACGTTTAGCAAAAGCGTGGCTCGTTACAAACATCTGTACACGTATGATGAATGCTCCCAACTTCTTGCGCACGTGTGATGTTTAATCTTAGAACCGAGCTTAACTATGGATAGTTTACAAAGTTGTACCGCGTTTGGAATCTTAACGTTTAACAATTCACTTGATGGCAACGAATGCAAGTAGTATTTAACAAATTAAATAAAATATAAAGTATCAGGGCCTTTAGTCAAGACACATTCGATAATTTCGACGGCGAAGTTCGAAAACAAAATGTATAGGATTTGACATATGGCACCGCAAGCGACATGTCACACAACGATGACTTATGTCAAATCCCATACATTTTTTATTTCGAAGTTGGCCGTCGAAATTATCGAATGCATCTTGACACTTACCCTGCGAATTAAATCAAGTAAACAAAAAAATGGTCTATCGTGATGATCCATGTGTCCACATGTGGACAAATTTTTTGAGAATCCTGTAAAATCTTAATAAATCTGTACTCATTAATTACAAGAAGTTTTACATCTTACAATGACATATCGTAAATTACAAAGCTGTAATCTAAATCGATATCCAAATAGAACGCACACTCATAAAACTACTATTTAAAATATGCATGAGTTGTTAAAAGTTTTACCGTGTTTACTTATTGTATAACTTTACGCATTATGATTGTATTGTATGACAAAAACTACACTGGAATAGAAAATTCTAAAGAAAATTAGTGAGCTTAAATAAATACATACCATTTTGTTGCACCTTTCACACGACACTTACCACACAGACACTTTTATTTGATGTCTAAAATTGAAAATTAATAATGTTTCGCTGTACCGTAATGGCGTATAAATGTTTTAGGGTTCCGAACGCGGGACCCTATTACTAAGATTACACTAGCTGTCTGTCAGTCCGTCTGTCTATTACCAGACTGTACCTCATTAACCGTGATAGCTATAAGACAGTTGAAATTTTCACAGATGATATATTTCTGTTGCCGCTATAACAACAAATACTAAAAACAATAAATTAAATATTTAAGTGGGGATACATAACAATAACATAATAATAATAATACAATAACAATAACTCTCATACAATAACCTAACCAAGAGCATGTCAATATATATAGGAGGGTTCCGTAGCTACCAACGCGCAATTGGTTTTCTTTAATTTACTTTAAAAGTTATTGTCCGATTCCACTCAAAAGAATTTTCCTAAAGAGGTTTTAGCATGGTCTAATGGTCTATCAGCATTGAAAATCGCAAGTTTCTATCTCCTATAGTTTAGAAATGTCAAGGAGGGGACAAACTTATAAACTACTTTGGATGCCTATTACTCAAAAATGGTTGACTTTGTTATAAATGTATGAAACCTTGCCTTAATTATTTTAAAAGACCTATTCAGCACCGATATATATACATAATACATAACTGCACCAAATTTCATCCATTTATATTCAATTATTGTATGATGCCAACACCGAGGTCTATACATAATAATTAACAACTGTACCAAATTTCATCCATTTATACATAACTCAACATCATAATACATAACTGTACTAAATTTTATCCATCATAATTACAGAGGCTAGAAGAGTGGACAGACAGACAAACAGACAGACGGACGGACAATTCGAAGCTTTAAAGGTTTCTTGAGTATAGAGTACGGAATCCTAACAATGTGATGTTTTTGCTGTTAGTACATGCCTCCTTTGACTCACACTTGGGCGGATTTTCATTTAAATTTCGCGCTTATCTACGCAACTGATTGTGGCATAAGGGTCAATACTCAATTCACATCAAAACAAATGATATGACATGGCGCTGAATTTTTAGATAGCCATTCGAAATTTAACTTTATTCATTACAGAAGAAAATACACTTTTCATTGTAAGAGTTCGAATTTGAATCAGGTTGCGTCGCGCTGCACAGCCTATGTGCGGTGTAGGACTGATTTCATATGAAACGTGGTACCTATATTTTTGTATCGTGAATATAATTCAATTTTAAATAGCTATCTTAAATATGCGCGACACGAAGCATCGCGTATCGTCGTTGTGTGAACTGACCCTTAGGTACATGTTTTAATTCGTATGAGAAGTTGTGTTTTGGGTCAACACGGCTAATTATTGGCTAGCCGTCAGTGGCTCGATCGTGAGTCGTGATCGCCGCCCACGGTACATAAACTATATAATAATAGTGAATGATCACAAAATAAACAATGGCAGCTCCTTCACGAACTGTTTTTGTATTCACCTGACGATCCCCATTGTTGCCGCTATAGATTGTAAAATATTTTATATAACAAACGTGAATAATTATAACATAGTGAACACTGAGCTGATGGTGTTGATTAATTTATATTTGATGACTTCTGTGGCTCACCCAACAAACCAAAAAGTCATATAAGTCAATATTGTACGACTTACAGTTGTATTGCAGTTTTATAATAGTAATGAGGTGACTAATAGGTCCTTTAGTCTTTAATTTAACTTTTTAGTCGTGCGACCAATATGTCATAATAAACAGGTCATAGCAACGTCGGTAAGGTTAGTCTTACTGACGTTACGTTACACGTTATATTATATATACAGGGTGTCCCGTAAATCGACGTCAAGCTGTAAACCCGTAATAGGCCAAGTTACAATAGTTATCAGAAAAATTAAAAAAAAAACCAAGTATTGTGTCTCAAAAAATACAAAGCTTTTAAAAAAATCGAAAAATCGACATCTTGTGGTGGTTTCTTAGTTCCCGGCACTACAAATTTGTACTTTTTTTGTATGTAATCCTGAATAATGCTTTGGTAAACTGGTGCCTAAAATTTAAATCAAACGACTGCGACTTGAAAGGAAATGAGGCTTTTTGTCCAAAACAATGATTCGAATTTAATAGTTTGCTCGACTTTAACTGACTGTACTGGAAAAAAAATGTACTACACTTGTTTGGCAGGTAATTTTAAAAGTTGGCGCAGTTAATAAGGATTCCAAAATGGTATGACACTTGCTAGATTGTTTCTTAAGATTCCTTCAAATTAATTCCTTTAATTCCTTCAAGATTCTTCCAAATCAGAATATCACTTAGAAGAAAGTCCTGGGTACACTTGAATCCTTTTAAGTAACTAAGAAAAAATTGTCGAAAACTGACTTCCTTTACAAAAATCAATATTGTCCAAAATTTAAGAAACAATCCAGCAAGTAATACCTAATACCTTACTAATCCAGTTTACAGACTTTATTAATCGGAAACTAAATGATAAAAACCAAATAATAGCACTATTTATTGATTTCAAAAAAGCTTTTGATACTCTTGGACACAAACAGCTGTTACAGGCCATGGACGAATGCGGTATCAGTGGTCCCACCAACAAGTTCTTCGCGAGCTACTTGAAGAACAGGACGCTCTGCACCGTTGTCGACAGGACAATGGGCGCAGATGCGTCCATTACATTGGGTGTACCTACTGGATCCGTGTATGGTCCTGTTGGCTATATAATGCATGTGAACAGCATGGTTAATGTAGTGAAATATAGTGAGGTATACATGTATGCAGATGACACATGTTTATTAATATCAGGCATAAACTTGCAAAACATGATAGTGCAGTTACAAAATGATTTCGACCAAATAACAAAATGGGCCCATGATAATGGAATTATAGTTAACACAAGTAAAACTAAAATCATGCATATTTGCTCTCCCTATAACAGGACATCAAGGACAGGGGCTAAAGTACGCATCGTAGGGCACACATACGACTGTTTACATAACAACCAGGATTGTCAGTGTAATGATTTAGAATTAGTAAGTACTATTAAATATTTGGGCCTGCTTATAGATAATAACTTGAGCTGGAGGTCACACATAGACTTGGTATGTAATAGGCTAAGATTAGTCCTCAGTAAATTTTATATCCTTAAAAGATTATTAGACAAGTGTACTTTGGTAATGGTCTACTATGCATTGGTGGAGTCAGTTATTAATTACGGGTTAAGTTGCTATGGGCTAACATTTAAAACCTATGTTGAACAAATTAAAAAGATACAGATAAGATTCTTAAAAATAATCGTAGATAAAAGAATAAAGGTAAAGTATAGAGATGACTATAATAAGCTATTTCAGGAGTGCGAAATTATTCCAGTGAGTGAAAAAGTTAAATATCTGATAGCAATAGAAACATATTATAAAGAGGAATTTAAAACAAAGAAAATGTATAAATATAGTATTAGAACAATAAATAAAGGAAAGTTAGAGCAGATAAAAGTTAATAATTATTATAGGGAAAGGACTAGAAAGTATATAGTGCCAAAGATATGTAATAAATTAAATTATTAAGAGAGGAAAATAAAATTAAGTGTAAAATTAAATTAAAGCAAAAATTAAAAGAAATTCTTGGATTTTCTAACAATTGTAAGTTATAATGTCATACATATACCTCAGAACATAAAATATAGGATATTTTTAGTATTCTAAAGGATACAGTCACTAGATATATAATATTAGAGTGAAAAATTTATGTATTAGTATAGTAGTATATTAGATGTAACCTGTAAGTGTAATTGGCATGGCAAACCTTGAAGTATTTTGTTATTGTAGTAATTTAATCAAAAGTATTTAAGTGCCTATGTAAGTGTAACAAATTGAGCGGAACGCCTACAAACTGCTTGATCAGTTTGGCGGATTACAGTATATTGTAAAAAGTGTAATCTTAAATAAATAAATAAATAAAAAAAATAATAAAAAAGTGTCATACAATTTTGGAATCCTTATTAGTTGTGCCAACTTTTAAAATTACCTGCCAAACAAGCGTAGTACATTTTTTTTCCAGTACAGTCAGTTAAAGTTTAGCAGACTATTAAATTCGAATCATTGTTTTGGGCAAAAAGCCTCATTTCCTTTCAAGTCAGAGTCGTTTGATTTAAATCTTAGGCACCAGTTTACTAAAGCATTATTCGGGATTACATACAAAAAAAAATACAAAAAAAGTAGAAATTTGTAGTGCCGGGAACTAAAAACCACAAGATGTCGATTTTTCGATTTTTTTTAAGCTTTGTATTTTTTGAGACACATTACTTGGATTTTTTTTTAATTTTTCTGATAACTATTGTAACTTGGCCTATCACGGGTTTAGGGCTTGACGTCGATTTACGGGACACCCTGTATATATTACGTATAAAGTATTCTTAAAGGATAGACATATTTATGCCATCGCGGACTTTTTTGTAGACCTATAAAAGAGAATTAATCCCACAATACATGTTTTGCTATTTATCTCCAACGGGTTAGGTTAGGCAGCGTTTTCGATAAAAGTTCCCAGACGGCTTGATTTTTTCCGCCAGCTTCAACAATTATCGTCATAAATCAAACAATTTCCACAAAATCATAACAAATTATACGACCTAAGCCTTCCTAAGGAAACACTCGGTCGGTAAATGTAAACGGCATGAAAATCCTTTCAGTAGTTTTTGAGATTATTGCGAACATACAGACAGACAGACTCGGTGGGGCACTTAAGTATCCTATGTCCGTCTCCTGTTTCTAAGCTACCTCCCCACCAATTTTCAGTCAAATCGGTTCAGCCGTTCTTGAGTTATAAATAGTGTAACTAACACGACTTTCTTTTATACATATATATAGATTATAATGTTTCAAACACAAAACTACAAAGGGGCGTGTGAATTTAAATAGTATTTACATAATATCACAAAACTTAAATTCCCAGTCGAACTAAATGGTATCACTTACAGATAACAAGATATGAAAATTAAATAACATGATAACACTCATCTTTTATTTCTTTGGAAATACTTATTTTGCACTCAAATCTCTTGCCAAAAACCACAAGTAACCAAGTCACGAACAACAAGAGAGAAAAAAACAGTCGTACAAGTGTTGTTACTTGACTCAAACAAACAGTTTTAGTCATTCAAATCATCTGTACGACCACAATATGACAAAACGAGTTTTAAACTACTGTGCGATGAAAGTGGTAATTTCTTAACGTTCACACGACTTTTGAATGACTTCAACGAAGACACTTGTGACTTTTGTATGACGATTATACAACAACGTTGGTCGAATAAATGAGGCCCTTTTCGCGTTTAATAAACGTTATTAAAACGTTAGTGTGACTTAGCTGTGGTAATATAATAACGTTTACAAAACTATTGTACAACCATAAATTGTTACTTGGGCAGTGATTGTGCTTGTAAATCCGAAGAACGGTCGCGGATTCCAATCCCGCCAAAGGAACAAAAAATTTTCTATGTTCCTAGGTCTCATGGATCTATATTAAATATGTGTATAAAATAATAAAAATATTTAATATATGTGTAATAATATAAAGTATTAAATATACATCCCATTGTCTGGTCCCCGTAACAGAAGTTCTTTGAGTACTTAGCACAGCGCTAGATTGACATAGTATAAGGCGTGCATAGATATATTATTATTATTAATTATATTTAGAAATCGCAGAAAAACGCCTCGTTTCAACAACGCTTTTTATGTCAATGTTGAATGTGCGGCGTTCATTAAGTGCTGCATAGTTTTTCGGTCTCATTTTAGTCCGTCTTTGTAGGCCTTTTTAACAAAGCCGATAGACATCGCTGGCTTCTTCGCAACTGGAACTTTCCTCTTTTTTTCTCCAGCTCCAAAGTTTTTGGCGTTCGCCCAGAAATCTGCTGTAAGTTTCGATATTTTCAATCAATCTATTTCGATATTGTTTTCACCATGTAACAGCCGAAAATAGTGCAATGGCTATTTCTGTTTACTTTTGTATGAGGTCATAGAGAAGTTATAAACACGAGCTCGTAAACGACCGACTTAAATTATGCATTTCAGTGAGCTGCGCACTGTTTTCACTGAAATGTTTGTCAATTCCACTCTTTAGTACTTGAAAAGGAAGAAATGGCTCGGTTTCATGAGCTCGTACTATTAACCAAGGATATTGTGCACCACAATAAGGTTTAAAAGTAGAAGCATAATATACTTTTATGCTAATTTTATTTTCGCTTTCATAATGGTCTCCGCTATGAAAGCAAAAATAAAATTTAAAATGTTAAGAACCAGTATTCTAGGATATCCGACATTTTAAATAATAATAATACCAACTTAACAATTAATAAAATTTCATAATAATTGTATTTTCATACACTTTTATCATTGTAATGAGTATTTTTTCGTAGAGCTGCGTAGCTCTGCTACGCATATCTATACTAAACTAACAAGTAGGAAAGATTTGTTTGTTTGTTTGCATTGAAAAAGCTCTAAGACTACTGGACCGATTTTAATTAAATTTGGCACAGACATAGTGTAGACCACGGGGAAGGATATAGCCTACTTTTTTATGAAAAATGTACGGGATATCTGTGTGCGCGTACAAAGTTGCGTGTAACGTCTAGTTAATTAATAAGCTCTGCTACCCAGTAAGCTCTACCCTCTGCTCTTTAGTTTAGCCAATCAACGAGAATATACATAACTTTTTGCACTCACGAAATTGCTAACATAATCTAATATTCAATCAAATTTCACATAATATTGTAGCTCCATTAGATGTTTTATCAGGGCCCTCGCCGATGTACCGCGCTAACGAATTTTGCCTCTCGTCACCGGCACAAAAACTCAATTTATTATTATGTAATGGGGACAAGAAAATCATTCAAACAGAAAATGGAATATGATTTTTTTGCGATAAAAACCTGTGACGTTTTTCGGGTTACGAATATAAAGACACTGAAATACGTTCGATTGTAATACGAAAATGAATTTATATGTATGTTCCTCTTAACCGTGTTTGAAAATCGTTTCATGTTGAAAGCGTCAATTTTGGTTAGTTTGCTATTTGCGCAAATCACTTTCAAATTGTATATATAAAATACCTTTTCTATTTGACATTAAATTTTAAAATATTTTTACATAAAATATTACAACTTTTATCGAAAGTAAATTAATTAACACACTTATATTAAGAGCAATTTTTTGTTACAGGTAAGGGCAATATTCAAGGTTATCTGAAATGAGACTCCAGGGGCCGAGGAATGGGTAGGTTAGTATAATTTATTGTTAAAATATAAAATACACGCTGCTTAATTTAGCTGTTAAGTTACATAGACCGATTTGGCTTACAATAAAATCATTTGTTATGGGTAATTAATTGTATCTTCCATGTTTAGGTTTTCCGTGACTAAATTGAAACTGGTAGTAAGAATAACTGCCGTTTTCAACTAAACAGTACTAACATACGAACATTAAAACCAAGACCAAGAAGTAAGACTAAGCCTAAACTGGGCTTTTAGCCACGATACATTCGATAATTTCGACGGCGAACTTGGAAATCAAAAATGTATGGGATTTGACATAGGTCATCGTTAAGTGACATGTCGCTTGCGACGGCTTATGTCAAATCCAATAAATTTTGTTTTCGAACTTCGCCGTCGAAGTTATCGAACGCATCTTGACTAAAGACCCAGTTTCATGAACAACTAGAAATAATTAATACGTACGCCTACGCCAACGCCCCAATCCCTGTAACAACTGTAAAAGGTATGGTAATAAAAAGTTAAGTGGAAACCAGCTAGCATCACGTAATGCATATTACGAAAATATGAGTACAATGAACAGGGACAAATGGATATCGCGACACCAGAAATTCGTTATGAAAGGTCGCGTCCCCTGCGAGTACGATTAATTGAAGGATGGCCTTCGCATGAGCACGGTGAACCAATTATGTGATTCCCTAGACGGTATTTTTTCTTACACGCTTAAACAAACTTCCATGTGAGGCCTGTTTTTGAAGCGAAACTGCTTTAGCTGCATTGAGGGTGAAATTTCAAGGTCGCGTCACGTTACGTCACGATTTTTGATATTACGCCATCTGTCGGAAGCTACTTATACTTCTCACATAATAACATAACTTTCTAAAGTACGGCTCAATACATATATGGCGCTAAGTGTACAAATTCTATTATTTTTTTATGTGATGTTCTTTATACACGATAGATAGTATTTTTGGATTTTAATTGTAAAATGAATTTTCACTTCTGCCACGTATACTTTGTACGCATCATGTTTTTTTTTTTAATATGCTTTAACAAACTTTTCTGTTAGTCCAATTTTTAACACTACTGCACATGCACGAATGTCCTGTGGAATTTTTGATTTCTTATTCAGAAAAGTATTGGCTAGGCGCTTCGTATCCTATACTTTTCTTGGAAAGAATTGCTCCATTATGTTTTAAAGAGTATCTAGTTGAATTGTGTAGGTAATATTATGTATTATATACGTGTACCTACACACCAAAATAAGAAAAACATTTTCCTTTTCGGCTGCTTTAGTTAAATAATTACTTTACCTACTCTAAGAATACTCGGCATTAAGATAAGCGCCAACTGACATCACCATTATAAATCACAGGCACCGTGTGTACGGGGCTTAACGTTTCCAATTAGTAGGGCCCATGAAAATTCTCACACACTTCCAAAGTAATTAACAATTTTGATTACATTGAAAATTGCCTTTATTTCTCTCGTATAAAATACAAATTCACTAATCCGTATCGTACAGGGAATGAGACTTGATCCTTGAACCGAGATCGTCAAATATAGAGTCATTGCCATTTAGAGGAAGCACGTGGCTTATTTGATTACGCGCGCCATTTTGGAACGCCACGTCAATCACCTTAGGCCAGTTACACACGGAAGTAATACCTCATATTTACTTACCTATGTTATATACGGAATATACCTAGTACCTACCTCCATATCGTAATGCAATATATTTAGATGTGACCATTCAGCTTACGAAGTAATAGTTTAGTGATATGTAGCTCAACTTCTAGTCCAATCTTTACTGTAAATTCCTATTTATTGAAAGCACAGTTTACAAACATAGACTATATTTATGTTGTTCTTATGAGAATAAAATATTTTACCTAATTTTACATTACGTAAATATTTTACATATTCCTGAATTCTGTTATAGTTATACTAATTACATCTAAGGACGATTTCACACCACGTCAATCTGGGCCCGTGGCAAGTTCTCGAAGATCTTGTGTTACGGGTACCAGACAACGGAAATCTATATATAATATATAAAAGGCAAAGCTGATTGACTGATGTATCAACGCACACGTCAAACCCTTAAGGCTAGAAATTTGAAATTTTGCACACGTATTTCTCATATCACGTAGGTATCCACTAAGGAAGGATTTTTCAAAATTCAACCCTAAGGGGGTAAAATAGTTGACAAATGTTTGTATGAAGCTTTTTATTCCTTGGACATATTTGCATGATATTTCGTATGAATTGAGTACAGATAAAACAATGAATTATGTATTTCAGCGTTATCTAAAATTCAGCCCCTTGGTGGGTAAAATAGGGGATGAGAGTTTAAAACCTAATTTAACGCGGGCGAAGGCGCGGGCAATTAATGCTATATTATATAATACTTTTTATACTTTACATAAATGTAAGATTTGTATTATATTATACACATATTTAATACACATTCCATGACCCAAGAACACAGAAAACTTTTTGTTCCTTCGGTAGGATTCAAACCCGTGACCTCCAGCTTGAGCGCTAACGCGCTAACCACTGAGCCACACAGGTCGTCGGTATAAAACACTTCTTGTGTTTTATAAACCACATCACAATAATTTTCCACTTAATCCGCAAGATCATTGTTCGTCAACCTTGATATATTTATCTACAATCTTAATTTTTCGGCACAAAAAAAATTAAACAAAAAAACAATAGCTCAACGGATGTAGCACCATTAGAGGACAATACCATAGAGTATAAAAACATGTCAATAACATCTCCACAGTTTTTTGTTATATTTTCCAACAACAATTGTTTCGGGTACCGCTTCGTGAATTCTAATTATTGTCAGTCGAGTTTAAATCTATTATACATAGAAAATTGTTTCTAGCCGACTTTTTTGTACCTTTACGTAGATTCGTGTATCAGCTTACAGTCCGTATCCGGAACTGGAGCAGTCACTGTGACTGGCAAATTCGGGCACCAACCACAAGAGATATGTATGGCTTAAAATAAAACGTCGAAAATAATTTCAAGGTTACATTAACCAAAAATAACTGGCCGTTGCGTACACAAGTCTTACTTTACTTCATTGTGATGTGCAATAAAATATATTTTTAATTATTTTCGAGTAGATACAATAATTCGACCAAATACTATTTAAAAAGCATACAAAAGAAAAGCATACCATTAAATAATGGGGAAAATTATTACTCATCAAAAGTTTCGTAACATCCTCAATCGCTCAAACTTTGTCACCAAACCAATGCATAGAACTTTGACCCCATCTTGAAGAAACTGTCAAACGTATGGGAAATTAGGAATATATGTTGCCAGACGTAACATAATAACATATTATGTTACAGCGGAAGTTACAAAAAAGTCTATACACTATGTAATATCGTCTCCTGAACATAATGTTCACCATTTTCCTTAAGAAATAGGCTCTACAGAAAAAATCATCGCAGAACTGGCCGACATCAGAATTTCTGACTTTAATTGCCGGCGTTAGGGTTTAAAATCTTTTGCTATGGGCTACTTTCACTATGTAGTGCCAATGTCAGTATTTTCTCTTACCTAATCGTTACGAATCGATTACATTACGTAACCTGCACGTGGTTGTACGCGACTCTAATCGATTATTTTATGACGTTTGTGAGCAATAAACATTTATATTCTTAAATCGACATTATTATTGTCTAACAGGCAAATAATCATCACTTTCTGTCTTTAGAATTAGTGTATATGTAAGTACGCTTTTACGTAATTCAAAATTTAAAGTATACTTAAAATTTTGTATTTACCTATATAAATTGTTCACGTAAAAAGCATACGCTCATTACGAAGAGGTAAGTAGACATATTACGGTATCTAAAACAACATTTATTGGCGTTCGAATGTTCTAGTTAATTACAAAACAAAGGCTGTACTATTGAGGAGGCATTAGCGCGTTGTCCAACCCTGACAGGTTAACGGCTTCATAACTTAGCCGCACTTTATTACCTAAACACGCTGTTGTTAGGTTTTAGTAATAGGGCGGGAGCTATGCGGAAAAGTAATTTGCTACGGCTTCCACACAAATATCCTACTATATATTTAATATTATAAATGTGAAAGTTTGTGAGGATGGATGGATGTTTGTTACTCTTTCACGCAAAAACTACTGAACAGATTTCGATGAAATTTGGTATGGTAGTAGTTTAGGCTCTGGATTAAAACATAGGCCACTTTTTATCCCGAAAAAGTACAGTGTTCCCGAGGCATACTATATTGACGCGGGTAGAACCGCGGGTAACAGGTAACGCAAATTATATATTATAATAATCAATAATTATTAGTAACAATATAACTTGTAGAAGTTACAGCTGTTAAGCGAAGTGCCTTATTTCATGTCAAAGAAAATATTAACATTATCTACTTTTTGAACTTGTTTTTCGTACAAGAAAAATATTGAGATAACACAAATGTTATACGAAACAAATTCACTTTCAAAGGAATTCAACATTTTGTGTATCACGACACAAAATATTTAATATTATCCATGTCGCTCTGACATTTTCCAGATTCGAGAGTAAAATGTAAGAAGGAATCTTGAAATTTAGGATGTCACGAAGCTTTCATGTGGCCCTATTAAAACAGTCTGTCGCGCATCATAAAGTCGACACTCGTAAAATAGTGCTCCTACTTTGTAGCTGCTCTATGTGGTATAAAAACTTTAGCGCGCAAACTTTGTGAGTCATGACGAAATGTCTGCATTTTTGCTGCTGTGCATGTTGTACTGGCAGACAGCGATGAAGTACCTTCCCGAAGAAAAGTGAAAATTTCCGTTATTTTTTTTGTCATTTTAACATCAGCTAGCAGCTTTTTAAGGGTTCCGTAATACATAAGGAACCCTTATAGTTTCGCTCTGTCCGTTCGTCTATCCGTCTGTCTATCCGCGTTTCTAGCTTCTGTAATTATTAATATAAATAGATGAAATTTGGTCTAGTTATAGACTGTGTATAGATATCAGTTTGGGAATCATAAAATTATAATAATTTTATATATTAGGGGTGGCTCTCCATACATGTTATGTAGGGATGAAAAATATTTTTTCATTCTACCCCATCGTGTGGGGTATCATTCAATAGGTATTTTAAAATAAGGGCAAGTTTTACGAAGTCGACCATTTTCGAGTATAGGAGATAGAAACTGGTAAGTTTCCGTGCTGATAGGTCATTCTAAAAACTCTTTAGGAAAATTATTTTGAGTGAAATCGGACAATATATTTTGAAGTAAATCAAAGAAAACCTATTGCGCGTTGATAGTTACGGAACCCTCCATAGACATGTTGTGGCATGCTCTTGGTTAGGTTATTTACGTAGGAATCAATTACCTTTGTTTTACAATAACATTCGCGATAATCAAGGCCGTGTTCCCATACTGTGGCCCTAGTCCTACTACTATTATAAGTGTGAAAGTTTGTGAGGATAGATGGATGGATGTTTGTTACTCTTTCACGCTATTTCAGTATTTTAATACTGAACTGATTTCTAGGAAATTTGATATGGTAGTAGTTTAGGCTCTGGATTAAAACATAGGCTACTTTTATCCCGAGCAAGTACATTATTCCCGTGGGATATTTACGCGGGCAGAGCCGCGCAATAGCTAGTATTATATAAACCGCATATAGGACGGGACAGGCGATCCCACACACCGCTGCGGTGGCTGCAACTGCCGTGCTCGTGACAGCCGACCGCAGCGCCCGCGCCGGAATATCTAACTAGGTACATAATAATTTAGTACCCGGGAGACCGAGATTTGCTCGTCGTTTTAGTGGAAAGATAAAATAATAAAAAATATAATAGAAATAATAAGAATCACAAAAATATTTATCTTACCGGGATTAGAAACCACCACATTCCAAATTTCCAAACTATGCAAAAATTATACGTAGATACGCATACCAAGCTGCCAATCAGACTGACGTAAGAGAGTCTAAATTATTGATATATTGTTGAACGACGAAATAAAAAACATATATTGCTTAAAAATGCTCAGTTTCCAAGGGATAAGACCCAGGTAGATCGATTTTTCTCCCCCAAAATTCATTGCATACTAAATTTCATGGTAATACTTGTAGCCGTTGTCGAGATACCAATTATATAATATTAGGTCATTACATATGAAATTGGCGTTTTGTAAAGGAGGAACATAAAGTCGATTTCTTTAAAACATAATATATTTATTTAATAAAAGTATATACCATTGGTATCTATGCACTTTTGCCATCTATAGATAGTTCATTGATTCCTTTACTAAAAAAACCATTCGGACAGGAGTCAATAAAATCTTTGATGGCGCTTTGGACTGCCCCATCGGAGTTGAATTTTTTCCCTTGCAAGAAGTTATCCAAATTTCGAAAAAAATTGTAATCTCTTGGAGCAAGGTCCGGGGAGTACGGTGGATGTGTTAGAAATTCCAATTGAAGCTCCTCTAATTTGGTAGCCGTCTGTTGTGCAGTGTGTGGTCTAGCGTTGTCCTGAAGCAGCAGTGGCCTAGAGCGAATGACCAACCTCGGTTGTTTAGCAAGACAACGATATAACGACACCGGCTCTAGTCCACCAAACGCTCACAAGTAACTGTTTTTGAGTCAATTTTCGCTCGGGGCAGGCTTTGGCTGGTTCGCCAGAGTTCAGCCATTGCGATGAGCGTTTCCGATTATCGTACAGGATCCACTTTTCATCACAGGTAATGATTCAATTTAAAATCCCTTCATTATTGTGCCGATTAAGTAATGTAACGCAGCAGTCGACGCGCGTTTGTCAGTTTGCTGCACTCAATTCATTATATTCAGGTTTTCCCACCTTTCAAGCTTTTTCACCTTCCCAATTTGCTTCAAGTGGATTGAAACAGTTTTATCACTAACACCGCAGCCTGCAGCTAATTCGGACGTGGTTTGCGGTGGATCCGCTTCCACAATAGCCTTCAATTCTTCATTATCAACTTTGGTCGCCGGGCTTGTTCTGCAGCTCGAAATTTCCAGAACGAAAATGTTGGAACCAAAAACGTACTGTGTTTTCTTTTGCAACACCGCCACCAAACACATCATTAATCCTTCGAGCCGTTTCTGCAGCACTGGTGCCACTGTGGAACTCGTACTCGAAAATAATACGATATTTCAAGTTTTCCATTTAGTAAACAGAGTTACGCAAAAAAAAAACAAAACAAATGAATTACGGTTTTCGAAATACAAATGCATGAGTAAATAGCGGTACAAATTTGAAATTGGAATTCCTAACCAAAGAAAGATATATTTGATCAAATTGGCCAGTACGACAAAACACCTATTATAATATTATATACAAGATCGTCTCGTTCAAAGTATAAGATTAGTAAAACTTGTAAAACTGTGTTAAGAACTATCTGATACTTACATTTCCATAAAGAAATCGATGCAATTTAATATTACATCCTTACGTCTATTTCATTATAGGTATGTAAAGGCTGGCGGTGCCGCAGGCCCATTAACTTGAAGGAAACTGGGGCGGCTTTAGTCTAGCAGTGGAATGTTAAGGCTACTAAAAAAGTATAGGACATTTGAAAGTTTAAAAAAAATGTTCTCCCAATTTTTAGTAGGTAAATATACAAATCTGGTTATCTTCAGGTATAAATCTAGGTATAGATTTAGCTACTACAGTCCAGAAATATTTTCATATATTTAATTTCCTGACTATAAGTTTCGTTCTACATCATCTGGAACTGACGGAACTGGTTGGCCAAAAAACAGTACTGAAATAGAACTCTGCATAATCACAATAGAGTTGAATTTCTAACACACGAACGTCGAGACTTTAAGATGCTGCCGTGTGTTGCAGTATGTTCGATTTTTAACTCTATTTTATTAGCACATAGTTCTATTTTCATCGCCGTTCTTTTCGGCGGGAGAAATTCCGGATGATTTAGTGCGAGCCTTAGAAGGATAGCCTTAGCCTTAGGCTTGGAGCTTATTAGGTTGTTTAAATTAATGAGGTGATGGCGCTGGCTATTTGGCTAATGAGTAACACGGATAACCTTTTATGAATGTCCTGATGATACTTATACACTTCTATTATAAATATTTCAACATTAGGTACATGAGATCTGTATGACACTTACCGCGATTCGATGTAATGATGGCCTGGCTTGAGAAATAACTGAAAAAAACGGTGACGGTGGTTGGTTTTCTTGTAACCAGGCCAGCTACGCAAGAGTTATTTTATAGTGCCCCAGTGTACACAAGATCACTCACTCCTCCTTTATTCTAGAAACCTTTTAGGACGGATAACCGACACGACTGGCGAGAGATCAGGCGCAGGTCCGACTTTTTACATGCCCATCGGATGCATGGATCATCTTTCTTGTCAGACAATCGGGTGGTCAGCCTGCATTGTCCTAACCAAACTGGGGAACAACATTTTCTGTATTTCTAATAGGAATCGTACCCACGACATCCGAGTCAAGAGCCAAGCTCTGAACAACTGGACCACGGAGGCTGTTAACTGGAAAAATTAAAGGTAGAATTTAATTTGATATAATTTTCTAAGATAACAAGACGTAAGTGGTCTACCAAACGAAAACCGCATTATAGTACTAGTAGGTATAGAAATAAGATCTCTTTATCTAGACAAAAAACTTCAGAGAGAGACAGACGAGCTCAAAAATCATTACTGAACGTTTATTGATTCTAATAACTTCGAATAGCTCTTTCCATTTGGCTTCCCTTCCTGAAGAATTTAAGTGACGATATCACGAAACTGTGGAGGTGCAGTTCTACACGTAACGTACCTCAATATAGGCACGTGACTATGTATGGAACTAGAGATACAAGAAATGAACAGAAGTGACATAGGAAATAGAGAAGTTGCCAAATAAACGGTTATGAAGGCCGGTCCCAAATTTATCTAAAAGCCATTATGATTAATATTTTACCTATACTTTCACAATCTTTTTTCAAATATTATAAGCAATATTCATATAATTACAATTATAACACATCGGTTACAAAGGATAAAGTTTTCATGATGAAAATACAATCCTTTATATAGATAATGGCCGTTGGGGCCGAAAGGTTCTCGAGTGGAGACCACGAATTGGACGTCGATTCTTTCGTTGAAAGCGGGACATAGTAAAAAAAAACGTATATATATAATCAAAAGTTTTTGAATATTTTTATTTGAGTTCAAATTAAGTTTACGTGACAGTAGATAGCAAAAATAGCCATAGAAAATGTATTTTAATAAAAATATGATTATTTCAAACAGATTTACCCTATCGTTAAATAACTTATAGTAAGTTGAGTTTTATTCGACTTCTAAATAAAAAATAAAGTTTTATTCATATGAAAATATGGCCTTTCCAACAATAGTCTGAGGAGAGAGTGTTACAAATTGCAACTTACAATAGGAGAATAATTATTTATAAGAATTACTTATTCATGATATTTCTGTGAAGATTTTACTTCTTTTAAAGTATACTTTTTCGAAATTCCAAAAAGCGGGAGTGAGCCTGTCCCGCACGGGACGTTAAATTTTGATTTAAAAATCAGGACGTCTGCACTACAAACACTGGACGTACATGTTTATCTAAACACACTGTAGTCTGTAGAGACGTGTACAGATTCAAGCTGAAAATTGAGAATCCTGCCATATCTAGAATTTTCATTATTCTGTGTATGAAACCATAAATGTTGATGTATTTTCCCTTACCTCTCAAATTGCTAATGCTAAATGTGATAGAATGAAAGAGGGCTGAATGTGCTTTTAGTTTCCTGGAGCTCTATTATTGTGGTGTATAAATATACACATAAAATAAATATCGTTATGGATCATAAATATCTAACTACTTACTTCATGAACTATCCTTCTTAAGAGATTACATAACCTTCATATAATTCTAGTTATTCAGTTTATATAAGCGTTTACTAGTTGCTCAATAAATTAACAGACGTCTTAATAATGTCCGAGTGCTTAATGGAAACTGCTAACCACTTGCTTAGCACTTAGTCCATAGATTATTCTAGACTGAGCCGCCATTTTGAAATTTAGATTCAATCCAGAATATATTCGGTGAAGTGAATTTCTGAGTGTAGTACTTCGGCATCGGCTCGACCGGTATTCATTTAACGAACTCCAAAGGTATATTTCATTGACGAAATTCCGTCCCATATCCAGCTTACTTCGGAAATTGGATGGGCACATAGTATTGTCTTCAGCTGCATAGTGAAATTCTGACGGCAGCTTTAGCTGCTACATCAGTTTTGCATTGTCAACCACGTCCATCGGTCAAGATGCGGATGGCACAAAATGCAACTTGGACTTTGATATATATTTTGTTGGCTTATAATATGTTCTTACATGAATTTGTTCATTTCGATCTGAGTTCCTAATAGTTTGCTGTCAGAGTTAGCATTACTGAGTGTTTATTTTCTTTGTATAGATTGGATACCGTAGAGTAGGTTTAGTCTATAAAAACTTACTCGTGTCACATTATGTATTGTGTAAGTGCTCTCTTATGACCTCTAATATATCCCTATCTAATTACAATGCGATTAGCTTGATCGGTATTATCGGAATTTATGGACTTCTCTTCTGTAACATTGTACAGTACATTGTGCACACGTACATTAGGTACCTATTATTAGGTATTGTATTTGTAGTGTGTATGTGTGCCTTATGTGCTATAATCAGTTTTAGTGGGTTTAGAAGATAAGATACGTAACAGGAGGATTCGTATGATCAAAACGATCGAATACTACGAAAGTAGTATCGATTGAATTGAAAATCGATTCGATTTGATCAATAAAAAAATTAATTAAAATTGGTACATTACCTTCTTGTCAAAGTGAATTTTAAAATATTACGTCGTAATTTAAAAACTAATACGTGTGCCTCGATAAAAAATATTTATGTACATATGAATAAACATAGACCTCTGAATACATTGGACCCTTTTAGGATGGTGGGCCTTCAAATAGAATAGGAAATGTGTTGTTTTAGGCCATTTCTAAGCGATTCCCATAGCAACTGTCTCGCAAAAACGCTGAGAGGGTTCTCTACAAAGTCTGTAACATTTATTTTCTTTTTCTGTTTAATATTATTAAGTATTTGTTTACGGTTTTTTGTATGCACCCTCTTAAGTAGGTTGTCTTTGTCTGTTTGTTTGCTTATAACTTGTTTTTGTATCCTTATTATCTGATTCTACCGTTGATTAAGGCAACAAAATTAACAGATAAAAAGTGAAATACATGATAAAAATAATTGACACCTCAGTGAATAAAACTACATTATACGGAAGGACCAGGGAAATTTGATCCTTAGGGGAGACTAGTGGCTAGGTCGATAGTATACCCGTAGAACCGTCAGATCTGGTACTTTTTAAATGATGTACGATGATTTTTGTTGCAATCAACTTTTATCGTGTAAGTTTTTATTCTGATTTAACAGCTATTTAGAAACTATACTTAAGATGTGTATGAATATAAAACAAATTAAAATCTATATGACTTTCGTCTAGTTTAATAATAAAAGTATTAATCTTACGAGACTTTTGTAATTAATTTATTTATAGCATGAAACTACCCGGGTATTTTTATATAATAATAAATAATAATAATTTCACTGACACTGATCTGTTGTCGCGATTTTCACGATTCTTGTAGCCAGATTTAAAATTCCAGTACATTTTTTTCCAAATAGGACCCATAGTTTTGTAGGAAATAAGGGTGAAAAAAGGAAAGGATGATGATGATGATCAAATGACCCCGGTTTCTCCTACTATTAATCTGCACATGTAGGTATAGTAGTGAAATATAATTTCTACAATTAAGCTATATAACGCTTTAATAATCAAATTTTATATTGAACAATATTGCTCAGTAGTAAAAACTTAATTAGTTTACAGAGTATGTACGTTATTGTCGGTAATGGCGGCGCGGCGTCCACTCCCGAGACAACGCCACAAGCCCATGGTATGGAAAATGATATAATTAATTCTGGTTTGAATATTAAGTTCTTAATATTAAAACCAGAAAAATATTTATTTTGTATGCCTTGAAATTTTTCTCCATGCTTTAGTTAACACCCTCGAAAAGGCTGCTAGGTGACTAGCAACCTTTTAATAAAGTGTAATTTTATTAAAAAATTTAATCTATATTTATTTTTGTACTAGCTGGTGACGCCAACATCTATTGCGTAGAACTAACAGAAATTGAACTAAATAAAAGTAGCGTAAGCTACTCCTTATATCATCAGCTATTTGCCAGTGAAAGTCCCATGAAAATCGGAAAGCCGTTTCAGAGATTAGCCGGAATAAATAGATAGACAGACGGTCAGAAAAAAAATTGACAAAATGACTTTTTAATGTGAATGCCGTATATAATATATATAAATTTTGTGAAAAGCTGTCAATTTAACATTACAAACAGACACGACAAACTTTGTCATCCGACATCCACATAAAAAAGTCAATTGCGTGTTCAAATACGAATCAATATTCGGTTGTCAAAAATGGAATCGTATTACGGAAAGCGATAAATCTCAAATAGGAAGAAAATGTTAAAGAAACACAACGTCAATAACGAATAGCGTCTGAACTTTTAATGGAACGAAAAACTATTAACAATGGAAAAGTTTGAAAGAAAATAAATGAAACAATGCTTTCAACATACAGTTTGGTTAAATAAATTGTGACAGAAAGAAAATCGTTTACACAATTTTAACATGTTTGTCTTGTTAGCGTTCACAAAAGAGAGTTAATTTTACACAACAAGAACTTGGAGGAGAATGTAAAAATTGAGTTTATTGTAAGGTGTACTTAAATTAATATTATATTTGCCTTGGTAGTACCTGTTTTCAACCCCCGACGCAAAAAGAGAGGTTTTATAAGTTTGACGTGTCTGCCTGTGTGTCTGTTTGTGGCATCGTAGCACCCAAATGGATGAACCGATTAGGATCTAGGTTTTTTTAAAAGCTGATATGATCGACAGTGTCCTTAGCTATAATTCAACATCTACAGTACGCTCACTGCTTGACCACCCGAAGGCTACTTAATTTTTTTGAATTTTCTATATTAATTTAACAAAAAGCAGGTAGACAGAAAAAAACAGATATCAAAGAATGAATATTATTTGCAGACCCCTAAAACAACTAGACTGGTTACATACAATAATATCTGCATTTTGTTCGTAATTAATATTACAAATCGAGGCGCATAGTTTAATATTAATAATTCATTAGTATCGAACTAATTTAAACTACAATATCCGTGGAAAATCAATTATTATGCATTGACTAATACGAAATTCACAATGGTCTGTCATTTGTATTAATAAGATAATGAACTGATATAAGGCCGATGCATAAATTTTGTTTACTAAACCGCTTATCCATTTTGGGTAATCCGTATTCGGGATTACTTGTACTGACAATTTTAATTCATTTCGTGCATATAATTTCAATTATGCACGCTTGTATGTAATTAATTAAACCGGGAAAACATATTATGAACGTATAAAGTGTTTGTCTACTTAAGTCTGCTTTACCCAAAGCTTTTTCATCCAGTAAAGGTGTAGTGCTATGATATTTTTAGCTTATTGTCACATAATAACAATATTTTTAGTACCTAGAAGACTAAGCTTTGCTCGGAGTTCTTGTAGTACCTACGGAAAAAATATTAGTCTAAAAATTAATCACAAAAATATTAGTCTGACCGAGACTCGAACCAGAGACACCAATTTGCCAACATCGCAAAGTCCTACCCATACGTCGATGAGCCACGCGCTTTGACAATAAGATTGTGAAGTAACTGTTATTAAAAAATATAATATAAAAAGTCAAAAATTTGCGGTTTCCATGTAATAATATCTAAATAAATCAATTTTGCACCCCCAAAACGGGTGTTTTCATACTATATTGCATACCTAGTAAGTTTCATCGAAATTGATAAAGCCGTTTCCTAGATTCTGATTATATATTTATTTATAATCAGAATCTAGGAAACGGCTACGGCTTAAACATTGGTACCTACAAGAATTGCTCGTTAAAAGTATAATATTGAAGAAGTGATTTTCTTTTCCTCTGATTAACATAAGAATAGGCTACTTGGCTCATATTTAATTTCATACATTGAATGAGTATTTCCTTTAGTACTTGGCTTAGAGAAACGTATTCTAGCGATATCATAAATTAAAAACTTAAGATTGATAAATAAAGTTGATTTGAAAATATGTATTTTTGTTTTTTAATTTCTGTTCCAAATTTCATCAAAATCAGTCCAGTAGTTTCGGAGCCTATTCAATGCAAAAAAACAATCAAACATACATACCTTTCCTCTTTATAATATAAGTATAGATGAATTCTTATTCATATCAGACTGTTTGTAAACTTGTTGAAGAATCGAGGTCAAGTTGTTCAGATACGTTAAAATTATTCATGGCTCTTTATTAGGCTTTGTATATATATACCCCTTTACTAATAAAAAGATTTACACAACGGTTAACTTAAACAACGTTGCTGTCTTTGTCTGATGCGTTGGAAAAGTCCCTTAACAGACAAAGACAACAACTTTGTTTAAGTTAACCGTTGTGTAAATCTTTTTATTAGTAAGGGGGTAACTCTTTTATAAGCTGAGAAATATATTTATTGTCGAGGCGAAATTGTTTTAATATATCTTTGATGCGAATCAGGGGGGCAATTCTCGTAATTATTATCAGTTAAATCTCGTTTCTCGTTTCAGACTGTCCCGCTCACGCATGCACGATTTGACGCGTATGCGAATGGGTCAGCGCGTTGATCGAACCGAGATTATATCGAGGTCTCGTAGGTAATCAAGGAATGATGGCGAGATATATTTTGATTTCATTTTTTTATATTTATCTTTGTATATTATGATGATTAAGAAAAGTGATTTGGTAAATTTATCAGACAAGAGAGACCTTTATGACGATATACGACGAAATACGACCTACTCCGAATTGTACGTTATATTAAATATTGAAATAATTAAGCGAATTGGGCTTCAGTTAAGTGCATAAGAGGTTGACTGCAACTAGACACATTGACTGACACTGTGAGTTGACTAGAGACATTGACTACACCTGTAATATAGAGGCCCGGTTGCATTGTTTAAGGCGTTTCCTCACAATACACATTCAAAATCTACAAATTCGTGAATTCACTATCGGGGCGAGCCTCTCTACTAAAAATTATATAATTTCCCGATTCAAAACTATTCGATTTTCATGCTTGAAAACAATGTATTAGCAAATAACGCACAATATTAATTTAGAGGTATTTCAGCGTCGTAAATTGCTAAAATTTAGTATGCTTAAACTATTGAGTCATTACAGGTACGGTATCCCAATTAATACGTCCCTGGATATTAATTATGAGTAGTAACGTGAAACAGTTAATCAGGAGGTATCAGGGCCAGGATCAGAACGAAATTGAATCGCAAACAGGGACTGCACCATAAACAATTAATTTAAATTGGATCACCCGAATGGTATGGCTTTACATAATTCTACAATTCAAAATGGCTAACAAGGATAACTTATCTATAGATATTTCAACAGGAACTCAGAGGTTCGGATACAGTAAAACCACGTCTTTCGGGAAACGAATATAACGGAGAGTCATTATCAAGGTGGCGAACACTAGGCATATCAATACGAACGTAGATTTGTTCAGGGACAGTTTCTTATACGAAGGTTGTCATCATCATCAGCCTACCGCCGCGTCCACTGCTGAACGAAGGCCTCCTCCAATGAGCGCCAATTATTCCGATCTTGGGCAGCCCTCATCCATCCGCTTCTTCCTTCTTCTAATCGTCGGTCCATCGTTCCACAGGACGTCCTACGTTTGCCTAAGCGCGATCTCTAACACTTGTCTGCTCTATCGACCGTCTGTCCGTCTGCAGACATGACCGGCCTACTTCCACTTCAGCGTGCTAAACGAAGGTTGTATTTCATTTATTTATATTCATTATATTTTATTTAGCCCACTTACATTACATAATACTATGCACTAATCAAATTGAAAATATAACAAACAAAAGTAGAATTTAAATAGTAAATGCACAATTCATAGGTATGCAGCAGGTGTGAAAAACTGAATTTTATTATTTATATTATACATTATTAAGTAATTATTTGCGTTAAAGATCAAGCAGATTCTCGCAGCCTATCGCGCAAAGAGCTCATCTATTTTAAAAAGCCATTTAACCTCAACGCATTTTCAATTTTTCAACACATTTTATAGAATAAGCTATATTCCGATATCGTCGCAGGAAAACTCTTAATATTTTTAAGGAATTTTCTATAGGAGAACGTCACAAAGTGAATACGGTGCCTTTGGGAATTGACGTTCATTCAATTTCCACTAGCCATACAGCACACTGCACTCCTGTAATGTGCCCGTGTTGAGCACAAAGAAAACTATTTTACCTGTAAGTATGTATTACGTAAATGTATAAACTTTTAAATCCGATGAAAGTGTTTCTCCTTGTGGGAAAAAGCGAATTGAATATAAGATTTTTAATTCATTACAAGTTTTCTAAATGAAACATTAAGCTGTAATTAAATTTAAGCTTAATAATAAAATAAGCTTAACTTGATAACCTTACGGGCCACGTTCTGATTTCCATAGGTGTTGTTCATAAAATAATGTATGGCGTTATTTCACTTCGGTATTCTGTGAGGAAGTTCTATTTTTCTGGTCAAAGTATAACTCTCTCATGGAAATGTAATGGTTGAAGCACAGCGCTAAGTATATTCTGCGTTTTTTACCCGATTACGGCAAAGTCAAAAGTAAGGGTAGATAATGATTTTGGGCCGTCTATGTCAGTATGTGTGTACGTACTATGTTCATTCCACCGTAGCGCCTTAACTACTGGTCCGATTTTAATAAATGTGGTGTCAATAGAATTGTTTTTTTTTCTTATTTGTTTAAATATATGGCGTCGGCTTAAGCCATTTGCCAGTGTAAAGTTAAAACGGCGTGAAATATTTTTTTTTTCAATTTTCAACACCGTATTCCTAAATCGTCAAGTCTAAAGTATAGTCAAAGTCCAAATAGATAGTCAGTGCAGTCAATGAGTCAAGTCAGTCGATGCAGTAAAGTGGTAGAAGCTTTACTGAAAGTTTCTAGGGAGTTTTCGAGGGAACACAAAATAGCACTTTGAAGTTGTAGCACTAGCCCACACTTGTGCATGTTAATGAATATTTAATGGTTAATATTCTACCAATATTACACATTGAGAACCGAAATAACACAAATTTATGAAGGAAATACAAAATCTACAACGTCACCCATTGAATTCCCAGGCAAAACTCCAATAGATTTGTTATAATAGCCTGGGTAACAACGGTTATATAATTTACGTAGTATATTTTTTTTTATTATAGTTATTGCAAAAATTTTTATTACATAAACAGCGTAACAAAAATTAATAAAACGAATCGTAAATGAAATTATTTGGTTTAAAGTTACCCTATCAGGGGTAAATGATATCAAATATCTGTCTCCTGGCTCCCCGCCAGATTCTCGCCGACCTCACTGCGTGCCCAATAAGCCGGACTCGAGAGGTCAAGCCCGAACTTACACTACGCCTGGTTCTTACAATTTTAATAAGTTTTAAGTAAATGCTTGTTTAAAGTACGTTTCAATTTATATATTTTTTGTGTTAAGCGTTTCTAAAAAATGTTCTAATGCGTAATTAAATAAAACGCAAGCAATAATTACCCACGTCAACCAAAAATAAAATACGGTTATTGTAAGCGTAATTGCATCTGGAATACAACGGCATAGGTCGCATATCTGCCAGAGGTGGGGTAAATACTAAATACCTACTGCGATATTTTAACTCATTTTAACGAATACAAATACACGTACATATGAAACATTATTAACTGTTGAAAGTATTATCTCCACTTCTCCATGGGGCTATATTAAAATATAATAAACACACCGGCATATTTAGCGGAACACAAAAAAAAGGTCCATAATTAAAAAAATATTGTTTTATTTTAAAATCTACTTACTACACTTCTTTTGTTATTTAAAGTTTCATTTGTTTTACTTAAAATGAGATCACATTAAGAACAGATTTTGCGAGTAAAGGCTAAATTTGTGAAAAATGGTACATTTTTGAACTTTTCATGTAACCGGGAAAAGTGAAAATTAATATTAAAATAACAATTAATTAAATTAAAAAAAATGGTGATTAATATCGCGTATTTCCTCCACGTGCTCTTATTAAAGTTTCTACCCGTCTAGGCATACTGAGAATGATGTTATCGATGGTCTCCTGGGATAGTCTCCGCCATTCCTCAACTAAAACGGGGCAAACGGTACGACGTTTTCTTCTAAAACTTCTCTGATATAGCGGTCTGCAGTCAGACTCCCTCTGTCAATCACTACCAAGTCTGTGCGAGCTCCCAAACAAATGCCCGCCCAAACCATTATTGATCCACCACCGTATGCAACTGTAGTTTCAAAATTTGTCTGAATGTATCGTTCTCCATTGCATCTGTATATTCTTTGCCTGCCGTCAATTCGATTTAAGAGAATTCTGCACTCATCACTAAACAATACCTTACTCCATTGGTCCGCGTTCCAAAGTCGATGTTCCTGAGCAAAAGTTAACCTGTTTCACTATGATTTACCTCGAGCCTTGGAGCCTTGGCGAGCACAAATGAACCTAAACCAGCTTCTTCGAACCTTCTTCGTACCGTACGCTCACTTACGGTTACACCCCGCACTGCTTCTAACTCATGTCGGGCTTGAACGGCCGTCAAACGGGGGTTCCTACGTACACGAAGCCGAATGAAACGATCATCCCTACTCGAAGTGCGGTCTCCCTGAACCGTTGGATACTGCGATGGATCGTTGAAACTGGTCGACGAAGATCTCTGGATATCACTCTGTAGGTTTGACCATTTCTTCGCATTTCAAGTGCCCTGGCAATCTCCGTTGGGGCTAAGTCCAGTTGGGGCTAATAATTCAGTCCTCAACTCCATAAAGATACGCGATTTAAAAAAAAACTAACAAAAAACAGTATTTCAATGAAATTTTAAATCAAACTCAGAAGGAAGTAATACTCGAAGTTCGCTCCAGATAAGGTGTATTTGAATAAAATTAAAACAATTGCATAAAATGTGATGTTCAGTTGTTTTCTTAATTTGAAAATATTTCCTTTTAAACTAAATGACGTATAAATCAGCCAGCAACCTTATATGATACTGATATCAAACCTTTATTTTTTGTTCCGCTAAATATGCCGGTGTGTGTATTATATTTACGGAAAATGAAATTTTAATGAAATATGTACAATCTAATATTAGGTATTTTGATTTGTGGTCGCAACTTTTAAGATGTAGATAAAAATTCCCAATATGTTACTTTTATTTTCTTCTGCAACTCTCAAATAAAAGATTTTTCTTGAAATCAGAATCAGAAATCAAAAATTGTCCTCACGATATTTTCTGTCGTGAGGACATTGAATTTTATTACATACATAGAATAATTTTTACGAGCTCTGGTCAGTGGTTAGTGTGTTGGCGATCAAGCTGGAGGTCGCGGGTTCGAATCCCGCCAGGGAATAGTCAATGTAGTCAATAGTCGAAAGTTTTCTGTTCCTGGGTCATGGATGTGTATTAAATATTATATGTGTATAATATATTATATAATAATAGCTCCCCACACTGATTTCAGTCACGGTGGCCGGTTTAATTGAAACCAGGCCAGCTACGCAGGAGTTACTTTTTAGTGCCCAAGTGTGTGCGCAGTACACATGAAAACTCTCTCTTCCTTTACTCTCGTAACCCAGTGGGACGAATAACCGACACGACTGGTGAGATATCAGGAGCAGGTCCGACTTTTTACATGCCCATCCGACGCATGGATTATCTTTCTTGTCAGACAATCAGGTGCCTGACAGGCCTGCATTGTCCTAACCAAACTTGGAAACAAGATTAAATAATAATATATGTAATTATGTATAGTATAAAAAGTATTCAATATATTTCCGTTCTTCGAGAACTTACCACGGGAACAGATTGCCGTGGTGTAAAAGCTCCATAGATAGTATTGTTACGGTGCTTCAATGTGTAGAGTGTTCTAGTTGTATAGGCGCTCAAATGTTTAGAGTGTTCTAGAAACTTCTAGTATGGAAAGTACTAGGAAGTTCTCGAACATGCACTGTCCCATTCTCACCCCGACTCAAAAGTTCTAGATTGTTCTCGGTAGAATGATCTAGAAAGTTCTACACCGCGAACTTTCTAGAACCCGTGTTGTCGGTATATAAAGTGGCTGCCGCTGACCGCGGGCAGTTCAGTTAACTACAAGTGTTCTTTGACTTAATTTCGAGCGATACCTAAAGTAAATAGTGCGATTACTCTCTGCGACTCCGGCTACGAATTACGATCACGAAGGCTTACGATTTGGAGATTTTGGCATATTGGAAGACCAGATCTGTGTTGGTATGGAAATTCGTAGTGAATAAACTCCCTCGGAGGTAACTGGCGTTTTACTCCGAATATCGGACCATAATCCCGTAACATTATTATTATTATGTAACAACTCGCTTCGGAAAATCGTTTTATTTCATTAAAGTAGTTTCTTATTTAACATGCAACCTCCATCAGATTAAGGGAGACGGGCCTCGAACACCGATATTCCATTAGCTCTGATTTTGAGTATATCTGTACCTTTTGCGGCCTACTTTAATAAACAGTTTACGTTTTGCAGACATATTATTATAAGATCCACTCTAAAATGAAATATTAATTTACGTTCTAATTTTAGGTACTACATTTGAATGACAAGAAAATAATTATTTCACAAATTTTCAACCCTTGTTTTGTGCTCCGTAGTTCACGTTTCGGAACACTTATGGTTTTGTCATGTCTGTCTGTCTGTCCGTCCGTCTTCCGTCGTCCTGCTAGTATAGAATGATGAAACTTTACACGGATATGTATGTATGTATGTAAATACATACATACATATCCGTGTAAAGTTCAAAACTGTAGTTTCAAAATTTGAGCGGTAACGCTCCGACAAAGGGCTAAAATAAAATCACAAAAAATATTTCTTTGGAGTAAAGTGGTGATGTTTTTTTTTTCTGGGTATCCGTTTGCGGGATGCCCCCTCTCCTCTAAAAGCTGAACGGCTGGCGGTAAAACTTCGAACAACAATAATAACTAATCATATTAAATATTGGTATAATGGTATGGAAGTGATGGAACCCTACGTGCACGAGTCCGAGTCGCACTTGGCCGGTTTTTTTCTTCTCGTGGTTGGTATAGACTATGTCATTAATACTATATACAGTGACTATTATTTACAGTAGGGATAGTATCTCATTATATAGTGAGAAAGTGATCGATAATAATGGTAATTACTTCGAAACTCTAAATTCGAAACCTCTAAAACCTCACTGCGCGTTGCCACCGGTGACGAATATCTTAGGTAATTACTAACCGTATGTTCTTAGAATTAGGGGTTGTGGCCGGTGGGTTAACCAAATCGAAACTCGGTTAAGGTCAGTAAAAGATATAGTACTAAAATGTATTCCAATATTTCAGACAAGAGGTGTATACAAAGTATCTAAATATTATACATAATATGGAAAGAATGGACAGAAAATAGAGTTAATTACAATGTAACTTTACATCGCTTCCTCTGACGTCACGACGAGATGTTCATCAAACAAAAGTGACCTAATAACTCGACGTCACTTACATTATATGTACGATAAGTAATGCATTTTGTGTGAACTCGCAAGTGCCCTACCCTTAAGTAAAACGTCGCCCGTACGTCAAAGTTGCGAATACGTCCTAATTAGTTGGACCAAGTTTGGTACTTACGTGGAAATTGATAGGCTACAGATGACTGCCAAACTGCGCTCACCTGCTTCACAACTTACCAATAACCCACAAACTTTTAATATAATATGATACGCCATGAGCAGTTCCATATTGTCGCTGTGGAGAGTTCTAGTAACTTTATTTAGGTACCTACATTGAAGTTTGAAATACTACGAATTTGGTGTCGAATAACTCGGGATTTATTAAAAAGCGAGAATTTAAATAGTAGTTAACCAATTATTAAGCCAGCACCCTCTTTTCATAAGTCATAAATATTGGGAAATTGTCCCTAAATGTTAGAGTACTATGACCAAACACAGAACCAGACATAAGCGCTGGGGGTTCTTGAATAATTCTCACAGGCCACAGCGCGCGGCGTTCAATACCTACGCTTTCAATATAAATTCGCCTCTTTATCAATCTTGACGTTTTCATTTGCGTGGAAAATGTGCAGTAATTACTACGGAGATGGTGAACTTTAGCTAGGATAATAAAACTTCCAATATTAACGTGCAGTGGCAGCCGTTCCGGCACTCAGCAATTTCGCTCCCGCTAGTATCCATTTGTTAGGGCTAAACTGACAACACCAGCTCTTCTTTGTTCGTAGGATGTGACTCTTAATACTCGAAGCTCGTTAAGATTTTAATTATGCGTAAAATGAGCGCTGATGTGTTTGGTATTGAGGGCGTCACAGACGACGAGATACTATAATATTTTATCTGAAGATGCCGGGATATATGAAAATATATATAGGATCTTCGCCGTCTGTGATGCCCCTTACGCTGTTTAGTTTTTCTGAGAAATATTAATTAGTAATTAGCGACAATTAATTAACCTATGATATAAGATTAATAGCAAATATAATATAATACCTAAAGTACTAAAATTAAGTAACAATATTTATGGTGAAACAAAGCGTCGTAAATTAAAAAGGAACTTTAAGGCGTTTCAAGAAATTTCTGACCCTTCAAAATATATATTACCGCATTAATTGTCAAAGGCTGGAGCAATATTCTTACAAAAACCCTCTAGTGCAATAAGCTGCATTTTATACCGTCTGACAACTACTTCAATTGGGTCGCCATTGTTGGCGTAAAAAGCAATAAAGTAGATTGATAATTCAATCACGAACCAGCTTCAGTTTAGGATTTGCATAAAAGCGACTGTAATTTAGCAATTTAAATGGATTAGAAGAAAGATTTTGATAAAAAGGTTTTTAAATTTTCGAAGGAATTTAATCACATTAACCATTAAGTAGATTACAAATACAAAAAGTAGGTTTTGCTTTAATTTATTATTGCAGTCTTTGATGGATTTACTTACTACTTCTAAGAGAACATTTAAGAACCAAAGTCGTAGAAACTTTAAACATTCATACGAGTGCAGTAGCTTATCTTTACTTAGCTTGAAGTTACACGCTACAACATTTAGGTTTAACATTTATATTTATCAATATTTCTAGTTTCAGCTGCAAGATATTGGCCGTTCAGGCCAGAGAGTGTGCTGTGTGCCTAATATGTAATAGCACTTTTCGGAAGTGCAATTTTCTAAAGTATTTTAAAACATATTATATAGCAAAACCACTTTAGTCGTGTTTTCTGGAGTTCGTTTGTTTCCGCTATAAAATCAGTCGTCAGAAGATGATTATAGGAACTACGAGTATATTCACGATAATATGTTCATTTATGCTAATAATACAACTGCCTCTAAACTATATCTAATACGATAATGAAACTGAATATGTTAATAGGTAATCGTCTATTACGCTATTAGCCGTGGTCTGTGAACTTCGGTGAATGTGGTATTAATATAGGTTGGTATTAGGTATAAGTTTGTACAACTGAGGATCCATTATCGTAGACAACAAACAACTTGCCGGAACTTGCTCAACTAGTCCAAAGTTAAATTCTGATCAACTTTGATCACGCGCCGGAATAAAGGATTAGTGGATTCGATTGGATAGTTCCACAAAAATGCTTTTTGAAGCGGTTTTCAAAATGGACATTCTTCTTTAAAGCTATCTCATTAAGATCTTACAACGCCAATTTCGAAAGCTCTTTCTATTTTAGTAGCTTAGTTAAACTTAGTTAATAACATCTAATGCAGTGATTTGGATTTTGATTACTGGAAAATCGTAACAGTGCGGTAAAAACTTTCAGTACAGTTTTACGAGAATTGTGAAACCGGAGGAGTATGAAATTTGGCCGTTTAATTAAAGTTTATGCGGAGAAAAGTGTGCAGAAAGCTTATATATTTTTAAAATAATGCTAAAAATACATCAAATGTATAAAAATAACAACAACACTCACTATACAATTTTGTTGCTTGTTGACGTGTGTCAATCTGTTACAATAAATCTGACAAAATATTAATTATTAATATTTTGTCAGATTATCAAAATATTAATTTCGACCACATTGTGACCTCTAGCCAATATAATACTGACCTAATAACACGACTATAAAAACTTGAATTTTGTCTTGTCCACACTTTATACAAACCGCAGTGGGCTAGCATGCTCACGGCTGCTCATCCTCCTTAGTCCTCACATTAATAAAAGTCCCGCGAGCTTCAGCGGTGTGAACGGTAGTGCTCGATGGTTATGACGATGATGATACCCGGCATTCTCTTTTCGTGTTCAAACTTTTAATATTCTTGCATATCTTCACACGTAATCGATTTCAGGGATATTAGCTAGACTCTTAAGGAGCTGAAGTACGCCGCGGTAAATAAACATATTAACCGTAAGTGGGAGTACGGCTCCTGGCTCTGACTGCGGCGTGGTGCAAGATATAGACGGTGAGCTGCAAATGCCAATTGAACATAACGGGATATAGAGCTAGACTTTTAGTAGTAAAAAAATTTAATGTTAGAGACGAGAAATGCTGATTGCAAACTGTTGCTTTCTGTTTGCAATAATTTTGGGATTATGCTAAGTCGCCATGTAATGGGTGATTTTAAGGACTGAGAACGCAAGTCGCAACTCCAGAGGAGTTAGAAGTGTAACTTCTCTGGTGTTGCGAGTGTCCATGGGCGGCGGTAATCACTTACCATCAGGAGATCCGTCTACACGTTTCCTGGTTCATTTAATAAAAAAAATACTATATAATAATATACAAAAGCATTTGTTTCAAAGTTCAAGTATTTAAAAGATGGAAAATGTAAAAATAATCATGAGTTTACGTCACTCTACCTTCGCGGGCGACGCGCGCCTTTGATCGCTCTAATCACGTGCAACGCCATAGAGGTCAAGAGGCGTGTTTTAAATTGATGTAATATAATTGATGAAAGTATTAGATGATGTAGAAAAACCTACGTAGAATTTTTGCACTGTTTGGAAATTCGGAATGTGGTGGGTTCGAATCCCGGTAAGATAAATATTTCTGTGATTCTTATTATTTCTTTTATATATATTTTTAATTATTTTATCGTTCTACTAAAACATCGATCAAAGCTCGGTCTCCCAGGTACTAGATATATTACGTTTAATGTTTATGTTCAACAATGTTTAACTTCATTATTTTCACATGCAATTGTTTGCAAAGTATTTAATTTCTGTATATTCCCATCAGTTTTCATTTATTTTATATCTGATTTATTTAGTTACCCTGTTAGCCACGTCAAGATTATTCCAATAGGTAGGAAGTGGCTCCTGGCTAATTCGCTGTGTTGGGTAGTTTGTACCGCAAGCGCTGTGTGAGCTTCTCCGTGCACGCTTACTGAATCTTTAATTTTATTGGATTTCGATCGATTCCACTTGTATAGAACATTTGCTTGTACCAGATGTTTGGAAGTGGTTGCTGGGGTTTATCCCTTATTTTCGCTGTTTTGACAACACTGTTTTTCGCTGTTCACTCCGATTACGCCCTGTTACTTATAAATAAAAGTTAACCGAGACATCGCCAAAATTCTATTATACGAAACTAATGCTCGACAAATATGTATTCGATATTTTTATTTGTTCGACAAAAATATTTCGCCGTCAATACTACTTTTCAACTGTCTTTTAGTCTGGTTAACACGACACGTGCACTCAGATCAAACTTTTTCCTCCGCCTCCTTTAGCATTTTTTGCAAGCGGCACTTAATTATTTTCAAAACTTAACTACATGCTATTCCAAATGACACCTCGATCATATTTTTCGGAGGCGGGGAAAAATTTTATCTGAATGGCTCTTGTTAACCAGACTATCTTAGACATTACCCCTTACCGACCGACCCTTACCAAGCGCTGTACACTGTAATCTCCCAAAATATACAAATCCTGATATTCATTTATGAAATGTATTGCACTTAATACCAAAATCATGAAAATCCAATTTTCATTTTCAGTGTACCGATTGGAAACATAAACTGTTTTTCATTTGAAAACGTATTAATAGAAAATAAACAAAAACCATCGAATGAAATTTTAATTTCATTTATAAATATAACAGCGAAACTATAGATTTAAATACTTTGGCCTGGAATAACCGAAATCTAAACCTTTTGAAATGGGAATTGGTATGATTGAATTCAACGCTAAAATATGTTTGAATAACTGTATTTATTCTTTCACAATGTGGCTACCAGATTTGTTTTATTCAAAAATTTAAAAAACAACAATGCAGCCTTCAACGAACCTACTCGTAACCTATCAACCAGTTACTCGTTTTTTGTGAACTTACTTGATGAAAGTTTATATAATATACCTACCATAATATATAATAGGCCCTATATAAAGTAAATATAGGACTAAAATAAATATATTTGATCATTGAAGGACGTAAAAAATAAATAAAACCCCAAAAATCCGAATTGACTCACCATCAATTTCAGCATTAAAATTCCATTACATCCGCTTACGACATATGCAATATTTGCCATTTATAAATTACGGTTTTAAGGATCCGTAGCCCCTGATGTTATGACCACAATTATAATTGTTTGGGTGACTTAAAGTTTAAAATTGTTATACGAAAAACATTCACACCACATGAAAATATGTACTTAATTACTAATGTACCACGGAACATGAAGAGGAAATTTATTCAACAGACGTAAGGGCCTAAATATCATTTTAAGTGCAAGATGAACCTGATGTCTGTACTCTTTAGGTATGATAACCTTTATATGATACCTTTTATCTTCAGTGTAACTGGGGATGTAGTAAAAAAAGAAAGCTTGTCTGCTTTGAGATTGCTGTCGAGCAATTCCAGGCACGCTCCTGTGTCTTGCATTGTATGTACTTCATCATCTCAGCCGTCCACCACAAAACGATACATTTACGTGATATAAATTACAAAATAAATTAATTCTAGACACGGAACCACTTTATAAAAGATATCTTTGTGATTATAATATTCAAAAATATTTTGTGAAAACTGTAGATATTTTACAGTATTGAGGTGTCTGAAAGAAACACCATTAACCGTAGTAAAGGCTATACGAACCAAAAATAATGACATATTATTTTATTTAAAAAGTTGTGCATTATTCAGAAGTTGTAAGCATTGTCTGGAATCTAAAATTTGTATTCGTTTTGTCTAAAATATATCTAAAAGAGACTTTCCTATTTAAAATTGTAGACTGATACTGTTGTATTAAACCTTTTAAACAGTGTATTCTGAGAATCAATAGTCTGGTGTGGAAAAACAAAACTGGAAACGCTGTTTCCACGATCTGACCAATAAAAAGTGTACGACAAAATCAATTAAACCGTGTCTTTTTCTCCCTGTTTGTCCTGTCCAACCGTTACTTTTCTTTAAATATGCTTGTTTTAATTCAGAGTTATTACCATTCAAATTCTGAACAGTTTCTGCTACAAAATATATATAGGCGTTTGTGGCAGTTGTAAATTATGCGAAATTAGATGCTGGCATTTTTAACCGACTGCTCAACACGTTAAATTATTATGCAATAATATTACCATATCATACATACTATAACGGCTACATCGTTTATGCCAAAATACGAGGGTTGCACTAAAAGTATCGGGAATGGAATATTTCCACTGTTCCTGTCATATTAAAATCATTTTAATTTAAAACTCCTTGGTTTTAAAAATCGAATACCGTTTATTTATTTAAAAAAAGATTCTCGGTCTTGTCACAAGGTCTTGTCAAACTTGTTTAGTCGTTGAGAAAATGGAATTGACTCGAGAAAATTCTAGAGCGATGATTTATTATGACTTTCGAAGTGGTTTAACACAAAAACAGTGTGTTGACCGGATGATTTCTGCATTTGGTGACGAAGCCCCATCCAAAACCACAATTTATCGCTGGTTTGCTGAATTTCAACGTGGACGTGTCAAGCTCAGTGATGATCCCTGTCAAGGTCGTCCAAAAACTGCAGTCACCCAAGAAAACGTTGATGCTGTGCGTAAGCTGATTGAGGAAAATAGACATGTGACATACCGCGAAATTCAGGCAACTTTAGACATTGACATGAGTCAAATACAAATAATCTTGCATGAACAATTAGGTGTAAAAAAGTTGTTTTCCCGATGGATACCGCATTTGCTCTGTGAAGAGCAAAAAGCGGCTCGCGTTACTTGGTGCGTCAGAACTCTCGAAAGATTCCACGCAGGATCCTCAAATGCTGTATACAACATCGTATCAGGTGACGAATCCTGGATATACGCGTACGAACCCGAAACAGAAAACCAGTCACGAGTTTGGGTGTTCGAAAATGAGTTAAAGCCAACAAAAATTGTTCGTTCACGGAGTTTTGCAAAAAAAATGGTGGCCACGTTTGTCTCCAAAACCGGCCATGTTGCGACTATTCCTCTTGAGGGACAAAGAACGGTTAATGCAGAATGGTATGCTAACATTTGTTTGCCACAGGTCGTTTCTGAACTCCGTAAAGAGAACTGCAACCGCCGCATCATCCTCCATCACGACAATGCGAGTTCTCACACCGCGCACAGAACAAAAGAGTTTTTAGAGCAAGAAATCATAGAATTATTAGACCATCCGCCGTACAGGCCCGACCTAAGCCCTAATGATTTCTATACTTTCCCTAAAATAAAGAATAAATTGCGTGGTCAGAGATTTTCATCACCTGAAGAAGCTGTGGACGCCTACAAAACGGCCATTTTGGAGACCCCAACTTCCGAATGGAATGGTTGCTTCAATGATTGGTTCCATCGTATGGAAAAATGTGTCAAATTTCGCGGAGAATACTTTGAAAAGCAATAAATACATTTTTAAATAGTAATGTTGTGTCACTTCCTTGATTCCCGAAATTTTCAGTGCCGCCCTCGTATGTCCAATCGTCACATACATTAAGTAAATTCATTATCGCATCGTCTCGTTACCTCGGAGGTTCATGCCAGAATACATTTCCGTTCAGAAATGGCTCGCTGATTGCGGCCCTACTATTCTAGCATTTATCGTTAATCCGCCATATTGTTGATCAGTGTTCGACGAAATGGTGTCCAACGTTGCATGCGACGTTTCCTTTAAATGTTGTTCCATTTTTAAATGCGTTAAAGTTGATAAAATTTTGTTTCCTTTTTTCAGATAAGTGTACTGTTTGAATCCTGCAAAAGATGATAGGTAATACGGACTAACCACTAAGCATGACCACGACCATTCTTTCGGCAGTCGTCATTTTTCATATATTGTCTGTATTTCTTAAAAAAAACAAGATTGCCTAAGGACGGTAACATGGTTATATTGTAATAATATTATTTTATACTTTAAACGAGACAATCTTATACATATATAATCGGTTTCTCGAAAACGCTTGAAAGTGTTACTATGAAATTTAGTATGCATGCAGTTTTGGGGGAAAAAAATCGATCTAGCCTAGGTCTTATCCCTTGGAAATTGCGCATTTTTAAGCTATATAATATGTTTTTTCTTTCGCCGTGCAACAATATATCAATAATTTCGACTCTATGTATCAATAATGTCAGTCCGATTGGCAGTTTGGTATTAGTATGATAAATTTAGTATGCGGTGGGTTCCAATCCCGGACAGATAAATATTTTTGTGATTCTTTTTTTTTTTTAAACCTTCTAGCACAGCTTGGTTACCCAGGTGCTGATAAATAGTATGGTAATATATGTATTGTAGCTCTCATAGAATATTATTATTATAAATTTATAAGGCTGCTAAACCGTATAAATTTTTTCAATAAAAATGCGAACCCCTCTAGTTATTTTCATTAGTGACGGTATTTTATTCAGCTTGTGTTTCATGCTGAAAAAACACTTAAACTGGGGAATGGAAAATGTGGAAAAGAATATACTTACCGCATATTCATAGAGCATATTCATAGAAACTGGTCTAAGCCAACCGCATTATAGAGTTCACCAATTCATTACAAAACCTTTCACTTTTCATAACCTACTTAACACGTTCGCCACATGCTCATCCGGTAAACCTATCGTAAGATAATAAGAATACTCTTCAGAACCCGCAGACCTCAATACAAACTCTGTCCCATTAACATAGAATTCAAAATAAACATTGAATAGTTTGAACACTGCAGATGTAAATTTGTGGAAACGACTTGAGCATTTTCAGTCTTTAATCCTAATAAAACTGCAAGAAGGTTGAATTTTGTTTACATTGCTCTAAATATAGTGTCGTGAATTAATTTTGGGGCTTAGGTGGTTGAGATAGGGATTATTTTCGCATGCGAAATTATGTTACAACTCAAAGGTGCATCGTTGTGGAGCAGGGCGTTGACTTTCATTTTATTAGTTCTGAAGATGAGCTCACGTAACCTATACGCACAATATGGAGACTGCAGATACATGACATGACAAGAATTAGACGAGACTCATTGCATAGAAATTGTGTGAAGCAAGTTCATAAATTTACACCAAGAACTATGTAATGAATAGAAACAAAATTAAAGTCATATTTTTCCTAATTCTAATATAATAATTGTTTTCTTTGACACAGGAAATAATGGTACTATGTATATTTTTAATACATTATATATAACTTATTAGAGTAAAATGTGTACCTAGTATTATATTATTATTTGTTACTAGCTCACCCGACAGACGTTGTTCTGTCTTAACTATGAACTAGAATAAACAAAAAACTAGTAGCAAGGCGTGTATACAACTCGATATCATACTAATCTTCCCTTATGAATATTACTTATCAATAATATATAATTTTTCAAATACAATACTACAACTAAATTGCGCCCAATGCGCCCAAAAAACTTGTTTAAGATCTATACTACCCGACAGATGGCGCTAAGCGCAATAAAATAAAGTATCGTTGTTCTATAATACAATATGTAGCTTACGCGGTTTAGTATTCCAATATCGTACGTTAACACGCATTAAAACTGGCTCACCAGTGCTCTAACTCACTCGTCCCGCTCGCTTGGCAAATGACAGCTACATGATGTCTGACATCTAAGCTGTCACCGTGACACAACAGCTGTCATCTGTGGCTAGAGCACTCGAGATAGTATGATATCTATGCTTACATACACAGTCATAGACTACACGCGGCATTACCATTTCGCTGATCTCACGCTTCGCCACTGCAACCTACACCATACCTACCAACCTACTGACATACCAAGTACCAACTTAAGAACCTACATGCCTACCAATCCACCAGCGTACCAACCTACCTACCTACCCACCAGTGGCGTGGGGTTCCTATAACTCCATTCCTATCGGCTTCACTTACCACGTACTTACCTTTTGAAGACCCTCATCTAAGTCCCTACATATCCCTATACAGGTTAGGGCTTCCCTATGAAGGAGAGTCAGCCTTCGCCACTGCTACCCACCCACATATCTACGGTTTCAATACCAAAAACTACACCTACAACCTACACCTACATAAATACCAACCTACGCCATACCAACCAACCTACCTGCGTACCCACCCACATACATATCTACGATTTCAACACCAAAAACTACTCCTACATAACTACCAACCTATCTACATAACCGCCCACGTACATAATATTATCTACGATTTCAAGACCAAAAACTACAGACTGCACCAGTCAGTGTAATTTGTATAGCCTAGAGGTAGCAGAAGTTAAGACTGTGTACATAAACTCTTTCGCTTGTTCATGCTCTGGCTAGCCAATTAAAAGTTCTAGAATTTTCGAATATTATGCTTCATAATATTATTAAACCAAGCTTGCTCCCAGGGTCTCGCGTGTCTTGAAAATACCACTAAAATATATTATGAAATAATATTATGTCTCCTATACACGATATTTGAAATTTTTCTTCTCCTGTTATTTTTAAGCGTCAGTAAATTCAGTTCACACCTTGACGCGACGCAACGCGGCATTTTTAAGTGTAAGCTCACCCTAAATGGTACAATTTTAAAGAATTTATAAAAGCCTTTTAGGGAAGTCCAATTGTTTTAGAAATATTAAGAAGGAGAACAGTCAATTAAGTAATGAAACACATCTCGATCAGATAAGGGTCTATCGGACCCTTTAGCGGTCAAACGTCTAAATTGCTCGGTCCCTTTGATCCTATTCGAACATCCTCGACTCAAAGTCCTAATGGACATAATAGATCTCCCTAAATTAAAATATTGAGAATAATACAAATCTAGTGCTAAACTAGAGATCTAGCTCTAAATCGAAGGTCTTGCCTATCTTCTTAGGTCTTGTAAAATTAAATATTCTTATGAGTGCTATAAAATTGCGTTTTCAAATAAAATACTTTAAAATTTTACTGATACGTGATGACTCTAGAGCAAAACAAACGCAATGGGAAACTAGCAGACACATTGCTATCTTCGCTAACCCTTAACCCTTATGTATGTTACGAGTATGTTAAGACTACCTTACAAAGGTTGGCATACAATGAACCCCACGCGACAAGATATGGGTTAAATCGCCTTTTTGACAGGCCTTCTTGACGGAGACGAATGTATTTAACCCTCTCCTCTTCCAACTGGGGTACTATGCCTAAGATGAAATATCCCAAAGGGGTTAAACGTAAAAACATTTCATCATTATTTTTGCTCGAAGCAGGCGAGAAATCGGTCGTCTATTAAAACTAAACCGTATTAAGCCACATTAAAACTATTACGCACTTGAACATAGATAGGCGTATTGAATGAAACACCATATGGCTCGGCTCATGTTACGTAAGACGGCGTGAGAAATAATAATAATAATATGGACGCTTTCACTCCACGTTAATCTGGTTCCGTGATAAGTTCTCGAAGGACTTGTGTTAGGGGTATCTGACAACGGAAATATATTTAATATTTTTAAACTTTACTTATATTTCAGATTTTTATTATATAATACAAATATTTAATACACATCCATGATCCAGGAACCCTTTTCTGTTCTGTTCTTTTTGTTCCCTGGCGGGATTCGAACCCGCGACCTCCGGCTTGAACGCCAACGCGCTAACCACTGAGCCACAGGGGTGGTCAAAATAAATAATAATAATAATAAATAAGTACTTCAATTATCACTGGGATTTGAAACCCTTTAGATACTCGTAATAATATAATCATGGCCTGTGAACAACCCTAGATGTGTTGGAACAAATGCAAAATTAATTGTAATGATTAATATATACCTACAATCTATATCTCTTTACTTTAGTCATTTGGTTACTTAAATATTAATATATCTGATCTGCATGTTTTATTTACATAATAATTCTTCATGTAAGTAAATAGGTTTATCTTCCTTTCACTAAAATAAAATGTTGACATAGGGGGTTTCTAAGGAACACAAATGGCAAAGTATCGATATACTTAGATAAGGAACAATATTTTACATTAATAATAATTGATTTAATAACTTTAGATATTTACAGTCTGGGAGAGTTTATTGGGTAGTAGGTTGCCTTCATCTAAATAGCCGTCGCGTGCTAAGTAGATTTTAACCGGTAAGTGCAGAGTGCTCTCGGGTTAAGTACGTCGGAGTACCGGTCCTCAGCCAGTGACCTGAGCGATAATGTTTGTGCAGTCCATCTTTTATCTATCTTTTGAGACATTTTACAATTGCACCTAAATTCTGCAATCGATGTGTGTTTTTGTTGAGGTAACAGAATATTTTTTTCTTTTATTTCTGGGCTTAAAAGAATGGTCTCGTAACTCATTTGAAATCGTCACAAAATAAAGTACCTTATTTAAAGAAAGTATTTTTGGATAGCTACGTACGTAGGCTTAATTGTATAATTTAGAAATACCGAAATGTCTTAAGAAAATGTTTTTAAGTACGTAAGTTTCTTTGAACCCAAATGTACCTACGCATTTTACGTGGAAATTTTATACAACAGAAATAATACACATGTTTAATATTGAAACAATGTTTCCCTATAGATATACGGTAGACGAACAAAATACATTATTTAAAAGAAACAAACACACTTGGACAATATTGGAGACTCACTGACATCCCACGTTATATTCTTCTTGTAATACGAAAACATTAATTCTATACTCGCATCACTAGACATTGTTCGAGTACGAAGAGTAGCATAATGTATATATTCTTATACTTAAGCGAGACAATCTCGAATATATATATATATATATATATTCGGTTTTACTATGAAATTTAATGTTTAGAAAGTTTTGGGTGAGAAAAATTGATCTAGCTAGCCCTTATCCTTGGGAAACTGGGCATTTTTAAGCTATATATTAGTTTTGTAAAGGTACATAAAGGTACATAAAGTCGATTTTTTTTAAAACATAATATTTTTATTTAATCAAAGTAAATACCATTGCTATTTATGCACTTTTCCATCTCATAGGTAGTTCATTGATTCCTTTACTAAAAAAAACCATTCGGACAGGAATCAATAAACCTTTGAAGGCGCTTTGGACTGCCCCATCGGAGTTGAATTTTTTCCCTTGCAAGAAGTTATCCAAATTTAGAAAAAAAATGCTAATCTGTTGGAGCAAGGTCCGGGGAGTACGGTGGATGTCTTAGACATTCCAATTGAAGCTCCTCTAATTTGGTAGCCGTCTGTTATGCAGTGTGTGGTCTAGCGTTATCCTGAAGCAGCAGTGGCCTAGAGCGAATGACCAACCTCGGTTGTTTAGCAGCTAGCTTTTCCATCATGATTTGCAGTTGCTAGCAATAGATATCTGCCGTAATCTTCTGGCCAGATTTAAGAAAGCTGTAGTGAACGACCGGCACTAATCCACCAAACGCTCACAAGTAATTTTTTTTGAGTCAATTTTCGCTTGGGGCAGGCTTTGGCTATCAACTTTGGTCTCCGGCTGTCCACGGGGCTTCTTCTGCAGGTCGAAATTTCCAGAACGAAAACGTTGGAACCAAAAACTCACTGTGTTTTCTTTTGTGACACCGCCGCCATACACATCATTAATTCTTCGAGCTGTTTCTACAGCACTGGTGCCACGGTGGAACTCGTACTCGAAAATAATACGAAAATTAAACTTTTCTATTTTGTAAACAGAGTGACGCAAAGAAAAAACCAAGAACAAACGAATAACGGTATTTGAAACACAAATGCATGAGTAAATAGCGGTATAAATTTGAAATTGGAATTCCAAACCAAAGAACATATATTTGAGATCAAAGTGGCCAGTGCGACAAAACGCCAATTTCATATGTAAGGAACTAATATTATGTTTTTTCGTTTGTCGTGCAACAACATATCAATAATTTCGACTTTAATATGTCAGTCCGATTGGTAGTTTGGTATGCGTATGTATAATTTTTACATTGTTCGAAGATTCGGAATGTGGTGGGTTCGAATCCCGGTCAGATAAACATTTCTGTGGTTCTTTTCTTTTTTTTATTTAATCAGAACTCCTAGCAAAGCTGGAGGATTTTATTGTTACCTTAGATGTGTTATGATTTAGGTACGATGGAAATAAACAAAAATGTTCATGATCTTTTAAGTTTACAGCCGTGAAAGCAATTTCTTACTTCAATATCAAGATTTTTTTAATATATGTATTGATGAACATGCCTTTACAAAACATAATGAACGGTAACGACATTATTTTAGATCTTCGTTACCTATTAGGCTGGAACTATATGATCCAAAATCCGGAACGTTGGAGAAAATTCAGAGCACTGAAAATAGAACTCTGGGCTGATACAATAGAGCAGAAAATCAAATACACGAGTCAAATGTCAATGTCAAATCTGACAACACGACACTCATGTGTTCGATTTTCAGTTCTATTGTATTAGTCCAGAGTTCTATTTATAATGCGCTGAATTTTCTCCAGGCTTCCGGATTCCGGACAATCTAATAGTCCAAGCAAATTTTTTTGACGCTAAGCGTCAGTTCACACTGAGACGGTACGCGGCGCGCACTATACAAAAAGATATCTACACGTTACATTGCAAGAGTTCGAATTACGTGCTGCACTGCGCTTCGAATGAAACGTGAGTCTTTTTAAGTACCGTGTATATAAATAAAGTTCAATTTGTAATGTGTGAATAAAAAGTGCGCGCCGCGTCGCGTCTTGGTGTGAGCTGACCCTAACTTATCTGTTGCTCGATACCTTTACGTCATTTAGTTCAACAGCCTGCGTCGGTTCAGTTGCCCCGTAATAAGCACATTTCCCATTATTTTCGCGGGGACAACAACCTCCGTACATTGTACACCGTATAATTTGCTGGCCTTGGTGGGGTCATACGCCGGCGCTTCAACACATATCCAGCAAACACGAAAATAACTTCTTTGTGGCGAAAATTAATCAGTTAGATAACGTATTCCTTCTTAAATAACCCAATCAAGAGCATGCCAGGACATGTCTAAGGAGGGTTTCCGTAACTGTCAACGCGCAATAGGTTTTCTTTAAATTTCTTCAAAAGTTATTGTTCGATTTCGTGCAGAATAATTTTCCTAGAGTTCTTAGCATGATCTATCAGTATGAAAACTTACAAGTTTTTATCTCCTATAGTTTAGAAATGCCAGGGGTTGGACCAACTTACAAATCACTTTGGAGGTCAATTACTCGAAAATGATCGACTTTGTAAAAAAATCATATATGCAACTTTTATTATTTTTTTCTAGCTTAATTTTAAAAGACCTATACAATGCTACCCCACACGATTTCCACTTCATATGTATTCGATTCGATACAAGGATTCGACCACAATGGTAAATAGAACAAGTGGCAAGCTAGAGAATGAGGGTAGTATAATTTTATAATAAGTCGTTGAAATTGTAAAGTTAATGTATGTAAATAAATTGTAAAGTTAAAAAATTATATATGACTGATATAATTTTTTTGTGTTTACCAAATTTTTATAAAAAATAACACGTAACCACAGATTAAAGAAAGTTAGCACTAGTTAAACAGCTACATAGTTTACTTACAAGCATACAGTGTGTCCACAATTCTCCTATCGCGTACCCGTTTACGTATGGCAAAGTGGCAAAAATCCGGTTAAGATTGTGTGCCATCGTAAACACGTCTAAATTTTTAAATTTCGTGTTTGAGTTTTTATGCCATGTGAGATTGAGAATAGCGATATGTTTTTGCCTGTTGGTTGTCATGACGACAAATAACATTTTTTTTTTTTATTTTATATTTGTGTCCAATGAATGTTTAAACTTTATAATACAAGATTATTAAAAACAAATATCTGATATCAAAGAAAAAAGTGGACTATGTGTATAAAAAAATAATAGAATAAATAAAAATATATCTTATTTTACTTAACAAATTAGAGCGTCCATGATCTAGTGAACCCCCGAGTCACACGCGTGATCGTGCAGGTTCGACGCCGTGTCGTGGTGTGTACCAATTAGACTTTCTCAATAACCGTATACAGACGCTAGACTTAGTTTAATTTACCCCCATCTTCTGTGACAACCCTGACAAAATATGAATCATTCTATGAAAGATGTTTCTCTGTACGTAAGTATATATTTTTACTCTGTGACGTAACTACGTACTTTTACGGAGACTCAGCTAGAATGATAAACTTACTACTTCGTAAATTAACTACTACTTCTTGGAAATTGTTGATTCCGAGCAATTATTTGAGCTTGTTTATAAAATGTCCCTTTTCTCGGTATTGTGGACAAGGCTTCTCAAAATCCTTCTAAGAAACACAAATGTCCTTGAAGGTTACAATGGCTGCCTGTTGCTACACTGGAAAATCGATAAAATGTTACTAACAACTACAATCGGCATTTACGTTGACATACAGGTAATTAGGCCACTGTCAACGCCTATTTTAATATAATAATATCTATGGGCGCTTTCACACCCCGTCAATCTGGTCCTGCAGTAAGTTCTTGAAGAATTTGTATTATGGGTACCAGACAACGGAAATACATTTAATAATGTTTATACTATACTTATATTTAACATTTTAGAATATATTACACATCCATGACCTAGGAACAATGAAAACTTTTTTTCCTGGCAAGATTCGAACCCACGACCTCCGGTTTGAGTGTTAATGCGCGAACCACAGACACTGGTCGTCGTTTTCCATTTATAGATAACTATTATAATTGCAATCGTGAACACACCAACATTTATCGTCCAAAAATCATAACACTTATCGGGGTTCCCTTCCCCTGTAGCCTAGCCTGTTTGTTTTTTAAATTTTATACTTTGAAGATGTCTTAACAGATTCGATGACATACAGCTTTATTCGCATTAAAACTATAATGTTTTACATTTTCCTTGAACTACGAGTAACTAAGTTTATAAGGGTTTGTCACGTCCGTACGCACAAGTTAACAGAACTAATGAAAGCCCCTGGTTCACTCAGTCAGTAAATCGGAAGCTGGGCTTATCTTGTATTACCGCGCGCGGTCTAATTTTCCCAGTTATTTAGAGTCTCATTAGGGGAGGCTCGCAGGACATTAGCACGCTATTATTCTTATCGCCGGTGGATCGTCCGCTTTATCTAAAACAGGTATCGCCAAATTAATTTTGTTGAACATCACTTTAAAAGTTGGCAAATTCTCTACTAAGCACCTAACTACTAAAATATATAAAAAAAATACGTGTGGCACTCGGGGACTGCCGCGGTAAAGCTATTGCATAGCATTTTTTATACTTTCTCACAAACAGCTGCTTACGTATTCGTCCGATTTCGGAGCAGCTCGTCTCGATCCGTGCGAGCTTCGTACAGTCGTACCATATACATACACGTTAAGGTTCAACTAGTCGCGGGCTCGAACTCACTCGTGGACGCGGCCAAAAAGCACGCTGTCTCACCTAGCATTGTGTCTAAAAAAGATAGAATCAGTTATGAGCAGTTAGCAGCTAGTCAACACGCATACGTCTAGCAGCACGCACACAAACACCGTGCCGAAGTCTGCCGAACTGAAACGACGTTAGACGATGCACGGCTTTCAACGCCGCACCGCTGTGCCGGTCGGAGTGGGGGGTGTTAGGTTTATTTTCGTTACGGAATTTCTTGATTCAGTCGCCGCGCTCAAAGCCCGTAATAAAAGCAATGCAATAGCTTAATAATTACTTTGTATCGTATCTTATGCCAATTTATTTCAGATTTTTATTAGGATCTTGGGTACACTTATTCGCAGTGTGCTGTGTGCTAGTTTGTGTTACTACTCGCCGTGAACTATATTTACTTACGTATTGTAGCTATTGTAATGTTTTTGAAAATCAAAGTTTGTATATTTAAAACACTCAGGTACAATTTGAAATACATTTTGCTTGGTTGTGGTTTGCCTACTTGCCTACTTAAAGCTCAGTAATTAAATCTAATCACACTATAACTTGATTGAATTAACAAACGTTACATAAATGATCACGTTCCCCAAACTGAGACGTCATTTAAGTGGCATCCAAATGACGCTATCAACGTCAAAGCCATAATTACATCTGTCGGGATAATGAGAACACGACTGGAAACTTAATGTGGACGTGCGTAGATAACAAACTTGGTTGGCTCTTTAAACAACGGACATGTATCTTATTAATGTATCTATCTCATTGACATTTACATAATAAATTCTGCATAAATGTCATCGTAAATTAAAAGTTGATGCGAAACATAAATGTCAGCATCGCACTTGACTCCTCTCGTGTTGCGGTTGTTATCGCTTTCCATAAACCACCAGGGAATAGGCTAGACAACAGAATTTTATCATTGCATTAATGAATAGTACTCTTAAATATAAGTAAGTTCTTAGAAGAAACAGTATATGAAAAAAACAATGTGTACATAGGTAGGTACAACGATTTGTTTACTAAATTTCGCAAGTCTCACTCAAGTCTGTACCTAACTATGACGTCACGATTGGGTAAAAGTGTATGAAATAAAGTTAAGGTTATATAAAATTTGTGCGTTTAAGTTCAAAAATCTTCATATAGAAAATAGTTACACCATCTCGGTTTCAGAAGATTTTGTCAATTGTATATGCGGACTGATTATACTGCGGAAAGCAAATGTCAAAATGTCAAGATGAAAAAAGTCAACCGTAACTGCCCCAAATAACCCCAAAAGTGGGGTTATTTGGGGGAACTTAAGTATTCTATGTCCGTCTCCTGGTTCTAAGCTACCTCCCCACCAATATTTAGTTCATAATCAGTTCAGCCGTTCTTGAGTTATAAATAGTGTAACTAACACGACTTTCTTTTATATATATAGATTACATTATTTGAAATGAACACTTAAGAACTTTTGAACGTGGAATCCCTCAAGGCCCGAAACAAAGAATTCGCGAAAGTTCGTTCAATAATAATTGCGAAGAAAAATCTGGTCCTTTTGTAAAATATAATCTCCCTAGCGACGCCAACAGGCTTTCGGGTTCCCGGACAAATACGACGAAATTACGTGAATTTTTTTCCGATTCACAACATCGAGTACGCACGTCCGATATTCCTCTATATGTTTCTCTATTCCTCACCTATTCAACAATAAAGATAAGAAAAACTATAATATGCTCTGGAGCAACGAGCGTGCTGCGGTACGTTTAATGAGCGCCAGCGATATTATACAATTTGCTTTTAAACGTAGTTACTATACGAAATATATTTAACATTTATTAAATTAACTTAACTTTCGAAAAAAAAAATATTATTGTTATCTCAAAGACTACGAATTAGTAAATATTCCCCTTAAGTCCAAAGCTGGAGAATATTTTAAAAGAGGTATTTATAAATTTCCTTAGTTTACTTTTCATCAATTTTACTCACCTAGTTACATGAGACAATACAATGTTAGTAAAAAGAAATTTTCATTATTTTCAGAACCAATCAACAAAATCGTACTTGATATTTTCTAAAAACCGACTAAGTGCGAGTCGCCAAAAAATTAAGTTTGTTGTATGGGAGCCCCTCTTAGACATTTATTTGATTCAATTTTTTAGTATTTGTTGTTATAGTGGCGTGGCAACAGTAATACATCATCTGTGACAATGTCTACTGTCTAGATATCACGGTAAAGGAGATACAGCCTGGTTCCAGACGGACGGTCAGGCGGACACACAGACAGACAGCGAAGTCTCAGTAATAATTTTCCATTTTTACCCTTTGGGTACCCTAAAAATGGTCTGAAAGCTATAAAATAAGTGTAAAATAAATCTTGTCGCTTGCATCACACGCCAGGGACGAAAGAAAAATAAGTCCCCGGTCATACCTCGCGGGTGTTGTCTGTAGGGCTGCCACTCGACGGCTTCAGCCATGATTTGTTGCGTTACGAGACTCCACTGAAACTACCACAGGAAAATGATTAATAATAACACTAAAGTTTCATAGCGATCGTGAGTTTCGCTAGGGTTGACAAATTACTTTAATGACAGGGATAATGTTTGTTTGTGGGGCTAAAGGTGGTTGACCTTATATTATTGAGTATATAGATCATGACAGACAGAATATTAATAATGGCAAATAAAAAATCTTGGTTCAGTTATGTAAAGTTTCATAAGAATATTAAAAAAAACTAGACATTTGCAATGAAAACTATGTTCAGCAATGATGAGCATGACAAGAACCGAAAAGCAATTTGAATGTAAAGGGAAACATTTCTGTATGGAAAGATAAATGGATGTTACTTTATTAAATATTAAAAATGGTACAAGGCTTCGTATGGAATCTGTGCTATTGTTAACTCCAATTGTGATGGAACAAAGACGGAAACCCGCGTACGCGGTATCAAGTGTTCATTGATGCTCTGTAGATATCTTACTTATTGAAAAGAGTGGAAAAGTTCATCGTCCCTATTATGGGTTGATTTGGTTGCGTTAAGTAGCATTATTATAAATCAATGCGGCCTACATAATATGTTTTACTCATAGAAGTATATAATATAATAGACGAGGCATGTTCAGGAGAAAACTGTATCCACTTAAATGGCTCGACTTTTCGATTTTTAGGGCCATTTTGACATTTAAAGTATGGTGTAATCAATATTGCTGACATTTGAGGTATGGTGAAAAAACTACGATGGCGTAACTTTTTCCTGTATGAAGATTTGTTCTGTCTAATGTACACAATAACTACAATATTAATCGTAGTTCGTTTATTTTCCCAGACTAATTGATAGACAGTCTACTACACTGGCGACTACTACTGGCGAGAGATCAGGCCAAGGTCCGACTTTTTACATGCCCATCCGACGCATGGATCATCTTTCTTGTCAGACAATCAGGTGATCAGCCTGCATTGTCCTAACCAAACTTGGATACAACTTTTTTTTGTTGCTACAATGAAGGAATCGAACCCACGACATCCGAGTCGAGAGCCAAGCTCTAACCACTAGACCACGGAGGCTGTAATCCTCTAGTAACTAAAATAGAAAAGATTCCACAAACATGAAAATGGTCGCTGACTGGTATGAATCGAGTTCGGCAACCCTACAGCGAAAGCAAACCAATCATACGATGTGTACACAGCCTTATTATATTCAAAGCAACGTCAGGGGGGCGATCGCTCAACTGTATCCTACCTGACCTCCCACGTTTGAATACATCTATAGTGTGTACTTGGCTTTTATCGTTCACGTGAACTCGGGAAAGTTCGTTTTCTTATAATATTAAATTAACAAAATATGAAGTAAATTTACTGGAAAAATATCCAATTATTGTAATGTAATAATATTGGTGTGTCGCATTTGCTACGAGAAGCTGCGATGAAGAGCTTCGGCTACGACTCTGATTTCATCTGATTCATCAATCATCATCATCAAAGGATCAACATTTACAAGAGCATACAACACAACATTTACAACACAACAAGAGCATAAAATTTCTGTTTCTCAGCAAAACTTCCGAAGGTAAGTCATTATATTCCATAAAATTACTTCCACTATACACGTTACATGGTTGCTTTATTATACAATGTTAGGTATGCTAAGTTCCGGACTTAGGAAAGTTTAAACGACCTTTTAAAAAATCTTACCTCCTCTACTCCTCCTCTACGTTAAAACGGAAGATTCTGCATGTAATTTCAATTCTCCAGAGTCTAGAAAAGACCTTGTAGTTACAACATTGAAATAAAAAGCTTATGCAATGTTTTTGAAATTATAAGAATGTAACATACAAAAAGGCATGTATTCTGATAACAGTGCGGACCTTCTGGATGGCTATTTTTTTTCTATGGACGCTATCACACCACGTCAATCTGGTCCCGTGGTAAGATCTCGAAGAGCTTGTGTTACCGGTACAGGCAACCAGACAATATTATACACATATTTAATACACATCCATGACCCAGGAACACAGAAAACTTTTTGTTCCTTCTGTGGGATTCGAACCCGCGACCCCCGGCTTGAGCACCAACACGCTCAACCACTAAGCCACAGAGTTCGTCGATAGATTACCGATGTTACCGAAAGTGGACGGACAGACGGATAGACAGAGCGAAACTATATGGGTTCCTTGTAGTTATTATGGAACCCTAAAAAAAGGTATACATATATAACTGGCCAGATCCCTTTTCTTACAATTTCGTGGGTAGTACAATAAAAATAAACGTAGCGCCCTCTAGCGCCAATAAAAGGCTTCCATGTCGATTTAAGTTGCTCGTTTATGTATTTTTTGTTGGTCACGCTTTATATCTCTGCGAATTGCGTATGAAAACTCGGAGCACACGATTGAAGTAATCCCTGATGACTCTGGAGAGCAATGAATATTGTAATCATCATAATCAGTCATCGTGTCATACATGATTTCTTGTAAATCATAATTATAACACACTACTTTATGTTATAATGTTTGTAACAAAGTTTTGTGTTATTATTATGAACATGAATTTCCACTAAGAACCAACAGTACCTACTCAACCAGTTATATCTTCTAAATAATGGTAATCTGAGGCGAAATGTCCTCCTAACGGGATTCACACAAAATCGACCGTCTAAAATCTAAATGGCAATAAGGCGAGGTCGAAAGTGACCAAGTTGTCATCTAGACGGTGGTGGTGTCATCCACACATCAAAGAATGATCCGTACCCAGTAGTGGGAACAGAACAGTGTTGAAACTATACTAAACATCGCGACGCTATTCCAAGAAACAGCAGGTCTCAAATGTTTTAGTTTATTAAAGTTAATAGAGATACTGCTAATATAAACCTTTAGCTGTGCTGATCACGTATGTTGGTGTTGCTTGTAATAATGCGAGCTACCCTGTGTTAAGATATTCTGTTACTATTCTAATATAGTTCATAACGGACGTGCGCTGAGAGCCAACACCAGAGTAATGTAGTCAATTCGCCTCCTTATTCCATTCACTATCTTCCAAGGCAAATGTTTGTGTTCATTAACTAAAAGGCTATTTTTGGGTTTTGGTTGCGTAATAGAATAATTTAGTCACGTAAGTGAGGTAAGGAAAAGTTTAGTAAAAAAGAATCTACAAATAATGAATTAAAGGTGAATTATTAAGATGATTACAACGCCTTACATTACTTACTCAATATTTAATGAACTGCGTTAGAATAATGCGCAACTTCTGCACGAAAATCGTTCACACCTTTTTAGGTGGCCTGGTGTCACCAAGCCAGTCATAAAATGTGTACAAGTCGATAATCTTAATAGCTGCAATTTCTACGGCACGTAAATATTAATCGGGACGACCCGTATCTTAATCGATTCGGTTATTCGATTTAATATCTGATAATATCTGAGAGCGTTTCACGAGCCATTAACGACACGATAATGCGAATTTTCGCGTAGTTAAACCTTAAGCGATGTTAAAGGTATCGATTTTAATGGATATCGAAAGCAATGATGATTGCATTAGTGTGTTCGCTTATGATTTTGATTTCATAAGAAATATGAAAAACCGGCCAACTGCGAGTCGGACTCGCGCACGAAGAATTCCTTTCAAAACGGCTAATAATTCAGTTTATTTAATGGGATGCCCACTTAAATATTTATTTTATTCTGTTATTTATTTGCTGTTATGGCAGCAACAGAAATACACTTTCTGTAAAAAATTAAACCGTTCATGATGATGGTATATCTGACGGACGGATGGACGGCCCGACAGACTTCGAATTCTTAGGAATAGGGTCCCGTGTTTACCCTTTTTTATTTTCCAAAGAAATAAAATTTGTAGGGTTCCGTACCAACCCTACAAATTTTATTTCTTTGGAAAATACACAATTTAATATAAAATAAGACTATGATACCTACTTCTTATAATACGATAAATGTTACGAGCAGATACCTACATCATGATTTACAAACCTAATTTGACACTATTAAAGCATCAAGGAGTATTGTATGTAGTAAATAACGTTAATTATGTATTTAAGAAAGTATTAAAATACATTTCAATCTATTAATCAAAACGACAGGGTAAATATATTATATATATATGTATGAGGGTTTTTAAATTCGTGACATCTGACAGCTTTTTGACACGACAAGGACCGTCGGGCTACCGAGCGCCGCCTGGTGACAGAAAAAGAATTTCATCAGAAAAATTCTTATTGACCGTTTTTGATACCACTTACGCCACCAGATGACGCTTTGTGTGCGTTGAGTCTACCCCCTAACGGCAGAATAAATGCCGGCATTGTGCACACACCGTTTGCTTGTAGTAGTGCAATCTAATCGACAGTTCAGTATGTAGATGTTTATCTGGTCCTAGCTTTCTTTAATCTGTGATCAAAACTGTAATACGAAATCAGATCTCTGGATTACCCCCTAGTATCCAAAACCTGAGCTGTATAGCTCGTTCTAAATAAATACAATATTATTTTCTGTGACATTGATGGAACTGAATATACATTTAAATTCTATCCATTAGCTTTGATGTATAAGCAGAAAGGACACAAAATATTCCAAGTACAGTCACCATGTTTCACGATGAAATAAACAAAATTAAAATTTTTAAGTGACGCACGTTATTGTCAAATGTCAAGTAGTATGTGAGCTGATAATGATGAACATCGATCACCTCAGCTTTCAAACAAAAGAAACTAGATCAAACCGGCTTTTCCGCACACACACATACTCACACGCGCGCACGCACACATACATGAACTCACTGATTCTGTTTCAATACAAGTATATCGTTAGTTATTATTTCTATTCATTTAACTTTTCTTTTCACGGTATTAATAAATAAGTATATAAAACAATCAATTATTTGGAAGAATCTATTTCCCACGCTTTTAAAATTCTTCGTCGATTTACACAAAGAACTCTGAAACTAGTAAGTTACCTACTTACTAGTGGCGACTAAAACGGTAACTTTTCATGTACTTTATATTAAGTCGCAAACAATTTCCTTAGACGTTATTCTGTATGATATGTCTGATATACTTTACCTTCTATTCCACTGGTTGTACGAATTTACATACTTTTACAGTGATTTCTGTCGAGTTTTGTACGTATTGATAATAAGATAATATCTATGGACGCTGCACACCATGTCCATCTGGCCCCGTGCTAAGCATCCGAAGAACTTGTGTTACAGGTACCAGACAACGGGAAGTATATTTAATAATTTTATACTATACATATATTTAAGATTTTTATTATATCATACACATATTTAAATACACACCCATGACCCAGGAACCCACAAAACTTTTTGTTCCTTCGGCGGGATTCGAACCAACCAACCAACCAACGCGCTGAACCACTGAGCCACAGAATTGAGCTTTGTTTCAAGTTTGAAATAGATATTACTTACTTTTACAGCCTATTATAGCTTGGTTGATGCTTTTCAAATCGATTTTATGATTCACCTAACCTCGATGCTATTCATTTAATATGCTAAAGTAGGTAGGTATTGAAAGCTGTTAATGCAATATCATTACAGATTCATTGCTTCTGTGTTTTACATATTATATCTATAATTTACTTTAATATTTATTAAGAATAATATAAAGTTAATGTTTTAAATAAATACTACCTATCCTAAAAGTTGGTACAAGCCTAGTTAACGCTATCAGATTTTAATCACAGAAAAAGATTTGCAATTACGTTGTCGGGTTTCAGTAACATAATATAGACGACTTCCTTAAAGATGTATCGATCAGAAATACCTTCAATGGCTGTAAAGAGGAAAGCGACAGTAACTGCCTTGTAAATAGTGCGCTTGTAGATTCTCAAATATCCCAGTTCTCTAGTGAAATATATTTTGTACTTCGGGTATTTAGCGCGTTGCACTGCAGATTAACCTAAACGAATAAATAAAATTGAAGTGTCTGTAATTTCTGTCTGTCCGTCCGTTTGTCTGTCTGTTTGTTCCAGCTAATCTCTGAAACGGCCGGACCTATTTTTACCGGACTTTCACTGGCAGATAACTGATGTTATACCAGCTAGTTCATGATTAAAATGGCAAAAGAAACTTTATTGGAAAATCGCGACAGACAAGCCTGATACAATATTTCTCGTCAAAAATCTCAAACGCACGAACATAACACTAAATAGTGATGATTTTTTTTGAAGTGAAACGGCGTTGAGAGTGAAATTTCAAGATCGCGTCACGTCACGACACGATTTTGGATATAACGCCATCGATTTACTTCTTATATAACAACTTAACTTTCTAAAGTACGGTTCAATACACAGTTGGCGCTAGGTGTACAAATTCTTCTGTTTTGTTTTGAAGTGATGTACTTTAGACACGAAGAGAGTATTTTTGGATTTTAAATAATGAATGAAGTTGAACGCTGCACTTCTGCCACGTGTGTTATTTACGTCATGTTTGTTTACAAGTTATAACATGTTTAATTTACTTAATAGGTCTATACAGGCACACTACGACGTACGATGATTAGTACGCATGCAAACCAAAATAAACAAAAATTGTGCGGCTTCCTGCTAACGAAGGGTAACTTTGAGCGATTAACCTTAACTGAAGTTTGCATTAAATGTCTTTCGTGAGGCTCAAAGTTATTATTAAAGTTCCGAGTTGTGAATGATATCTCCATAGACAGCCATAAGCTTATTCAGGGCTACCATGCCTAAGACAAACTGGATGCAGCCAGCCAAAGTAGATGAAGTCCAGCGTTTTAAATTTGGTCAGTTTTTTATTTATTCACCATGAGTTGGTTTTCTCTCTGCTGGTATCACCTTGTTGGTCGGCTTTTCCCCAAATATCCGGCTTAACTTGCTAGTCTGACCAGCTTTTCGGTTTTAAGCGTGGCAACCCTAAGATTATGAGGTTAGTTCAGTTATTCATAGTGTAAGTTTGGGGGTGCGATTATGTTATGCAATGTCCAATAAGGGTTGCCGTGCTTAATAAATTTAGTTCAACTGGATTTGTACGTCCCTAGGGAAGGTTGACATTAAACACTCACTCGTATGTATTGGTATTTATTGTTTTAATTAATATATTCTGACGCGAAGCTCCGAATGTTTAGAGAGGTATACTTTATGGGGGTTTATTTAGATACTATCGTTTTAATAGTTGAAGCTTGCATCTAATATAACAAAGTTTATAGCGTAGGTAGTACAAAGCATTATTGAAATTGCAAAACTTTTACACGTGGTAATTTATTATTAAACTAAACTAATACATATAAAATTTCATATACGCCTACGTGCGCTACGTAAATTTCAAAGTTTCGTTAAAGATTTGTTTACAGTCCTTCATTAAATAACGTCGGGGTTTTCAGTTTTATTTAAAATTTGAAATAAATTTAATTTAAAGCTTACGCAAAAAAAATATCGCTACCCAATTCCTTTACCATATTTAAAAATATACATACGGTCAAATAGGCAATAAAGTCATGAAAATAAACTCAATAACATGGAATAACGGACGGAATCGCTCAAATTAATTTTAACGTAATGGAAAATGATATTCATAATACACGCGCCCCGCGGGACTGCGGCAGTTTGCAACTCGCATACGTTTTTAATTGACTCCTTATTACATTAATTAATTTTACTGGCCTATGACGTAATACGTTTGCCTTATGCATTTTAGATACGACTAAACTGATCATAATCAATATGGTACAAATACCAGGTACAACTCTCTTTAATAGACTAGAAGTTGCCACTTGCCAGCTAATTCGTACGCGCAAAAAGAAATCCCACAGGGACAGTACTTCTACTGCGATAAAAAGTTGCCTTTGTGTTAAACCGGAGTCTAATCTAACATACCAAATTTCATAAAAATCTGTTCAGTAGTTTTTGCGTATAACAGTATACATCCATGTATAGTATATACAAACCTTTTGCGTTTATAATAAGTAAGGAAGTAAGGAAAATGAAGTTCTAGATGTTTCCCCTACTGGTGTTTGGCACTTCTCAAGGTACAAATGATTGCGGTAAGGGGTATGAAAATACTAAAAATCAAATTTATCCACGCATTAAAAAAAACTTTAATATATATTTATTATTGTTAACCCGATTCTGCATAGAACATTTTTTGCAACGAAACTAAAGAAAAATTCGATATATATTAATATATATTATACTCTGGTACACTATCCATAAACCATTGTACCATGTTATATTCAATATAATCTGCTTCCCGAATGTTCCAGCTCAGTGCCGATGAAATCCTTTTGCTCGTGTCCGCTTTACTGTCCAGAATGTATGTCCAAAATCGATATTTTTGCTCGTCGCAGCCAAATCCGTTCATGAGTATGACCACATAAAAGTTAATGGCTTAAACAAGTCGGTTATGGTTAGTTCTTACGAGCGTTTTGACTCAGCTGGCTTATCTCGAATTTTAAATAACGTTTGCTATCCGAGCTTCTGTTCTAGCTAACCGCTCCGGACGAAACATATACAGAATGAACACATCTCAACGTATTAACTTTGTTAGTTCTAGTTTTTAGATCCTACATTTGCGATATAAAAGATAGACGTGGAAAAGGAACTACATAGAAATATAATTAGTATTTAAATTTATTTTGGCCCTATTCTAGTTTTAGGGAAGTGTATCGTTTGTAAAATAAGTATAAAAAATTAACTGCTTAGAAATATGAAAGTAATGAAGTGATGCATACGTGATGAATGTACTTGATAAAATAATTAGCGACCGGTTTTAATTAAACCAAACAATTAAAGTGCGCGTACATTCAATACACACGATTCGATCGGAAAAAATGGTAAGACGTAATACGAATCGAGTACCAAGGTCGGGTAATGGGGTCAGTAAGCGAAAGTGAGTTTTGGAGGCCACAAGAAAGTGACCCAAGGTCCGCTCCGAACGGGTCTGCTATCTAAACACGGAAACGTCACGCGACATCTCCGCGCCGCACCCGCTGCCAGCTGCAGCTGACGAGTCAATCACGTGCATTGGTGATGACTAATATCAATTTTAAAATTTTTATTTACCAAGAAGAAGAAGAGGAAGACTTCTTTTTATAGTCCATATTAAGAAACAAACCCTTTGAACATATAAATCTTATACTTCATCCAGCTAAAAGATAGTCTATAGCAGTCTCAATCAATACATATTTTCTTTTAAATACATACATCAATGAAAATCATTAATATAAATAAATGCCTTTTTACGAGGCTTTGTATGAAGCAATTTATTCTTAAATTCTATTATAAATCTCTCAAAGGAACAATATAATTTGTGATTGGTCTAATTATGAACTTTTCAAAGGGACCCAATTAAGCTCGCCCCAGTCTTTAAATGTATATTAGTATATATATTATATATATACACAGATATTTAAACGCGAACATGATCCGATTTCAATTTTAAAGGAATAATTTTGCATTATTCCTTTTCTACTCGTAAATATGATACACATTAGCTTATGACCCAAATAAACTCCGTCTTTGATTGAAATAAGTACATTTCTTGAACAGGATTTTGTAATAATAAGTTTGCGACTGTACATGAGCTATTAGGACGAAGTTAAGAAATATCGAATACATTGAGTACAGAGCAAATACAGTCGCGCTCAGTTTTCCAACAGCAATTTCTTTGGATGTTTAATCGAGATTCCTCAATGTATCTCGCGAGTGTGGAGAAGGTGGAGACTCTCGTAATATAACTTATTAAAAGCTTGCCAGCGAATGTAAATAACGTGGAAAACGTGATAACTTCAATATACTCACTCATATTTCTGCACAGTAGGTACACTCGAAAGTTTTAAAACATTTGTGGATCAAAGGATTTTTAGGTTATTCAAAGTTTAGTAAATTTGTTTTGTACAAAACATAATATTTTAATGCCAAAGCCTTTATCTGTCTGTAATTTGTATGCGGTAATGCGGTAGGATTAAAAAATAAGTGTTAATTTTTTTCATGCTAGGTACAGAATACACGTTACGTATACGTAATAATACGTTTTATTTTATTGCATAAGTGTGTCATTAGTGAAAGAAAACAAGCAATTATTATTGCAACGTAAATCAGAATAGGCAGGGACACAGTAGAACATGGGTGTAATAATAATATCTATGTACGCTTTACACCACGTCAATCTGGCCCCGTCCTAAGTATCCGAAGAACTTGTGAATACCTACCGGGACCAGACCACAGGTAATATTGTTAATACTTTTATATTATATATTAATATACACATATTTCGTACACATCAATGACCTAGGAACACAGAAATACTTTTTGTTCCCGCGACCTCCGGCTTGAGCAACAACGCGCTCAACCACTGAGCCACAGAGGTCGTCAATATCGTCGTATATGTAACTCTGGAACTGCGTAGCTGGTAATCCAAGATGGCGACGAGCAACTTAAAACTTCTTCAGCGACTAGCTTTTAAATTTTTCTATACACAAACATACAAACGTCATCAAATGTAATTGTATCATATCTCAAGGTATAAAACCCAGACGCGAAGCTGTTACCCGCACGAAATCATATAAAATTCATCTTCGTCACAGTACCTTTTCTGATTTTCACTTATTTCCCTGGCGTCCTATAAGGCGCGTGCGGCTTTTCTCACGCAGATAACAATCTTTAATTTATTTTTACAATCTTTTTCATAATACTCGTAACTTTTGGAAATAATTTCTTTAAGCCGTTAGGACCTTCAAACAAATGGGAATTTCATCGTAAGGATAATTTTGAAAATATATATTTGTCAATTTACATAACACAAAATTAGTAGATATCTACTACATATACCTACACAAATTATTATCTAATGATGATTTTCTATTTTGTTGCAGGTAAAAGTGCTAAAAGTGCTAACACACGTACGGATTCGGTACGGAGCGGACCACGGATTTGGTCCGCTCCGTACCAAATCTGAGCGTGTGTTGAGTAGTCCGGCGAACATACTTATTATTAATTGTGTCCCCCGCGGTCCGCATTGGATATAGTTCGCTCCGTACCAAATCCGTGCGTGTGTAGAGCAGTCGGGCGATTGGGCCGGACACCGATCTCAGTGTAGCCAACTTAGGGATTGTCCCCTTAAAATTTGGGAAAAAAATCTAGGGGGGCAGGATTTTTAGAGTTTACTCATTAAGAATCAATTCTTATATGTGTATATAGCCCCGGGTTTGAAAATTGCATTGATTGACACGTTAGTTTTATGTCATTTACGCGTAAGTCTTTATGTGTATAAACACATAAAGATTTTAGAGTTTCTAGACTATTATCTCTTATACCGAGATTTACGCTAATTTTATTGGACTATAATTGGGATAACAAAATTATAATTGGTATACCTTAATTATAATCCAATAAAGCCAGCGTAAATCTTGTAAATAGTATAACTAATCATTATAGTGCTAACAGACACTCGAACATAGTTTCCAGCTCTATTGTATTGTGCTGTTTTGATGACACAAACTGCACAATACAATATGATTTTTGATATGATTCCCGCAATCCATTGAAATCGTGCAGTGATACCCACTCTCAAAAATATTTCTCCCAAAACTTAACTCTTAATTCGACCCTGATTAGTTATACTATTTACAGGTATAAGAGATAATAAGCAAGAAAAAAATAAGTTTATGTGTTTAACATTAAAGTTTAATTAAATACTTACGCGTAAAATTGCATAAAACTAACGTGTCTTAATCTGATTTCACTCCCTATAAATTTTCATACCCCGGGTTATGAAAATTATATTTTATATGTGTATAATTATATTTATACACATATAAAAATTGATTCTTAAGTAGTCTTAAACTCTAAAAATCCTGCCCCCTAGTAAACCCCCGTAAAATTTCCCCTAATTTTGGGGGTTAAATCCCTAAGTAGGCAACACTGAGATCGTTGTCCGGCCCAATCGTCCGACTACCTCTACACACGTACGGATTTGGTACGGAGCGAACCATATCCGATGCGGACCGTGGCGGACTCAATTAATAATAATTATGTTCGCCGGACTACGCTACACACCCAGTCGGATTTGGTATGGAGTGGACCAAATCCGTGGTCCACTCCGTACCGAATCCGTACGTGTGTTAGTACTTTAAATGCAGAATTTGGCCTAAGTTTTCGACAAAACGAATGTTTCAACATTGACCACACACATAGCTGTAGCTTGTAATGGCATACCTATTATGTCGCCTTGAACCAAAAGAGGTAACTTTATCTAAACTTAAGAAAATATCATCTTATAATAAAAAATGGATTGCAGTTTCAACGTACCGCTAAAACTCAGCAATGGCCGATTGGGCTAATTTTGGCAGTTAAGCTAGTTAAAAGTTAAAACACACCTAACTCTTAAATATTCTAACGAAGAAACTAGTAATATATTATAGAATTGAAACGATATATTTTACTTATAATAATTCTCTACAGTCGAGTCTGGAGAATTCTAGAAGCTATAAAAAGTCACGTAGAGTTGAATAAATGAAAAGTAATGGAGCGTTTTCTATTCGTTTTGATAATGTCACACGCTGAACAATTTTTTGAAAGAAAAAGAACAAGAGTCGTCCAACTTTTGTTTTAGATAGTTTGTTAGATTGAATAGAGCGTCGAATACAATGGGGACAGTTGCATTATTTGTCGTCGAAAAGTACGACCCTCGATGTAAAATATATTATCCTCGATAGTAATTCGTGTTTGTTACGTTCATAATATGTCAATGTTATAAGTAACTAATTAAATTAAAAATAATACGAGAAGCAAATCTTTCAGTACAGTGTGAAATTCACACAGTTAGAGTTTATGTGGAGGAAAGTGTACAGAAAGCTAATATTTTTGGAATAATGCTCAGAAATACATAAAGTTTATAATAGTAACAACATTACACACTATGTACTTACAATTTTACGAGATAAACCGATGTAATTTTAAAATAATTCTAAACAATCAGTACTTTGAAGATGCTATAAGTAGATCTATATAGATTTTGAAACTATCAGCGGAGTTTTCAGCGAATGGACACACAAAATAAAAACAATGAGCGATGTGATTGATGGTGATAGAGCGCTCGTGGGCGGCGGCGGTGCGCGGCGGTAGCTACGCCACTGCAGGGCGAGAGTCTGTATTGCCTGTGAAAATGTAATAGGCTAGACGACGGTTTTTTCCATAAATGAATAGTACTCTTAAATATGAGTAAGTTCGCAGAAGAAACAGTACCTATACTAAAAAATCGGTTGTCTGTAAAGTCGGTTTACTGACGATAGTTGAACGTAACAACGTCATGTTAATAATAACAACAACAACAACAACAAAAATAATAATAATGAGGTAACGGCAATGCGAGGTAACGCTGATACTTGGTAACAGTAACAGGTAACGCATGAGTCATGTTTTTTCGTGCGTGCAGCCGGCTCCATCTATTTATAAGACGTTATCACGTCAAAACAATATTTTCAAAGGTACAGCGATTTGTTTACAAACTTACGAAAGTCTTGTGAAAACGCTCCATACAAATGTGACGTCACGATTAGGTGTAAAGTGTGTGAAATATAAGACCGCAGGAACATAATATTTCATATTTGCAAACATCTCCAATCAATTTGTGCATTTAAGTTCATACTTAATGTAATTAATGTTAGTTTGTATGATGTGAGTGTAGGATTTTTTACAAATTTAGCAAAAAAATTAGAATTTTTGTATTTTTTAGATGTAAGTATCTAATTACTAAACTGCACACGAAATATTATATTTTTATATGTTCATCAAGCTCTAAGAATGTATTCGATTTCAAATTAAACTAAATATTTTACATGTAGTCGTATATTCTATACAAATATTCAGGACGAATCCTCAAAATTGGAATTCCATTTTCTAGAAGTATACAAGCGACATCAGTCAATGGTAAAATAGTCAGATCTTAATATAATGATTAGAGTATCAGTCTCCAATTTTTCTCCTGCTTTGTACCAGGTATTTCTGGTAAAAAGCCTTGTCTTGTCTTTAAGCCCAAAAAATAGAATGACAATATTATAACATGTCTACATAATTTAGTAAATTCAGACTCTCCGCCATATTAACAAGACAATGTTTACACTGATTATTGGGCAAGTAACAAGTTACACCAAATATTAACTAAACTACACCATCGCAAACCGCAACACATAAATTAAGATGTTAAATTAATTCCCGATATTATAATTCGCCAATAATCATAATTAGTATGGCAAAGTTTGACATCGACGGAAATGAATCTCCATTAAAAGAGATTTAGATGATTCACATTGATCCGAGCTCACCACACTATCACTACAGAAGGGCCATGTCTGGTTGTTAGTTTTATACTTAAAAAGTAGTAGTTATTTGGTGTTTACAATGAGGAATTCATTTTTAACGAACCAGGAATCGAGCAGACGGATCACCTGATAGTAAGCGATTACCGCCGCGCGCCCATGGACACTAGCTGTTGCTAACCAGAGCACACTTGTAACTCCTCTGGTGTTGCGCGCTTGCGTTCCTGGTCCTTAAAATCCACGCCCCCCCCCCCCCCTTGAGTTCGAGATTTTTAATGAAAATATTAGGTACAAAACGCATCAATTTATGCCATTACGTTTTTATATGTAATTTCGTTGTGAAATATGCATTATAAAATCCCGTATTTTTCTTCCATTACTTTATGAACATTTTCGACTGTTTAGAACAAAAACAATCATTACTCTTGATTTGATGACACACCATTTGAGATTCCATGAAAATATCTCTCGCCTTAATGGGCAGGCTCTAAAGGACAGATTAAAAATTAAATCAAAACGAACCCCCATTTTGTTTCCGTGACGTTTATTTATTGGAGTGTTCCAACGAGACGGCAACGGGGTTGAAGTGGGGGTTCAATTAATGCTAATGGAAAATTACTGGGGTGATATTTTTGATTATGAAGCTTCGTGATTTATATCCGGCATGTTCTTTTTATAACTTATCCTTTATTTCTGTCGTGAGAGCTTTACCTTTTGATTTATTAAAATAACTAATTTCAGAGGCATACATTATATATATTTTAAGAGATAGATAGAAGACAATACAACGTTCTCATATTGACCACGACATATTTTGATAGCAAATCCAATACCGCGGCATATAAATAAATATAATAATCCGGCGGCAAGTATATATGTAATAATCCGGCGGCAAGTATATTTATAATTATCCAAAAATTATGATTGATTGACAGTATTGACACTGCTGACGACTATTTGTACCGGCGTTGGATTTGCAGACCGGACCGTGAGTATGGCGCCTTATAGAAATTATTAAAAACCCATCGCAAACGAAAAGCACACTGCACCACTTGGACAAAATGTGTTAGGCTTATATCTATAATTCTACGAAACTATTCGGAAAATAAATTGGTATTTATAAAAAATTATTTTCCGAATAATTTCATTAATGTTATGAAAATATTTTTCATCACAAAAGTCCTTAGAGCATCAACCAACCAACCAACAAAAATCATTAAACAGTGCACATTTGCTAAATAAAAGCTTTCGAATGGGTAGCATAAACACGGTCGTAGGCAGAACAAACAGTTTGTGTTTGTTGTTTTTGAACAAATAATGATTGATGATTAACCAATAAAATGTCGCTTAATATTCCAAACTTGTACAAACGTTAACAAAGGACCAATTAAAATTACATAGCAAACAGACAAAACATTTAAATACCAACATTATTTAAATCATTAAATGCTCATTTATTATTTACTTTGCTATTTTTGTTGTACAAAGTCAAAGTTTTTCGCAATTAGCCTTCATTATTGGTACTAGTTTTTATGAACAAAGTCTTTAGCCAAGTTGCATTCTATAATTACGACGACGAAGTTCGAAAACAATAATGTATCCGGAGTAGACCACGGAATTGGTTACCAAATTAGGGGTTTCTCCCTAAAATTAGGGAAAAAAATCCTCTAGGGGGGAGGATTTTTTAAAGTTATTATTGGAGGATAGTATTTTCTTGGTTTTGATTAAATTAAGCTATTGATCGATATAACATCGACAATCAATTTTAAAAGTCAACCTGTGGAAAATAAACTTATGGAAGTATATTTTAATGTATAAAAGACAGAATAATATTACAGAACATTAATTATTGTTTATTATTTGTTTATCAGTTTATTTCAGCTTGGGAAGAAGTATTTTGAGATTTGGAACACTGCACAAAAATCGAAATGCAATGTAAATAGAAATCTGTGCTAATACAACAGAGCTGAAAATCAAACATACGAGTGTCATGCTCATAATGGTATATAACCAAATCGGTGTGTAAGCATTCTTAGAAACTTGGCTTAAGGCTCTCGATACGAATATCATAATGTATCTAATAGGTATATTGGGTAGCTAAGGGCCTGTTCCACAATCTACGGTAAGTGTCAGTTAGTTTATTTGTCTCTGTCGCTCGATACAATGTAAGCAGCAACAAAACTTCCGGAGAAGCTATCCGACTATAATATCTTCAGAATGCTGTAAAATACGAACTTTGACAATGTTATCCACATATACTAAATGCTGCCGAATCTACTATACGATACTGTATAGGCACTCGCTTACAATTATTGCGCAACTTGAGATTTATTTTACTTCTCAGAGATTTGCAACATACTCCATTGGCAATTCAGCAAGGATACCGATAATTTCCTGCAGCACATGCAAGTTTGAGACACATTATCGAGAAATTACACTGAGCTGGAAAACAATGCCATCCGATAGTTAGCAGTGTTGCCAACTTGTGAATACCGACGCCGACGCCGCGATAACTGCTGGCAACTCTGTGCTAATATGTTACAACTTGATTTAACCAATAGAGGTTTAATACTAAAATTGTATACTGTCGGATGTACCTAAACATAAGTAGCTGGGTAACCGAGCTTTGCTCGGAGTACTGATAAATTAAAAAAAAGAGTTACCAAAATATTAATCTGACGTTCCGATTCGAACCCACCAAATTCCGAATTTTTAACACACAAATATTATACATACGCATACAAAACTGCCAATCGGCTGCCAAAACTGCCAATAGAGTCGAAATTAAAAATAAATTTGTGCACGATGAAAGAAAAAAATACCTAAAGCTTAAAAATGCGCCGTTCCCCAATATAAAACCTAGTTAGATCGATTTTCTCCCCCAAAACTCCCTGCATAAAAACTTTTATGATAATACTTGCAGCCTTTTTCGTGAAACCGATTATACATAATATACAAGATTCACTCAAGATTGTAATATTAGGTCTTTACCTATGAAATTGCCGTTTTGTATAAAAAAAATTCAACTAATTTTTTTATGTATTTTTTATTTGTATTAATCGAAGTAATCACCCATGCAATCAATGCATCTTTCCCAAGGCAGTGCCAGTTTATTGATGCCCTTCTTAAAGAAATCAGCTGGACGGGATGCAACAAATTCTTCGAAGGCATTTTGTACTGCCTCTCGGGTATTGAATTTTTCTCACGCCAAGGATGTATCCAAATTCTGGAAAAAGTAGTAGTCTGTAGGCGCAAGGTCTGGTGAGTAGGGCAGATGACGGAGAGCTTCCAACCCCAGTTCTTGCAACTTTGAGATCGTCTGCTGTGCAGTATGAGGTCGCGCGTTGTCGTGCAGGAGCAGCGGAGACGAGCGATTGACCAATGCTGGTTGGAGATGTGCCAGCTTCTCCATCATTGTATTCAGTTCTTCACAGTACACATCTGCAGTAATGCTCACCCCGTTTGGTAAGAAGCTGTGATGAATCACACCGGCGCTAGACCACCAAACAGTGACCATAACATTTCTAGGGGTAAGTTTTCGTTTAGGGCATTGTTTAGGTGCTGAACCAGGATCTAACCAACATTCTGAGCACTTGAGGTTATCAAACAGAATCCATTTTTCATCGCAGGTAACAATGCGGTTCAAAATTCCTTCATCTGTGTGTCTGTTGAGCAGTGCAAGGTATGTCTCGACGCGTACTTCGCGCTGGCATCATTGAGTTCGTGGGGCACCCATTTGTCAAGCTTTTTTACCTTGACGCAAATGGACCAATATTGTTTTGACGCTAACGTCGAAAGCTGCTGCTAATTCAGCCGTAGATTGTGTATCATCAGCTTCCACAATCGCCTTTAATTCGTCATTGTCGACCAAACTCTTCGGACGACCGCGTGGTTCATTTTTCAGGTCGAAATTTCCAGACCGGAAGCGAGCAAACCAATAACAGGTGGTGCGTTGGTTTGTAGTGTTAGCTCCGTAAACGTCGTTTACATAATTATATTCCATAATTACTCGAATTTTTAACGTATCCATTATGACAAAAAAGATTGAAATGCGATGAAAATGTAACACTAATCAATAAACAAATGACTACTTTTGGAAAAAGAATTCCATGTTTTTTAAATAAAATTAATTTGAAATTTGAATTCTTAGCCAAACAATAATTATTTTGATTTGAAATGGCCAGTACTGCAGAACGGCAATTTCATAGGTAAAGACCTATTATATGTATATGTATAAGATTTTTGAGTGTTTACTTACAACGATATTAGAAAACCGATTTCAACATTCAAAACATATTCAATTTTGCGTTACTTAAGTAACGTTTAATTATTCCCTGGAAACTTTCGTACGAAATGAGTTTATATTGGCACTTAACAGCGACTTAGATTTAATTACATCACCCTCCGACAGTTACCAACTGCGATCTCGAGTTAGACGCGTTAGAGCCATAAACCAATGAATCGATAGTTCGTAGCACCATATATCGATTTTATAGCTGAAGGCGCGACTAGTACTATCATATTACCTACTTCAATAATGCAAATGTTTATTTGGTATATAATTTTTCCATGTTTCGAGTATCAAGTTTGAAACTACGCGATTGAAATTTTAACAGTAAACTAAACGACATACAATTATGTAGCAATATATAACTATGGAACATAAATATATTAGTTTCGTTTAATAAAAAGCAATATATTGAATATTGTCACATGATATTAGGGCGTAGGTAGCTAAAAGCCTTTTCCAGAAAAAACAAAAGCCGGCTTCATTAGAAGAAAAATACAAAATCAAACTCTCAGGAAGGTCGGGAAACATCTCATCCGATTTGGGGCGTAATTTAAGAGAAAGCCCTCTTCAAACAAAGGGTCCAATCTGCCGTCGCTTAGGAGTTTATGGGCCGATTTGATTTGAAACTTTATATCATTACCAAGTAGGTGATTATTTTTTTATGTTTCTGTAATGAGAAGACTTATTGAAGATTCAGTATTAATAAGATAATACAAGCGTAGGCTACATTATTTACAAACTTTTATTAGCTTTCATCTGCATTTTCTCATTATTACACACATACGTTCTACTAACATACCAACAAGAAAAGAGCGAATCTTTTTAAGGGCCGGCAAAGCACTCGCGACCTCTCTGGTGATGAGCGACGGCAATCGCTTTCCATCAAGCAATCCGTTGGCTCGTTAGTAACATACGAGTAAGTCCCGATGACAGGGAAACACAAAAAAAGTAAAAGCAAATTAGTTGTAATCATAATCTTTACCAAAGGCTAATAATTATATTATAGTTTAAACAAGACAATCTTGTATATATTATATATAATCATAATCTCGAAAACGGCTGGAAGTATTTACATGAAATTTAGTATACACGGAGTTTTGATGGGAGAAAAATCGATCTAGCTGGGTTAAATCCCTGGAAAACTGCGCATTTTTAAGTTATATGTTTTTTCTTTTGTCGTGCAACAATATATCAATAATTTCGACTCTAATAATGTCAATCCGATTGGCAGTTAGGATAATTTTTTTCGTTGTTCAAAAATTCGGAATGTGGTGTGTTCGAACCCCGGTAAAATGTTTTTATTATTCCTTTTTTTTTAATCTACTAGAGCTCCGAGCAACGCTCGGTTACCCAGGTACTTATATTAATACGTGAAGAAAAAAGCGTGTTTGCTCCGACGCACAACTGGAGTTTACTCTAAAAATTAAAAATTGGTGTGCAATGCAAAGCGACCGACGTATTTGTCTAAAATCGTGTGACACCGGACCGGGTGAGTTGTGACTGTACGACCGTGTGACATCGTGAATTCGATTTTACTCCCATAAATTTTCATACCCCGTGCTTATATATGCAAATCGTTTCTTAAGAAGTAAACTCCAAAAACTTTTAGTACAGTGTTACGAGAATCGTGCAACCGGAGGGTATAAAATTTTGCCGGCATATTAAACTTTATGTAGAGGAATATTTTTGTATATAATGGTTAGAAATACATAAAATTCATAAAAATAACAACAATAATTATACACGCCACCTCAGATTATATTTAGCACACAGTACCGTGCGTTTGAAAGGTATGTATTTTGTTACACTTTGAAGTTTGTCAATCAGGCACAAATTTTTTATTTTTTAGAACCCTGATAAAGTTGAAACTTAAAAATTATATGCATGCAATGCATGCAATTATATTGGTGAATTTTGACCGCAGGTCGATCTATTTCTCTTTATCTATTATAAGACGATAGTAAATTATAATCTGCAAAACCATATCCGACGAATGTATAAAATTACAAACTCAAACAAAATCAAATTATTATTAAGAGGAAATATTGATCAACGTATGAAAATAACGTAATTAATCAGATTGTATCGCTGAACAAGCAAACTCGGAATATAAAATGAAAGGGGAAGACATAGAATAAAAATATATATTCAAATTTAGGTAGAGAAATTGAGTCAAGATTTTTACGTTTCGCTCCGTAACTAAGAAGTCTCGTGAATACGTCTTAGTTTATTTGTTTTATTTGGACGCTAGATTCGTTTTTAAGTATCTAGAAAGAGGAAGACACCGTATTTCTTTTCATTAGTGTTGCTGTGAGGCGTCGACGAAAGAGAAAATCCTCTTTGACAAATAATTCTGAGCTGGTGCTCTCATTTTGTATGTTTTTCTTACGAATTTAGACTTTCGTCACTACTTTCATTTGGTTTTCCAATTATAAAATATTTTTGAAGTTTACAAGTCTTATCAGAATATATTGAGAACTCAATTATAATATTATAATACCGGTATTAATTGTATTGTAAAATGATGATTAATTATAATATTGCCTGCTAATAAATTCATGATTGTTATACTGAAGCCTGATCGGCGCTCACTCAGGTTAAGCGCAGCTAGGATTATGTTCGCATTACCATAATTTGATTGCATTAATTTTTCGAACATATGTATCTGAATAATGAATATATATAATAGTACAACTACGGAGGATTTTCGCGGTCTGGCTATCATCATAATCGAATCCCCAATGGGAAAACGACATTAGTCTCATATAAATAAAAATGAATCACCGAAATGTTTAAAAGAATGATAGCAAATTGACGGCAAAAAAATATGGCGGTACGAAGTTCGCCGGGTCAGGTAAAAAACTAAAAAGAAAAGTAACTTTCAGTCAGTCTGCGTTTAGGAACCGCTACTAACGAACCGCATCGCTGCCGTTGTGGTACCACGGTGGACCGCCAAGGACACCGTAGTGCCGGCCGCCAGTCCCGCCATGCCTCCATAAATGACGTCATCCGCAGGGCTCTTGCTACTGTCAACGTGCCGGCCACACTCGAGCCGAACGGTATCGCACGTGACTACAGCAAGAGACCTGATTGTATGGTATGGCCCTCATTCCGTGGAGCCGTGGGAGGCCACTGGTGTGGGATGCTACCCGCGTGGACACGCTGGCGGCGTCGCACGTGACGGCCACGGCAAGGGTTGCGGGGGCGGCAGCTGCACACGCCGAGACCCACAAAGGCCTAAATATGAATCCATCGGTGATGGTTACATTTTTCTGCCTTTTGGCGTTGAAACTATCCATGTCCACTGGTCCATGGGGCCCGAGTGCCAAGCTCCTTTTTAAAGATTTGGCAAAAAGACTGGTCGACAAAACCAATGACACTAAGGCTGGCGCTTACCTCGGCCAACGTATCAGTTTGGCCATAAAGCGAGGCAATGCTGCCAGCCTCTTAGGTACTCTACCTATAGTGTTTTTTTTTTAACTTTGACAATAAATTTCATATAGTTTAGTTAATAATTTAGATAGTTAAATTAGTTTTTAAATCTTTTTTTTAATACTGTAATATTAACCTTTTATGTTTTTACCAATAAAGACCAAAAGAAAAGTAGACAGAAATCAAAAAGTTTTATGTCAAACCAGTTATAAAATGAAAGGAACATATTTTTTAAAAGTTGGTACAATCCGTATTTGCAGTGGAAAGGTCTCGTATCTCGGGCATTTGATTTTATTTGAGTGGAAAGTTTGTAGGTATGTTTGTGACTTAGCGAGTGCCCGATCGGCAAAGCGTCTAAGTTAATTCCTTTGAGGATCGAACAAAAAACACAAAGCGACATTACTCAGTTCAGAGGTGCGCACGAAGTTTTTCCACTTCCAAACTATCCCCGTATTATGTTCTATTCGAAGTTGGTACTTGGTACGTTGCCTTCTAAAGGCTTTGTTTAAAGAGCGGTCATGTTTGTAACCCGTGGTTTGTGCTACTTATGTTTATACGAGCACCTGCTAAATGCTAATGTTAATAACTCAACATTTCAAAGTCAAAGGATAAGGGCGTTAAAATCTACGTTACCTCGGTGCATACCAACGGAGAAAAGTTGATCCAAAAATTCTCAGTACCAAGTTAAATAATGTTATAGGTACTACACCTAAGTTGTATGGAAATACTTTAGGATTTGCACTAGCACGTAAACCAGAAGTGAGAAAACAAATGTTTCAACTAAATCTCCGGGTGAAAATACTAATACTATTGTATATAAATGTGAAAGTGTGTGAGGATGGATGGATGGATGAATGGATGTTTCTTACTCTTTCTAATTAACGACTTTTTAACTACTGAACGACTTCGATGAAATTTGGTATGGTAGTAGTTTTAGACTCTGGATTAAAAAATCGGCTATTTTTTATCCCGAAAAAGTACAGTATTCCCGTGGGATACCCGATACTATATTTACGCGGGCGGAGCGGAGGGAAAAATTTAGTATTAACATACAAATAAATTTTAACGGCGGCCTATGATGTAGGTGTGGAAACTGACTAAGCCCAAAGGATAAGTGGAATAAATGTAGGGTTTCCATCAGCCTGGGTTTCCCCGGATTTGTTCTAGAATTTAAAGGGCATCCGGGGAGCTTTCGTCAATGCGTGTTTTTTTTTTTTTTATAGTCCGGGTTCCTAATAAGGATTAAAGAAAAATAATGATATTCAAAAGATTTTAAAACCATTTGTAATTAACTGTAATAAGATATTTTTTGAGTATATTTAAAATTAAAAAGTCTGAAAAAAATTTAGAAGTATGTATTTTTTATTATAAGAACTATTTTAATCTGGACTCCAAATTCACGTGTGTTCCGGTGTCTCGCTCCGGTTGCAAAATTTTAGAGATGACAACCCTATGAGTGGGATTTATAAACGGGACGGAGGATGAACGGGACTAGAGGACCGAAACAATAATCCGGGATCGCCGGGACGTGAGACGCGCCAGTTTCAAACTCCCACCACATTCAATTATTAACATTTTGTATTCATGTTTCATAGTTTTTCTAAATGCACATACCTAGTTTTTATATCTTTAATATTGTCAGCCACGCTCAATCATGTTATATATAAATCTTCTGTCTGTTTATAATTCTTTGAAATGTAAACTCCTTCTAAGCGGCAGGATTTAAATGAATTTTTTTGGTGTGGTGTGGAAAGTGGACTCGAGAATGTTTTATATTTACAAATATCAGCTAATTTTCATATAAGTTTTTGAAATAATTTTAAACCAATTAAATGTTTATTATGTAATCAACTTAAAAACTATTTCGTTTCGCTTAGCATGCAAATATAATACTAAGTAGGTATGGCCTTGATTCGAATCCGCGACCTCCTACATATCACCTCCACAGACGGCAGCCGGAATGAACAGCTGCAATCCGCCATCTGCACACCTTCTGCTTATCATATGATTAAAAAATCGATAAAATATATCTGTGTTCGAAAATATTAATGAGCTAGCTTTTTCCCGCGGCTCCGCTTGCGTAATTATATTATCGGGTATCCCGCGGGAATATCGTACTTTACGGGATAAGTAAGTAGCCTATGTTTTAATCCAGAGCCTAAACTACAACCATACCAAATGTTATCGAAATACATGTAGTAGTTTTTGCATGAAAGAGTAACAGACATCCATCCATCCATCCTCACAAACTATCATATTTATAATAGTAGTAGGATGTTATTGCGAAGGCTAAGCCGTGGCTTAACTCGCATCGTTCATCTTTAGTTGCCCGGTTCATCCTCTTATCTTATTAGCCATCTGCATGCCAAAGTTTAGCTCAATAAGAGCAGAGGCTTGAGTTAAAGGGTCAGATGGAACCGATGGCTTTTTTATCATAAGTTTGGAAGCTGCCTCGAATCACAGAGTAAAAATACTCACGTACAGAGGAACAGCTTTCATAGAACAAACCAAATTTTGTCAGGGTTGTCACTTGTCACAGAAGATGGGCGTAAATTAATCTAAGTCTAGCGTTATTATACGGTTATTCATTAGGTCATGTACGCTTTTATAATAAAGCAAGACATCTCCTAAAGAATGAAATATTTGATAGGTAAAATAAGATATATTTTTATTTATTCTATTCTTTTTCATACACACAGTACAATAGATAACCACTTTTGTGTTTGATACTATTTGTATTTAATATTCTTATATTATAAAGTTATAACATTCATTGGACACAAATACAATATTTAAAAAAATGTTATTTGTGGTGACAACCAACAACACATGACATAAAAACTCAAACACGAAATTTGAAAATTTACACGTCCTTTCGACGGCGCACAATCTTGACGGATTTTGCCACTATTGCCGTGTACGCGATAGGAGTTTTGTGCACACGTCGTATGCTTGTATAAAGCTGTTTATCTGTACCTAGTTTTATTTAATCTGTTTTATTTAAAACTTCGCGGTGAGCGGTGCCGCAGCAGGCAGGGACGGCAATAGCGACGCGCGCAGTCAGGCGCCATGGTCGGCCATAGTGATCGCCTGTCAGAAATGTACTTGTCAAGCGGTGACAGCAGCGCCGCCGCGCCGCTTACCGCGAATTAGATTCAGCGGCCTAAATATCGTTGCCAACTTATTTGCACGTGTTTTATAAGAATCGATGCTAGATAATTTTATAAATTAATATTACATTGCTCAATCATATTAGCCCCATAATAAACGGTCACATATGCATGTGACCGATGCATTTTATTATGAATATGGAATAAATTCCATCAATTAAATTAATTATGGCCTTTCCATTTCTACTCGCAACACAATAGCATGCGAGCTACATTTATGTCAGACTAAATACAGTCTAATTAAATAAATGAATGCAGATTTTTCAGTGGTTCTACGTACTGTTAAGTCATGTAAAAATTTGTGTAATTTTTCTTTGGCGTGTCACATGCACGAGGCTCTGCGGGTTATATAACACTGTTATAATTTACCATATTACTAATATTTAGCTACCCGCTTTAGGTTATTTTAGTAGCACAGACATATATTTACTGGAAACTATTACTCAAATTAACATTGCTAGTTTTACTAGAATTTGTGTGAGTTAATATAATATTTTTTGGGACAGCATTGTATAAATCGTAAAAAACTATAACCCGACTTAACGAAAAACTATGAAATTTTGAAGCCTATGTTACCTGGGTGGTGGGCCATTATTACGAACCTATTGACACCTTATTCAATAAAATCAGACCGGTGTGCTAAGTGCGAGGTTCTGTTACTGCTCGCCGTGAAGAAGTTAACTACAATTTGTATGGGATCGCCCCTAGTGGCAAACAATGGGAAGCGATTCGAAGCCATACAAATTGTAGTTAACTTTATCACGGCGAGTAGTGACAAGAACTCGCAAAAAGCACAGTTGTTTAGGCATTACTGCCAGTTAGACTGCCAAAATCATTACCCTTTTGGCTTCGCGCAGTAGGGCACATGAGCTATATAAAAGGTGTAACACAAGCTATAAATTAATGCGGAATGAGGCGACCGCTGAGTTTTTCTTCTTTTTGCTTTGCTCCTTCACTAATTGACTTTATCAAGACTCTTGTAAAGGAAAAGTAGAAAAGTTATCGTCAATTGAGCGAAAAACTGAACTGATTCAAAATTGAATATTCACCTAGCATATTTTTGAGTACTTATCTGAAACGATATCTTTTACATTTTTTTCTGTGTATTTGATAATATGTACCTACTGCCTATTTTGATAGAGGACGTAATATTAAGTCAACGTACATTTATTTAAATCCATACAAATAAATAAAATTAAAGTGTCTGTTTGTAATTTTATATGAACAGCTTTTCACTATAAAAGTAAGTATATATACGGCACATACAATAAAAAATCATTTTTTTTTAATTTTTGTCGGTCCGTCTGTTTGTCTGTCTGTTTGTTCCGGTTGATCTCTGAAACGACTGGACCGATTGTCATGGAACTTTCACTGGCAGATAGCTGATTGTAGAAGGAGTCAGGATACTTTTTATCCTCATCCTCATCATCATCATCAAATATTGTTAAACACCCAACGAAGTGGGCAGGGGTCAGCTAGTAATATGATACGAGGGTATGTAATAACTAATAAGTGTGTCCCTTGAAGTTAAGAGTCAGGAACACACGGAAGCGGTCGGCGAGTATGCGCTTGTGGGACTATAATGGGAAACCGGCATAATGTTTGTAATTTTTTTGAATAATGTTTTATTTCGGTGGAATTGTTTAATTATTATATCAACTACCTTTTGTCCGCGGATCCGCTTACGTAAACACAGTACGTAAAATCCCACGGGAATCCTGTACTTTTTCGGGATAAAAAGTAGCCTTTATTTTAATGCAGAGCCTAAATTACTACCATACTTCATATAACTTTCTTCGAAATCCGTAGATTTTGCGTGAATGAGTAACAAACTTCCATAACATAAATAATAATAATAGTATAATATATAATATAAATAGGATACGTGAAGGACAAATTTTCAGTACAGTTTTACGAGAATAATACGAACGAAGAAGTATGATATTGGGCACAGGTAAAGTTTATGGGGAGAAACGTGTGCAGAAAGCGAATATTTGTTTTCAAATAACGCTTAGAAATAAAAATCTTAACAACACACACTACCTGAGATTAAATTATTAACACACACTATCATGCGTTTGATATATACAATTTTGTTACGCGTTGACGTTGGTTAATCTATCGCAACATTTACATTTTTTTCTATCTAGGAGGCAAAAGAACCCTTATAATGTTCAAACTTAAAAATTGTTTGAATTAATAGGCATTCAATATCGACCACTAGTAAAAATAAAATATCGCATCCAGCAAACACGAATATTTCCGTGTGTAATTAGCATGCAGCATCAAATGTAGCCCCGGGCCCCAGGCATACATTGTACAGGGATAATTGATTCTACCCAACACGGAATAAATATTATATTCAGCTCAAAGTGATGTCGCTTTGATAATTCACCTTTTTCGTTCATTTATTATAATTTACTCACTTTTGTTATAAACTTGATCCTTTAAACAAGTTGGAAATGTATGTGACATCTAGTTTTCCGCGTCCAAGCATTGTGGTTTATTATTTAGAACTGAAAGTTATAAGACAAAAAACGAGTGTGCTTTAGACCAGAAGACTGAAGTAAAACTCGCAAACGAACTACTGACTGAGTTTTATTTTATCCACTGGCTATGAGAGAAAGAGATAAAGAAAATTTGCGCACGCACTGGTCTCTCTTGCTCCAACAGTAATGTACAAAACGTAACATTCTCTCTTTTCATCATAACTTAACTTATATCTCCCTCTCAACTTCCGTGCGCCTCGCCCGATCACACTTTTAGTAACGCTATCGTCACGCATTCACCAGCTTACTCCCCAAGTTAAGCATGCGTAAAGAAGTTTTACTTCAAAAATTATTCAAACAAATCAAATCTGTACAAATAAAACTATGCAGTTTTATAACAAAGTAGTATCATTGTTTTTAATATTGCTTGCATTTTCGCGTATTTTTCCGAAAACGTCCAAAAAAAAGGACTTTTAAACATCATATTTAGCTGCAGTTTTGAAAACCTCTTATCTCTATAGTTACATCTGAGCCTTTAGCCAAGTTGCTATCGACATAAGCATCGCTAAGCGACATAGCGATTCTTATGAATAAGGTTGTTCAAAATCAATTACGAATATTTTAGGAATATGATCAAGATGTGTCAAGATGTTGAGGCAGTCAATAATTAAAAATTTCGAAATAAAATGTACTAAATAAATTTACATTACGCTCTTCACGGCGCTGTTAGGGTCATTGACCTCACACAGCTGACGTATGATGTTATTTGTGCAAAGTCTTTGCTCCCTCTTTAAATAATCTGTTTCTGTGAGGTAAATGACCTCAGCGCCTTAGAGAGCGCGGTGTAATTTCATATCGCTTACAATCTTTTTTTCGAAATATTTAATTATTTGTTCGCCTAAACGTCTTTACATAGGCAGTAGATCATATCCCCAAAATATCCGTAATTGATTTTGAACAACCTTATATACATTTTTGTTTTCGAACTTTGTCGTTGTAATTAGCGATGACAACTTGGCTAATGGCTCTGATATTTGTCGTTCGTACTGGCTGGTTTTCATATTTATCAATATGTATTTAAATTGACCAACAATCAACAAGAATTAAACGTTAAAATGAAAAACAAATTATAGTTAAAATTGAAATGAAGTATTATATTATGGTGGTTTGAATTTCTCATAACGTGTAAATTTTCATCGTTAATAACATATTATTGGTGTTCCATTACGTTAATGATGACTTTCAGTTATATATTGGTTCACGGTAATAACTTCATTGACCTATCATTTTTATTATAAAAATTACGATTCATTTTACTTATAACATAACAAATTTTAATGCCCGCTACACACCTCAACGATAAAACTTTACAGTTCAATCACGGCGGACGTATACGTGTGTCACCTGAATCGGCGCACGCACACATACTAAATATACTGTGACATATTAAACTGTGCAGTTTTATCCTTGTAGTCTGTAGCGGTCATATGGAACGGCATCAACTACGATCGAAAAAATTTTGAAAAGAGAAGCCATGCAAACAAATAACCGTTTCCTTATTTTTCTTTTAATTGTCTGCTACTAAAATATATGAGCAAAGTTTGTCCCCGAAGCTAATGTATATTAAATAACGTTTTATATGTTCCAGACTTTAATAAAAATCTAATAATTGATCATGGATCATACATGCTTAAAAACAAATATCGAAATCGGTAAACAAAATATAAACGTTATGCTTTATATGATTTTTTTTTTACAAAATATGCCCTGGACATTCGTCACAGTTTATACAGGAAATCCCAGGAAGCCTTACGAGAGGTAAATGTGGTGTAGTTTGCATTTGGGCGGCTCCTAATATGATAAAACGTTTCGCGGATGGCAAGTCTCTTTCGGGCACATTTATAAAAATATTGGGATAGTTTCTGAGTTTGCAGATGTTAGTTGATGTACAATTTAATTCATACCTTCATCCAGTTCTTAATGAACGAATATGTTATTTCAATAGAATGTATAATTATGGAATAAAAAGAAATAAATAATATGAATATTAATTCTACATAATTCTGCTGTTTATTGAAAAAACATTAGTTTATTAAGAACTTTTCTATAATATTTCTTAACATATAAAGTAAGTTTTCACAAAATGACATTCATTAGGTCACAATAATTATAAAGCTGTACACTGAAGTACACTCAAGATCTAGACTTCTGCACAATTTAATATGCCTAATACCGTCTAGTTCCCCAATCCAGAAAACTAAGTGCTAGATTAAACCGATTGCTCGCAGTTTAAGTTTGCGACTTAGTTAACGTAAAGTTATATTAAATTTATAGTTATAAACCCAGCTAGTCGATGGCTCGAATTGTTTTTTTATCCGACCCGTCTATGTGTGTATGTATGTTCCACCGAGCACCGTAGCGTCTAAACTACTGGTCCGATTTTAATAAATGAGGTGTCAATAGGTAATCAATAATGAGGTCTAATTGAATTTATTAAGGTTATGCGCTAGAACGGTCTTGCTGCTATCAACAATTCCGTTCTAGTGAAGAAAAACTTCTACTGTACTACGGCGTAGCGGCCTCTACGGAGCAGTGACGCGACTTTAGTAGTCATAGTAGAGGTAGTACAGGTGCACTACCGCAATAGTATAATTTTGCATAATATTGTATAGCATAATTAAGCTCCGTGGCCTGGTGGGTAGACCGTTTGATTGACCGAGAGTGCAGGTCCGATTGCCAGATTGTGGCGTGTACCAATGAGACTTTTTCAGATCTCAAGTAAATTATACGGACGCTCTAACGGCGAAGGAAAACATTATGAGGAAACCCGCACACGGTTGGCCCCAGACGTATTGACCAGTCATTCCTCGGGAATAGGCTGACCGTGTTATGAGAATGCCGTATGTGCTTGGGCAAACATAAGACATTTAAAAACCAACTGTCCCAGCCACTTCAGTATTTCAAGAGTGGCTACTTCGCTCGGAGAATACTGTATAAATCATCCAATAACGGATGAAAAAGTCTAAGTAGTAGTCATTAATTCATAGTGCCTGGATAACCGAACTTTGCACGGGGTTCTAGTAGATTTAAAATAATAAAAACTATCACAAAAATATTTATCTCACCAGGATTTGAACTCACCACATTCCGAATATTCCAAACAATGCAAAAATTATGCATCAGCATGACTTTCTGTCATTCAGACGGACATTCCTGTAGTCGAAATTATTGATAATATGTATATTCTTGCACGACGAAAGAAAAAACATATATCACTCACGTGCTATACTTACGACAAAAGTACGCATTATCCCGGGTATAAGACTAGCGGCCGAATACTGAAACGCTAATCAAAATAAAAGTCCTCCTATTCACAGGCTGTCGCTGTCTCTGCTAGCGGAAATAACAAGGACAACATGAGATGTGAGCGTCACTTAATTTAACTATCGTTCCAGTATTCAGCCGTTAGTCTTATACATAAATTGATTTTTATTTATATTAAATTTCATGGAAATACTTATAGCTGTTTCCGATATTCCGATTATATACAAGATGGTCTCGTTTAAAGTATAAGATTCAGTATCTAAATTATTAATTTGTAAATTTAATTTGCCTCAACTGTATTACGAATTTAATCACAACCTTTTACACACACGTATACTGTATAGGTGTTAAAATAATAGGTAGGTATATAAAGTTGAATATTTTTACAAAAACATTTTAATAGCGGCACAAAATTATATTCTTTTGTATATATACAAAACAATGTTATTCATATTACATTAAATACGATAATTATTAATTAATTATAATCATTTTCAACTTGTAATTGTATAATTAAGAGAATACAATTATGTAATTATAATCCGGTAATGTACGATCTCCGAGAAAATTCTTGTGTTTGCTTTAATTTAACGTCGGGTGTGTTAACTGGGGCTCTCATTATAAGATTACCGACTTCATTGCGTCTATCATTGTTATTATCACTTAGATATTTAATCATTACTAATATTATAAGCGCGAAAGTTTTTAAGAATAGAATTTGGATGTATGGATGTGCGGATGTGCATGTTTATTACTATTTCACACTATAACTACTGAACGGAAATTAATTAAATTTGGTGTGGTAGTTTAAACTCAGGATTGGGCTTTTTTTATCGCAGCAAAGTGTACGGTTGATCGGCTTAATTTCATGATATTAAAATAAAAGATAAAAAATGTACGGTTCCTGCGGGATTCCTTTATGCGCGTTCGAAGTCGCCGGATACATCTAATTGAATAATAAAGTAATAATAATAATAAGATCTGTCTTCATTATATTCTGAAGGGTATCGGTACCAAGCACAACTCACTGACATTTGCGCGAAAGTCCTGAGTAAGAAGTAGCAAAAGTCTAAAATAACAATAAGTTGTAGCAATTTTGACTAAAACAATTAACACCGAAACGATACGCGACGTGGCGCTGCATTTTTTAGATGGCTATTCAAAATTCAACTTTATTACATATACACAAGAAGATACACGTTTCATTGTAAGAATTCGAATGTCAAGGTGCACCGCGCTGAAAAGCGAATGTACAGTGTATGATCACTGATATCATATGAAACGTGTTTCTTTATGTGTAGTGAACAACTGGACCCTTCCTTCTTAAGATCTTTCATGGCAACATTGTCTTTGTAATATTATGTGAAGTACTGTAAATTTTAATCTTTGACTTATAACGTTTTCGGCATCCAATTTGCCTCGTGGCAGGGCGGCCGAATGTCAATGTATAATAAGTGCTTTAAGATTGTCAAATATTCCAGTCAAGGATTCCTGCACAACCCCGGGGTAGTTTTAGATTCCGAAAACTCTATAATATACTAAAAATGATCATCTGTCAAAATGCTGTCAATTGAAAATAATTCTAAATTCAAGCAACTCAAAGTAACATACTTGCCATTCGAAACTAATAAACAATTTCGCTTGGTCGGATTACCATCCAGCGCCTGACACATGAATAGTCAACCAGCGCGGCAGTAGGATTTGACAGATTTGTCATTCAAATCTATAACAAAGTGACGAAACTGTTTGTTTACTGTTTTATCTTGTCTTATGAACTCGATGAGGATCAATCACTCTCGCTCGCAAATCTCGCAAAACTCGCAAATCTGATTTTTACAAAGTACATTGTATGTGTATTAACTTACTGAGCATTTTCTTTTTTCTTTGCCTCGCGTGCATTGTTTTTGTTTACGTTAAATATTTTAGTTGTGTTTATAGGGGAGGTGATGACGACGTATGACGTCACAGCGACTCTCCTCATTCTCGGGCGAGTTTTTTAAACTAATGCAGTAAAATTGCCGTATCCGATCCGATTCCGTCCGATTTAAATATTTTATTTACAGCATTTACGGGTTTTTTTGCCGCCGTATGTCTGCATACCCAACAAAACACATGACTGATCCCCATTAGTTTTTTAAGCATTTCTGGTTGCGTTCATATTGTGGTACGATCTGGCAAGTATCCTTATTAGGTGTTCATAACTCTAAGTACATTATTGCGTATGCTACGTTAAGCAGTACTATCTAATATCTTGTATTTTAAGGTAAGTGGCAAATTGATATACAGAACATTGCTCTGTTCTAGCTTAGGCATTCGTAAGTATTGTATGGGTGACACAGCGACCGGTGACACCGCGACCAGTGACACCGCGACCAGTGACACAGCGACCGGTGACACAGCGACCAGTGACACGGCAACCGGTGACACCGCAACCAGTGACACGGCGACCGGTGACACAACGACCGGTGACACCGCGACCAGTGACACGGCGACCGGTGACACCGCGACCACTGACACGGCGACCGGTGATACAGCGACCAGTGACACGGCGACCGGTGACACTGCGACCGGTGACACCGCGACCAGTGACACGGCGACCGGTGACACGGCGACCGGTGACACAGCGACCGGTAACACAGCGACCGGTGACACCGCGACCGGTGACACCGCGACCGGTGACACCGCGACCAGTGACACCGCGACCAGTGACACGGCGACCGGTGACACAGCGACCGGTGACACGGCGACCGGTGACACAGTGACCGGTGCAGTGATATGAAACTGCGAAAGAAAAATTTGTAAAATATTCATATATCGTTTACGAAACGCGCGACAGTATCACTACAAAAAGTCGCCGTGGGTGATGGGCCTAAGAAATAGTCCGATTGCGGTTTAACTTTCCAGCTACTCGTATTATTTAAAATAATATATTCCTTAGAAATGTAACTAAGGCTGTTTTCTTTAATTAAAAAATATTATGTTAAAGAAAAATTTGTAAAATATTCATAAGTAGAAAAAAAGAGTTTGCAAAAGTATTTGCAACAACACTTTAGAAATGTAGATCCTTTGCATGGAAAAAAGTATTATTAGAAACTTTAATTTTATCGTATATTTTGATAATCCGCCAAGAGATTTGACTTTTCAAAAGTACAATTTTAAAATACAACAGCAACAGGAGATTATAAAAGCACAATCACGTTACATAATAGAGCTTAAAGCTGTTTGCAAAGCGTTTCATTTGCAGATGCGGTTAGCTAAAGCTGAATGGAAGTTCCGTCAGATGCCGTGACGAAACATACATTTCTAATTGCTTACGTACATTAGTTTAATACTCAAGTGGTCGGAGTGTAGATTACTCTCTTTATTTACTCGTATATAGTAGTGAAGTAATAGAATGATTAAATTCAATAAGTTGCTACTTACTACAATAAGTTGTGAACTAAGTTGCAAGTTAACCCCCTTTGTAACGTATGCGGGATTTACAAGGCTGACCAACGCACAACTTTTGCGGCAAGGCGAAAATCGACCGTCTAAATATTTTTGACGGTCGAATTGCCATCTAGATGATTTTCGTCGAAAATCTTCTATAATATTGACCGACTGACCCGTGATTCACCCGTAGGTGCTCAAGCTGAAGGTCACGGGTTCGAATCTCGCCGAAGGAACAATAAAGTTTATTTGTGTTCGTATTTAATATATTTCCCGTTGTCTGATCCCCGTAACGCAAGTTCTTCGGGTACTTAGCACGGGGCCAGATTGACACGGTGTGAAGCGTCCACATAGAAAAGCCAACCACTGAGCCACAGAGGTGGTCGACTTTAGTACTGAGTACGTAGGAAATTAAATGTTCACTGAATATTTTATTACCGACTGTAAATTATATTTTTTAACAAATGTGTCCAGATTTCGGATGATGTTTCGATGCAATATGTCGCACCGGAAATAGTATTCCGAACGTAGGGAAATATGTGACGTCACTTCCGGCCGGCCAGTAACGCGAAAACGATTCGACGTTTTTTTATTATTTATAACTGGTCGGTTTGATATAATATACATCCTATTAGTAGATGACATAACGGATGGAGAAGGATGGAAGAAGGAACTCACTCATGTATATAAAAGGATTTTAGTATAAAATTCCTTCAAATATGATACAACTTATTCAATGCTAATAGTAATAAATAATTCTTATTAGGTATCATTTTATAAGTGCTCTCGATATGAACTAACGAAGTTTTAAGTGCTGTCTAATTTATTGGCTGCGCATACAATACAAATAGGACATTGATTTTACGAGACACATCCAGACTACTAAAACGTCGTCTGGCCACATAAAAATACACGCAACTGTCTAACCTTGCTGAAATTCCTGAAATGGCGATAAAATAAACTAGAGGTAAAAGAAAAATCCTTATAAATATGTAGAATACATTGAAACAGTCGAAACACTTCGCACATTACCTCAAAGACTTTCATAACACAGCAAAGAAATCAAATTTTATAGTGCCCGTCGTGAGCCAATGCAGCGTCAAAGTGAAATTTCGTTAATGTAGCAATTTGTATTTGAAATCGCGTTCCCTTTTGCTAGTGATGTGCTCGGTAGGCATGACTGTGATCGATGCTATCGAGTAGTCGGTCTAATGCGATTGTAAAGTTACCCTTTCAAGAGAACATTGCATAGACTAAAAAGGCTGTCTAAAAGCTAAGCGTACCTAAATCATTAAGTCAATTCTTTGTATTATGGACTTTTCTCTTCAGGATTAAAATTGCGTGGGCTTGATTTAATATCCTACTCGTGTATGAAAAATTATATACGTCTTTAAAAAAAACTAGTTAAAAAAACTATAACCCGACTACGTAATAAAAAAGGGGTCTAAAAGGCCGAAACGAGAAAATAATTCAGATAGAAATCCAGAAATGCATAGCTACTAAAATGGTCAAGCTCGAGCCGTGGACACACCCACTAATGGCATCTAAGCGTCAGCTTAAGGCCTAGAGAAGTTTCTAGAATTATACCTCAAAATAGATACAGACGGCTGCGATTTGACATCGACTGTGCCGAACCTTATAAAGTAGGTGCGACCACGCCTCTACAAATTACTAATCAATCTTAATCTCATTTTAGATATCTGAGATCAAGATTTCAATACATTTCAACGATCCTAGGATCAATTCTTCACGTCATTTTACGTCAAATGTTTGAAGATCTAAGATTGGATTCAATCTAAGATTTTAGATATGTTATTAATTTCGGCTGTTACACATGGACATGCTCTTGGTTTGGTTTTTTTTATTACGTAGTCTGGTTATAGTTTTCTTACTTATTTTTTTATTTCGTATTTTTCCGTTTCCCGAACATGTTTTTGGAATAATATTAATAAGTACATAATCAAAACACTTGAAATTAAAAATAATATCTTCACGAGCGCGGAGCGAGCCAATTTAAATATTTATAAAATAAAATATATTTTATGAAAGTAAAATAATAGGTATAATATTAAAATTATATATTTATAGATAGATAGCATTTTGTATGAAACAGCTGTTTTTTTTTTTAAAGTTTGACCACTGACTGAAAAAAAATCCTGTATTTAAGAAAAGTCTTGGCAAGCTCACACAAATATTTGTGGTGAGCTTAAAAATAAGTATCTAAGTATTTCAAAGCCTATAACAGAATACGATATACGTATGCAATTTTTTAAAGAAAATTCTCATGCTGGATTGTAATTAATCCTCGAGCTGACACGGCGTATGCTAAACGATGAAGTTGGGAACGAAGCGGAATTCGTCAGTGAATAACAGATGATTGGCAGCGGACATTTTCATCGATCGAATAAATATTTTAAAAATATTTTTTGTACATTTTCCCCCCGAAGTTTTTGACTGACATTTAGAAATAGGGATTACTAAAAATGTGTAAAATGCAAAACGTTACCTCCACGCTTTATGCAATTTTTCACAGCTATTATACATTGGTTGTTGTTAATTTCTTTCTTATGAAATATAGATATTTAAAAAAGGACATGCCTAACTAAGCCTAATCTTTGTTCTATAGTGACGGGATCCGTGAATCCGTATTCGTAGGATCTCCAGGAATCTCCAAGAAAAATTATTTTGTTCAGGATAATAATGGTAGGTTTTTGAGCACTACACGGAATTTTACTGTCCGCCATCCAATTTTATACTTATAATGCCCTTATTACCACATAAATAGTTTATTATAAGTAAAATATTGTCTGCCGGACGATAAATTTCCATGTAGTGCACAAAAAACCTACCGTCATTATCCTGAACAAAATAAATTTTCTTGGAGATTCATCGAGGATAGGCATGGCACTGATCGGCGGTTATGAAAGAAGAAACTCGATTGTCATATCGATGTCCAACACGCGACCCCGTCACTACCACGTCTAGTTTTATTTGGGTAACGACCTCGTTCTATCCGGTGCCGGAGAACTCATTAAGTCGGCTCGTCGCTTCATTTTCAACTTAAGTGAAAAAATTTAGTGCAAGTCCCTGCGAGCCGTGCGAAATGTTTGCGCCATTTTATTTTTTCATCTACATTAACTTCCAACTAGTACACGTCGTGGAAAGGATGTATTTGCGGTTCTGCGGAGTTCTATTTAAGATGTGTCGCTTAAGTAACGAGATTAGAGATTAAGATGGATGAAATGTTTTGAAAATTAAAAGTGCTTGCTCCAATTATATAATATTTATTTTTAAAGCTCGTCATACACGTAACGGTTTGCCTGTACACTTAAGTTGTTGTGCACAGGTAAACCGGAACCGAATGTTGCACTTTTTGCGAAGGTACCTACAGTTTACCTGATTTCTCATTAAAATTATCATAACTTTCTTATGAAAGTAATATAATAATTAATGTTGTGAAAACACCGTGACCGCCCAACAAACAAAAACGTTATATAAGTCAAGGCTTGTACGACTCCCAGTTGTATTGCAGTTTTATAATAGTAATGAGGTGACTTAACTAATAAGTCTAATAGACCTAACTAAAAATAACTTTTTAGTCGTGCGAGCAATATGTCATAATAAACAGGAAATAGACACGTCGGCAAAACTAAACTACACGACGTTATATTATAGTTTTAGTTAAAACGTTTGTACGACAACGCAATAGTTTTTCTAATTTCAACTGAACAAATTGAGTGATTGAAAAATCGTTTATTTAATGACGTTTATATAACGAAGCAGTTGTATACACGTCTTCATAATGACGTTTGTAAAACGAACCCCATCTTGTTTTACAGCAGTCAATTTGAGAAACTTGAGTGACTTGGTTGTTCATTTACGACTTATATATATATATATATATATATATATATATATATATATATATATATATATATATATATATATATATATATATATATATATATATCTCTTTTATATTGCATGTTGTCGATTAAATGTAATGCCCTGACTATAACCAACCTTTTTGTCGCTTTTTAGCCAAATTCTTACTTTTAAACGCCATATTAACGGAAAGTTTTATATAATTTAATTCTAAAAATGATATATACTTCAATACAATAAAATGTTTTGTAATCTGCCCTGCGCTTATACTACGATCAGCTTTTGCCTGAAATTAACAAAAATATAAAAAATAATAATCCTTTTTAATTTGTTAATATTCACACAATAACCATAAAACAACTAACTGTTTTTATAGCGTCATAAAGAAGTATGCGACAAAAGCAACATGTGTTCCATTTTTAGAAATAAACATATTTTTATTAAAAATATTATAATGTTTCAAACACAAAACTACAAAGGGGCGTTGTGAATTTGAATAGTATATTTTACATAGGTATATTATCACAAAACTTAAATTCTCAGTCGAACTAAATGGTATTAGTTACAGATAGCAAGATATTAAAATTAAATAACATGATAACTCTCATCTTTTATTTTTTTGGAAATACTTATTTTCAACTCAAATCTCTTGCCAAAACCACAAATAACCAAGTCACGAACAACAGAGAGAAAAAACAGTCGTACAAGTGTTGTTACTTGAATCAAATAAACAGTTTTAGTCATTCAAATCACCTGTACGACCAAAATATGACAAAACAAGTGGCTTTAAAGTTATGATTAAACTACTGTTCGATGAATATGATAATATCCTAACGATCACACGACTTTTGAATGACTTCAACATAGACACTTGTGACTTTTATATAACGATTATACAACAACGTTGGTCGTATAAATGAGGCCCTTTTCGCGTTTTATAAGTGTTATTAAAACGTTAGTGTGACTTACCTGTACTTACAAAACTGTTGTACAACGATAAATTGTTACTTGGGCGATCTTCAGTTTTGCTAGTACTTACTTACACTTAGTTTTTTTTTATTTAATTGACTACATTATTTATTGCACATGAACTCTAAAACGGTCCGAAGATGAAGCTATTTTAGAATAAACTAAATAATATGTTATTACATTATTTATTGCACATGAACTCTAAAACGGTCCGAAGATGAAGCTATTTTAGAATAAACTAAATAATATCTTGAGTTTAGGTGTTAGAACGTGAAAGATAAGCTAACATCACATTTACTTAGCATAATGTTCCCGTGAAGTTTTATTTCAGTCAGCGCACACTTAAGCTAACATTACGTTAAGACGTTTGTTTAAAGATACGTCTAGACAACGCCAATAAACTTTACTATCAGTCCGTACTTATTATGTTATACGCTTTATTTTCAGAATGAATGATTTGTAACAAAATAAATGTAACTCTATTTTTAAATAATTATCATGAAATTGTACATGATTTCGGATATTATGTTCTACAAAGATTTTAGTATTCGTGGGCTGTACCCAAACTCCCATTATTTTCCACTAATGCAATGCATGAGATTATAACACGAAATTACCGCTTTAATATGGTATTCAAATCAGTAATGTTCTCTTTGTATATTGTATACTGTATTTGGATATAGTCCGGAACGGTCGTCAGCACTAATTAAGTGTCGTGTCTAGCAAATGTTACATCTAGGTACAAATACACTCACGCACACATTTAGAGGGTGTATTGAGGCTAAGGAAAAACACACTCGGAACACTTGAATAAAGCTTTGGAATATAAATACATAATATATAAATACTTAAGCACAGAAGCAGATAGTTAATATATTTACAAACTAAATGACAAGATGTAAAAATTAAAAGCAATTGTAGAAGGTATGTTAGGTACTTTTGTGAAAAAAATAACAAATAAATGTTGACGATGATAATAGAAGAGTTATTTAACATCACTGTCATGTATAGCTTGAAGTTCGGAATTAAGTAGAACTTCGACCTAACAAAACAAAATTCACCACACAGAAAAAGTTTATCTGTTAAGTCACGAATATAAAAATAACAACTTCAATAGAATTGAATTAAGCTGATTAAATCGAACTTTCAAATAAAACTTCATAAAGTTACTTGTTCTGGTATAGTTCGAACTTCAAACTATACTGCTAATTAAACTAGTAGGCATATATCATTTTAGTATGATACGTTGTTAATATTGTGCCCTATTTGAAGCAGATTTACGAAATCGAAAACTGATTTTATTGTATTACAGGAGGTCTCTTACTGTAGAATTTAATAAATTCAATGTGTAAGCTGGCGTTAGTTGCAAGGTGTGTTACTACAATGATTATTAAAACAAATAAAATGAAAGTTACAACAATGACCTCAATAAGCTAAAGTGTGCGCTGGGGCAATCGAGCCAGCATCCAAAATGAATTCATTATTCGTATTTCAACTGCAGGTATAAGTTTCTAAAAGTTTTCCATTTGTGCTGTATTTTTATAGGATTTCGGCCGACTTCGCCCATTTCTATAAAATTCGCGCCAACTTCGAAGACTTTAGACGGTTGATTGCATTTTAATAGCGATAGAGATTAGTTTTGATAGATGGCACCTTTCAATGATAATGGCAGTTTTAATGTACTTTGATATAACCGATGGTGTCTGTTTAGTATTATTTTATGGTAAAAATTTTAGTTTTGACTCCGATGGGTTCAGCTTAAAGAATTCCCATATCATTTGGTTATTGTTCGCAATTTCGTTTGCGTTGAACTTTTAATGGAAACGCAACCCTATAAACGATACCCTAAGATAAAAAATAAGTTTAAAAAACTATAACCCGACTACGTTATAAAAAACCTAACCAAGAGCATGTCACGACATGTCTAAGGAGGATTCCGTAACTATCAACGCGCAATAGGTTTTCTTTGAATTACTTCAAAAAATATTCTCCGATTTCGCTCAAAACAATTTTTCTAAAGAGATTTTAGCATGATCTACCAGCATGGAAACATAAAAGTTTTTATGTCTTATAGTTTTGAAATGCCAGGGAACTGGAAAATGATTGACTTTGTAAAAAAGGCATGTATGAAACCTTGCCTTCATCTTAAAAGATAGAATAATTTTCAAAAGAAAATGAAAAAATATTTTTCATCCCCACTTCTTATGTTATATAGAGTCACCCCTAAAACATAAAATTATTATTATTTTATGATTCCAAAACCGAGATATATACACAATGTATTACTATACCAAATTTCTTCCATTTATATTCATAATTACAGAAGCTAGAAGCGCGAACAGACAGACAGACAGACAGACAGACGGACGGAGCGAAGCTATAAGGGTTCCTTATGTATTACCGAACCCTAAAATGGGGTCTGAAAAGGTCGAAACAAGAAAATAATTCAGATAGAAATCCAGAAATGGCATGGTAATGGCATCTAAGCTGCAGTTTACACCGGGACGTTAAGGCCTAGAGAAGTTTCTAGAATTATACCCCAATATAGATACAGACGGCTGCGATTTGACATCGACTGTGCCGAACCATATAAAGTAGGTATAAACCACGGCTCTAACATGACAATTTTTTTACTTATGCATTGCTGGATTTCTATCTGATTTATTTTCTTGTTTCGGCCTTTTTAGGGGCTGTAGTTGGGTTATTTTTTGTAACTAATTTTTTATTTCGTATTTTTCCGTTTCCCAATCGAACATGTTTTCGGAATAATATTAATAAGTACCTAATCAAAACACTTGAAATTAAAAATAATATCTTGTTCACGAGCGCAGAGCGAGCCAATTTTTTTTCTAGATTATAAGAACGATAATAATAATAAGTATAATATTTATAAAATAAAATATATTTTATGAAGGTAAAATAATATGTAATATATAAAAATTATATATTTATAATCTTATATTACGTAATGTCACATAATATATAATAGTACAAGTACTACTTTCGTAACGTAAGTTGCCCAATTTTCGAAAATTGGACAACTCCGTTTGTCCGACCGCATTTTAAAAACGTGTATTTTGACATATTTGTGCACGCCGCAATATGTATAATACCTGGGTGACGATATCTGGGTTTAACTTTTTTTAATGTTGGAATTGGAGGTTCAATTTTCGAAATAATATAAATATATATTTATACATAAAATATATATTTATGTTACCCGCGGCATCATTACAAATTGACACCTCATTTATTAAAATCGGACCAGTAATTTAGACGCTACGAGGGAACATACATACTGCCAATATCATTACCCTACCTTTTATTTTCGCCGTAGTCGGGTAAAAATAACCTAAGTTACTCCATATAACATTAGCTATCTGCTAGTGAAAGTCAAAATCGGTCCGGCGGTTTCAAATTAGCAGTAACAAACAGACTGACAAAAAATTTAAAAATCGGTTTTTTGGTATACTTAGGTATTAAAACTACCGTATAAGCTGTTAATTTGAAATTACAAATAGACACTTCAATCTTATTTATGTGTAGGTATAGATTTTATGTGTTTTCTTCGGAAATAGAGTTATTTGCGATGCAGACTGTTCCGGCTTATTATACGTCTCGCAACAAAGCAAACCTCAATCTAGGACACGAGCCCTTATGAGGTCAGAACGAAATTTCGTTCGTTTTATATTGCTGCAGCTATCCAAAGCTAAGGAAGTAAAAGATCCGTTTTGTAATTGAATTTTATAATGTCGAACGATCGGGTTCAGACGGTTGGTCAGACATTATAGGTCATACTAGATGTTTTAGATGATACTCGTATTATGCTTTAAATATTAAGATCAGTTGTCCTGACATACGTTGTTCCATCTAGTAGTAGCTATGATCGTAGCTCAAGCAGGCACAATTGCCAACTACGTATTCGTAACGTAATCGAATGTCAGTTGTAGGGGAGCTGCCGTAATTTTCATACAATTCCTCAATTGTTCCTGCTAATCCCCCTAGAGTGAATAAATAAATGGCAATTTAATGTTAGTATAGGTGTAGATCTATACTTACAACCTACACCAACATCTACATCAAAACAGGAAAATTCAATCGTCGTTTTTAGTATTTTCCCTGCAATTTTTCCAATATTTCTCACCGTTTAAACCTTCTCGGAACTTCCACAATTATTTCAGGATAAAAATTTGGCTAATTAATTCCAGCCGACTTTTAGCGAGACATTGGAATTGCAATCCATTTATATATATATATATATATGAAGGTGCACGATATTTTGGAAGCTTGTGCAATAAATATATTAAAAGTTATTAAGCTGAAAAAGTATAAACGTAGTCGATAAAATTTCGTCCATTTATTTTAATTTTTACTGAAGTTAATCGGATTTTACATTAAAATTTTACTAGATCTTGTTAAAAAATAACATTTGTGCAAATATTTTAGGTTCTTGTTAAAAATACTTATAATACCTATATATTTTGTATTTTTTACTGTTATTATCTATAGATATTTACTTAATTAAAATTGTTGTTTGTTACACTATGGTAATATTTTTTAATATTCTTTCTGAAATATTATTACTTATTTGTTTCAGGTAATCTTCTATACTAATTTGTATTTACGTCTACCTCACAAATCATAATGCTCAGTAGACATATTTTCACAATTATACATAATATTCCTACTAATTAATTCATTATATTATCTACTTACTTGTTATACTTGGAATATAATTATTAAACTTACTATTAAATTATTATTTACTAAGTACTAGCTTTTAAAAGTAGCATAATATGTATTAATCTAGAGCTCAAACTACTATCATACCTAATTTTATCAAAACTCCGTTCAGTAGTTTTTGCGTGAAAGAGTAACAAACATCCATCCTCGCAAACATTCACATTTATAATATTAGTAGGATATGTACTTACCGTTAAATGTAGGGTATACCGTATACCTAAAAGATGTATATTTTTTTTGTTTTTTCAAGTAGATATTTGTCTTTTCTTGTTCTAAATCTATTGTCAATTAAATACTTACCCAGTAGAACCTGGGGTATAACGTTTTATGGAAACAAAGTCATGAGCCGTGACCGAGCCGACTTTTGAACTCGCCCGAACCGACTTCTGCCTTGTCATTTCTTTAATGTTAGCATTTTATGGATATGATTTAAAAATAGGTGATTCTTGGACAATTATCAAACTGATTACAACAGATCCTGTCTCGTCCTTTTTTACAATAAATTTATTTTATCATCTTTATATATGATTCTGCTTTCCACGGTGCTAGAATTACGCAAGAGCATCCTACTAATTCTTGGCAGGTAGTAAAAACACGGAGTAAAAACCGATAAAGGAGAGTGACATAAATGTAAGTTTTTTTTTATTATTCGGAAAATTGTAGTTTGAAGCGACGACACAAGCATACCCTTCCTATGTATGTATTCGAGTATATAGTTGAAAACTGTGGTCGGAAGAGCTACTATATACTCGAGAGAGTCGAGAAAATGTTTCAGACACCGTTGCTATTGAAAATTTAACTTAATTCAAAATAAATTTTGAATTAGTCTTAATTTAAAATTTAACACAACAATATACACGTTACATTGGAATTCTAATGTCAGGTTGCACCGCGCTGCATGTGCAGTGTAATGTCACATGAAACGTTTATGTTTTTGACATGATAATGTCTTATAATTCGAAAAAACATGACTCATGCGGCGTTACCGGCGTTACCTGCGTTACCTCGCTAAACATGACTCATGTGGCGTTACCTCGCTCTGTTCCATTTCTTATGACGTTGTCACGTTCAACTATCGTCAGTAAACCGACTTTACAGACATCCGATTTTTGTAGTGAATAAAGTGCACTTTTGGATAGCTATTTTAAAAGAGCAGCAACACGTAGCGTCGAGTAACGTTGCGGTGTGAACTGACCCTTAGTTGCAAAGCAGAGAGCACTTCTACCCTGTTGGGAAACCTATAATAATACACGTACAATATCAACAAAGCTTCTGCTCAACCAGTTTCTAAACACCTTCCTTTGCACTAGTACGTCTCAAAATATTTAAACACAAAGGAAGTAACCGCAACGGCTGCAAACTGCAGACCTACGTATTGACATGTGAGTATGAGTGCGTGCGCACGATTCGACGGCGCTGTTAAGCGATTTACATCTTATGCCTGGTCGAGCGGCAACTTGTTCGATTGTGCCTCCAAACACGTATAAATTACTTTGAATACTAGTATGCATGTTTATATCCAGTCAAGTCTCGTGGTGCGCTGAACCGTGGCACATTAAGCGCGGGGCAACCAGCCGGAACACTTTCCTGTATCCTCCCAATTTATACCCTCCACGGCACTCCTTGATGAGGGTTCGTACCTAAGTGTCACAGTACCCAAATGAGCTAACAGGTAGTTAATGGATGCAACGAATGAAATTTACAACAGGAATATATATAATGATCTAATAACAGAATATTAAGACATTTCGTTTGTTGTCTGTTGTCGATGTGGATCGATTTTCAGAAAAACCTGCAGGATAGGAACATACTAGAAATTTGCACACGAAACTTTTATTCCATTAGGTATGTACAAAGCAACGAAGCCGTTGGTAAAAGCGCATTCGCTTGTAATTTGTATGTTTTATCGGCCTAATAAAGATGACGTTGTATGTATGAAATTGCTTTGTTTGTAAATTTTTAAATGGTCCGTATTTGAATATCAATAAATTTTTAACCTGCAAAACACAGCAAAGTTCGATTCGTAAAATAGTACGTTTAAAATTTTTGTTCGAAAGAAATCGACGGACAAAAATTTCAAAATATTTTTATTGGAAAATGTGAGAGGTTTTATTTGGCCCGAGTTTGAAATGAAAGGGTTGACGCGGATAATGGCCGCACCAGGATATTTATAGCCCTAATTTTATGATAAAAATGATGAAATACCAAACTTTGCCTCTTTTATTGTTTTGGCATAGCCACATTCGTAAAAACGGTGTTTTCCAGAGCCCGGAGGTTCGGTTTTATCTCATTTTTTTACCCGACAACGACGAATCCAATAGGAAGGGTAATGATTTTAGCAGTCTATGTAAGTATGTATGTATTTATGTTCCACGGTAGCGCCAAAACTACCGGCACGATTTTAACGAATGAGGTGTCAATAGATTCGTAACAATAGCCCGGGTAACAAAAGACATATACTTTACGTAGTCGGATTATAGTTTTTTTATAAAAATTGTAGTTACTCAATTTAAATAAACCTATTTGTCAACTAACCTTCAGAAAACGAAATACATTTCGTCGTTCGTTACGAAATGTACGGTTCCGGAGCGCACATTTCCTGTTGCGCGCACGAAGTCAGGGCAACATCAAGAAATATCCACAAGAATTGCTCGCATAAAGTGTAGGTTGATGCATCATCGACATCATCAGTCTATCGCCGTCTACTGATGAACGTAGGCCTCCCCGAATGAGCGCGCACCATCCCGATCTTGAGCAGCCCTCATCCATCCGCTGCCAGCCACCTTATTAAAAAAAATAGGATGATACAATTACAATAATTAACACAGAATTTATCACTTGCAAGTTTAGTATTTAATTTGAAGCGGAAGCCCGCACTTTTGCCCACATGCAGAAGGTTATTGAAATTCTTCGGTGACATCAAAACAATAGGCGCTCGAGTATTTGAGAATCTCATCACCTGCTAGAGTAGTTATAAGCCCATAAACAGAATCAATCGTCCTTTAAACATTTGCCGCGTAAAAACAGAATGCATTTCTAATGGTTAGCCTCACTGGCAACAGTGTTTACAAATTGAAACGTGTGGCTGAGGCATAGCGTGACCAGCATTCAGACCACAGATGAAAAACAATATTGGAATGTAAAGCTTCCACCCGAAATCAGAGGAACAGCGTTAAACGTACCTTATTATAAACGTAAAATACACCGTTATGTTTAGTATCAGAATCCAAACTTTTGATGAATTATAAATGAATCGTCTTGAAATCATAAACAGATTTTTAGAATTTAGATCTATCAAAACGCCTTAAACGTTGGTTTGACGTTTATGATAATACCATTATGCTGTTTTAATAAATCGACACTGTATCAAAACTGTATTATTGTAAGATTCAACTAGCAGAATCTACCTACAGGAAAAGACGTTAATTATCTACTAACACTCTCTTACAAATTAAATACATTTCATCGTTACTGACACAATTCAAACGTAAATAAAGATACCCGTAAGATACCTTTACAAAGCCTAGAATTTACAGGCGAAATAAATGAGATCATAAGCGACCTCTCCTTAAAATAATTGGAAGTATAAAATTTTCTCTCGGAAAAATAATTCTAAACGTTTTTGTACTTTGATCAACTTTTTGCCTCGTAATAAAAATGCCTCATTAGACACGAAGCGACAGGAAGTCTTAGATAAAAAGCCCGCAACAATGAACGACCGTCATCTATTAAGCAAAATAAAAACTTTAAAAAATGCCGCTGAAAACTGAAATAATGACGCAATTTTTCTCTATAAATAGAAAATATAATATTTCTATTTACGGTATAAAATTGAATTTATGAGTTAATTGGGCCTCGTCGGGGACAACGTCTATTTTGTTGCCAGGATATCGAGTCTTCTATTTCAGACTATCATCATAATGCTCCTAATGATTTTCTCATCTTCCTCATATATTAGTGCTCATACGAGTTTTCCAAAGGGGTTGCCACAAGCCACAGCGCACCACTAGGCACATTCCACAGATGACAGAACACCATTTGATCATAGATTAACAAAAATGCATTCGTATTATGTATTACCAAAGTCATTAACAGTTAACAGAAGCCCAATTATCGTAACCATTTTTGATCATAGTCATGTTTCAATCCGCCCGCTGTCTCACTCGCTCACGAGACGCTTAAACGCTTGTGTGAATACGACACCATGCGAAACAGGATTATGGTCACAAATAGTTACGAGAATTGGACTTCTGTAGAATGATTATAGGTACTTATTATCTCAAATCCTGACAAACTGACTAAAAGATAATTAAATTAAATTAAAAATAAAATTAAAATGTTCATGTAGATGTCGACCTTCCTTTCAAAAGCCTTTTGAAAAAAGGCGAAAAAATGTAAGAATGTAATGAAAAACACCATACTTAATACGTTTCAAGTAAAGCTACTGAAGTGAATCTAGAGGCTACAATATAAACATAATCGTTCTGTATCAAGAACGGCGTTGTATTTTTATGCGGGTAGATTGATAATAATAGGGGTCTTTGTTTAGTTGCAGACGCTAAGTGAATGGGCCTTAACGACTTCCAGGGCTGACAGCCTTCCGTTTGTCTTGGCCTTGTTACATTTTAATCTATACTAATATAATAAAGAGGAAAACCAACCAGCTACGCACCACCTGTTATTGGTTTGCTCGCTTCCGTTCTGGAAATTTCGACCTGAAAAATGAACCTCGCGGTCGTCCGAAGACTTTAGTCTACAATGACGAATTTGATCTGACATGACCTGATCATGACATGATCTGATCTGACACAATCTACGGCTGAATTAGCAGCAGCTTTCGACGTTAGCGTCAAAACAATATTGGTCCATTTGCGTCAAATTGGCAAGGTAAAAAAGCTTGACAAATGGTGTTATATGCACGATCTTTAAAAGACTTTTTAAAAAAAATCCTTTTATTAAAACAATACAATACTAGTTTTACTTTACATAGACTTAGCTTATAGTCTATCTTAAATAATAAGGAGACACGATCCCTAGTAAGGAGTCAAGACTACTGTGTTATAGTGACTACTATTTTATCACGACTACTGCGCCGTTTCTAGGCGGACAGGGTGTATTTATTAAAAAGGTATGGTTACTTGTGAGGGTGTTGTAAGTACAGTGGCATCATATGTGTGCGCAACTAGATAACAAGGAATACTATGGGACATTGTATAAGTTTTTGGAATCCATTAAATATCTAATCAATGTCTCTTGTTATAAACAATGAGTTCCTTGTTATATTCTTGGAGGAATAGATAAGTAAATATAATTATTATTAATTATTATTTATCTTATGCAATAAAAAAGTTAAGGGAAGTATACATCTTTTACACCCCCCGTCTTAGATTGGAAATTATACTCAAAAAGGACCTGAGTATTTTCCAACAACAATTACTTTAAAGGCAAGTATATGGAAATTCGAAAAGTAAGTAAAATTTTCAATTATTTATAAAAAAAAATAGGGATTTCGTGGTTCCTTTACATGAGGTATTAAATAAAAAGAAAAAAGAATATAAACTATGAGTACACAATTAAAATTTAAAAAGATACATAATCAATTATTTGTCGCTAAGAAGAAATAATTAAATTACGAATATTTAAAAGAAATTACTATTATTCAGAATAATTGATTATATATATATATTTTTTTTTTAATTCCTAAAAATAATGGTTAAATGAGTTAATATATCAAAGTTTTAATTTAATCTAATATTACATAACATAAAAATAAACATTTTAGTTTGTAATATTATTCCTTATTTACTAAGTAAAACAGAACTACTTAATTTTGTACAAATATTGAACATTTAATCATTTGATTAAATATAAATTATATAAAATAAAAGAAAAATTATTAGTAATCGTTTCAACTAAATTTAAGAAATTAAAATGATTAAATTTTTTAAAACGTGACACTATTGTTTACAGGTTTTCAGGGATTCTATGAGTGACGGTAGAATAATGGGGTTCACAGGGAGCTTCTCTGCTTTCCTGGTGTTGCTGCATCTCGATGTCTTCACTGCGATGACGTTGTCTACCAGGACATCTCAAGGAGTGACAAAATCCAGGTACAAATTCTTCTTGGGCTATGCAGCAGCAGCGATATATTACGTAGCCAATTACACAAACGGCAATTATATATAATAATATAGAGTTTTGTTGCAACTCGGTTTTGTAAGACACTCGGTTTAATTCTTGTTTTATATCTGTCATTTGCTGGGCTTCCGCTTTGAGGTCGTCTAATTTTGCATGGTTGTAGTTTACTGGTTTTATTTCGACAACAGGTAATTTATTCACAAGAGGATGCTTGTACAATTCTTCTATTATATCTATTTTTATTTCAGGTAATTCCAATTGCGTTTTTACTACGCCTTCACCGTGGAGTTTGGTGCTTTGCAGAGTAGCGGTGCAGTATTCATTTAAGGTGAGGATACCGGCACCTTGGAAGTTGATTGTAGTAAAGTTCGATTGACATCCCTCGACAATATTGATAGGGTTTGTGAATAGTAATAACCATTTGTTTTTCGCTAGCCGATGTATAATTTTAAAGTTTCCTTTTGTTGACATGATATTACATAATTCGCTGTATTTTGATTTATCTTGATGTAAAATACTAGTTTCGCAAATTGGATCAGCATTTTCGTCTTGAATGATTAGTGATTTGCAAACGTATTTATTCTCGTCGTAATGTTTGCACGTCGATAGTTCATCTAGGGTTACATAGAACCTTCTATCTCTGGTTAAGCCTACATACTTGCTCTGAACTAATAGGGTGTGATATAAGGAGGATTGGTTATCTTTTTTGGGGAGGGATAGTACTTGGTAACCCACAAAACAATCCTCGTCTACAAGAGGTATTTCTAGAATTGAAACTAAAGTTAAATCTTCTAAATACGCGTTAAGATTACTGATTTTAATTAAATTATGAATATTGCTAAAACTTGGTATTTCTATAAATTTACCAGAATCTGGACTTTTATTTAATTCCTTTACTAAATTACTGTAATTTATTATATTTGCAGGTAATGTTCCAGACAAAGCGGATTCGATGGCGTTCATCAGTTCATCAACTTTAGAATTAATTAACATTAAATTATCTATGACAAATTCATATAATTCGAAAATTGTTTCATGTTGTTTTATTTCCTGAATTTCATTCCTATTTTCCTGTAAGTATTTCTGTATTTTAAGCATATTAAAGTTTATTACGCGTTCATTATATAATATTGAATTAATAGTTTTATTAAAGGAAGCGATAACGGACGTTGTTACTTGTATTTGTTTAGTAACGAGATTTTTAACAGTTTCGCCATACATTAGTTCGAACAGCGTAAATCCGGTAGAAGAATGTCGCGAATTATTATAAGTCATTATAGATATGCTGAGAGCTAATTCCCATGATATATTTTGTGTGTCGCCTACAAGACATCTCATGGTGTCTTTTATTGTGGCGTGGACGCGTTCGACTCCTCCGTTCGATTGGGGAAATTGTGTAAGCGCCTCAGTTTTTTCGATATGTAATATATTGCATATTTTTTTCATGGCTTTAGAAATGAATTCCGCTCCTAAATCTGAATGAACTCGTAGCGGTATTCCGAATTGTTGACAATAATATAATAAAAGTTTAGAGACTTCAGTTGTTGATTTCTCTCTTAAAATGTATGCTGCAAGGAACTTCGTGAGTTCGTCTATAATAGTTAATACATAAATTTTGCGACTACGCTCGCCTATTTCGATTATATCGATATTGATTCGCTCTAATGGTTTCGTAGCGCTTGAGGTTATTATAAATGGCTGTGCCCAATTCCTACGGTCTATTTTATTTTTCTGACAAATATCGCATGTGTTAATATATTCTTTGATTTCTTTATTTAAATTCGGCCATTCGTATCTCAGTTTTATACGTCTAATGGTTTCATCTATACCCTTGTGGGCTGTGAACCTTGAATCGTGATAGTATGAAATAATTTTCTGGCGTTGCTCTATAGGCGGTGTTATTATTTGATTTGTTAGTTCGCAAATATTAAATACGAATTTCTTATCATGAAAGATGTAAGACAGTAATTGTTTTGCTAGGTCTACGTCGAACTCGCGTTCGTAGCGCGTCGTAGCGGGAATGTTTATATAAAGGTTATTGTTCTCTATGTCTTGGTCTATCAATTTAAATTTTAAATTTATTAAAGTTGTGTAAAAATTTAATATATCTTCACAATCTGTGTGGTTATTTCTGTTATAACAGAAATAAAAAGTTCTATCCTTCGTGTAAGGATCTGTAAAAATTTCGACTTTATTTAATTCGGGTTGAAGGTCATTTAGGGACGATCCGAAATATGTAGAAAGTAACTTAAAGGTTTCATCTTGTTCATTTAAATTACACGGTAAAAATAATATAATATGTTTATGTTCATTATAAAAAATAGATTTTGTGAGCTCGTTGATGTCTATTGGTTCGATAGACCCTGCTCGTAGCTGTTGACGAAAGTTTTCCATAATATCACTATCGTCGATAAAGTTTATACACGGTCGAGATAAAGCGTCCGCGTTTTGATTTGTTTTACCGGGCTTATAAACTATTTTATATTCGTATTGTTCTAATTCTAATCGCCATCTTATTAATCGTGAGCCTGGGTCTTTTACTGAAAAGAGCCAAGTCAACGGTTGATGATCGGTAACTATAGTAAATTTTCTACCAAATAGGTATGGTCTAAAATGTTTTATTGACCATTTAATAGCCAAAAGTTCTCTTTCAATGGTAGAATAGCGTTGCTCTGTGTCGCTCAAGGTCCTAGAGGCGTACGCGACAGGTTTATCTTCGCCTAATTTACCTTGTGAAAGGATACTACCTATAGCATATTGAGATGCGTCAGTTGTTAATATAAATTCTTTATTAAAATCAGGGTATTGTAGTATAGGAGCTGACGTTAATAATGTTTTACAGGTTTCCATTGCTTTATCGCATTCAGGAGTCCATATAAATTTTTCATTTTTCTTTAAAAGTTTAGTTAAAGGTTTAGTGATATTTGAAAAGTTTGGTATAAAACGTCTGTAATAACCTGCTAAGCCTAAAAATGCTTTAATTGACTTAGTATTTTTTGGTTGAGGAAATATTTTGACGGCTTTAATTTTATCAGGATTTGGCTTTATGCCTTCGTCCGATATTATGTGGCCAAGATAAGCTACTTCCTTTCTGAGGAATTCACACTTATCCGGTTGTAATTTTAAATTGTATTCGCGTAATTTTTTCAATACGTTTCTTAACTTTAAATCATGTTCTTCTAAGGAGGATGCGTAAATTATTATGTCATCTAAATAGACAAGACAGTGATCGCCACTGAGACCACTAAGTATATTATCCATGACTCTTTGAAATGTGGCGGGCGCATTTTTCAAACCGAAGGGCATCCGAGTGAACTCAAAATGACCTTCTTCTGTTGAAAAAGCTGTTTTCTCAGTGTCTTCCGGGTTGATTTCAATCTGATGGAACCCGCTCGCTAAATCGAGTGTTGAAAAATATTTGCTTTTCCCTAATTTATCTAGAATGTCTACTATGTTAGGTATAGGGTATTTATCACTTTTAGTAACTTCGTTGAGCTTACGGTAATCGATAACCATGCGCCACTTTATCTTACCGCTGGAGTCGGCTTTTTTGGGGACTATCCAAATCGGTGAATTATACGGGCTATGGCTAGGTCTAATTATTTTTTGTGCAAATAAATTTTTTATTTGAGTTTTGACTTCCTCTTTGTGTACCTGAGGATACCGATAATTTTTCGTATACACTGGCGGTGAATCTCCAGTGTTTATGGTATGTTTTACTACATTGGAAAATGTGAATTTGTCACCATCGAGGTAAAATATGTCCTTAAAATCTTTACAAATTTGCAAAATGTTTTCGCGTTCTTCTTTATTCATATGTGCCGTACGAATTAATTCTTTAATTTTTTGATCGCGATTTATACTAGTATTTTGTTTTGTAGTAAATAAAAGTTCTCTTATCTCAACGTATGAACCGTTCATTTCAGGTATATTTATCTCAATATCCTTGAATGAAGTATTTATACATGTTGTAAAACCGATAAAGTTCTCGACTTTAATCAGTGACTCTGGGATTAATAATTTATTGGAGTGTAAAGAGCATTTTTCTATGATTACGTCTCCGTTTTCAATGTTAGGTATTTTAACTGGAATTTTTTGTTCGGTGCGGGCTTTAATTAAAACAAAATTTTCGCGTGTAACCTGAGTATTATCTGGTAAAGATAATTTAATTTTGTTATCGTGCGTGTTTATCGACGCTTTGAATCTTTTTAAGAAATCAATGCCCATTATTCCGTCGTATGGAATATCTATTTGAACAACGTAAAATTTATGCGAAAGATTATTTGTTATAGGCAACTCTACGTATTCTGAGATTTCTAATTTTTGTTCGCATATACCTTTTATTTGAATTTTTTCTTTAAATGTTTTTAAGTTTTTAATTTGCGATGTTACTTTAGGAGAAATAGTACTGACGGCGGCGCCAGTGTCGACTAAAAATTTCATTGAGATATCGCCTACAAAATGTTTTATAAATAATAATTTATTTAATTTTTCGCCTACAATATTATTTATGGCATATTTATTTGTATTTAAATTTCGAGCAGATTCATGAGGACTTCGGCCTCGTCTTCGGAGGACGGCTGCTCGGTTGTGTCCTCCGGCTCCTCGTTTAAAGAATTTATTGTTTTTTTATCGTTAAAATTATTTTTTGATTTATTACTGTTGCTGGGGCCCGGATGCAATTTCCTACAGAAGTCGATTGTATGCCCCTGCATTTTACAATGCGTACAAAATCTATCACTTTTATTCGATATTCTATTATTATCGTTCGATTTATTGTTTTGCACGTAACTCGAAGATTTTTGAATTGAATTACGATAATTAGATGTTTGTCTATTCGTATTATACGTCTCAGAATTCCTACGTATATTATTGTTTTTACTGTAGAATTCGAGGGCTCGTTCCTCTTCTAGTGCAAATTTGAAAGCTTCGTCGGTCGTAGTAGGCCTACGGGATCTTGTGACATTATAAAAATGCGGATCTAACCCGACTAAGAAGTTATTCATTAGAAGCTTATCATATTCACTACATAAAATACCAGATTTGTCATTAATAATTTCTGTGTTTGATAAAAGCTCATTCTTTAAATTTTCGTAATATTCTACGAAACGCGCAACGGATCCTCTTTGCTTTGCGTGCTGAGATTCCAATAAGATTGCACTAAGGGTTCGACATTTATTAAAATGCGCATCTAATTCGTCTAAAAATTGATTTAGATCAGAAAAATTGCGTCTGTTAGCAAAACTAGCTGCTTTACCTTCTAATTGCGATATAGCTGCTGGCAATAATAATAATTTTTGTACACTGTTCGCCCAATTTTGTGCTTGGCGACAGTTTCTTATAAAAATGTTTAAATTATTTGTATTTTCGCTAAATTTTGGTATAAGACTAAATAATTGATTTGTAGGTACCAAGGGATCTAGCTTGATGTCCAGGGCCTTTTGATGATGGCTGGCAGAGTCGTGGGCACCTGGTTTGGGATCGGTCGACATATTTTTGATTGTCTTGGATCGTAGCAAAATTTTATTTAAAAAAAATGGATACAAGGACGGAAAAAGAGAGCGAGGGAGATCCACACCCTAAAAGCACGAGAAAATATGAAAGACTTACAGTGTCAATATCGACGTCTTCATTTGCCCCTCGTTGTATGCTGCAACGTTCGGATGGCTCCTCGGCTGGGCTGCGGCTCACGCGGCGACGATGATTCTCTGAGAGTTTTATCGGAGAATTTTTTCGCGACGCGGGTGGGCGCAAGGGATCTTTCCGAAGCGATTCAAAAATGTCCTTTTTGCAACTTTGCTTATCCTACCGACTGCGCCAAAATGTTATATGCACGATCTTTAAAAGACTTTTTAAAAAAAATCCTTTTATTAAAACAATACAATACTAGTTTTACTTTACATAGACTTAGCTTATAGTCTATCTTAAATAATAAGGAGACACGATCCCTAGTAAGGAGTCAAGACTACTGTGTTATAGTGACTACTATTTTATCACGACTACTGCGCCGTTTCTAGGCGGACAGGGTGTATTTATTAAAAAGGTATGGTTACTTGTGAGGGTGTTGTAAGTACAGTGGCATCATATGTGTGCGCAACTAGATAACAAGGAATACTATGGGACATTGTATAAGTTTTTGGAATCCATTAAATATCTAATCAATGTCTCTTGTTATAAACAATGAGTTCCTTGTTATATTCTTGGAGGAATAGATAAGTAAATATAATTATTATTAATTATTATTTATCTTATGCAATAAAAAAGTTAAGGGAAGTATACATCTTTTACAATGGGTGCCCAACGAACTCAATGATCGCCAGCGCGAAGTACGCGTCGAGACGTGCCTTGCACTGCTCAACAGACACACAAATGAAGGAATTTTGAACCGCAATGTTACCTGCGATGAAAAATGATTTCTGTTTGATAACCGCTAGCGCTCAGCAAGTTGGTTGGATCCTGGTTCAGCACCTAAACAATCCCCTAAACGAAAACTTAGCCCTAGAAAAGTGATGGTCACTGTTTGGTGGTCTAGCGCCGGTGTGATTCATCACAGTTTCTTACCAAACGGGGTGAGCATTACTGCAGATGTGTACTGTGAAGAACTGAACACAATGATGGAGAAGCTGGCACGAGATGTGCCAGCTTCTCCATGCAATGCAAGCAGCATTGGTCAATCGCTCGTCTCCGCTGCTCCTGCACGACAACGCGCGACCTCATACTGCACAGCAGACGGTCTCCAAGTTGCAAGAACTGGGGTTGGAAGCTCTCCGTCATCCGCCCTACTCACCAGACCTTGCGCCTACAGACTTTACTACTTTTTCCAGAATTAGGATAACTTCTTGGCGGGAAAAAAATTCATTACCCGAGAGGCAGTACAAAATGCCTTTGAAGAATTTGTTGCCTCCCGTCCAGCTGATTTCTTTAAGAAGGGCATTTCTTTATGAATGCATTTCTTTAAGAACTGCCACTGCGTTGGCAAAGATGCATTTATTGCAGGGGTGATTACTTCGATTAATACAAATAAAAAATACATGAAAAAAATTGGTTTAAATTTTTTCATACAATACGGCAATTTCATAGGTAAAGACCTAATATTCAACAGTTTTTATTTTTTTATTATCGAAATAAAAATTTTTGAATTTGAAATCCCACCACAGTAAAACATACACAGGGAGAAAAGTTATATGGCAGTTAATTCTTTGCTACCCTACGGCATTGCCTTTCATGAAATAACTTTTATAAAGCACAATTAAAAAATAAGGTATTGAGATTAGTTTCTAGAGCCGGCTCACACCGAAATGAGACGCGGCGATGCGCCACGGCCGCTAGCCCGGTGTAGCTCGAAATTCGAACTCTTGAATCTTATTTGTTATGTTAGAAAAAAAAACCTACACCATAATTTCCGAGATATTAACAATTGTGTTTAACATAATTGCTAATATCTCCGAATATTATATTCATACACTTGTCCCTAAAGTTGTACGAAACATAGTGATGTCATATTATTATGATCCGCGGTTTTCATATAGAGCGATTTCACGGAACCTGTGAAATTATCTAAACAAATCACAGTACCTTTAAAAACATTGATTTTTACTAAACGGTTTTTTCTGAGATATCACTAATATATTAGAGTAATCAACAGATAAAAAATCTGTCTATAATGTCATTACATATAGGTAGGTAGGTAATAGGTCTAAATATATTAAGATCTACATAGACAACCACGAGGTTCTCGATATAAAATAATTGAATTATGAGTATGTTGCCAGCCCTGTCTGTCAGTTTTGGCAGGATGAAGTGATGGACGATACTCGGTAATCGATGCGGCTGCACCAAATTACAATAATCCGTTTAATTAAAATCCTCCATGTTATCCGGGTATTATAATTCGGGTTAAAGGTAAAACTACTATTAATTTAATGTTTTTTCTAAATATCTATCTATTGGTAAATAATAATATTCTTTCTATAAATAAACGGTGGAGGGGGTTAGGTGACCCTTCCCCCTTCCCTTCCCTCCCCTCATCGCTCGTGAGCGAGTGAGACAGCGCGCGGAATGAAACAGGACTTCATAGTCCTGTGATGTAATTATTCACAAATAGTTACGAGAATTGGGCTTCTGTTAACTGTTAATGACTTTGGTAATACATAATACAAATGCATTTTTGTTAATCTATGATCAAATGGTGTTCTGTCATCTATGTAATGTGCCTGATGGTGCGCTGTGGCTTGTGGCAACCCCTTTGGAAAACTCGTATGAGCACTAATATAAGTATACCTAAGGTAGATGAGAAAAGCTTTAGTAGCATTATGATGATAGTCTGAAATAGAAGACTCGATATCGTGCACAACCCTATCGTTTATTCTTGAGATTGATTGTACTGCAATGTGCAAGGTGCTTAATTGCCAACGCAATATCTTCTATAGTATTCTAGAGATCAAGATACACCAGGTGGTAAAAAAACAATCCCTTCGGAGTTGGTGGCATCGCGTTATGTGCGTATATATCACTAGACACACACTTCTTAGACGTTATTTTAATGAATTCCTCCACAGACATTGCCTAATGTACCACCATCCCCCGTGTTTCACTAACATCGTAAATAAAAGTGCCCGTCTCGAGACCGAAGATTTACAGCCTAACCTTTCTCTTTCGATAAAAGCATTTTATTTATACTGTAATTTTTTTCATTTTTCATAATCATTTTAATATGTTCATTGTATTTTGTGGTGCCGGGAAAAATTACATTTAAATAATACTTCTTGACTAAGAAATTCGTCCCATTTTAGAGACAACACTAGTACTTAAATGTTTAGTATTAGGCGACCGAATAAGCTCTCCAAAAGATACTGCAAAGTCCTCATCAAAATACACGAATAAGGGCTATAACGTAACAAGATATGCAGTCCTTTAATTATTATTCCTCCAATTTGGGTGCACTGATGACTATTGTACACACTATAGATACTCTATCCATAGCAGCGTCGCCTGGTAACAGTTATTGACAAACATCCCCACCGTATCCCGGCGGGTTAAGGGCCATTTCGCATTGACAAATTCAAGACGAGATGTCGTTGACAAATCAACCCTATTTCCAAGTGGGAGAGTTTAAATGGTAAATTTGGTACGTGTTTGTTGCATTTTATTCCCTATTGCGTGCTGCGAGGGTTGAGAATGTTGTAGCATCGGCTGTAGGTATGCATGGGGTAATTCCAGACGGCTAGACGACCAGACTAGGGGGTACTGTGGTCTAGGCTATAGCTATACGTGTATGGGGTGAGACAACTTTTGTTTTGTGAATGGACTCGAATTTGATGTTTGTTTTGGTAATCTGACTTGGCTGGGAAGTTGAATGTGTACTTGTTTATATCGTTATTACGTTATCATCACAGGTTTTAAATATGAAATTCCTTACATATGAAATTGGCGTTTTGTCGTACTGGCCACTTTGATGTCAAATATATCTTCTTTTGGTTAGGAATTCCAATTTCAAATTTATACCGCTATTTACTCATGCATTTGTGTTTCAAAAACCGTAGTTGATTTGTTTTTTCCTCTTTTGGCTTTTTCTTTGCGTGACTCTGTTTACAAAATGGAAAACTTGAAATAACGTATTATTTTTTGAGTACGAGTTCCACCGTGGCACCAGTGCTGCAGAAACTGCTCGAAGGATTAATAATGTGTATGACAGCGGTGTCGCAAAAGAAAACACAGTGCGTTTTTGGTTGCAACGTTTTTGTTCTGGAAATTTCGACCTGCAGAACAAGCCCCGTGGGCGGCTGGAGACTAAAGTTGATAATGAAAAATTGAAGGCTATTGTGGAAGCCATCGCAAACCACGTTCGAGTTAGCTGCAGGCTGCGGTGTTAGTGATAAGACTGTTTTAATCCACTTGAAGCAAATTGGGAAGGTGAAAAAGCTTGAAAACCTCATGAATTGAGTGCAGCAAACCGACAAACGCGCGTCGACTGCTGCGTTACATTACTCAACCGGCACATTAATGAAGGGATTTTTAATCGAATAATTACCTGTGATGAAAAGTGAATCCTGTATGATAATCGGAAACGCTCATCGCAATGGCTGAACCGTGGCGAACCAGCCAAAGCTTGCCCCAAGGGAAAATTGACTCAAAAAAAGTTACTTGTGAACGTTTCGTGGACTAGTGCCGGTGTCGTTCACTACAGCTTTCTTAAATCTGGCCAGACGATTACGGCAGATGTCTATTGCCAGCAACTGCAAATCATGATGGAAAAGCTAGCTGCTAAAAAACCGAGGTTGGTCATTCGCTCTAGGCCACTACTGCTTCAGGACAACGAGGACAACGCTACACCACACACTGCACAACAGACGGCTAACAAATTATAGGAGCTTCAATTGGTATGTCTAAGATACGCACCGTACTTCCCGGACCTTGCTGCAACAGATTAACATTTTTTTTTTTTTATTTGGATAACTTCTTCCATAGGAAAAAATTCAACTCCGATGGGGCAGTCCAAAGCGCCTTCAAAGATTTTATTGATTCCTGTCCGAATAGATTTTTTTAGTAAAGGAATCAATGAACTACCTATGAGATGGCAAAAGTACATAGATAGCAATGGTATATACTTTGATTATATAAACTATGTTAAAAAAAATCGACTTTAAGTTCCTCCTTTACAAAACGCAAATTTCATATGTAATGACCTAATATTATGATCATAGATATTTGATACTATGATAACTTACCACTTATTAATGATGTTATAACATGTAAGTTATAATGTACTAGATGTTTCCCGCAACTTCGCACGCGCAAAAGAAAATTTCACGGGAACCATGCATTTTGCCGCGATAAAAAGTAGACTATGTCCTTCTCCGTGCTCTACTCTATATCTGTGCCAAATTTTGTTTCGGAGGCTATTCGAATTTGAAATTGCAAACAAACGAACATACAAACAAACCTTTCCTCTTTATTATACTAGTATAGATTTGAGCCTAAAATTATTGAAATAATGATGTTGCAGTTGAAATTAAAAGTACATCAACATTTTATTAAAGTAAATGAAATAAAACAGCTGTGTAGTAGGCACTCGTAAATGTAAAACTACAGTTGAAGCAATATATTATATTACTATGTTTAACTACTATAAGGGATTATTACCTATAATTTTTTGTAATTATCGCATTTCGATGTTACATTATGCAGGGGCGTGCGCTCCATATAGGCAGAAATGCAGTGCTTTACTTGTCATTCACAGATATTTTAATAAAACGTTCGTACGTTTTAGATGACTTTAATTAATAGTAAATAAATTAATTTAAAAAATATAATAACTTTAAAACGCCTAATATTTTATAAATAGCAACTCATTTCATGCCGTTGCGTTCTGCAGGACATATCATCGCATGTATGTGTAATTTTCATACTTCGCAAACGCACACACCCATGAATATCGACATGATTATATAGCGTAAACTCCCGCGGCAGGCGATGGCTCTCGGCTATCCGATCGCTTCCGAAAACCGCCGAACTGGCTTGTCGGAAATTATTCGTTGCCTATAATCCGAGTAAAAATAATAGACGGAAATCTAATAAATCACGTATGCACATTATGCATTTTTGCTTAGTAAGGTTTTATTTGTTTAAATAGAAGAAACGTTTTGTGTTTCGCGGGGGCCATATTGCATATTTCATGTGATAAGCATTGTTTACAATTTAATCGCTCCAGTTTATTTATAGTTTTCTTAAAAGATTTATCATTTTAACATTTGAAAGTGTGTACATTTAAAAGTTTATTACTGAGTTTCTATAATAATTGTAGTGATTTGTTTTTACTAGTGCGTTTGTTGATTTCTTTAAAATGTTATTTGATTGTGAGGTTTGTGTTAAAAATGTTGTTTATTAAAAATTAAAAATAACCAGTTCTCACAATTGTCATTCAGTGAAAAGATTCAAATTCTGTCTAAAGGTAGGTGTGTACCCGAGTTACAACAATTAAACTAGCAAGAAAATAATGTAACTCAAAAATTTCATGTTAAAAGTTATGAAACGTATAACTGGCTGTGTGGTTGTGTACACACGATTAAATTATATTGTTTTCCTTGTATATTATTTAGTAATTTACATCGGGATATAGTAATCTCAAGTAACTGGAACCTTGAATATGTGAAAATTGAAGCTGACTGACTGGTGAGTAGTTATAATATTTTAAAATATGCTTATTATTTTACTTATTAGAATTTCTTCCGCCGCGACGATCGATCGCTGTTTTGTCTGCGTTGCCGTAGAAGATGTACATGAATAGTAGTACATCTAAGACTTGCTCTGTTGGCATGGTTTCGACTTAGAGATCCGTCGCTTGGCTGTAGCTATGCTAAAAATCTATAAACGAAAAAGTTTTTGTGACCGAGTACTTCGCCGCATACCCAGTGTCATAATCCTGTGCACGCCACTGACATTATGCATAATACTCCATTGTCAATTTATTAATATAATTCACTTATTCACTCATTTTTCGCAATTTATTTAATTATACCAATGAATGTTGCAAAAAAAAGTATTTGGTGTTAAGTTTCTGTAAAACCCTCATCAAACGAAAGTAACTAACACGACATATAAGTTTATCTTTTGAGATGCGGCGAATAAAACGCTGCTCACATATCTTCTAATTACTATCAGGACCGCATAAACTGTACTAGATGGTCGTAAAAATTGACACCAACATTGAAACAATATGGACATTGATTTTATTAGGGTCCGCAATAGGGAAAAATCGATATAGACCTTGGAAATTCGGCCCCTTTGCTCGCCACATATGACCGTGAAAGACTACTTAAGAGATGAATGAGACCTCTCGGCGTCTAAAGTTCCCATTTGAACGTAATTATATGTAAAAAATAAATCCTTCATTGAAAAATAATTATGTTTACAGGTAAATAAGCCCTTCATATTTACAATATAAGACAAAACCATACACTACGAGCTTCTTGTGAAAGTTCAAAGGAGTAAGCGGAGTGACGTATTTACTATTTGGAGATGCTGTTTTTGGGATGATTAAGTTTGACAGTTTGTGCTAAGTTGGTAGATAACTTTTCATGCTGATGGCTTATAATTCGTCCTTTCTAACCTATGGTGACTTCTGACAACACTGACCACATTATGTTTTCTTAATGTGACCCACACCTATATCATGGCCCCATTAGGTACGAAAAGATGTTTCAGGATGCAGTTTGCATTCTAGGTCGCATTGGACTTTTAGTGATAAAGTGACGACAGGTCACGGCTCGCGCAATACGTTACAATAAACAATTCCTGTTGATGCCAAGAGAATTTCATTATGAAACAAAACAACAGCGAGACGGAGTAAGTTTCGTGCTTGTGACGTGCATTAATTGCCTACTTGAGAGGCATAATTAAGGCAGCAGCGACGGACGTACTAATATTAATATGATGTCATTCGTAAAAGGCAGAAGTTAACTTTATGGCTCAGCGCAAACGGGCTACATGCTACCGTGACCGGTGGCTATCGACTTGGTGATACGCTTTTTCATAGATTTTGTATAGACTCGCCACTTATGGCCGGATGCAAATAATACAAAACACATTTAAATTTTTTCTTGCTCCGTGTCAGTGCGCCAATACTAGGGTACTTAGCTAAGACTCATTTTCACCAAACAACATAATATGAATGAATAACTGGACTTTTTAGTGTCTTAGTAGTGATTTACAATTGTACCTCTTTTTGATAGTTATAATATCACCCTTCCTTCTCCTTCCTCCAAAGGCTTCAAAAGTTATTACTTCGAAGGAATTCAGCACTGTAGCGTCGGAATCCTAAACGCGCAAGTAGTGACCAAAATACATTAGGGAAGCGGAACAGTAATTATGTAAACATCCAAGTCCCAGGGGCATTAAAATTGCTTAGTAATCGTCCAAATGACGTGTCGTTAACCCCCGAATATCTCCATTCCTAACACGAGCAAATGTGCCCGGGTCACGAGCAATTTGATAAGCAATGACCTACGACAATACCTTTACTTTCTCATTATCAATTTAGTAAATCAGAAAGCCGAAAATGGCGACCCAAAGATCAGAAAATTTTAATGTTTTTTAAATTTACTATGGGATTACGTGAAACGTGCTTTTTAAGGTTAAAAAATTGCTTAGTTATATTTAATCTTATATTTATCTACTACATAATATACAGTTTTTAAACTGGAAGTCTAGACTCATAGATTCTAAAGTAACGACTCTAGACAAACTTTTTTAAATTAAATTAAATAAAAACTTAAAAAATGGATTAGTAGTTAGGACTATAAAAACTTTTGTCTGTCACCAGAAGCCCAATTCTCGTAACTATTTGTGATCATAATATAATCCTTTTTCGGTCCGCGCTGCCGTGTTACTCGCTCACACACGAATACGCGATAGACGCGTGTGTGAATGCGACTACGCGCGGACCGAAACAGGATTACAATCACAAATAGTTACGAGGAATTGGGCTTCTGAAGATATTACATTCGCTTCCTGAGCTAGGTAAAATAGTTTATATGCCTTCTTTCTCAATCTCATTGCACCTATCGCATAAAATATAGAAATTGTAGTCTCTGAAATCTGAATGTAGAAGTTTCATTTGGGTTTCAAATCGCAACTATGCCAACATTTTTGTCACTCCAAAGAATGTCAGTGGTAAGTATAGCTAAATCCTATTATACTCCATTCTGAACCCCAATTCTCAATATTAACTTGTCATTTTAGTTTTATTGAATTATAAATGTATCGTCTTGAAATCATATACCGATTTTTGGGGATTCGGGACTTGTAACTGTATGTATTATTGCAGGATTTAATTAGCAGAATTGCCTTCTAAACAAAAAAATTATACTCGAACAAATTAATGAGTCTTTGTATTTTTCAATTGCGCGATGAATCCTACTAATATTATAAATGTCAAAGTTTGTGAGGATAGATGGATGGATGTTTGTTACTCTCTCACGCAAAATTTACTGAACGGATTTTGATAATATTTGGTATGGTATATTGTAAGTAGTTTAGGCTCTGGATTAAAACATAGTAAGTGATATTTAAATAGGAAGCATTATGGCCATATTAGGCTTTGTTTACATTTAAATAACATAGAATTGGAACGGAGTTAAGCAGCAGTGGTGCAAAATATGTGTCGACTGTGAGTGAAGCGACGCCGGCCATAGCCTGGGACTATGCTGCAGAATCCGTAAGCCGGAGCACTGAAAATAGAACTGAGTTCTAATACAATAGAGTTGAAAATCAAAGTGTCGAGTGTCGAGCTGTCATATATAACATTGACAATTGACTGACAATTGACACTTGTGTGTTCGATTTCCAGCTCTATTGTATTAGCGCAGAAATCTATTTTCGATGTTCTGAATTTTCCGGATTCCGGATAATATAGTCCCAGCCTAAGCAAAACGTCTGGCCGTGACGTCGTTGCGTCACGTCTTAATGACTGAAAAAAATGAATGTAACAAAAAATTAATTTACAAAAATCTGTGGCATTACAACCAGTAGTTATGTTCTGCTCCACTGTTCCCCGAACAGTGGATGGACCGATCCTGTGGGACCTCTTGTTGGACTATCCCCTGCTATGGATAATAGAGGAGATGGATGTATTTTGCCAGGCGTTTGCCGACGACATCGTGCTTGTTTTCGAAGGTGATACGGCTCTATAAATAGAACAAAAAGCAAACAGGGTGCTCGATAAAATAAAAGAATGGGGTAAGGCCAACAAACTTAATTTCGCACCACACAAAACCTGTGCACTGGTCTCGACTAGAAAATTAAAATTTGACGTGCCACGACTCAAAATGGGGAGTGTGGATATAAAATACTATGAAGATATAAAAATACTGGGTTTGACGATCCACAGCGGCCTAACCTTAAATAAACATGTCGGAAACGTTTGCCAGAAGGCAATCGCCCGCTACAAGCTTTTAGCTAGGACAGCCAGAGTGGGCTGGGGGCTTAACCCCAAAGTAGTAAAAATTATATACACCGCGGTTATAGAACCCACTATTTTGTATACAGCAGCATCGTGGGCACCCACCGCGGAAAAGATGGGGGAAAAGAGGCTCAACTCCGTCCCCGTTGGATTTTGCCCAAAAGATTTGCAGAGCATATCGGACCGTCTTCTTGAACTCTGCAGTGCTGTTGACTGGGATACTCCCTCTTGATCTCAGAATACTCGAAGCTTCGAGACTTTATGGGATCAAGAAGGGCATGTCACACCCGGCACTGAGGGACAGGGAGGTGGAACGAATGGCTCCTGCGATTGAGGACCCACATCCGGCAGAGCAGGTGGAACTTAGGTTCGGGTTGGTAGACGAGGAAACTTATGCCGACGTGGTTAACAGCCACGTACATAGGATCTATACGGACGGCAGCAAGATTGAGGGTCGGGTCGGAGTCGCCATTTCTGTCTGGGAAGGCGAGGCCGTCAAGCTTGCATTGTCGCCGCATTGCACAGTCTACCAGGCCGAACTCCTAGCGCTCCAAAGAGCTGTAAGTATAAGCCTGCAAGAGTGGAGTGACAAAGGTCGGTATCCTCAGCGACTCCAGATCGGCCATCCAGGCGGTCACCCTTGAGCGGCAGGGCTAAGGGGGAATGAAAGGGTAGACCAGTTAGCCAAGGAGGCTGCTCTGGGATTGAAACCCGACTACGATCGATGCATACTTCGCCGTAGTCGGGTAAAAAGGGGACCTCCGCGGCCGCCGACCGCCGTCAGTTCAGTTAACTACGAGTGTTTTTCGAGTTAATTTCGAGCGATACCTAAAGTGAATAGTGCGATTACTCTTTACGAATTACGATTACGACTGCTTACGATTTGGATATTTCGGCGTGTTGGAAGACCAGAGGCCCGATTTTCGTATTTAACATCGACTTTCAACTTACCATCAATTCATTATAAATTAATCATCCTGTTATCATAAATTGACCAAAAGTCGGTATTTTACTACATTTAAAATCCCATTACAGTAATTTTGAAATTACATTGACTACAATTCATATTTAAAGCCAGTATAAAGACAGCTGTTGCTTGACGTTTGTCCGATCCAGTGTTGCAAATTATTGCCACACAAGGCGCGTCTCCTGCTCGTCTATTTTGAAAAATTACACAAAATTATTGAAATTCGGGCGTGGCATGCACATTTGTGTACGCATACACAATGTTTTTGTCTTCCGAGACGGACGGAAAACATTCCCCGTGCGGGTAGAGAGGGGAAGGCAAAAAAGTGATTTGTGCGTAAAATAAATATTTTTATGTTATGACATTAAAAAATGATAGACATGTCAAAGTGAAAAAAAAATCCGGCTGATGGTTCGGTTCGAGTCAAATTGGAATCAAGTTTATAAATATAAGAGAATACCGTTTTCTATGGATAAGGGGTTCGCTCAATCTACAATCAAGCTTCGATACAGTAATAATAATTGCATCTAGGTGTAGTTCGTCGTTTGACATTTGTTTGAAGTTTAGTAGAATACCATTTTGCTGTTTGATAGGATCCAGACTGTATCGAACAAGTATCGAAGCTGCATTATTGTTGGATTAAAATAGCAGAATCGACATTCAGACCTGTGTTGATGTGGAAATTCAAAGTCAAATAAATAGGCACAGGTACACGCTTGGAAAACGTTACTAACTTACCACTTGCCAGCGATTTTAGTTGTGCTTTAAGTAGTAGGTAGGTTCCAAGTGTAGGTGCTGTAGGTTCGCACAACCATACCTACTTATTTAATTTCTTCGTAGGTACATAATTTTTTGCCATAATAATACACTAATAGGGCCTATTTCACAATCTACACATAAATATCAGATAACTTATTCGCATATTTTGTGTTTGTCACTCGATTTAAAGTAAGCGACAAAAAATTTCGAATAAGATATCCGACACGAATTAGAAGATTGTGAAACGGGCCCTGACTAGTTTTGCCCGCGGCTCCGCCCACGTAAATACCGTATCCCACGGGATGACTGTAAAACCTAATTACCTTGTTTTACTTTTTTTTTTGGATAAAAAGGAGTCAATGTGTTAATCCAGAGCTTAAACTACTACCATACCAAATTACCAAAATACCAAATTTCATCAAAATCCAGTGAGTAGTTTTTGCGTGAAAGAGTAACAAACATATTTCCATCCATCCATCCATCTTCCTCACAAACTTTGATATATATAATAGTAGTAGGATGTGCCAGATAGCACAGTACACATAATATTATTTCTACTGTGCAGACTGTGTAAGTTAAAACGTAGTCAGCAACTGTGTAAGTCAGACAGCATACATTGAAAAAGGTATTTTATGTAAACTGTTACTACTTACTACTTATAATAGAAAATAGACAGACAAATTACCTTTCTGATTTCTTTTTTAAATGAGATTATAGGTTACTAAATTATTATCTTTTTTTTTTCTTAACTTAATGTGTAAATTAAATTCTGACGATTTGTCTAAAGTCTTAAGATAGAAGAGTACCTACCTAACTGTGTTTTTCGTAATACCTTATTTTTAACTCCCAATCCATCTTTTTAAGTTAGTCTAGTCTTGAGTTAATTAGCCAGCTGAATAAAAACTGGGGAGATCACACTAGATTACCTTTTTCTACTTAGACCGATTGAGCTCATTAGAACTGTACGGCGCGGTGCTGACCGGTCCCTAAGGGCCGATTCACACCGAAATGGCAGCGGAGCGACCAGCAGCATAAGCAGCACAATTTTAAACTTCATCATTATTACAATAAAATTCAGTTTCGCTTGAGACAAACGCCGCCGCTCACGGCCGCCGATGGCCGCTAGCGACCGACTGCCATTTCGGTGTGAATCGGCCCAAAAGGCTGCCACAGACGAGAGGCCGATCGTTTCAGTTAAAACTGACGTCAGTTCGACCCTTAGATTAATAACGCCTAGATAGTCTTCAAACAAACGCATCGTACAAAGTAAGGCAAGCAACAGACATAGATGTAGGCGTAAGCATTACATACCGACACACACACAAAAGTTTAATGTTGTGGAGTGTGTTCAGTTTTAAGGGACTATTTCCACGGAAAATATTGCTCTTAAAATTGGAATTATTGTATTTGTTTTTCTTAATATTGTGAGATGTAAAAATATAACTTATGTTTCATTTTGAACCATCTAAACACGATTTGTAAACATTATTTATATTAAACTGGTATTAAGGAATATATTAAGGATTACTTACCTTAATACTGAAAATACTTTAAACTGACAGTTAAAAAATCAGAAAATATTAAAAACTTTGTCTTAGTTGCAACTATTAGTTAGCCAAAAAAAATTTGAAATAAATTTCTTATTACTAGTAACATTTTCACAATTCACAATAGGACAGCAAGATGGCGACAAAATGTGATTTTGTTTTGAAATGTTTTAAATATTTTGCATAATGCAAGTCAAGTTGTAGTACTTACATATGAAATGTTATGCCCTAAGCTTTTTTAATTCTTTTCCGATGCATTGTGACACCCTATAACGACACAAACCGTCATAATGTCCGACTATTAAAAAATAGTCGGGAGATGTAGTATACACTAGCGCTTGACAACTGACGGGTCGTTCGAACAAGCTGAGCCGATATGGCTGAGTATCATTTGCTTCACTTTTCATGCGCGTACTAGATTTCTAGGCGTTTTAATCTAAGGTTCGGCCTGAACGGATTCGAGCACACACACGGAAAATCGCATCTGGTTCAGCATTTAGGGTTCCGTTATATTTAAGAAACCCTTATAGTTTTGCTCTGTCTGTCTCTCTGTCTGTGCGCTCTCCTAGCTTCTGTAATAACTTTATGACAATAACTTTTGAAGTAATTCAAAGAAAACCTATTGCGCGTTGATAGTTACGGAACCTTCCTTAGAAATATCGTGACATGCTCTTGGTTAGGTTATTACTTTATTAATTAATTGTATTTTGCTGTAACCGTAGTCACGCTATGGACGAATTCGAATTATTGTGCCATACATTTTTCCAGTAATCATTTCATTAATAGTAATAATTGTAAATTATTAATTCCAGTAATAGTAATAATTGTTATAGAAATCATTTCTCTTTGTTTTATAGTAATAGTCTTTAGATTTTATCAACCATAGTGGCTCTAAAGTTTCAAATACTTCAATGAACTCTAATAAATATTCTTTAGAACACGTTGCCATTTTTAGGGTTCCGTACCCAAAGGGTAAAAATGGGACCCTATTACTGAGACTTTGCTGTCCGTCCATCTGTCACCAGGCTGCATCTTAACCTTCTTATATCGTGATAGCTCGACAGTTGAAATTTTCACAAATGATGTACTTAGGTATTTATATTGCCGTTATAACAACAAATACTAAAAACAGAATAAAATAAAAATTTGAGGTTCCCATACAACAAACGTGATTTTTTACGTTTTGTACGGAACCCCTCTTGCCGACTCGCACTTGACAGTTTTATTTTACACTCGAATTTTATTACCGTTCAGTTCAACTTTATTACCGTTCAGTCCATCCGTACAGGTCAGAATTGGTGTTGCCAACTTAGTTGTTTTACAAAGTTTTACTACTAAATTTAGTATTTTATTGCCTCTCTAGTAGGAATTTAGTTGTTGGTAGTGGTTTTGTAGAAAATAGCCAGACATTAATCATAAGATGCAAAATACTATGGTAGCACGCCATTTTGCATATGCTATTATGAAACCTTATCATAAGTTTTTTTGTTATCATTAATTTGTAATTAAAATGACACGGTTATCATTAATAACAAAAATAAAGAATCAATATCACAAAACTATCAGTACCTACTTGTAAACAGTACAGCACATTACTAACAGCTGGTTGACAACGAGGTAGTGACTATTTATTAATCTGTGATATAACCCATGCCCCAATACCTAAGATATCTAATACCAACTTCTGAAATGATAACTAGTTCTTTTAGTCTTCAGTCTTAGCCGAAAAAGACCGTTAGACCTTGTCCTAGACGCATTGTATTGGGGCCTAGTACCGGTCACGCACGTCGGCTTTACGCGCGTATGATTACGCGCTTTCTGGACATAAGACTTAGGGCCGTGAATAATAGTGTGTGAATACACCGAAATGGCAGTCGGTCGCTAGCGGCCATCGGCGGCCGTGGGCGGCGGCGTTTGTCTCAAGCGAAACTGAGTTTTATTGTAGTAATGATGAAGTTTAAAATTGTGCTGCTTATGCTGCTGGTCGCTCCGCTGCCATTTCGGTGTGAATCGGCCCTTAGGGACCGGTCAGCACCGCGCCGTACAGTTCTAATGAGCTCAATCGGTCTAAGTAGAAAAAGGTAATCTAGTGTGATCTTCCCAGTTTTTATTCAGCTGGCTAATTAACTCAAGACTAGACTAACTTAAAAAGTTGGATTGGGAGTTAAAAATAAGGTATCACGAAAAACACAGTTAGGTAGGTACTCTTCTATCTTAAGACTTTAGACAAATCGTCAGAATTTAATTTACACATTAAGTTAAGAAAAAAAAAGATAATAATTTATTAACCTATAATCTCATTTAAAAAATAAATCCGAAAGGTAATTTGTCTGTCTATTTCATATTATAAGTAGTAAGTAGTAACAGTTTGCATAAAATACCTTTTTCAAAGTAGCTTGTCTAACTTACACAGTTGCTGACTACGTTTTAACTTACACAGTCTGCACAGTAGAAATAATATTATGTGTACTGTGCTATCTGGCACATCCTACTACTATTATATATATCAAAGTTTGTGAGGAAGATGGATGGATGGATGGAAATATGTTTGTTACTCTTTCACGCAAAAACTACTCACTGGATTTTAATGAAATTTGGTATTTTGGTAATTTGGTATGGTAGTAGTTTAAGCTCTGGATTAACACATTGACTCCTTTTTATCCAAAAAAAAAAGTAAAACAAGGTAATTAGGTTTTACAGTCATCCCGTGGGATACGGTATTTACGTGGGCGGAGCCGCGGGCAAAACTAGTCAGGGCCCGTTTCACAATCTTCTAATTCGTGTCGGATATCTTATTCGAAATTTTTTGTCGCTTACTTTAAATCGAGTGACAAACACAAAATATGCGAATAAGTTATCTGATATTTATGTGTAGATTGTGAAATAGGCCCTATTAGTGTATTATTATGGCAAAAAATTATGTACCTACGAAGAAATTAAATAAGTAGGTATGGTTGTGCGAACCTACAGCACCTACACTTGGAACCTACCTACTACTTAAAGCACAACTAAAATCGCTGGCAAGTGGTAAGTTAGTAACGTTTTCCAAGCGTGTACCTGTGCCTATTTATTTGACTTCCTCTGAGGGAGTTTATTCGCTACGAATTTCCACATCAACACAGGTCTGAATGTCGATTCTGCTATTTTAATCCAACAATAATGCAGCTTCGATACTTGTTCGATACAGTCCGGATCCTATCAAACAGCAAAATGGTATTCTACTAAACTTCAAACAAATGTCAAACGACGAACTACACCTAGATGCAATTATTATTACTGTATCGAAGCTTGATTGTAGATTGAGCGAACCCCTTATCCATAGAAAACGGTATTCTCTTATATTTATAAACTTGATTCCAATTTGACTCGAACCGAACCATCAGCCGGATTTTTTTTTCACTTTGACATGTCTATCATTTTTTAATGTCATAACATAAAAATATTTATTTTACGCACAAATCACTTTTTTGCCTTCCCCTCTCTACCCGCACGGGGAATGTTTTCCGTCCGTCTCGGAAGACAAAAACATTGTGTATGCGTACACAAATGTGCATGCCACGCCCGAATTTCAATAATTTTGTGTAATTTTTCAAAATAGACGAGCAGGAGACGCGCCTTGTGTGGCAATAATTTGCAACACTGGATCGGACAAACGTCAAGCAACAGCTGTCTTTATACTGGCTTTAATTATGAATTGTAGTCATTGTGATTTTAAATGTACTAAATTAATGTAGTAAAATACCGACTTTCGGTCAATTTATGATAACAGGATAATTAATTTATAATGAATTGATGGTAAGTTGAAAGTCGATGTTAAATACGAAAATCGGGCCTCTGGTCTTCCAACACGCCGAAATGTCCAAATCGTAAGCAGTCGTAATCGTAATTCGTAAAGAGTAATCGCACTATTTACTTTAGGTATCGCTCGAAATTAACTCGAAAAACACTCGTACTTAACTGAACTGACGGCGGTCGGCGGCCGCGGAGGTCCCCTTTTTACCCGACTACGCGAAGGAAGGACCAAAAGGAAGGGTAATGATTTTGGCAGTCTATGTATGTATGTATGTTTGTGCCATCGTAGCGCCTAAGCGACTGATCTCATTTTAATGAATGAGGTGTCAATACATTCGCAATAAGAGCCCGGGTAACATAGGCTTATAATTTTCATAGTCGGTTATAGTTTCGAGTCGGGTTGAGAATGGGACAGTGCAGGTTCGAGAACGTTCTAGTACTTTACATACTAGAAGCTTCTAGAACATTCTACAAACTGAAACACCGTAACATACTAGAATTAAGATTGTTCTATACATTGAAACGCCGTAACATTAATTATGCAATCAATTAAATTCATATTAATAATATTATCGTATGACCCGCCCGCTAATAATATTAATTATTAGCGGGCGGGTCATACCAGCCGCATGCATCCCGAGTACCGACCGCTGGGGCAAGGATTACCACAGATTGGGTACTAGAAGACGGACGATGCCGCCCCGCCGTGACCGAGCTAGAAAAAGATGGCGAAATCATCTGGATGCATACCAGCCAGGCTGGCCAACGGTGGCGCAGGTACGAGATGAATCGAAGACCTTGGGGCAGGCCTTTGTCAGCAGTTGGACAGCATAGGCTACTAACAAAAAAAATTACACGCTTAGAATGCTGAGAAACATTCTATCTAATGAGAATATTATGTATGTATAATAATATTATGTGTTCTTTGATTGCAATATAGGTAGTGTGTTATAAATAGGTATAATACTCGTGTTAAATCCATAATCTTTAAAATGCCCCGATGTCTTATTCCGGTGCCCGTGGCAATGACCGCGGCTGACGTGCTAGTTCATGGCCGTTTGTTGCGACGCACTCGCACGTATATCCTTGATGCGAGTGTTTCACAATATTCCACCATCACCCGCCGATATCCCTCACCTTTAATGCACTGTCAGCTCTCCTCACCCTGTATTCGAAAATAAATAAACCGATGTCAGGATTCGGGGCGCAGGGCGCACCCACACAAACAAAACACTCACACACTCGACACAGGCCGAAGTGGAGGGCGCTAGCTTCGTTCAGTCTCGCGCCGACCGCTGTGCAGGTTGGACGTTACTTGTTCGTTATAATGCGATCGGAAAATAAACTAGTGTAGCTGCGAAAAGACCGGCTATACATTGTGTTGTGGACAAAAACTATTGTGAACGTGTATTTCATATCGGTGCGTATCGCATTTGAGATTATTTATTCGATTACAAACGTTGTTTATATTGCAATGGCGGTTATAGCATGATTCGTTCGTTAGGGCGCCGTTCGGTGTTAAGACGGTATACATTAATAAAATTCGTTTCTATTTTCAGATAAACTGTTCTGTTTGATCAGAGGCTGTTGACTTGTGTGGAAACAGATTAGTTTGTTTTACGTGAACTTTCCGTGCGAATAACAAAATAAGGTATGTTGATATTTTCAAGTTTCAAAGCCGCTTCTCAGAACAACGATAAATAGAACAGTAAATTAACGAAATAAATCGTTGAAACGTAGGTTTTATGCTTAGATAGTGCAGATAGTGCGACATTTCTGCTATTGTCGGTCAACGACCTCTTTCATATGTGTAGGTACATCGAGAGTAATTGTCTTATGTAAGGTAACGAGGGGGTAATTAAAAATTTAACAAGTCGACGGTTAAAATATCAAATTATATAATTGTTAACCTTTTATACTCGTACCTTTGATTACATTGTACTTGTTGCGCTGAGCCGCGTTAGGTAATGCCTACTTACGGATTTGTATTATGTTAGATACCTATGTTTTGAAATACTGTCCTAATATAAGTAATGTCAACGCAAGAGTCAAGACAAAGCAGTTGTGTAATAAATCATTTACTTTCAAGCTGCATGAGGCACAGATGTTGAAAGAAACGTACTCGGCGATTTAAATTTCAAATTCGTCCAGCATTACTTGTATCTAAATAAAAACGGGTCCATGTAAGTCATAACCAACTGGATTTCGCGTGTAAAATTATCGACGTGCCATCTGAATATTTCGTTTCCATCAGCATCGGCTCCTGACCGTTGAAAAAATTATAGGATAACATTGGTTTTTAGGGTTCTGTGCTTCGTAGTGTCCACCAGGAACTAGTTTCACTCTGTCCGTCCGACCTTGCTAACTTCGGTAATAATAAATATAAATAGACGACATTTTATATAGTTGTAGATTGCACATAAACTTAATTTACTGGCCAAATTTCTTACTCCTCCGGTGGCACACTTCTTGTAAAACTGTACTAAAAGTTTCTGCTTTATGTATTAATTTAATAATAAAAAGTCGTTTTAATTCAGTTAAGTTAAAGTTTAAGCTTGACGGTGAGTGAATCAGTGTTGATACATTTAATATTCAATAGTTTCCTGTTGACATAAAATTTATGTTCATAGTTCATTCAGTTGAGGTTACTAATTCATATTTAATTTTAATGCTTTTGTAGCTAAGCACACTGCATTAGAAACTAAAGTATGCATGAAATTTGAAATAACAGCTTGGTAGACTAGATTATTTTAATATTGAGAACTGTACCTGCTCTAGATTGAAGAACAGAAGGTAGGTATCGAGCAAACCTTTTACAACCAAATAATTTACAAAATACTACATATTAGTTTAATAACAGATGGGCGTTACAAAGGTATAAAAAATTAATAGCTAGTAGCTACCTAGCTTCTTTGTAGTCTCAGCCTCTGTAGTCCAGTGGCTTAGAGCTTGGCTTTCGACTCGAAGGTCGTGGGTTCGATTCCCGCGTTGGAACAACAAAAATGATGGTTAGAACAATTGCAGGCAGATCATCTGATTGTCTGACAAGAAAGATGATCCGATCCATGCGTCGGATGGGCATGTAAAAAAGTAGGTCCTGCGCCTGATCTCTCGCCAGTTGTGTCGATTATCCGTTCCACGACGGTTTCGAGAGTAAAGGAAGAGAGAGTGCTCTTGTGTACTGCGCATACACTTGGGCACTATAAATTCCTGCATAGCTGGCCTGGTTTCAATGAAACTGGCCACCGTCACCGACATCGGAGCTATTATTATAAATCTTCTACCTGCTACTGAATTCAATTTTCATTGTTTTCGTATTTTGTAGCGAAAGGTCGAGGATTTGCTTAGAATATGTTCAAAACTCGATCTTATTTCGTGCCTAAAGTAAAAAGTAAATTAATTAAACACATTACACAGCAACTCCCCACCTCACTGAATTATTAAAGAACTCAAATTTTCACAGTTGACGGATGCCATTCATAAATAATAATGGTTCAAGTTTTCATTAATAATTTTGTTTCACCAATTCATCTACTCGGTAATTTCGGAGAAATGCCCTAGGAGAGAACACGGACATAATTTGATGTAAAAACTTGAAAAATGTTGCTTAGTTTTCTTTACCACACTTCGCTGGCACAGTAATTAATAAAACTCCTAAAATTCATTATGAGACGCCCTACTTTTACGGAATAATTTTAGATTTGTGATCTCCGCAAACTTACTTAAATTGGATCTTTAATAAGTATCCCAGGACCAGATAGTTCGCAGAGCAATATTCGCTACTAGGTTTTAGTTTGTTACTTCTTACCACACAGAAACTACCACCCACGATGCGAGGACAGCATAGCCCTTTAACATTTCAACATGTGTTTAATAGGCACAGCCCGAAGAAGGTCATCATCTGCTTGTCTGATATTAAGCTCACAATATCTTTGGTTTGAAAAGCTACTTTCTGTATTATAAATAACCGAGCGTCCGTCCATTGCCTAATGGTAGACCCCTAGACTCTCAAGGGTGCAAATTCAATCCTGGGTGTTTGTAGTTACAATAGCTAGTACCCGCAACTTCGTTGGCGTGTTTTTTAGATAAAAAATCATCATTTTTTATAGATAAAAATATAAAAGTAGCCTAAGTTACTCCTTATAGATACTGGAACACTTCCTTACTCCTCTTACAATCTTCTGATTAATTTCGTTGCGGGTCCCAAGACAGATTTAGCATGTCCATCGGGCATCCCTGAGATCATATCTAAGGGTTTTTGTGGTTGGTTACCACTGTTGATCCTGGCTACACAGGAGTAGAAGTGGTGGGTACGCGTGGTGGGCCAATTGCCCGATTAAAAAAAATAAGTACTCCTTATAACATCAGTTGCCAGTGAGTCCGGTCATAATTAGTCAAAATAGAGATTAGCCGGTACAAACAGACAGACAGATGGACGGACAGACAAAAGTTTTCAAAATTGATTTGGTGTAGGTACCGTATATATACTATAATATTATGCATTTAGTTTGAAATTACAAACATTTACGGGTTTGAAGCTGGTTTGATCGAATTACATATTTTTGTTATGTTTGACAGTGAAGTGACAGTGAAACTAAACAATGCCGTATGACAAACCGATAAAACCAACGTCAAACGGTTGCATCAAACACGTAAGGTTTGGGTCGAACCGTTTGATCTGTCGTCCCTTTAATTTATCTGACGTGATAGTTGGAGGAGATACCGACTTTGTTTTTAATTCGTTCACCTCGAAAACAATTTAAATTATAATGGCAAGTAAATTTCAATCAATTTACATAACTTAATTAATTATTATCAGTATGTTTCAATTACAGTTGTTTTTATTAAATATTATAGTTACTTTATATAATAATACATGAGAATAGTTGTAATCTGTTAAGTCAATCTTGTAACATAATAACTGTTACGAGTATGTATATGTACCAACTTTAATACGATTATTTTCCTTCACATTTATTAACAAAACCCTTAAAACTTATGTTACTAAGGTTCCAATTTGAGCTGTATGTACATGGAATATGGATATTGGGGGTTCTGTGGAAAGGTTGAGAGAAAACTGATGAGCCTTATTTTATTATCAGTATATCTTGGCGTCCCGTTGTTTCAAATAAAAACATTCATTTTTATTTGAAACAACAAACAAACAACAACAACAACAAAAGTTAATTATAGTACAATATAAAATTAAGGTTCAAATTAGCTGGCTATAATAATATGTTTACCAATACGAAAACCATTTCGCTAACAATATCTTTAAAGACAGCCGACCTCAGCGTAAGAACTGCTATTTAACGATAATGATAATTAACTAGTACATTCTACGTCAAGCCTAGCTCAAATTTACAATAATCACAGTGATTACGAAACAAACCTAGATAACCTGAATTGAGCGGATACTTCGTAAGTTCGTATACTAATGACACACTTGTGCTTTACGCAATATGAAGAAATCGCTTCTTAGTAATTACGCATTTGACATTGAAATTGATGTACATAGCTATAAATTCAATGATTTTAATATCATTCTTGTTGACACGTACAGATTTGGTCCGGAGAGGACCATTATGACAGCACCACATAATCAAACGATTTTTAGCAGTACTATTTACAGTGTATTCCGATTTTGTGCAACTTTTTGTGTTTTAACTCTCAAGAATATTTCTCCCCAAACTTTTATAGACTGATAAATAAATAACAAAAAAATGATATTCTGTAATATTATTCTGTCCTTTTCACATTAAAATATACTTCCAAAAGTTTATTTTTTTCTACAGGTTGACTTTTAAAATCGCTTGTTGGTAATTATTAAAACAGTTCAATAGCTTAATTTAATTAAAAACAATAAAATACAAACCACTAAAAGTAACCCTAAAATCCCCCGCGACGATTTGTTCCCAAATTTTAGGGTTTCCTAAGTTGGCAACTAAATCCGTGGTTTGTTCCGCACTAAATCCTTACGTGCGTTAATAACTTAATGGTATAAAATAGTAGATATGATTTAAATTTAGATTTTTTACTTAAAACCGTTTAAAAATACACTTTCTTCTTTAAGGTAAGTCTCCTGTGGGTGTCAAAAACAATGTAAAAATTTGAATAAGATGTTACAACCTTTATTGGTTTACTACTAAGTCCAAGAGCAAGCTTATGCTAAGCACTAAATGGAAATTTACTGTAATGGTCAATTTACACCAAAACGAAACGTTACGGGGCTATATTTTTTAAGATAGCTATTCAAAATTGAACTTTATTCATTACGCAAGAAATAAGAAATAACTTTTCATTGTAAGAGGTCGAATGTCAAGTTGCACAGCGCATGTGCAGTGTATGAGTTATGACTGTGTCATATAAAACGTGTATCTTTATGTGTAGTAAGTAAAATTCAATTTTGAATGAACTTTACGTCTAAATCATATCACTGGAACCACGTGAAGTAGGTATACTTGAAAATTGTACTGCTACATATTTGCCATGGCCGTCATGATTTGCAATATGGCTGGAATCACAGATTATAGAAAGAGGGAGAGATAAACAGCTACAAATTATTATTTTAGTTGGCTTTCGATTTGATTGTACTACTTCAAGCATACGGTGTGTCCACGATTGTGCGAAAAAATTGAGGGCCGTTGCAGGGGACGTCTAAATTTTCAAATTTGGATCGTTCTATGAAAGCTGTTCTCTGTACGCAAATAAAAAGTATATTTTCTACTCTGTGCTGGAATACCCACAGTACTCGATTGGCTACTGGGTGGGCTCTCTGTCCAATAATCCAGATCTAGTAATAAATCCTCGTAAGCGCGTCTACTATGTTATGGTAATTTCTTTATTCGTGATAAGTTATGGAAACGTATAAGTTAGGCACGGAGTTCTCAAGTAGGTACGTTATAATGAAATGCAAAGCTCTTGTCAGGCCGGCTGATTGATTGTGGGTAGGGGCTCGCTTATCTAATAGATAACAATGAATTATGTAGAACGGCTGATACGTTTAGTTTTTAATATGTATTGTGTTATGTGTAAACTAGTTTATATTTATATAATGTATGTATACTAGCTTTTGCCCGCGGTATCGCACGCGTGTAATTGCATTTTAAACGATATCTTTTTAATTTATAACCTATTCGTAATTCTGATTTACATACTCGTAATATGAACGCCGCCGGAGTACCTGCTTCAAGCGAGTCCCATTGGTCGTCGTTAAGCCGCGCCGTCGACCGCTTGAATTAATCTTTCTCGTGTGTACTTTTTAATTTTAAGAGAGGAGGAGATATCTTAAGATGTGTATGACTATGAAATGCTTAAAGTGGGTAACGTATTTAATTTGATAATAATTAATTATTGTATCCTTCTAAACAGCTTCTGAAAACTTTTCAAAATCACTTTTTTGTAAACCTATAAAAGAGAAACAATCCCACTGATATATACTTGGTTTGTTATATATCTGCATTCTTCAACGCGACGGATTAGGCAGCGTTTTCGCTTAAAGCTCCCAGACGGCTAATATTAACATGCGTTTCTACAACTTACGTGGTAGAAAATTTGTTTTCTGTCATTGATGAAAAACATTTTATAGTTTTTTAACACAAAAGCAAGACAAACATTAATAAAATCAATTCAGAACATATTTTTTCAGCTTCCGAGTTCAATACAAAGGCACTTTTCTGCCAGGCTTAAATGAATGTCCTCTATCAATAAAGTGTCAAAAAATGTTCATTCACTCTATGTTCTATTGTAGCCACCACGTACAGGCCCAGTGGCTTATGGCTTCACAAAAGACGAATAGGATTTTAGTCAAAGAATGCCGAAGTTTGTTAGGCTCGCAACTGTGGACGTAAGATTTCACGCTTGACTGGAATTTCGAGGAGTTATGGAATAGGCATGAAATAAAATAGGACTTTGATGGAATTGTCCCATTCCTCCCACGCCAATCTCGTTTACAAGAGCAACACTTAAAATCAGTTAGTTAAGCGTGGGCTGGATACCACAAACGTGACCTAGCAAATAGAGAGGATGGTTCGAATAGTGTGCAAGTTCAGTTGTGAAGATCAAACTCGTTCTTAATTTAGATGTAAGAAGTGCGACCTCTAGTACAAAACGAACTTGTTACTGTCTCATAAATTAAGATAAATAAAATTAATTTGTATTCCTGTATTACCTAAATCTACATTCTAAATGGCAATTCGACTGTCAAAATTGCCCTTAACACGGTCGATTTTTGTCGTGCCGCTTTAGTCACCCGTGTAAATTCCACATTATCAACGTTTACACAACAATGAAAACTCCATACGTTACAGATACGCAGCCTGTCGCGTGATAAGATAGCTGTAGCACAACATACGAGCTTTATAGGTGGAAAATCGATTAGTTTTGTATATACAATACAACTATAATGCAAAATACTGAAATCGCTATTTAGGGACTCCCCAATTAACAGCTTGTCACTGTATCTGTTTTGGAAAATGACAAAGACAACATATGATTTGAAAAGTACAACAAAATTTGTGCTTTTCAAATTATATGTTGTTCTTGTCATTTATCAAAACAGAGTCAGTTTTAATTGTGCCACCTTGCAACCTTTGTGACATTTGTCAAAATTTTGGTCAGTGAGCGGACAGTTACGAAAAATTAATGTAGTATCTAACTAACTATTATTTAACGAACATTTAGGATTTAGTTAAATACAAGTTAACTTGAGGTTTAGAAAATAAATATAATGTGATTGCCAGCAGGAAACGGAAACATAAAGGTTATCTATCTAGGACTTCTAGAAATATAACGCCTACAACGTATATTTATCACATAAACAAAGTATGTCGTATGTGATTAGTTTTCCCGTTATTTTAGCGTTAAGTTTTTATATAATTTAATGCTAAATATTATTTTATAATTCCCGCATGGTAGCTGATCGCTTGCGGGGGCAGTGGGGCATGCCTTTTAGTCGGGGCTTTAACCTTGCCATTCCAGTGTAAAAGTAAATTGGAAAACAGTTTAAAAAATGTGTTTGAGGCACCTTGAAATTTTAGTAGGGTATTATTTATTGTTAAAAAATAATATTGTAGAAAATACAAATCATTTTTGTGGGACTTACCTTTATAGGACAAGGTTTCAGCTTGCCTCAAACACCTGCTCTAAATTTCCTAGTAGCTCTTGGGCTATATAGGTACAGAAGGTAACGGTAATATCACGTCAGTTATCATAATTGTGCCTAATTTGAATCCAAATTCTAATGGTTTTCTTCGGTTTCTGTTCTTATACCTAACCGCATTTTAAATTTGAAAAAAGTTTACTTATTTCAGAATGCCTTAGAAGGGTTACTATCAAATGTTTTGTAACCAAATGGTTGTTTGACTGTTTCGAAGCATCACGGGTTGTCGTAGCTCCTGCCCACACTGGAATAAAGGCCACTATAAATTCTGTCCGGTTACAACTAAACCCACACTGATGTGCGGCGGACGGCGCACCGGAACTTGTGGTTGATATATCGTTGACTTTAATGCCCTTCGCTCAAGTAAAGGGAAACTCCCTACATTATAAAAATACTAGTTTTTTCCTGCGGCTTCGCCCGCGTCAATACAGTATCACACGGAAACACTACTTTTTCGGGATAAAATGTAGCCCATGTTTTAAACCAGAGCCTAAACTACTAACATACCAAATTTCATCAAAATCCGTCCAGAAGTTTTTGCGTGAAAGAGTAACAAATATCCATCCATTCCTCCTCACAAACTTTCACATTTACAATAGTAGTAGGATTGCGACAGACGGTTTTTTTTATTTGAATTTAAAATTTTGCGGGCACGGGTAGATATTAGATACAATGTCTCTCCTACTCCTAAATTGTAGCTGTATTTTTGGAGCATTGTTTAATCAATTGATTGCTCATTCAACTTATATTTTCGCTCCCTTTAAATTTCTACTTTTGGAGTAAAATTTTCTAGTGAACGAGCATAACGGTCGGATTGGCCGTAATATAAATCACCTTTCGAATATAATAGATTTATTTTATTGTCGAACTTCAGAAACCGCGTCAGAGGGTATCTGTTAACGCGCCATTAGTTACCGAATAATGTGAGATGTAAATTATCTTATAGAGCTCCCATATTTGTGATAAGTGGGTTCCAATGAACTTTAGTCATTGAAAAGTCCGCTTTAAGGTTAAAATGTTAAGTTATATTTTGCATTGACCCTGAACGACTGGAGCGGTCCGGTCGCCGCTCGGCGGCTTGCCAGATTTCAGATGTTACTGACCTTTCCCAATCTTATATCTAGTTATGTCAGCGATTCAGCTCAGTCAATTGTTTTTATTTTTTGCAGTTTCCATTGTTTATTGCGATTTATAGAGACTCTGAAATACAATTTTTGTGTGCCCCGTTTACTTTTAGTCGTTTATTGGTTTACCATTACAGGGACATGTAAGTTTTTGGTTACCGTCGCTGTAATGGTTAATATTTGATACATCATCAATTGAGCTATCAAATGGTACTTGCATGAGTCGCACGTCTCAACTTTTTGCAGTTCTTTGATTTATAACTACAGTTTTATGCGTAATAATATCTGTGCACTGAAATATATTGTTGAAGCAGCAGCTCTCTCTGAACACCACAAAGTATCTTCCGGTGACAAAATGTTTATGAGCCTGACATTTAGATCAAAAGACCCGGCGCGGCGGCCTGTTAACTTATCTTTAGCATTTTTACTTCGCCGCTATAAAATAGTAATAATTCCTTGGAAATTCAGGTTTCGAACAATTTTATTTGCTTTTCGCAGAAAATCAGAATTTCTATGCTGAGTCACAAAATTAATTGCTTCCAAATGTAAAGGAAACGGATATTAAAATTATTTTGGTAGTACTTAATCAAATCTTTAAAAAATTGCGTCTTCATTCGCGTAGTGAAACTTTCTTTTTTAATAATAACATAGCTAGGTACCATTACTTTTTCAACAAGAACAACAATAACAAGTCCTAAATCTAAATCCTAAAACTGTTTATGAGGCAATGTTAAATAATACGAGTAATTGGTGCATTGTACATTGAGGGTAAATGGTGGGTAGCCGTTAAACCACATCCTTGTTCCACCAGAAGACCCTGTGTATTATGTGTAATTAAAAACAATTATTCATTAATGTAGCGCCGGGGTGTTTGGTCCAAACGACATATTTTCACAAAGTAATTCTAGAGCTCTACGTAAAGCTACCTTTCATTTCAACAATGTTGCAAAACATAATTTTATATTTTAAACGATACAATCTTGTATATATTATAATAGGTTTCTCGAAAACGGCTGCAAATACTACCATGAAATTTGGTAAGCAATTTTTTTTGGTTTTGGGGGTAGAAAAATCGATCTAGTTAGGTCTTATCTCTGGGAAATTGCGCAGTTTTAAGCTATACATATGTTTTTTTCTTTCGTCGTGTAACATTATATCAATAATTTCGACTCGTCGTCGTACGTCAGTCCCGATTGGCAGTTTCTTTGCCTATATGTACCTATAATTTTTGCTTTTTTCGAAAGTTCGGAATGTGGTAGGTTCGGATCCCGGTCAGATTAATATTTTTGTGATTATTTTTATTTTTAAATTTAGCAGAGTTCCGAGCAAAGCTGGGTTACCCAAGTACTTTAATTAATGACTTAAATAATAATAACTTGACATAACCATCCGAGTTCAAATTAAACAAAATTCTAATATTATTGTTTTGACGTCTCGTGACGCGCTTTAAAGAACCCTTGGCTAAAAAGTGTAAAAGCTGCATAATACCGGCTTATTATCGCTGAAAAATTCAAAAGGTAGGTAATCTAAGAGGGAAACCGGTCAGAATGGACCCTTTGGACCCTGCATCGCCTGGTCTGACCAAAAAAATGTTATTGCTACTTTTATAAAGAGATATTCGGTTAGGTTAGGTAGGCTCAGGCTTTTTAATTTATTTTGTTCTTTCCTAACTGTTATTTTCTAAATCATTTTTAATAAAATGCCTGAATGGTATTTAATATTTGTTCCTATGATATATATAGGCACAGGTAGAATCACGTATGGCTGTATTAAAAAATTATCAGTTGACGTAAATACGACTCTTTAAAAAACAAAGCTATACTTCGTCCGATTCAAGACTTCAAGAATTCAAGGTTTGATTCGCTCCAATGGAGACAAAAGACATTTTACCCGTTTTTGTTTATTTATAAAACAGTGTTTAAATTTAATTTCAACAATAAAAAAAAAGTACTAAGTTCTTTCTTCAGTCGTTTTCCCAAAAATAAAGATGATATCGATGATATTGGTGGGTTGAAATTGTCAGTGTAATTTTGCTATTTTTTATAATTTATATTTTATTAATAACTAGATTAATTGCCCGCGGTTTCGCGTGAAATTAGGTTTTAAACTTTCGTCCCCTATTTTACCCTGCTGCTACCTAGCTGAACTTTAAAAAACGCTGAAATACGTAATTAATAATTTTTTCCGTACTCAATTTATACGAAATAGCATTGAAATTAAGTTTTAAACTTTCATCGCCTACCTATTTTACACACCTAGTGGTTGAATTTTAGAAAACGCTGAAATACGTAACACATTCCTTTTTCCGTACTCAATTTATACGAAATAGCATGCACATATGTCCAAGGAATAAAAAGTTTAATACAAACTTATATCACCTATTTTACCCCCTTGGAGGTTGAATTTAGAAAAATCCATCCTTAGCGGATGCCTACGTCATATGAGAAATACGTGTGCAAAATTTGAAATATCTAACCTTAGGGTTTTGGCCTGTACGTTGATACATCAGTCAATCAGCTTTGCCTTTTATATACATATAGATATGGACGAGCCAGTAAATATGAATTCAATTGTTTAAGAATTCCTATGACTAGCCAAGGTTAAGGCTAGGTGGAAATGGCATAAAAACTGGCTGCAGGCACGCCCATTAAATAATAAATAATTAAACGATAAGGTCGTTAAAGTAAGGCCAGTAGTGGTTTAAACCCTTACTGTACATAGTTTTTTCAAAAGGTACGGACTTACTAGTCTGTTAGATGTCTAATTAATTAAACGGTTTTATTTAGCTTGGCCAGTTTATTTATTTATTTGTTTGGGTCAAATTTAGTAATTGGAATTTTACCCCCTTCCTGACACCAGATCGATCTGATATTTGGTACCCACTCTTTAATCTTGATGACAATACAATAATAAAAAAAATTTATGACTGTAAATCCAAAATGGCCGCCGATACAAAATGGCGGATTACATATTACTTCACAACAACCTTTATATGGGTATCAAATGAAAGGGCTTTATTGGTAGAATAAGCTCACTATAAAAAAATAAAATTGAAGATGGCCGTCGCCACAAAATGGCGGATTACATATTTTCCACAACTACCTCAATATAGGTGTCTAATGAAAGGGCTTGATTAGTAGAATAGAGCTCAATAGTGAGGCATTAAATGAACTCAGTAGAATGAGAAGTATCATCTAGCAACAAAACTAAAAACTTGAAAATAAATTAAATAAAAAAATATTTTTATGTTGAACGGTTTTATTACAATAAAAATAATGTAGGTAATGTACTAAAAGCTAAAAAATAATTCGGTAAGTTCTAGCTACCAGATCGCACCAATCTTCTCATCAATCTGGGGTATTGATCAGACAAATAATAAAATCGTTGGGCGCGTGAAACTATCATACATTAACTCTAGATACGCAACGCCGTACGCAAACCGTTTAACATAAAAAAAAAAATTATTTAATTTATTTTAATATATATCGACAAAAAATCTCATTGACTCGAAATTCATTTTATCGTTCAATTGATATGATGATTAAAAAGTATTTGATGTCCGAATTAAATTGATGTTTAATATCATTGAATAATAACATTCTTAGACAGTAAAATTGAAAAGCCTTACTCGGCATGTGCTATCGCCAGATGTAAAAGTTATGAAGGCTTTATAAGCAAAGCGATAAATAGGATCTAATTTTAATATACAAATATTTAAAACGTAACCAGTCCGTCTTAAGTAAAATAGATTTAGAAAGTCAACTGACTTCTCTTAAATACCCAAGAAGGGTGTAATAAATGTGATACGTCATTATAACAAAAATGATACGTCATTATTACAATCCTCAAGATGAAATCAGTTTTGAACTTATTAATGGTGCTGTCAAAGGAATTCTCAAATTCCCTTATAACCGTGACGCAAAATAATGCGACGTAATTAATCAGCTCGTATCATTTATGTAAAACTCGTAATTATCAGCTAATAGCGTCAGACGTGGGAAATGGAACCATTATTCATGACGCCCTTTCTACTTCAGCATTTTGATTTGACCAGGTTACGGAGGCCTTTCGACGTGTCAAACGCATTCACCGCGCCCCCTTTTTAAATGGCGCTGGGAAGGTTCGGCGGGTCAGGTAACGCTGGCTAGATCGGAATTCTTCCAGCGTAATCATCGGTCGCGTCTGTACCTGCGTTGTTCATGATCCGGAACGCTGTGTGTTCCCAGCCTGGCCCGTCTACACTCGTTTACTGCCAGCTGAGTCATAACGAGTAAAATTAGTCATCCAATCGGTTCTTTGTGCGCTTTGCGTACTCCATGCCGGGACGAGGCTCGATTCGTCATGTGTTTACTAAGGTCTTTAGCATTCTAGTCTTTGTCTTTAATTTTTTCTACTTAAGTTTATCAACTGTAATGCACGGAATATTTATTGTCGCAATGATATAAATCACGATCTTGCAGATCGTGATTTAATGTATACAAATATGGATATATCTTGAAAGATTTATCCATATTTGTATACATTAAAATGTACTTTTAAACTGCATTTATGTCTTATATAATACACTATATCTACAATTACAAGACCAATAGTTACTTAGTTAATTATTAAATTTATAAACAACACATCAAGTCTAGTCTAGTCTATACTCTATAGTTATGCCGTGGCGAGTTGCTGGTGCTAGTATGACATGTAGTTTAACATGTTTCTTAAACCAATTCCTTGCAAATCCCTTTTTGCAGAAGTTTGCTTCATTATAGCTTTAAAACTTTTTAAACACTGAGTAGATACAAGATTTGTTTGTTTGTGTTTTATATTAATTGTTTTTGTTTGCTCATTGCGCACGAAATTTTATCACAACGACATAACAACGGGTATTTTGTTGGTCTTGAATTGCTAAAAAGTGCGTAGACACTTTTTAAAACATTACACATGACCGTTTAAATAGTGTTTAAAGCGCGTCTTCTGCGTGTGTTTTTTTCGAAACATTACACAAAACATCGGGCGTAGCTATACACATTTGTAGGAATACACAATGTTTTTGTCTTCCGAGACGGACAGAAAACATTCCCCGCGGGGGTAGAGAGGGGAAGGAATGTTTCATTTCCTATCAACTGTTACAGTACTCACATGACCATTAAACATAGAACTACGGAAGAAATTATTTATCAATCCCAAATCGGTTTTCTATTCGTAACTCCTGATAAATACTAAGATTACGGGTCAGTAAATATGGCCTAACTCGAAATCTGGGGGTCTAAAAAGGCCACTATAGATGTTTCCGATTATGTTTCATTTTATTTTTTCTATACAAAAATCGTGAAATGTTAAAATGGCTTCATGATTCATCTGATTTTTATCATAGTAGAAAACATCAATTTTGACAGTTTTCAATAGAAATGCGTAAAATAGCGCTATATGAGTTGAAAAAAAAAGAAATACCTAAAGTGGTCTTTTTAGACCCCCTGTATTTTCTCTTAGATTCTGCATCTGCAATCGCTAAAACTGCGAGTACTTACATCTTCCTCATCGGGACTCATGATCTTGACTACACAAAAAGTTTTGTTTTGTCTATAGCTGGAGACAGCTTGTGTATGAAAACAAATGTTTTTGTTTCATGTTTTCTGTGTAATGGTTCGGAAAAACATGAGCAGGAGACGCGCCTTAACGCCGCCGCGGTCACCCGCAGCCGCCGCGGTTGAGATTATCGTCCGCAAACGTGGCGTGCGGAGGACGCGCGGTTGCAAAAAGACAATTTACATATTTACAATAGAATTTCTTCTCTCTGCGAACGGCCGCACGCACCGCGAGCGTAGAACGCGCTGTGAGTTGTGCTTTAATTTTTTACATACATATCTGCATTCCACAGAAGTTGCGGGACCCGCAACCGCGGCGTGCGCGGGTGAAAACCGCTCCGTGAGTTCTTAGCCTTACACTCAGAATTACATGACGCAACTCAGTGAAAGTTCCTGAAACTAATTCTAATATTTGGAAATATTCTTGAAAAAATATATTGTTTTCCATCCATAATAATTAATAATAGATAAAGAAAGATCTAGAAGTGACTATTTACCATTTTCAGGATTTTTTCTTGTAGTTCTCGTTTAAAATACAATAAAAATCAAAGTAATATTAATATTTTCAATTTCATTTTGGTGAAATATTATATTACAGTTTTACTTTTTATTATATGTTCGGTTGTTGTCGCCAATTTTTTATACTTGGCAAGAGTAAAATAAAGAAAAACATGAATTAATATTTTATGATCATGTTTACATGGTCGTATAAATTATTTTAAGTAGGTACTTAGCTAAAGTACCTACCTACTTTATAATTAGAAGGTCTGTATGCCGGAGAAAATCCATATTCAAATTTATAAAACTAAGCAGCTGTCCCGACACACGCTGTTCTGTCTCGAGTATGACCTGGAATAAAATAAATAACTACACCTATAATTACACCTATACATACACCTACACCTACCTACTACCTACTACCTAGTACCAATCTACTGAGGTCCGGGGCCGGCCGATTTTTGTGAAATGAATCGAACAGGTAAACTGAACGCACCTATAAATATTCGACAGTCAAGTGACAAATTGAACACAGTGAACAGGTACCTAGTATGTAAAAATTCTATCGTCGTTTTTAGTATTTTCCCGCAATTTTTCCAATATTTCTCACTGTAACGTTTTGATTAAAATGGCGTGATTAGCCAAATCGGTCACCACCAAAAAAGCCACCCTTTCTCAAAATTTTGCGAGACATTGGAATTGCATTTTATTTTATATTTTTATATAAGTATATAAAGAAGAAGATAGACGATTAGTACCACAATAACTAATAATTACGGAAAATAAAAAAATATACCTACGTAGTTTAAAAAAAAGTAAAAAACATGCTTTGTTCCATATTTATCGTACATCGAGCGCCCGACGCTTTTTTTACAATAATAGGTACTAGTATTTTTCACGTTTTAGTTTGATGTGCTATGAAATCGTTTTTTTTTTAACTATATTTTCTTAATGCTAATTATAATTGTTAAACTAGACACTGGCATTGGTTTAATGCTATACCTTATTAAAAAACTGTTGTGATTTGATGTCAAATATTGACAGTTAACAAAATATGACAATTCAGTAATCGCAAATATTGCAATGTAAACAATTTTTGTGGTAATTAAAAATCCTGGCGATCCTGACCAGGATAATGAGATAAACTTATGAAATTATTGTGTTGTCACCGATTCTTGATAAGTGTACAAAGTTTCATTAAATCTGTTCGTTTAAATCGAGTCAAAATCGAGAGAATCGGGTCAAAATCGAGTCCAAATGAGTCTGTGGCGGAACAATTAGCGCCACAATCCTGAATCGCGCTATCGAAGTTTTCTATGATCGGCACTATATATATACGACATCTGAAATTCATACAAGTGGGCTTCGGCCTGACCGAGCATACCACCTCGCTCGGTCGGAGATCTCCTTTTGGGGCATCCACTGTTCCCACAAGTCGGTTACAAACATACAGGTGAAGCTAATAAAAGCGTGTTTAAAAATAAATTGTGTGCTTGAAAACAAACATGAGCCCGAGCAACCTTAAGACTAAAATTTAGGCTATTGTGTGGAGAGATGAAATTCGCTGGAAACGTTTACTGTATGTTGTAGGTACTATTGTGTTCGAGACAAAAGTCGTCAACCCAGCATGCAGCTTTAAATAGTTTTAATGTGTCGTTAATAGCATTTATGAAATGACTATTATGTACTGTATTTAAATAGGGCACACTGCCTAGTGGGAATAGACCTAATTCTATTGAGATTTGTTCGTCGGTTTGTATATTAAGTATAAGTACTAATTTATTATGTCTACATTTTAAACGAAAACATTTTATTGCTTAAGAACTATAATAGAAACGTGAATGAAAAAAATAAAAAACGAGATAAAAAGGCATCTTCATATCGACGGCCGCATTGAATAATTAACGTGCAAGAGTTCTTGCACAAAAAAATTTTTTTAGTTTAATATATTTTGACCGTGATGGCATTTTTGTTACAATTTTTAAGAAAAAATAAAAATACAAATATTTTTCCTTAGAACAACCCGATTACTAAAAATCGTTACTAATACGGGTTGTTCTAAGAAAAAATCATTTAAATTCGTTACACGAATAATGGTATATATCAATCTTACAACTTACAATTGTCCAGCTCCTTAATTGATGAGATACGAATAAGTATGTTTGACATTATAGTGAATTTTTGTACACTCTCATTGATGTAATGCGCTCTTATTCGTTTCTTCGTGTGAAAAATAAATTATTAATTATTTACCGCCTTATTACGTAAACATCCTCGCATAAGGACACTGGCGAATGCTGCCCGATTTTCTATCAAGAGCGGACAAGTTTCGAACATATGTGGTTATATAGTACTTAAAAAGTTATGAATCTCCGAATATCAGAGAATTCATGTTCAAAATACGTAAAGTATCTGTGGTAATCGTTGTCATCATATATGTGTAGTCTATAGTTATCATGCTGTACATTGTCAATTTGAGGCTTAAAAGCTTCATGTAGTGGCCCAATAGATAGTATTATTTTTTATTGGAGTATAAAGTTATTTTCTTTATCTATAGTTCAACAGTTTAGTACTAGTTTTATGAAAAAAATGGTACTTGGGGTGTGAAATAGATCCCTCATTACTTTTTATACAAAGAAAAATAATAATTATGTTTTCTGTTTTCGTAACGTGAAAGCGACATCTATCATTTATCGGTTAGCATATTGCGTTTATAAACAAACAAGTTATTAATTTAATTACGTAATTGACATCCTAACTAATAGTTGTCTCTTTTCTGCAACCGCCACTAAGTCAATTTATTGAATAATAGGTTAGGTTATATTTAATCAATTATCTTTTATATAGTAGTGAGTTTGATGTATAATATTATTGGTTTGTTTGGTACCTATGTTCATTAAGTACAACTTACAATTTAAAAAAATATGGCCACGTATTTTAATTACCAGGTAGTAAATGTATGGCGACTTGGGTGTCCTTTGAAAGCTTCTATTATATTTGTATTAGCGAGTTGCACTTAATAAATTAACCGATTAATAAAACAAAACTCTAAACACACATATTTTACAGTTATATTATTAAATCACATTTAGTAATAAATCTTAACACGATTAAACATAATCCCAAATACTGCAGCAACCGTTTGATACACGTCACGACTTTTTAGTGACCAAAATGTGTGAAGATTTTTTGAATACACGCCTTCGCATCCCTGTCATCCGTAATCTACAGGTTTAATACCGCTAGTGATCACCGATTGGTAAGAGGCAGCCTGAGTATAAATATATCAGCATAGAGCCAGCGCATTCAGTGAAGTCAACTCTTAGGCCTGCGCGGTCCCAGGTTAAAGCTGGCTGTGAAAGCTTCCAGCTAGAACTGCAAAATCGATTCGCCATATTGGAAACCACGAAGAAGACTACACCGCCAACAGTTTGGTTCGTATTGTGTGCAAGGTGGGTCGTAAGTACTTTCGTCCGAAGAGCCATGGACGAGACTCTGTGATTGATGAGAAAAGGACGAGGACAAATAAATGCCACACAATCTGAGTGCCAGGTTCTCAAACGGGAGATTAATAAGCGGATTAGACGTGATACCAATCGGACGAATACCCAAGCTATCGAGCAAACCATAGTGCGAAACAAGGGCTTGAAGGTATTTGCTAAGCCCAATAACTCCCGTTGTCACTGCAAGGTACTATCGTCATCTCGAAGCCGAAGATCCTCGCTGAAGTCAAAAGGTGAATTGTACACCAAAAAACGAGCCCACCTAAACCCATCGTGCAGATGATCCACGGTCCAGACTCACGCGCCACCTTACAGATGAGATTCCCGATATCGACATGTGTGAGATTAGAATAGCTCTTAGGCAGCTTCATAATAATAAATCACCGCCATATAACGAAATAACCACAGCGATGCTCAAGGCAGGAGGAACACCAACTAAGCTTATCAAGCTCTTCAATTCCGTCATCCCCATTGGCACTACCCCGGTAGCATAGAGCAGGAGCATGGTGCTTTTATTTTTCAAAAAAGGCGATAACACGCGACTTGAAATTATCCTCACATTTCATACCTCAGCCACGTGTATAAGATGTTATCGAGGGTTATCTCGAATCGTCTTGCTGAGAAGTTCGACGACTTTCAAGCCACCGGAGCAGGCCGGATTTCGCAAACGCTACACCACTGAGGATCACATACACACAATATGGCAAATTATACAGAAGACCGAGGAGTATAAATAGCCTTTCTGCCTAGCGTATGTGGACTATGAGAAAGCATTCGATATCGTCGAGACATGAGCTGTACTGGAATCCATGCAGATGTCTCGTTGACTGCCGATATGTCGAGGTGTTGAGATGTCTGTACAAGGCCGCAACAATTACCATCCAAGTACAAGAACGGAACACAAAACCAATCCAACTGCGTCAAGGAGTGAGACAGGGAGATGTTATCTCTCACTTGCGATTTGCGGATAACATAATCATTATGTCAGAATATCTGCAGGACCTGAAAGAGATGCTGAACAGCCTAAGCGATTCAAGACGGGTGAGTCTCGGGATGAACCTTAACAATACCAAAGTGATGTATTATGAACATGTTCTCCCGAGACCTGTCGTTGTAAATGGCGCAAGTCTTGAATTTGTGTAAGAATTCCCTTAAGACCAAGCTCTTTAATCAATGCGTTCTACCAGTAATGACACACGTAGCCGAAACGTGGATACTCACCGTGAGGCTGGTTCACAAGTTCAAGGTTACTCGGCGTGCGATGGAATGATCAATGTTGAGGGTATCTCTGGTGGATAAAATTCGTAACGATGTTATTCGCCAGGGAACTAAAGTTACCGACATTGCTCATAGAATTAGCACTTTGAAGTGGAAGTGGGGCGGCCATGTGTGCTGTCGGACAGATAGTCGACGGAGTAAACAAGTGTTAGAGTGGAGGCCACGATTAGGTAAACGTAGTGTAAGACGCGGCACGATGGAGCGATGATTTGAAGAAGGTGGCAGCCGATGGATGAGGGCTGTCCGCTGGCCTACGTTCAGCAGTGGACGGCGGTAGGCTGAAAATGATGAAGTTACTCCCGTTGATAATAATTAATATTGATCTCTAATATTGAAAGACTGATTAAATTATTGCTAATTTAAAACATTTTCTTTTCCTGTATAATTAACATTTGATTAGAAGACGCCACGGTAAGAACTTATTACATTCTATAAAAATATAAATTAAATACTATAATAACAGTGCAAAAGCATAATACGCATAAAAGTTTTCTAACCTATGTACGTAAATAGATCAAACCCTACTTTTAAAAAACAATTTATTCAGCGCCATAAACAGTGTAATGAGGACTTAAAGGAGATCGGCAAGTCGCCATATATTTACTGCCTGGTAATTAAAATACGAGGCTACAAAAAGTATTTATTGTAAGTTGTACTTTATGAATATAGGAACGAAAAAGCAATAATATTATACATCAAACTCGGGGGATAAAAGCTAATTGATTAAATATAACCCTACTATTGTTCAATATATTGGCTCTAGTGGCGGTTTGCGTAAAAGCGACATCTATTACTTGCGATGTCAATTACGTAATTAAATTAATAACTAGTTTGTTTGGAAACGCAATATGGTAACAGATAAATGATAGATGTCGCTTTCACGTTACGAAAACCAAAAACATAATATTTATTTTTCTGAGTATATAAATATAAATAGTACAGAGGGATCTATTCCACTCCCCAAGTAATATTTTTTTATAAAACTAGTACGAAACTGCTGAGCTATCGAAAAAGAAAATAACTTTTAACTCCAATTAAAATAAATAGATCTAGTGGGCCACTAGATGGAGCTTTTACGCCTCAAATTAACAATTTACAGCATGCTAATATACTATACTAATACAAGCTAGTGCACTCATACAAATTTTCGTCTCACTATAATAAAAGATAATTATTTTTATAACTGCTTTGTGATATTTACATTTATACGTTTTTATTGTCTACTGCATACTTTATAATTTTTACTTGCACGTTTATTTGATGCGGCCGTCGATATCGCCGGTAAAGGTTGGTCTAGAATGGTTTTAAAATAAAAACAATAAAACACGCATACAATACCGGATCAAACTGGTTGACTCGGAGTGTGCGAGCAACGAACGAGAAGTATTTCTCAGCTATGCCAACCACCTTCACCGGTGACCTTGGTTACACAAGTACATTTCCTTATTTATAATTCTGTTAATGTTTCATTTTGCATTATACTAAAGGTGGGTTTACACGGTTGCGCAGTCCCGGATATTTGTCAACCGTTATGTTTCAGATACTTATACTGTACTATCAAATTACTGAAATGGGTGCGGTAGAAATGTCTGAAACATTACATTATATTGCACTTGCTGAATGTGAGGTTAAATAAGATACAACACAATCTCAGTTATTGTAACATTAAGGCTGGGGCTATATGCTCCGGAATCAAGAACGCCGGTCAAAATTCAGATCACTGAAAATATAACTCTGCGCTTATACAATAGAGTTGAAAATGACCTCTGTGGAGTGTGACTCAGTGGTAAGCGCGTAGGCGCTACTTTAGCGCGGTTGCGGGTTCGAATCCCGCCAGGGAATAATAAGTTATCTGTGTTCCTGGGTCATGGATGTGTATTATATATAATAAACATCTTAAATATAAGTATACTATAATAAGTATTAAATATATTTCCGTTGTCTGGTACACGTAACACAAGTTCTTCGAGAACTTACCACGGGACCAGATTGACGTGGTGTGAAGCGTCCATAGATTATTATATTTCACCTGGAGCACCAATATACAGGCTCAGGCTTAGTTTAGGCTCCACGTCTCCCACAAATTGTTTTTGTAATTTTTGGGAAAAATAAAAATATATTATTATTATTATTTCAAATGTCAATGTCACATATGACAGCTCGACACTCGAAACTTCCATTTTCAACTCTATTGTATTAGCGCAGAGTTCTATTTTCAGTGCTCTGAATTTTCACAGGCGTTCCGGATTCCGGAGTATATAGTCCCAGCCCAATATGAAATTACAAATTGCATTATAAATTATTTCACAAAGTAAGTTCGAGATTATTACCTGATAAACTGACAAATTATGACTAATAAACATATTGCAAAGTCAACAAACAACACAATTATTAACACTGTGATAACTAATATTATGTCAATATTAATTTGTTTGCTAACTACATTTGTAATTCGCCAATGTTTTCGCGGCGCAATCATCAGACGGAAAAGCGAATTTTAGCCGGCCTCGTAATAATTTGTAGCTTCGTAACGTGTCAAAGTCGATTTTGTCACTCATTTGGAAGTCATAGGATTTCATGGAAATCGTCCAATTTACATCTTATATAGTCTCTTTGAATCTCGACTCCCTATTTCGAGTGCCAACGACTGAATCTTTGGAATAGTAAATATTTCTAGGTATTTCGGGAAGTAACTACATTATATAATATCGGAGTCACGGATGATCCATTTCCAAGTCAATATTGTAAGTTTACAGAATGATCAAGAAAAATAACAAGTAGGTATCATTTTCCCTCATAAGCTAAAGAGACAAATATTGTAAATAATAGGTCTTTACCTATGAAATTGCCGTTCTGCAGTACTGGCCATTTCAAATCAAAATAATTTTTGTTTGGCTAAGAATTCTAATTTCAAATTAATTTTATTTTAAAAACATGGAATTGATTAGTGTTACATTTTCATCACATTTCAATCTTTTTCGTCATCATGGATACGTTAAAAATTCGAGTAATTATGGAATATGAGCGTTGTTGCTGCACGAAGCAACGCGGCACAAGCGGCACGCAACATCAACGACGTTTACGGATCTAACACTACAAACCAACGCACCACCTGTTATTGGTTTGCTCGCTTCCGTTCTGGAAATTTCGACCTGAAAAATGAACCTCGCGGTCGTCCGAAGACTTTGGTCAACAATGACGAATTAAAGGCGATTGTGGAAGCTGATGATACACAATCTACGGTTGAATTAGCAGCAGTTTTCGACGTTAGCGTCAAAACAATATTGGTCCATTTGCGTCAAATTGGCAAGGTAAAAAAGCTTGACAAATGGGTGCCCCACGAACTCAATGATCGCCAGCTCGAAGTACGCGTCGAGACGTGCCTTGCACTGCTCAATAGACACACAAGTGAAGGAATTGTGAACCGCAATGTTACCTGCGATGATAAATGGTTTCTGTTTGATAGCCGCTAGCGCTCAGCAAGTTGGTTGGATCCTGGTTCAGCACATAAACAATCCCCTAAACGAAAACTTAGCCCTAGAAAAGTGATGGTCACTGTTTGGTGGTCTAGCGCCGGTGTGATTTATCACAGCTTCTTACCAAACGGGGTGAGCATTACTGCAGATGTGTACTGTGAAGAACTGAACACAATGATGGAGAAGCTGGCACATCTCCAAGCAGCATTGGTCAATCGCTCGTCTCCGCTGCTCCTGCACGACAACGCGCGACCTCATACTGCACAGCAGACGGTCTCCAAGTTGCAAGAACTGGGGTTGGAAGCTCTCCGTCATCCGCCCTACTCACCAGACCTTGCGCCTACAGACTACTACTTTTTCCAGAATTTGGATAACTTCTTGGCGGGAAAGAAATTCAATACCCGAGAGGCAGTACAAAATGCCTTTGAAGAATTTGTTGCCTCAGTCCAGCTGATTTCTTTAAGAAAGGCATCAATAAACTGCCACTGCGTTGGCAAAGATGCATTGATTGCATGGGTGATTACTTCGATAAATACAAATAAAAAATACATGAAAAAAATTCGTTTAAATTTTCTCATACAAAACGGCAATTCCATAGGTAAAGACCTAATATAATAAATAATTAAGATTATTATCCTAAATCACATTGTAATTTTCATTTAATTTAATTGTATGAAGGTTACCTCTCTCAACCCGTTTTTCTTACCTAATAAACGAATAAGAAAATTACACGCTATAAGCATCGGGTCACGACTCACGGGTGCCATAATAATAAATTCAACTTGTAATCCTAAAAGCTTGAAATAATATTTTGTGATTTTATACTTCATGAAAAACAAAATTAATGCTTGTTTCTGAGTGCAACGCGTTATGGCTTGTCGGTTTTTGTTAATCCTAAATAAAGAATTATAACTTTTTTTCTACGTAGAAATTAAAATATATATCTTAAAATACATAAATAATACACCTAAGCAAACAAGCCGCCGTGACGCCACCGATGTTCAAAATGTTGCAAGGTTCATCTCTTATGGTTTGTAGTGTAAAAACAGATTTTACATAAAATGTAAAATGCCTCACTGACCTAAATAAGAAGGGCCTTACATAAACAAAAGCATGAAGACAAACTGCCTGTAGACCAATCTCTAATCTGATTCTAATTTTATTAGCCGTCATTAGTATCCGTAATGCAACAGCGTTCCAGAATGTTCTCAAACACATTTAATTCGTCTGTACCTACGGTCAGATGAAATGTTTGTTAAATCGTTATTTAGTTCCAGCGCTAGTGGGAACGGTTGATTGATTTGAGAGAGGGAATGTTTTTTCTAACAACAAATCAAACGACTTGAGCTAATTCTGTTTTCGTTTGGAATCAATTGGAAACAGGATGCTCTATAGACTTCTCGTCCAATAATGTCCGTCCATATTTTATCCGCTTAATCTATGTTTCCTGAGTCCTGATATACGAAATGTCCATTTTTATTAATTATACATTTATTTATAAACTGGGGATTACGTTTGATTACATTATTTTTGGTGAAGGTATTTTACCGTCAACATTGAAATTGAATGAAAATGAAAAATTAAAATATACTTTATTGTGCACAATCAACAGTTACACACGCATATATAATATAAACTATACACAGAACAAGACGAAAGTACACAAAGGCGGCCTTATTTAGAAACCTTTTCTTCCAGACAACCTTTGAAAGAAAGAATTAAATAATTGCTGGAGAAGAAGGGTACTGTATTTAAAGTATATCTAAAAATTATAAGTATAAAGTATACATTAAAATGTATACTTTATACTGTTATAAAGTTTAATAAATCATTTATAGACTTGTATATTATAGTGTAGTATGTAGGTATAATTAGTTTGATATGTATTATGTTAATTTTAGAAAAAATTATCTAGTTTGCTACGAATATTATTGTATCTATTTTTATCATTAGTTTCACACGACCTTTCGTATAGTTAAATATTTGTATTTTTCTAGATGGAAAGCACCTTGGTATTTTGACTCTGTCACCACCCTATGGTTGACTGGTAGAAAATGCCCTATGGCATTAAGTCCGCCATTGTACATTGTGCAGAAAGTGTAAAAATAAAATAAATAAATAAAATAAAATACATCAATAAAAATAAATTAATAATACATACAATGCACACATAATATTATAACAACTTAACATAGGTACTTAATAACTACTTTCGACACATACTAAGGTAGTTCTTATCGATCTTCAATGGCAGATTTAAAAGTATTTAATGTTTTACATTGTCTAATTCGAGTAGGGAGAGAGTTCCATAGCAGGACAGATTGTACGGAGTAGGAGAAGAACATTCTTGTTAATAATTAATTTCATTGCTTACGCTTTTGTAAAGATAAGAATAAAAAAATATTGTCTAAATGTAAAGTATGAAGACTAAATTTAAAAAACTGTGTTTATTAGAAGTCGCAATTTGCTAATAACGCGAGTTACACGTTATATTTATATTAATCTTAAATTTTCTATGCGTAACAAGTTTATCCTTTTTTGCAGGTAAGTCTAGTGGATGTGCGAAAGAGATGGCTAGTGAAATGTCAGTAAGGTAATGTCCCAACTCACGCGCGGAGTAAATGACCGCGTACCAAGGCTGTACAATCGGTCAGACACCAAATGTCACGGCCGCAGCGAGCGACAGGAAAACCGCGTCACAGATGAAAAAAACATGACTCACGTCGTCCATTATCACCTGAGCTTGACTTACTGCGCAGGCGCAGCAAACTCCCGACTTCGCGAGGCAAGCATAAGTGCCCAAATTGTGCCAACTGTGATCACTACTCACTACGTAGCGCGTAGTAGCTAGTACGTACTGTATCGTACTCGAAATTTAATACTATGAAATATGATAACGTCCGCGTCATGTGTAGAATAAAACAAGACTCAAGCCCGCTAAACAGCTAAAGTTTTATCATAACGATTTGCCATACACACGATAAAACTACACAGCGGCTTACTCCGTTAAATCGTCACGTGTGTAGCTAGCATAAACTATGATTATTTTTCAATTGCAATAAAAATATAAAAAACAAACAAAATAAAAAACTATAAGTTAAGTCTTTCTTTTTAACAAAAAAGATAAACGCCTTAAAAAACCAGCACACTAAATAACTAAAAAATTATTCAATTTAAAATATGCAAAACAATTTTCCATTTTAATTCACTTTTTGAAGTGGGTGCCTCCCAATGCAGTTTAGTTTAGTTCCTAAATTACTCAAGAGATGGCGCGATACGCCGAGGCATAGGCATAGGCCAGGCATTAGAGTATTAAATTATAAAAAATTGTTTTGCATATTTTAAATTTATAAATTATTATACATTAATTTTATATTAATTTTATTCATTTTATTTTAATAATTATTATATTAATTTTATTTTTTATAGTGATAGATACTTCATTCATTTCTGATTTTAGGACTAGTTTGATAATATTTAAGTTTTCCATTCTTTATACGCTATAATATTTAATAGCCTTCCCTGAAAAATGTGCTATTCAATGTTAAAAACGCCGTCCAAATAGCAGCAGTGGTTCTTGAGAAAATCGAGGACATACATACATACAAATAAATACTTATTTGCTATTGACAGCGATCGGACGTTTCAAGTATTTCTTATATAATACATTGTAATGCACAATTTATGCATCTGAAAAAATATTTTTGAAACATACATGTCAAACTGAGAACCTCCTTTTTTTTGAAGTCGGTTAAAAATGTAAAATGATTACGGGGCCTACTGAGTAGTATGTCCAGTAGTATGTTCATCCATAGTATGAAAAACAATACCATCATGCGTAGAAATTTAATTTGAAACCTTTCTTTCTCACCTTTCTATTTTGGGTCAGCGACTGACTTTATGTACCTACACTAATAAGATCTCTAATGTCAAGGGCAACGGGCAAACAATGTCAAACCTTATTACGTAACATGTGCCTATAACACATAAGGTTTGCCTTTCTTTGTTTAACAAACTATTTACGTTACCCTGCGATTTCCATTGCTTTACGTCGTATTTCCAACAAAATAACTGAATGTCTACCGAAGACTCGTGGGTTTAATGTCCACTGGTACAAATGAGGTCTAGTTGGCAATAAATAAATTGTGTTACATTTGACAGCCTAAATAATGACTTTTACAGGGCATGCCTATCTCTTGTTCTTACCTCTTAAGTTCTAGTTCTACTGTAGTAGACCATACATACTTATTACACTGTGTACTTACTACACTCACACTTGGGTAGATACTGCATGCGTGTCATGCTGGATTAACTAAAATCTTTCGTAACCGAAATCCAAGAGGCCATTACGCAAACAGTAAACAAAATATTACTGCGTAGTTTTAAACATGACTGCCGCGTCATTTCGCATCCGATATTCCGAATCGTAAAGTATATAATAAGATACTTTTATGTCTGTCAAAATCGTATTTCTAATAATAAAACGTCTCAATTTAGGAGGTCCATGTTTTATGGTCTGTATAAAGAGGACATTAAACATTTTCATGTCATGTTCGTGTATCGTTGTGGCTGATGGGGTCGGTGATTGTCCGTGGTCTATTATTTTTTAATTTTTTTCTGTCCATTCACGTACCTTCATAGAAACGTGAGCTCGTAATGTCGTGTTATCTAAGCATAATAGACGTGACGCTTTTTATAATTATTTTTGATGCCCAGTACGACCATAATTTTTGTGTAATAATGCTTTTCGATGCTCAACTTTTAAATGTATTTAAATGTATTTATTTATTTTGACATAAATAAAGAATGGCTAATTAGTTTGGATCGCTGCCCGCTCCTTTGGATTCTTAGACAAAATAGGATAGGGTTTATCACATGTTTGTTGAAATTATGGCGTGCCGCGTGTTAGATATTTTAGAATAAGAAAAAAATAGGTACCTCATAAAATTAACTCATTTTTAAAAAAATTTTTTTGGTTGTTTTGTTTGGTTGGTGCAAAAAACAACAAAATACAAAGAGCTTACAACTTACTTTTAGTTTACGTTTTAAATTTCAATATGCCATGTCTATGAATAGGCTCGGACTTAACAAGTTAATGATAATTATGTTGACTCAGCGATACCGTATCACAAAGTACACAGCCAAAGTCTATCCTGTCAAAGTCGCCCGTAACTCACGACTTAACCTGCTTAGTTATTCCGGCCAGGTAAATCGGAAGTCTTTGAAAAATGTGACGTTGCCCGTAATTGTCACTTTTATGGATTATTTTTCTGGTGGAATTGGACGTGGGCGTCGCGGGTGGGAAAATAAAGTAAAATGAAAAAATATCTTGTATTTTTTTTTAATATTGAGAGTCGATACATATTTTTATTACAATACTCTGAGGAGGTGGAGTGGAGGAGGACTCTATTAGGAGGTGCAGTGTGGTGCAGTGTGTGTGTGCGTGATGGATCAACGTCTGATTTAAACAATGATCATAGGTGAGGATATTCGACCGTTTCAAGTGAATAAGTAAAATCAGCGATTTTGAGTTTCGATAAAGTATATAATTACATATTTTAGGTGGGCGTTTATAAACTTTCTAGAAGATGATAAACTCGGATTAATAAAAAATAAATAATCTTATGTATGTTGGGCCTTGGGATTAGGAATCAGAAATACCTGATTGTGAAAAATTTACCGTCTCTTTGCACACCCAGTCAACGCGTGCAATGTGTGTAACTTTAAAGATTAAAAGTAACATTATTTTACAGTTTAAGTATTATGTATATCATAAACTTAGGTTAATAAGCAATTAATAAGTTATAAAATAACATAAAGATTTATATAATATGTGACTAATTTGGCATGTTACATGCCATGCATTTTACTAAAATATAATTATAAGACATAGGCGGTGTTTTGAAACATCTTACATTATCTCAGTCAATGCTCGTCTTTGATTTACAAACACTATTAGGTAGTAACCTTAAAAACTTGAGGCAACGACCTCACACGAGGAACTGTATGAAAAGTCAAATAGTGTTTGTTGTAAGTGTGAATTGTATGACGATGCTTCTACGTTAACTCTGTGTACACTACATAATAACCCTTATTCCACAAATAATAAAGTTCTAAATCAACTATGAACTGTATCGACAGTAGGGGTACGCTTTGTTCAGGATGTACGAGTGAAATAGAGGACGTACCTCTCGTCCCTCTCTTTCACACGTTACCTGTGGTGGAATTATTGTGGTTGCCTGGACAGGTTGAGATTCTAACGCATCTCCAGAAAAATGATATACATTAGAAGGCTTCATTTTTTGTACCTGTAGTGACTTGATGTTTTTTTGCCGTCTGCCGTATACAAAAAATATTTCTGTTCATTATTTAACAACTTGTTTCAAATATTAGAACGCAACAGGACAAACCTTTTGATAAGGCTTTAGCTCTACTTGAGTGAAAGGCACTCTTGACATCTGAGAGAATCGTACCAGTGGGATGATCCCCTAACGCTGATTAAGAATTTGTGCACTTCGCTAATCAAAGGTAACATGTATAGGGTTGCCACATGACATAAATTAGGACTTGGGAATTTGGAGATACAAACTTGGTAATAGAATCTATGTATATAAAAGAAAGTCGTGTTAGTTACACTATTTATAAGTCAAGAACGCCTGAACCGATTTGACTGAAAACTGGTGGGGAGGTAGCTTAGAAACAGGAGACGGACATAGGATACTTAAGTGCCCCGCCGAGTCTGTCTGTCTGTATGTTCGCGATAATCTCAAAAACTACTGAAAGGATTTTCATGCCGTTTACATTTACCGACAGAGTGGTTCCTTAAGAAGGTTTAGGTCGATAATAATTTGTTAAGGTTTTGTGGAAATTGTTTGATTTATGACGATAATTGTTGATGGTGTCGAAAAAAATCAAGCCGTCTGGGAACTTTTATCAAAAACGCTGCCTAACCTAACCCGTTGGAGATAAATAACAAAACAAGGTATGATGGGATTGTTTTTCTTTTATCGGTCTACAAAAAAAGTCCGCGATGGCATAGATATGTCTATCTTTTAAGGGTAGGTTAATACCCATTCTAAGTTTTAAAAATTATCAGAAATAATGTGGTATTTTCAGAAGCTATTAAAGCTATATACAATTTAATTATCCTTATCTAGGAGATTATATCTCGGAGATATCTTTAAATTTGAAGTGTACGTGTGAAAATGTATTATAAAGTGTAGCGAGCTACGACCTCTTGATTTGTATGTCCTTCTTGCGCTTGAGTGGTGATGATAATAATACAGCAACAAATCTTATATTCTCCTTTATTGGTGCTTAACACAGATACGTATTACATATGAGATATGCCTAACACAAAATATACGTCTGCACTATTTATAGCCTTTTGGCCAACTAAAATAAACTAGATAGGCTTTACTTCATGACATCTGTCAATGTCAAAAATGACATTCACACTTACTTTTGTCAATATGTAACATAAGGTATATATTTTTACTCTGTGCTACTTCTATATTGCAGGTATACTTGCTAAAGAAGTTTTTTGCCACGAACACACTCCCACGCGGGCGAAGCTGCGGGCAAAAGCTAGTTTGTATATAAAACAATGCTCGTTTAACCTTTTAGGTTTTTGTTTGGCGCTGGGACCTCATTCATATGCTTATTTCTAAATCCGATATTGAATCCGATTCCATAATTGGGCATTTACTCCTTTGAATTATCAGCTGCTAGATAACATTATGTCAAAACATTACATTTAATTTCAAATACACTTTGCTATTGCGGTCCATTTAACTCTCATGCGTTTGTTGTATCAGTGATACAGTTGATAAAATCTTCTGAGCTTCAAATAGTCAACTGTCAACCCCACAATCCCGACACAACCAATTTTATCTTTTTCGGACCTCCTCGCCTTGTCTTTATAAATTTTATCACGTTTTTCACATAATATGTGTAGGAAATACTGTCCCTCCCCTGTGCCTCGAGGGCACCCTAAACCCCTATAAAATATTTTCTCTTACCATATTTTTCCATTTTGTATAAAACCGAGTTAGGTATATATACCTACCGTATAGCTGAGTTGACTAAACTACGAGGTTTATAGATGAGGCTATCCGGAGGATTAATGTACTATTTGGACGTTCATTATGCCAATATATTGGATAGTACATTATAATATGTTATCCATTATAGATCCAAGAGAAGTTCATTGAAAATTAGTCGACTAAACTGGTGACAAAATTATTGAAATATGTGGGCTAAACTTAGCAAGTCTTCAAAGGTCATAGGCGATTAATAAAATGGTTTTTTACTTAAAAAGCAGGTGAAAGAACGATCACCCCGACTCATTTCGTGTTTTACGCTTATTTAAATTAATATTTTTCTTTATTTTCTTCGTCTTAACATTTTTTTTTCAAACGTGGAGTGTTTTGACCTCCGCCTTTTAGCGACTTGTTTGTGCTTCAATCTGTTTCGACCTGTAGGTATGGTTCAATGACCCGGAACACATGACCGGCTAATTGTTATATCGTAAGCGGGTTCGGCAATCTTGTTTTTATATTCGAATTCGAATGTAATGTTCAAAATAATTCGATATTCTTAATTTAATTTTCAATTAAAAGCACGGTTGACATAAAAAATTCAAAAAAAAAATTTAATTTTGTAACTGTGCTCATTTTGACTTTAGATAATGATAAACCTTCTTTCTTTAGATTTTCTGCACCTACATGATAAAAACGCCTCGTACTGCTCGCACCTAAAACTAAGGGTCAGTTCACACCGCGACGTTAAGCGACCATTTTTAAGATAGCCATTCAAAATTGAACTTTATTCACTACGCAAAAAGATACACGTTTCATAAGACATCAGTCATACACTGCACATGCGCTGTGCAGCGCGGTGCAACATGACTTTATAAATTCTTACAATGAGACGTGTATCTTCTTGTGCAAATAATAAAGTTCAATTTTGAATACCTATCTTAAAAATAGTTTCGTTTCGATGTGAAATTGTGAATTGACCCTAACATAAGTTCAATAATATATTAAGATTCGCACTACACAATAGGTGCACCATTATTGATTTTACAAAATGCACAAATACTGTGGGTAATTTTTTACTTATTTAACCGCAGTGACCTAAATTCATCGTCTTTTTAAGATTTTTCTAACTTCCAAATACATACATCAATTTTGTCGTCAATACTTTTGTATTTAAGTATATATTCTATTTTGTTAAACTGCTTCTGTTGCAACGGAATAATAAAATCACCCAGTATGTACACCGATGCTGATGATGTTGGTATCTATTGACAATCACAACGCGGGCTTGGGTAGTACAGAACAAGCGAGTGTGAATCACTGATAAGACGACATCCGATGGTAAACCACGCCGCCTTATCACTTCTGCGTATTTATTTGTTGGCGTAATCTTATCTTAACGGGAATAAGAGGTTAAACACTTCACCCAAAACTGGGATAATCTAGAAAACTCTACTCGTGACGACGTACTTTGTTGACCAGTGACATTTAGGTTTCGGTAAAATATCGTTTGTCGAGAAGGCAGGTATGTAGTTCTTATAGCGGCTGCACACGCTAGGCAAGCAAGTCGGCTAGCAGGGCTCCACGGGGGTGGGGAAGCTTGGGGGTTCTGTTTACGGGAAAACAAAAGGAAATCCTTGCTTGCCAAGAATTTTGGCTAGCGTATAAATCCAGCAAAAGAAATACATACCTCTATGATTCTTATGATGAGAAATATCGCGATATATGATATCGCCTGGGAGTGTTCCGAGGAATTTGTCGCAGCAGGTGGCTTAGACCAGGGCTTTATTCAGTCATTCGGAAGCCTTAAAATACACCCAACAGTCGTGAGTCGACACGAACTCTTAAACGTGCTTCTAGTTTCAATTTTCTTAGCACATTGTTTCCCGTTTTATATAAAACTGGATTTGCCTAGGGCTTCATTCGTGGCGTGTCGCAAAATGGATAGCAAGAAATATATGAGTAGCAGTTGTGAAGGGTCTCTCTTGAACTAGCTCTAAGAATTAAAAAGAAGAAATGAAGCTCCGTTCAAGTAGCTAATAGGTAACTTTTATCGGGCAGGTAAGACCTTGTGTTTTTTAAGTCTGCTAATGTTAGCATTACTGTGATTACAATATTTGTCATGTGGTAATTGTTTATGATGCGTTCATCTCATCATCAGGTCCGGCTTATGTCACGATCTGTGGCGATGAGTATCGTAGTAGTGTAGTGCATTGATTTATTGAAGGAATATCAAATTAATTGAATGTCGAAATCTAAATTTTTGAATTCATCCAAAAATCTAAGTCGGAAGCCTACTACTTTAGACATAATCTCAGTTTGGTCAACGCGCCTGAGTCATTCGCATACGAGTCGAATCATGCGTGCGGGACGGCCTGAAAATCCTAACGAGGTTTAACCGATTATAATTATGAGAATTGCGCCGTGATTCTTAGAATATATTATAGACTAGTAGGTAAGTAGTAACGCACTATTTTTGTTTCAGTCTTGGTTTTTATGGTACACATTGGGAAATAAGTACATTGCTGTACTTACATTTGAAAATACAATATAATAAAGTTTTAATTAAGTACCTGTTCAAATTATAATTTATCTGTTTACGGTGTTTGTATTGATATCTAATCAGTTACAGACACCATTGTCTCTCTATCGGCGCGGCGGCATCTGATTTTTAACTGACTTCCAAACGAGGAGGCGGTAATGCATTCGGCAGTATATATATATTTGTTTGTAAGTTTAACGATAATTCCGCCGTCTGTGGGCCGATTTTGAAAATTCTTTTTTTGATGTAAAGGGTTTATACTTTATACCAAAGGGTAAAATAATCCCAAGTTGGTCCCGTTTACACCAAAGTGGTGAGCTGATGATGGGATCCATGAGGAATCGAGGGAAGTCCTGGAAATTTATATGTGCACATATGATGGTTTCGATTTTTTTCTGAAGTAGTCCAAGCATATGCTACCAAAAAGTAAGATTTTGTACCAAGGTATACCCTGGATCCACTGGAGTACTGAACAGAACTCCTGACTCCTTATAGATACATGTTTGGGGATTTCGGCGTTGTTTAAAGAACTGCGAGCATATGCCATCATACCACTTACAGTAATCATCATCATCATCACCACCATCTTCACAAGAAACACCAACATAATATTATTATGATGACATAGATACTCACTACTCATCAGAGTTTTGTGCACCGATATCAATATGTTCATAATAATATAGAAAGTAAATTTAACTAAAAAGAGAAAAAAATATTATATTTAAACAAAAAATTAAAACCGCCTTCCAAAGTAAAAATGCACAAAAAAGTATGAAATAAAACTTATTTTCGCAATAATTGGAAGTCGGTTTTAATTTTTGGTTTAAAAATAATATTGTATTGTTATTACATATAAGACTGTGTAGTTTCGTTCGCCAATCTGTAGCTCGACCTCAATAATTAACAAGCTCTAATGCTTCGCCGCAGTTACACCCGCTTGTATCGTTCAGGTAAAAATGTACTATCACACAAACAACCTCCCCGGTTCCTGTTAGGGGAGTCTGATAGTGCCGACGCGAACAAATCTCGACCTTAACCACTCGACTTAAAGCCCATTTTATTACAAGGATTGTGTATTTACTTATTTATATCTCCGTGCGCTCTTACGTGCCATAATAATAAGTATTAATACGTATAATAATAAATGTGTACGGCGTTCACGTAACGCCTACGTATACGGTAGGTATTTTTTTATTGAGAATTCTTCCATTGCGAGTTCGGAGTACAAAAGCTCCATATAGGAGCATCTTTAAGCTTGAAATACACTTTTTGGGAGGACGGACTCGAAATAATATTGTAAAATGATTTTCATGAAATTATTACTTGAACTTACTATCAGGGAATCTGAATCATAAGTAGATATCTACATCTCATCATACCCAGTTTATATTGGATGTTGAAGATTTCAGACGATGTGGATGATTAAAAGAATTACATAATCATTAATTTACGTTTAATGATGTGTTGTGATGTTAATAATATGATAAAATTGTTTCATTAAATAAGTGTCTTCAAGATTAGTTAATAATTATTCCCTTGCCGCTTTTTGACAGCAATTTCCATAGACTGAGTATGGGACTCGCAGGTAAAAGGCATGACTTTTCAAAAGTATGTATAAATAATAATAATCTGTATATATAAAAAAAAGTCGTAATAGTTACACTATTTATAACTCAAGAACTAACTCAAGAAAAGAGGTAGCTTAGAACCAGGAGACGGACATAGGATACTTCAGTGAGATATAAATATTTAAGATATTACTATGCATAAGTGCCCCGCCGAGTCTGTCTGTCTTTATGTTCGCGATAATCTCAAAAACTACTGAAAGGATTTTCATGCTGTTTACATTTACCGACAGAGTGGTTCCCTTTGGAAGGTTTTTTGGAAGGTTTTTTGGAAGGTTTAGGCGGATAATAATTTGTTAAGGTCTTGTGGAAATTGTTTAATAAACGACGATAATTGTTGAAGGTGTCGGAAAAAATCAAGCCGTCTGGGAACTGTTATCGAAAACGCTGCCTAACTTAACCCGTTGGAGATAAATAACAAAACAATGTATGGTGGGACAATATCCCCGGCAATGAAACCGAGGAAATGAGGCTAGGTTAGGCTAGGGGTCGAAAGTCTCATTTACGGACCAGAACCAGCCTGCGGAATATCTCCCAGCACTACCAAGAGAGCACTCAAAGAATGGGTCGCAGCCTAAGCATAAGCAATGGGCTGCCATCCCTAGCCTTGTGCATTCCAAAACGTTAATCTCGGCCTTTAACAAAAGGCGTGCGGAATTGGCGCTTTCAATGAGTAGGAATCAACTAAGAGTCCTAACTGAACCCTAGCTGGGCGCTGCAAGCTCCACAAACACCTTAACAAAATAGGAGTTGGCGACACAACGACTTGCAAATTCTGCGGGGAGAAGGACGAGACACACCTTCTCCTCGACTGCATAGCACTTCAACAGAACTGAAACAGGTACCTTGGACAGCACTAATATTAACTCCACCACAGAGGAAATTCGTAGCACCAACCCCAACCACATCGTTCAGTTTATGAGCAGCATGGGCCTGGGGCAGGTACTATAACGCGAAGGAGTCACAATAGATCCACTTGGGTCGCAGTGACGTCAGAGCTCGATTTTGACCTGCCTTCGACAGTAATAAAAAATATGGTGGAATTGTTTCTCTTTTATAGGTCTACAAAAAAGACCGCGATGCACATTCTAAGTTTAAAAAAATGATCAGAAATAATGTGGTATTTTCAGAAGCTATTTAGACGGATACAATTTAATTATCCTTATCTAGGAGATATCTTAAAATTAAAAAGTAGGTGTGAAAATTTATTATAAAGTATATAAAATTTTAGTCTGTGCTATTACTATAAGCTGCGGGCAAAATCTAGTTAATGATAGATTCAAATAAATTACTAATAGTTTCAGACAGAACAGACAGCAATAACGACCATTAGAATACAATATTTTAATTATCTGCTTATTACACTATCCCACGGGAAAAGCACTTTTTCGTGATAAAAAGGAGCCTTTGTGTTAATTCAGAGCCTAAACTACTACCATACCAAATATTTTCATCTATGATTTTCTTAACTTGTAATTTCTAAACTTACTGAGTGCCACGCCGTTTTTTTGTCCCAAGCCACAACCCCTAAGGACGGAAACATCAGCGCTATATTCGTTGTTAAAATAATGTACGAGCCGAAGTTTATTTACACACATTTTATTGCTGCTTCCGTTTTGCCGCCGTTTGTCCACACATATTTAACCGTCAGACTGTTTAACTTGTAGAAATGCTACTTTGTACTGTTTGTAGTCCGCATTATGGCCCTAACTACATTTACTGGAACAATTTGCAGAACATATGATCACTCTGAAATTTAAAAAACTTTAAAATTGTTTTTAAGTTTTCCGTACCCAAAGGGAAAAAAGTGGGTCCTATTACTGAGATTTCGCTGTCTGTGTGTCCGTCCATTCGTCCGTACCTCACCAGGCTGTATGTATATCATGAATTGTGATAACTAGATAGTTGACTTTAGAAGGTGTTTTTTTGTGCCGCTATAACAACAAATACTAAAAACAGAACAAAATATATTATATTAAGTGGGGCTCCCATACACCAAACGCGAATTATTAGCCGTTTTGTACCGTTTGAACCAGTTTTTTAAGAATTTAATGTCTGTGAAAGAAGATAACCTTATGTATAGCTCTCATGTCTGTTGCAGAAGTGAGTCCAAATTTCATATTCGTCGTTTAAAAACATTTCGAAATTATTGTTTTAATACTAAAATCCTATAAAGCTTACCTGGACCTCGGAATTAACCCTTGAATATTCTAAATATACCCGGGGTTGATTTAAATTACAATGGGTTAAGACATGATGTAGAGGGTTTGCGTGTGACACTTGGTCCTTCGAGCCGGCTCGCTCAATATGGACTTACTTGTGAAATGTTTTCCTGCGAGCACGTTAAATGAAGGATGATATAGGTACCTATTGTTATTTAATTAGGTATACGAATATACCTAAAAATTGATAATGCTTTTTTCAATTCGGTTACACGGCTACTTAGTTTAAAAACTTTTTTTTTTTAATTCATAGATATAGACACTTCAACAATTTGTGCTTGTGGCGCTATGTTTTCGTGCGCTTGCATGTATGTATACGCCTTTAATTTGTGTGCCAGTGACACGACCCACTGCCAGTTCGCGGTGCTACGTGTGGGTAACGTGTCATACATTACCCGCACATAGCGCCTCGCGAACTGTGTATAATAATTAATAGTTCCTGCCTCACTACCTACTACATAGTAAGTTAACACTAAGTGTCTGTTCACGCCGCTACGATACGCGACGCTATGTGACCCTGCATTTTTATACGATAACTATTTAAAATTGAACTTGATTCACTACGCAAAAAGATACACGTTTCAAATGACATCAGTTAGTACAGTCATACACTGCACATGCGCTGTGCAACCTGACATTCAAACTCTTACAATGAAACGTGTGTCTTCTTGTGTAATGAATAAAGTTGAACAGTTATGCATCACCATGTCGCGTATCGTTTCGTTTCGGTGTGAATTGACCCTTAGCATAAATTAATAAATAGTTACTACGTAACAGATACATCACTCCCATACAAAAGCGAAAATACCGTCGATAAAATAATAATAATATCTGCTTTTCGCAGCGCGAAAGAATGTACCATAAGTATGCGCACAAAGAGTCGAGATTGTGTTGGTGCGTGCGACTCGTGCGTGTAACGTACACGTGAGTCACGCGCGCCATCGCACGAATGCGCCAGGGTTGTACCTATGAGGATTATTGTAATTTATTTGTCAATCAAATATGTTATAAAATGATTTATACATTTTTGACGTGATAACGTCTTATAAATCGATGAACGCCGGCTGCACGCACGAATAATTGTCACGTTCCGCATGAGTCACGTTCCGCCTGAGCCGAGAGTTCAAGTGAGAGCGCGGAACAAGCGATAGAGAGGCACGATCGGCCTAAGCGTTCGGCTTGTGATGACGTTATCACGCAAAATTATCGTCCGTAAACCGACTTAACAGACAAGCATTTTTTAACCTTCATTGTATTCTCGATTATTAAATTTTATAGTTGAAAATTTCCTAAATCGCGTAAATAATTTTAAAAGGTTATGGAAAAAAGCGGAGGAAAATCAATAAATTCTTAAATAATTGCTTATTGCAATTTTGAAATTTAATACATATTTAATAACGCTCTAATTCTACTGGCTGGAGGCTACTTCGTACAAAAAAAACTACTAAGAACTCAATGCCTTCTAAAGAGGTCAAACATTAGTAGTTCTCACGATTCAATAGGAATAAGTACTTAAAAGTTAAAACTTATTAGCATTGCAAAGCTGTGAAACATTTCTGAAATATTTAAGCGTTATACAGTCTAGCTTCATTTGTTCGTATCCAATACTAAGACAGCTATGTTCTTTAGTCTGAATAAAATATGCTTGTTGTACTGGGACGCCCTTGGCCGTGTTACATAAGCAACAAATAGTGATGAACTTAGTTGTAGGTCAAAATGTTTCAGACTTCTGACTTACCTAGTTTTATTAAAGCAGAGCTTATTCGACTTTCATTTCGCTTCATTACATTTTTAGGTGTGTAATGTTGAGTTTCATATAGAAGGTTTTATTAACGTGTGGCTTTGCTATAAGAAGTCCTCCTACCATGAACCACATTGAATAATAATAATATGAACACTAGATTTATAAATACAGTCGTTAAAAAACTGTTATAGAATATTTTTTGTCATCTGGTCTATGTTAAACAACATGTGAATAAAACTAAAATACCAACAATTTTAGTTCTAGTTGTAAATAAGTCGGCAGAATGAAGAATCACATGGGTTTGTTGGAGTTTACTCCTTAAGGCTCTGTATAACGCCAGTGACCTTGAGCGTCAAGTCCACAATTGAGCGTCAACACAATTTGCAAAAACTAAAACGACCTTCCCCTGAGTCTTGTCTTACTCAAAATACTAAAATAATTCTCACACTCGTGTGACTTATAGAAGAAGAGAAAAAAGGGTTTTAACTTTAAAAGTTAAAACCCTTTTTCTCTTAAATATCACACTTTTAAATCAATATTTAAATAAAAAAAATCAATTTATAAAAAGATAGTCCTCGGCTAAATATAATGCAGAATGACATATATTTTTTTGGGATTTTTCAATACTGACTGAGAAAAAAGGTTTCAAAGAACTCTAATTTTCAGTTCTATCCAGCGCACAACCTTAAGAAACGATTTTCATATTTATGTGAAAGCGAAGCGAAGAAGCGAAAAAAAATCGAATTCACGTTGTCTGACGGTCACACGGTACGATGTCACACGATGTTAGCCGAAGATGTCACATTTTTAAGTTCCCTGTTCAATATCAGAAAATATAATATCCCACAAAAACATTACCTAAATGAAAATAGCCAAGAATTTTTCTTCGCAAAAAGTTATGACATGTCGTAGAGACCAAGTGAAATTCAAGATCACTTTTTTTTCTGAAATGAGGTGTTCCGTGCTCAGTGGCAGGTGTTCCGTTCAGTTGATTTTCTTATCATTTACATTTCTACGCTATCCCAATTAAAAGGTTAACTTTATTTAGCTCTCCATTGTGTCTGACACTTCAATTGTTTGTTGAATTATTAAGGAATAAAAATGTAGTCGAAGTAAAGTATTTAAACGTTTGTAGTCAGATATTCAGTATATGTATTAAGAGTTGCAAACATTTTATTTCGTATTATCGATAAAATGTAGCCATAAAAGATAACAATCGATTTAAACCTGTAAAAATGTAAGGAGATCGTGGGCTGAATTGATACATTTTTTTTTAACGGTTACCACACAGGGTGGCTGCATCGTTTCGAGCATATAAAATAACGTATTTAAATAAATTCACAATATATCACGTGAGCGTTATTAAGATCCAGACGCAAAATTTTCAAAACAAAACAAAAAGCGTTTAGTGTTCAAGATGTGAGCTCCAAACATCAAAACACGAGGGTTTAATCGCGCCATTAAAGTTTCAATGCGTCGAGGACCGCCCGCGACAGATTTCATACAAAACGAGTAAAAACCCGGAGCCAGGCTGCGCACTGTCGTCTTGAGTCCCGACGGAATATTTAAATAACGTCTGGGTCCAACAAAGCCTGTGCTTGTCCGACCCTCCTTTGTTATGTTAAAATTAAGCCCCGATCCGTCAAAAGGTATCGATAAATCTATTGTTTTCCCATCCCTATTACGAAGTTTAGTTATTTTAAAGTAATTGTTTAATTAAATGAACGCGGAAGTTTAAATTTAAAGTTAAATTTGTTTCGGTTGTTTATAGAGTGTGATAAAGCAGACTGGGGAATCACCTGATGATTTATCGTTATATATACAAATAAATTAAAGTGTCATTAAGTTGTGCTTGTTATTTTATGTCATTAGCGACAAGACGACTTACCCTGTAATTAATTGATTTATTAATTCATTATAATTCATTAGTTATTAGAGATTGGATTATGCAGAATATGATTTATTTATATAGATAAACAGTAATACTAACGGAAAACATTTCGATAGGACTACGGCGAAGCTAAAATAAAGGGTTAATGATTTTGGCAGTCTATGTACATAGACTAGAAGATTTTGGTAGTCTATGTATGTACATAGACTACCAAAATCTTTAACCCCTAACAATACATATCATGTATGTTTATTCCACCATAGCGCCTAAACTACTGATTCGATCTTAATAAATTAGGTGTCAATAGATTCGTAATATTAACATAAGCTAAATAATTTACCTACAGTCGCGCTACAGTTTTTATAAAAAATATAGTTATTTAAGAAACAGGTAGGTGGAGGTGATTTATACAATGTATATTTCCTCGACATTCATAAAAAATAGACTGCGTCATCGCGTATCATTTTGTGACTAATAAAGGTTATACCTAACAAAATCGATAGCCTACGTGCTGCAAGTCAGCAAAATATAGTTTCCTAGCTGACCCGTGCCCACTTTGTTGGGTGGTAAACATTTTTACTTGTGATGAAATTATGATTGTGGTTCGGTTAATACTGAGCGCTATGGTCTATTTCCTTACTGCCAAAAGGAGGGTTATATTTTAACTGCTTATTTATGTGTGTATTTGGCCGTACATTAATAAAATTGTCTTGCATATTTAATATTTTTAATTATCTCTTAAACTATGCAACCATAAAACACTCCAAGAAACCAATTTCATCTAAATAGAATTTCCTTGCTGATAAAGCAATGTTACATATGAAAAAAAAACCCGTCTAATAGAAATATCACTCAATAGATTACGGCACGGTCGCGGTTCCATGCCTATGTCCTATTATCTCTTTAACCATTCGTGCAAATTATATTATGCAGTAAAAGGAAAAAGTATTTTGTTTTAAACACTTGATAAGAATTTATAATTATTGATAGGTAATATTGACCAATAAACATGACCTTATACGAATTAAATTATTTTTTAAATAAAAAAACAATTTTTTAGACTTGTACATATATAAAAGTTAGGCGAATGCTGTCGCTGTCTTTTTTGTAGGCGTTATCAAGCTCTACAACTTTTCTCTAGGACTTCCCATCTCATCTCCCATGGGCAGGTAGGGCAGCGTTCGTAGGAAACGTTTTCGTTCGACCCTTGTTTTCGCCGACTTACTTTGAAAATCCGGCTACCACGAAAAAGTCTTTTAATTTTTCGGGTATTTTTCGGGTAAATATAAATAGCCTTTGTCACTCACAAATAACGTAGCCCTCTATTCGTAAAAGAATTTACAAAATCTGTTCAGTTGATCCAGAGATTACTACTACCTACAACCTAACAAACAAACTTTACCTCTCCTCTTTATAATATTATTAGTATTAGTATATAAGATGTAGCTTATAATGTTACACAATATTATAAATGAATAAAGAATGCATGTGATGTACGAAGACTGCGTGTATCTGTATTTCATTTCAGCAATATGAATTTATCAAAGTTAGAATAAATAGTAAATAAATTATTGTGAAATATAATACTTTAATCTTAAACTTACAACGAGCAATTCTTTTATATATAATTAATCAGAATCGCAGAAATGGCTGCAAGCATTTCCATCAAATTAAGTAAACAGGGGGGTTTTGGGGGAGACAAATCGATCTAGCTAGCTAGTCTTATCCCTCTGAAACCGCGCATTTTAAGTGAATATAGGTTTTTTTCGTCGTGCAATAATTTCGACTCTATTAATGTCAGTTCGAATGTCATTTCGTATTGTATTTACGTTGTTGGCAAATTACCGATTAGATGGAAGGAAGGTTGACCGTGTCAGTTTATATCTTTATGAATTAAATCAGAAAGAAGTTTTACAAAATTTAAAAATAACCCTGTTCTGTGTAAAAAAAACGGATTGCAATATGTACCTATTACAAACCTAACCCTATCTGGGTTAGGTTAGAAATAGGTACATATTGCAATCCGTTTTTTTTTTCATACTATTTACTAGAAGTCCAAGCAAAGCTCGGTCTCCCAGGGACTGTTACTTAATTATACCCAATACCTACGTTTGTGCCTATACGTAACTGAATAAACTTTTTGTACGCACAGTTGAACAAGTTTGTGTCTATCATAGGTAGTAGGTACAGCAAATAGGAAGAAAATCTAAACATTACCAATAAAAAAAATTAAAAACAGCTATTTGCTAAAAAATCCTACACTTAACCTTTTCATAAAACAGAAAAACATGTTACTATAACAGGTATGGTATGATAACAGGTATGCCAAAACATTTTTCTACCAAAATAGCACAAAACTTATTTCAACGTACACGAAATACGAACATAGGAAGCATCAACTCCCTACTTAGTTATTAATAGCAAATATACTTATTCCGCCGTAGTGAAATTCAAATTTCATGCGATCATATCTTCCCGTGAACTTGCCTCCCTCCGGAATTCTTGCAGAGTAATTAATCAATTTGTTAATAATAATTAATTATAGCTCGTACTTAATGGGTACCACGGAGGCTTTTTGTTATCAAGTAATGTAGCAGGCAATAAGTTATCCGGATGCTGCTTAATAATTTATATTCATTCACCAAAAAACTCTTGGACGTTTTTGTAATTAATTTCAAAATACAGTTTTTAACTTAATCATTGGTTGGGTCTTAACTTTTAAGTAACAGAAGGTTTAAAAGAAAGGAATAATTAACATAGCTTCTCTTCTTTCCTAAGTTTATTAAAAAAGTACAAACATTTTTAATCCAACAATGTAGCAGTTTGCGTGCAGTAAAAATGTAAAATTTTTAATGGATGGCAAACTTATTTTTACGATAAAACCTAGAGCGATACCTGTGAAGTGAAGTGAGGCCGTATATCAACCGGCGCAGTTAATCAAGAAAGGCACAATGTTTAATTTCAGCAATCCCTAATAGTAGCAAATAACCAAGAAGTACGGCCAAACAATGCGATAAATCTCAATAAATAGGCCAAAAAATTCCACCCCACGGTACCGCGGCCCTGAGCGTCTGAGAGCCCCCCCCCACATCACTCAGTTACGAATGCGCCCTCTTAAATCTGTTATTGCTATAAGGCTGGGACTATATAATATGGAAAGAACTCTGCGCTAGTACAATAGTGTTCAAAATCGAAGTATCGAGTGTCGAGCTGTTATATATGACATTGACATTTGACTCGACACTTGCGTGTTCGATTTTTAGCTGTATTGTATTTGCGCAGAGTTCTATTTGCAATACTCTGAATTTTCCCCGGCTTTCCGGACTCCGGAACATATAGTCCTGGCCTTAGGCTTATTTCATACCCTACGTTTTTAAGTAACTTTTTTGTGACTTTAAAAATACCTTGGATGGTTATCTATAGTATAGCGTGAGTCCACTTCACAATTTGTAGAAAATTTTGAACAGTAAGCAGGTATTGCCTAGCGTAGTATTTACTTTGTATTTTCGTAGGCGTGTAGGCATCTAAATTCCTAAAAATCCGTAGTAAAGATGATTCAAAGTAAAAACAAATGACGGTAATGAAAATGAAAAAAATGCTTTGAACTCCTGAAATTAGTTTCCAGATAGCTGCTTTATAACATAATTTTCTTCAAGAGAAACGTAGCGCCCTGGGGGTTTTTATATTTTTCACCACATGAAAATAGACAAGTCTGACGATATACAAACGCTACATATCACTGCTCAGTGGGCTGATAAAATGACGCCAGAGGAATTTATTTACACCTAAACAAACTTATTTTGCCATTTTTTTTAAATCTACATATTTTATCTGGAACAAACCTGATGTAATCAATCATACAGGCTCAATCAATCAACTTGAAAAAACTGAGGATCGTTTCTATGCGAGGAGAAAGAGCACGATACAACTTATGATCCTCCTCGGGCTTTATTTATAAATTTACACGGAAGATAGATTATTATCGATCCCTTAACCTATGCGAGCAGTAAAATAAACGACAATTTATTTATGATTTTATTATTCACTTGGGGTCACGAAATGTTGAAAAATGTTTTATGAACATATCTATTCCATAAATGCTAGTTATAAATTATAATGTACCATGAATTATTATACCTACTTCCGTCCATCCTAGTGCAACAATTGTAAGGTCACCGTTGCAAGAATTTATTCTACCTGATAGGTACTCAGTTGTACACGGTACAATACATGAATTATATTATTTACACCAGCTTACATGTATGATCCAATACGGAACTAGTTCTAGAGTCTAGACATAATGTTTGGTGGTTTGCCCATATCTCTCTACGCGAAACGTTCAATGCTAAGTTACAACATTCTTCACTTATGTACCTTCCTATTATAAAAAATGAAAATAGCACCTACATTCTATTATCCAATGAAGTCCATCCTCGTAAATAAACCCATAAAAATGTCAATTCAGTCTTATTTCGGTTCAGTGTCGTCAACTCTCGGTGTCATAAAGTTTATGCGCAAACTGTTCCGAAGAGCGTAGCGATAACTGTACAAAATTCAATCCCAAATTATTTATTTGTATGATTCACGAGAATTTGTTGGTGTATCTTCGGCGTAGAGGCCGCAGTGTATCCCACAAGGCCTCCTTGCGGCATTCCTGCAAATTATTTCCAAATTTTCGTGGCTGAGCCGTTGGTTTCTGTGAATTATTCATCATACACATGTGGTATATTTCAGCAACACTATCTCAAAATATAAATAATTTTTCAGAAGCAGTACTCGTAAATGTATTTCTATTTAAATCTAGCGGTCGGGGTTGTTAATATTTGATTGCAATCAACTTAATACGTTGTTGATTGCCTGAGGCTTCTGTTTCACCTTGACTTTAGTGCATTATACAAAAGTATTATTAAAGTATTTGTACGGATCATGAATTAAATCCAGAAAATTTGTCAGACAAAGTTGCACAGTAGGCTCCTGCAGCTCAAACGCAACTGAAGCCTACAAAAAAACATGTCAAGTTCTCAATATAAGCCTTCGCAAACAAACGTATTTCATACGAGATTGTGTGGTCCCTGTGTGAGGCGGTGATAATAAACAGAGCGGATACAGGATTACGTAGCTCATCCTAGAATAGCTTTGTACGTTTAGGTTCTTATGGACGTGTTAATCTTCGGTCGCGTCTACCAGGAACACAGGAACAACAGCGATCTTGGTAATGAATTGGCTTCCATCGGCTCAACCCCGCAGTAAAGCCAGGGACACATGATCCCCCCATTTGTTTTTAACCCTAATTTCAAATCCACTGAAATACGTGAAATTTATCTGGCTACAAGCATCTGCAACCACCAACATAATATTTGTGAAAAAATACTAATTTACCGACTAAAACTAAATATATTGTATTTAAAGGACACTTGATCCCTTGAAACTCCCCGTACAATTATTATGCAACTTTAAAAGAGTTTAAAAAAAAACATTGATTTAACCTTAATTTATTGCTTATTACACTACCAAAAGGTTAAATTACTATTATTGTATTCGCATTCGGTGTTTTAGCATTAACTTTAACATACCATTTTAGCCGCCCTTTCTATGGGTAGGTTAGGTTAGGTTTCTTGTGTACCGTTTCATGGTTTTTATACCTTAGAACTATGGAAATATTCAATAATTAATTAATAACTAAAAATATTTAATGGGCACTTGATCCAGGGATCCAAGTCTCCCCGAATAAATGTACCGTGTGTACCCGGGAATCATGAAAGTTGATAAATATACATAATATATAAAGATTCGTTTTATATTCATACAGTTAATATAATACTTAAATTTAGTTTTTAAATAACTGTTAAATCATAATAAAAACTTACATAATAAAAGTTGATTTCAACAAAACTTATTTTTCGTCCACCATTTTAAATATCTGCAGGTTTTAACAATCTCAAAATCAACTTTTGAAATTCAATAATTGATGTTTCATACTACGATTCACTTAATGTGGCCATTTTGGACATGCTGACGATTCTACTTGAAAAAAGATTAGCTGGTATCATATTATACTACATAGTCACTGTAAAAGTAGGTATTGCCTATACAGGCTTTGTGAATTGAATGTACCAAGTCTCCCATAAATATCAAGTGTCACCTTTCGTAGATTTAGAATAAGATCCAACAAGATTACTGTTGGATCTTATTCTACACATTAGTGAAGCGTTCTTTATAATATGGTAGATTTTTCTGTATTATAATCGTTGAATGCGCCCCTGGTTACAGAGGTGTTTCGATAGCTTTCAAAATCATACGCGATGTACAGTGCCCGGCACGTAAGTTGAACCCAAATTTTAGTTTTCTGCGCATGTTTTTTCACAGAAAAACGACACAAAACTAAATGTTTTTTTAACAAAACGGTTGCTGTGTTTCATTAGATATTGTATTGTTAATAATTCTTTAGTGATATGATGTTTTTCTGTGAAAAAACATGCGCAGAAAACTAAAATTTGGGTTCAGCTTACGTGCCAGGCACTGTAGAATCGTTAAAAGCTACTAATTTAAATAGGACATTGGATGGATGGATTCCATCGCAAGTGAGTATTGATGGTAACGAGGAGGCTGACAGATTTGCCAAATTGGCAAGTGTAGAGGGAATTCCGTACATTATTAAGCCACATTTTTCAGAACACCTACCTAGTATTAAGAGACTATGCTGTGATATGTTTAATGAATATTTTGATAAAAGAAGTCAGGAGAAAGGGATTTGGTTCAAAGGTATTCAGAGTCAGCCTCCTCGGATACCTTGGTTTTTAACATGCAATATGTCAAGAAGGGATACTGTTTTAGCATTTCGTTTAACATTGGGTCATTATCCTTGTAGTTACTATAGCTATCTGATTCGCCTAACTGTGATGAGTGTGGTGTGGTGTGTGGATATTCACCACTTGATAATGGAGTGTGTGAAAGGTGCCGATGAAAGAAAGGAGTTATTAGAGAAATTTAAGTTTAATATATTTTGTGATTTAGGTTTATATATGAGCATTCTTGCTTCACCTGCGAGTGACGCAGTAAATTTTTTGTATAAAATTATTTATTAATATATTTTATAAAAGTTATTATGGGTATTTCACATGCCTTGTATGCCAAAGCCTCTTAAATAAAATAAAGATAAAAAAAAAAAATAAGCGTTGATACAGAAATATTAATTATACTTACTATATTAGGATAGATCAACCTTAACAAAACTCACATGTATTGTATAGTACGTGTACATATCGTGCTGATAATGATATTGTTAAATTTCAATATACAAGATGTTTGTATCGTTCTACAGTTCTATAGGTTAATCACTCAATGTTTGCTTTTGTTTGTTTGCAGGTAAACGTCGTTTCAGTTGTTTGAAGCTGAATAAACATTTGGTTGATTATAAGGTAACATGGCTTATTGACAACGAATGCCATTATTTTAATACTTTTTTTTTATAAGGAAGGGGGGAGAAATGTCGTTATTTAGTTTATGTACCAAGAACCTTATATGTTTGCGAATGATTTGATTTTGTATGCTTAGATGAATATTAGGTCTTTACCTATGAAATTGTCGTTTTGTATGAAAAAATTTAAACGAATTTTTTTCATGTATTTTTTATTTGTATTAATCGAAGTAATCACCCATGCAATCAATGCATCTTTGCCAACGCAGTGGCAGTTTATTGATGCCCTTCTTAAAGAAATCAGCTGGACGGGAGGCAACAAATTCTTCAAAGGCATTTTGTACTGCCTCTCGGTATTGAATTTTTTTCCCGCCAAGAAGTTATCCAAATTCTGGAAAAAGTAGTAGTCTGTAGGCGCAAGGTCTGGTGAGTAGGGCGGATGACGGAGAGCTTCCAACCCCAGTTCTTGCAACTTGGAGACCGTCTGCTGTGCAGTATGAGGTCGCGCGTTGTCGTGCAGGAGCAGCGGAGACGAGCGATTGACCAATGCTGGTTGGAGATGTGCCAGCTTCTCCATCATTGTGTTCAGTTCTTCACACTACACATCTGCAGTAATGCTCACCCCATTTGGTAAGAAGCTGTGATGAATCACACCGGCGCTAGACCACCAAACAGTGACCATCACTTTTCTAAGTAGGTTAGAAAAGTGATGGTCACTGTTTGGTAGTTTTCGTTAGGGGTAAGTTTTCGTTTAGGGCATTGTTTAGGTGCTGAACCAGGATCCAACCAACTTGCTGAGCGCTTGCGGTTATAAAACAGAATCCATTTTTCATCGGAGGTAACAATGCGGTTCAAAATTCCTTCATTTGTGTGTCTGTTGAGCAATGCAAGGCACGTCTCGACGCGTACTTCGCGCTGGCGATCATTGAGCTCGTGGGGCACCCATTTGTCAAGCTTTATTACCTTGCCAATTTGACGCAAATGGACCAATATTGTTTTGACGCTAACGTCGAAAGCTGCTGCTAATTCAGCCGTAGATTGTGTATCATCAGCTTCCACAATCGCCTTTAATTCGTCATTGTCGACCAAAGTCTTCGGACGACCGCGAGGTTCATTTTTCAGGTCGAAATTTCCAGAACGGAAGCGAGCAAACCAATAACACGTGGCGCGTTGGTTTGTAGTGTTAGCTCCGTAAACGTCGTTGATGTTGAGTGCCGCTTGTGCCGCGTTGCTGCCACGACGGTACTCATATTCCATAATTACTCGAATTTTTAACGTATCCATGACGACGAAAAAGATTGAAATGCGATGAAAATGTAACACTAATCAATAAACAAATGACTACTTTTGGAAAAAGAATTCCATGTTTTTAAAATAAAACTAATTTTAAATTAGAATTCTTAGCCAAACAAAAATTATTTTGGTTTGAAATGGCCAGTACTGCAAAACGGCAATTTCATAGGTAAAGACCTATTATTATGTAGGTGCTTTGTACGTTTGACTTTTGCTTATGTTTTGTATTTATGAATTTCTTATTAGGTTTCTTCTATTGAAGATGTTGCGTTTATTCAATCCGAATGTTGAGAATGTTTTTTAAACTTACAATTTTTGTTACCCTGTTGGTAAAAATGTTTAAACATTCGTTTAACAAGACTGTTTTTTCAACTCTCAACTGACGTTTAACCTAGCCCTAGCTGCTAGCTAGTATAAACTAATGTCTGCGTGTTTTTTTTTTCGCTTAAACAGTTTTTAAGATGAAAATCATCAGCTAGTTCAGAATCATCAATAATTATAATCACTGTCACTATTTGACTAAAAGTTTTTTGCTAAACTCAAAACCCTCCCGTTTAAATGTCGACTATGTGCAAATTAATTCCCATGGTTTGTTTAAAGCCAGCCGTTAAAATTTAATTAAGGCTTAATCTGATAGGGCGCATAATTTTATAGGAAATTGATTATGAAATACCGCACTCCATATTATTATTTCCGAGTCTCCGATTAGGGTAGGTTAGGGTTGGTATTGACTACTGGGTACCAAAGTCAAAATTTACCATTTAAGTATGTAAATGTTCAATGCCTTACCTTATTTTCGCTTGCAAAGTCATGATAAAATTATTAATTGAGATACTTTAAAGCTTCTCAACTACAAATTTCTAATTGTAAAAAATTGTAGCATCTTCTTAAATCATTTTAAAAGGTTGCTTGTTATTGTTTTCTGGTAGACTTTGTGTTCGTTTCCACGTAATCTTCATTCAATTTACCTTCACTTTAGCATATGCTTACGTCCGTAACATAATCGCTCACGACGCGTGCTTCTCGGCTGTCACCTATAAAGTTCCACGTCCACAAGATCGCTTTACCAGGTCATCACGCTTATAACCACTTTTTATAGAAAACCCGGTCGATACCCACTTAGACATGTGTACGGCAATACTGGAGGAAATCAAACATTCTGTTACACCTTCAAATAAGGCTTTTAGTCACCCACACGTCATTTTTTCTTACCCCGTCTTGATTTAACACCCTCTTACCCGTGCGCTCAAATGTAGACCACACGACTACAAATTAAGATTCACTTTGAAATAACAGTATATCCACATACATATCTGTATGACGAGTGTGAAACTAGATCAAACCTTTTTCGAGGAAGCACCGAAACTCAAATTAGAAATCAATGAACACACCAGTAAATAAAACAAATATTATTTTAGAATCGGTGAATAGCGTCGTATTGTTTATCCAGATTTGACTGTTGTTCAATCTAACAAGTTTTTAAAATACGATTGCATTTGAAAAACTAGTACCTAATAGGAAACCAAACCTAGCCCATTCCTCATCATAATTCATTGATCAAAATAGAGTAAAATATGGCAACTATCATGCCTTTATTGGCCCAGCTATTGACACTCAAAGCATTTATACACTATCACTAATTGTGCTTCCATTTTGTTCATAAAAAATGTAGAGTTATTCTAAAATTTATTCGACGTCAATACCCGATGTCCGCGATACAGTCAGGATGACACGCTACCTTTTGTCATGAGATAGACCTCGGGCCTGGGATGACGGGTGCTTTTTATCATAAGCCCTTCAGTTCCCTTTAGACTATTAATCAAGGGAATTGAATATTTTTTATGGACTACACTTTTAAACTCGCCCATGAATAGGATGGGTGGAACGGAACGATGAAATAAATGATACTGACAATTTGAGAGTTGATGACATGAATGCACCCTATGAAGCCTCAATAAATAACGATATGTGTAATTGTTACTGAAATAAGAAACAAAGTGAAATGGGTGATAATTATATTTAGTTACTAAAAAAAGAACTTTCAATTTGGCAATTCGTGGAAAGCAGATTTCGATTAAGTCTTCTGTTATTGTTAAAATTTTCTTTTAATTTATTTGAAGAAGATATTATAAAAAGGCATCGTTCGAAAACCACAAAATTTCGTTGAAACCATTATGCGAATAATCATATCCGCTTGTTCACTCATCCGGTCCTCATGCAAATAAGGTTTTTGGCGCTTTGTACTCAGCATTGACAATGAAACACATCCAAACATGTTTTAAATCCCGTACATGTGTAGGTTTAATTGTCATGGGCTATAAATGATAATATAGGTGGTACTGTTTCCGGTATAAATTAGAGGGGAATTATCGCGAAATTATACAGATAAAAATCAATACCTATGGATTTTTATCTTCATGTAACCTATTAAACCGACATCTAGATTGTAGATCATAGGAATTATAACCTAGACGAAAACTAATAAATTTATTTGAAACTTTCATCAAATATATTATGTAAAAATCAAAGTAAAAATATAGATAAATTTAAGAAAAAATTGATGAATTGAGGGTTTCTATTTTTACATAAAAGAAACGACTCAAACTATATGTTTTTAAAGATGAAAAAACTGAGGAAAATCTTTGAAACCTTGAAATTATTCACTGTTCAGACCAGTCTTTCAAGAAATATCAAACTCGCTGCGTAAAAACATGGGCAATTCCCTCACTGGTCTGGTTACACGAAGACGGACCCACCAAGGTCACAGGTTCAATCACACTAACGCAAAACTTAGTTACCACTTGACCATGAGAATGTGTAAATACTTGATAGTATCTATATATTTTTTGAGTTTACAATCGAATGAAGTTTATAATTGTAAAGTTTTTGCTATTCAGACCGATGGTTATCAATTTTGAACACGTCCGTAAGTTTTCACCGGTCTTACGGCCCGTTTCAATAACCTATCTATCTATAACTATTTGTTAAAATGGTCGTCATTTAATCATTTGAAGGTATTTTGTGATATAAATTTGACGTTTCTAACAAATAGTTATTGGTAGATAGGTTATTGAAACGGACCATTAGATCGTCAATTGTCAAAGTAGCTGTCGGTACGGCGTGCTTATTTACGGCATGTTTCATTAACCTATCTATCTATAACTATTTGTTAAAAACGTCGCCATTCAATCATTTGACGGTTTTTTGCGATACAAGTATGACGTTTCTAACAAATACTTATTGGTAGATAGATAGGTTATTAAAACGGACTATTAAAGTTTAAAATCCTTCACAATATCATCAAACTGTACAGCAGTAGCGAGGCGTGTATACAACTCGATGTTTATCGGCTTCCCTTTTCAATGTTACTTAATAGATGGCACTAATTGAAATAAAAATAAAGTATCGTTGTTCTGTATTACAATAGATATTAGCTTACGCGGCTTACCATTCCGCAGGTCTCACGCTTCGCCACTGCTGCACAGCTATATCTAGGTACTTCTTTTCTACTTTTCAGTAGTTTTATTAAATGACAATCAATATATTATTACGTTTTTAGTACGAGTTTATTTATCTAATAAGTAATCTAAGTATCAATTAATACGAAAACACAAATCTTTATGAATTATCTTGCGTTTTTTGTATTAATTTACGCAAGAACTAAATAATCTAAAATCATAAAAACTTGAGAGGTGTCAAGGGACACCCGGATGGAACGAAGTTCCTTTCGATTAATTAGTGAAGGAATTGTAATATTTTTTTATTTTTTTTAAGTTATAATTTTTTTATTATTATTAACAAATATAATGTAATATAAACTTAATCAGTTGGCTCAATTTTAGTAATAATTGAGAGAGAAAGAGAGACAGAGAAACACGCGCACGCCGCACGGCTTCAACTATAGCAAAAAGTATCGTTACAACTTTTAGTCTTAATTTTTTCCGTCTAGCCCCCTTTCGCAACGCGCGATAAGGAACTTGGTTCCAATTAAATCAGAGCATCATGATCAGTGAATTATCTATTATTTAGAATATTCCAAACACACGGTATATTTTGGAGTTTTGGTAAATAGTATCGGCGTTCGTTCGAGAATGTTTAGTCATTTCGTTCGACTTGAACGTTCGTTTACTTGATCCGATTATGTCTAAGTAACGAATGTACATAATATTATCGGTGTTGTACATATGTGTCTTAACCATGTTTAGATGAATGCTTTTAGTTATTGGTCGGATTATATTAATCCCATCCAATCCTATTAGTTTTAATGAAATAAAAGGAACAATAATGTGGAATGTTATTTCAACATGGACAAAACTGCCAAAAAGTAGTAATGTATTATGTAAAATTTGACCAGAAAAATTTAAGACGAATCCATGCGATAGAAAAAGATAGTATTTATTAGAAAACCAAGCATTGTTTTATAAGGGCAGATAAAACCTTAGTCTGGGGTCGAGTATAGTGTCCTTGTTTTGTTTGGGAGCAATTTGCAAGGAAACTTGATTTAGAAGCATCGATCTTGCGACTCTAAAGTATTTTAATGACCATATAAAACTGGCTCGGGCTCGTAAGAGATACCGGGCGCGAGGCGATGATCTATGACGTCACTCGCAGGCCGCAGCCTGCGCCCGCGCAGGTACCTATAAGCTATTCTTGTTCATGGTCAGTGACCACGAGACCTTTTCTTGGGGTGACTGTACTACCAGCACATAAAGAGCTGCACAAAAGAATGTAATAAGTTAACATAACAGCTCATTTAAAACTGGTCCATCTGACCAGCGCGACTTGAGCCGACTTATTTTCTCGTTTTCAAAGAGCGAATAAAGAATGCCCTTCTTTGAACGGGTCTTGTGTGTTGGTCTTTTGTCGCATTTCTTTTTCATCCCATATGTTTTCTGATTATTTTTGTGTCGTTGCAAGCTTGTGGGCTGGGTATTTATAGTGGCTGTAGGGATGCTACGATTTATCGTAATAGCTGATATTATCGATAAGTACAGTACAACTCTTGATTATGGTACGAACACAGACTGATGTGCGCAGTGCGCCATATAAAGTGAGTTGCACATCAATCTGAAGCGTATCGTGTACCCACAACCTACCTGTAAATATTAAACTGCAATATGGTAGTAGATACTTCCTACTGAGTGTTTAGTGCAAAAAGTATCCTTAAATTTTTGTACTAAAACACTCAGTTCTCGTTTTATTAAATAATTAAGCCTAAATTGGAATAAATTTAATTGTTGTCAAATTCCCGACATTTTTGGAGATTACTCTTAAAGAAACGGTTTTAATTATTTAAAAAAAAACATTATTTAAAAGCTGTGATGCGACTGTTATTTTCGAATTTATTACGAATGAAAACTTTATAAGATTATAAAAGAAAATAAAAAAAAGGAAAAAATATGGTTTAGACAAAAACGAGCCAGTCAAGGTAACACGAGCTATTCGAGCGAGAAGGCCACGGAAAGGGCGGAAACTAAAAAAATATCTTCACTGGGACCCAGAGGCCTATTAAGTTGTACATCTTAACGGCTGTACAGATGTTCGCTTAACATTTGCTATCATTGTATCTTCATGGTATTTTTTTTATTGACTGATAGAGCCTCATGGCACGGGCAACTGGCAGCGCAACGTTGTTGTTTTTCTTTTCTTATAATAAATTGTACTAGAAGTTACAACTACTACTACTAATATTAAATAAAAGTTTTGATGCCAAAAGCATATTCAAAAATCTAAATATCTACTGTTTGATGGGACCACAGTACATTCATTAAATAAAAAACCCGACTGCAAAAAACAATACCTAAGCAACGCCCTAAAAAGACCGAAACAAGATAGGTGGAGGAAGTGAAATAATAGTACATTTGGTAGCAGGCGGGACCTATTTATTTTTATTTTATGTACGATTTATAATTTGCAAATGGTTCCCCCATTTGCAAATTATAAATCGTACATACCTGCTACCAAACATTATATTTCAATTATTTCACTTAGGCTTTCAGTTCAATCTTGTTTCGGTATTTTTAGTGCGTTGCTTAGGTATTGTTTTTTGCAGTCGGGTTTTTTATTTAATGAATGGACTGTGATCCCATCAAACAGTAGATATTTAGATTTTTGAATATGCTTCTGGCATCAAAACTTTTATTTGTATGGTTTTTTTGCAGTCGGGTTTTTTTATATTTTTTATTTATTTATTTTAGATTTTTTAGTTTATTCAACATACACGTCTTGGTCAATTTAAAACAAAAATACGAATATTTGAATGTATTGATTACTATTTTATTCGAATTATTTAGTTAAAATGTTTGTAATTATTCCTGATTAAATTTAAATACATGGCATATGTATATTTTCGATATCTCATTTTAATTTCCTTTATTTTGATATCCTACTCGATAGGTTTGGTTAAAATAAATCACTACTTACAATTTGGCGCCATGATCCGCCATTTAGTATTTTTTCTTTAAATTAGCTATTTATGGAGACTTGAGTTTTTGAGACAACTAACGATACCTTAACTGTCGAAATCCACCCAGCCGTTTGAAAGATACGTGGGAATAAAGGAATTTACAAACATACATACATACAAGATACGCGCGAAAATTCGGGCCGGTAAAAATATGGTTCGAATTTTTATTAATATGGTGTATCGTCGTTTTTTATGGTTTCGTCCTCTGTCCGTCCGTCTAGCCGCCTGTCTGTCTGGTATAGTTATAGATTGTAAAATATAGATTTCGGCTTTGGCATTATAAAATAATTTTGTATTTTTGTTAGGGGTAGCTCTGCATACAAAATATTTTTTCATTATACCCCATCGTGTGGGGTATCGTCGAATAGATATTTTTAAATAAAGGCAAGGTTTGATACATGTCTTTTTACAAAGTCAACCATTTTCGAGTAATCGGGCTCCAAAGTGGTTCATAGGTTGGAATTTCTAAACTATAAGAGATAGAAATTTGTAACTTTCCATGCTGATATATCATGCTAAAACTTTTTAAGAAAATTATTCGGAGCAAAATCGGACATTAACTTTTGAAGTAATTTAAAGAAAACCTATTACGCGGTGACTGTAACGGAACCCTCCCTTAGACATGTCCTGATATGCTCTTGGTTAGGATATTCGAAGTCGATCGTGTTTGCGCCTCTACCCGTATCCTCTTACCATGGCAAAAAAATGCCGTGGGTGGTATGGACACACACGTCTGCATTTGGGTCTGAACTGCACTAAGCACCTCTCAACCAAATCATGCATATTTTGTACGACGAAACCATTCGTTTGAGATTTCAGTTTTTTCAGTTTCAGTTTGTTTTAAATTATTGAAATTGCATTACCTACTTTATTTTTTTTCAAATATAAATGTTTAATGTCAGTTGTCAAGTTGATTCATCATGTCTCATGACAGAAACGAATGGTTAGACTGTGATTTTACCGAAACGTGATTATACCTTCTGTGTTTTGGTTGACTCAAAATCAGTTTATGATTACAAGACGATACATTTATTATAAATTGAGTCTTAGTTAAATACGAGAATTGGGGATCTGTTTTTTGCTAGAAAACATGAGTAAGTAGTTTAAACAGTATTAATACATTTTTGAGGCAACCTGTAACATTTATTTGTGATAGAATTCGATATTAAGTGATTTTCTTATAATTTGTTTGTTGATTTTAAAATACAAGCCTTAACTAGTTAGTTTTGACTTGCCCCAAAAACGGGGTAAGCAAAAGTTAAATATTAAATATAAATCATTTACGATTTCAGGATAAAATATTGTAGGAAAAAATATACTTTCAAATATGTAATTTCTCATTTTAATTAAAATTATCAATAGTTTAGTCACCCCATCGAAAAAAGCAGAAACATGTTATAAGTAACCCCTCTCTCCCCCATGTTACATTTGTGTCAACTGTCAATGTACCGATAAGCGAGGCCAATTATTGTACGTTATCATGTACAATCAATACTAATGTTCAAATAACAATATTGTATAGTTAGACCGTAGACAGAAATGATAAGGGGCGGCTAATCAAAAGATTTTCCATATAGCAATACAAACATTCTTCAAAGCTAGAACATAATGTTATCTTTTTCGTGTCAGTCATACGATTTAAATTTTAACCTTGTATTTCTGAGTTGATGGTAAATTGGTAATCGAAGAATAATTTTTACCTACATTACACATGTACTATTCCAAAACGTGAAAAGCTTCTTACCCCAGATAAAACATTCAGTATTATATGAAAACAATTCTCATACTTTTTGGTTCAATCAAGTAGATTTGGAATCTGTTTTGAATTTACCAGTTAAAAGAACTTCCAAATTTCCTGCTTAGCTAATTGGTATCTATAGCATTACGAAGCGCACCAGTCCGTATTTTTTGACGTGATAACGTCTTATAAATCTATGAACGCCTGTTGCGTTTACGCACAAAAAATTGTCACGTTCCGCCTGAGCCGAGCGTGCAAGCGAGAGCGCGGAACAAGCGATAGAGAGGCACGATCACGTAAAATTATCGCCCGTAAACCGAAGTGCCTCACAAGCATTTTTAGCTGGTGGCTAACCTAATAATTTATTTATTTGCACTTCATGCACAAATGTACAACGAGGGAATTAATTCCACGGACTTAATAATATGACGTAGACATAATTTACATACCTAATTCAATATCATAAGCGGCTATATATTCTCTATTTCATTACACAGAAATATAGTTTTTTATTTGAAAGCTGACACGATCGAGAGTGTTCTTAAATTTCTAAGTCTAAGAAAAGTTCTAATTCATGAATAAATATATTGGCAGTTATAGGGACTGCCGATAGAAGTGAAAAATAAAAATTATAAAAGAAATAAAAATACTAAAAATTGTCTGCCCGAGATACGAACCAGAGACCAATTGGTGAACAACGCAAAATCCAAGCACCTACGTAACTGCGTTACGCGTATCTGACATTAGAATTTGAAATTACTCATATCTTATTTGTATTACACGACGAAAGAAAAATCATGACAAACTAAGATCCTTATGTCGTCGGCATAAAGGTCAAGTCGGAGGTAAAATAATTTTGAACGGACTTTCAACTAGTCAGTCATGAGCATGTCGGTGACGCGAACCGATAATATTTTCCTCTACCAAAAACTGCCCAACGTGGCTATATACAAGTTTTCACTTCAAAAAAAATAAAAATTCCCACTTCAAATCACTCACGTTACACGTATAGGTCATGGGGTAACCCCTCTAAACACACAAAATTATAATTATTTTATGATACCAAAAATAAAGTCTAAATGGAATCTATAACTATTTGTATAGTTGTAGATTCCATTGAGACTTTATTTTTGTCTATTTATATTCCGAAGTTACCCTTGATAACTTCAAAACAGACGGGACGGACGGGCAGAGCGTAACTATTTAGGGTTCCTTGTAAAATTACTACGGAACCCTAAAAATGCTGGTTGTGTGTCTCTACATTTTATAACCCCTCTATTAGGTTCGTGTTATAAAATATTAAAGTATATCAGCAGGTAGCTTTAATAACGCCTTCGTCGCGCGCACGCAGACAGCGGACAAAAAACGCCTTCCACTTCCAAGAAACGTATCCACAGTCACATGTGAGCCGAAATTCCTAAGGAAATCGAAATGCCTCTAAATCATAGCCCGAACCGATTCCGTTTCGATCCCAACCGATAGGTACCTTACTCGAACACAATAAGGTCCTATTTTGGGAGCGGGTTCGTCCGAGATAGTCGTCCGACTGGTTTCGCCGGAGACCTGTTTCGTCCCGTTTGTCTTATTTTTGTTTTGCACGAGGCACTGACCACCACAACAAAGCTGCCATAGACGTTTTTTTCTACAGCATCCAGCCTATAAGTACCTGTAATAAGAATCCATCCGTTTTAAACTCCTTTAGGGGCCCTAGTTATCTAGCCTTCAACTGAATATTATGAATAGTTTTCGAAAACTTGGTTCTTCATTGAGGGTTGTCGTCGTTGATCGAAAAGGGGCTTAAGACCCAGTCAGTATTCGCATGTTGCCATAGACATATGTATGCAAGGGCATGTTGAGTCTAAATACGTCCTTACTTCGAGTGCCCCATTACGGCACTCGAGTTTTACATTTGCATACATAGAAGGCAGGGATGCACTGTAAAAGACTGCAAAATTACGACTGATGAGTAAAAAAGATAAACATGATATAATACTATAGAGTATAGAAAAGGAAGCACAGTACTTTTTTGTAATTAAAGTACTTACCTAATGGTATTTCAAAATAAAAGCATTTTATGGAGGCCATCGCGGCCTATATTAATACTCATAGGTACGCTAAATTCTGGAGGTGTAAAATGAAACGAATAAAGCGTACCCGTGTATTCGTTACTATAACAATTTGTACTCGGTACTTTTGATACCGCAACGAATCAAGTCGTACGAGTATAGTATGATGTCGCGGTGTCGCAACATTCGTAATTTGTAGAAAACATAAGCTGCGTAAGGTGTATTTTTTAACTTTTCCGTATTTTGAACCATACTTATGTTTAATTTATTCTAAATTTAGTTTGATTTAATAAGTAAAGTGTACTAAAACTACAAATGAACTGTTGACGGAATCTACTGAAATTGCCATGGCATATGCCACTATTTTGAAAAATTTTAACCGTGATCTTATGTTATATCACAATAACAGCAATCCATTATGCATCAATTAAAATGAAAAAGTCAATTTGTTACTTTTTCATTTTAATTGATCGAATCGAATCGAAAATTATTTATTGACAATAATACTTGAATAACATTGTAACGATAAATCAACATAAAAAAAGTTTTGCTTAGAATGAAATTAAACATAAAAAATTAAATAAAACATGTTTTAAAGAAAATTAAAACAACAACAAAAATATTTTGTTCTTAAAATGAAAATAAACATAATAATAAAATAAAAATATATTTTAAACAAAACTAAAACAACAAAGAAAATCTTTTCTTTAGAATGAAATTGAACCTAGAGTACCTACCGCAATTGTTTGCGGAGTATTATCAACGCTACTTGTGTGAACTGAAACACACTGGTACTACGAAAAATGCAAGTAACGAAATGTATTCGTGTGTAACATTTCGTTACTCGGTACTAGATGGCGCACCCGTATTTCAGTACCGAATACATCCGGTTTGCTACAGCTCTACTAAGTTCTATTGGTTTTCAACAGATGGTAATAGTTTTTTTTCATATTTGAAGAATTTTTGGCTAATGTTTGACATGTACCTTGTCCCTAGTATAATTATACGTCTATATGCATGTTGGAAGTTGGTAAATCTGAGTTGTATAGAACCTAACATATATCTATATATAGCAGTTTACCAAAAGTTCAAAGATGTAGCAAGTCTCGTACTATATACTAGAATTGTAAAGAAACTACGCCTTGCGATACAAAAATATACCTCTTTAATTAACGTTGTATTCTAGACCATTATAAACATAAACTAGAGTCGGAGTGTAAATATCCACTGCTTCAGTGAAGAGCGGATTAAAATCTTATCCATGAGGTCAAGAACCAATTGGCTAGGAAATTTCGATATTTCTGTAATCGTACCTACAACGGAATTGCAACCCTACCTGAGTAGATTTAGGATTCATTATTGATCAATGCAAGATAAGGTTGTAATTTATCAATTTGTACCGTACCCTCATCATATCAATAGACAATAGGTACGCAGTTGTGAATTTATTCATGTGGTTTGTGAATTGTGATGTAAGTTAGCAATAAATAGATCATATTATTCATACCTAATGGCTAATATCCTTCTTTTTTTAGGATCGATTAGTAAAAATTAAAAAGTATAAACTTGGCTTACGGTTTATGTTGCAAACTGTTGTAGGTATTGCTTATTTATTTAAATTCACCCTGTAGATTAAATTACTTGGATAAACTTGCCGAACTGATAAAAAATTCAATAATATGAAAATTTCTATACCGTACTTGATGAAGCAAAAAAAAATTGGCTCTTCTTTATGATTTTTAAGTCTTCCTTATAATATTATTAAAATTACGAAAACTAATTTTTTCAATTATTTCTAGTAAAATAACTTTTGAGAATACCTAAAGCGGAGTGCCTAATTTTGTTTTTCTTGCAAATAAATACCAATCTTGCTAGTCCCAGACTACTTAGGTACAGTTATTCTGAAATATATGTAAAGTTTACTTCGATGTGAATAATAACGACCGATTCGGCTCGACTCGTGTGGCTCAGCTTTTTCAATTTAAGTAAAGTACTTTGTTTCGAATTTGCGAAATTGTTTTCGAATTTAGATCGAATCAACATTAAGCCGGTACATAAACTCTTTGACTTTAGCCGTGTTTATGGCCTGCCTCAAGTCTAACTTCATTTCGTTACTTACAACTTTGCGAACTAGGCTATTATAAAGTTTTAAACGCGGCCCCATCTTTTATTAGATTTCGCGACTAAATGGTAAGTTCAAAGCGGTGTAGTTTACGAATTATGAAGTCTATTAGTTTGTGGGATGGACGGAAGCCCCAAATCCCAGATCTCCGACCGAGCGAGATGGTGCCGATCTTAGAAAACTTCGATAGCGCGATTCAGGATCGTGGCGCTTATTGGTCCGCCACATCACTCCCCCCCCCCCGAAGACTGGAGGTCGAATCTTGAGTCTTCTGCTTGAGTCGCCAGTGCCAGAGAGTTCCAGTGAGTCGGAACTGTGCTGCTGCTGCACGGGCTCAACAGTGAGTCGGAGTGCTGCCGTGCGGGGCCGATGCTACGCGCTGACCAGGAGAGATGTGCTCTGCTTGCTCACCGGTCGTTATAGTGAGAGTGCCCCCGTAGAAGCCGATGAGGGTTCGACCAGGCCGCGGTGCGTTAAGGATGGTGGTCGAGGTACCCGATGAGACTGAGTCTGGCTGGCGTGGTGCGGAGGGGTCCCCGAGTGATGATGATATTGTCCAGAAGGAGGCGTGTTCTGTCGAGGGTCACCAATGTGGGAAGAGGGTGGCAAGCCCCAATATCGGGAGATCTCTGACCGAGCGAAATGGTCGCTGCCCTTGCCGCAGCGATAGGGCCGAAGCCCACTTGTATGCAATTCAGATGTCGTATATATAGTGCCGATCTTAGAAAACTTCGATAGCGCTATTCAGGATCGTGGCGTTTATTGGTCCGCCACAAGTTCAAGTTATTAAGTATTTTAATTTAATAAACGGTCCAATATCGGCCCTACAAATAAGGGTTTCAAATAATTTGACCCCCCCCCACTCTATATTTCACGTAAGACAACGTTCTACCAAATAATATATAATAAAGTATATGATGATGATACGAGGTAGGCTGAAGTGAGACTGGAGTTTACTGTGATTGCGGCCGACCGCCATCAAGGTCAGACACGTACTCTATCCACGGAGAATTCACTCTGGTACCCTCGCGACCGCTTCATCTGTTTAAACGAATGCCCATTCCCATCCCATTTACAAGGAAGAAATTCTATGTCCGAACGACAAAGCATATTAGTAACTAGGTGTTAGGCATAACTGTTTAGTAACCTGTGGTATTTTTTAGGTAGTAACTTCTACCACAACCAGCTTACTTCGCAGACAATCTTCAAGAACAAATCTTTTTTTGAGTAGTTTAAAATTCCATACAAGTATTCGCCTCATTATGTAAATACATAATATCTATAGGTGTGTTATGAGCAGTCTAATGAATTGTGTCGGGGCAAGGATCTTAAAGATCTCACCAACATTTATTTATTTATATATTTATAGCCTAACCAAGTGTTGGTTTACATTTAACATGTTGTGTTTATGTTATATATTTCTGGCGCGGACTATACACTATGCGGGGGTTTCGACTTGTGCGTAACGAAGTTAAGATTTTAATTATAGACCTTAATACGTTGCAATAAATACCAAACTTGCATATCGTTGTTTTGTTTACGAGTTATGGAAATCATTTATGGGTTTTGGTTTTTTGCTATTTACGATTTCACAGTTATCCCCGGGCTGTTTTTACAGATGTTATTTTCGTTTATTTATATGGGCGAAACTTTAACTGGCCTAAGTTAGAACACATTTTTATGACACACAAATATCTAGTGTTTTTAGAAAAAAGTCGAATAAGTTGTTTATACAAACAATAGATTATGGTTTCTTATTTCTTTCGAAATTCCGATATGCTGGGAGGTACAAACTTAATTTAGCTAACATTAATCAACATCAATAAGAGTTTAGTAAAATGATGAATTACTTTACTAACGTGAGGAAAATTTACTAATAAACATATTTTAACCATCTGTTTACAAGGAGTCTAGGTCATACGCAACACGAATGTAGAGCACACTCTAGTAGAAATGAAACACACCAGAATATTATATCTGACAGTTTGTATAAGCTACATAAGATGTGAGATAATTCGTGGATTACCTCAGATAAACATAACGAGAAGCAACATCACTTGAATAAGTCAGTGCTACTGGAAATTGGAGAATTTCGTCGTGTAATTCTGAATTTATATCTAAAATTATGAATTTTGGCTAACCTGATAAATGGTTTAGTAGAGACGTTGTAACATCTGCGAGTTGCCGCTGAAACTCGACGCAAATTGCTATATCAGGATGATGTCGAAGTGTTTGAAAATGATGATTCAAAAATTTTTAACAAGATATTGTACAAAACAGTAGGCGTCTATACAACTCGACATATTATCGGCTTCCCCTATGAATATTAGGTACTTATCTATAACTGGATGTTGCCCGCGACTTTGTGCGCGCAAAAGGAAATACCCCGCGGGAACCGTATATTGTGCCGCGATAAAATGTAGTCTATGACCTTCCCTGTGATCTACTGAGTAGACCAGTGGCGAAGGGTGGTTTTACTTCAGAGGGAAGCCCTCGTCGCTAGAGGTGAGTTGTGCAAGTTTTTTGAAAGGAAATTCAGCACCATATTATGTATGATGGTCAAGCGTGTTGAGTTGTGTCGTGTCCGAGAGAAATTGTAAATACTTAGTTAAATATTATTATAGTGATACCTACGATTCCTATTCCTATAGTTATTTATACGGTATTCTTATACCTATAATTAGGTATACTATTTCAAAATACAAAATAGGTACTTAATAATAAAACGTTTTTCTGTGTATTAATCAACTATTGTAAGATTATCATAATATTAAGATACTTCCACGGTACTACCGCCTATTAAATAATAAGTAAGCATTAAATAAATATATTATAGTGATGATGATGATCACGAATATAATTTTAGCAATAGCAACATTTCAAAGACATTGATATCGGTACACAAAACTCTTTTGAGTAGTAAGTACCTATGCCATAATAATAATATTTTGGATGTTTCTTGTGAAGATAGTGGTGATGATGATGATGATTACTGTAAGTGATATGATGGCATATGCTTGCAGTTTTTTAATCGACGCGGGAATCCCCAAACATGTGTCAATAAGGACTCAGGAGTTCTGTCCAGTACTTTTGGATCCAGGGTATAACTTTGGTGCAAAATCTTACTTTTTGGTAGCATATGCTTGGACTAAACACACCGGCATATTTCGGGGAACACAAAAAAAAGGTCCATAATTAAAAAAATATGGTTTTATTTTAAAATCTAGTTACTACACTTCTTTTGTTATTTAAAGTTTCATTTGTTTTACTTCAAAATGAGATCACATTAAGAACAGATTTTGCGAGTAAAGGCTATTTGTAAAAAATTGTACATTTTTGAACTTTTCATGTAACCGGGAAAAGTGAAAATTAATATTAAAATAACAATTAATTAATTTAGAGAAATGGTGATTAATATCGCGTATTTCCTCCACGTGCTCTTATTAAAGTTTCTACCCGTCTAGGCATACTGAGAATGATGTTATCGATGGTCCCCTGGGGTAGTCTCCGCCATTCCTCAACTATGGCGATTCGCAGTTCACCCACGTTGACAGGAGCTGGAATTCTGGACTTAACTTTTCTTGTCAGCAAGTCCCAAACGTGCTCTATTGGGTTCATATCCGGTGATCTCGCCGGCCACTCCATAACAGTGATATTCATATCATTAAGATAAGCTTGAGTTACCCGAGCGGTATGCGCCCGAGCATAATCCTGCATAAAAACAAAATCGTCACCGATATATGGGGAAAACGGTACGACATTTTCTTCTAAAACTTCTCTGATATAGCGGTCTGCAGTCAGACTCCCTCTGTCAATCACTACCAAGTCTGTGCGAGCTCCCAAACAAATGCCCGCTTAAACCATTATTGATCCACCAACGTATGCAACTGTAGCTTCATAATTTGTCTGAATGTATCGTTCTCCTTTGCGTCTGTATATTCTTTGCCTGCCGTCAATTTGATTTAAGAGAATTCTGCACTCATCACTAAATAATACCTTACTCCATTGGTCCGCGTTCCAAAGTCGATGTTCCTGAGCAAAAGTTAACCTGTTTCTACGATGATTTACCTCGAGCCTTGGAGCCTTGGCGGGCACAAATGAACCCAAACCAGCTTCTACGAACCTTCTTCGTACCGTACGCTCACTTACGGTTACACCCCGCACTGCTTCTAACTCATGTCGGGCTTGGACGGCCGTCAAACGGGGGTTCCTACGTACACGAAGCCGAATGAAACGATCATCCCTACTCGAAGTGCGTCTTTTTCTGCCTTGTCCTGCTCTTCTCACATAAGTACCGGTCTCCCTGAACCGTTGGATACTGCGATGGATCGTTGAAACTGGTCGACGAAGATCTGTGGATATCACTCTGTAGGTTTGACCATTTCTTCGCATTTCGGGTGCCCTGGCAATCTCCGTTGGGGCTAAGTCAGACACAATTCAGTCCTCAACTCCAAAAAGATACGCGATTAAAAAAAAAACAAACAAAAAACAGTATTTCAATGAAATTTTAAATCAAACTCAGAAGGAAGAAATACTCAAAGCTCGCTCCAGATAAGGTGTATTTGAATAAAATTAAAACAATTGCATAAAATGTGATGTTCAGTTGTTTTCTTAATTTGAAAATATTTCTTTTTAGATTAAATGACGTATAAACCAGCCAGCAACCTTATATGATACTGATATCAAACCTTTATTTTATGTTCCGCTAAATATGCCGGTGTGTGTACTTCAGACAAAGTCGAAATCACTTATATGTCTCCATATAAATTTCGAAGAGTTCCCACTATTTATCATGGATCCCTCATGGGAGGATGATGATGAGTGGTGACCAGGTGATCCTGGTCACCACTTTGGTAAAAACGGGACTAACTCGGGATTATACCCTTTACATCAGAAAAATTTTGAAAAATAATTTTGAAAATCGGTCCGTCCACACACGGCGGAATTATCGTTGAACGTACAAAAAAATAAAATATCCGAATGAAATAAAAAAATGAAAGCATGCATAACCGCCACCTTTTTGGAAGTCGGTTAATAAAATAAGATTTTTAATGATGAATCATGACTCAATATGATGTTCCACTCCTCTGCCTTTTTGTAACATCCCTACGTAACAGTTTCATATAAAGCAGCAAAGTACTTTCAAGATTAAAAATGTTCTGAGAGATTGCACAAATGTTCAGTTCAGCTGCAAATCTGCTACTTACATAGTTCATTATACGATGAATCGTATTAAGTGGCAAGGCAATTTCGTATAAATCTGCTCTGATATTACAAAGACGACGATCTTATTAAATTTGCTAGTGCATTCTATCTTTTGAACCTCCCCCTCCCTTCAGATGCGGCGCACTGATTCAATTTACTGCCTTTGAACTGAGATCCTCTAAAGATTTTATCCGTGAGTTAATAAAATGTCAGGAAATGTATAGAAAATGCAACATTTTTGAGTTTGTAAGAATACTTGCGTCTGAACGCTTCGCACGTTTTTGCACATTAGTCAGATTTCGTTCTGTGGAAGATACACATTTATATTGGTGAGTTAAATAAAAATGTTATTAAAATAATTTAAATTAGTCGAAAGCGTAAACAAACTTATTCGTGTTGAGATTGCTATTTCACAATTTTGTGTGTCACATAATATTTTTGTTTTGTGTAAATTAACATTAAATATGCTATGTTTTGTGCCGAAAACCCTGTAATGATGCTTATGATTCCAAAACCAAAACACACCGAAATTATTGTTTTTGAATCATAATTAACATTATTTGAGATTATGGCCTTTTTATTTTGCGCTGCGGTTTTGCATGCGATTGTATGTTAATTGTTATTGATTGTTCCACATTGTGTTTGGCTAAAATCAAAAGACCTTTAACTTCTTTTACTATGACCATAATATGTCAAATCTCTACATCTTTTTCATTTTTAACATTTGGTTTAGGTATTTTTTTACTCTCATTTTGCTAACGATTTTGTGATTCACATGTTAAACTGTTTGTTTGTATGCTTTCAGGTAAACTTCAGAGCAATCAACGCCCGAGATTAGGTATTCCGGCCGTGTTTACACTGAGCCTAAATTATTAAACGTAATCCTGTAATTCAGATTACGATTTGTTCGTGATTTCAATGGCGATGAGCGAGCCAGCTCTGATGTTGATAATCATCATCATCATCATCTGGCAGGAACCCTGTCAGATCGTCAAGCAAAATCAGGCAATGACTGTAAATGCTGGAGAAATTAAAGAAAAATAGCCTAACCTAACCAAAAGCATGTCACGACATGTCTAAGGAGGGTTCCGTAACTATCAACGCGCAATAGGTTTTCTTTGATTTCCTTCAAAAGCTATTGTCCGATTTCGCTCAAAATAATTTACGTTGAGTTTTTAACATGATCTATCACTATGGACATTTATAAGTTTCTAAAAAAGACCTATTCAAAGATTCCCCACACGATGGGGTAGAATGAAAAAATGTTTTTCATCAATTTAAAATGTTAAATTATTATTATTTTATGACAGCAAAACCGAGATCTATACACAGTCTTTAAGTATACCAAAATTCATCTATTTATATTCATAATTATAGAAGCTAGAAGCGCGGACAGACACAGACGGACGGACAGAGCGAAACTTTATAGTTTCCTATATGGAACCCTTATGGGTTCCTCAAGTATTACAGAACCCTAAAAAATGTATTTGTATTGTGAACGGGAAAAGGTTATCTGAAACGCAGTAAGTTAACCGCAAAGTGCATTTACATCAAGCTTAAAACAGCTAGCAATTTAAAGTTTATTGGATGAAAAGTTTAACAAATTTTTTTAACGTAAATACTGTATAAAAGATAGGTAAATGCCTTACCTACCAATACTCGTTAATTTAAACATACAAAACAAAGTCACCATTATTTGAACAGAACTCAAGTTGGAGAAAAATCTAGGTCGTTGCTATTAATTGTATTATCCATGAACTTTTAGTATTAATTAGGCCGTGTAAGAGTTGAAGTGCTAAAGTTGTACAGCCCCGGGCTTACGTGGACTAGGGCTTTTTACACTAAATATCGGTGTTTGTCTACAGCCTGGATTAAGAGACGCGTTTAATACAATTCTTTTCAGTAGATGGTAAAAGATTATATCATTGACATTATCTGTATCACGTCTTGTATGGATAGTCTTTAATCGTTGGATTAGGTAAGCTGAACAACTGATCTCAATAACGTGCTACCTACTATTTTATTTTTGCTGTAGAGAAATACTTTATCATTAAATAGTTAATACGATCTTGTTTCTGAGTGTGCGTAAGCAGTGTGGGAGGAGGGAGGTGCTTTACGCATGCTTATGCGTGCACTCACACATTTGCTTGCAAGTTGTGGGTATTTTTTCCCGGAATATTGCTAAATATAATATTAATTAAATTGTACTTTCTAATTACTTTGAAATTCAAATGTTTTGTTAAGTCATAATAACTCAGTAAGCTGATACAGTAGGTAAACCATTTCTCAGGAATAAAATTCTGGTATATACGTTTTACTTATAAATTAATTCTGTACCTATCTCAAGTCCAAAGTAATTTGGCTTACTTTTTGAAACAAAATGAATACAATAACAAAGAACCGCCATAATAAATGAACGTAAGAACGCCTGGGACATCTCAAATATTTGTCTAATCCGTGACAGAGGCGACAGATGGTTTAAGTCAAAATTTAATGAAAAAATTCTACCGTCTTCAGTTTTGTTTGTCCGGAAACTTTGAATAATGAATATTCGCCCTTATTGCCGCCTGAGCCGCATAAGTCCTACGGTACATTTTATTTGTACCTATACAATTACCATTTTTGATTGAGAAAGGTATGAATATGTATTTTATGTACCCATCTCTAAATTCTATCGAAACTGTGTAATGCATTGAAAGAAAATAACCAGCCAAGTGCTAGTCGGACTCGCGCACGAGTTCCGTACAAAGTGGAAAAAAATCACGTTTGTTGTATGGGAACATTTATTACTCAGCTTGTTTTAAGTATGTATTTGTTGTTATAGCGGCAACAGAAATACATCATCTGTGAAATTTTCAACTGTCTAGCTATCATGGTTAAAGAGATACAGCCTGGTAACAGACAGACGGACAGACAGACATACGAAGCGAAGTATCAATAATAGAGTACCGTTTTTACCCTATAGAACCCTAATTTCGGAACCCTAAAAAATTAACACCAAGGGAATCCACCAAAGTGTTTTACATACTTTATTCCCTTGTAACGCCTGTTAAGAGTGTTTGTAATAAATAGGACTAATAAATATTAAAGCAAGTTTAGAATTCACTCACCGCAAGTTGGTTTTAATTAAATTCTTTTATGACTGCGCGGCCGGAGCGCCTGCTGTATGTAAAATAAATCAGTTAAGGTTTACGATCTTTCACTCTATCAGATTACAATACGTACTTACAAGATTATAATATTAATAACTTACGGGAAATATAATAAAGAGAGGTAATAATTTTTGTCCCTTGAATTATGTTTATTTGAAAACATATGAATAATGTAAACAATACTTACTTGTTAAGCCATTTTTTTTTTATTGTACTTTTGCATATATACAAAATGGATATTATGTATGATGGTCAGGTCGTTACAAGCGTGTAGAGTTGTGTCGTGTCCGAGAGAAATTGTAAATACTTAGTTAAATATTATTATAGTGATACCTACGATTCCTATTCCTATAGTTATTTATACGGTATTCTTATACCTACAATTAGGTATATTTCAAAATACAAAATAGATAATAAAAGAAGAATAAAAAATATAGATAGTAAAAGTAAATTTATTCAAATGATTTATCACCAACAATAAACAACACAAGTGTCAAGTAGTCTTACATTCAATATTCACATATAAATATAAGTACATAAACACGTATTAGTTTAAACTTTAAGACGAATTATAATTGTCACTTTTACTGCTCAATATAATTTCAAAAATAATAGATGAACAATAATATTTATTATTAACGTAATAACATGATTTTACATCCAAGGACGCGCGGCTGAGGTACCGCCGAGCTACTTTTCAAAATTCATTCGTCTCATGATGCATGTGATATTATCTAATAACAGCTCCTCATTGGTGAAAGCTACAAAATTGCGGGTTAATGTCACAAATAAATAGCCATTAATTACTTCGGTCTGTCATCGGAAAAATCATATTAATAATATTGTTTTTTAGTTGGCCAGCTGACTATTAAAAAAAAAAAATTTCAACATTATTGTTAACAAAATCAGGCTCCTGTGATCTCTAATAACTCTGAATATTTCGACATATACCTAAGTTTGAATTTCATCTTTCTTTCTAACAAAAAAAGGTTCCTATGGTCTCCTATAACTCCGAATATTTCGGTATATAAGTTTCAATTTCAACTTTATTTCTAACGACATAAGGTTCCTATGATCTCCCACCATAACTCGGAATATATCGGGTTTAAGAGATCTGTGATTCCAATATTCGTGTCAAAGTTGCAACGTGCAGCGCATAGATGTCGCTTGAGTCGGTCGGTCGGTCGGTTTTCCATATACTAGTTTTGGCTGGAGGTCTTTATGAGGTAATCTGAAAGGGAAGTCGATAAAAATGGAGTTCTTTAGACCCTTCGCCACTGTAAGCCAATATTATTTAGAGCAGCTTTGCAGCAACACCAATCGATTGATTGTGTAGGTTCTTAATGGAAATTAATATTTCTCTATCTCTCTAGGATCTGTTTTTTGCTAGAGCTACCAACAGACACTAGACACTACTACTTCAGATACCATAGTAGGTACCTCGAGATATAATTCGTATTTGAAAAATATCGACGATCGACATCGATCCCTAAACTGGGGGCCTAGCTGGAACAATTAAATGAGAATTGTATGAAAATCATTACAACACCTAAACAAATTTCATTCGATTACGTTTCTGTAATTATTCCTGCTAGGCCCTCTGAACCAGAGAACCTTCACTTCAGGTAATCGGGTTATTCTCGACACATTATTCTTGAATAATACGGTATAAATATACATCCCTTATGTGCAAGCAATTACATAGGTGACGCTACGTCACATTGTTCATATACGTCACAGTACACGTGTCGGAAGTGGACAGGCAGTGCGGAAGCGGCGTGATGGATGCGCTCGCATACGAAACAGCCTCTGCCCTCCGCGCCTCGTGAACCGGAACCCCAGGTATTACTATAGGCCAGGGTTTCTCAAAGTACAGTACGCGAACCCCTAGAAGTACGACGGTAGGTGTTCGCCAAAACAAAATTAACGTACTCATGTGAGAGTGGGTTTGCACACCTGAGGGTCAATTCTGCTAAATAAAACCTGCAATATCACAATTACAATCAGATCCCGACACGCTAAAACTGTCAAACCGGTATTCTCGTAAACGTTAAAACAGGTTCTAACGCTTCCTTATTGGTCCAAACGTCACAAAATCAGTTAATGATAACAAGTTTATTTTAAACACGAGAATTGAGGTTCTGGTCACGATAAAAACAAAATACAGAAATCGAATTGATACTGAGTAAAAATTAAGATTAAAATTGTCCAAAATTCGTGCTCAATTTGCGACAAGAAACAAGCTCACCCATCAAAAATGTAATAATAGATGTGACTTTTGAAGAAAATATAAGCACCTTATTTTCTTCAAAAATCTCATCTATAATTTTTTCTCATAATAATATGTTAATTGTGTGTAAATGTGTGTGGTTCGTAATCACCTTGGAGTCAAAAGTTTGAGAAACCCTGCAATGACCATTAGATAGTCTAATTATTCTAGCTCAATAGGTAATTAAAAAAATAGCATTTGGGCCAACAAAAACTAGTGGCCTAAATAAATAACTACAGACCTTCTTATATACCTACCTACGTCCTACATGGTTGCGAATGGTTACTTAAGGCGACACACACGTTATTTAAGTGTTTGTTGTGTGCTTCAAATCAAGTACCCCACATACTTAATGCCTAGACTTAAATTCTTAGCAATAACGTTACCCGTCCGTTCTGATTCAAGACGTGTACAGAAGACATTATAAAGAATTCATTCAAATCAATCATTAGCCAAGAGTCAAGACCGTCATATCCCTCTGATGACAAAAAAATTACACGGGACCTGTCTGATTGTCGGTTCAACGTAAATTCGATTTTATTTACAGTACAGCGAGGGTAGACTGACTATATGATTGCTTTGTATTCATTTTGGTCTGTTTTTCAATAAAAATAGCTCTGTAATAGGCAAGAACATCTTAAACAGATGTTCTTTATAGGGTTTATTTTTGTTTTGTTGACTGTAGCCGGCTTTGGTTGTTTTGCCACACGAATGCTATGGGAAAATAATATAATAACTCTGGATAGTGGAGGTTTAGATGTAGGATAAATTATTACATTATGGGCCTGTTTCACAATCTATACAAAAGGCAAAGCTGATTGACTGATGTATCAACGCACACGCCCTCAAGGTTAGAAATTTGAAATTTTGCACACGTATTTCTCATATGATGTAGTACATCCAGTCAGGAAGGTTTTTCAAAATTCAACCCCCAAGGGGGTAAAATAGGTGGTAAAAGTTAGTATGAAATTTTTAATTAATTGAGTACGGAAAAAATAACGAATTACGTATTTCAGCGTTTTCTAAGATTAAAACCTAATTTCACGCGGGCGAAGCCGCGGGCAATTAATGCTAGTCTTCTGATAAGTGTCGGATAGGCTTTTTCGGAAAATTTGTAACAACATGCAAATAAGCTATCTGACACTTATCAGTAGATTGGGATATAGGCCATAAAAGTTTTATCAAACTCAAAAGCACCTTCAAGTAAAAATATATTTAAAAGTAACTAATGTCTTCATTACCTTTGAACTATGGAGTGACATTCTATTTAATTAACTACACAACTTTTGTTTAATTAAACATCAGAAATAGCCTTATTCAAATTGACATGTAGTGCATTAAAGAGACATCTGTTAGTTTTTCAACGCCTTTCTTCCTGCTACAAGGGTCCATTTTAATTACTGATAAGTGATATGCCTTAATGAATAGAACACCCGCATCACTTCGTACCCCCATAACTTTGTAATTCTTTAGGAAATGACAAGCGTATATTGTCCCTCGCTATAAAAAGGTTTAAACGTAGATTGAAAAATAAGATATCTATTGAAGTTACATTAACGCAGTGTTTTACGTTAGTGCAATGTTCAGTGACTTTCAAGTGAAGGACGTTTTTAGTTTATCATAAATTTTTGTACTAAAACATTGTTAATTTTAAACCTATAAACCTACGACCTCCAATTCTCATTATTATACCACATACGCGTCAGTGAGTCAAGCCGCATGTAATATGTTAACATTAGCGCCCGTCACACGTAAAGTTCGAATCGCGGGAAACCGCACGCGCCGTTCCAACCCTCGCTCCGAAACGAACAATATTTAGATGCGTGCGGCTGAAAGTCCCATCTAGCATGTCGATGCGAGCACATTTTTCACAGTCCAAACCGCACAGTTCGAACTTTACGTGTGCAGGGCGCTGTTATGTAGATTTTAATTACACTCATATTACTAATCCCCTTCATGTATTATAATTACGTACTATGAAAGTAGCTTATTCTATACCGGCTTAATGCTCAGTATTGATAAAGCTGAAACGTCTATTTTCATATTTAATGGTTCATTACTCGGATCGGATTTTCTTCTTTCATTCCTTTGGCGAATTATGTTTATGTTAGTATTTATGAAAGCAATTACAGATACCAAGAACGGTATAAATGTATTTTCTTTTATGTATTTTAAGAATACAATCTGTCTGAGATTATAGTGCTTTATTTTAGTCGTAAAGAACAAACATTTCTTTTGTTCTAGGTATTGTTTTGTCCAAGCCATCTTTCTTTATTTGTATCCATAGTGGCGACATTCTCCAGCTTTGGACTTACAGTTTAAAATTTGTCGACAAGATGAAATTATATTCGAATTACATAGTTTAAGCCTCAAACAGGAAACTCCATAATTCCGAGAAATACAAGAATTGACCATTTGGAGTTATACGATAAAATCATATTTTTTTATTCCTTTGTTACATGGAATGTTAGTCTATTATAATGTGCAAAACTGAAGGGTATTTTCACTTTATTAAATAACTTTCGGTCGGATTTCCCTTTGCACAACTTCAATACCCTTTTAAAGGACTAAAGCTAGATAAGACAGAGTAACAGTTGCAGAGAATCTACAGTATTCTGTGTTTGCTTTCGTTGAATTTGTTAGTAATATTATGTCATTAGATACAAAATTTTGTTGAAGAAAACAATTTCATATTGTGTCTAACGAACTATGTGTAACTATGCGTTTCAAAATTGTATTTCCTTTCGGGCGCTTTTTATAGAATAATAATTAAGCTATGTTGCTTGATTATTTCTAGCATACACTTACTTAATAAAATACACAATATACCTTTAAAAACAAATCAATGAAAATATTAATAAAAAAATGATTACTCTGTTAATCGATTACTCTATGTATTGTCCTTTTATCTCTTCCGCCCTGGCCCATCTTTTTGAAGATCAAGTTTTGCTAAGTAAAGCTCAAAGTAGTCAAGTTTACTTCCTCAGCTGCCTTCTGCCCCGACATGATCAGCCGTCTATGAATATAATCACCCGGAAAAAGACCAAGGTTGTCTCATTAGTTTAAGTGAAAAGTTTCGCTTTTACACCGCCAATTAAACACAAAGTGAACCTTATCAGCCAAGGAATACAGTCCCGAGTCCATTAATTGCTTATCCACTTGTGATAGGGCTGACAACTGAATCTACCTCTGTTATGTAACACCAACGCAGTGTAAAACAAAGACGTTAAATGCTATAATACTGGCATTCGATTATCGCCTATTTGCAGCGGAAATATGCCACAAATTTGCATCTGCACAACCAATTATACAACCGGGAACAGGTTGACATGGTTACATAATTGGCATGTGCTGGAGCTAAGTATTTACGTAATAATATAACCAGTAAGGGCGGATGCTAGGAAATCTTGGTTAACTAGAAACGGCTAGTCTATAGTCCATTTAAGGTTTTCGGGTGGGCGGGAGACCAAGTTCAAGAAATTTCTTTGTCCAAGCTGGGATTGTAATTTAAAATGCTTTAAACAATTTTCTGATTTATCTGATAAATCTATTTTGTTATCTAAATTCTAAGTGAACAGTGGTACTGTATAATTGTCACGATTTTGGTATTTACTATTATATTTTGTATTACGAAATCAAATAGTGGCACTAATGAAAATACCATAGTGGTGTATTTCAATAATAATAATAATAAATGTAAAAGCTTTTTAACAAATGAATTTCCTGGTAGATAAAATTAATATTTACTATTTGAATTATTATTTAACTATGCGAAATCATGTTTTGTATTTTTGACAGAACGTGAGCAAAGTCCAATATTTTTATTTGCATGAAATATGGACCGCACACTTTTGAGCAATTTATTTTATGACTAAGTATTAAACATTTCAAAAACGACATTTAAACCTTTTAATAGGCAGGCAGTAGATTACTTGTTTTTAAGAAACGTATATTTTTAGTAATGGTCAAGATACATATGAAGTTGTCTCGTTTAATTAATGTTATCGTAGGGCTACGGCCCACGGCTGTATCTCGACAGATGATATGCAAGTGTGACGCGTGGTCTATTCGCATATTCACCGACACGCTATAGCACTCGTGAGATAACACACAGCTGGAGGAACATTGCATATCAGATACCTTTTTTAGGGTTCCGTAATACACAAGGAACCCTTATAGTTTCGCTCTGTCTGTCCGTCTGTCTGACCGTCTGTCTGTCCGCGCTTCTACGAGGGCTGCACTAAAAGTATCGGGAATGGAATATTTCCACTGTTCGTGTCATATTAAAATCTTTTTTATTTAAAACTCCTTGGTTTTAAAAATCGAATACCGTTTATTTATTAAAAAAAAGATTCTCGGTCTTGTCACGAGGTCTTGTCAAACTTGTTTAGTCGTTGAGAAAATGGAATTGACTCGAGAAAATTCTAGAGCGATGACTTATTATGACTTTCGAAGTGGTTTAACACAAAAACAGTGTGTTGACCGGATGATTTCTGCATTTGGTGATGAAGCCCCATCCAAAACCACAATTTATCGCTGGTTTGCTGAATTTCAACGTGGACGTGTCAAGCTCAGTGATGATCCCCGTCAAGGTCGTCCAAAAACTGCAGTCACCCAAGAAAACGTTGATGCTGTGCGTAAGCTGATTGAGGAAGATCGACATGTGACATACCGCGAAATTCAGGCAACTTTAGACATTGGCATGACTCAAATACAAATAATCTTGCATGAACAATTATGTGTAAAAAAGTTGTTTTCCCGATGGATACCGCATTTGCTCTGTGAAGAGCAAAAAGCGGCTCGCGTTACTTGGTGCGTCAGAACTCTCGAAAGATTCCACGCAGGATCCTCAAATGCTGTATACAACATCGTATCAGGTGACGAATCCTGGATATACGCGTACGAACCCGAAACAAAAAACCAGTCACGAGTTTGGGTGTTCGAAAATGAGGTAAAGCCAACAAAAATTGTTCGTTCACGGAGTGTTGCAAAAAAAATGGTGGCCACGTTTGTCTCCAAAACCGGCCATGTTGCGACTATTCCTCTTGAGGGACAAAGAACGGTTAATGCAGAATGGTATGCTAACGTTTGTTTGCCACAGGTCGTTTCTGAACTCCGTAAAGAGAACTGCAACCGCCGCATCATCCTCCATCACGAAAATGCGAGTTCTCACACCGCGCACAGAACAAAAGAGTTTTTAGAGCAAGAAATCATAGAATTATTAGACCATCCGCCGTACAGCCCCGACCTAAGCCCTAATGATTTCAATACATTCCCTAAAATAAAGAATAAATTGCGTGGTCGAGAGATTTTCATCACCTGAAGAAGCTGTGGACGCCTACAAAACGGCCATTTTGGAGACCCCAACTTCCGAATGGAATGGTTGCTTCAATGATTGGTTCCATCGTATGGAAAAATGTGTCAAATTTCGCGGAGAATACTTCGAAAAGCAATAAATACATTTTTAAATAGTAATGTTTTGTCACTTCCTTGATTCCCGAAATTTTCAGTGCCGCCCTCGTAGCTGTAATTATGAATATAAATGGATAAAATTTGGTACAGTTATAGATTGTGTACCTACATATCTCGGTTTTGGCATCATAAAATAATAATACTTTGATATTTTAGTGGTGGCTTTTGATATAAATATTTTTGTTTTTTTTTTTGCATTCTACTCCATCGTGTGGGGAATCTATGAATAGGTTTTTTTTTTAATAAAAGCAAAGTTTTATACAAGACTTTTTTTTCGAGTAATCGGCCTCCAAAGTGATTTGAAATTTAGTCCTCCTCTAGCATTTCTAAACTATAAGAGATAGAAACTTGTATGTTTCCATGCTGATAGATCATGCTTAAAACTCTTTGGGAAAAATATTTTGAACGAAATCGGACAGTAACTTTTGAAGAAATTTGAAAAACCTATTACGCGTTGATAATTACGGAACAGTTGATAGTCCTGACATGCTCTTGGTTAGGTAATTTATTCTATAATCTGGTTTTTACCCGACTACGGCGAAGCCAGAAGGAAGGGTAATGATTTTGGCAGTCTATGTATGTATGTTTGTTCCATCGTAGTGTCTAAACTACTGATCCGATTTTAATGAATGAGGTGTCAATAGATTCGTAATAATAGCCCGGGTGACATGGGCTACATAATTTGCGTGGTGGCCGGGTAGTTCGTACCTTTTGATTATTATTGAATTAAAAGATCTTCAAATCGGTATTGTAGAATACATTAATAAATATACGCGTCGACTTGAGAACCTCCTCCGATTTTTTCATAGGTTAACAAAAATACTAGTATTAGTAACAAAAACACATATATATATAATATGTTTTGGCTTTTTTATGTTTGGGCTATAGCCCTATGCCCTATAAGCCTAAGCCCTATAAAATTATGCCTTGGTTTTAGTCACATAAACTGTACACCCGAATAACTGTCATACAAAATGTTTGACGCGGGTGAAGCGCCTAACGGCCCGTTTCAATATCCTATTATATATATCTATTGTATATAATAACCTATCTACCAATAACTATTTGTTAAAAATGTCAAATTTGTATCGCAAAAAAACCGGCAAATTATTGAATGACTACGTTTATAACAAATAGTTATTAGTAGATAGGTTATTGAACCGGTTTCAATAACCTATCTACCAATAACTATTAATCGATTTACTTTATCTTACAGATAAAACTTTTATTTACCCCTACTACCCCCTTACATAGATAATTTCATTACTAACATTTAAGTGGGTACAAACAAAAACTCTTGTACTGTAACACATTGTTAAAATAAACAAAATTGAAAATTTTAAGTAACCGCCCGCGCCGTCATTGTCAAGCGGGCTGATGATGATGAATTATAATTTATAGCTGAAAACAGTATCGATCACAGCCAGGTCAAACTTACAACACCCTTTAACGGTTAAAAACTAAAACACCTTATTTTTACAAAACTCATAATACACGAAATACACAGAAATCGGCTCCAGGCAGTTGCGAACATAATAAATATCGACTTATCCACGTTGGATATTTGCTCCTCATCTTGCGAGTTACGTTGCGGTGCTTTTACAATGTTAATTAGACCGCTGCACGCTGTAGGCTAATACAATATTTATTTGAATTTCATGTTCTCGGTATAAAGTAGGGTTACCATAGGTGACTTTGTGGAAAAACCAATATTTTGTTGCATTTTACTATTATAAAAATAGTTAAAAAAAAAAAGTTATAAAGATTTACAAAGATTTCGTAAAAAATCTTCAAATACAAGATGCTCACAAGTCGCAAATGTGACTCATTTTAAAATCATTATACTTTTTCCTTAAAGTTAATTTAAGTCGTATAGAAAAATCCTCCCACGCCAGCTGCTTCCAATCCTTGACATATCTAACGTATTGCGATATGCTTTCAATGTTATAAGGTAACAATTAGTATCAACATTATATTTTAACGTAAATTAGAAGTAAAATAATTAACGAAACTTGCATTTTCATATTTATACAGTAGAATATCACATCAATTGTAGAGTCCGTTGTTTCTCCCGAGAACAGCGCTATCGCGGTAAATAAACTTGTGCAAATTCTCATTATGTCGCAATCATGGTTACCCTACTTTTGGGTTAAAGTAATTAAGCGTCCTCCGCTTTTATTCGCTTACCTCTACGACTTTGCTAGAATTGTGTTTTACGAATTTTCCTGTATTACATAAATATACATTAGCTTTTTATTATGTCAATTTTCATTTTTCATAACCGATTTAGAAAATTTAATTACATGTTTTTATATAATAATAAAATATATAAAAGACAAATCTGATTGAATGATGTATCTACGCACAGGCCAATTATGGCTAGAAATTTGAAATTTTGCACACGTATTTCACATACGACGTGGACATTCACTAAGGAAGGATTTTTCAAAACCCCCAAAGGGGGTAAAATATGGTGATTAAAGTTTGTTTTGAAACTTTTTATTCCTTGATTATATTTGTATGATATTTCGTTTGAATTGAGTACGGAAAAAATAATGAGTTACTTATTTCAGCGTATTCAAAAATTCAGCCCCTAGGTGGGTAAAATAGGGGATGAAAGTTTAAAACCTAATTTCACGCGGCCGAAACCGCGGGCAAGTAATGCTAGTATAAAATAAGTAAAGGAACAAAATGCGGCGCATTCGATGTAGGTGCTTAATTAAACTGAACGTCCTAAAGGGAAATTTCCCTTGTTATAATTCGTTATTTTGATGTTCTTTTAAATGTCCGATCTGAACGCGGCCAATTGGCGTCACAAGTAGTTATTTGCAGTGTTTCGGCAATAATGCTGATGGAGATTACGGGTTCTGTCTGTGGTCGTCAGTATTACGTGGGCTCACGAATCCGAATTAAAGTGACCTTAATTAAGTCAGTCGCGTAAAGGTGTCCCGACGATATCAGGTGTTAGCAAATAAATTCGCGTTCTGTACCTACCCGTTACCCTTGTCAACCGTCAATATTTGCATTTGCTCTTTATACTCCATGATGCCCTGGTACTGGCGTGACTTTAATACAGACATTTCGACTGAGAGTCGTCGTTACGTTCATATTCAATAGGGATGTTGGCTAACAACATCAATGAATATCACATTTTTACAAATTATATTTTAAAATTGTTAAATTGAGATAAGTACATAAATCAAAAAAAAAATAGTTATCTAGGTTGACGAGATTAAAAATTATAAGCAAATAAAAATGTTGCCCATCTCTTTTGTTTGTATCTTCGTTATTTTTATGATTGACAAAAATAGGTCTAGATTGTTTAATAATATGTTATCTATAATAATATTATAAATTTAATAGTATTATATTTATAATATTATATGTTGTCTGAATAGACAAAAATACTTTTTTTGTCAACATGCCTAATGTAGTTTTATACCCTACTTACGTTGACCTTACGATATTTTCAATTTAGTTTTGGTTTTTACGGCAGGTATTTCTAATATTATGTTAACATTATGAGTTTTTTTCGAAAACTTTACATAACTAAACAGACAAATTCAACATGCCATGTTGAACATCACGCTTCAATTAGCATTTCCTGAGGGAGGGAGGTAATCTTCGCATCGAAATAGGGCAGTATGTTTTACAGTCGTGCTGTTCGAATAAATAGCTTCCGTGACTGCTGCGAACACTTGTATATGTCTGTTAATTAAAAGCACATTAACATATTACCTGCGCAATCAGTTTTAGGGCTCATGAATAGGAAATGTAGAGCATGTTAACGTGTCCTAACTCCTAGGTCATTGGAATGAAACTTACGACCTAGTGCGTCCCCCGAGTATACCCTCCGTTGCAAAGGTTATGCTTTCGCGCTCTTTTTATAAATTAAACAGACGTCACGGCGAACCAGCTGGCAACAAGCTCATCCACGTGGAAAATTAAAAAGGTAAATCAGTAGGTACGTTAAAACTTCATGAATTTTGGATGGACGCCTTGGAACATACGATATGTTTCTAAGGAGATCATCCCTTCGCGAAAATGCAGTAGCTATTTCTTCTTCTTGTCATTGTCCTTCGCTAATGTTAGTGACGAGGCGATACGGCAGTCGATGTATATTGTGGTAATGATGACTCAATGATGGACAAATGCTGGTCTAGCTCGTCATCATCGCCACATGTCTACCCGGAACTCGGCAATTAGGCCGGGTAGTCTGACAAAAAACAGGAGCAACATTTTTCAGTGGCCCCTCTATTAGTTTTTGCGGCTATTACCACCATGGTTCGGGTAGTACTTGACTTTTTGTAGGGCCGAGTCTATAGTACTTCATTGAGAGCCGTCTTCAAGGGAACGCCGAAGTGTAACTGACATCTGCAAATTATCTACAGGCGGAAAGGATAGGGCTGCCAGCTGCCATCTGCCATTTGTAGATATCATTTTACCTGAAATTAATATTCAAGGGAAATTCATACATTATAAGTTGTATCTTTTCATAAGTAACAGTATTTAGTAACGCACTTTTGACCCTTCTGGTGTTGCAGGTATCCATGGGCGACGGTAATTGCATTCAAAAGTTAACACTTCAGTGGCTTTAAAATTATGGTACCTTTGTAGAATTTTTAACTGACGATAATGGTTTGATAATGAAACAAAATTGTGTCATCCCTGAACTTTAGTTATCTAAAAGTCTTAAGTACGTCGGTACTTTGATATTTTATTTCTCCCTTCAAGAATCGGCAGAGATTTTTTTGCCTCACTCTTAAGAGCAAAGTAAAACAGATATTTAAGATTCTAAAAGTTTTTATTATTTCAATGAATGCGTTGAAGATCTTTGCCTGTCCCGTTGCTTAGAGTTACGTAGGACATGACGGGAAACCATGTGGCAAATTTGATTTATGAATTATGAAAGCTAATTTTAAAATTCTTAACTTTAACTATAGAAACTGTTTAGATATCACGTCATGTTCGACTTCGTTTCCAGTCGATATATATATTTTTTGTACAATAGGTACCTACATACCTATAAGAAAAGAAAAAATCTAGTTCTTTCTAAAAATGTTGTTAATCGCTATCTATGGTTGTTTATGCCTACATCTGCAAAATAAAAATTGCTTGTGGGCATTTTGGTTAATTTAAGGCATTAAAAAAATAATAGCAAATTTTTTCTACGGAACCTTAAACACGAATTGGCATAACCTGTACTTGACCTGTACTTATAATTTCCTTAAATAAATTTCTGCTTTTTATTAAAATGAAATACATTATGTAGGTAATTAAAAAGTCTTCATAGACACCCATCCAAAGTATTTTTCGCAGTTGCAAATAATTATTATTAAAGTTTGTCCTAGCTACCGAATTTCTATATTAATAACAAACGAATCCTAAATAGTCCCCCCCCCTACCCCCTTAATAATCCCCCTTTATTAAAAAAATCCTTGATGATTCTAAACATCTATCTATAATACATTATACAATATCTATACAAATAAATAAAATTGAAGTGCCTGTTTGTAATTTTAAATTAACAGCTTATCACTAAATGCACATGAAAGTATAATATACGGTGGGTACTTACAGTAAAAATACATTTTTTTTAATGTTTGTCTGTCTGTCTGCCTCTGGACTTTCACTGGCAGATAGCTGATGTTATAAAGAGTAACTTAGGCTACTTATATCATATGGTTCCGTTTGAAAAAATTGGGTTCCGTTTCCGTTCTACGCAAACGAAGTCGCGTACCGAAGGGCACCAGCTAGTGATCATTAAAAATCCGCAGACGAAGTCGAGGGTAACGGCTAGTATCAGGAATAAATATGGAATGGGCACGAAACGAAGCCAATAACAATTAATTATTCTCAAATTAAAGAAAACGGTCACTTTGTTCAAAACATTATTGTGCGCACATAATATCTAATAATGCTTTGTAATTCAAAATTGAGATCATGAACTCAATATATCGTTAACTCAAATCGGCGTAAACTGTAAACGCGATGATTAATTATACTATTATGTAGAGAATACTAAGTTCGTTGTAGTTCAGTTGTGCATTAGATATCTACATAATATGTACCTAACTCCTGCAAGGAATTTGCAGCATTTAAGGTACCTACTTCGGATTTCTCGGCCTGCCTTGGATTCGTATAGTCCATCCTTGTAGCCAACATTCAATACTCATTGTTTTTTTACTCTCCGCACGTGCCAACGTAATTACCTTACATATTAATTGAGAAACAAAAGCGATTGATTGAATTGTAGGATCGTTTGCGAAATCCATGAATAGTATTGTGACCGTCCAATTTCGGCCTCGCGTGGGTGATAATGAACTTTGTATTAGACGGCGGCGGTGACTGGCCTCCCTTTCGCCCGACAGTACATTAGACTACATTTCGTTAATTAAAAATGGCGCGGTTGACATTGCTCGACTTATTAGATTATAATTGAGAATTACCTTTCGCAGTCGGCACATAATTTGCGAAACGAAATGAATCGGCAGATCTTATTCATGATCGAAATTCGTAGGGTTCAAAACTTATGTGACAAATTGAATACAAGAATCCTGATTTAAACACAGGAACCTGTAAGGGCCAGCTCACGCCGAACCGAGACGATACGCGACGATGCATTTTTAAAATAGTGATTCATAGTTGAGCTTTATTTATTCATTGCAAGAGCGGCAACGCGTTATGCAGAAGTTAAGAGTTCGAATGTCAAACTAGACCGTAGTTTGACATTTGGAACTCTTGCAATAAAACGTGTATCTTCTTGTGTAGTAAATAAAGTTCAATTTTGAGTCTCGTTCCGGTGAGAACTGACGCTACGACTTCCAATTCAGTCGTTACATAAGGTTCATGGGCTGCTACATAAGAGGGCAGAGACTGAAAACGTATCAAGATCGTTCAAAGAATATTATAGCCATTATCAAAATAGGTATTTTACTGTTAAGGTTATGCCGCTCATAAATTTAAGGTTTGTAGTAACTTCGGATTATAATGGATTCGTATTTTTATCTTTCTTGGAAAGAGTAGATGAAACAAATAGTATAAGGACGTGACTCGTCAATTTAAAATGTAGGTAGGTACATTCCAAAGGAACACAGCTCTTCCTACCTGCGTTCAGTTTTAACCCCGACATAAAAAGGCAACAGGAACGCATTTTGATGAAATAGTAATCGTTAAACTTCTAAGTTTCTTTCTGTCGGTACACAAAACTGCGAGCTCAAACAACTGTAAAAGAACTGAAATTACATTTTTTTTTTATTCACATGAAAGCAATTAATCATGTTTTTTTTCGATAACCACATAATCATTTTAGTAGAAAGAGCAGGCATTCTTGTATAAATACTTTATGTGTGAACTCAGGAAATAGCTTATTATAACGATGTAGTTAAATCACAACGTTAAGGGGTACAAAACATCGGAACTAACCCGTACAGAAAACATCAATTTTCATAATTCATAGTTATAGCTTTGATCACGCACTCACCCACATTTTATTAGCTGACCCTTTTTTGACCGAATATCAAAATAATGTTATTTTAACCATACCATAAAGAGGCTTGATAAATGGCTCAGTGGATAACTAGAGTTCGCAGGCTTGAACCCCATCGCAGGTATGTTTCGTAGACAAACGTAGGTAGGTAATATTTTCTTTCATAAAAAATGGAAAATAAATATACATAAAATTTTGTACATAAATATTTCGACCCTCACTCACAATATTGAACATAACAAATGACCAAATAGGTGCAGCCTTTTTAAATTGATGAAGCTACGTTGGCTTTTTTAACAGAGTAGACCTCCTACAAATGTCCCTCGTAGTCAATAATGACGGTCATGAACGATAGTATGTGGTTCTATATCATTGAGTGCCATCTTCATACTGAAGTTTGGTCAGTATGCTGAATGTTTTGCGATCCATTTGGAATGTTGCCTATTGTGGAATATCAATTTTTAAAAATTTAATTTTAAAATTGTTGATTAAAGATACATAAATCTTAATGAAATAGGTATTTAGATTGAACGCGATTATAAATTATAAGCAAATAAAAAATATTGCCCATCTCTTTCTCGCAAAACAATTTGTTACGTCACAAGTTGCAACCGCCATACATTTTGTAATGACAAATGTATGGCGCGTGCAACTCGTGACGTCACATACCGATATATCGCTCTCTTTCTTATTATAAATTCAAATGGTTTGTATCTTCGTTATTTATTAAGATATACGAAAATGAATTCTAGATTATTTATTGACATGTTGTCTAACATCGAATTACGATATAAAGACGAAATATTTTTATAAGGCAATATGCTTATTATGGGTAGCTATATTTAGTCCATTCCTTCCCATTTTATTATTTATCTTCTCTTTTTACAGGTATCCTACCCTCTATGATCAACGGTTTATATATTACGTACGGGGAAATTAACTTTGTAGATAAACGAAAAAACCCACCTTTCTTTGAATTATAAAATTCATGAGTTGGCGTTTACAATTTATTAGCTCTTTTACCCGACTGCCAAGAAGAGTTATGTTTTTAAAATTTCCTTATTGGATATGAATTGGAATTGGCTAGTTCTACAGTATTCTCTATATTGTTGCAGATATTGTTACCGATGAGGAGCCCGGGCCGCTGACAATGAATTAGATATCGCCGCAAACGATATCGAAACGTAAGTTCCCTTGGATATTTCTACTATAATATTTCTTATAAACTAAAACCGGAATTAACCTTTTTAATTCAAGACACTGTTACCATTACTTAAACGGTAAATGCCCTTAGAAATTGTTCTCCATCGCTAACATAAATTATTAAGCTGGTTCATAAATTGTATAAACACTGACACTTTTCGCGATTCCTAAAAAAAGAGGTCGCCCTGAGGTCGAAATTCGCCCATAATCCTACTTACTATTAAATATAACCTAATCCTATATACTGAACGTGAAAGTTATTGAGGATGGATGGATGGATGGTTGTTACTCTTTCACGTACTACTTTTCTTTAACAAACTACTGAACGGATTTCGATGAAATTTGGTATGGTAGGTACTTTAAGTTCTGGATTAAATCAGGATACTTTTTATCCCGAATAATTACAGTGTTCCCGTGGGATAGAATATTGAATTTATTTTGCCTCTTAGATAGAGAAAATGTAAATATTGTGTGCTATTTATCTTAATTATATATTATAAAATTATTTCTCTGTACTTAATTACAAAAATAAACTAAATCAAACGATTTGAGTTAATAATATCTACCAGGAACTTAAACTGGAAACCGTATACTATATAATGGAACATAATCTCATTAAGGTTTTTGATTGTATTACAAATATAAGTAAATTCTAAGCAAAGAGATCACTGCTACACGACAATATAACCTAAACCCTTCAACCTAAAGGGCAAATTGTCCTAAAACCGAAGTGAATCGCACAATCAGAGCCTAAACAAACGTTTCAACCCCCTACCGGCAGTGTTTGAATAATTTTAACAGTCGAATTTCTCTCGACAATAGCGATTTAAATTGAATACTTGTTGATATTATAATTTAAAACATTTGCACTTGAAAGATAATTAGGAACAATATAGTCGGGAAATTCAATATATTTTCATTGAATCTCCGAAACAATCGTCGTATAACAATTCGCCATTTATTAATTAGATGATAAATTTTACAACGATTTATTATCTGACTTTGATTTTCACACAAATAGTTATTTTCAGTTTTTTCGCCCAACTGGTGTGTTTAAGTTATCATACCATAATATCAAATTGAAAACTTTGACCACATGTAAATAAATATATTTACAAGATTGTCAAATATAGAGGATAAACTCCTTATAAAATGACTTTTAAGTCAAATGGATAAGTCATTTGGCTTAATATACTTTATATTAAGCCAAATAGCAACTAACTTTTGGGCGTAACATCTTCAGCATGGATCCCCATTATTTCGAAATCTGCGTGCCAAAATTCAACGCCATCCGTTCAGTTTTTGACATTTCACTATACAAACTTAGGACACATTATTTCACCCCTTTTCACTGAATTACAAAAACTATGAAATATGTACTCAATAAATTGTATTATACACTACACTACCTCGGATATTAAATTTCATGGAAAACGGGACAGATTAAAAAAAATGCATATTTTCAACTCTGATTTTACGCCCGCAGAGGGTGAATTCTAATAAACCCAGAACCACTTATTGAATGAAATGTATTTAAAGGCACGAATCTTAATTTTAACGAAAGCGTTACAGATTTAAGGATTTTTCATTCAAACTTTCAACCCCTATTTCACCCCTTTAAGGGTGTAATTTTACAAAATACCATCTTATTGTACTTGTATTACGGTCTACATTACAAATAAAAACTAGGTACTGTCCAAATTTCATATTTCTATCGTAAGCGGATACGGCTGGGCGGTGGGTCTATGTTATGTTAGTGAGTGAGTCAGTCAGTCATATATCTCATTTTATATATAGTAACCGAGCTTTGCTCGGCGTTCTGATTAATAAAAATAAAAAAAGAATCACAAAAATATTTATCCAACCGAGATTCGAATCCACCACATCTTCGAACATAGCAAAAGTTATACATAAGCCTACCAATTTGCGTATCGGACTGACATAATAGAGTCGAAATTATTAATATAATATTGTTGCATGACGAAATAAAAAACATATTTAGCCTAAAAATGCGCAGGATAAGACTTACTTAGATCAATTTTTCTCCCCCAAAACTCCATGCGTACTAAATTTCATGGTAATACTTACCGCCGTTTTCGAGATTACGATTATGTATGTATATGCAAGATCGTTTCGTGTAAAGTATAAGATAGAGCATAGGATTATAGGACATTCTATGCGCAGTGCACATTCTGTAATGTAAATTTGGTTTCATAATAAATTTCAATTTACTATAAAAGCATTAATCATACGTATCCAAATTACATAACGTGACGGAATATATTGTCTATCTTTGCGTCTGCTGTCACTCCTAACTATTCACATCATCAATCATGCTTATGATATTTTTAACCGACTCTCAAAAAAGGAGGCAGTTATGCATTCGGCGGTATATATATATATATATATATATATGCTGACTTTGTCTGTTAATTGACATTCCAACGCATCAGACAGAGACAACAACGTTTTTTAAGTTATCCGTTGTGTAAATCTTTTTATTATTAAGGGGGTGAGCGTTTAACGTTTTTATTTAAATGAAAGCGCATATTATGCGTTTTAAAAGTTGATATATTAATTGTTACAACTCTTATTTTAAGTTGAGCGACTGATCTATAATAGTGGCCTTGTTGAAAGCTGGGCTTAAAACAATATGGTACACAATGAAACAAAGTATTACTTAATGTTTTTTCTTTCATTTATCCAGTAAATAAACGAATAAAAAGCGAATATCTAAAAATGTTGATATACATGCACAAAATATGTTGGTGTTTCAATTTTGTACAAAATATAAAGTTCAATTTTGAATCGCTATCTTAATAAATACAGCGCTGCTTCATGTATCGTCTCGTTTCGATGTGAACTGGCGCGATATCTATTTGAATATATTTATCAAGAATTCTATTGTTTTACGGCCGGTTTCAATAACCTATCTACCAATAAGTATTTGTTAAAAACGTCGTCATTCAATCATTTGCCGGTTTTTTGCGATACAAATGTGACGTTCTTAACAAATAGTTATTGGCTTAGTTTTTAACGGGCCGTTAAAAACTAAGCCACTGACTCTAATCTTTTACCTATGAAAGCTGTAAAGGGTTTTCTACATACGATATTGATAATCAGCCTCCAATATTGCCATAATATGGATTCATGTGTTGATCGTATAATATATTCGTACAAATAATAAATGTATTGTGTACGAGCGACCTCGTAATTCTACTTCCAACAACAATCTACTATTTCGTAACTTGTAAACCATTATTGTATGTTCTCATCGCCTCACTTTGAATTTATGTAATACTCGTGGTACTGGCAACAGCCAAGGTAATTTGTGACTGATATGTCGTTGAAGCCTTTACTATTTTATAAGAAATTTTCTGCAGTAAATTCTGTTTATAACATTTGCAATGTATTTAACCGATGTACAAGTAGCAGTTTTAATTTAAAATAAAACGGTTTTAAATGTAAATACATATCAATTAATTTTATATCAGCAAAAAAATGAAATTAAGGTATGAGATAATCCCAGTTTAAACAGTTTCCATTGATCGAACAAAATATATCCGCATCTATCATGTAAATCTCCAATCAATGAAAATTCAATCAAAACGTGAACGCCAATCAGAGGCTGGACGTTAAACAGAGTGTATGTAAATGGAAATAAATTGGGTTACGTACTACCTACTCAAACAAGACACAAATATTTTTAAAAAATCGACCTATCATATAAAAATCTGCCAGCTGTCTAACTTTTGGAAAGAGTAAGAAAAATATTTACCTAATATTTACACTTAAAGTAAAACTTACGTAAAACTACATTTTTTATAAAAAAATCTATAACCCAACTACGTAAATTATATAGCCTATGTTACCCGGGCTATTATTACGAATCTATTGACACCTCATTTATTTAAAATCGAACCAGTAGATTAGACGCTACGATGGAACAAACATACATACATTCATACATAGTACATAGACTGCAAAAATGATTACACTTCCTTTTGTCTTCGTCGTAGTCGAGTAAAATGGAAAATGTAGTACCACTTAAGCTTTTAACAAACTATACAAACGAAGCACACCATAATATAATTATTTAAAGCGTTAGTTTGGAACATACTAATAAAATTAAAAGAAAAAGCTAAATGTAGTCTGAACATTTTTATTTCGATAACTAACTCAAATATAAACATGAAACTTTGCACGTGAAAACTATGATTTAACATCCCTGAACATATTTACCGGTGCGGAAACTGAAACTGTATATTTCAATTAGAAAAATTTGTGAAGTGGACTTCTATTAACTTTGGGTTTCACATAAATTATAGTTTTGTATCAAAAATAAAAATTTACAAAAGTTGTTACTCTAGTACTCTATACATTTACTGCCTGGTAATTAAAACACGAAGCTACAAAAAGTATTTATTGTAAGTTGTACTCTATGAACATAGAAACAAAAAAAGCAATAATATTATACATCAAACTCGGGAGATAAGAGATAATTAAATATATTACTCTAGTGGCGGGTTGCGGAAAAGCGACATCTATTATTTGCGGTGTCAATTAAGTAATTAAATTAATAACTAGTTTGTTTAGAAACGCAATATGCTAACAGATAAAATATGATAGATGTCGCTTTTACGTTATGAAAACCAAAAACATGACAATTATTTTTCGTAGTATATAAATAGTATAGAGGGAAAACCTCCGGTCCAGATCAAGTCACCAATGAGCTTCTTAGAATATCAATGCCAGTAATTGCCCCCATATTAACTGATTTGTTCAATGAAATAATAAAAACAGAAATTAAGAAGATTTGACGAAATCAACAATAGTTCTTTTGCACAAAAAAGTTACCGGCCAGTAAGCCTAATGTTCAATATATATATAAGATATTTTCAAAAATACTTCTAACTCGACTTTGTAATACTCTTGACGAAAATCAGCCAAAACAGCAAGCGGGATTCAGGAGCAACTTTTCGACTGTTGACCACTATCACTACGACAAATACATCAAAAATATGGAGAATATAACAAAACGTACTGGATGGGTTTTGTAGATTTTAACAAATAGTTTCATTCTTTGGAAGATTACTATATTTGGAAATCATTAGAACAACAAGGGCTCCATAAAAAGTACATGTTTACTGAAAGTCATTTACAAAAGAATCACAGCACAAATTAAGTTAGAAAAATTGGGCGAAGAGTTCCCAATAGAAAGAGCATTCGCTAAGGGGACCTTATCTCACCTTCGGAGACTGGATTGGGACAACTACGGAATTAATGTGTACGGAGAGAAATTGAGTCACTTAAGGTTCGCAGATGATCTTATACTTTTCTCAGAATGCCCAAAGACCTTGCAAATCATGGCTACAACAACTATCAGAAGAGAGCGCTAATGCTAGCCTAACTATGAACATAACCAAAACTAAAATAATGAGCAATTCTCTACAAAAGTACGATATTATAATTAACTATCAGCAATTTGAATAATATAAAGATGAATATATTTATCTAGGCCAACTAGTATCACCAACAGAAAATATGCGGAAAGAAATCGAAAGATGAATAACAAACACTTGGAAGAGATTATTTTTAATTGTTCTATATATTAGTATAAAGGGATCTATTTCACACCCCAAGTAAATTTTTTTCATAAAACTAGTACGAAATTGCTGAGCTATAAAAAAAGAAAATAACTATACTCCAATTAAAATAAATCTATCTACTGGGCCACTAGATGAAGCTTTTACGCCTCAAATTCTCAATTTACTACATGATTACCATATACTATATAGACATGATAACGATTACCACAGATAAGTACGTATTTTGTACATCAATTCTCTGATATTCGGAGATTCACTGAAAAATCCATAGATCCATCCAATCCATCCATAGTCCCTAGACCTTACCTAGTAACGTATTCAAAGATAAATTAAAAATGTCTTAAGACTTTCAGAAATTAAGTAGCGCTTAAGACAAGTAAATTATAAATAATGGTACCTTCTTACTAAATCTGGCTATACCTATTAAAAAATAAGGCTTTAATATATTAGGGATTACTTATTAACAGCTTGATGAATGCGTTTCGAATGCCTAAAGCTTGAATACAACGGTATTGCGGCTGTCTTATCTGCAAAAATACTCAGAAATATGCGCCTGACTCCTGGGAGTTAGGACATTTTATATACTAAGTAGGTATTGGCGATTACTGTAATAATTTTCTAAGAAATAGTTCGGCAGTTAAATGTTTACCATTGACAAAGATTTACGCAGGCTTTCGGGACGCCATATACTTCAAGTGTCAAATGACACGCTTCATTCCGACACCACTTAACGTTCGCGATGACTCCCTTTTGTCTCTGGTAATTTGAGAATCGAATTCAGGGATTCAAATCGTCACTTGATAGACAATCTTGTTTATGCTGTGATATAGCTATGGATTTCTATAATCTTCTCATGTTTTGTCTTTTATTCTAGCACAGTCTAGTACATATATTTTCTTCTCTGTGATTCTAGTTCCAATTTAAAAACATGTTTGTGAGTTGTGACCAAAAGAAAATGTAAAGTATTCCTTATTTAACTTGTAGCTTCCTACTTGTGCAGGAACAACAGAGCAACACACATCCTAATTACACTACTATAACATCACTACTACAATCACACCAGCTACTAAATTAGTCGATCTCACTTTAGCAAAGTAAACGACCGTTAAAGCTCCACTACATTATTCAGCGATTGTTCCTTTGTGCACAGATACAATATCGTAGACGTTGCCACATCTAATTGTTATTACTTCATCGGCCCTGACTCCATTCTTCGCCGTAATCGCTACACGTTGCAACTGCGACGAGAAGAGGTTCAATTTTGCATTTGTTGAGAATATAATCACACACAAAAAACTGTGATTGGATATTGGACATAAACTTTATTGAGTCTGTAGTTAATTAAACGATATTATCTTAACATTATATAAGTATAATATAATTTTAAACACCTATTCATAATAATATTATGATGTACTTAGTTATATAATGTATGAAACAAAAAGTGTTACTTGAAAATGTATGGACATAAATTTTATTGAGTCGTATGTTAATTGAATGATTTTATCTTACATTGTATAAATATATGTAAAACATAATTTTAAACACCTAAAAGTTTATAGCATAATTTACAAGATATTAAATTAGCTAACGGATTTAATTGCTTAGGCGGGAATATAATAATATGCCCTTTACTCTTAAATCTCTTGCATACGTCGTAATTTGCCGACATGACATCCTAAATTCTATTACTCCAGTAACTTGTCATTGATTATTTTATACCTTTTGGAGTCTCGATTATGATTTAAGTAAGAACTTACTTATATTATATTCTTTAGCGTTAGTAGACACTATGAGTTTTCCATCTTTTTGCTAAAAGATGGCCGCGTGCGAGTTTCTTACGCCGGTTCTCGCCGGGCTAGTTCCCGAACCCCTGGTAAGCAATAGGCATCACGTAGGGATAATAATAGGTAATTCCCCAAGTGGTATTTAATAACCAGTAACCTTTATGGAAATAAAACTTTTTTTGATTTTGATAGATTTTTTATTTTCTTCACGTGCTCCTTTTTGCGCATTTCCGCCTTTTGAGTTTTGATGTAAATTCGTAATTTATTAAAGAAATGAAATCTACAATTAAAGCGTATATGAATTATTTATTTATCTGCATTTTGGCAGGGCTGCTCGTGTTACATTTGTACAATCATGACAATGAATCCCCCAGCCTCCTCCCTCGGGAATGCCTGTACAGTCGAGATAAGAAAAAAAAATGGACGATTGTTCGTGATTGCCATAATTTTTTTTTGATGTTTAAGTTTTGGAAGTTATATTATAAGTCAATACGTAAATGTAGTGATGTAAATTTTGAAATAAATCATTACAATGCTATGGTTTTAACCTACGCCTTTAAGTATCTCCTCGCCAATAATCATGATACCTTTTTAAATCAACTGATTTTATTTTATTATTATTGATGTATTGATTACGAAATTTTAAAAAATATGGAAATTTAATGTTTGGATATTTGCTTGTCAGCGTTTAATAAGCGGGCCACCGGTCTTCGGACACAATAATCGTATGTTTTCCTGTAATCTGCGGGCCGTCAACCCAATCACGTCTGCAGTAGATTAGCGATAGCTTTAGGTGTTCATCGATAGAAAGTAATTTGGTGGTATTTCGTCTACATTTTTAAAGGCCTAGATAGGGCAAGAGAGACGTAATAGATTTTTTTGGTTTCTATACCTACCGTAAGGGTAAAATGGGACCCTATTACTAAGACTACTGTGTCATGGACCGTGATAGCTAAACAGTTGAAATTTTCACAGGTGATGTATTTCTGTTGCCGCTATCACAACAAACCAAAAACAGAATTTATATTTTAATATAAATTCTGTTAATATAAATTCTATAAAATTATTTAATATAAAAATTTATATTTAAGTGGGGCTGGGGTACAACAAACGGTTTTTGTCATTTTCTACGGAAGTCGGAACCCTTCGTGAGCGCGATTTTTTGTTATTTTCTAGTCAAGAGGATATAGGACTATATTTTTTCCTTTTTGTATGGATGGCACTGGCCAATTTGGCCTATCTGGCAATCTAGAACGAAGGCACGTAGAATAATTTTAAACTCCTCATACGTGAATTATTCAGACGTGTCGCAAATACACTCCCAAATATTCGGAATTAAGACGCGAATTAGCATAAAACACACGAGCCCAAGTCGAGGCATCGAGTACTTGATGAACTGCCTCCACGCCTTTGAGTGTAGTCGACGCGCGATCCAAATTTTCATTTCAACTTTGCCAAGTGAAAATTTAGATTCTATTGACATTTAAATATTCATATGTAATTATATGATGTAACGTTATTTATATGCTAATATCTCCCACATGAAGCTAAAACTCAATAGGATATGCTCACTGTACGTCTACGTAGAGATCGTCATCCATCGAACGTTCGAAATGTTTAGTGAACGCAGGCTGCATTAAATGACCTGTTTCAAGCCCTGTCTTCGGTTCGTGTTCAGGCTTACCTACACAAAACACGTCACACGATAAATATGCTTAACATTTTCCGCATATAAAATGATAATAAGCCAACAACTCAAAAAATTTATAGTAAATCACGCAGCCGGGTGTCACGCCGGTAACAAAGACTCATTTCCCTCGTAACGATTTTACTAACTCCTTTTGATTCTAATCACGTATTTTCGTAAGGAGCCATAAAGCCGCATCTATATTGAACCTACAAAAGTCGTTTTATAGTAAAAAGCAGAGGAAGTACTCAAAGGCTCACCACAGGTGGTTCGAAATGGGTTTCTCCCTAAAACTATGCTTAGTATATTCTACGTTCGGCCATATTGCTCTCGTAACAGAATACATTTTTGCGTGCAACTTTTAGCCTATCATGAGCTTAGTTCTAACGGCTACAGTTTGTCGTAAATCTTTGTTATTTCAAGGTTATTTATGTAACTACGTTCAATAATTTCTGGATAAGTTGTATAAAAGATGTCGGTTTACGCCCATTTTATATAAGTTCCCATGGCGGAGAGGGACGCAGGGCTACCTAATCCTACGTCATCAAAGAGGCTTCGCAATATTTATGTTATGAGTAATAAAATATTTTTGTGTAGTATAAAAGGAATGCAACGACATTAAAATTTTCGTCCATTGTAAGATTTAATATCACACAAACTTTACGATTCATCCAAATTTTATTGAACAACCATAATGTATTAGGCAATAAAAGTTACGAGCAATTATATATTATGTTTATAAGACTGATAGCTGAATTTTATTGGACTCGGACAGTTGCGATTCAGATGCAATCTTCTTCTTTTCTTACATATAAAAATGGATTGCAGTTTCAATGTCTCGCTAGAACTCGAGAACGGCTGGACTGATTTGGCTTATTTTGATCTTGAAATAGTTGTAATTAGGGAAGGTTTAAACAGTTATAAATATTGGAAAAATTGCGGGGAAAATACTAAAGACGACGATTGAATTTTTCCATACTAACTGTCCACTGTGCTCAATTTGTCAGTTGACTATCAAAATATATAAGTATAAAATATATTATGCGTTCGGATTACCTGTTTGGTTTTGATTACCATTTATTAAAATCGGACCAGTTGTTCAGACGCTACGATGGAACAAACATACATACATACAGTGCCAAAGTCATTACCCGCAGTTTTCGCCGCAGTCGGGTAAAAAGTGTACCTAACAACACTTACACTATACTTGTGAATATCCTTAATTGTTGGAAGTTTATTCGCGTGGAAACCTCACAAACGGTTCCGATGAAAATGGTCAGGTTATGCTGACAGAGTGAATGAGATTTATGTATTTCACCCTGTGGCTAATGGTTCCCGCGGGAGCCGCAAGAGGATGGAATTTCCTTGTACGGTCAGTAACTACTTCTATAATATTATATTTATTATATCTCGTGCTATTAATTTTATATTTTAGCATAAATCTGGAGCATTCACTGCATTTCTCCAAATTTATGAGTAACATAATAGCTCCCCACCGATTTTGGTGACGGTGGCCGATTTCATTGGAACCAGACCAGCTACGCAGGAGTTATTTTATAGTGCCCAAGTGTGTGCGCGTACACGACCGACACGACTGGCGAGATATCCGGCGCAGGACCGACTTTTTTACACGTCCATCCGACGCATGAATCATCTTTCTTGTCTGTCACCACCAGTGAGGTGATCAACCTGCATTGTCGTAACGTCCTAACCAAACGTGAAAACAACATTATTGTTGTTTCAACGCGGGGATCGAACCCACAAAGATCCTCGGAGGCGAGGTAACATGTATTACACCAGACAAGTAGGTATGTAATGTATATTCTATATGTAGCACATCTGCGTCATTACGGTCGTTAACTCTCCTTCAGCACCTCAGCCCTCAGGCGAGTGAATCAGTTCATCCACAGACTTCCATGTATAGTGTATACACATTACACATTACCTACCTGGTGGTAGGTACCTATATGTAATAACTACATTATTATTTAAATAAACTATAACCCGACAACTTAAATTATATAGCCTATGTTACCCGGGCAATTATTACATGTCTATTGACATCTCATTTAATAAAATCGGACCAGTAGCTTAGGCGCTATAGTGGAACAAACATACATGCATTTTTAGACTGACAAAATCATTACCCTTCCTTTTGGCTTTGCGGTAGTCGAGTAAAAATAGGTTATGTCACGTCTAAATGCAAAATATGTCAATCTAAAAGCAAGAACTAAGAACATTGAAGCAGAAATTATTATATGCTGTCCCGTGCCCACTTTGTTGGGCATAAAACATTTTTACTTGTACATTTTTTCTTATAAAAAAATAATTAATTAAACATCATCCAGTGGACCAAATTTTAAATCTAAACCATTCTCGAAACCCCTTGAACACGCACAACATTTCTTCAAATTCGGGCCAGCCGAATAAAGAATAAAGATATAGCATTTATTTACATAAGGGGTTTAAACACGGATCATCAAACAAAGAAGTTTGGAACGAATTAGAATGAAACATTATGAGTCGACTTGTTCTTTACAACATACATTACCAAAGAAAAAAAATCACCGAACCAAAGCTACCTTTTTATCACTGAGGTATTCAAAGAAGAGAATCTATTGAATTAGACTGAATTCAATAAAAAAGGCTTTCTGTTTTCATACAATTATATTGTACCAATTACCCATACTTCCTCTTCCTGACCTTAACCGCTTTATTTCAGTAACTAATTTCAAGTTTAATCGTTCAATGAATTGCACAGCTCATAGTAGAATAACATTTTACAGCCTGAACCTGAAAAATTATAGTGTTCCTATTTCCTAAGTATACTTTGAGCCCTAGCTCAAGGTACACCTAGGACTCAGGTGCACTATAATTTTTCGAACAGTAACAAAATTAAACTTAACGTTATTTCGAAGTTCAATGAATTCAAAATATTATGGATTATAGGGAATAAGGATCGAGTTCACCAAAAGTAACTTCACCACTGTTTTTGGTCGTTTAAATTTTAAACATGACTTTAAACAAGGAGTAATTATTTCCTGTTCACCATCGCTTCTCTTTCTCTGGTTAGTAAATCGAGACAAAACTGGCCGTTTATGAGTAAATGAGTGAAAAACAACTAAATAAAAATGTAAGGCTACAACATAAAATGACATTTATGTTTCTGACGTTTTGATTTGGTTACGTAAAATTTAACGCTACAAAATTTGAAAGTTATTGTTTATTGTTTCTTTTGTTTAAAGAGTAATTCATTTTAACTAGGACGTATATTTACGTAGACCTTATGTCAATATAGTATCGTGTAGACAATTATAGTGAACCAAATTTTGTTGTTTTCTTGTAATAAATATGGATGAGAAGAAAAAGCGAACAACTAATTTTAGAAATAATGAACAGAGTGTGTTATCTGAACTTGTAATGAAATACAAGAATATAATTGAGAATAAACGGACTGACGCCTCTACAAATTCTCAGAAAGTAGCAGGTTGGATACGACTCGCTGAAGAATTTAACTCAAATTCTAATTTATCTTCAATTAATCCAAGAATATAAATTGCACTCGATTTGAATAAGCAAAACCGGGTCTTGAATCAAACTTCATCGTATATTTCACAAAAATTACGGCGACTTTGAAAAATCCGAGGTCTTCTCGTCATCGCTTCTAACTCGTCCAAATACTCAACCATGTTGAGATTGTAATCTCCTTCCATTATAACATTAAAAGAAAAGGCATCATTTTGTCTCAAATAAATAATATGTCTTTACTCTTTAATAAAATTATTATATTTAAAGCTACAAAAGTTCTGTCAAATCACTATAATCGACGGTTAAGTAAGGGTCTCGGGCTTGGTTAAGATAATCGGCCGGTTAACTTCTATAACCAGTGTTTAGGACGTGGTGAACAGGATTTTTTACAAAAACGGCTGATTATTTATTTAAACGGTTGATTAAATGTCGGTGAACACGAGCCTAAGCAATTTAAATAATCATTGCCCTCCTTCATGATACGTCGGTTAAGAATATCAGAGCTTGTCAATTATATATGCATATTTCTAAAAATAGCATATTGCATAAGACTGCGTCTGGTTTTATAACCGTTTCAATTCTAACGGCGACGTTATACTATATACAATGAATGAATATAACAATCTACAGTGAAACTGTCATTTAATTAGCTGCTAATTATATTAATCAATAGTATCTTATTCTTAGTATAAATAAATGCTACTTTATGTGGATATATATACCAGACTAGTTTAATATCGTCATAAAACATTTACTAGTGTTGCGACATTACTGTCGATATTATAATAAAAATTAATTTATTTTACTATTATTGCCAGTAAAATGTTTTCATTAAAAGGTGTATTTATAATTTTTGACGTGATAACGTCTTATAAATTGATGGAGCCGGCTGCACGCACGAAAAAACATGACTCATGCGTTACCTCGCTAAATATGACGCATTGCCGTTACCTCAGCTGGCCGCGCCTTAGGTATGTGAGCGGTGGGACGGAGAGGCTTTGGCGCTTGATGTTATTACTCAGTTCGGTGCCGGACTTCGCGGCGGCAACACGCCTACCTAAGGCGCGGCCAATTAGTTCCGAGCGCACTATAAACATGACGTTGTCACGTTCAACTATCGTCAGTAAACCGACTTTACAGACAACCGATTTTTTTGTAAGTAATATAACTTATGAGGATATAAATATAATATATTTTAGTATTGATCCAAATGGCTCCATTTACTATTAATTTGCGTAATTTTACACAGCACGTGTACCGTCAATACTTAAACTTATACACAGTAACAATACTTATGTTATTATATCACAGTTAAAATTACTTGTAAAGCAAATTACGCTTAAAAATTGTGTAATGAGGTCATAATATTATAAATAAATACTCACGTGGATTTGGCAGATTATCATAACTTTCAATAAAACCAAGATTTTTGTACTTTTTAGAAATGTAAATCCTTTAGACTAAGCTAAATTGATAAATTTTTAAATCACTTTATTAAGGCTGATGCTTCAACAAAATAATAATTGAACTTTTAAAATATTAGCTTAACTATACCAGCTTAAATACCTTTTGAATATATAGATAATATACTACCTCTTCATTACTTCACGTAAAGAATTTTCTACAAAACGAAAAAAATATGAATAATACAATTAATTTATCGATATCATCGAGATCCCTATGGTGTCCCGTCACTAACGGCGTGTCACAACAGGGGCGACGGCTGGCGGGGGCGGAAGTGACGGATCCCGGCGCGTTGCCACGGCGACCGCCGTGTTTACTGCGCCGTATCGATCAATGCGTTTCCCTGTTTACATTCCGCATGCACCGCGGCACCGGCACCGGGGTTCGACTCCCGCTTAATTCACTCTCCAGCCCCTTTATACTCAATACTTTGTTAAAAATACTTTTGAATCGCGAATACCAAGGTACTCGTTTGATAAGATTCGCGTTCTTTAGTTATTGTGCTCGCATTGCTTTGTACTTGTACCTGGTTAGAGCAAGTCTTATTTTTGATGTTTTTCGAGAAGTTCAAATAAAAATTTGTATTTATCTCCGCTCATCTTCAGATGATGATAATATAGCCTATGGCTTCGTAAAATTAAACCCAACATATGCTTTCTATATAAGCCGACCTCAATATCATGCGTTATGCGAGCTGATGAGCTTCGTATGAAGTGGACGTCAGACCGAGTGGTCTAAATCAGTGATGGACACTGATGACCGTCACATTCGAGATTAACAAGTGACGCCTCTATGTTAATTAAAATGTACTAGCGGACAAAAGCTCACTCCGAGTTAACGAACTCTGCGTCAGATGATGCTCCCAATTCCGTTGATACTTGTACTCGAGAGACAAAGACTAAATAAATAGACATATATAATATATATATAACCTAGAAATACATAACATTTGTTTTATGCTGTTCTAGGTTCGACATTATTGCACGGCTTTGTGGTACAGGTGCAGTTGATTCATACGCTAATGTGGTAGATATTAGAGACTAGACATATAGTGGTAAATCTGGTAGACAGAGTATCCACTTCCATGAAATAACCGTTGAGGAAAATGCGACACTCGTTAAGTCCTTCCGATTGTTTCAATATTGGAACTTATTGTCCAGTTATATTTAGCTTGCAAAGCGAATCCGCCAATAAAACGATTCGGACGTATCGCAATAAGAACTTCTTTGTGTATTTTATTCAATTTTAATTTTTAATAAAGTTTGGAGTACTGTTGTTCACGGAAGAAAATTAAATTACCTTCGACACAAAGAAACTCGATTCTCGCTTTTATTCTTTTGTCATGTTAAATTTTGTATCGTCGGAAACAAAATGAAAAAGACGGTGACTGACCTTTGGCCTCATTTCTCAGTTCGTTCTAAGACCACAACCTCCCATTTAATAAACGGCCAGTCTTAGTGTTTGATTTTTATCGAACGCAATTAAAGCCAAGCACTTGCCGAGGGAATATCGACAACTAGCTGTATCGATGTTTCCCAGTGAACACCAAATTTGACGGCTGACTTCGTAAGGGCCTATAACATTTAAACCAATCGGTGTCTAGGTTTGTTAAAATTTATTGGCAGGGTGGTATGTAGCGCCGTTTCCGCGCATAGAGGTTCAACATAATATTTAAAGTACATATTTTGTATAAATTGGTTGACAAATTGTATTAGTTGTGTAGATTCATTAATGGCCCGTTTCAATAGCCTATCTATCTACTAATAACTATTTGTTAGAAACGTCAAACTTGTATCGCAAACAACCGTCAAATTATTGATAGGCGACGTTTTTAAAAAACGGTTATAGATAGATAGGTTATTGAAACGGGCCGTAAATCTTTTGAGGCTAACTCTTAAGTAAGAAGCCATAGTAGAATGAAGCAATATCTGTATTTTAAATGTGTGCTCAATTGCATAAAAAAAAATTCAAACTGGGTACATCACTGCGGTTTGGTTCTAAAAGTTTTACCATAGCTCTATATACGTTAATCAAACCGCTCGCTGGTTTATTGTGTTCGTAAGCCTGAACATGATATTTTTACAACCTTAAAGGGTTTTAATTTTTATAGGGCTGTACATCATGTTTGTTTATAGCGGGGCTAAGCTGACGAACCCGCACGGTATCTCGCAATAAATTACTGTGGACACCGCGTGTACTTTAATCCTTTACATCCTATGTGTTTATCGTTTTACACATGTACTGATTTTACGTTAAACCTTTTTAGGGAACCCTTATAGTTTCGCTATGTCCGTCTGTCAGTCTATCCGCCCTTCTAAGTTCTGGAATTATGAATGAAAGTTGATGGATATAGGTAGTTAAAGATTGTGTATACATTTTACTTTTGCCATCACAGCAGTATAAAAAAATTATATTTAGGGGTGGCTCCGCGTAAATGTGAAGTAGGGAATATTTAATAATATTTTTCTCATTCCGCCCCATCATGTAGGGGTATGGGGTATACCCCGTCGATTAGGTATTTTTAAATAAAGATGAGGTTTCATACTCGACTTTTTTGCAAACAAAGCCATTTTCGAGTAATCAGCCTCCATACTGGTTTGCAAGTTGCCTCCCCGCTGGCATTTCTAATAGGAAAATTATTTCGAAAGAAAAGGACAATAAATTTTGAAGTAATTTGAAAAAGCCTTTTGTGCGTTGTTATTTGCGTTTTATGTTTACTTAGACATGCTATTGCTGCGGTTATTGAAGTGATACATGCAAGCAAGAACGAACCGATTTTTTAAAATAAGGAAACATAACGAAAGCTTACAAATCCGCCGCTACCTTATCATTTTACACGACTCAGCGGATATTAATGTAATTTCGCAAAAAGCGAATTTTACGTTTTGAAACGCATTTAGGGGTTGTGTTATCTGATTTCGCATTGAAGTTGATCATTCGAATATTATATTCTTGTTCGTTCAAATCGAAATATCAGGGCCTTTAGTCAAGATGCATTCGATAATTTGACATTTTAAAGCGACACTTAGCGATGACTTATGCCAAATCCCATACATTTTCGACTTCGAACTTCGCCGTCGAAATTATCGAATGCATCTTGACTAAAGGCCCTGATTCGTATATAATCTGCTAATTTAAATCAAAAACCACGTTCAATTTGTATCACTGAAGCTGTGTGAGACTTTTTAAGAATTCAGGCCAGTAGGTTTCCTGAGCCCGAAGCTAGCTAACCTCGACATCCTCGGAACCGATACACAGCGCGGCGTGATGCAAGCGATCGCGTTACCGACATCGATATTTGTGCGGCGTGAAACACAACACTAAACGGAAGGACTGCCTGTTGCAGCCGGGTTATGTAAAACACTATTTTGCAATTGCCTTTTAAGATATCATGCTGTAAGTTGCTAGTGTTGTTACTGTATTGACATTCGTTTTGTCTGTATCTTCTTCGAAGGTAGATACTAGTGTTGTATTGGTTTTCTAGAAGTGAATGTTGTTATTATGCTATTAAAAGTTTCGTTCCAAAGAGTAAAAACGGGACCCTATTACTAAGACTCCACGTCCGTCCGTCCGTCTGTCCGTCTGTCACCAGGCTGTATCATATTAACCGTGATTGGTAGACAGTTGAAAAATTTACAGATCAAGTATTCGTGTTGCCGTTACAACAATAAACATTCTAAAACAGAATAAAATTATCTCATACATACAATCAATGTGTTTTTTTTTTTGCAAACGTTATTTTAAGCATGGTTAAGCATGGTTCTTTTATAGATTTAAGCTTTTATTGATGTGATATTGAAATTCGGATTACCCCTTGTGTAAAGTAAAAATTTTTGTAATCTGTTAATTGAAATTTAAAGCGAAGGTTAATTTAAAGCAAAGAGACCATAGGTCCAATTACGAATAACTTTTATACTAATTTTAAAAATTACTGACAGACAACACTGCTTAAAAATTACTTAACACTTAGAATTCATTTACATCGGAATGCCTTAAAACAATTTATAACCAAGACATGTGAACACAGATACATAATCTTATTCTAACACAGATCAATTTATTGTTGTCATTTCAAGTATTGTTACGGAGAAGTTTTCGATTCGAAGGAAATGGCGTCCGTGATCGAGCGAGCACGGGGATGCATTCGTAGATGAGCTTCATTACCATCTGTCTCTGTCTGTCCGTATGATTGAAAGAGATAGATTATCTTATTAAGACCCTTGACGTTTCGTATTATGACGTAGAGGTTTGCATCATTTACGAGACCACAAACCATTTGTTTTAATAGTAGCCTTCGACTTGTGGCGGCCATGGGGCATTATGATTTCAAAACTTAGGGATATGACGTACCTCTACATTTGTCAGAAAAAATCTTCATACAAGAAAAAGTTTCGCCATCTTGATTTCTGAAGAATGTGTCAATTAAATACAACTGCAGAAAGAAAATGTCAAGATGACAAACGTCAAACCTCAACTGCCCCATACAACTCCAAAAGTGGGGCTTTTTGCCTCGTGATGCCACGTCTATAACTTAATGTAGGTCTATGGTAGCAACTCTTTATGTAAACCGATTTTTAGACAAAATAATATCCTAGTCCAAAATAAACGTCATCAAACATTTTGGTGTTTGCACGAGATCTTGATGTTTTTTTATGGCTCGCTATTTCGGTTTTTTTGATTATATTTGCATAGGATCACTTCAGTAAGTATCTTGTCAAACATAGGATCATCCGTATACATTGCAAAGTTGTCGCGCTCTAAACGAAAATAATAAGAGTCGCATCCCTCCTTCTTTTGCAAATCTGTACGTACAAGTTTTGTATTTTATACACAACATACTCTCAGATTTTATGGTTGAAACCAAGATGAAGCAATAATAAAGCAATAACTTTTGTGAAATATATTCTTACAAAAGTAGAATAATCTCTGAAAATCTACTTAGCCCTAAGACCCTGAAGATCTCCCGTAATCAATAGTTTGACACCCTTCTAAAGGTTTCTGAACCGCATAAGGTGTAGAAACACTGTCACTGTCAATTCCACTTAACTTTTTGACCTCGAGAGATGTTGAGGAGTTATACAGCTAATCACCGACTGTCAGTTTGTGTGTCTGCGGATACAGTATACCATGAATATTGAACAGTATGTCATCCGAGTACAGTATGAGATGAATCATTCGGCTGGCAACATAAAAATGATCGCGTCATCTGTACGTTGACCCGAGCGTTGACCTCCTACATTATATTTGTTACCTAAGCCAAGGTACATCCGGCCTACCACAACGCATGCGCCCTGTAGGGCTAGCAGACGATGTAAAATGCATTTCCTTATACTTAATCAGAAAAAAAAATCGAAATTATCTATGGTGGTAAGTATTAACTAGTAAATGGACAGTGAAACACTAGATTTTAGCCCAAATATTATCATTAGGTTAACCGAAGGCACGTCTATTAATTAGTATTTTAATTAAAACTACTTAAAAAATATATGTTAAGTTTTATTAAATATAAATAACGTCCTATCAATATATTGTGGTAAGCTCATACCGCAAGGGAATTCCGCGGCAGGAAGGTTCCGTAGACAGGAAACTCCTTGCAAATGTACGGTTGCGGTTTTTGCTTTACCCTGATGATTTCGCCTCAACTTTGTATTTAGAAGCAAAATTCGATGGTTAACAGTTTTCAATCACTTCCCAATATTTCAAATAATTATCGGTCAACATTTAATTTAATATAATGAATAAATTGTTTATGAAATAGTGCTAGTATTATTACGAAAATGATAAAGTATATCTGTCTTTAGCACAAGAGTAATGACCCCAACGTCCGCATATTCGCGAATGTGACTTGTCTTGTCAAATATTTTTCTACAACGACTTCCTATAGTAGGACATGTCTTAAGAGCGTTATGAAATTTAGGCTTAATCTACTTTTGTCAACCCTGGAAATGCAATAGCGCTAGGGATGGTAATTATGAGCAACTTTGCTTACAATGAATTTGCCTTAATTTTTGTAAAGGAAAAAATACTTTAAAGGCGTTTCGTTTCTTTTATGAAACAAATTCCTGAATTCGTAGTCACTCAAATTATTTTTCAATATACAAAGCAAAATATTATTTATTATTTTTCTTCGCATCAATTGCGAGGTTTAGATACGTTTTATTGTTTTTTAGTCATAACTTTGTAACAGGTAAATAGACATCTATTAGTTTCATAAAAACGCAGTTGGGATTTCATCATATTTTAAAATTGTAGTTTTCTTATCAGGATTATCAGTGCAGCTACATTTGCGGAGGTAGGACCAGCCCTATTCGCTGCACGTTGCCTATTTAGAGTCTGTATGCGTATTATTATCTAATACTGCGCGTGCATATTCTTAACGTTTTCCATTGTTCATCTAGCTTTATTTCATCACTGCCCATTGTTATATTATCATCATTGTCATAATTCGAAGAATCTCTAGTTTATTTAGATCTAAAATCTCTATTTTATGGTTAAAATTTCGCTATTACTCAAGAGTGAATTGTTGTATCTGTTCAAAATATACTTTTACCTATTCCATTACTAGCTATCCCAAAGGAACACTGTACTTTTTCGGAATAAAAAGTAGCCTTTGTTTTAATCCACAGCCTAAATTACTACCATACCAAATTTCATCGAAATCCGTTCAGTAGTTTTTGTGTGAAAGAGTAACAAACATCAATCTATACGTCCGATCAGAAACTTTCACTTTTATAATATTAGTAGGAATAGAACCTAATGCGGAAATTACCTTGCTAATCTTACTTACATTAACATCTACCTACATATTGTTATCTCTTGTTGTAGTTAGCAGATAGTTACTCACCTACGGTTCTGACTTGCACGTAGGTAAGTAACATTCTGTACGCTAAAAAAGTTTTGCGAAGTTTTTAGCGCTAACTTCAGCGCAATCTACATCCTACAGACGTTAGCTATTTATAGCTGGAATCAACGATATTGCTGGGACTGATAATATCGTAGACCTGGCGACGTGAGGTGATGTCTTGCGTCATAAATGTCAACGACTTGTGACCGTCGAGCGACCCTATTGTGAATTGTCTATGCGTCTAAGACCTAAGTCATTCCATATTAGCAAGTGTAAGCAAGAACTAATTCCCGGTTTCTCCAATCCTATTTACTCCAATTATCCAATCAAAAGCGCTTTTGAATAGACAAACTTACGATAAAATACTTCAAAAACCGGGCCTTAGCCACGTTACCATAAATAATATTCAGTAGCGCTTTTTATTGATGACGCAAACGCGTTACCAACCAAAGGCGCTATTGTACAGATAAACTACCGACAAAATCATCAGAAACCCGGGGCATTAGTTGTCTAAAATGTTTGTATCGATAAGTCCTCGTAACACCATGAAGTCTATCACATTTTTTAATGTTACTGTTACTAATAATATTGTTTTGTCTGTTCCAGGTAAGTCTACAATTACCTATACAGTAAGTACCCAAAAGTTAATCATATTAATTCGTATTACTTCTGTACGAATAGGTACTGTTTTTCTAAGTCTACCTTTAAAGGACCCTGATCTATCAGCGAGCTTTTCTGTAGATCGTACTGAAAGTAGGCGACCGCCTAGAGCAATACATTCATAAGCCTCGTATCTGATATCTATGTATGCAGTGTTGACGTGTTTTATGTAATGTGTTATTATATAAACTCGTTTATTATTTTTAAGCAAGTTATTTGTGGGATAAAAAGTTAGAAATTATCTCTGATTTTTGTAATTGGATATTTTGTCGCCGCTAGTAAAATATCTACCTACTGATGGTCCTGCGCTGTGATTTAGTCAATTAGCTCGAAAGGTCGCTCGTCGATCAGAGTCTTTAAGCCCTACTAAGTACACTGTACAATATTTTCCTTGTGTATAACAGGAGACCATAGTGTAATGCGTACAATTGCACGCATTACACTATGGTCCACTGAATCAAATTCTCATATTTGCGACGTAATATAACGAACGGAGCTATACATTACGTTCGCGGTAGTTTTCCACGTGTGATTCCTTTGTTAGTTGGACGGCCTCTGTGGCTCATTGGTTAGCGCGTTGGCGCTCAAACTGGACGTCGCGGGTTCGAATCCCGCCAAGGGAACAAAAAGTTTTCTGTGTTCCTGGGTCATGGACGGTGTATTAAATAATAAAAATCTTAAATATACGCATAGTAGTAAATATAACTTCGCGTTGTCTGGTACCTGTAACACAAGTTCTTTGGATACTTACCACTGGACCAGATTGACGTGGTGTGAAGCGTTCATACATACATAAGTAAAATCACGAGCGCAAACAAAGGCACTCCGTCAAATTGTCACAGAAAATATGTATCTACCTAATCTAAAATTGCGTTGGTCGTCAATTTGTTTTATTCCCATTATTTAACCCCTAGATTTTTAACCCCCGTGCTACGTTACGTTGTTATACGGGCGTAGAAAATATAGATATTGAACACGGAATGAACCGTTCATTTTAAGAATTAATTCACCACAACAATATTTAAACATTCGTTTTGCAGTTTCTTAATACTACATTATTCATTTTATTAATTACTAGCTCCGCCCGCGTATAGTATCCCTCGGGAACATTGTACTTTTTCGGGATAAAAAGTAGCCTATGTTTTAATCCAGAGCCAAAACTAATACCATACCAAGTTTCATCGAAATCCGTTCAGTAGTTTTTGCGTGAAAGAGTAACAAACAATCATCCATCCTCACAAACTTTCACATTTATAATATTAGTAGGGTAATTTATATTGTATATAGTAGACATTTCTTACAAATATCGCTTGTATTTATGTTTGTGACCTATCAATACTGTCTGTAGGTACAATGATTTCAAAACTAAGGATGGGCAATAACGTATCACGTACATTTGACATATCATCAACAAATCTTCATACAAAAAATGTTACGATCTTGATTTCACCATACCTCCATATTCAAAATGGCCCCAAACAAACAAAAGTGGGGCCATTTAATATGTAGCTTATTAGTTGTTCGAAGCCTATAGATAAGACCTGTTTATTCACGCGTGGCCGACATTGAAAACTTGAAGCTTCCGTAAGACTCGAGTGTCACTGCTGTTACCATTCCAAAGGTCATGGATCAAGTGTTTCTTTTGCTTTATAATGGCTACTTGTTACTTTTGCGTAAATTAAGGTAAATTAACTTAACGTAAATTTAGTTTCCTTTCTATTTATTACTAGATGTTTGTCCGCGACTTCGTGCGCGCATAAAAACAATCTTGTGGAAACCTGGAGGCCTATGTCCTTCCCCGTGGTCTACTCTATATTTCTGCCTAATTCATCAAAATCGGTCCAGTAGTTTCGGAGCCTATTCCAATGCAAACAAACTAACTTTTCCTCTTTATAATATAAGTATAGATTGAAACTAAGCTACACGTGCATTGTGCAGCTATGCAGCTTTTGCAAAATTAACAATATTATTAACTTTTTATATTATCATGCTTTTGGTACATAGTAACTTGTGGTAAAATTCTTATGGGACAGGAACCATTCCCCTCTTGTGGTGAGAGGCGCGTTCCTGGGCCAGCCACCTGATTTCTACATCAATACACCCGTATGCATGAGGGATATTTTTTGCTCTTTTACCATATTGGATTTAGTTGCCCTTTTACCGTTAACTTTTAAATAATTTAATTTTTAAACGAAGTGTAGAAACAAGAATTTAGTATCCTAATGATTAATGAGTAAATGGTGGTGTTAAATTCGCTTCAAGAAATTTAATACATATCAAATACTCTTAAAATGTGTGTGTTTTAATAATTAAAGTCGAGCTCGAACCTGCTTCTTTCAAATTAGTAAATATATAGGACTGAGTCATAGAGGTTACCGACAGCCCGTCGACCCCTTTGTAAAGTTTAACGCACCAACTTAACACAGCTCCCAACAAGTATCCCCGATACAAATAATAATAATAAAGCAATTTATCTCGGAACAAAGGGAAAAACAATAGCTATTACACCCCTACGCACATAGGACCCCTACGTTACACACGCACGAGCACGGGCACACACACAGACCGCCCATTGTACACACATGTGTGAAACAGCCGGGACGGCAGCTGCAAAACTTGAATTTAACTGCCTGTGGTATTCAAACTTTTATTATTAACTAACTACGCGCCCGGGTGTCGTTTTATGATTGGGCAATTAAAAAATTTATTTACACTTAAAATGGTTACAATAGCTATTTACTTATTTTATTTTAGTGAATTGGTTAATTGTGCTCTTTAATTAGTTATTTACATGTATAATATAATCGTCATTCAAATTCAATAACCTAAATCTTAAATGCGAAATAGACATTTAATTAATTTTCTTATATTATTAGTATTATCCTGTAACTTTGAAATATGCATATTAAAGTAGATATTAAAAGTGTACATTACTTTTAATTAATCAATTATTATTTACACTAAAGCTCCTTCTATATTTATTTTATAATTCAATTAATAACACTTGTAGCTAAGTAATTTACGTACAAATAAAAGACAATGTTGTGTAATAAAAAAATATTAGATACGTGCAATAACTTAGATAGCTATACCTATTATATTTCAAACATATTATATTAAAAATAATATTTATTACTATGTCCAAGATTATTGTGGTTATTTAAATATATTTAATGTGGTGTCGGTGTAATTAATCTAGAATATTCTAAACGAAACAACAAATTCTTGAAATTGACTCAGTTAAAAAAATAGGATTTTCATAAGTAGCTAAAAACGTGACTAACAGAAAACTTGCGAAAAATTTACTATGAGCCATATGTTTGAAAATAAGATTCAAATATCCAACTGACCAAAATACCTAATCAGGAAATCCTTGAAACTTTGATATGGGAAAACTCATATTTTTCCGTTCAAATTCGACGATGATTTATAATCGGACGTGTAACGAATAAAGAAATTGCCTATAACAACAGTGACGTAAGATTATTTAAAAACAAGTTACTATTTTTTATATCGTTATATTTTTTTTCGGCTATAATAAAGTCCAATGAACGAAGCCAGATCGCCTTGAAAACCGGAATCAAATCGTTAATAAGAATTTCTGTAACGAGCTTTAATTAAAAAAAACTGTACTTCATTCCTAACAGTCGTTTTTCCATTGATTTCTAAAAACCCACGCAAGGTTTGAGAAGCGCAGGAGCGATATTTAGGGCTTTTCGTTGTAGTCATCTCGGTCGTAACGTTTGGGTGCCTTGACTGCAGTTGGATTTTTTCGAAACTTTGACCCTCAGTTATGATTCGACCGTTGACGCGAACGGTTGTGCACGCGCTCCTTTCGATCTAGTCATTGTCCAAATTACTTGTAGTATTATTCATAAGTGCTTTTGTATTAAATTTTCCGTAGTTTTAAATAGTTTGTATTGTGTGTTTTGATATAATTAGTCATTTGGAAGAAAAGTTTTCATGAACGGATTTGGTTTACTTTGGTAAGTTGGGGAACTTTTTGTCGGTTAGTTTCTTTTATATTCTGTACTTTTGTAACCCTTAATCACATTTCATGGTCCCAATTATATAAATTATAATTTATTGTAAGGTTTTTTTAGAGGTTTGTAATATCGTAAATAAACACATTTTTTTCGCTTACATTGCAAACGCTGGCTGAACCCTACGAGATAGATCAAAATAATGTACTACAGTATTGTACACCTTAAAAAGTTCTACAAAAAAGTCCACGATGGTATATGTCTGTCTCTTAGGGATAACCCACAATAACCGTTTTTTATCTTTTACTTTTTACGAGAAATAATTTCTTCTTTACGATGCGATGTAAGCAAAACAGCATTAATAATATTTGATTATTTTATAGTTTAGAAAATTCCGCAAAACAACCGTGTTATCGTCAGATTTCGTCATAAAGGATACTGGGTCTATTGTTTACTTTTCGTTTTATTAGTTCTGATATTTAAAAAAAAGATTATGAATAAAATTTTACTCGGTAAAATAAATATTTACCGACACACATTGTTTAAGCTCCAGAAATTTCTTTTATGTTCCCTGTTAAAGTAAAACTATCCAAGTAACCTACCCACAATACGTTTACCGGCCTTAAAAAAAGTGGTCAGGTAATAAACATTCTCTATTCATGCTGTTTAAGTTTCAAGTGTAATTTTATTGGCTGTGTCCGTGGGATTTAGTGGGCTAACGATAGTTAAATTCTCACGTTAAACTAACTAAATAGTTTAAATTAACTTGATTTTGGAACTTTAGTGCCGTCCTAATTAAACAGCGGACACAAACAGTTGATGAATTTACCTGCAGATGTAAGTTTCGTGCAGAAGTTAGGTAGGTATAAGGTGCTTCTGTCTTCTTGTAGGCACACAACAACCCTATTATAATATGAAAGCTTTTGGTTCATATTGATGTTGCTTATTAATTAACTAGCTGCTGCCTGCGGCTCTTCCCGCGTAAATACAGTATCCCAAAAGAATAATGTACTTTTTCGAGATAAAAATGTAAGCCTATGTTTTAATCCAGAGCCTAAACTACACCATACCAAATTTCATAGAAATCCATTTTCAGTAGTTTTTGCGTAAAAGAATAACAAACATCCATCCATCCATCCATCCATCTTCACAAACTTTCAAATTTATAATATTAGTAGGATATGTAATATATCCGATATGTAATATATGTATGTCTACAGATCAGTTTTTGTGTGAAATAAAACATGAGGGTCAAATGCCTATATCAAACATTGCTGCCCTTAAGGTAATTGTTATTGACATGGGTGCGTAAAGGCACATCCTGTTATTAAAGAAACACTCAGGTCAAAGTACCTAATATTATTTGAACATAATATTTTGTCGAGTAATAACTAAAAACTTTGGGCTTTTCATCCGTTATTGGATGATTTATACAGAATTCTCCGAGCGAAGTAACCACTCTTGAAATACTGTAGTGCCTGGGACAGTCGATTTTTTTAAATGTCGTATCACGTATGGTTGCCCAAGCACATATGGCATTCTCACAACACGGTCAGCCTAGTACAGAGGAATTGTCATTCCTCTGGACTAGGCTGACCAGTCGGTCAATACGTCTGAGGCCAACCGTGTGCGGGTTATATATATATATATATATATTCCTTCACCGTTAGAGCGTCCGTATAATGTAAGTGAGAATGTCAAATGTCTCATTGGTACACGCCACTACCTGGTAATCGAACCTACACTCTCTCTAGTGCGAATTAAACGGTCTAACCACTAGGCCACGGAGCTCTAAGTAGTTGTTGTGCAACACCGGCTTGATACCTTTCGTTTTACTCCTACGCGTCCTACATTTTACAGATCCTTTTGTTCATCGTATAAAAATTACCTCCCACCTGTGAACGTAGATGTGGGCTTACGAACACATGTATTCTCAGTTAATCGGTAATTATACAATTTGGCCAACAAATTAAAAGAAGCTAATTTCAGAGGACGCCTTGGTAACTGTTGATAATATGTCCTTGTTTCTTTGTAGTAGTATCCTCATGACTGAGGGACGTGACCACCAAAATTTGCTTTAAGGCTCACCGCTTCTCTCTGTTCCTGGTAAAATGCCTTCTGGAACGTGCAGTTAGCTGCCTCCACGATCGCGTCTGTCCATCGTGTAGGCACTCTGCCTCTACTCCTGTTCCCCTCCATCTGCCCTGTTAGTATGAGTCTTTGTAGATTACTAGACTCCCGGGGAACTATGTGACCGAAAGAGGCGAGTGATATTTGCAGGGAAAGTGTGGATAGGCGGGTTCTATTGTTCAGTTGTTGAAGGATGGAAATGTTAATTGTCCGATGTGCTGTCCATGGAATACTGAGCATTCTGCGTCAGTACCAATATGGTCCAACGCGCCTTTCTAGGCGTTTATGAAATTATGTATTATTTGCAAAAAAAACCTATAGGTATTACATTGGATTGGCAACATTTCACATAAATAGCTTGGAAAAAATTCTGTACTAAATGCGGTTTAATAGTTATACGCAGAATTAAGTTGTAAATAAAATACGGTACGTCTGCATATTTATTTTTTACAGAAAATACGTAACGCTAAAAATAAGATACTCGGTTATTTCCAACCCTTTAAATGGTTTAATAATACTTTATTTTTATAAAAATAATTATTGCAGAAACATTATTAGCTTCTGTTTTCAAAAAAATCAAACACGGGTAGTGTTACTGACTAGTTTACAATATACAAAACATTTGCAGTAGAAATTCCGCAGAACTGTACACGAGTCGATCTCTATACAATTACAGGGTTCCGGGAAACGCGATAATATTCTGCTAATTACCAGCACTACGCCGTCTAATATCGCATTAATTAATTGTCTACTTTAATTAAAGTTCACTTTTCAATAGGTCGACGATTTTAATTAAATCTCCTACTAACGATTTAGTAGAAACTTATTGTAGTAAGTAGGAGTATTAGATTATGAAAACTACTTTTGAAGTCGCCATTTCATCGCTGCATGAGCCACAATATCCTCTCTATACCTGTAAGATTTTTACTGGTATACAGAGACTAGACGGTTTTTTATATCATTACTCATTAGATCATTTGGACGTCGTTTACCACTGCCGTGACCTTTATTTATCTTTATTTTAATAATATACTATAAACCAAGCGCTATAATATTATTTAACCAGTTATTATATACCTCTTCAAGAACAACACAAAACAGAAATTGCTTATTGTATCCCTTAATAAGTAGGTTCGAGGGAATCTGTGTCATAAGGGGCAATAACATCGTGAATGTAATTTCTTTTGATATAACACGACGAGAAGGCGGCTTCTAGGTCAGTATATAAAATAATTATGGAGCTAATAAGTTCGCCGGCACTCGTGGATTAACATTTGCTTTCGTTATTGCGTCGGAACAAGTTCTGTTACGTAACGGATTATGCGAGTCAAACTGCTAGACGTGCCGCGTTTGTTTCGTTTTGCTTTGACGTCCAGTTTCGGGTGAAATTTTCAGTTTTGCTGGATATGTGTAGCGACTAGCGACATATTTTAATATGGATGATATTTTTATATACAGTATATTTGACGGCCTACGGAACAAAAAGTTATAATACAATAAACATCTTATGTATTTGTATAGCATAAAAGTATTAAATATACTTCCCGTTGTCTGAGCCCCAATTCTTGTATTTATTCTAATACTTTCAATTTACTTTTAATGAATTATAAATGGATCGTCTTGATATCATAAACTGTTTTTTTTTAGTTTGGACCAATCAAAAGTCAATAAGCGTTGGTTTGACGTTTATGAGAATAACATTTTGCTGTTTTAACGTAATGAGACTGCATCGTAATTGTATTATTAAAATATTTATTTAGCAGAATCGACCCTTTGGTCCCCGCAACACAACTTCTTCGGTTAATTAGCACGGGGCCAGATTGGCGTGGTGTGAAGCGTCCAGATAATATATACTATTATTATATTACTATTGCATCCCCTTACTTTCATTTGTGTATTTGTTATTACTTACGATACATATTTTCCTCAAATTTAAAAAAATATTAAGATGTTAATTGCTTTCTACTTCGTAGTTTGTACCTACTACGTACTTTCAAGGTTTTAGTAAAAAGTAATCATTTTAGTCGACTGTTTTTTTGTCGTCAGTAAAACTCATTCTTGTTTTTATCATCATAAGTAGGTTATATAAATATTTAATGTATTGTAAACCTCTTCTTCCAGGTTATCTTGTACAACAACGTTACCTACCAGTTACCACTTCCTCTTCTTGTTACAAAGTAACGTCTCGATAAATTTTGGTCAAAATTTGGTACTTTCGGTTGGTAAACAACACAATTCTTTGAACTGTTTATCTTTGTTAATACAAAGACTAATACAAACAAGTCGCACAAACATTTATTTAGTTAGTAACGTTAAGCCCCAGAGCCCGTTAAAAGGCTAAGTTAACCTCAAATTAAACAATTAAAGTTGTCTGCAACTATTGACATTGTTTTAAATTTTCATAATTTCAGCTACACACAAAAATGTAGTATGTAACTACCTACCTGCCTAGGTAAATGTAAACTTCAATAATTTCAGCACCTACGTATGATTTCTTCTATTTGGTTTGCAATAGGTAAATAAGGCCTAAAATCTAAAAAGCGACATACATTTTGCGTATCACTCCAACCCATAATAGGAACTATGACAACGAGGCTTTTCTAAGCCTACTTAGTATTTCTCGTATCTCCGAAGTGCGAAGTAAATCTAATATGATAAAAGAAAAGGTCTTCTTATCTCATTAACTACTAAGGCACCTCTGTTGGTGCGATTTATCAAATTAATTACTTCCATTTCCTCGTAAGAGGATTCTGATATTTCTGACACGATGAATCAAGTCCGTTTCAAAAATATGATCTCATCGTGGGGCCACATCGATATGGTACTGACAAATTGTTTACAGTTTACTGCTGGCTTCTGACTTCCATTTCGCTGACGAAAAATAATGATTTCTCACATCGCCGAACAAAATATGCTTCATATTTCATATCTGTACCTACTTACTCCTACTTGTAGCTTTATTTTATGTCAAAACTTTAAGAACATTACATAATTTTGATTTCATAGAAAGATCATTTTCAATTGTTTATTAAACGATAGTCTACATCTCATGTACCCAATTATTATTATTCGTTATAAATCTGCGGTTAAAATGTTTATATTTTCTCATTTTTACGCTTTAATATTGTGTATGAATAATATTTGAGTAGGCACATTAAAGTGATATTTAAGATTAAAATATAAGTTACGTAGCCTTCTACAGTGTAAGTAGGATTGTTTCTCTCCCCTTTCGGAATTACAGGCGATGTGTCTTATCGCTATGATAGCTGACACAAACATTCCGTATAATATAAGGTTCTCCCGGGGTCTTGCAACTTAAATAAATAGCCTGCACTCGCTGCTCGTGTAATATCGGTGGAGCTAGAAGTAATATAATAAGATTGAAATCTGTAATCCGATAACTGAGCTTAGCCCACACGGCATGGCTATTTAACGCCACAGATTTTGCACACTCCAAGTACCTACATGATTTCACGCCATAATATATTTTGCATTTATAAAGTTCCCAATCGAAGTTCAGTCAATTAAAAATGATCTTTAGTCTTTCATTACATATATCATCATTCTGTTTTTTTTCCAATTAAAAACTATGGCCTAATTAAAATCTATAGACACCAATTGAAGTTTACACTTTACAGCTGCAACGCAAACGCGCTGTAAATTGTAATGAAACCAACTATTGCAATGTGCACATTTAGAAATAGGTCACTAAATCACGTATTCAATTTCCAATTACATATTCCCTCGTTACTCTTATTTCGCAAGTATCTGTAACTTTATTTCGCTGTTGTCACGTATGCGCGTGTGTGTCAGCTACTCCTCAGTTGAGACACGAGCTGTTACGTGAAAAGGTCGCGTATTGACAATTAGGAATTAATGCACACTAATTACAACAATTACCGTGTGTAAACACACATGTTTGCCAACGGTGACGTCACTTAACCGTTACGATTACACGTATTGTGGTCCATTTCGAAATCCGCTCGTGAGAAAATTATAAAGATATTTAAAAAATGACCATGTTAAATTCATACCTATGAATTAGTAATACAATAGATAAGGTATCTATGACCCGACCGTTGGAGACGTTTAAAAACACCCCGTATTCTCACGATCAGGTGGCTCGCTACAATAGATCCTAGAGCCCCTATTTTATTAAGATTCTAACGGTCTTATACCACTATTGTTCGTATCTCGTCACTATAAGTATTTATGGTTAAGGTAACCGTTATATCAAAGGGTGTTTCTTGAAGATTTTGATGTAAACTTTCTTTTGTTAAATTTTGATATTCAAACATACTTTTTATAACTGGTTTGGTAACAATTCGTTTCTGGGGATACATATGCGTCAAAAAGAGCAGACTAATATAGTATTACTAAAAAATCAAGCACAGGTAGGCACGAGGCAAATTAATAGTAGCTGCAAATTGCAATAAATTGTTCCTTCGCATGTCATTTGTTTTGTTCCAACTTACTAGAATAATAATTCAGCGCTAGACGGACTGATAAAGAGCCACTTGTCCCCCGGACGAAAGTTTTCTTTTTTACTATTTCTTGTAAACCTCCTCTTATCTATATTTATAAATATTAAAATGAATCCATGTATCTTCTGGTCACGCTATAGCTTGTGAACGGCTGGACCGATTTGTCTACTTTTGGTCCTCAAATAATTATGGAAGCTCAGGAAAGGGTTAAACGGTGATAAATATTAGAAATATTGCGGGGAAAATACTTAAAACAACGATTTAACTTTCCCATGCTAATTGTTAACTGTATTCAATTTGACACTTGACTGTCAAATATTTATAGGTGCGTTCAGTTTGTTTTATTTCAAAAGAATCGGTCGGCCATAATCAAAATCAAAATCAAAAATTTTTTTATTCAAAATTGGTATTTTTAAATACTCTTTTTGAACGTCGATAAATAATAGAAGGGTGGTAGGTCTATATGTAGGTGTAGGTTGTAGGTGTACTTGTAGGTTGTATGTGTGGATGTAGTTATTTTTTATTCTGTTTTATAGTTAAGACGGAACGTGTGTCGGGACAGCTGGTCTTAAAAAATATTTAGATTTTATTATTAGGTAGATATAATATGAGAACCATGGAACTGTTTGACCCGTTCCGCACGTGGCCAGTTTTTCTCCAAACATATTGGTGTCATAACGTTTTGTGATGACTAATTTACATACACTGGTCGACGAACGTATGATCTTGACCTGATCTTGACTAAACGTAACAAAAAGAACAATTTATTAAATTATTTTCGTGAGCAATTATATCAAATAAACGTTTTTATATAATTTACCTTAATTCACAAAGTAGGTGGCTAAGTTAAAACAAAAAGACAAATGAAAATATTAAACAAAATCACTTATAATTAAATTACACTTTGATAAAGTACGTAAGTGAAACGTAACTGATTTCATACAACTTTTGGCCAAAATCGTTGAAAGTAAAGTCGACGCTTTTGAATCGAAACTGGTGCGACAAACGGTCGTAGAGCGTAGTTAAACTGATTCACGTGCTTGCCAGGTTGTAAAATTAACTTGACGAACTGAAGCTTAGGCGGTAAACGAATAAATTTTAACAAGGAATCGTATCATGGGAGCCGTATTATGTGTAGAAACTTCCGAGTCAAATTATTTAAGAAATCTAAGAGTCATCTGTTTCAGAGTCGCCTATTAAGTGTCGATTAGCTTCATCGGAAGTTTTGTCACTGGCTCGCTGCTTAATTTATATCGAACGACAGAGACAAAACATGCAAATATACTATCTGACACTTATCCGTAGATTGTGAAACAGGCACCCAAATAAAAAAACAATCCGACAAAATACAAACTACGGCTAACGATTATATCGATCCAACTATAGTAGACCTGTCTATAGTCTATACCTATAGTGGAATAGCAATAGCTAGCTCCTAGTCTGCACGGCAAGTAATTTAATCTAAATGTAGATGAATTTGGGTAAATTGTCTGTCCGATTCCAGAGCACAGCCGATTGTAGCCTTGTTTAGATTTTAATTGAGGGGGACCTTCATGCAAACTTGGGTTATACCCCTTTATGAAATAAATTCTTAGAACTCCTTTGAGGTAAATACGAGTCTGCGAATCTCTTTGACTATAATTTAGATAATCCGTATCACGGACTGGAATAATATTGAGTTTTAATTGTTTTTGTTGTGCGAGAACAGGTAGTTGTGCTCACAACTTCCTCGAACAAAAACCAGACGCTGTCGAATAAATTGCTATTGTCGGTTCGTTAAAAGTTTCATTGACTAGACATGCAATTAAAAAAAGGTCAAAGCGCCGATCCCATATTAATAGCACATCATTATCATCACCAACGCATCTTCGTTGAGATTATTTTGCTGATCAAAATGCAGGCCACTCCTGAATTCTGATGTTGTTACCTAAAGCTGATAGCATATTCAAAAAGCTAGTTAGCAAGATATAAAAGAATTCATATCAAAGCGACGACAAGGCTTTACATCATAAGAAAATATATGTGCGAAAGTAAAATATTATTCTTAAAGGTCTCATATTGAATTTAGCCGGTTTATATTATAAACATTTAATATTTATACTTAAAACTATAATATAGTTTCAATACAAGGATGTTGATAATTTCGTGGCGTGGGCGGCTGTCGCTCTAGTTGAATAAAGTACGTTTATGGCTAGAGGCCATCGTGTGACGTCATTTAAAATTTAATAACCCAAAGCAGTAAAATTGAGATAGCCGTAATCAGAGGGAGCTGTCCGTTAATGGGTTTGTCGTTGGATATTAAGGGAGCGCAGCCTCGCAAAATTATTAGGGCCTCGTCCAATTAATGACGCACATACATCTCGACTTCATATTTTTCGGGTAATAAAGCATTGTATTACCCCGAAAATGTGAGGTAATTTTCTTATAATTGAATGTTTCCAAATTCTTTTTTTTTGAGTCAGGGAAAATAGATATCTACAATGAACATTTAACAAAACGCTGAAACTGAGGCATTTCATAAGTATCTCCAACTCAGATTAAATAAAATCTCCAAGCAAATGATTACCTACAAACTTTGTAAAGACCATATTCCGAACACTGCCAAGACGAAAGGGAACCTTGAAATCGTTAAGTCGGTTCGTTATTTTTGGCCAAACCTGACTCACGCGTGCTTAGTCGCGGCGTCACGTAGTTGATTGTAGATAGAACATGGCCGACAGTATTTAAATCATGCTCTGTAACCGTCGGCGACTTCCCGTCATAGACCAGTCAGCCTTGACCTGCCAGATGGCGGTGCCGGGTGCGCTTTCACTGCTCATCCACGAGTTTCTAGTCCCGCGCCGGCCAATCTTCGCTGGTCGGTGTCGGAAGCGCTCGTGGTGTTCATTAATTACTTTTTTGAGGAAGGGGTTGTTGTCTTCGAGTGTACCTACCGTCGCTTTAAATTCTGAGCGAATTGGCCTCGTTGAATTTTCACTCTTTGTTACGCGTGTTTGTGATTTGCGCAACATTTTTCATTTTCTTTGTGTAACATTTTAGGGTACCGTTTGAGGTGAAATTTTTCGGCATTATAATTTTTTGCACATTCTTGATATCCTTTCTTGTGGCATGTACAATAATTAGGGACAGATAACAATTTCATATTGCTTAACTTTATCTTTTAACTAGATGTTGCCCGCGACTTCGTGCGCGCGAAAAGAAATTCCGCGTGACCGTACATTTTGCCGCGATAAAAAGTAGCCCTTGTCCTTCCTCGTGGTTGAAAGAAATGTTTCGCAAACTCGTCTTGTACTAAGCTAAGCCACTTGTAAAGTGAACACAATTCGCGCTTGTAGGTACACAGGTTTTTATTTTTATTCTCTTTATGTATGTCATTATATGTAAATAATATATAGTAATCATATTATGTATTCAATATTCATGTAATACAGGTCCGTTCTTTGTATTTTCATGACGTAATGTAATATACTCGTTTGGGTAATGTTTTGACTGACAACAGTTTGTACCTTAGTTTCTGATGTAGGTATATATAGGTGTAATTCTTTAGAACACTATAAGAACAGCACTACCTGAACTCTTGAACGTGTTAAAGTGCTAACACAAGTACGGATTCGGTTACAAACACAAATCCGACCGTTTATAGAGTAGTCCGGCGGACATAAATATTATTAATTGAGTCCGCCGCTGTCCGCATCGGATTTGGTTCGCTTCGTACCAGATCCGTACGTGTGTAGAGCAGTCGGGCGTTTGGGACTACGATCTCAGTATTGCCAACTTAGGGATTTTCCCCCCAAAATTAGGGAAAAAATATACGGGTGTTTACTAGGGAGCAGGATTTTTTGAATTTACTCCTTAATAACCAATTTTATATATGTATATAGCCCAGGGTATGAATTTTCATATCCCGGGCTATATACACATGTATAGGGAGTGAAATCAGATTAAGTGACACGTCAGTTTTATGTCATTTATGCGTAAGTCTTCATATGTATAAACACAAAGCTTTTAGAGTTTCTAGCTTATTATCTCCTTATTTATTATAATTATGTTACTATTTATTATAATATAATTGGGATAACATAATTATATTCCAATTAAATCAGGAATCATTAAATCAGAATTAAATCAGGAGTCGAATTAAGGGTTAAGTTTGGGGAGAAATATTTTTGAGAGTTGGTATCACTGCATGATTTCAATTGATTGCTGGAATCATCGTCATAGTCGAAAACGGCACTGTAAATAGAACTTTGCGCTAATACAATAGAGCTGAAAATCGAACACAAGTGTGTAAAGTTTTCAATTCGGTCTGCCGGACCAAATCCGTGCGTGTGTATGCGACACCGGATTCGGTGGTCCGCGGACCAAGTTGGACTGTCTGTGTCAGATTCTCAGCTGTTGTTGACATGGCACACTTGTCTCCAACAACATATAATATGAAACATAATAATTATATGACTGGTGCTTTATTGTTTAATTATTTTCTCATTTTGTTTAAGTTTATATATTTATACACTAAACCTAATAAAACCTTATGCACACTAGTATTCATAATCTTATAACAAGAACTGATTTCCTAGAAAATATATCAGAACTTCCACTGGATTACATTGGGTACATTTTTGCCAACTTGAGCCATAAAATGTAATAAAATTGTAATATACACTACAATAACCTTACAAAAACGATTTTAGTGATGATTTATGTATTCATGAAAAGCTTGTATTCACGTAAATAATATTTGAACAGGGAAACTCTAGTAATGGGCGCGCTGGGATGTTTTGAGCGACTGCCTTCGACTGCAATGCAGTAAAAACCAGCTTTCGTATTCCAAACAAATTAGAAATTACAAAGTGTCATACCAAATTCACACTACCTCAAAACATGCGAGTAGCATTATTCATTATGTATTCCCCTGAATTTTGTAATCATGTTTAAACTGGGAGACATAGGATTGTGGCGGTAATGACAATGAAACGATTATAATATTAGCAATTACCTATAACAGTAGGCTTAATATAATATTACTTTGTACCTTAGAATGGAGTTTCTAGGAAACGATGTATTAAAAAACTTCCTTGAGTTCTCGCAAATGGAGATATCCTTATCAAGAATGATATGTCGCATGAAAATATTTTTTTCCTTAGAAATGAATGACATTAACTTGTAACTAACAAAACAAGCTAGCTATTTCCTCATAGTTTAATACTAGAAATCTAATAAAATAAACTCGGGTACTTTCTTAGAGTAAAAGAGAGAAAAATATCGACATTTGTAACAATATTTGAAATTATTTTACCATTTGTATTCTGCGAAACGAATACTCGTCGGTGGCAGCACATCGACTTATGTAACGTGGTCTAGTTACGATTCACGTATCAAGTTCAATTTCTTGCCACTTCAGTAAGAAACATCACCTACTACTAGTATCAAATAGATTATACCTTTATACCTACAGAATAATAATTATGACTGATATTAATATTATATTTTATGAGTGAATTAAAAATGATTTATCCCCACTTTGCGAACAACGCATGCATTTGGTGTGTAATGTGTTGCTATGCTAGAATGCTTTTAAATTGCAACACTGTTGACGCGGCGCGGGTAAATATGTAAACTTTTTATAGGGACGCTGTCAAAGGCGCGCCCCAAACGCCGGTCCGTCCGCGTGTGGCGAACAATTGGGACACTTGTTGCCGCACCAACGGGTCTATTTTTAACACGCCGCCATATTCATGTTTACCCTGCCTTTTAGGTCATGGCAGTGACAGAAAATTCTCCATACAGCCAAATTACAGAGCCTATAGTTTTAATGTAGGTTTTTCGAACCGATTTTTGGTTTCCGATTGAAATTCCGTGATACAACGATGTTATTTTTAGGCATATTTTGTATCTAAATAATACATTATTTTCTGGACCACGTATCGCCTTTAAATCACTCTTATTTACTTGATAGGTTTTCAACACAGGTGCCGCCCGAGCAATGAAAACATAAACATTCGGAAACATTGGCTTTCACAATAATATTGTTAAAATTTTTCTTTGCTAAAATAAACATATTTATTGGTCATTTGCAGATTTCAACAATTTGGAGCAAAGTAACAACCATACCCGGTACGCAACAGAATTTTCCTACAAATAGGCAAATAAAACAAAACTTTTATATCAGGCGCCTGGCGAGACCTTAATAGCAATTTGCTCCTTAATAAAAATACTCGCTAACGAAATATGAAATATTTTATATTAGCAGGCACGACCATATTTTATTATTGTGTTTATGCGAAGTTTTCTGTGGGAAATTTTCAGAAGGCCACAATTTTTCAACTAGACACACCATTACCTTTAGAATTTAGATAATAAATTTACAAGTAGGTACTTTATTAAATATTTAGTGGATAACCGAGGATAACCGAGCTTTGCTCGGAGTTCTAGTAAATAAAATAAAAAAAAAGAATGAAAAAAATATAAATATTTTAAAATTTTCAGAAGGCCACAATTTTTCAACTAGACACACCATTACCTTTAGAATTTAGATAATAAATTTACAAGTAGGTACTTTATTAAATATTTAGTGGATAACCGAGGATAATCGAGCTTTGCTCGGAGTTCTAGTAAATAATAAAAAAAAAAAGAATGACAAAAATATAAATATTTTAAAATATTTATATTATACTAATAATATTTACATCACAATATTTACATAATTATATTTTTTTAAAGATATATCTGAGCGGGACTCGAAGCGTTGTTCGGAAATTCGGAATGTGGTATTCCGAATTACGATTGAATTCTGGTATGACGAATTAAGACTGCTATGTACTAGAGCTTCCCTCTGAAGTAAAACCACTAGTTTTACTTCAGAGGGAAGCTCTAGTCGCTAGACGTGAGTTGTGCATGTTTTTTTGAAAGGAAATTTAGCACCATATTATGCATGATGGTCAAGGACGACAAGCGTGTAGAGATGTGCCGTGTCTGTCAAGGACGACAAGTGTATAGAGTTGTGTCGTGTTCGAGAGAAATTGTAAATACTTAGGTAACTATTCTTATACCTACGGTTCCTATTCCTATAGTTATATATACGGTATTCTTATACCTACAATTGAGTATATTTCAAAATACACAATAGGTACTTAATAATAAAACGTTTTCTGTGTATTGACGATATATCTTACAATTAAGATAATCATAACATTAAAATACTTCCACGGTACCACCGCGTATTAAATAATAATATATAATATTCTGATCGTCTATTATTATGATAACTACAAATTACAACCGATAGTTATAGGTACGTAGCCAACTTTCCGCTTAACGTAAAAGTCAATTTATTCAAACGATTTATCACCAACAATAAACACAACACAAGTACTATGTAGTCTCACATTCAATATTCACATATAAGTAAATAAACATGTATTACTTTAAACTTTAATTTTGAATTATATTTATCACTTCTCACTGCTCAATATAATTTCAAAAATAATAGTTGAACAATAATTATTATTAACGTATTGTAATAATATGATTTTACATACAAGGACGCGCCGGCTGAGGTACCGCCGAGCTACTTTTAAAAATTCATTCGTCTCATGATGCACGTGATAATATTATCTAATAACGTCTCCTTATTGGTGAATGCTACAAAATAGCGGGTTAATGTCACAGAAAAATAGCCCCTAATTACTTCGACCTGTCATCGGAGAAATCATATTAATAATATTGTTATTCAGTTAGCCAACCGGCTATTAAAAACAAGTTTGAATTTTAACTTTATCGCTAACTAGATAAGGTATCTGCGATTCCAATATTCGTGTCTAAGTTGCAACGTGCACCGCATAGATGTCGCTTGAGTCGGTCTACATCGCGCTATCGCTTATCCGACCTGACTTGTATAAGATATTGTTGTTTTCCTTATGATAGTTTTGGCTGGAGGTCTTCATGAGGTAATGTGAAAGGGATAGGAATGGAGTTCTTTAGACCCTTCGCCATTTATACAATAGGTATTAGGTTCGCATACCAAACTGCCATTCAACTGACTTAATAGAGTAAAAATTGTTGCACGACGAAAGAGAAAAACATATATTGCTTAAAAATGTGGAGTTTCCAAGGAATAAGACCTACGATAGATCGATTTTTCTCCCCCAAAACTCCCTGCATGCTTAATTTCATGGTAATACTTGCAGCCGTTACCGATTATACCTATAAATAATATATAAACAAGATTAGCTCGATACAAGATTACGTTAAGCTAGAGCTCTCTCTGGAAATACTGAAATTGAGATACAAGTTTGTCTCGGCAATACTTAAGTTTGATAATTTGATACTGGAAATTGTATTTATCGAATCAATTTGTAATAGTTTGAACAAAATTCGAATCGTTTTATTAAAGTTTAGTTCCATTTCAGGTAAGTTAGACAAATATTGTATGTAGGTCAGCGGCAACAGGTGTGGAGTTTGTCCACCCATTTCCTTTAATGCTGCTGTTTAACAGGACACCGCGATTCAAGTTTAATTTCGCACTCCTAACGATAACGTGCTTTGTATTCTGAATTGTTCTCAACTTTTTAGTTGTTCTAAGATCCACAATTACTTTGGCGGTACAAAGTATTGCAGTTGCGCTAGACTTTAATCACCTGCATTAATTTGTGCTTTTGCTTTTGTTCATTTAAGTTGTGTTTGTTTTCCTCAGATAAGGTCTATGTACTATCAGGGAATCTAATTCTTAAGCAGGTTATGATATAATAATATTATGATATCAAACTGACACGACATATCATAGTGACTGCATGCTTGCCAGTTAGATTCCCTAATATTACCTACACTAATTTTTCTTACTAATCTTTTACTTTTATAACAATTTGAGAAAAGCTAATTTATATGATCTCAATATACCGACGCATTCTATAAGGATTACTATTAGTAAGGCTATTGCCTAGTTTTAAATGAGAACCTTATTTTTTGAAGTCGGTTAAATATGTGCAATAGCTCGAAAAATTTTATATAACAATAGGGATGATGACTACATCTAAACTTTTTAGTTTCATTAATGTACTCAGATATATTGAGGCATTATTACTCGGTAATTGTAAAAAAAAATATTTTTTGTGTAGTTTAGTAATTATATAACATCTAAGAAGTACAAAAACGTTCAATTTTTTGGAACGGAGTTCCTTATGGGGCGATGCGGAGGTACCCTAGCCGGGAAAAAACGTCCGTAACGTAAGATTTTTATGTATAGTCTTTATTATTTTCGTTATACCTCGAATAGACCTTAAAATTAATATTTTTATAATAAGGAACTTCGTTCTATCCGGTGTCCCACGACACCACACGGCTTTTTTTGCTAAATTAGTGAACAAAACCTACATCATTAGTTTTCTTACCTACATGATACACAAAAACATTTACTAAGGTAAGTATGAACTTAAACGCACAAATATCGAGATATTTACAAATATATTCCTGCGGCCTTATACTTCATACACTTTATTAACCTAAGCGTGAAGTCACAGCTAGGTACGACTTTAGTATGGAGCGTTTTCACGATACTTGCGAAATTTTGTATTCAAATCGCTGTACCTTTGAAAATATTGACTTTTGATATTCTGTTTCTTCTGAGAAGTTACTTATATTTAACAGTACTATTCATTTATGCATTAAAATAAGTTAGTCATCTAGCCTATTAAATGCTTATGGCACCGCGGTGCTGTATATTATTATAGTAGTAACTCCAACGTAATTCACTAAGCTCTGTGATTGCCAGCCCCCTTTTGACCAGGCGAGCGAGAAATCTGGACTTTATTACAAATTAACAGAATTTACATCCTCCTGAATTTATAATAGCCATTAAACGGGAATAACTGTTCTCAACAGGTTCATTAGATTGAGTTTTAAATACCTTTTGGCATTCAAAAATCGTATACCTAGTCCTTGATTATTTTAAAAGGGGACAGACGGTAAAATTTCTAAAATTTTAATTTTCAAATCATGACATATTAAAGTGTATGAGCGCAGCTTAGTTTAAACTTTTAATGACATGAAAAGTGTACAGTAAAATTTTCACGATAACAAACTCTACCCCATTTTTTAGGCTAAAAAGAAGATTAATAAACGTCCCGGGTATATTTTGAAAGCTGTCGTCACAAGGCTTGTAGAGTCAGCGCTGGCCGAATTGTTTCCAGCACTAACCTCGTGCAGCGCTGTATACTTTCACACAATTGTCACTATCTTTAATAATGTTATTTCCGTGGCGGGTTTTGTATGAATAGGAGGACGACTTTGCACTTTGAAATTAAATTATTTTCTCGTTTGACAATTTGTATAGTTAACCTACTTTTATTCACAATATTTTAAACATTCCAACGTTTCGAGGATAATACCAACTACTTTTTCTTTTCCTTACTCTTATAATATACATTGACAAAATCGACTAAATTCGTACCCATACCCGTACACAGTAAACCCATATAATCCAATAGACTTCGAAAAGTAAACTGAAATTCAATAATAGACCGTCACAATAAAACTGAGCCGATTTTATTAAGCGCTTGGCGTGTATTTGAAGAAAAAAACAGCCTATTCTTTCGGCAAGGAATATAGTGATTATATTACCTATTTTTATATCCCTTTCATATAAAGTCCCCGTATGTGTAAACTTCCTAATTCCAAATAATTATATGAACTAAAGAAGATAACTCAAACAAAACACCTTGGATCGGACGAGTTTTTTAAACACGCTGTATACTCGATATTGCTTGAACTGAATAGTGAAATAATTCTTATCTCCTATGTGCTATCAGGGAATCTAAAATTCATAAGAATATTGATTGTTGGCAGTTGTATTGTGACTGCATTATAATACAAATAAATTATAATAACACTATCTGACTATGAATCAGATTCCCTGAAGTTACAATTCATACCAATTACTTTAATAGTAATAGGAGTAGGTCCAAATGTTTGCGAAATTGACCTTTCTCTCACTCAGTCAATCATAATATATATTATTTATTCAACAAAGAAAATATAACATATACCTACCTAGTCGTATTTCTATTATGCTTTTTTTATTTTTTGATATTAAATTGTAAATGTTTATATTATAACCTATATGTCAAAGCACGATAAAAATTTAAATATTGTTAAATATTGTAAGCTGAACCTTGTAAGCGAATTTTAATAAAATCTCAACAAATTATAGACGAAACTGAAGAAAAATGTTTCCCATTAGACTTCTTTTACGTTTTCTTGAAAGTGTAAAGATATAGTGGTATATTTTTGGCCGGTAGCCAGGCGCGTGCAGTGCGCCTCTATTTAGTGCCAATTTTCATAAAACCCACCCTCTACCTATACGGTTCTTGGAGTGCAATACCGGTGGAGTGGTAACCTAGGCTGGCTTTTAATTGGATTGGTTCTTTTGGAGGATTGTTGGTGATACAATAGCTTTGTCGCGTCATTCCGCTCCTACAGGTATTCGTGCTTTTATGTTTCAATCTAGTTTGATCTTCTGTTGTGTATGGTTTTATTTGTAAGGATATAATTTCTTTCTATGGTGTTGTTTGTTACCGGAGAAAACGAAGTTTCAGTCTGTAATGATATTCAGATCAGAGAAACTTAGCTACTCCAACCCCCGGTTCACCACGGACCACGGCTTTTGACCATTTGACCATTTTTGTACCTATGCATTTCTGGATTTCTATTTGAATTATTTTCTTGTTTCGGCCTTTTTAGACCCCTTTTTTATGTAGTCTGGTTATAGTTTTTTATTTTGTTAACAGAACGGAATATTATGATGTGTTTTAAAATTCTATTTACATTTCATGTCTAATGTGCAGCTGTATAAACTAGTAGATATATATTATGTTTAGATTGGGTTGCAGGTTAAGCTAATGTGCCCATAATGTGGTAGTTAAAATTTAGATTGTAATTTAATAAAAGGGGTAGGAAAAAAGAAATGAAAAGATCTCGATTAAGCCAGACGCTTAGAATTTCTTCAAAAATATTTTCCCCGCCTTCTAAGTTTTATAAATGTTTAATTAAGCTTCGAATAACTTGAAAAGTTAAATTGGATTTATACTTGTAATATGGGCATACCCTTCAATATTTTACTATAAATCAATACAATATTTTATTGGCTGGAAAATTAATCTGAATCCAAACATCAGTTTGAAAAGTAGGCTCAAAACGTGTGGAATTTTGAGATTGTAATACTTACAGAGTACTGTTGACAGATACTAGTTGTAAGTTCCAATTTCACCTACGCCTGTTAGTGTTAATCTTTTGTCCAAAAAGCATGCTTTCTCTTTCATTAATACGAAGAACGAAGCGAATTTTTTTCATTAATACAAGAACAAGAGTTGGTGAAATTGTCACTATATACTGACAGATATTAATAACAGATTTACTGTTAAAAAATGTTATTTAGAACTTAGAAGTATGATTATTCTGTATCGATGTAATATTGAAAATTAATGTTTTTTTTTTATTTCTTTTCAGGTAAGTAGCTGTGAACCTTTCAATGAACTAATGATACCTACAACCATCAAGGTTATAGCGCTGGTAAGGGTAAAATGTATTATAATTATTTTTATAACGAAATTAGATTATTGCTTCGTGCTTATCAGTCGCGTGGCGTTCCTATAACTCTATTTCTGTCGGCTTCATTTACCACTTACCTTTTGAAGACCGTCATCCAAATACCTCCCTATTATACAGGTTAGGGCTTCCCTATGATGGAGAACCAGGCTTCGCCACTGGGGCTTATACATATAAGTGCGATAAAGCTTTTAAAAATATCGCGTATATCATTCGCTATTTAAATATAGCGTAGATCTTCGAAAATTCAATTACTAAGGAAATTTCCATTGATAAAGATTTAGGATCCTTTCGAGCTGCGAACATCAAAGCAGGTAGAGATAAATCTTAAAATGTAAAAGGTGCGCATCCGTAAATCGGGGAATCCTTTTAGGTTCATGCGTAGTTTTTGTCGCGTCCAAATTACTCGGCGTTTCTCGCAAATGTCTCCATATTCAATATGTTAAGGACAAGTTAAGCAGAAGGGCTCACGATCCCCTGTAGACGTGACTACGCGGAAATATACGGCTGCAGTGCAACGTTTAGGCTTAAGCGATTTAGTTTAACGACAGAACAAACTTCCTATACGTCGTTTTGGCGGGATTTGAATGTGTGACGTTGTTGATTTTGTATTTCTTCCACTAGTATGTGTTATTTCCTTTCTTAATATGTATTACTGGTAGAATATGAAATTTTCTTTAACGTGCACAAGTGTTCATAAAGTATGCTATTTTGTGTTCTCTCCACCACTCCCTAGGAAGTTTCAGTAAAGAATCTAGCAATTTACTGAATCGACTGACTTGACTCATTGACTGCATTTACGATTTAACGACGGTAAGCTAATAAGCTCCTGACTTGTACCAAATTGAGTATTTGTGTAAGCACAAAATTAATATCTTTGCTTACAGATAATATAAAAGTTTTTACTTCCATCTGCTCTTTGGATATATTTTGCTTGTAGTATTCAATGTTCGAACTCATCTTATAGGCATTTAAAATAAAAAAAAATTGGACATAAAAAGTACAAAAAAAACTCCGTAAGAGCTCCGTGGCCAAGTTGATAGACCGTTTGATTCGCACTCGAGAGAGTGCAGGTTCGATTCCAAGGTTGTGGCGTGTACCAATGAAACTTCTTCAGATTTCAAGTACATTATACGGACGCCAGACGTATTGACCAGTCATTCCTCTGGACTAGGCTGACAGTGTTGTGAGAATGCCGCATGTGCTTGGGCAACCATACGACATTTAAAAATCGACTGTCCCAGGCACTACAGTATTTAAAGAGTGGTGACTTCGCTCGGAGAATGTTGTATAAATCATCCAATAATGGATGAAAAGGCCTAAGTTTATCAAACAACCATTACGTTTATTCTACAATGCTACTGGCCGTCGTAATCGTAATCCATTAGACTCTGATCATTTGTTACCCGAAGCACAAAATAACTGGGCGCGCTAACAGCCTAAATTCAAATCATGAATTCCGATTCGCCGTTCTTTTTCCAATTTTTCGCCGTTTTCGTCCAATGGCAAGTGTTATAATTGGATTTATTAAATAAATTATTCTATTCCGCTTAAAATTCAGCGAGTTATGTAGTGATTGCCTCCATTTTCTTATCAGCGTCGATGGCAACTGTCGCCTTATCCATATTCAAGTGGGTTTCGCAATAGGAGCATGGATTGTAAATGGCGCCTAGATTTTGCCCTAAACTGTAGGTCTGTTGTTGGATAAACCGCGAGCTAAATTTAGTTCCTCTTGATATAGAGTTGTGTTTAAGTGAAAAAGTAACTATAACCTTTTAAAACCTACACAAATTAAATTTATGTAACCTCGGCGTGTAGTGTAGCTACTTAATAATCCATTAAATTAATTAAGCAAAGCGCTTGTTAGTAAATACCTACTGTACAATTAGTGATGCATTCGGCGATCAGCGTGAGCTAATCCGCCGTTTAATGTGATATGACATACAAGAGAATTCGTAATAACGTTAATATATGCCGGGATTTGGTACTCGCGAAATATAAATATTATTACTAATTTTATTTAGATTAATTGCAAATTTACATTGCCATCCAAAGTGTAGTTTTTATTGTATCGAAAATCGAAACGCGTTTATAAGAAATGTTAAAATGATATGTTATTTACGGTTACAATGGGAGCAGTCGAAAGTCGAGTTGAAGCGTCCTCTACTTTTGCTTATTGGACAGAACTCTACGTCAGTTATGAGAGAGCTAATTAGTCGAGAGGGCATATCCCTCGTTCTGTCTAAAATTTCTCATTCAATTTCAGATGAGGACCAATATCCAAAGTTTGAACACAGTGCAGGGGTCGGAATCTGTATACAAAAGATAGAATCATTGTCCAACCCTTTCGTGTCTTTGTTCGATGTTCATATACATATAGACCGAGCCACGCTTATGATAATCTACTTTTTATTTAAAAAAGGACCTACTGCTTACTCATCATTGTTATCTCGACTGTAATGCAAATGAAGCTCGACAGCGGCGAATTTCTCATTAAAGTGGCAGTTTTGTCCCTCGAACTGGCACGTGTCGCATAAATAGGGTGCAATACGAAGGGTGACCAATGATCGTTTCGCTTTTGTTGTGTGACTCGCCTCTCGCTCGCATACGCGGCGATCGTCGTTGCTAGAGCGAGACAATAAACAATACAATCATAGGGTGCGAGGTTGTCTCATGGAATAATCCTTTTGGGTCTACTTTTGCTGAATTATATGTCAGAATTTAAGCACTATTATTATTGTTTGTACGTGTAAGCGGGTTTATATTGAATGTACCTCCACGAGCTGCATTTATTTTTATATTTGTCTTTGAAAACCGACTCGAATTGCATGTTTCTACTTCCTATCCAGCTGCCGAAAGACCAGTGTTGCAGAAAGAACTCAAAAAGCTGGTAGCAAGCTAGCTGGGTAAATAGATGTGGTTACCCAAATATTGTGTTGTTACTTTTACTTCAGAATGCTGCATAAAATCTCAATAATAACCTAACCAAGAGCATGTCAGGACATGTCTAAGGAGGGTTCCGTAACTGTACCCGCGTAAAAGGTTTTTTTAAATTACTTTACAAGTTACTGTCCGATTTCGTTCAAAATAATTTTCCTGAACAGTAATAAGCATGATCTATCATGGCAAATCGCAAGTTTCTAAGTCTCATAATTAAGAAATGCCAGGGGGAGGACCAACTTACACTTTATTTTAAAAGACGTATTCAACGATATACACGATGGGGTAGGATGTAAAAAAAAAATTCATCTCGACTTGACATATATGGAGAGCCACCGCCTAAAATATAAAATTGTTATTATTTTATGATGCTTAAACCGAGATCTATACACAATCTATAACTATACTAAATTTCATCCATTTATATTCATAATTACAGAAGCTAGAAGCGCGGTCAGGCAGACAGACAGAGCGAAATTATAAGGGTTCCTTATGTAGTACGGAACCCTAAAAAGCGGGAAAAATTACATTTCAAAATGGCAGAATGATGAAAATGAATTAGAGAATTTGTTTCGTTCACGTTTCACGATGTGCCTTAAAATTAAACTGAGTTAATTGATAGGTACGGGGTACATCCAAATTATGTCGCAGGGCTTTTAAACGGTGGATTTTGGGTCCTGCGACATCTGCTGTTCCCGAATACGCCTGCAATTTATTCCGTCTGCGAATAATTTAGGAGAACACGTTCACCGTTAATTTATTTAAAAAGGTTTTATTTACTTATGTAAACTCTTTGCTACATAAATTGAAAAATGGAACGGTATTATGCAGGAGCATCGCATTTTTACATATTGATACAATAAATTACTATCGTAAAAGCTGTAAGCTTATTACAGTGTTGACGTATTGCTATAGAAAGCGCCTTTGACACGATTCGCGTGAAGTAATACACTAAAACAATTATAATTACTAGAAGTCGCCTTGTGATCGAAATTCGCCCTTATTCATTAATAATATTCTAGATTTGTAAATAACTACAATTTTAATATAAAAACTATAACCCGACTACGTAAATTATTTAGCATATGCTAGGAGGGGTATTATGAGGTCTTGTAGCAGTATTACTTTAACATTACTTTCAGATTTCGCGCATTAAAAATATCTTTTTGTCTATATAAATAGAGATCATGTTTGCTTATATGAAATTCAAAAGTAATGTTAAACTGGACTGTTATTGCGAATTTATTGACAAATCATTTATTAAAATGTAGTTTTCTGCATACCTTCCTCCACATAAACTTAATTTGGGCAAAATATCATATCTCCTCCGTTCGCACAATTCTCGTAAAACTGTACTGGAAGTTTAACGTCACATGTACATCATCACGTCACATAATATACTAAGATACTAGGTGCTTAAAACTAAGTTTATGTGATACTGGCGTAAATACCAATTTTGCTGATTAAAAATTGTAATCCATTACTATGTACTATTTAGACGAAGCTGATCATAGGAGAAAGGTAATTTCCAATCGGAAATAAACGGATAGTTACCATGTTATGACTTTTTTACAGCCGCTATAACTTCGCTCCTGTTTCACGCGTTAATTCATCGGAACAAGCGCCATCTTTTGACCGATTGAGAAATGATAGCTAAAAACTCGAGCTATGCTCACGCCGTTTTCCCCTAGGATAACGCTAGGGGATAAACAATACAACACGCTCTGAAAACATTTTGCTTACCTCACTAACTGTTAAGCTCTGCATTAAAACGATATCATTCGACGCTTAGAGAGGAGGCCTCAATTTGCCATTATTCGAACGCAATGAGTTTAGAGCAACATCCAATCAGTCCGACAATCTGATGATCGCAAATGGAATGACATCAGCCTCCATGTTCCTGTTGACGTATCGATTGTAACGCGATAGTAAGGGCGCGACTGCGACGCGTGTGGTTTATCGTATACTTCCGTGGGTTTGGGTGAAAAAGTTAATATATTGTGTGGGAACATGAATAGGTAGAATCGTTACTAATCAGCGTGGAAAGCCCTAATTTTATAAATGTGTCATTCAAACGTAGGTACTTACTTACCTAAAGTAAATCTTACAACAGTCGCTTGCGTACGTAGCGTCAACGTTAAATGTAAATCTGTATTTACTTCGACGCAGAGTTTTTTAAATATGGTCGACGGTCTTTCCTACCTACATATACCTATCATTATGCTACTCGAGTTATTACACGTGTAAGCGTGTCTCAGTTGTGAAATAACCTTGGTTTAATGATGAACATAAATCGTCAAATGAATTTTTTGTACCCACACACGCTGAAAGCATTCCATATCGTAATTATAGCTGGACCTTTCCTCGTCCAACTAATATTTATTTTTCCGGTCAGGCCGGTGGGTAGGTACATTTATCGATCCTTTTAATAACGGGTTTGACGTAATCATGTCACATCACGCATGGCAACTGCATAAGATACAATAAAAAGTAACATTAATAATAATGTATTATTTAGTGAAAGCACAGCGCGTGCCGAATTGTATGTACACAATACGAGGGGAGGCGGCAGCTGGCGGCTCACACATCTGCTAGCCCCACACTCCAATAAATTAGGCATGCTTTACACGGAGCGTTTAATTTGTTACGCGTTTTTTAAATTAAGTCGCCGCTTTTTGTATCACGTAAAACATGATATTGATTAGGATAAACTACAACTGCGTTTCCTGCAGTGTGAAATTATCAAGACAATATTCTGTCTTAATAAAAAAATTCTTAAGCTGTCGCTTTGTTCGAGAAAATGGCCGAGCTTTTGTATTAAATTATGAATGTCTCGGTTTTCTGTTGGAATTTTTATAACACAATGATATTGTTATTAACTAGGCATTCCACAATTTTTCTAAGCAGTCACTGCACCACCTCTCGTCATTATGGAACTACAAAAATAATGTTTTATAAGTTTGATGCATAATTTTACAGTTATCTTTCACATAGAAAACCACCGATTCTACTGAATCGTTTAACGTCGACGCTAAAAGCGGTGTGTGTGGAATGGGCTTAAATAAGTACACACTACACGGTCTGCTGCACGCATTAATAAAGGGGAATACACACATGTGCAATATTTGATAGGGTGCCTCATGCATAGTAAACCGACAGAATACGTGGAACCAGGGATTATGATAAATACTTTTTGATGTCTACTCATATTCATACCAAATTTTTATTTTAAAACAGTGTTGTATGAAAAATATTATTCTGTAGGTACTTTCCCGTATTGTACGAGTAATTTCATAATGAGGGCTTATGACGTCATCGCTTTTAAGGTCTATTTAGTTTAACACGCCAAGATTAAATTATACATAACTTATACATAACTAATAATAAAATTAAAGTTTGTTACTTTTGACACCTCGGGTTGAGCCCTTTGTATAATAAAATCTAACACCCGGATAAGGCAGTAAACGTAAAAAGTAAGTAAGGCATATTGATCAATAAAATGTTTCGTTACAACGCGCAATGTTGAAACGTTTAAAAGGGAGGTGTATGTAACAGGGAAATAATATTTGAATATTATGTACGTAACAATATTTTTGTCTTCGTTATTATGTTTAATATACCGTAGACGTATATATTTTATAGACGAGGCATGTCAAGGCAAAAACAGTCCCCACTTTTCGGGTTTTTGGGACCATTTTGACATTTTAGGTATGGTGATAATATCGAGACGGCGTTACTTTTTCTTGTATGTATATTTGTTCTGTCATGTAGGTCATAGCCCATCCTTAGTTTTGAAATCTTTTGTTTCTGTTGCTTGCTTCTCTTTGTACGATGCGTTTGTATGAAGACTATCGATTTTAGCGTTATTAATCTAAGACTACTAATAAGAAATCACCTGTGACTGGAGCATCGACTGTCATGAATACATTTATTACGAAATCTAAAGGCTGAGTCCCTCGGGGCATTAAAAGCTTTTTCTCATTCCCATTGATGTCTAATCGATAAGATTAATGTGAATATCGGTAAACGACATCCCTAGACACGATTGTCGGCCTTGATACGAATTTTGTTTTCACTTGTTGAATACGCTGATGGATCGGAGAAGATTGATTAAACACGTATTTGTCGATAGATTTCACAAAGCATGGATATTTCTTTGAATATTATATAGGTACACTCCAATCTGATCTCAACTTTTAAACCACTTTGGACGATAGATCTCGGTTTTGCCAAAACCGAGATCTATACCTACAGGTCCTACACAGTGTTTAACTGTACCAAATTTCATCAATTTATATTCATAAATTCAGAAGCTAGAAGCGGACAGACAGACAGACAGACGGACGGACATTGCTAAACTATAAGGGTTTCTTGAGTATTACAGAACCCTAAAAATTAGGTTATTGTTCTTGCTAGGGTGACTTGACACTGTCGTATGTAATAGCAAACAACTAAAACGAAAAGTCATAGTCAAAACAAAATAAATGAGACAGTAATATACAACGGGATATAGTGCAAAATCTCTCTCAAATTATACCGTGTTGCACTAATGACAGGGTTAGTTTAAACTGGGTTAGTTTTCATTGGCGTATTTAACACTGACTTAATATACTCGGAGTTACGCAATTTAACTTAGGTTTTGGCGCAAGTGGGCCTGCCTAAATACCTAGAAGTCGCTCTATAAGTATAAAAGTGAACAAAAGGTAAGAATATGAGTCAGAAGTAAGTCAGTAGGTTCTCTTTATTTTCTACTTATTTCCAGTAATTTACTCGCATTGTGTCTTGATTCCTCTTTGATACGCAGCATTGATATTTCTACTGTGTTAGCTTGGTATACAGTATACATAGATACATACAATTAAGTAAACAAAAACATATGAATTACTTTTGACATCTAAAATTTATACAGTGGCATTATCACTAGCAATTGACAACAACGTATTCGTAACTTTATCGAATGAGAATCAATCCTGATTCAAAGGCGCTGTCATGATTTGCATACTATCATGACTATACTGTATACTATACTAAGTATGAAAATCATGATAGCGCCTATGCAATATTCTATCGATAACGTTACGAATACCTACGTTGTTGTCAGGTATTTTCCTACATATAAAATTTTTGTTTTGTTTTTATAAATTAAGAAATAATTAGGTATTACAACTTGATAAAATTAAAAAGAATTAGGATTTTATGTGTAGTTTTTAATTATTATATGCATTTCGAAGTCACAAAAAAGTAGTTGAAATATTTTTTTGACAACATTAGTGTAAAAAACCTACATAATTAGTTTACTTACATCATATATATCAATACAATATATCAATAAAATATATCAATACAAAAAGATTTTTTATGGTATGTATGAACATAAACGCGCAAACTTTGGAGATATCAGAAATTTTGTGCATTATGGCCTTTCATTTCGTAGATCATTAATAATGTGTGACGTCACCTACTTGTACGACTTTTATATGGAACGTTTTCACGAGACTCACAAAAGTGCTTCAAACAATCCGCAATACCTAGTATAATATTGATTTTTTATATACTATTCCTCTTGTAAACTGTCTTATTATTTAGAGCACTATTCATTTATGTAATAAAAAATACAGGAAAATACCGTTGTGCTAAGCCCACAGACTACAGAAAAAGTTGCGTCTCGTTTGCTGGAAAAATCTATTTATTTAATAAAAAGCTTTTGTAAGGAACGCCGAAGCTCTTCGGGGATTACAATCGTTAACTCTTAAGAACGATATCGTTATAGCCTATTTTATGGCTGTTAACGTTAAAAAGGTTTTAAAATTATAAAAAAAAATTATAATTGCATCGGAACTTGACGAACACTGTGGCTCAGTAGTCGGTGGTTGAGCGTGTTGATTCTCAAGTCGGGTTCGAATGAACAAAATCCCACCGAAGGAACAAAAAAGTTTTTCTGTGTTCCTGTGACATGGATGTGCATAAAATATGTGTATAATATAATCAAAACCTTACATATTATATATGTATAGTATAAGTATTAAACATATTCCCGTTGTCTGGTACCTGTAACACAGGTCTTATACTGTCGGGTACTTAGCACGGGGCCAGATTGAAGTGGTGTGAAGCCTCCATAGATAATATATAAACATGGTGTCTAGTAGGTACTCGGAGAAACCTAGCAACTTAGCAACAACAAAGGATTACAACAGAATAAAAAGTGTGCTAAATTTAATAGTTTATTACTCGCTGAATCTACACAATACAACAACTGTAAGCTAGCTCGTAATTTTCATATTTTCGTATTATGGCATATTTAAGTGTACATACAATGATACAACAGCAAAAAAACTTTTTTCATAAAATATGTATTTTTATAAAGGGTTATTTATGATTACAAGGTATATGATTACAATGTAAAAAATATCAATAGCTTTCTAAGTAGGCAAGTAAATGTGATTTTCAAGAGTTCAACTTCGAAACCCAAGGAACTCTAAAAAAATCGTGTTAGAGTAACAAACCAGCAATTTAATCAGGTAAATGTATCTTTTCCTTTGGTTTTACGAGCGGCAATACCACAGTTCCGTTTTAAAAGGTTTGGGTGGCACCCGAATTTATGCGGCTGTAAAGTTTGTTTGACGTTTATAAAGGTGTATGCTTAACGAACCCTCGTCTTTGATATGCCCAAAACTTTTGCTTTGTGACATGAATCGCAGACCACGGCTGTCGTAGTGTACTCTTAATTAGCATGAATATTTTTCATAAGTCTTAACCCCATTGATTGTAAAAATATTTTCATAATATTTGAAACTGTGTTAAAAATATTTTCTTTTAAAATGTTAGCGAGATAAAATATTGACTTCAGCTCCAGACGTTGAGCACTTCAGCTGATTAGATATCCAAGTAGGTAGTACATTTTACTCATATAGTAAAGGGACTAGAGAAGCCGTGATGAGGCCTAGTAAGTAGCAACATAATGTGAATACGTAGCGAGTCTATCAATAAAAGCAGTTGATGCGAACTTCAAACTTATCCCTTAATGTTTTATTGGCTACGACTAGGGTTGTCACAAACTTAATTAGACAATCTATTTTACTGGGCAGCTGATAAAGTAAAGTTAGAAAGTTTATTTCGTTTCTATCTTGTAGATAAGTCAAGAGCACGTCGATATGAGAGCATAATAAAATGTGTCAAAATGTAAGTTTTACACGTGTTAGATTAATGTACTCGCTGATATAATAATAAGAAATTATGGTTTTTGACAACCCTAGCTTTATGTTGTATAAAACTTTACCCGAAGCTATTTTTCGAGACAATTCGGTTTTGGTTGGGAATAATTATGGTTTATTCGTGTATTGACTTTATTGTTCTGACCTTCACTAGTCTAGTAATTACATTCCCAGTATGGTAAATCCAGAATGGCTTCTGTTATTGCATACCGCTTTAGAAAACTTTACGGACTAGCTTCAATATTGTTTAGTGTAAGTTGGTCCATGAAATATGACAATAGGATGTCATAGTGTTTTTTTGTCGCAGAAAATAATGTGTCCAAACCTAACAACAACAATTACTTTTAAGAATCCTAATATAACGATTAATAAAACTCGTTAGAATCCGTCAAGTATCCGTTATATTATGACAAACATTCGCGTACAAAACGAGGATTCGAGTGATAGGTATAGTTTCAATTGTCCAAATCCGTTCCTATCGTGAATTCCTGATAGTGTCGGACAGGCGCTGTAAATATTTGAGATAAGAGAACCATTCGCGTGGATTTCGCCTTTCAACTTTTATCTAAGTAGCCAGCTATAAATTCTACAAGAAGTATAAAGATCGAATCCTGGAACTACAGCGTCGCATATATGTTATTTAAAATATTGAAAGGCAAAATCGGAGAGTTGATGATTTTTTGATGTGTAACATCTTTCCACTCGCTCTCTTGCAGTTTGTGGGAGTGATTTCGTGAAATGGGACGGAAATGTGTAACAGGAAGCCGCGGAAGCGCGCGCTATTTGAATTGACGAATGATCGCGCGGTCGTAGAGTTGGCCGTCAGATTGGAATAAATATTTCAGTATTTAGCTTTTTTTTTAATTTTGACGTTGATTTCTGTCACTGCTTAATGGAACAGTTTCCGTATTTTTTTATCATATTAGAAAATCGTACTAAGCATTGTGTTTTTTTGAAATATTTTTATAAAATGTTACACATCATATGCGACTAATGTAAGGCTCACTCGTTTTTTTAAATGCACTAATTTTAAATTAATTGATCATTGACTTTAGCTAAAACATCAAAAAGTACTTTTTCAAAGCTGATAAACAGTATGTAACGTGCTAAGTTCTAAAAATCAATCACGTAGCTAACTATCACGTTATTTATCTTCCTTAATAATAATATTATAACTTTTGATTCAAATAAATGTAGCTACGAATAAAAATGATATTAAAACGGCAACTCCAAAACGGTCATTATATGGAAACAATATTCGGAGCAGTATGATTGTCGGTGTATCCATTCGAAATTTAATTTAATAATTCTCAACTTCCGCACGATGTTACATTTGATATTTACGATATTAAAACACAACGCACGATATTAACGATATTACGGGCAAGAAACTTCTCGAATTTATGCTAAATGTATCGAGTAAAGTTCCACTCGATTGTAATAATAAATTAGTGCCCGACATAATAATATGTATCTTGAAGTTAAACGCACCTGCAGCTCCGTTTGAACGGCCCGAGTATATCATTTGAGGGGAGAGGGTGCTCACACGAGCCTGGCGAGATTTATTCAACTATTTTGTTGTTTTGGATGGCGAAAAATTATAAAGTGATAAATTATATGTGCAGCCAGTGTGTTATACGGCAGTACGAGAGTAACATATCAGGAGCGCGCGACTTAAATAACTCCGTGGCATTCTTATATCATTTTTATGGTCAACGAAACGACCTCACGGGCCGTTAACGAGAACAGACAAGTGCCAACCCAAACGTAAAGTTAAAACTTACCACTATTAATCAGAGGGAAATATCACGTCTCTCGTATTATACGCAATTGGAATGTGATAATTGTACAAAAAATATTTTACCACGTTGGATTTATAATGTGTCGCAAAATATCGCAACTCAAGCTGATCGTGATAATGATTAATGACGATTGATGATGAATGGTATGGAATTCTGATTCAATTTTTTGACAATTAATTTGCGACAACAGCTGGTTTCGACTCACACTGCACATGCTGCCAGGTAGAAGTCGTAAAACCAAGTATTCACGTAAGGTATCGACGGGGTGATAAATCAAATCCATTAATAATTTGACAGTCGAGCTCCGGGGACCCGATGCAGATGTGATTCGCCGACTGCGATTATGTCACCACGTTTGGATTAAGTTTTTTTAACAGATGGAAAAGTTTGCGTTAAAAGTAGGCGGAGCAAACTAAAGTAGGCGGAGCAAACTTAACAGCATCTGTCATTATGTACAGAATGTAAATTTTTATTATTAAATTTAATTTCTAAATTTTCGATCTGATTTTAGTCGGGTGACTAAAATATAGTAGTTGTATAGTGTACATACTATATTTTGTGTTTCACAAAATCTTTGTTTTGCTACAGCTTAATTTATTTCCATCGGTATAAAACTTTAAGTCTCTGTGCTTACAGCTGAGCTTTGTTTAAGGTTCATAAAATGTATTTCAGAGTTACTCATTTCCAAATTGGGTTTCAAGCAACAAAAGATTCAATGTATCCCAACGGACCGAACGTGAGCCGGAGCCGGTCCGGGCGCCGGGCGAGCGATGTACTGTAGTCTGCAATGCAGCTGTGGAAACACGCAATGCACTCAACTTATTGCAACTCTATCGCTAATGTACTGTGAACGTTTACAAGCACTCTAAACCAGAATTTAAATAATTTGTAATTTTTGAGTAAACTAATTCGTCGACGTTTGACTTCGTTGAACTCTATTGACTCGCATTGGTGAATTCTGCAAAACAGTGCAATCCAGAAAAATACTTAATATAAAACTTCGCCATAATAAAAATAAATTTCACGTTAACTCCGTCGGCATGGCGACGTTTAACAAACCTAATCATTGTAAAAGGACGTCAAAACGAATAGTTCTCAATTTGCATAAAATGTATTTGGGCTTGTGAAGTTTTTCATTTAAATTTTAAATAAAAGTCCATTGCCGCGCGGCAGGGCGCATCCGCGCGCCGGTTGTAGGAACTTCGCCCGAAGTCGGCGGGTAATGAAGCTATACACGAGTTTCTGCACGATATAGTCCGCTTCATCGGACGCTTGCATTTTAAAATTTGGAGTACATTTCCAGTTTCGTGTATAAATAAAATTGGTATAGATAAGTACTTTATTGCCACTGGCGTGTTGGCAACATTAATTTTTATTCAGTTATTTTCATAATAATCCTATGGTAGTTATTACCTAGCAGCTAACTTAAAAAGTAGATAATTGTTTTACGTGTATAAAGTTGCTATAAGCGAATATTGTTATTTGCTATACTTTTGACATTTAAATACGTAATCAAAACAACACAAATTTACTGAATCCCGGCTCCATTGTTTATACATCCGAACCTTTGCAATTGTTGACGAAAGTTTACAACTCCGTTAAGGAGAACTATATTTTATATAACTTCGCTTGTAACATTCAAATCAATTCATAGTTTCCCTTTCCATTGAATATTAAAACTCCTTAACGACTGCGAGCAGGCTTTCCGAACTGAGCTTAAAATCAGCGCTGATGTAACAATGCACGCCACACTATTCCCTATTGCAATAGTTATAACGAGCGAAGTTGTATATAAAACAGATTATTAACCGACCGACTCAAAACACGACTAATGAAGTCGAAAACCGAATAAAGCTTACTGGGTGTTAGATTTGTTAGGATAATGAATGAAGTGGCAATGAGTCGATGGTATGATACGTATTCAATTTTGTATTTTGGGCTTGTTCACTTGTTGCTTTCTTAGGTTTATTCCATGGAGCAACTTTATAATTGTTCCATGGTTTATTCTACTGTCATCAATATGAACGCAGCCCTTTTTAAAGTAGGTGTTACATTAAACAAGTAATCAATTTACATGCCAGTCATCGCTTATTTATAGTTCATGCATAAAAAGCTCTAGGCTTAGTAAAATTCTGTTAGATCTTATTGTAGTCTTTCCAAAAACATGTCGATGTTCATAGATGAAAATGCGGTCACAATATAATACATATAATGTCACTAAGCACTTATACCTTAGAAATTATAAAGATAGGGATGTGAATTTCTGTCGTGCGTGTTCGGCTCGCCGCTCGCATGCTGACGACGAACTTCGTCGCGATTAAAATATTACTCAAGCTTACGGAATATATCGTGAATTACGAAATTTGTTATCACTTTAATTAAACGCCAAGTTTGTTGTTGGAATAATTTCTCCGAAGTATATCTTCACTGAATTAATGACTAAATAGGTATTTAAGTGTACTTAACATTAGGTTATTTATACTGATAACTAGCTTTTTTCCGCGGCTCCGCCCGCGTAAATACATATGTGTTATTCCAGAGCTTAACTACTACCATACCAAATTCCATCAAAATGTACGTTGAGTACTTTTTGCGTGAAAGTGTAACTAACATCCATCCATCCTCACAAACTTTCACATTTATAATAGTAGTAGGATTCAATTTAGCCTTCTAGTTATTCACATAAATCTAAAATAAAAAGACTTAGATATCGCATTTCCTGCATTTTTTTTCTACAACTGCATATTTCTGCAAGCAATAAACGTATTCAGATGTACCTACCTAATTAATGATGTAAGTATAACACACGTAAATATGTAGCTCGAAACTCCCAAGTTGTAACAATATTTTTATATAATAGAAATGTGTCGGCCGCCTCATGCTCCGCATTGTTCACATTGTTTCAAGTTTTACATCACAGCGTGAATTGGATCTTCTGAATGTGCTTTTATAAAATTGTTTTTCACAGATTACATTAGAAAAATATGTTTTTAATATACATTAAAAGTGTTAAAACAGTGCTGTTTATGCAGTTGAGTTGAATAAGCCTCTTTGGTTGTCTACAAAATTGTCGACAAAATTTTGTCAGCCCCAATGCTGCAGCTGTTTGACGTAAGGACTAAGATCCCCTAGTTGTAATCGTATATTACTCCTGCCTATTTTTACATCAACGTAACTATAGATACTCTCCAGAAAAAGAAATGTAGGTATACTACACAACTCGTCATTTATTTGTAAACGATGGACCAAACATTTGGGGTCATTAGAACCGCTGACGTGCTCGTAAGTGCACACGTTTTTGACAAATCTGTAGTGCGTGCGAATCTCAGGTCGCTTATTTTGCTATATAAATGACGTTGCCAGCTGTTTCCGGACTCCACTGATAGAGCGGATATTGGCCATTAAACAGACCCTTACGTCTCACTCGCACATTTGTTAATGCTAGAGTGTCATGATTCTACCTATCTTGCAGCTGGAACAGTATCTATCAATTAATGTATCATTGACTAGAACAATATTATTCATTACTAGGGTTCGATAATACTCAAGGAGTAAACCTAGGAACCCTTATAGTTTTGCTCTGTCCGTCCGTCTGTAATTATGAATATAAATGGATGAAATTTTGTACAGTTATAGGTTGTGTAAATGTGTATAGATCTCGGTTTTAGCATCATAAATAATAATAATTTTATATTTTAGGGGTGGCTCTCCATACATGTGAAGTGGGGATGAAAAATGTCTTTCATTCTACCCCATCGTGTGGGGTATCGTTGAATAGGTATTTTAAAATAAAGGTAAGGTATTATACATGACTTTTTTACAAAGTCAATCATTTTCGATTAATCGGCCTCCAAAGTGGTTTATAAGTTGGTCCCCCCCCCCCCTGGCATTTCTAAACTAAAGGATATATAAACTTGTAGGTTTCTATGCTGATAGATCGTGCTAAAAACTCTTTAGGAAAATTATTTTCAGTGAAATCGGCCAATAACTTTTAAAGTAATACAAAGAAAACCTACTGCGCGTTGATAGTCACGGAACCCTCCTTAGACATGTCCTGACATGCTCTTGGTTAGGTTATTGATTGTTTAAGCATCCTACAGGCAAATTACATATGGACCTTTTGCTTATGGTCTGTTTCACATTCTATTGATAAGTGTCAGATACTAGTTTGCATGTTGTCTCTGTCGTTGGATATAAAGCAAGCAGCGACAAAAACTTCAGAGTAAGCTATCCGACACTTATAAGGTGATTGTGAAATAGGCCCTTAGTGAATTTTATGCTTTATTCCGAAATATCTTTCCGTTTTATCCTCCTGAAAATTTGCTTAATTTAAAAAAAAAAACATTCCGACTTGTAGAGATTAATTTCCTCTTCATTTTTTAAATTTTCGAAGCTGTCAAAATGCTAGGGATCATATTTCTACGGACTCCCTAATTTTCTGATTTAAATAACCACTTTTTGTTGGGATCCTAATTTCAAAAGAAATGGAAATTTTATTATTGAGCATAAAAATTAATGAAATGGCTAAAGTAAATTAAGCATAAAAATATTTTCCCTTTTAATGAGGCAAGGCATCGCGTACTGAAAGAGTCATTATCTAATACTAGGGGGACCCGAAGGTGTTAAAAAGTAATGGTAATGTTTTATACAGTTTATATAATCGTTAAACTTTTTTATACCGGTCAAAATTATACAAAGGGTTCTGAAAGTAAAATAGGACCTTTTGAAAAATATGCATGGACAAAATATGGATTGCAACACTTTGATGTTGATTGAAACAAACCATTTCAGAGTGAATTTTAAAAGTTTGCGGGAGAATAAAGACATAAAGGAGACGAAGTTACTTTACATCTTGATCGCGCTTAACGTCTAAATTTTATCATCGCTTTTTCACATTTAGGGTATTTCGGAGAAAAGCTCATGCAAAAAGGCAGTAAATGTGAAGCTTTCGTAACCTTTTTGGACTCTTTTATTAGCAATTTAGTTTTTAATATGGACCTAATTTTATGTTTAGAATTTAATATCTTTAATAATGTTTAACTTAACTCTGTATATTTTGTGCGGCTAATGGGTTTACCCTGATTGTAGTTCTTGAATATTTTTTAACACTTTCATGGAAACTTTTGCATAATTAAGACTATTATTAATTTGTTCCGCGACTTGAATATTAAGTTGTTCTTATGGTATAATTTTCTTATAATCCTGTAATTTCTTAGTAAATATTTTAGTTTGCTGCTGGTACATATTTTTTAATGTCATTATTTCTTGTTTTCAGGTAAGTTGAGCCGAAGTCCAGGAAACCTAATTATGAGCAATGTCCAAATGACTGAGGTAAATTATAGTTTATAAAACCTAAAACACAATTTCCAGAAGAAGTAACTTTTTCTAACGTAGCAAACTAACGTAACGGATAAACTTTTTGTTTTAGGTCCACACGCAAGCGGCAAATACTGTGTGCAAATATTTTGGGCTGAAAATAAAAACAAACTATAACCTAGTTAATATTCCACTTGGAGAATATTTTAATTTATCCAATCGAATAAGCATTGATCATTTCTATCTGGAAATACATAAAATAACCTACTAATACAAAATAATCTACGGTTTACCTTTCATCCCCTCATTAGTACTGTGAAAAAAGGCGTCGGGGATAATTTGCGAATCTGACAATGTCGTCGGAATTCTCAGCGCTTATCTTCCGATTAATCGCATTTGTTCAATTGTCTATTTCAATAACCTAGTCCTTCAAATAATATTAGTGTAGGGACGAAATTTTGAATACAGAGATCTCAATAATTAATCTGTATCGTTTGTAGAGTAGGTATTTATTGTAATCTATAATAGCAGACAGACACGGCAATATAAAATACGTGTCTACTGCCTATTATTATAAAATTTATGAAATATGTAGCTTTTTCAAACTTTTAATCTATCTAGTCTCAGAAGCTTGGCTAATGGCCGATTTCTTCACTCGTAGTTATCCTACGATTAGAGTTATCCGTTAGTTAACGTGAGTTAACTGGAGATTTCGTTTTCTTTACACCAGTTTAAGAAATAACCCCCGAATATTTTTGTCCTAAGGATAAATATTGGGCTGACTTTATACCTGGCAGTTAACTTACTGATGTCAGTGTGTGCGTAAAAAACTCTACAGTGTAGAGTTTACATGGCACTGTACATGCTTGTACAACGATTCTTCGAAAGTCAAATATAAAATGAATAATATTTCCTTCCCACTTGTGAAAATTTTGATTGTTTTAAACAAATAGAGGTGAATATATTATATATATTAGGGTGTCCCAAAAAAACCGACAATTTTTTTTCAATCTCCTATGAAAATTTGTCGGATTTTTAAAAAAAAATAATGAAAAAAATAATAATTGAAAAAAACTTTAGATAATTTAGAGTAAACATATAATAAGTAACAAACTTTTATTATAACGGAGAAGTAGGTAGTAAATATTTTATATGTACATACATTAAATTTGGGTCTAGAGGACCCCTAGAGTAGGTATATAGCTCACAGTCACACATACATGACCATAGGATAGCTAACCCGTCGGTCTGTTGAAGACAACCATCGAAATTTTAACCCTGGAATAAGTATATCTGCCGAATAACAAACTCTAGTTTATCTCTCTCATGAAGAAATCGGCCATAAGCCTTACAATGTGTCAATGAAATGCTACCATATTTTTTCAGCATAGCAACTTGTCTTTTAAATATAAATTTGTATTGATTTGTTTTTACTTAGTTTTGTAATTAAAAGCTCTGGCACCACTCCTGTAGCTTTTATTATTTCAATTACTTTCTTAAGAGACGCAAATCAGGTCCTAATATTAAGATTTAAGGTTGCAAAATTATACAACGGACTGAATTGTTAATCGAGTCGAAAACCGTTAGAAATTAAAAGGTAATTTATACGTGACGTGCCTCGTCAGTTTATATTGAAACTTCTCTAGTACCGGGAAGAAATGTTCATTATTATATTTGTTTTCACCCTCCACAACATATTGCAACAACTAGCAATAAAAATATTTGCATGTAGGTATTACAATACATCTTTTTAGTCCTTTAAAAAATAAATGCTCATACGGATAATATTGTTAATCGTAGTGCTTCCAGCATTTAGTAAAGCTAAAAAAATGTTCACGCACAGTCATCCAAATCATTATATTATGTACGAATTGTCAAATAACTATACTTTTGTTGTGTGTTATCAAGAAAGCTCTCTTGTATATCACAGTATGAAACAAATAACTTTCATTTTGATTTAATTAGCATTCAATGATTTAATTAGTAAGAGCTTCTTGTTTTAACGACTACAGTTTGAACAAGACGTGTATAAATTCTTCCATTTTAATAAGTGTATTATGTAGAGTACTGATTATTACCGATATTACCGTACTAATGAATATAATACCCGTACGAGTTAGTTCTGCTTACATTTTTTTTTATATACAACTTAAATGGATTGCAAGCAAGTTAGCGCCGCTGAAAATATATTAGTAAAGTTATTATAACTTCGAGCGGGTTCTTAAGCTGAAGCCGAATATTTTTTCTTATCTTGAACATTTCTTACGCGAAACTCGTGTTTACCATAATTAAGATGTTGTAAGAATGTAATAACATCTCATTATATAAATAATAGGTAATCTTTTTATTATTAAGTAATCTGGACTTGGAATTTTATTGAAGAAATCTCTACCAACCACAAACGTAGATTTTTCTTCGCTCTGTAACGGAAGTCGGATTTTGTGGAGTAAACCTTTCCTTTCAGAGAATAGCGCAGTTTAATTAGAGCCGGTTCTTAATAACAATTTATCACTGCCGTATGCCTTTCAGTTAGTCTATGCACGTTTAACTCGTTTTTGTTTTGACTCCGCCTTAATCATTATAAGTCATTACTCAACAACATAGCTTGTTTCATATGACCAACAATTTGTAATGTTTGTCATGTTTATACGGAATAATGTCAATGCTTTAGAGTTTATATGTTTGTACAGTGCGGTAGTTACTACTAAACTATTATCAACTGAAAAAAAAACGATCACACAAAAATAAAAACTTCATTACAAAATCGTAAAGCACTTCTCGTTTTGCTCGGAATTGTAATTGTGGCTGTGAAAGTGATTTGACAATTAGCTGTTGGACACCTCGTGTGATTTGCATGTGTCCGGGCTCCGGCCGTCACAAACACCCCCACACACGCTGAATACAGTCCACGTTAACCGGACGCATTACATACAATACATCTATTTCAGTTAAAGGTTCTATAGTTATGACGTTTAAACAGGAAAACATTTCGAAATTTGTAAAGTTCATTTCTAAATCTCACAAAACTTAAGAAACTCGCTTTTTAGATTATGTATTTTCACAATTATATTTTTTCAGGTCTAGAGTTTAGCTCTAGACCTGAATCTCTAGCAGTCTTATTTCACGCCGCTTTTCAATTCCCAACGTACTTGAAAGTGTAATTATGTGACAGTATTTCTTATTATAATAAAAAGTGGTACACTGGAACAGCTTCGTGTGCTTAATGTCACAAGCCACCGCCGCCGTGCCTGGCACCGACCGAATTAATTATTTAACATCAGATTGCATGATATTTTAATGAAAATTTCGCTAATTTTACCACTGTTTTATGGTAGCTGAAAGCACATTACAACACGCTATGCATGTTTCGCAAACTAAGAACTCATCGTAGATACTTTTATTTACAACAAAAACTAACTTAACTTTTTTTTATTATTATTTGTTAAAAATATTTTTTTGTAAAATATCTAAAAACATCTAAACTTGTTTTAAATATCGAGACATCTCAAACGTTTATTTTTAATGTTTAATATAAATCTGCAGCGTCCGTTTTGCAGTCGAGCGACAGCTAATTTCATTTTATAAAAGTCCTCAGAATAATATGAGGAAGCGTCCCGAATCTTGTTTTTATACATTATTTATGCGTTGAGACATTTACATGAACATTATTGGACAACTTTCATAATATTTTGTCGTTATATGTAACATATTTTGTCTCGCTATAAACATAATGTCTTGTATATGTACATTTATTATCTATTACGTATATTTTATTCAAATCTTCAAAGGAATACGCTTCTTGTATCTTACAGTATTAATTAATGTTAGAAATGTAGAATAACAGTACCTAACTATTCTGAACTGAATATTAAAGGCGAATCTTACGCATAGGAAGAAATATGATAATTAGCAAGGCAAATTAATTTAGAAGCCTGCACTGGTTATGTAATAAATTATAGGATAATGACACATACCTCCCCACTTATTTCGTCCCTTTTGCATCTAATAAAGAATCTCAAAATAATATGCTACTAAGTTACGGTACCTATATATTTTGATGGCAGGCAATTCCCCCAACCAAAATTTTTTATCTTGACAGAGTTTAGGGGAAGTTTTCTTAAAAATTAATAGCAATCTACGTTGCGACTTGAAATATGCTGGGAGGATCACATTTAATGCGGTGTAAATGTAAATGTATTTAATGTAAATTTTACTTAATGAGGTAGTTGGTCCAAAAATCTAAGTAATAAAGTAACCATTGGTCTTTAAGTAATATTTGAGAACGAAATTTCTTTAACAAAATTTAAATAATATTTGAGATCAAAAGTTAATGAGCATCTAAAGGCGCAAACAGTAAAATTATATGAAAATTCATAAAACGTATGAACGTACACTCTTTAAAGACCGCTCCACTTCCAGCCGTACAGATAATACAGGTATAAATCAAATTGAAATTACATTTTCAAGCGTGCCGGTAAAAAAACGCATTAAGACCCACAAATATATGCATTAGCCTGTTACGTGACGTGTACGATGTTGCCAGCGGAAAATACTCGGCCATATACGGTGTTGCCGCTGAAAAATATGTTCATGTCCGCAATTCTCATGAATTTCAGCCGTCTATTTTTAAATTACGTTAACACGGAACGTTTGAAAATGGAACGTAATTATAGATGTTTGTAAACGTAGCTCGAATGTTATGTTTTAACTGAATCTAAATTGAGATCAACTGAATTTAGACTGTTAATTCGACGCCGCTTATATTTGCACGTGCAATTTTGGGTTCTTTAAACATTTTCCGTTAGGAAAATGTGTTTTTATTTTTATTTACGCGTAGCAAATTATTTTATTGTTAGGGAATGTGTTTAAATTAAAACATATAGTCGAATTGTAAACCTCCCCTGTTTGGAAGTCGGTTCAAATAACATACTAGCCCACCTACTAATAAAAACACAACTTACTTAAACGTTGTTGTGTTTGTCTGTCAAGTGACTTTTCCAACGTACCTATCAGACAAAGACAGCAACTGCTGAATAGCTGATCAGTCGTGTAAATATTATCTTATATATTATCTTTAGGGTTTAGATAAAGAGGCGACTTATTGTATGGAATACTTACATTATGTAATTTAACTTACGTAGCCTACGTAGTTGTATCGAATTCCTCTTAAAACATTACCAGACAATAGTACAATAGTATAATTTGGATCGTATTCTGTGCGGGTGTCAGTTTTAGTTGGGTACACGACGGGACGGGTGAAAAAGAATTCAGAGAATCGTGGTATATTTAGACGCGTGTACTTTCTAAATATCGTGTTACTAATTAGTGAGGTGAAAGGTGATGGATTATTTTACCTTTTATTCATTAATTTCGAGTAACTACACGAACCAAAACCAACTATTTTCCGAGTAAAATAGAGATAATATTGCTGTGATTAATCTTTGACTAGTTGGATATTATTATGAAGTCATGAAATTAAGTTATGATGTATCGACTAATTTATATTTTGAAGACATCAATTTATGCTCCCCATTGTCTGTTCGCCATGGCCTTAATGATTTGTTATAAACTAATGATTTATATATATATATATATATATATTATATTATATTATATTGTAATAATTACACACTTTTAACTACTGTTTCTAACTTAAACACAAATAATGATACAAAATTAATACATGCTAGCCGAAAATAACCTCATATCCTTACAACAACCATCGCATGACCACAATTCTAAGCCAAAATGTTCTTGAATTTCTCTGCTATTTCAATTGTGGTGGTTCCCCCCCAAACAATATTGGACCTTATCCTGAGGGTGTTACGTGTCAGATATGCTCGCGACGTGCCTGATTTACAACATCGTGAAAAACCTTTTGGGTTTCTGTAATCTGCTTCAGACCGATTCCAATTAATAGGGTCCCAATAGATCAACTATTGGACGTAGAAATTACTATTCTGGAAGTGCTAACAGTAAGAAGTTTTTGCAAGTTTAATTTCTTGTCTCTAAGGAGTTCTGTTGACACGGTCAGTCTGGTCAACGTTTTTATTGGTTTATTTTAAAAGTAAACAACGTTTTTCTGTGAACGTTTCGTCGTCGCATTTGATCGTATAGAACATTGATAATAATTAATATAATTGAAGTTAAAATATGAGCTTTAACGAACTATCTATTAGTTGTAAAAATAATTCATTATGTTACTACTTTATTCACTAAGTTTAGTTATCAGATAGATAAAAAAAACTCCTTACAAAATGTATAAAGGTAGCATGTTGTATCAACTACACCAGTACCTTAGGACCGTTTCCAGTTGGTCGAGAACATTCTCGAAGGCCCGACAACAATGGCGCGCAATTCGCCAATTGTCGGTGCCCGCCAAATCAAATGTTCTACACAAATTGGAGTTTCCCCTACCGACTCGTTTCGTTACTCACTCGAGAAATTGTGCTATTCAAACAAAAGGCCGTGGGATGACTTTTTAGACCGAATTATTGACGTTTAAATTGCGGAATAAAACTAGAAAAATCCCATAGTTAATAGACAATACTTAATTAAAGGCAGGAGGCTAATTCAAGTAGATACGTATTCGGACTTTAGGTCTCGATAAACCGCACCGGTTAAAAACATTACCTTTATCTCATTTCTATTTCGACCAATGACTTAGAGAAGTGGGAATCTATTACCTAAGTTTAGGATGTAGGTGTACACTGTGAGTATTACATTGTTTTATTAGGTATATTTTGTTTCCGATGTATTAAAAAAAACGGAATAAAATGGAAAGCACTATAGTAATGAGCAGTTTATAATAATTATCTCACCAGATACAGCGGCCCAACCTCAACGAACGAAACAATCAAATAAGTTACGAAAGACGAACAATGCACTAACAATAATCGCTATCAGGGCAATAATTTCACGCGAAGATAGTCCTTAGTGATAATGAATATTGCGTTGATAATGGCCTGCGCTATCTAATGGCCATTAGCTATTCGAGCGCCAGGCTTTGTCTGCGGAACGATTTATTATGCGGTCTTCAGCCATAATACATACTATGTCTCTAGATACAGCCCGCTGTTTATCTAATGACTACATAAATGTGTTCGGAATGGCAAACACATCAGTTATTATTCATTTTGCTTGTCGCTGTGAGCTGTCATTAATGTTTCATGTGCTATACCTACCCATTACCCACTCGCTAGCGGCTGTTTTATTTGTATAAAAATGTATTACGAGATATTATCAAGCTACGTTAGACATTAATATAAAGTAAATAATTTACAGTGATAATAAAATTAACACAACAGTATCATCTGTGCTGTATCAGAATGTTAGATGAATGTTAGTTGTAAATATGAAATAAGTTAAAAATTAATTTATTTATGCTACCTTTTAGAAATCGTTGGCTTTGATTAAATTGTAAGTCTTTTTAACGTTTACAAACAATGCATTTTGCTCGTCATTGCTGGAGGCAGTGTGTCGCAATACCGCATTGGTTTGAATCTAATTCGCAGTGATTCCCCATTCCGATGTCACACTACAGCCTAATGTAATACATCTGCAATATGTTCGATCCCAAATCTTAGGATTTGTTACGTAAAGATTGGAATCCTTAGAGAAAATAACTTTGAACACAGATTATTTTTCAAAGGCAATGTTACGAGTATGAACTGTAAACATTCAATCAGAAAAGACATGGAAAATACATTGAAATTTAAAAATCATTATTTATTTCTGTTCTGATTTTGAATAATGCCCTTACCTTAGTATTACTAGTAGACGGTAAATTTTTCACAAAAAAAGCTCTCCGCTTTATTTCCCCTTTATAAATCGTTTGGTTAGTGACACACACTGTTTTTGCATAATATGATGTATGTAGTTGCCTTTTAAGGTCCCGTGGCAGTCCGCAGTCAGTACGTCATTTCGCACACAGCCAGCGATCGAGCCGTCACGCCGCTCTAATGTATTACGGAGTTTGCATCCATCACTTGGATTGTAAATATAGGGTTGACAAACGTTACAAAACTATTATTAAAAATTTTAAATCGAGATGCAGATAAAATAACTTTATGCGTTTGTTATTAACATAAAGTTAAAAAATAGAATACGATACCCGTATGTATATACGAAATATATACATACGGCTTTCAATGTAGAAATCAAAAAATATAGAAACTTATCTCTTTAAAAACATTGTAAAACACGCAAATATACACAAAACTAGAATAACACTAGATTTCGTGTAACAAATACACATCACAAACGTTATTTTCCTTTCATGATAAAAATGAGAAAGCTCTTGCGAAATTAATGCTTTAAGATTATCTGTCCATTTTTATTATTTAATGTACTCGGCATAAAGATCATTATAAATTGCACAATGGTCTACTTACGTTGCGGCTGTTAAGAGCCCCGGACACCCCATATGGGAGTCGTTATATCACAAATGCTATATTAGATAGCTTTATCACCGCCAGTAATCTTATGTCCACTAAGTGTGAATGTGCTCTCGTTGTTTACTTCGAACCATTTATATACTTTATTACGATCTATTAATCCGTATTTTTAGCGAAGTATCCATAACCCGGAGGCTTATGGACTACGAAATACTTTGATTTGTTATATTTTAAAGGTCCATTTCGTTCCATGGTTATAATTATTATATAATAACACGAAGTAACTTTTATGGAATTATGAAATTGTTCAAAAAGCGCAAATATCGTAAAGTTGTTATTTAGTTAAATTATATATTAATATTAATAGGTAATCTGGCTTTACATGTGTTAAACGTGAAGTAAATGTTTATTAGGACTTTAAATTCAGTAGACGCATAATTCCTTCGCTCGAAAGCTAATCGCATTTACAAACAGCAACAAGAAATAAGAATGTCTTTATTAAACTAGGTTGAAACTTTTCTTAACAAGTTTTCAGTATTGTATGTAGGGACTTTTTAATGAGTTGGCAATTGTGTATTGGCAGATGTTTACCAAAAAACAAAAGGTTCTTTTGTTTCTGTTTAACACTTGTGTACCAGAAAGTTACTTTGATTAAATCTTCGTTTAGTTTTTCTTAAAACATAAATAGAAAAACCAATTCAAATGTTGTTAAGATTCTGAATTATATAAATGGGTAAATACAAAGGGGAAAATAACATAATACTTTTCGTAACTACAGCAAAAATTAATGAAAGCCATAGTGTGACTGCCACCCCTAGGTCATGTAGCTGTAGGTTGCAAACTGGCAACGTATCTAGCGCTAGACGGATAGGCCTCCAGTGATGTACTGTTCGGCTTTCGGACTTCTGGTGTCCGAACTCCGCTGTGGCACCTATATTGTCATTTAGTTACCTTTTAGCTGGTGCAAGACATCAGTAATCATCCGAAAAAAACTCTAACGAGACCTTTCTAGAACGAATAAATCGATACAAACTAATATTTAACACGACGCTTAGGTGTTTAATTGAACCGTTAAAGACATTAAAATTAGCTTTATCGCTTTATAATGTATCCTAAAAAGATAAGAATAATAAATAAGCTTTTCCTTAGATTAACATCACGACCATCTGTTGTTTAAAAGTTTGCTTAGTTAACTGTAAGAAACAAATAACGATCGACATTAAAATGCTAAAGTTGCCACTTGCCGTCATGAAAATAAAAATTTCATTACGGTTGGCGTCCTTCTTTACAAGTAAGATTAAATTAGATGTTAATATTTTCTTTGAGCAACTAGGAAAGTATCGTACAATTGTCTAACGATCCTTAAATTAAATCCTTAAATGCATTCTTGTATTTCTTTGTATGATATTTCTTTGTCGTCTGATGATACGTGTATTTTACCAAAAAGAATTTGTTGATTAAATATCCAAGCGTCTGTCGATATTGGAAATAGAAAACCGAATATACCAGAAACGCATCGAACAGAGCACGGGCGTTCACCTCGCAAATGTCTCCCCTAATACCAAACAAAACCAAAATATCCACCCTCACCCTAATTCAGTATCCCCTTACGAGACGCCCCACGCGTTGCCATGGCTACCAAACCCTTCAAAGTGCATTCGTGTTATAAAATTGATATAACGTTATATTCAACGTTCGGGCATTCTTTTCAATGTCGTTTTTCAATACTTATCTAAAACTTGATCTTCCGTTCCTATTGCGATAATATTTAATGCTTTGTGAAAATAGATAGTGGCCTGGCCATTTCAATATTTTAGCAACATTTGATACTATATTCCCGAATTCTTGTTACACTTTATATATATATATAATTAATATCGTTGAAAATTAAAATATGAATGCACATTATTGTCTCATGAAGATAAATAGAGCGTACAATAATAATATAATGGACGTGCATGATGCATTTCTTACTCGGCGCTAATGATAATAAATGATATAACCTTTAAAGCTGAATTTTGAACCAACGTTTTATTCTACTACTTACTGTATTTTGACAAACATTACCGGGGTACATGATATTTTTTTCCTACAAATCAAATTTCCAATTAAATTCAAAGAGTTTAAATAATCTACAAAATTAAAGTATTACATTAACATTTAATTCAACTTGTTTCAGGGATGCCGGTTTCCTGAAGATGGCCTCACGCACCCCGTCTCTTGAGTCGCTGCCCGGTGCCAACTCTATAGGTTCGCTGGAGCGAGGCTCCATATCACCGCTCACACTCAGCGGCTCCTCGCCTCCTGCGAGTGACTCCGCCGTATGTGACCTACGAGAATTCGACGGTCTCGACACAGTCTGCTCACTCTGCCGTGAAACCTTTAGTGACCCTAAAGTACTCAACTGCTTTCACACCTTCTGCCGAGGTTGCTTGGAAAGAGAACAAACACACCCTGACAAAGTCACTTGCGTGACTTGCCGAGTTGACAGTTTGTTGCCCGCAGCTGGTGTGCCCGGACTACTGACGAACCTTGTTATCGCGGCTGCTGTCGAACAAGACGCGGACTTATTGGCATCTTCGCGCCAATCGAACTCACCCTCGGCTAGGTGCACTGGCTGTAAATCCAAGGAATCAGACGCCGTAGCGCGCTGCGTTGATTGTGCAAACTTCCTGTGTCCCAACTGCGTTATGGCGCATCAATTCATGCATTGCTTTGAGGGGCATAGAGTGCTTACATTCACAGAACTGAAAGACGACAAAGGTATGCTGGGATCTACGATAACAACGAGTGGAGAAAAAACCGCGTTTTGTCCTAGGCACAAAAATGATATTTTAAAATATTACTGTCGCACATGTTCCGTGCCAGTTTGCAAGGAATGTACGATAATTGAACACCCAGCTGCTCTGCACGACTATGAACACCTTTCTGATGTTGGACCAAAACAATTGGAATTGATGCAACAATCTGTTGCTGAAGCCAAGACTCGTGCTACCGAAATTAGGCACGTCGTGAAAACTGTGGAACACGCCGCAGGAAAACTACAAGTACAGTATCACAAAGCTCAAAATGAAATCAATGACACCTTCCAATTCTACCGCTCTATGCTGGAAGAGCGTAAACAGGAATTATTAAAGGAACTTGAGAGCGTTTTTTCTGCAAAACAAATAGCTCTTTCAGTAGTCGGACAAAAAGCTCAAGAAACAGTAGACAAAATTTACCAAACCTGCGATTTTGTGGAAAGACTAACCAAATGTGCGAACATTGCCGAAATATTAATGTTTAAGAAACTTTTAGACACAAAATTACAATCTCTAATGAATACTAACCCCGAACAAAGCGTACAAACAGCTTGTGAACTAGAATTTGTTTCAAATTATCAAGCGATTCAAGTTGGTGTACGAAATACGTTTGGTTATGTACGTTCTAGCTCTGAAGCAAATGTGGGCCCGACTAAACAACCACCGATTGCCAGACCAACAAATGGGTCGCTTTTGAACGGTGGATCGTCATCAAGCAGCAGTAGCGTCAATGGTAGCTCAGGTAGCTTGAATGGTGGCATACATTTGCCTACTGGACTTAATAGTGTTCTTGATCGTCCTTATACTAATGGTTTACTTGGACATGCAAGCCAATCAACCTCACCTTTTGATTCGAATATAATTTCAAAAAGGTTCAATAGTCCAAGTACTCTGGGACCTTTCTCTACTGCCATTGGAGACATGAACCTAAACGGAATAAATTCTTACGAAAAATGGTCTAATGGTGGATGCGATTCACTTTTTCCTACAGCTGCTACCGATCCGTATGCTATGACAACAGCAGCACATACTGATCCCATTCTTGACTTGACCAATAAATTAATTTCAACTGCCATTTTCCCACCGAAGTCTCAGATTAAACGTCAAAAAATGATTTATCATTGTAAATTCGGCGAATTTGGTGTGATGGAGGGACAATTCACAGAACCTAGTGGAGTCGCCGTAAACGCTCAAAACGATATCATTGTTGCCGATACCAACAACCATAGAATACAAATATTTGATAAAGAAGGACGATTCAAATTTCAATTTGGTGAATGTGGTAAACGAGACGGACAGCTTTTATACCCGAATAGAGTTGCCGTTGTACGCACTTCCGGAGACATTATTGTCACTGAAAGATCACCTACACACCAAATTCAAATCTATAATCAATACGGTCAATTTGTTAGAAAATTCGGCGCCAATATTCTGCAGCATCCTCGTGGTGTTACCGTTGACAATAAAGGCCGTATAGTAGTCGTTGAATGTAAAGTAATGAGGGTCATTATTTTCGATCAAGTTGGCAACGTTTTACAAAAGTTCGGATGCTCCAAACACCTCGAATTTCCGAATGGTGTTGTTGTCAATGACAAACAAGAAATATTTATTAGCGACAATCGAGCACACTGCGTGAAAGTATTTAATTACGAAGGCATTTATCTGCGCCAAATAGGTGGCGAAGGTGTGACCAACTATCCCATCGGTGTGGGTATCAATGCGGCCGGTGAAATTCTTATCGCTGACAATCATAACAACTTTAACCTAACAATTTTTACGCAGGATGGCCAATTGGTGTCAGCTTTGGAAAGCAAAGTTAAACATGCTCAATGCTTTGATGTTGCACTAATGGATGACGGGTCTGTAGTACTGGCCAGCAAAGACTACCGGCTGTACATCTATCGTTATGTGCAAGTTCCGCCTATAGGCATGTGAGCCGCCCGATCGGAATATAGAAGATCGGAATGACCCACAATTTATAAGCCCAAAATTAACAATTTCAAGAAGTAGTTCAGTGGTGGTGTATATACAGTACACAGTGAAGTGACGAAACACGTGGATACGAACTAAACTTCCTAAATTTTGTATGTGCGAGTGATAAGTGCGGCTGTCTCGATGTGGTTAAATTATGTATAAAAATTCTATACACATACGGCGTGAGATCTCTAAATTAATAATTTCTAATCGAAACTGTAATGAAATTAGTTGTAGTATTGACATTGTTATATAAATAACTATTTAAAGCATAGAGATTATTCCTTCGGTTCGATCCAGTAAAGCAAAAGTTTCTCGATCCTTCTCATTTTTTTAACTATTTAATAATATTTTTTCATATCCCGCGTCGTTAAATTAGGGATGAATACTAAGGGCGTTTGTATTATTTAGCCCATTTGTTGGACCAATATTTTAACTATTATTACTTAAAATTGTTAGGCGTTAAGCGTGTGATTTTATCATAATAAGAGAGCATCGAGCGGTATTGTTGTTAGTTTTAAGATATTCTTCGGCACAATGGCACTTCCTGTTTTTAATTAGCACTTATTCTGTGTCGATGAAACCATGATTATGAAAGTAAGTAAGAAGTTGTTACATTATTATTAGGTAAGTGTTAAATTGATTGAGCTGATATGGACAATCCTGAGTTACTACTCCTTTAAATGTAGATACAAAATTTTAGGAAAATGTGATGTTAGGGGTTTTATCAATGACAAAGTTGACTGCGGCGTTTTTAGACACCTTCAGTGACAGGTCCTTTATGTAATGAAATAAATGAAAGGTCTGTTGTTGTAATGAAACCAAATAAATTACGGCATCACAAGGAGATGAGTGATCAAAAATGTTTTGTAGACCTCAGTCAGTTACATAAGAATTTTCCGTTAGGTCTTTTGACTAAAGTTAACTTTGAGTATTATAAAGCATTTTAGACTTACCAATAGCAATGGTTGTATTTTTTATTTTCGTATTCTCATAATCAGATAGTTGTTGAAATATTTTCCTTTCATCTCGACGTCATTACCGCCTAGTCACTGAGAGCCCACGGATCCATAAATTCCTCAATTTCGTTGTTTCTTTTTACAATTAGTATCATTTTGGTATATAATAATGTTATTCGTTTTTTATACAACTAAGAAGTTATTTGAATATTTTTAATAATAATAATTGGACACGTAGTAACTAGTAGAGCACTTTAGAAAATGGTCGTCTCGCTAGCGTTTTTAATGATTTGTTTATTTTGAGATTTTAGCTAATGTAGAGCGACATGCGAATGCGCGGATTTGTTTAGTCGCTTACTGGAGTATTATAGCTTCGCTCTGTATACAAAATAATTATACAATTTGTTATTCTGGTAAGATATTTTTGTACGGAACAGTTTTATTTTGTAGTAGTAGTATTATACGGTGCATGTGTAACGTTTACTTTATTTTTATATGCTATTATTTTTTTACATTATCCGTGTGTTTGAGTGTATTAGCAGAATTATTTTAGTTAGACTTTCATTAGTTTTGATTTTTAGTATTAATAGTGTTTTTTAGATTTTTTTTGGAATCTATGACAATTATAAGATCTGATTAGTCCCTCAACGAGGTGCCGATGATCTTTTCTTAATTTTTGATCTGGATAAGTTTATGCTTTAAGTTACGCTAATTTATGGTGATATTCCTGTTTATAAAAGTTTATTTTTATTTTATTATACCTTGAAAACACGTCGACAGATGATCGCAGCTATTTGCACTGTTCTTTCCTTACAATACCAGCGTAACAAGTGCCATAAGACCATGTTGTGATTTAGTAAGTGATATTTAGTATTGTAAATATGTACCATAATTTGATGAAGTAATAAATTAATTTCACTTTCAATTCTGTTGGGAGATAGGAAGTGATCCGTTATATTACTCTGTTTTTTTTGTTGTACTCCGTTTCTAGTTTATAATAGTGGATAATCTTCTCTTTTTACGTACACTGACCCTAGAGAAAGACTGTAACAGTTCTTGAATTACGCTTATATACAATTGTACATTTTGTTTGTCACCAGTGCTTATAGCGTGCCTATCATCTCGACGCGTCTTCGATTACACATTATCTACCATTAGATTAGGTGAAGTAGAATATATTCTTCCAAGTACTCTCAAATTTCAGTGATGAATCACCAATGAATTTATATTATAGACTTCTCTGTTCCTAGTAAATTTATGTAATCGTTCTTTAGATCGGCTGAAGAATTGTATTTCACTTAATCTACTGTGATAAAATTATTTTGTTGGATTACACTTAATTCTTAAAATCTTAATTTTCGTAGCCAACCTCAGGTTTATTTAAGCGAATTATTTTTTTCTGATATTTGCAATACGGTGATGGTACATCTCATATAATTCACTTTAAGAATCTGAGGTATGTGCGAGCATTGGAAATCACAGTTATCTAACAAACTTATCTCAGAGGTCGACTATTAAATAAAGCTTTTTAGTTAAAAATAAAACTTACCATTTTTCAGTAACTTAACGAAATGAAATATAATAAGTCCATAATTTTTTATTGATACTGAAGTTATTGATTGATTATGTACAAATTAAATATCTAATGAGATGTTTGATGTTTTAAGTCTGAGATATATTTTAAAGTCCAAACTTTTTCGTCACAAATTACAATACTAAGGTAATTTAATAATATATCCACGAATGAAATAGCTCTGTTTCAACTTACGCTTCTACTTAAAATACACGTATTATATTTATATTAAGTACCTATTGTAGTGTATCAAAATTTTATGTAAGAATATACAAATATTAACAACATTAATATTTTTTCGTGATTCTGTAGTCTTTTCAAATGCTGACATTCAGTTATATCCCATTATTTTATAATTTAATTAAAGCTAATTAAGTTTTTCAATTATTACTATTACGCATTAATTTCTCATATTATTTTAATATTTTTTTTGTTTTGCATAATATAATTTAATAATTTGTATGGAAAACGTTTCATTCTTAAAATTGCATTTCTGAATCATAAAGGACTGATAAATTGAAACATGTTTTGTCTTTAAATATATTTTGTCGATGTTTGTTGTTATAATTATTATATTTTTTTAATTATTTGTATAAACTATTGTTCTTTAAATTAATGTACGTCGTTTTGTTTTGAATTATTTTGTTGTATAATTGCTTTTTTATAATAATACCAGTTCATTGCAGTTATACTGTGTGTTTTATTTTATTTTTTTCCACAAAGCTTTCCGTTAAATCGCTTTTAATTAATTTAGTTCTTCTAAATTAGTTAGAACCGATGCTGCAGTAAATCGTTTGTGCTAATTAATCTTCTCATTGCCTAAACAGTTTGTGCCTTAAGCTAATCTTTCTAAACTACCCCCAATAATTTTTCTAGTAATATCAAATTCAATGATTTCTTAGCACAAATATTAGATAGATTATGAGTGTGCGTGTGTTATATGTATTCGGTACTCGTGTGTGTGTGCATTTTATGAGACTTCTTTTGAAACAGTTGGTGTTGGGGAACAAATGACGGCATGAAATTTGTAAGTATTGCTTTAGAGTTAATCGTTACACAGTTCAATTAAAGCACTTTAAATTTACTCCAATAAAATATAAATATCACAGTGCATTAGATATGGTAACCAAAGAATTAACGACAATTGATTTTGTTTGCACAAGCATGGGGGTTTCTACATCCAGTTCTTCAGTGGCTACGGCGGTAAACGACCACAACTTTTTCAAATAACATTTTTTAAACTACATATTCTTATGAATGTAGGCTATAAAACTACTTATAAGATCTATTTGTATTTTAAATGTAAGTAAAATTATCCCGAGGAAGCTTTACTTTTCTACAATATGGTAGACATATTAAATAGGATCTAAATGATCCTGTTTTTCATCTTTCCACAGCAGCACTGCTTTTAAGGTTACAAAAGGACGCTAACCACTATTTCCAAGTCAATTACTCTAGGGAACATTTTACTACTTACTAGCACTTACTAGTCTTATGTAAGCACGAGTTAGGCTTACGAAATCGTTTATAATTTTGTACTCAGCAATTTTCTTAAGGATAAAATTAAGGTTTACCACAATTATAATTTACGTCACATACGTCTTCAGAATTCAGTAAACATAAAATATCCGATCGATCAAACAGAGTGACTTCATTTAATTAATAATTCATCCGGCTTTAATCACATCCAATCAATGCTGCTGTTCTTTCATAATTCAAAGTTCTCCCCCTTGCCCTGTCTATATCGCTTCTGATCATTACTCATGTCTAACAATGGGGAAGGCCTAATATATTTTTGTTTTTCAAAAACAATTAATGTTCGGTTAGGTCTGGTTGTCTGCAATGATCATTGATGAAATTTCAAGCTTCGTAGCTAATCATGACAGTTACCTTAGATTTAAGACAATCTTCAGGAAGTGTGTAAAATTTATGTAAATATTAGGAAGTCTACGTTGTTAGCTAAGTTTCCTAGGATTAAGGAGTGCCGGGAAATGTAAAAGACGGTAGTGAACTAACGGGACGGATTGCAAAAGCATGTATTTTTATAATAGAAATTATGAGTCAACGATAGGTGTCTAATTTATATAAGATGTTGCCTAGAATCGAAACCATGTTATTAGAACGAGATTTTGGACATAGTTATCAAAAGTTCTGGTTTGTTAAAGATGATATCGGAATAGGACAGGTTTAGAATTGAAAGATTTGCCAGTAACCATATCGATATCTGTACTCTTAAAACATTGTTTGAAAATGAAAAAAAAAACAACAATTATTAGAATCACCTGTTATTGTATTCATCCTGGTAGAAAATATTGTATCAATGTTAGATTATCAGATGTATGTGGTTGACGATTTAGTCACTTTGATTATTTAGTAGAGGGTCGTTGAATTTTATAGAACATAACGGTACGTTTAATGTATTATTGGAATATTTGTAAATATCATTGTCGCTACTCCGTTCGGTTACAAGTTCTACTCGTTCAAGTACCTTCAGTGACGTCGTACGGTGTGTTTAGAAGAAATCGTGTCAATAAGTTCTGCGATCCAGATCCATCGGTAATTCGACAAACGTATTCACTGAAAGTACTTCAATGGCATACGCGATTAATTGCTCAGGAATTGTATAAGTTTTGTCATTGTATTTATAAATGATTTACGATATTTTGTATCATCGCTCCTAAGGAATTATATTAAGTGGCGATGTTGTATCATTGTTGAATTTCATTAATTCGCTATTTGATATATAATTTAGTGAATTATGCACAGAACGTTGGTGTTTCACTTAATTTTTGAGATATTTTTCTTGTATGTGATCGCATGCAATGATTTTACTACATTATGGACTGATGTTCGTTTTAAATATAAAAATTAATTCTCGGACAAAGCGATAAACGGAACAAGTATAAACGTATTTCGAACGCGTAACGAGTTCGGATGCGATACCTCTTCTGTTTACTCGCGGATTGTCGAAATTGTGATTGTTGTAATTTAAGGCGAAAGAAACAAAGCACATATGAGCACAAACCATCCATCCTCTAAGATTACTACGCTGAATGTTTTGATTAACTCACGTTTGAATTTATGATACATTTTATTGTAAAAAATAAATAAAAATATTTTACTATCGCTTATGTTAGTTGAGACGTTTGCAAATAATAGTATTTATTTTCTCAGTGACGATAATTTTTAAAAGTTTCGATGTAGGCTTATGCATAAAGGTTTTACTGTAAATTTAAGGTTAATGATATCATGTATACTCGTGATTCTGTGCTTTCGTTTCTCTATCATGGTTTTGTGGAGTTTATATTTTATTAACTATGGACTAGGCAACTAATCCTCTTCAAGTAGACTAACAAGGAGCAATTTATTTCTTGTCTACTTTAATTGTGTGAAGTAATATATACCCGGAAAGATTCCAAATGAAACTGAATAGACACTTAATGGTGTAGTTAATGACATATCAATGTAATATTGTAATTATATAAAAATATTTGGAGCGCGAGGGGAATGGTTAGTGAGGTAGTATACAATAATATGTATAACGTTCGACCTACTGACAATATGAGGGAAAGTCACATGTTAAAATTTAAAGGTTTAATAGGGAAATGTTTCACTAGAGGGAACTGGACATATCATCCACGTAGTGGTGACATATAGACTTTATCAATTAGTCCAAAATTGGTTTCGTTGATATATAAATTGTGAACGATTCGATGGTAATAATTTGGAATCTTTCTCATTGGAGCTAGTCGCCAAAGAATGCCGCTTCTAGATTAAATGTTAACCTAATATGTGTATGCACGTAAGTTTTAAAATTAAATTAGTTATACGATGCTTAAATTGTCCACACACAAATCGATTTTACACGTTTAATTAATGCCATCCTGCCAGAAGTTAAGACACAATGCTTATGATGAATTAAATTATATTAATATCCTACTTAGCGTACGGTTTAGTGTGTATTTTTAGAAATCGCATTGTCTATGTTAGATTAGTGGTTAAGACACTTTGAGCTTTGAACAGTCTGTCACCGATATTTTTTACGAGTGTATCGTTTGTAAAGCGGACGGTATGTCACGGCTCTATGTACACTATAAAGTAACGTAGTCTAAGACTTGTGTAACTTCACTCTTGACTAATGCTCTCGCACGGCAGTCGCATTCGACACAAACTGACACTATGCAATCTGTATTTGCACAAAGAGCTTCAACTGTATATAAGGCCAGTCATTAGATTAATGACATCTATATAAACTAAAAATAACTCAGTAAATTATATACTACTACTGAAACACCATTTTGCGCTGTGGCCTTATATTTGAAGGGATGTTTTATTCCTTTGATAAAAAATATGAAAACACAATTTGAATTTTGTACTTAAGTCTCTATGTTTCTCGGTTTGTTTACGTACAGAGTAATTAGTAAGTCGTAATGTTATCTCGTACTCGTGTAGTTCCCATACATAGGTTAGATGTTGCGGTAGTGTCTGTGTAGTATCGCTTTAACTACGTCTAGCGTGTATAAATTGTTGATTTCGATCTTGGACTCTTGCATATCCCCAACACTTTTGATATTGTTACCTACATTAGTTACTTCGAGACTGTTCAAAATGTACTCTATCGAGTTTTCTCTAATGGAAAGGGCTGTTTTAGCAGATATTTTTGATACATTAAGGATAATCGAAGGGAAACGATCGTGTATTGATAATCGATTTGTATCGATGACGTACTTCGGAGATTGCAGGCACCGGAGTACCGTTTCTGAAGTCCCTTGTCGGTCTTCGTTGGGTCGTTGGGTATCATCGTCTAGACTCTAGATGACCTGTTTTCTCATCTCTACTAAATAAGTGTGGAATAATTAATGTTACTGTAACGAAAAAATCATGTTGTTCTTATATGAAATGCGACGGTGTGCGCTAATAACTTGTTGTTTTTCATATATTCGTATTTCCTTTATTTTTTGTACTCTTTAGTGTTAAGATAATTATAAAATGAGAACTATTCAATGTTGATTACTCTAAAACCAATAATGTATGTGTTAAGGTTGATGTAATTAGTTTCCCCGAGAGCCTTACTAACGAAGCGCCTTTTCCTTAGACGGTTAATATTACCTGTTCCCTATTTCTTCATTATTAAAATGTACGAATGGTGTGTTCTGACATTGCGCGCAGTATCGTTACTGACCTACCACGCTCTATGCTAGCTTCCATAGCTAGCCCCCTGTGTCATAAGCGAGTTCTGCTCTGGACATCTGTGCTTATGCAGGGGGAACCTTTCTTTATCTGGCACTGACTGCGCAAAAATCTACGAGCGATATTGGTAATCTTTATTGCTGCTGTACTAAAGTACGCCTTTCATATCTTTGCAATAAAGGTATATTCTTAATTCAGATCACCATACAACCTCACGCATGATCTGATTTAGTTCAGGCCTAGCAATGATTTAAGGTAATTTTAAGGGTTTATCATTTCTTACTTAGAGTGTATGACTCAATTTTAAGACTGATCACAGAAAATAAAAAATATATAAAAAAGACAACTGTAATCCTGAATACTTGTTTTCAAAAATTAGGTAGTTTCCGTACGATCACAATAATAGTATCAGACGATGCAAATGTGTAGAGTAGCTATTTTGAAAATTGATAGCCAAATTCACAGTTTTGACATTCGTATCGCCGAATACTATTTACATTACTATTGGGTGATTTTATTTAAAATAATAACATTATAGCATTAACTAATCATCGGCCCGACAGAAAATAAATATCTGATTAACGATGGCAAGTTAAATTCACCAAAAACGTGTGTTTGAACGTGTTGATAAATGCATAAATTATTATTATTATCAACAACTATTCGTACAATAAACATCCAAAGTGGCGCGGTAACATTATACAATGTAAATGTAAATGTATTTATCGACACTTTTAAAACTACTTGTACAATAAAACACCCAATTTCATAAACACATCTTCTGTCGCTACCTTCTTGTCTTCTTTCTTAAAAAGACGATGGTAATTAGAGACGATGAACGACCGGTAAATAAACATGGTAATGTTAACTCCAAAAATGTTGACGTTGCTGTTGAAATTGAAGGATAAAATACTATTTGTTGCCAAAGTGTTGTTAGGGGTAAAGTGTAGTTATAAAATCGGTTGTCAAATGCATAAAATTGTTCTTGGATGGTACGATATTAAGAAGAGAGGTTGACAAATATTTCCAATGATATATTTTTTCATAATGAACTTGATTGCTAATCGATACTTAAGGTTTATATCTGTGTAGGAAATAAAATATCGTGTGGTAAAACATCATTGCCACGATTTCGTCTCTACTCGGTTTACAAAACATCTGCCACGAGAGGCAAATTGCAAACAAACCAACGGACAAATCGTGGCCAATGATTTAGTTGTTTAGTGTTCGTTACGTTAGATAATATTTCCGAGTTCTGAGGTCCTTCGAAATAAACAGGCTCACCTGTTTCCGTCTTCGCTGCACCTTCTTACACTTCAAACGGCCAAACCCACTCATTATATTATTTATTACCGACCGTTGCATTTATTACGATAATAAATAAAACTTTATTCACGGCGTTAAATTCTAACTTACTACTAATTATTTTATTATAATTATTTATGAAGCTAGTCAGTGAGTGTATATGTTAGTTTTATTGGTAGGTTATAAAAGTACGCTGAACTGTCGACACACTCGCCGGAACTTCTTCAGTCGGAGCCCGCGAGAGTTTCCCCGTTCCCAGTTTCTTGTTTCGTGAACAATTGTGACATATTGTGACACGGTACTTGCAATATCGTTTAATTATGTTTTCTCAAAGCTCTACGATGCTTTTCTCTCTAGTCACAAGTTTTGACGTTTCGAAATGTGTCTCATGCGCTGTCCCGTAGATAACAACTTTATGTAATTTTAGAAACGACATTTTGATTTAAATGTGGATTGAAAAACATTATGATTGGCTTTAAAATTTGTAAGATTTAAATAGTGATTGTGGTGGAAAGAAACCAAAAGACATTTTAGTTGCACATTATTCAATATAATTCCATGATTTGTTTTTTTTTTAGTTTAAAGTTATGAACGTGCATCTGTAACTAATATGCCACATACAAATTCTGTAACGATTTTATTAATTTTACGTACAAATACAGTACTTAAGGTAGTTTTGAGTTGGTATCACATATCTTCCTACGAAGTTGAATTTTTACCGTTTACTGTGTGTTTGTGCGTTTGTGTTTTTAAATATTTTATGAATTTTATGGGTGATATATCTGAGTTTATTTTCATTTTATATGACTAAAGAAGAGAACAGTTTTAGATCGAATATTCGTTTCACCCGGTGACGAGTTCTCGATCTGAAACTAAGCTGACTGTCACTTAAGTTAATTTTGTATTTTTCGTTCTGTAATTTATTAAAATTTCGGATTGATCTGTTTCACATTCCATATTTCGGAGTAAGATGTTTGTTATATGTTTAAGTGTGGGTTAAACAGCATCTCCGACTAACTTCCTCCGAGTTCGGGAGCTGAGCGCATCAATACTCTTAAGTATTTGTTATTCAAATAATTAAGTTAGCTCGTAAGAATTGATAAATAATATCTGATGATAAATTTACTTGTATGTTGTATTAAAACAATGAACACGAAATAAAGAAAGTGGTTTGAAATTTTTTGTGTTTTTTTTTTATATACCCAACACTTTATACATATAGTGAAGCAAGTACAGTCGAAGACATATTCGGTGTGCCCCTTTTAAATCTTATTGTAAAGTTAAAAGGTCGAAAAGTGGCACGCCGGGGATCTGGCGGCGACCGCACATAAGTAAAAGTTAAAGTTGACAGAATATTACAATAATCAGACAGAATAAAACGAAATATAATAAGTTGAGCAGTTTTAGAGACACAAGATATCAATCTTATTAGTATTGTCCAGACATTATGGGTATTGGAAAGTCCATAAGAAAATACTAGACTAATAATAATACGATACGACCTAAACAGTGAAAACCAGTCATGATATGACTTTGATATGATATGACATGATATTTTAGTACAAACTAAAATATCTTAAATATTCTAAAATTATATTTATAATATTTTATAATAGTAAATAATTACGTTGGCTACTACTAAAGGCCTTAGTAATCCAGTTTTTAAACGCGCACTGCTATCGATACCTTAAGAAAGAAAAAATGCTTGAAGAAGTGTGTATATAAGCCTCAATTAATGTTAAAACTTCGAAATCGAGAATCTCAGAAGTCAGTTACAGAAACAATGTTAAAATATGTTAATTCAATAATACTCCATCGCCGAAAATCTTATTAAATATAACATCTCGAATGTAAATCCGATCCGCGCAAAACAAAACATTATGGAATCAAACTTTCTTAATTTGAATAAAAATGACGATATATTATTTTTTTCATTTATTTTGGCAACAAACAGTCGTGGAATTTTATATGAAACGTTCATTTTTGTTTTTGAATATTTTGGTGGTTTATAATTAAACTAGATATTGCCCGCGACTTCGTGCACGCAAAAAGATTACGTACATTTTTTCGCGATTAAAAGTAGTCTATGTCCATCCCCGTGATTGTTGCATAATATAGTAATAATAAAAAGTAGAAATGTCAATGTCTTATTGACAGATGTCACAAGCACAGCCTATCTAGTTTAATTTAGTTAGCCAAAAGGCTATATATAGTGTAGACATATCTGTGTTAAGCATCTCTGTCATATGTACCAATGATATTTTTTGATATTAAGTTACGCGTCCCTCCCCATAATAAGCTTTTAGTAAGAGACAGAATACTGATACACAATCTTCCTTACTACGAGTACATCAAAATACTACCCTATCAAATGTAGGTGCATTGTCTAAATTTGACGTTGAAATTGACGTACTATCGGACTAGTTACCGCTTGTACAATATCGACGAAGTTCCTCTTCGACCAGTTTCTAAACATTTTCCTTTGCACAAGGATGTTTCAAAATATAGAAACACAAAGGAACTGACCGCACCGACGCGCTGTTTAGCGATTTTCATCTAATGCCTGGTCGGGCGGCAACTTGTTCGATAGTACATAGCATTATATGATTTATTATCTGAGGGTACCCACGTAGGGTCTACGCTACTACGCGCCTACGCGCCTCGTAGCCAGCATCTACGCCTCTACGCCGTAGTACGCTGCGCTAACAGCAATAATAATTTGGACTGTTGTATCACATTATTATTTTAAGCAAAAAATTAAACCGACTTCGAAAGTAAAAATACACAAAAAAGTATGAAATAAATCTTATATTCTAAATAACTCCCCTTTTAAATGCGGCTAAAATTTTAACTATTTTATATGTTTAGGCTGGTTATTATGAAGATTGTGTAGAGAAATAGTTAAAATTTTAGCTGCATTTAAAAGGGGAATTATTTAGAAAATAAGATTTATTTCATACTTTTTATGTGTTCTTACTTTGGAAGTCGGTTTAATTTTTTGTTTAAAAATAATGGTAGCTGTGAATGTTCAAAGAAATCGATATCGGTGTAAAAAACTATGAGAAACCTACATCAACATAATATCATGATGTGATGATGGTGGTGGTGGTGGTGGTGATGATTATTATTTAATAGTCAGTCAATTCAGTAAAATCAGTCGTAACATACATACACAAAAAAACATACACACGAATTGAGAACCTCCTCCTGTGTTTTGAAAGTCGGTTGGAAATAAGCTGTAATTGTCGCCATTTCCCGCCTGTTACACAAAGAGCTGATCTGACTGATGCCTAAATTTGCATAAAGGTAATGTGAGTAAATCGTAAGTATCCTCGCAAATTAATTTATAAGAGTAATTGTGTTAAAGTATATGATGCCACTTCTTTACCAGTGCTGAATATTGAAGCTACTGTTGTAGAAAAAGAACTCCGTGGCCTAGTGGGTAGACCGTTTGATTCGCACTAGAGAGAGTGTAGGTTCGATTACCAGGTTGTGGCGTGTACCAATGAGACATTTTCAGATCTCAAGTACATTATACGGACGCTCCAACGGTGAAGGAAAACATCGTGAGGAAACCCGCACACGTTTGGCCCCAGACATATTGACCAGTTATTGCTCTGGACTATGATGACTATGTTGTGAGAATGCCATATGTATTAGGGCAACCATACGACATTTAAAAAAATCGACTGTCCCCGGCACTACAGTATTTCAAGAGTGGTTACTTCGCTCGGAGAATACTGCATAAATCATCCAATAACAAACGAAAAGCCCTAAGTCTGTTGTATAAAATACAATTAAGACACTTTCTACATTTTTATGTTTAAATAATAAAAAATATGTAACGTAAAATGAGTACGAAGTCTAAAATTGAATCTCTATAAGCTGATATATGAAAAAAAAAAACAATTTGTCTAATAACTATCTAGTCCCTACGAAGGCCCTTTTTGATTCGTTTAACAGAAATCGCATTACAAGCCCTTTTCGTTATAAAAATCTAATAAAAACACAGATCTTATAGGAATAATATCGGCTCCATTTTCAGTTGCTTACTTGAGTTTAACAAAATATTAGTGCAGTGAGAAAATAAAGGCGTACGCGCGTCAAACATAAAATATTTTATGACTCCTTAAATTCTGTGCTCGAAATAGTGATGCACAAGATATATCATTTATATCGAAAAATACGAAGCATCGATGTATCTACGCTCCACAAAAAAAGTAGGCTTAGTACCTACAATTTTCTAAGTTAGTATTGAAAATGAACATGTAATAATAGGTATAACAAACATAAATGTAACTAATGGTAAATAGATTAATAAAACTAAAACATTATTTGATTGAACTCGACGTATCACTCTTCAAATGATAAGCAAAATTTACAAACATCCTTAAATTATTATTACTGGTGCCTAACTTAGTAAAGTTTATTTATCATAATATTAAAAAAGCTATTAAATCCGTCACATGTTCCATTATTAAGATAAAATAAAGGTAATAAAATGAAGAACAGTTGTTTGTTTGTCTTGCCGCGTAAGATAACTTTATTACCAACGAAAAGTAATCGCATTACTTTCGTTATTATTGTTGTTCAACTAGTTAGGAATAAACCTAATAAATTACATTGGAACTCAGTCTTAGGATAAAGTTATTATATGTGACGTATCACGTAGGCAATGTTCCAACATTTCATTAGTCAATGTTCGCCGACTATATGACTTAATGATGTGATGAATGGGCAAAAAAAGTTTAAATAGACAATTAGAAATTAGTAGAAATTCCGAAGACATAGTTTTATGTACGATTTATTTTGGTAAGGATGTAGATATGTGATAAAATTTAACTAACCCCCGAACTATCAAGCAGTGAGCGAGCTGATGACGATTGATAATTAATTATAGCTATGAACACTCTCGAACATATCAGCTTTCAAATAAAAAAAACTAGATCAAAATGGGTTCATCCATTTAAGAGCTACGATGCAACGGGCAGACACAGGCACACAGACAGACAGACACGTCAAACTTATAACACCCTTCTGTTTTCGTCGGGGTTAAAAATTAAATTAAATTATAAATCGACTCGATAGGGGAGCATCACTAAAATTAAACGTTTTGAAAACGAAACTCTCTATGTCTCGCGCCGCGCCGCAATAGACGTAACGCCGACTCGAAAATTCATGACCGCCCGTTTGTAGCGCAACTTCTGTGCCTTAAAGGGAATATGTACGTGGAAGTTAGAATGTTGCTCAAATAAGAAATATTTACATTTAAATTTATTTGCAGACTTTCAATGCCTCTATAATATCTTGTTCGTACGTATGAGGCTTAAAATATTTTGTAAACACTTGCAAAATGCAGATATGAATTATGAAGTAGCTAAAATAATGTACGCGAAGAATGTGTACTTAATACTAAGGCAACAGCCCTTGACCTTGTACGCTAAAAAGAAATCTCGCAGGAACTGTACACTTTGCAGCGACAAAAAGTAGTGTGTTTATTCAGTCTAAACTACCATTATACCAAATTTCATTATATACCAAATTGAATAAATCCGTTGAGTAGTTATTGCGTGAAAGAGTACAAACATCCAAATATCCATACATACAAACTTTCAATTTCATATAATAGGTCAATTCACATATGAAATTGGCATTTTGTAAAGGAGGAACATAAAGTAAATTTTTTTAAACATAATGTATTTATTTACTCAAAGTATATACCATTGCTATCTATGCACTTTTGCCATCTCATAGGTAGTTCATTGATTCCTTTACTAAGAAAACCATTCGGACAGGAATCAATAAAATCTTTGAAGGTGCTTTGGGCTGCCCCATCGGAGTTGAATTTTTTCCCTTGCAAGAAGTTATCCAAATTTCCAAAAATCTGTTGGAGCAAGGTGCGGGGAGTACGGTGGATGTCTTAGACATTCCAATTGAAGCTCCTCTAATTTGGTAGCTGTCTTTTGTGCAGTGTGTGGTCTAGCGTTGTCCTGAAGCAGCGGCCTAGACCGAATGATCAACCTCGGTTGTTTAGGAGCTAGCTTTTCTATCATGATTTGCAGTTGCTGGCAATAGACATCTGCCGTAATCGTCTGGCCAGATTTAAGAAAGCTTTAGTGAACGACACCGGCACTAGTCCACCAAACGCTCACAAGTAACTTTTTTGAGTCAATTTTCGCTTGGGGCAGGCTTCGATTGGTTCGCCAGGATCCAGCCATTGCGATGAGCGTTTCAGATTATCGTACAGGATCCACTTTTCATCACAGGTAATGATTCGATTTAAAATCCCTTCATTATTGTGCCGGTTGAGTAATGTAACGCAGCAGTCGACGCGCATTTGTCGGTTTTCTGCACTCAATTTATGAGGTACCCACCTTTTCACCTTCCCAATTTGCTTCAAGTGGATTAAAACAGTTTTATCACTAACACCGCAGCCTGAAGCTAACTCGGCCGTAGTTTGCGATGGATCCGCTTTCACAATAGCCTTCAATTCTTCATTATCAACATTAGTCTCCGGCCGTCCACGGGGCTTGTTCTGCAGGTCGAAATTTCCAGAACAAAAATGTTGGAACCAAAAACACATTGTTTTTTCTTTTGCGACACCGCCGCCATACACATCATTAATCATTCGAGCCGTTTCTGCAGCACTGGTGCCACGGTGGAACTCGTACTCGAAAATAATACATTTTACAAACAGAGTGACGCAAAGAAAAAACTAAAAGAGGAAAAAACAAATGAATTACGGTTTTCGAAACACAAATGCATGAGTAAATAGCGGTATAAATTTGAAATTGGAATTCCTAACCAAAGAAGATATATTTGAGATCAAATTGGCCAGTACGACAAAACGCCAATTTCATATGTAAGGACCTAATATTTTCATACTAGTGAGGCTCCGACTACAGTAACCGGAGTTAAAAACTTCAGGTACTATCGAACAAGTTGCCGCTCGACGAATCGCTTAACAGCGCCGATGACTCTTTCGCACGCACGCATACTCACGTGTTTATGCGGACTTCAACCACGGCTGCAGTCGATGCGATCACTTCATTTGTGCTTAAATATTTTGTGGCGACCTAGTGCAAAGAAAAATGTTTGAGCAGGAACTTTGTCGATATTGTACCTACTTATGTCATAGGTGCTGAATGCTATTAATACCATAGGGCCTTTACGCACACGCCGCAGCTACTTCTATATGGATTTCACCTGTAGCACAGCGGAAAAGAATGATATATTTAAATCCTAGTGCAGCGGCGCCGCGAGAGCTGCGGCCTGCGGCGCGTGTGTAAGCTAGTATTATTATTTAAGAAACCGGTCAAGTCTGACTGTGACCCGCGAATGATGGGTGCCGTACCATTATCTATGCAACTATTAGTACTAATATTGAGCACCAGTGATAATATCGAGCAAATAAAATCGAAATAAAAACGTTATTTACGTTTGTTGTATGGGAAATATTTATTTCATTCTATTTTATTGTTAAAGCGAAATCAGAAATACACCTTCTGTGAAAATTTCAGATATCTAGCTATTACAGTTCACGAGATACAGCCTGGTGACCCGTGACAGACAGACGGATGGATGGAGTCCAAGTAATAGGGTCCCCTTTGCCCTTTGGGTACGGGACCCTACAAAGCAATACCTATTTACTAATTGATATATCTTCTCCCCGATATAGCTAATTTTGGTCTTGAAATAATTGTGGAAGTTCGGGAATGGTTTAAACGATGTGAAATTATAATATTAGAAAAAATTGTGGCATAAATACTAAAAACGATGATTGAATTTTCCCATATTAATTCTAAACTGTGTTCAATTTGTCACTTGACTGTCAAATATTTGTAGATGCATTCATCAGTTTCCTGTTTGGTTGTTGTAGTTATTTATTTAGTTAAGACAGAAGAACGTGTGTCGGGACAGCTAGTTGATAATAAAATAATGCATATGTAAATTGCAGTGATTGTTCGAAATCCCGACAAAAGTACACCCTTTTTGCGACGATTGCTCTTTATTTCGATTCGATTGAATGTACAAAAGTGCCCAATCTACTCTGTCCGTCGCCATATAAAAATTGGAGACATAAATACAATTTCATTAGTGGTGATGTCCGAGCGAGTGTCCGCCCGCGGTGTCTGCCCGCCAGGGGGACATCACAGGGGGACAGCGGGGCGGGTCCCCTTGCGGAGTTCCCCTGGGGAAAACTATCGATCCCTCGCAACCCCTGCCATGTCTGCCTTGTCGTGCTAGTTGCGGCTAATTCAATATATGCGCTGGATATTCGCACAATGTCACATCACTAAATCGTGTAACAACTTAACAAGTGAGCGCACAATTGCAATAATAGTTGATTGCTGGCACTTAACGAGCATAGTGCATACCTACTGTAAAATATATAAAACAAACTAGCTAATCCAGCAAACGTTGTTTTGCCATTTTATGTATTTTTAATACCGCATCATATAAAAAGAAAAAATAATACGATACGATAGATTACGACCGATTCTAAGACCTAACGAATATGCAAAAATTTTCATAACAGTCGGTCAAGCCGTTTCGGAGGAGTGTGTCCCGAACACCCATGAAATGGGAACAAACAGGAATAATCGGCAATGTGGTCTTTGGCCAAGACTTAGTTACAAGTATGTGTCACTTAACCTAGAAAAAAAAAATGTATGTCACTTGTTGCCCCAAGTAACATATTATTTATTCGTATTCATATAACACGAGAATTATATATATAAAACATATTGTATCTTACTCCTATAATTTATAGTTAGAACGCAGCTTTATGGGTTCGAAGATCAAGAATTAAATATTATAAAAAACCCTAAGTAGGTTGTACAACAATATCTAAAAGCATTTAAAATATTGAACGCGATTCTCGCTTGCTTACAATCACATAATACGCGACGAGTGACGGCATCATCTGAAATATTTTAAAACCAGAATACAATCGGATTAAACCGTGCACAGACCGTGGCCGGATCCGTGGTAGCCTGGACGGTTCGGGTGGGCGGACAGTTAATCGAATTAAGATCATCCGCCCAAAGAATCTTCGCGAATGTCTAACGGATTTATTAGTGAATTAGACTGTGAAAGATTGTATTTCATGAAAGACACAAATATTTTATATTTCCAGTTCGTATTCCACGTGGCCGCAAATTAATTTCGAGCCCGACAAGAGGTGTTTGTGATGACTGATTTTAAGGTATTTTTTTATTGATGATAATAACGCCAATATCGAAACGGTCACTATTCATCGTAAACGACTATTCATCGTAAACGACTCACCCTCTATTTAACTTACGGATACTCTTACTAAATAAAACGTATTGGTAAAGAAAATAAAATCTAAAAATGGAGTCACGAGAAATAATAAAATCGTATGTATTTAGACCCTGAAGATTAATATTGCTTTTAAATAAATATTATTATGCTACCTTATCGCATAATGTGAAAAATCTCAATTCATATAAAATATTAAATAATAGTGCCATAGATAAAAGAAATTGAAAATGAATATTAGTTCAGGAAATGCGGAAATGCATTCATTTACATCGCTTCTGTTCTATTTCATCTTATAAAGTAGAATAGCAACTTGTTGTAAATATATAATACCAGTCAGCGAGTTTTGAAACTAGATATTGTAATATTACGTTTGGTTATATAAAATTACTTTTAAATGTTTGACATATTAACTGAGAGAGTTTTTGTAGGTACCATTTGTGTTTAGAAAAATACATCTATACAAAATAACCTAATAGAGCTAGAACTCGGCGTCGAAAAATGAGGTTATCGGGAACAAGCATTAGACCACTGCAGATCGCTAGGGGCCCAAAAGTTTGATATAAAACCGCCGGTCTGGCAGATTTTTTTTATTGACCAAAATGTGTGAAGATTTTTTGAGTAAAAAAAAGTCATAAGGAACAAGATAACTGTTGTGAAACACGGCTACGCGCCAACTAGAAAACGATAAAAATGCAAGTCTGGCAGTCCTACTCTTGACCAGTTTCCAGCCAGACCGCCCTGTATGTGTAAGAATTAAAAATAAAGAGTAATTTGCACTTAATGAAGCGTGATTGTAATAGATTTGTATGTATATCCCTTAGCGATCTGCAGTGGTCCAATGCTTGTTCTCGATGACCTCCTTTTGCGACGCCGAGCTCTAGCTCTATAACCAAGAGCTTGTACTTCAAAAGTTATCGTCCGATTTCGCTCAAAATAATTTTCCTAAAAAGTTATAAGTGTGATCTATCAGTTTGGAAACTTACAAGATCATCTATCTCCTACAGTTTAGAAATGCCGGGGGGGGGGGGGGGGGGGGGGGGCAACTTATAAACCACTTTGGAGGCCGATTACTCAAAAAAGGGTTGTAAAAAAGTCATGTATGAAACCTTGCCTTTATTTTAAAATACCTATTCAACGATACCCCACACGATGGGATAGAATAAAAAAATATATTTTTCATCCCCACTATGTACGGAGAATGGAGAGCCACCCTTAAAATATAAAATTATTATTATTTTATGATGTCAAACCGAGATCTACATACATTTTATAACTAAAGCAAATTTCATGCATTTATATTCATAATTACAGAAGCTTCCTAGAGCGGACATATAGACAGACAGACAGTCGGACGGACAGAGCGAAACTATAAGGGAAAGTAAGTAACTTAAGTATTACGGAACCCTAAAAATAAAAGCTGGGAAATGATTTCAGCACATCATACTTGGTGAAATAAAATAAATAAATAAACTCGTACTAGATATACAGGTGACCTGAAATTCGATACATTCCTTTGAAAGACAGAAAGTAGACCTCATTCAGTAATATTTTTCATGGCATCCCCTATCCGAAAGTTGATATTTACAAAGTTATTGAAATTTCAAAAATTTTTTCTTTATTTTCGACTTTTTGACTTTGACATGACGTATTTTTAAAAATGTTTGTCTTTTTAGTGACTTTTTTATGTATTTTAACCGTCAATGAGTCAAATATTATTTTTAAGGAATAAATAGGGTCAAACTAAGCGAGAATTTTTCATTATGAGACATGAAACAGAATTTTCTTTTAAGAAAAATGCACATTTTTCTTAAAAACAGGTGATTTTCTTAAAAAAATGTATGATACAATGCGTACAAATACCTTAAATAACTTTCTTACCTCATAAGCTTCCAAAAAAGGTACAAATATGTACATAAAAATATGAACATGTAATAAACAAAGACAAAACAATCATCAGGTAACGTTATCTCAAGAATTACTCTACCTGAGGTGACCTTTTTTTTCAATTGTTTCCTTTGTTCAAACTTCGGGATGTTTCGGCTACTGTCGTCGCGGCCCTTTGTCAATGAGTTACCGACTGGCTTAGAGAGCAAATTTAGTAGCTAATATTAGTTTTAAGTCAACTATTGCCGTGTACGGACGTATTGTTGCTTTAAACTACACCCTTACTTCTACTTGTGATTTTTTTGTATCGCGATGGCTGCTTTTGAGTACGATAAATACGCTGACATCTTGTTTTATTACAGACTTTGTAACGGTAATGCTGCTGCTGCACGAAGAACATACGTTGAACGTTTTCCGAATCGACGATTGCCAAACGTTAGAGTGTTTTCAACAACATTTCGACGAATTCGGGAAAGCGGCCGTGTTGATAGAAGACGTGGCGATTCAGGCAGACCTCGTTTGTATGCTCCAGAAGAGGAAGAAGAAATTTTAACACTTTTTCAAAATGATCCTTCTATTTCTACAAGAGCGGCAGCTAGAAGACTTGGATTGAGTCAATGGAAGGTGTGGTTTACAGTACACACAGCGCGTCTACATCCATTTCACTACACACCTGTCCAAGCGTTGGAAGAGGGAGACCCGGTTAGAAGAATGGAATTCTGCCGTTTTATGATAAATGCAGACATTGAGTATCGCAATTTCTTCTCAAGAATATTGTGGACGGATGAATCGAAATTTGACCGTGACGGGATAAACAATTTCCACAACACATATTACTGGGCACCAAAAGGAGAAAACCCCAGGATGAAAAAAGAAAGGGCCCATCAAACCAGATTCAGTCTAAATGTCTGGATGGGTATAATTAATAATAATTTAGTTGGACCTCATTTTTTGCCTCAAAATTTAAATGGTGAAATGTACGAACATTTCCTAAGAGAGGAGATTACTGGTTTAATGGAAGATGTGCCAATAGCAACTCGTCGTAATATGATTTTCCAGCATGATGGTTGCCCGGCCCACTTCCGCCTCGCCGTACGCCAGTGGCTAGACCAAACTTACCCACATCGCTGGATAGGTCGAGGCGGGTCAATTCCTTGGCCAGCACGGTGTCCCGATTTGACCCCGTGTGATTTTTATCTTTGGGGTCATATGAAGTCTTTGGTGTATACTACACCCATAACTACTGTAGAGGAGCTCAGAAGCCGCATAAGAAATGCAGCAGAAGAAATCAAAACTAATCAAAACAGAGGTACGGAGAAGACTACGGGCCTGTATCAGAAACAGAGGTTCACATTTTGAACAAGACCTAAAGTAGAATATTTATTATTAAATTTAATTAAACATTAATGTTTTTTAAACACAATAAACGTCATTAAATTCAAGTTTTTCCTTTTATTTTAACCTTATCGCAAATAAATCGATTTAGACATTATTTCATTTTACTTCTAATATATTTACTACAACGTCATATTTTTATGTAGACATTTGCACCTTTTTGGAAAGCTAATGAGATAAGGAAGTTATTTAGAATATTTGTACGCATTGTATCATACATTTTTTTAAGAAAATCACCTTTTTTAAGAAAAATGTGCATTTTTCTTAAAAGAAAATTCTGTTTCATGTCTCATAATGAAAAATTCTTGCTTAGTTTGTCCCTATTTATTCCTTAAAAATAATATTTGACTCATTGATGGTTAAAATACATAAAAAAATCACTAAAAAGACAAACATTTTTAAAAATACGTCATGTCAAAGTCAAAAAAAAAGAAAATTTTTTTGAAATTTCAATAACTTTGTAAATATCAACTTTCGGATAGGGGATGCATGAAAAATATTACTGTAAATGAGGTCTACTTTCTGTCTTTCAAAGGAATGTATCGAATTTCAGGTCACCCTATATACTACACACATTCGTCTTCATATAAATAATGACAGTAACGTGCCGACTTGATTTCCCAGCAATTCCCTTAAGGGCAAATTAAATTTAAGTTCAAGGTTGGAATGACATCTAATCTCTTAAATATCCAGTTATTTAAGTGGAGTGTTTCCCCAAGCCACTGCAAATTGCGAAACTTTTTGTTATAGTACCTTCCCCTATAGCCTTTAAAAGGGTATCAGAGCCCTCACGCAATGGCAATAGTTCAATGCGTTCTTGTGAGGGTGAAAATATCAGAAATGATCACATCAGCAAATGTAAGGTCCAATGGTTTTCTTATAGCGCAGTAGATAATATATAACATTCCTGAGGGTTTTTGGGTTTTAGATTAATTTTATTTTCTTGTACTTAGTTTCAAATTTGCTACAGATTTTTGAAGAAGGATATAAATTGTTGCGGCTACTTTGCAATACGTTTCTTAAAAAATACGGAAATTTTAATGTTAAAATTAATGTTTAAGCTTTCATTCATGCTTAATCTATTTACTGAATATATTATAAAAATGATAAAAATAGCTTATGCTTCATACAATTATATAAAACGTAATTTATGCTTGAAAATTCTAAAGAAAGAAAATTCAATAATATTAAATGAATGAATGAATGGGATGAATGGGATAAATGGATGTAATTATAAATGTAATTAGATTGCAAGAGTGTTTAAATGATTGCAATTCTTGTTGCTTTTTTACCCTCTGGACAAGCCTAAGTGGCTTATGGAGCATACAATCAATCAATATTGTATGTTTTATGCTAATAATAAATAAATAAAAATCGTTTTATTTGTAAATTAAAATTTAAAGAAAACATAACGACCATGCTCGTGGCGGTAAAGCGTATTATATAATGTGAACTGTATCACTACCGTTATCGTTTTGTGTCCGAGTCCCATTCAAAATCACAGGACTGAAAATCTCATTTCGTACTATGTTAACTTATTCAACTTAGTCAAGCACCTCACGCAGTCGTACGGGAAAACTTCCCTTCTATCAGCCAGCACTACGAGAAAGTCGAGAAGGTGGCAAAAAGCGACACAAACCATGTGTGTCTTGTGTCTCCTATACAGCTAAGGTAAATTTAACACGATATAATTGATGACGGTAACGTTAATATCGTTTTATTGCTATTTTTTTCCAATTTGTTTAGGTATTTTAAAAAACCAGAGCTACCTGAGCTCTCCACTCTACTTCACATAGTTACAGACTACATTATGTTTTAGTATCAACGGACAACGACTGGACGGTTCCAAAATTTTATAAATATAGTTGAGGGTATCCGTATTATAAATCTGCTAACCATTCCTTTTAAACCTTTCCCTCCCGCACCCCTCTGAAGTGAACATATATAAAAGCCGTACGCTTCGCGCCGGGCGTAGAGTGTCGTATCCAATTTTGTCAAAAAATAACCACCGCGCCGCGCTAGAAAATAAGAAATTTGTGGGAAGTTAACCGTTACAACAAAGGAAGATACGAAGGCAGTAAGGAGGTCTCCTCAAAGTATCTGGACCGCAGAACAAGAGGTTAGTGTTCACTGAATCCTTCCAAATATCAAATTTCCCTTATACAGTCCATTCAGCTACGTAGATTCAAGATCTACCAACGATGATGAAATCACATACATAAATTGCCACCAGCTCCCTAGCTATAGTAGTGTCAAGTGAAGCTTTTAGATATCTTCCAGACCCTCTTATCATAGCAAATTCTGTTGAAGGGCTGATCGCCAGCAAACGTCACATAATTGCACATGGCTGGCCTGTCCAGTGTACTATAGATATATAGTCCTATGGATAGTCCTATAGATAGTCCTATAGATATCCTATAGATAGTCCTATAGATATATAAGTACTGAAAATGTGATTAATATTGGTTTTGTTGAGTCCGATTCATCTATATACTAATACAATTATAAAGAAGAAAGATTTTTTTGTTTGCATCGAACAAGCTCTGAAACTACTAGACCGATGCAATTTGGCACAGATTTAGAGTAGACCACGGCGAAGAACATAGGCGTCTTTTATAACGGCAAAATATACGGTTCCCGCGGTATTTCCATTTGCGCTCACGAAGTCGCTGGCAAAATCTAAAAATGACAAAATCTGAGACATGAGACAAGGTAGGTAGGTACATTCATTCAAAATCTTATTAAAAGATCGAAAAGTAAAATAAAATTGTATATTTGATATTTATTGGAAAATAAATATTTTTTATATAAATAAATATTTAATATTGACTAGGGCATGTTATATTGAATAACGAGGTCGTGCTCGTTTCATTAACTTCACTAATTGAGTTTTTTTTTACATCGATGACTAACGAAATCGCGATAATTATTTTTTACGTAACGTTGTTGTGTTCCACCGAGCTCTTTTTACTTTAGTATTCATATTTATTGGTACCTGCTTTATATGTCAAAAGTTTATACTAGACCCATCCATTTGATACTAAACTTCACCCATATAATTGTACCTACAAATTGAAATGAAAACTTGCATATATTTTTTAGAAATACAAAGGTTTCCAGTAGGTATATAATAATAGGTACGTATGTGATTTGGATGTGAGATTACACATTCAAAGAAAAGTCGCATAAAATACAGTAGAGGAAAAGTATTACAAAGTTAGAAGACATCTCAAAATTTAATAAACACCTGACTGAAATGTTGGACACAGCACCAAATAAATCTGCTCAAACTTACTACGACAATATTATCAACTCAATCAACAGAAGTCAATCAACCCAAAACAAAAATAAAACAAATATTTCTCATAAACTTCTATCAGAGCGCACACTACAACTAATGAAAAGACGAAGAGAACTGCAAAGTATAAAAAAGCGATAAAGAGCGATAAAAAACGAGATCTCTGCCCTCTAAAAGCTAATAAGTGAATATATAAAAACAGACTACTCAAATCATTATACTATCGAAAAACATATAACACAAACAGCAAGTACAAAGAAATCTTACAAAGAGCTCAAAACGAGCAAATCGTGGATTGACGGACTAAAACAAGGCAAAAAATTATTAACAACCGCAAGGACATCACCAACATTGCAATATACTTTTATAGGAACTTTTATAGTACGGAGGAAGAGAGTAGAGTACACATGGACCAATACACATACTACATTGACAGAAAGTCATTAGTACCTCAGATAGAAATAAGCGAAGTCACAAGCGCAATCAAAGATTTAAAGCCAGAAAAAAGTTCAGGTTCAGATGGAATTAGAAACGAAATTAAAAAAAAACGGACCATCTGAGCTTATCGGATGTCTATCTGAACTGTTTTACCTCATTATAGAATCTGGACAGACACCCACCCAATGGTCCGAATCGGATATTATTCTTATACTCGGACACAAAAAATTACTACTATAGATACGATCTATAAACTGTTCTCCTCAATAATAAATAAAAGAATAAGCTCTACTCTTGAAAGACCAATCGAGCAAGCCGGATTCAGGAAAGGTTATCCTACGATCGACCACATTCACACCATAGAGCTGCTCATTGAAAAATATATTGCATATATTGACTACAAAAAGGCATTTGACTGTCTGTCATACAGAAGTATATGGGAAACTCTAACAACAAAAGGAGTCGAAAAACACTTCATACATCAGTGTAATCAAGAGTATAGTATATATCAAGTTTTACCCAAATCTTGCTATCTCTCTCTCTCTCTCTTGTATATAACAATGATAGCAAGAGTAGGGTAAAACTTCAGAAAGCTGGGCCTTGGTTTCCGGTCAAAAGACGAGTGAGACAAGGCGACCCCCCCTCCCCCCTGTGCTATTAATAGCAACACTGGAGTCGATTATTAACAAGCTTAATTAGAGGTATTAGAATAAAAGAAGACTACCTAATCCATTTGCGATTTGCAGATGTTTTGATCCTCCTATCCGAATCAGGACTTGAAATTCAACACATACCAATCGTGCCAGTAAAACAGTGGGCTTAGATATGAATTTATCTAAAATCATATTAATGACAAACATCATAAAGAAAATAATACGTGTGGTATCCGAGCCCCTGAAATATACATATCTACCTAGGTAAACAAATTAGCTTTGACCAAAATAGTAATGATTAAGAAGTAGAACGCAAGGCACAATTAACGTGGAACAAATACTGGGCAATGAAGGAGATATTTAAGAGCAGCATGCTAACAAAAATTGAAACTTAGGTCTTTGATTCGTTCCTTATACCGTACCTAACATATGGATCCTAAACCTGGAAATTCAACATTAAAACAATTTAAAAAATAATCTCATGCCAGCATGGAATAGAGCGTAGTATGTTAAATATTTTAAAAAACAAAAAGTAAACTATTCAAAAATAAAAGGCATCACCAAAGCAAACGACGCTCTGGTTCTCACGCGTGCTCTTTGAAATGGAAGTGGGCTGGACATGTGGCACTTCCATTTCCATTCCACAGGACCAGAGATGGACTAAAAGAGTAACCACATGGGAAGGTCCGCAGGGCGTAAGAAGAACTGGTCGACCTGTAACTAGATGGGACGACGATCTGAAATAAATAGCCGGCCACAAGTGGGTTCCAGTAGCCCAATCTAGAGACGACTGGGGTTCTTGCAGATTAAAACTAGTTTTAATTAAGTACAATAATTAATTTATCTAGCTATTTACTTTTAAAACTGTTGTATTTTTTGTAATTGCTTTTTTTTCTTTTATATAATATTTTGTAAACTGCAATGAAATAAGAGGCTTTTTTATTTTTATTTATTTAAATATGTGATTTGGAAGATAAATGAAGACATAAATCAAAAATTTCTTGACAGTGTCGCAGTCGCTTATGAGTTCTGGAGGGAATCCAATCCACAGTTAATACTTGGCATCCCTCATTGGAGACTGTAGGTCTTGTTAACAAATAACTAGACTTATTCTGAACTAGTTCAACGTGATAGAAATCAATTATTACATTTCATTTCCCATATCAATATAATTTAATATTAACCTTATTTTTAACGTAAACATGTAACACTATTATGTAAGACGAAAATGAAGTAGAAAAGAAGGATATTAAATCAAAATATACCCATTAATACCTTCTTGTCGCACGATTTTACTGCTACAATGGCACGAGATACTCTAGTTAAAGGTAAATTGTTAAATAATATACCCAAAAGGTACATACTCTTTGGCTCCAAAATCTTTTAATTAATAAAGCTAATAAATTGGCACCTAAAGTCTAAGCAAAACGCTTTAGAAACGTCTATAAATTGTAGCTAAATAAATTATTTCAAGCATGAGTTGCATTTTGTAGTATATTTAGGGAAATTTTCTTCGAAAATGTTTTAAATACTTATTGTACGTCAGCAACATTTTGTACCAACAAGGAAACGCAATTTCATCCTCAATATCGCTAACATTCTCATGTTATTTTTAATGAATAAATGATTGATGCATTATAAATGAACATTAATAAAAATTTCTTAATATTATGTTAATTTTACTTTAGTAGATAAACACTATAATATTTTAGTATTTCTTTACTATACGTCTAGTCTTCATGCCTATTTCACTTTAAAACATCCATATAAAACAAACAACTAAAAAAATATATTCTTCTTTAAACTTCTATGTCCTTTAGTTGTATAAAAACTTGTTAAGTTAATAAAGTATTTGATCGATAGGCGAGGAGCGACTGCACTCTAGGCGCGATGGCGCGGGCGTGGACTAAACAAGTATCGACATTCACTGGACGTCGAGCTAATTAACAGTATTGCTGTTACATTTTTTTTCATTTATGTTTTCCGAGTGTATGTGTGTATGTATGTATATTTCAATGGTACGCTCTAGAGCCTAAACGGCTTATCGCATTTGAGCTATAGAGTTATCATCTCGTCTTAGTCGTGAGAGTGACACTGGGTACATCAAAAGTACTAGTTTTTGGTTTATTTAATCGACAATAAGGTTATTATTTAACTTCTTTGAGCGATTTTTCGATACTTTATTAATTATTATAACTATTAACTACCAGCCTAATAATATTTCATGACATACCTAGTCATCATTTGTCTCAACCCCCATCTCAATTAAGACAAGTTTAACATAATCTTATACCGGTGATTTTTTATTCCATTTTTGTAAAAACAGGCTATAACAGATACATGAAATAAAGTACTGCGGTCTATGGCATACTTAAGTTTTTTTTCTTATTTCTTACTTGATGAAATTTTGTTTTACAGCAGGCACGACCAACCTGCGGCCCGCGGCCCTTTGCCATGCGGCTCCTGAGCTAATTTAAACCTCAAATCATCTAATCGGGATTGTTTACAAACACGATCTATCATTAACCGACACTGTGTGTATAGCGATACGCCCGATATTCGCCTGGCGGCCGAACGATTACGACAATATTTGGTAATGTTTGAGTTACATTGATTTTTTGGGTTTTATGGGCGAATTGTGGATTTTTATATCTTATTTCATCTGGATTACAACGGCATAAGTAGGGTTGGTTTAATGCTCCAAGTAAGTAGGTTTGTATTACATATATCTGCAGGGGGTAATTAATACTGTGATATTTTTACTCATTTTAACGAATAAGTAAGTATTCACAGAAAATATGATTTAACAATTTATTTATTATCTCCACTTCTCCATGGATTTCAATTAAATGGAAAATGTGAATGAACAATGTACTTTATCCTAGGATTTTGGTTTGTGGAGTGTAATGTCTTTTAGTTGGCAGAACAACGTTGCCATGAGCCAGCTATATAAATATTTTATTACAACAGGTGACAGGATTAGCCCGATAGTGGATATCATTGTAACAATCGACTTAACTACTGCCTATTGTTGACGACATAGGTAATGCCCGTGTTCTGTGGTTTATGTCGGTAGTTTATGTATTCAATAGCGTCGAGCACGAAACCGGGCATCAGTCTTAGTCTGCTATAAAGTTTTAATATAGTAGGCACGAAAAAAGGCTATCAAATTTTTAGTATCCGTTGGTAATAAATATCATTAAATTTCATAAAATAATCTCGTAAAATTCCTCCATAACAATGCACACATAAAATTTAAGTTTACGGTGGGGCCAGAAAAATTTTTGTTGCCTGCCTTCCAATATATGTAAATCTCACTCCCCTTTGAGACCCTCTGTATTAAAGTGAAAAATCATAACTACATTATGCTATGACACTTTTTAGGTTAGGTCCCAAAATTGCCCAATCTTCCTTGCAAATTTAACGAATATGAGTACTTTATTTTTAAAACGTGTCACATCCGTCTTGTACAGCCAAGAAAAAAATATTTTTTTAGGATTTAAAGGGAAAAATGGGTCCGTTTTAATATTTCCAGACAAAACGGAAATTAGCATAAAACGAAGTCCATCCGTGTAATTGCAGCGGCCAGATGAATATTTATGCCGAAGTCTTTATAATATTCTTCGTATGTACCGATGCCAATTAAAATATTTATTTTTTCCTTATTGTGATGTTATTCATAATTAACGTGAAGTGAGGTATAGTATTTACAGTAACTTAAAGACACTATCTTGTCGAGAAGTAGAATTCGAACTTATAAATATTAAATACAACCGTTTGTTTTCATCCCTACGTTCTCCGTAAGCCAAGGTACAACTGGTAGACGCTGGCCGAGGTACAAGGTACAAAACAGTGGTCAGTGACAGAGTCAACTTGAACAAAACAGCGGATTAAAAATATTTTAAAGTAATTTATCACGCAAGTTTATTACTGCTTTAATACATGATAAATAAAATAAACTTACGCATTTAAAATTTATATAATTATTATAGGAAATTTAAAACTATCTGAATCTTAAAATAATGGCAAAAATAAATACATATTTTCTCATACAAAAAAAATTAAACGTCGACAAAACCAAAGACTGGCTTTATGGCCGACTTACGGCCGGTTTCAATAATCTATCTACCAATAACTATTTGTTAAAAACGTCGTCATTCAATAATATGCCGGTTTTTTGCGATACAAATGTGACGTTTTTAACAAATAGTTATTGGTAGATAGGTTATTGAAACGGACCGTTACTCTATATAAGATGGTCGGTAGAGACGTAGCGAACACCCTACGCATTATAATTTAAAGCTTAGGAATACATAGAAAACGCCGAATGGCTAAGGTACAACATATTCCCCTATACTGGTCACGTTGTTTGCTACATAGATAGATAAAGAAAGATAAAGATAACCTAAAACCCTAAAAGCTCTTTTGTAAAAATAAGCTGCTAAGTCTAACCACATAAAAATACACCTTGTAGGTATTTTATAAAAGTATAGTTAACACTAATGCTATGTTCAAATATTAAACGTGTCTATGGGTTTACTTCTCTTTTTAGCGGTAAAAATTAAAAACTACCGCGGGAATGAATAAAATATAACTTGAGCACTTCAAAATATATTCCCCGTAGAAGCTTTTTATTAGAACTATATTAAAGTTTTTAACGCGCGAAATTGTTTTACAATCGATTTTGTATTGGCGATTGAATATTCATACTACTCCGTGCTGTAATTGGATTGAAGAGTGGACCCCGGTAATGCTATTCGACGCATAATATGTATCACACAAACATACAAATACGTGCGACGATCGCCCATGTGATCGTTATGCCAGCGGAATAAGGGTCATATTAGCTCGAATGATTTTTAAAAATGTCGCCGGCACGGTTGTCGAACCATCTGATCCATCTATGGATGTCTTTACAAAGTTAAATATTCAGGTGGTCTCCGGTGGAGTGAATTAAATATGCCTTATTTTCATTGAAATAAAGCCTACAGTTAGCTGTGTTTCACAATGTAGTAGGTATGTCGGCCAATATTTGTGACAATGAGATAATTAACCGAGTAATGGTTACCGATTATGATATTGGATATGAAGTGTTGATACCACAATTGAATGTAAGTCGCACTCCAAACTGTAAAGGTGAATAAAATCTAGCTGATACTCGTAGATGCTCATTGTAACTCTTGTGTAGAATTTTGAGTAGATGGATAAAGGGGCATGCCAAGTCTCCATAGTAATTTCGGCCCACAGTGCACACCTGTGCTATGTACTGATAATTATAGTAGGCGATGGCAGCAACTAATTCCTAAAAGAAGTGGTTTATAAAAAACTTTGCATTTTTAAGTTATCAATTATTTTCGTACGTTATTAACACAAGTTATATGACATATGTGCAATGTCATTTTATAAATTATTTTAATTTATTTGGGAGTAAAATGTAATAATATACAAATCACAAAATACGTCTATACCTCAAACAGCACAAAATATTAAAACATAAACTACATAGGGATACTTTGTAATTGAAAACAACGTTTTCAGTTTCCCGGCGTCTGACACTTAAATCTGGTGTTGCCAAGACACAAAAAAAAAACAAAAAATAATGAAAGTATCAGAAGGATAACATACGATATTATTATTTTAATGCAATACAATCTATAAAATATATATGTAATTACTTTTATTTTATATAATCGAAATCATTGCAAAAACTAACATTAGGTATAAATATTAAATATTATATCATTATATTATTATATTATAAATTGTATTATTTCGATTCCCTGACAAAATAATATTTTTAGTAAGGGCAACATTTTTATGTGAGAAAGTCATAGAAAGTACTTGTCAAGGTTCCTGTTCGTTTACTTGTTTAATATTTTTTGTATAAAGTTGCCGAGTTGTACAGATTAATGAATACAAGGAAGGACTACCATAAAAATTAATACAATTTTTGAATATAGCCAATTATGTGTGCACTTCTGGGCCTAAAACTGGCATTCCCCTTTACAGTCTGTAATAATAATAATATATAGTATATCAAACACGCTTCTAGTGAAAAAGGTTTGTGTTGTCTTTTAGTTTTCAATCGACTTCAAAAACACAGGAGGAGGTTATGAATTCGTGTGTACTCGTATGTTTTTTTGTATGTATGTTACGCGATTACTTCCCCGTTTTTGTGGACCAATTTTCAAAATTCTTTTTCTATTTTAAAGGGTTGACTTCCAAGTTAGTCCCATTGTCACCAAATGTTAGACCTGGTGATGGGATCTATGAGGAATCGAGAGAAGTCCTTAAATTTATAGGGACACTATAATATGGACATATTATGTCGTATAAATAGAAATAAAGTAATAAGTAAAAAAGAGAAATGTAAAGATAAAAGAAAAATGAAATGTGAATCTAAAAAAGAGAAATGTAAGGCAAAAGGGAAAAGTACTGTAAAGTAATTGTTAATGTAGTGACAAATGAAAAGGAAATGTAAAGGAAATGTATAAATGTAAGCAAGAAATAGAGTTGTAAATGTAAGCAAGAAAATGTAACAAAGAGAAAGAACTTAAAAGGAAATGTGACATAAAGTAGCAAAAACTGAAAATAAATAATTAATGTAAAGTTACTAGTTAATAAGATGTTAAAAAATATAAATGTATAAATAGAAATAATGTAATAAGTAAAAAAGAGAAATATAATGTAGAAAATGTAAGAAATGTATGTTAAAAATAAAGCAAAAAAAAAAAGCATATTATGTCACTATTAAATAATCATCATGACCACAACCATTATCACACCATACATCATGATATTATGTTAATATAGGTATTCCTAATCTTTTATACCGATATCGATTTTATGAACATTCACAGCTCCCCAAAGTGAAATATTGTGCCTTTATACCTTGGGTATACCCTGGATCAAAAAAGGACTGAACAGGACTCCTCAGTCTTTAAAGATACGCGTTTGGAAATTTCAGTATTGTTTAAAGAACTGTAAGCATATTATGTCACTATTAAATAATCATCATCACCACCACCATCATCACACCATACATCATGATACTATGTTTATATAGGTATTACTCATAGTCTTTTACACTTTTACACCGATGTCGATTTATTTGCACATTCACAGCTACCAAAAAGTGAAATATTCTGCCGAGGTATACCCTAACAACGATGATGATGATGGGATCCATGAGGAATCGACGAAACTCTTATTAGAAAAGTTTATAATAATGCTCGTTAAGTTTTCTTACACATTTTTAAGTTCCGCGCAACTTTTCCTGTCAACACAACACCACAAAAAAGATATATGAAAATTGGTCAAGCAATTCATGGGATTAATGACCAAGGGAAAAGGAGATTTTTTTTAGTTTTAAATATAGAAGATAATATTAACTACGAACTAATCTGAGACACGAGGCCGGCCGATTCAGGCACTTTTATGATTAAGGTACTTTTGACTAAATATTCCATTTTTGAAATCGTGAGTGTGGGACCTCTTGCTCCAACTAACTTCATGGAGGTATTTTGTGCATAAGTGCTTAAAATTGACGTTGAAAACACATGTTTATATTATACTAGACATTGCTCGCGACTTCGTGTGCGCAAAAAAGAAATCTTGAGGGAACCGTACATTTCGCCGCGATAAAATGTAGCTTCAGCTGGATGGTAGAATGGTAATTTTTTTGTTGTGTACGAATTGGTCTCGGGTTCAAAACACAAAACTCCGAACAAAGCTCGGTCTCCCAGGTACTAGTTAATAATATTATATTATAATCACAAAAAAGAAGAAGAAAAGTTTTTTTTTTCTAATACATAAAATAATGACAGAAACTAAATAATAGTGCTTATTAAGTACCTACTAATCTACTATCTACCTAACAGTCTCGTCTTAAATTACATCACTATAGAAATTACCTTTTAAATTTAAAAGGTAATCTATAGTGATCCTTTGTTTTTAACCCCTCAAAAGAAAAAAAAAACGTAAAATCAGATTAATAAAGCTATAATTTCGATGGAGCTACAATAAATTGTCGTAACACAAAATGCAAGGAAATCGTTTGAGTGCAGGCGCGTTTTCCCGCCTCCCCCCACAAAAACATTACGGGACCGACATTTCGTCGCCGTTTATATTTAATAATAACAACCCCACAACTAGAGGGTGAAACACAAAAATCGATACCCCCGTCTGGGAGGGTGCACCGAAATCCCCTGTGCAACGAATATCCGCATTTGAATACCATGCACCATGATACCTTTGTACAATTATGTGCATGTGCCGCTGAAACACACGTTTATTTTTATTTTTTCATTTATGTATAATATTTATTTTAGCTGTATGTTGTATATTTTTCCGTCCCAAGGTAATAAAATTAATTTTCCAAACCAAATATGGTCATTGGTCTGTAACCTGTATGATTACTGTAGGGTACCATATCAATATTAGGTGACCTGTTTAGGGGGGGAGGGGCGTTTTCAAAATACTACGGTTGGTCACTGGGTGGGGTGAGGGCGTTAAGGTTTTTGTCACGCAGCTTAGTCAACATCTTCTAGGTAAATCGTGCGGCCATTAATAAATATTACGGGAAATGAGGGTGTCGGCATATACTACTGATGGTCACTGTGGGTGGGGAGGAGGGTAAAAAATGGGTTTAAAAAGTGAATCGCCGGATCTCATTCCATCCATATTCAATCGCTCTGTGCCGCTGCATCAAGAGATCGTCGCAGATAAGTCACGGACGACGACGCTTAAATGGAAATTCTCAACAGTTCGATAATATCATCCAAACAAACAAACTTTACACGTCAAACTACTATCACTACTGCTAATCACATTTTAAACGGTGATCAAAATTGCAGACGTAAAGTCGTAAGCTTTCAATAGCATACTGTATAAGGTGGTGATAACCACAGAAAAAAAACACTTCCAGCCTCTACTGTGGCATTATTAAAACAGTTTTCATTGACTTTATAGCATACCTTTTTATTGGGAAATCAAACTGACATAAACGAAACTATGTAGTTAACATTGTGTTAAATTAATTCACTGTCTTCACAGCTCAACGGACATCTATTAACATTAACATCAATAATGAAAATTTCAATAATGATGCGCTCAATATTCCTAGAATTGTAATAATATATAATAAGTATATTGGATTTAATGCATAAAACCCTGTAATTGAAAATTCGCACCGGAGAGAAACATATTATGATAATTATTATTGATATTGGTTTATTAAAGCGAATTTAATACATATTGAATCGGGCGGAGCATTGTAAAACTAAAACATAAATTTACATTACCCTTTCAACTGTAGGTTATAATAACAAAGTTTCGGGTTAAATGGAAATATAATATGGGTAATTAAAACATAACATTATGAAAACGGTCACGAAGAGGGGATATCTAATTACACGCGATAATACGACATCGATAACCGTACCGCAATGGGCTAGAGAGCTATTTGATGGGACCTTACAAAGCCACTTGGTGGTAAGCGGCTAATCTAGGCCAACTTTGACCACTAATGTTTGCCCACTCTACTCACAGGTGAATGTGCCAAAAGGACCAAGTTTCTCTGTGCAGATGACGAACGCGGAATGACCTTATTTTAGTACCATTTTTCTTGGTAATTCAAAATCTAAAAGTATTTCAAGCTTAAAAACTATATTAATTATACAAAATGCTATTAATAAAGTGACTTGTTTCTGGAACAGAATATTTATACATAAATAATAATTATAATTCCACCGATTTCGGTGACGGTAGGCGGTTTCGTTGAAACCAGCTACGCAGGAGCTATTTTATATATTGTTCAATTGTGTAACCCACTGGTACGGATGACCGAAACGGCTGACAAGAGCGATGTTTTGATGATGTCCATCCGACGCATGGATCGTCTTTCTTGTCAGACAATCAGGTGATCAGCTTGAATTGTCCTAATTATACTTGAAAACAACATATTTTGTTGTTTCAACGCGGGGATCGAACCCACGACCTCTGGAGTAGAGAGCGCAGCTTGAAACCATTGGACCATGATGTCGTCAACAATAATATAGGTCCATTATGGACGAGATTGAGCATCCTAAAATGTGTAGCAAAGCTGTCATGTATTTATAATTCATGTCTTCCGACTCGAAATACTTTATCCACTGAACACGCGTAATAACAAATTTAAAAAAGACGTTTTGAATTATTTGTACTACAAACAAAATCGCCCAGAGGAATGTCTCTCTCGCCTCCGCCGCAGTACCGTCATTAGAGAGTTGACGGAGGAGTGCTTAATAAAACGTCGCGGAGATAAGGACACGGATATCCTAAACCATTGTAAAGGCTTTTGCTTCCAGGCACCACCGTGAAAATAGCAATTGCATTTTACTGCTTTTGAGTATAACCACAGATTATTAAAAAGTTACGGCAATTATAATTTACGTAATATTTAGATCGCTAAATACTACGTAAGTATAACTGCTACGGTATGTACTACGCAAGGCAATGTTTTATTGTCTAGGACGCGATGACGAAACGTTGTGCGACTAGGTTCCCGAGTATGTACTGACACATCTTTAGAAATGTTTTGTGCAATAAATCCAGACAGTAGCCAAATGAAATAAACCATAATGCCACGCATTTAGATTCATGCATAATAGCAAAACATGTGATAATTTTGAGGAGACATATTATGCTTCTAAATAAATTTTTAATATTGTTGTATTATTTTTTAAGCGATTTTAAGGTAATTGAATAAGCTATCTTTGGATATTTAAAAAAAAAACAAAATAAGCTACATATGAGCGAGCAAATGATCTTAAACACGATTTCTTTTTGTAAATTTTGGGTGAAGACTGAAGAGGTTCGGGAAAATTGTTTTTCTATACTAAAATCACAGTGTTTTAAAATATTTTTAGCTATTTAGCAGATAAAGAAGTACTCTATTCGTGACAATTGTTAGTTTTGTAGGATTTGATTTCATTTGGTCGCCACAGCCAATTTATGTGAAATTTGTAAACGTGCGTTTAATTAATGTAGAAGAATGATGATGATCTATCTATGAGACTAGAACGAGCGTGCGTTGTCAATATTTAGTGTAATAATTAAAATATGGCAAATATTATTATCTGAAGACCTTGTACTTACTCGTGAGCTTTGGAGACGTCAGACAGCACAAGTTCGATCTTAGAAATATAATGATCATGTTTAAAGGAACGAAAATTAATAAAATAAATCTCATAAACTAGTTTCGAATGTTCTTGTATTATAATTACAAGTTGTAACATAGTAAATGTATTATTTTTAAATTATTTTTAACGTAAAAATTTACTGTTTCATAATACTAATAGGATATTTTTAAAGACTGTAGTTGTTTCTTTATAATTTCTTAAAACATTTTTAATTAACAGCAAAATATTACTACCAATAATTATAAATATTGTAATAGTTTGTGATGATGCATGGATGAATGTGTCAATCCAGATCCTTTAGGCTCTACTTTTAGGACTACCCTGCCAAATCCGTTCAGCAGTTTTTGCTGAAAAAAGTAACAAACATTCATCCATTCATACATCCACCCTCACAAACATTTAGAATTATAATAGTAGTAGGATTACATTTTTTTTTTATTTCAAAACTGTGCCACATCCAGAAAAACGTAAGTCTCCGCTAAGAAAAGTTCCCGTCATTTGTCGTGTCTACCAATTCGCAGCACGTAATTATTTTTTTGGGCCCTGTTCTCTGAATTATCAATGAAAGATTAAAAATCAATTAAATTAAATAACGTTTATTTCGGGTGGCATAGGCTAAATACCTTACAGACTAATATATATATATTATATTATATACCTAAAAACTACACTTTATCATCATATTATATGTTGTCGGCGACGTGATACCCCTGGAACCTCGAAGGTCGACAAAAGATGCGTCGGCACTCTCACCACAAAGGAACTGAAGCTAACCTTGTGGCGAGACTCCAGACTCCAGACACTCGACTCTCATTGCGATGGACGTCTTCTTGCGGATGTAGTCCACGACGTCCTCGTCCTCCATGAACCAGTGCAGGCGGGATACGTACAACGGCGTCGCGGGTACCTGACACTGCAGGCGCAGTTCGGGTACGTTAAAACATGCCTAATGACACTCTAGATGATAATATTATTATTATCTTAATCTATATATGACGGTAAAAATAAGTAAGTATTAATTGCTTAGATATATTATATTATATTTTGTATTGTAAAACTCAAAATCATTGCATTGCAACGTGGGATAGCCTTCTTGAAAAGGCCTCAGGGAGATGATGGGTCATACTGAAAACCTATTATTAGGTCCTTACATATGAAATTGGCGTTTTGTCGCTGGCCAATTTGATCTCAAATATATCTTCTTTGGTTAGGAATTCCAATTTCAAATTTATACCGCTATTTACTCATTTATTTGTGTTTCGAAAACCGCAATTCATTTGTTTTTTCCTCTTTTGATTTTTCTTTGCGTCACACTGTTTACAAAATGGAAAACTTGAAATATCGTATTATTTAAGAGTACGAGTTCCACCGTGGCAACAGTGCTGCAGAAATGGCTCGAATGATTAATAATGTGTATGGCGGCGGTGTCGCAAAAGAAAACACAATGTGTTTTTGGTTCCAACGTTTTTGTTCTTGAAATTTCGACCTGCAGAACAAGCCCCGTGGACGGCCGGAGACCAAAGTTGATGATGTAGAATTGAAGGCTATTGTGGAAGCGGATCCATCGCAAACCACGCCCGAGTTAGCTGCAGGCTGCGGTGTTAGTGATAAAACTGTTTTAATCCACTTGAAGCAAATTGGTAAGGTGAAAAAGCTTGAAAGGTGGGTACCTCATGAATTGAGTGCAGCAAACCGACAAACTCGCGTCGAGTGCTGCGTTACATTACTCAACCGGCACAATAATGAAGGGATTTTAAATCGAATCATTACCTGTGGTGAAAAGTGGATCTTGTACGTTAATCGGAAATGCTCATCGCAATGGCTGAACCCTGGCGAACCAGCCAGAGCCTGCCCCAAGCGAAAATTGAAAAAGTTACTTGTGAGCGTTTGGTTGACTAGTGCCGGTGTCGTTCACTAGAGCTTTCATAAATCTGGCCAAACGATTACGGTAGATGTATATTGCCAGCAACTGCAAATTGCTGGGCTTGATGGAAAAGCTAGCTGCTAAACAACCGAGGTTGATCATTTGCTCTAGGCCACTGCTGCTTCCCTGAAGTACAACGCTACACCATACACTGCACAACAGACGCCTACCAAATTAGAAGAGCTTCAATTGGAATGTCTAAGACATTCACCGTACTCCCCGGACCTTACTCCAACAGATTACCATTAATTTTTAAAATTTGGATAACTTCTTGCTAGGGAAACAATTCAACTCCGATGGGGCAGTCCAAAGCGCCTTCAAAGATTTTATTGATTCCTGTCCAAATGGTTTTTTTAGTAAAGGAATCAATAAACTACCTATGAGATGGCAAAAGTGCGTAGATAGCAATGGTATATATACTTTGATAAAATAAATATATTATTATATTTATTTATATATTTAAAAAAATCGAATTTATATTCCTCCAACGCCAATTTCATATGTAATGAACTAATATTTATATTGTGGCCTTAGATTAAAATTGTGGCTAAATCCTGCAGTTGACGTCCTATGGACGCGACGACGAATATTTACCTATAGCATTAATTGTTTCGTCGTTACCTACTCAATTTATGTAAGTTTAAGGACACCAATTAATTTCAATTATTAATACAAGTTTATTCGAAAATCAAACCAAATAATATTATGTGACACACATGAATAGAGAACTATAATATATATTCGTCTAAAAACAGTAACATACTGCTTTATTTGTCGATTAATTCGAAAATTTTAAAGACGATTTTAAAGAAAAGTTAGGATTTTTACGTAATTTAAAATTTATTGTGACCAAAATACGACGCTGTAATCGCGTTAGTACCGCAGTCTTTTACATTTAGCAATTGTTCAAGTTCTTTACGAGTACTGTACAGAGGAGAGACCTCGTATACATCACGCTGGGCCCGGAACTCTGAGCTGCTTGTACAGGCAAGGGAGATATCGATAATATTTTCTTTTTTCCTGTCGACTTTTGTAACTTTTCTTAACCTTATCAAATAAATATATTTAAATTACATAATAATATATGTAATGAACCTAATTATCGATAATGTAATAACTCAGAACACCTAAATACGTAGAAATTTTTTATAATGCTAAATTGTATCTACTGTTGCTTCATACCCAAGTTTTTTGCATGATTATGATTACATATTAATACAAAAACAAGGACATACTACTATGTCCTTGTCCTTGGTATTAATTAATATCTAACGTGGATAATTGTTCCATAGTACAAGTACTATGCTATCTACTTATCGCCGTGGTTAATTGTTCCATAGTACAAGTACTATGCTATCTACTTATCGCCGTGGATAATTGTTCCATAGTACAAGTACTATGCTATCTACTTATCGCCGTGGATAATTGTTCCATAGTACAAGTACTATGCTATCTACTTATCGCCGTGGATAATTGTTCCATAGTACAAGTACTATGGAACAATTATCCAAGGATAAAAAATGGTTAAATGTAGGTGTACCTGCATACGCATACCTGCCTCCTGAAGGTGGGGTACCTAAATACTGAGGTACCTAAATAATATTTTAACTCATTTCAAAGAATATTCATATAAAATATGATTAACAAATAATAATTTAACTCCACTTTCCATGAAATCTGGATTAAAATTGTACAATCTAATATATCTTGGTATGGTCGCCACTTTTTTTTAACAGCGGTTTAAAAAACGCCCATTGTTTTTTGAGTTACATAAAGTTAACTTTATTCTTTCATCAGAAACCAAATCTTGTCACGAATTAGTAGTTAGATAAGGATAAGTAGGTGCTAAATACATGTATACATTTTGATTATACGAACCGAATTTCCTAACAAACCTATGCTAAACAAATATTTTACGATATTAAAATTATTTTAATTCTATGATCTCGTATCGATACAGAATATCACATCACTATATCGCCTCGGAGATTTATATGTTAAGCAGGTAGCACTGAATTAGTAAAAAGTAATCCTTCGGAAAAATAGATGCGGATTCCGTGCGGCTGTCGGCTGCCGGCTGTAATAATGGAATACACCACACTGGATTATTTTAAATAACACCTATCATGTCAAAGGAAATTATCAAAGAACTTTTTTTATTTATTGCGGTACTTTATCCCGTAATTCTTTGTGCTACAGTGGTTCTGGAGATTAAAAAATCAATATGTTCGACTGCTAATTTTTCAAGTGAAATCTGCCAGAGTTGTCGTCTGATTCATTTTACTGAGAGATGTTTATATGACTTAGCATTGAGGTACTAAATCTACGACTAATGAGTATTAAGATACGCCGCTAACGGGTCACAAGTGCGTAAGTAATTCTTGACTACTTTTGTGGCTCAGTGGTCAGCGCGACGGCGCTCAAGCCGGAGGTCGCGGGTTCGAATCCCTCCGTAGGAACTAAAAGTTTTCTGTGTTCCTGAGTTATGGATGTGTACTAAATATGTGTTTAATATAATAAAAATCTTAAATACATGTATAGTATATATTATACATAGTATATACTATACATGTATATACTATACATGTATGTATAGTATATATATAGTATATTGAATATATTTCCGTTGTCTGGTACCCATAAGTTCTTCGAGAACTTTCCACGGGACTAGATCGACGTGGCAGCTACTGAAGCTTTTGTGTATCCCACCAGTGGCGTGGAGTTCCTATAACTCCATGCCTATCGGCTTCACTTACCACTTACCTTTTGAAGACCCTTCATACAAATCCCTACCTATTATACAGGCTAGGGCTTCCCTATATGCTGGAGCATGTATGTTGCACAACTGTGCACTTTCCATATAGTATCAGCTCAAGCATACTGATATATATGTATAACAGGCAAAAATGTCAGCTAAACCCTTATGTGTATGGCTAGCTAGCTACGATAACTGAGCCTTTAGCCAAGTTCGAAATTAAATTTGACAGAAGTATCGCTAAGTTACTTATGCAAATGCTTATGTCAAATGATCAAATCCCATTTCTGTTTTCGAACTTCGTCGTCATAATTAGCGATGGCAACTTGGCCAAAGCTTAGCTTTAGCACCGATGCTACACGTCTTTAGCGAGTCTACAAAAAATAAAATGCAAGTAGCGCGTATATGCCGATATAAAACCTCTACTATTTCAGGCTACATTTTATGTACGATACATCTACGATGCGTACATGCCTACGATATCACACTAATATTGTGAATAAAGCTGCGGAGCCCGCAGTATTTTCTACAGGAGTGTGGAGTACCATCGTAAATTAGTATGCGCGTACTAAGGTGGTGTCATGTTATATTATTTAGCGGGTGATTTTCATTTACCGAAGAAGTGCACGGCCTGTCCTGAAGACCACCTCGTTATAGTGTTGGTATTAAGGTGTTATTACACTTACGATCATTATCACGTAATACATTTATTATATATACTTAAAAGTTCTTAAATTTAACACAGGTGTGGTATCAACACTACTTTGTTATAAAGAAATTCTTACAGATACATAAATATTTTATAAATTAAAGTCCCCCGCTGCATCTGTATCTCTGTATGTTCGTGAGAGCCTCATGAGCTCAATCCGAGCTTTTATAATTTGTGGAAATATGACAATAATTGTTGAAGTTATCGGAAAAAATCAAGCAGTCTGGGAGCTTACATCGAAAACGCTGCCTAATCCGTTGGAAATACAACAAAAAAAGTCCGCGATGGCATATAATAATATGTCTATCTTTCAAGGAATGCTTAGTTTACCCGTTACCCATTCTAAAATTAAGAAAATGATCACATATACTAGTAATGTGATATTTAGATGGATCTGTCCGTCTTTTATTATTTATTGATCCTTATCAAAGAAAGTACGTTAGTCACTTTAGGCATTTCATATTCGTTATAACAATAATTCAAAATACCACATTATAGTATATGTGATCTGGAGCCCTTTACACCACACAGTTTAAATACTGTCTTAGGAGTTATCATAAAAAAAAAGTATGCGCGAGATTCAAGCTAACTCACACTGCAGCTTGCTTTATGCAGCTACCGCGCCCACGCCCTTATACATCAAAATTACGAATAGGCTATAAATTATTTAGTTCGTGTAAAACTTAATTTCTCGAAGGCAAAAATGATAAACTAAAGTCTTTGTATATTTTTTTTTCTCATTTCACAGGTAATTTTTAAGTATTTAGCTTCCCTTCAGCAGTCAGCTCGTCAGGTCTTTAGCCTTGTTTCGTAACGCTATAACAGCTGTAGATACACATTGTTCGTGATTTAAAGAGTTAAAATAATGGATTAAACGTTATATTTTACACTGAAACTCTATTCCACTGCTAACCAAACAATAGCTGTAATCCGTACTTTGTATGTAACGTATTAAGGATGAAAAGTTAGTTCGTGATATAAAATAGGCTGCACGAGGTACGCCTATTCCGTAAGAGCGCAGCTTCTCTCGAGCAAACAATATATTTTATCCGGTTTGACTCCACTCCGTGGTGGGTAGTTTGGACATAAATAATGTTGCGCTTTTCGTTATCCCACGGCGCGGTGTTGCCTACGGTGAAATTTCGGATATATTTACGACATATTTATTATTAAGGAGCAACATTTCCTCTGCATCTGTGCACCTAATACTATAAACATTCTGCTGATTTTAAACGTGACATTAACTTTTTAATATTTTTTCACGCTATGAGTACAGTTGTTTCATTTACATTCTCAAATTTATATTTATAAATCCATTTACATCTGAACAAACATTAATAACTATTAACTACTTTTTTTTATAAAAAAAACTATAATACGACTACGTAAATTATATAGACTGTGTTACTCGGGCTATTATTGCTAATCTATTGACACCTCATTTATCAAAATCGGACCAGTAGTTTATGTGCTACAGTTGAATAAACATACATACATACATACATTATACATACATAGAATGGCAAAATTATTTCCCTTTCTTTTTGGCTTCGCCGTAGTCAGGTAAAAATACCAACATTTATGCCTAAATAAATATATTCATTTTTAACTCTACACGGTTAACTAAAGAAACTCTTTTTAACTCTATTCGGTCATCAATAAAAATGTTTTTTTTTATTTCCAAATAAAACTTAAACGGAAAGGCAACAGAAAAAGATCGGTGCACCGGTTCACCCTAAAGCAGAAAAGCCTTGTTCTGATTGTTTGCTCAAATATATATTTATGCTTTTATCAGCTGTATTTGTCAGTCAGAAACGTAGAAGAAGCTGGCCCTAATGCCGTAATTTATTTACTACGTTTAGGTTTCAGCCGTAATCCGCATATAACAAACGTTATGAATTGTCTATTGTAATATTTTGCTCTGCTCCCGATAAATTGTTTCATGGCGCGCAGTTGTCAGTCGGAGGTAAATCCTCTTCCGGCTGGACATACATTTATCAAACTTGCAACGTGATGGACATAGAAAATCTCTACAAATGTTTGACTGACATGATGCAAAAGGTTGAACACGAATAAGTTGTTGCATATTGACAACAGTAAGTTTATGAGATGTAATTGTCAATGTCATATTGACAGATGTCATGAAGTAAAGCCTATTTAGTTGGGTTTATTTTAGTTATGTAAAACTTAGAAAGACTGTAGACGTATTTGTGTCAGACATATCTCATTTGTAATACGTATCTGTGTTAAGCACCAATAAAGGAGAATATAAGAATTGTTGCTGTATTATTATAATCAGCACTCAAGCGTAAGAAGGACTTACATATCAAGAGGTCGTAGCCCGCTACAGTAGCTTATAAGGAACTCACCTGTATCATCTAACAAATGAAATGTCACGCGGAGACGCACGGCGAGATGACGCGGCGCATAGTTTTTAATAGCGGTACAACATCGAAATAACGCGCGGCGTCGCGATATGCAGAACTGCATATTATTACAGCGTCTTCAAGCACCGATTTTTCACAATTCAAGACCAGTGGGGCTAGCACGAACAATTGACAAGCACGTACTAATTGTATGTGGTGCTCACCCCCCTGCTCCTAAGTGCTACGTCAGTGCGTAGTCCGCTACATGCACTCGTAGAGGGACCACCATCGCTAGGCGTAATCGTAACTACCTATCTGTCCATCTGTAATTATAACCGTGACTACCTATCTGTCCATCTGTTACTATAACCGTAACTTCCTATCTGTCCATCTGTAACTATAACCGTAACTACCTATCTGTCCATCTGTGACTATAATCGTAACCACCTATCTGTCCATCTGTAACTATAACCGTAACTTCCTATCTGTCCATCTGTAACTATAACCGTAACTACCTATCTGCCCATCTGTAACTATAACCGTAAGCGTAACTACCTATCTGTCCATCTGTAACTATAACCGTAAATACCTATCTATCTGTCTATATGTAACTATAATCGTAACTTCCTATCTGTCTATCTGTAACTATAACCGTAACCGTAACTACCTATCTGTCCATCTGTAACTATAACCGTAACTTCCTGTCTGTCCATCTGTAACTATAACCGTAACTACCTATCTGTCCATCTGTAACTATAACCGTAACTACCTATCTGTCCATCTGTGACTATAATCGTAACCACCTATCTGTCTATCTGTAACTATAACCGTAACTACCTATCTGTCCATCTGTAACTATAACCGTAACTACCTATCTGTCCATCTGTAACTATAACCGTAAGCGTAACTACCTATCTGTCCATCTGTAACTATAACCGTAAATACCTATCTATCTGTCTATATGTAACTATAATCGTAACTTCCTATCTGTCTATCTGTAACTATAACCGTAACCGTAACTACCTATCTGTCCATCTGTAACTATAACCGTAACTTCCTGTCTGTCCATCTGTAACTATAACCGTAACTACCTATCTGTCCATCTGTAACTATAACCGTAACTACCTATCTGTCCATCTGTGACTATAATCGTAACCACCTATCTGTCTATCTGTAACTATAACCGTAACTACCTATCTGTCCATCTGTAACTATAACCGTAAATACCATCTATCTGTCTATATGTAACTATAATCGTAACTTCCTATCTGTCTATCTGTAACTATAACCGTAACCGTAACTACCTATCTGTCCATCTGTAACTATAACCGTAACTTCCTGTCTGTCCATCTGTAACTATAACCGTAACTACCTATCTGTCCATCTGTGACTATAATCGTAACCACCTATCTGTCCATCTGTAACTATAACCGTAACTTTCTATCTGTCCATCTGTAACTATAACCGTAACTACCTATCTGTCCATCTGTAACTATAACCGTAAGCGTAACTACCTATCTGTCCATCTGTAACTATAACCGTAAATACCTATCTATCTGTCTATATGTAACTATAATCGTAACTTCCTATCTGTCTATCTGTAACTATAACCGTAACCGTAACTACCTATCTGTCCATCTGTAACTATAACCGTAACTTCCTGTCTGTCCATCTGTAACTATAACCGTAACTACCTATCTGTCCATCTGTAACTATAACCGTAACTACCTATCTGTCCATCTGTGACTATAATCGTAACCACCTATCTGTCCATCTGTAACTATAACCGTAACTACCTATCTGTCCATCTGTGGCATAATTATCACAGTTATCGAAGTTTTTCCTACTAATATTATAAATGTGAAAGTTTGTGAAGATGGATGGATGGATGGATGGATGTTTGTTACTCTTTCACGCAAAAAGTACTTACTTCTTCACTTCACGTCTTCCCACTAAAAACCTTTCACAATTAAGCTAACACCGATATGGAAACTAAATTAGAAAAAGATTAATCTTTGTTACTTCCTACTTAGTACTCTACGCTATGCAGAGTAAAATAATGAACCTATATGTATTAAATTGGTATTCTACGTAGCTACATCAGTCTGGCTCTGGCATGATGACATTATCACTGTGTAATATAGACCAGCCATTATGGGATAATATTGTTAGCAAATACCAATAGCGCCAGGGTAAAGGCTTTTTCACAACAGCTCACAGTACATACCGTTGCTGAAAAAGCTTTGAAATGGCCCATTGGAGGAGGCCTATTTTATTCATTTGAAGTTTAAATGCTTATGTAAGCGCCTATCACACGGAGGTACAGTTCGGACCGCAGAACGGATTGTGCTCCAAACCGTGAAGGGATATGTGCAGTTTGGACTGTGGATCGAACTGTCGTGCCGACGTCAAATTTGTCAGCCCCGCGCATTTACACGTTCTTTTCAGAGCGTGGCACGGGTTGGAACGGCGAGTGGAATGCGGTCCGAACTGTATGATGTGTGCGAGTTTTTGTCACTACTTGCAGTGTAGAAGTTAACTACAATTTGTATGGTATCGAAACGACGCCCCTAGTGGCAAACAATGGTAACTAATTCTAGCACACTGTACGTGTGACGGGCGCTATCTTAATAATATTACAAATGTGAAAGTTTGTGAAGATGTATGGATGGATGGATGTTTGTTACTCTTTCACGCAAAAACTACTGAACGGATTTTGATGAAATTTGGTATGGTGGTAATTTGAGCTCTGGATTATCACATAGACTACTTTTTATTCCGAAAAAGTATCCGTGTAAGTTGAGTTCCCGTGGGATACTGTATTTACTCTGTCGGAGCCGCGGGCAAAAGCAAGTTTAATTGTTAGGCACTGTGACGAAATAAATGCTCAAATTAGGTATCGGGCTTATAACGTGAATTTAAGTTTTCAATGAGAAGGTTAAGGGCTGTAAATAATTATAAACGTCCGAAATTGACATACATTTGTATCTTATCTATTTTGAAGTACTATGAGTAGGTATGTAAAAAAGATCAAAACTAATAGAGCAAAGCAATTGATCTTATTCCGCGCATTCATTTATATTTCATAATTATAAAAACTGTAACCCGACTACTAAAATGTATATTATGTAGCCTATGTTACCCGGGCTATTATTACGATTCTACGTATTATTACGATGTCGAACAAATATACATACATAGAGTGTCAAAATCATTACTCTTCCTTTTGGCTTCGCTGTAGTCGGGTAAAAAGGAGCTTACCTAAATTATATTCGGCAAATACGCCTCCTGCGAAAACACAAAAAAAGAATAATGGATAATGAACACGCCCTAAGCCTGTTAAGTTTTATAGACAGTAAAACCTACGCCAATATCAGTCAATCTGTCTCTGGCGCTTATCGCCTTGGAAAAACAAACAAAAAAAATGTTCATCGACGAGGCTAATATTGATGTACCTAATCCTAAGTTTATTGGATTGCTAGAGAATTATGTTCTGCGAGCGGTTTGCTCCATCATCTATAGACAACCTTCTGGAAGACTTTTGTTGTAGTGAACAAACCGACAAGCGGGACTTGAGAGGCCTCAGACCAAATAAAAAAGTTTCATATCTGGTCTGAGCCGGAGGCGTGATATCGTCGAGACGTGGACGGATTTTTGTCATTTTTTATACGCAGCCTAATTGGTGTTAGTATTTAAAAAATACTTGAGTAGGTATTAAAAATTAACTAAACTATTAAAACATTTTTATGAAAAATTTTTTGGTTTTTTCATAGGTGGGAAATAGTGCCCGAAACTAATCCTACCTGATGAAATCTGTACTACTTCTCTATCTATCGGATGGAATTTGAATTGGAAACAAAGGAAATTGTAATGATATTCAAACCAACAATAATAATAAAAAATTATGCTGTTTTTTTTTTCTTTTTTTTCGTTATTCGTTCTTTATTATTAGTATATATTTCTTAGTATTCATATTTATAGTTCGTTTTTATAGTTTTATAGTTCGTTTCAATAATTTTTTGGTTAAAATTTTTTACGGTTGAGTAATTTCATTTCGATATGTGACATAACCACGAAATACCCTAGGGTATTTCGTGGTTACAGAATGGCATCCCAAAAAATTACAATTGTGCGCCTAAACTTAAAGAAGAAGTAGAAGACTATCAGATGTAAGTGACAAAGTGAGATTTCAATATAAATATTATATTAACAGAATACCGTCTTGTATGAATAAGTGCGAACCACTTATTCATACAAACTAAAGTGAAGTTTCGATCTTATAATGTTCGCATTGTGGTAGACTTCTGCCTTTGACGTTTATTAGAATACCATTTTGCAGTATTAACACGTCGAGACTGCACTGCAAGTGGATTATTTCTTGATTTAATTAGCAGAATCGACCCTCAAATGCATCAAAGTAATGAACAGGATGGAATGAACAATCACACCTTAGCGAATCCTACTAACAAAATATGGGGACCATTTATTTAACCAACGGCCATAATATTTATCAATCTCGAGATGGCTTAGATCCAATATATTTCACGTTAAAAGCAAATATAATTTACATAGCGTCTTATATTAAATTTCACCCACGCCGAATGGAAACTTCGCGCGATCTGAAGTAGCCGGGATCTGTTTGAATCCAATCTGCCGTGATATTGGAACCAATATTTATTTTTTAGATTGGTTTATTTAAATGTTATCGAGCGTTTACGAGTCAATTAACGGTTTTAATTGAGAAATCTTTGTTATCGGAATCGTATTATTACCGATCCCCGCAGGTACCTAACTAAGCTACTTAAGTAGGTAACAACTCGAACATTTATTTTGGAAGCGTTTGATGTTGTTTTTGCGAACGTAAGCAACCGACGAGCTATTTATTGGTTCGGGCTGAATTATATTGATAGACTATAAAGCGGAATTGAAGTTTATGTACATTTGTGAATTGAAAAATTTCTGTTTGTGTTTGTAGTCACAGTGGAAACTCATACCGGTCGCAATATTCCGATACTTTTAAATATTGCAGTGAAAGCTAAGATCTATTGCAACATTTCAGCAAACAGTTTTTGGCTTATATTAAAACCGTATCGAAGTTATGAGTCATTATTACTTTTGAATCTTTATAGCTTTTTAAACCTTTTTGACCATGAGGAGACATTAAAATGCGTTTACAAAATCGTAACAACAATATCTCCTACAGAATATTTAATATTGGTTTAATGAATAATACGTTAACCTGTTCTATCCGTAGCAGCTATCGCTCTAAAATATAAATTACATCTTGAGGAGTCGGAGACCATCAAAGGGATTGAAGTGCCAGTAAAATGTGAGCTCCAATCTGAGGCGAAACGGGGGCATGTGTTTGACAAACAATTTATCTAATAACCCTTTGATCTGCGATCAGTCGTACACCTGTACAGTGCGCCAATTTTGAACCTTATTGCCATAGTAATAAAATCGAAATGTGGAACACCGGGTCTGTTGGCGACCGTACCTCCTGTACGCTGTACAGTAACAGCGACGCGACCCTGTGATTTTATAAGCCATAATTGAATATTCATTACGACTAAGGAATTCAATTATACGACTCAATTATTAATTACTACATGCTAATTGATTTACATGGCACAATGAATTACTTAAGTACTGGGGCTGATTCGTGTTGGTACTTAGTTAGTGACGTCTGATCAGCTTAGATATAACAAAAGGTAATTATAATGGCACAATTTAATAAATATTTGGGAATAGGATTTTTATTTATGGTAATAATCATAAATCATTAAAACCAGGCCAGTTACGTAGGAGTAATTTTATAGTGCCCAAGTGTGTGTGCAGTACCTACACAAGAGCACTCTCTCGTCCTTTACTCTCGAAACCTAGTGAGACGGATAACAGACACGACTGGCGAGAGATCAGGCGCAGCCCGCAGGTCTGACTAAATCATGCCCATCCGACGCATGGATAATCTTACTTGTCAGACAATCGGGTGATCAGCCTGTATTGTCCTAACCAAACTTGGAAACTACATTTTTTGTTGTTCCAATGCGGGAATCGATCCGACGACCTCCGAGTTGAGAGCCAAGCTCTAAACCACTCGATCACGGAGGTTGTTGTTATTTATAGTAGATAGTATCTAGTAATAATCTCATTCCTATTCTAATTTCCTTATCCCATAAATTACAAGCGTTCGTAAGCATTGTTAATGGTGACCGTAAATTAAATTAAAAATCAATATACTAGACTACTTAGTAGAAGGGCTATTCTACTAATATTATAAATATGAAAGTTTGTGAGGATGGATGGATGTGTGTTACTCTTTCACGCAATAACTACTAAACGGATTTCGATTAAATTTGGTATGGTAGTAGTTTAGGCTCTGGATTAAAGGCTAGGCTAGGCTTGATTAAAGGACATAGGCTACTTTTTATCCCGAAAAAGTACAGTGTTCCCGAGGGATACTGTATTTACGCGAGCGGAGCCGCGGTGAACAGCTAGTAAAGATTATAATATGGGTAAATACCGTAACGAAACAAAGACAAGGATAAACGCTTTTAGTCCATGCTCCATACTAAAACAAAGGAAAAATCAATAAGCACTTACCTCAAGACAATATCAACGGTATCGAAGTTCAATTCCCCGATTCGTTACTTTCTTCTTGAATACGAGGCAAGGAGATGCTAAAGTTTAATTGACTTTCAAGATTTTTAATTAGAAACTTAAGAAAAGATACACAGAAGGAACCGTAGACGCGGCTCACAAATGATATTACAATTCTCCCGAGCCCTTTACAACTCACGACATGTCCGATGTCTTAAAGCTTTTAGCTATGTATATCCTATTACCTACCTATTACCTACTTACTATTTTGCTGATTACGTAGCTAAGGAACTTGTTTAATGGGGTGCCGTCTCAGCATCTGCCGGCTCAAATCTGGGACAGATTAAAGCCCAAGCAAGGGCGGAAATTTTTACGGCCAGGTTGGCCGTTTTACATGGATGTAACAGAATTTGCACACGAGCCGCGGCGGAGGCGGCGGCGCGGCGGCGCCACGTCGGATTTTGAATGGATCTTGCCGTCGGCGCTGCAGCACAAAATCCATACAAATCCTAGTGCAGTGCTTACACACAAATTAATTATAAGAGAATGCTCTTATAATTAATTATGATGATATAATTATTATGATGGAAATTTTGTAGTTAACCGAAAGAAATTGACTCGACCGACGAGAGTCGAGAGTAGTGAGTCGTGACTGGCATTAAGACATAGCTTTGAATATTAAGTTTGATTGTATCTTTAGTTTTTACAGATTTCAATTACCAATCTACACCACCTAACGATTTATCGGTAAATGTAAATCATAGTGAAATTTTAAAAAGTTGATATTTCTTCGCGACGGCTGACCGTTTTTAACAAAGTTTGCGTTTCGTTTCCGTTTCCTTTAAATTTAAAATATTTCTCTTGTATTTAGATAAGATTTGTAGGATTTATAATCAGGATTATAAAGACCCTTAAGTGGTCTCACCACATTTCAGAGGTAAGTCTTATGTTTCTTGCTGCGGTGGGGTCTCTTAACCGTTAGAAGAATCTACTTCCCGTGAAGATAAAAGTCGAACTTGAGCAAACTTTACCTATCCTCGACGATGCAGACTGTTTGTTAGATCGATCTGTCAATGATCAATGAGGAATACCTTAATAAGTTAGAAAGATTAAAAAACATCTGCATCAGATTCGTGTATGGACCGCGCAAGTTTCATCACGTCTCTGAATATCGACAGAGACGGTTGGCTGCCCATGGCTCCATCGGGATGAGCATGTACTAGTTTTTAACCGACTTCCAAAATAAGGATGGGGTTAAACGTTCGGCTGTATAATGTATATTTTATTTATTTTTTGTATGTTCAACGATTACTCCGCCGTCTGTGGACCGATTTATAAAATTATTTTTTGATGTATAATCCCAAATTGATCCTTTTGACATCAAAGTGGTGACCTGATGATGGGATCCATGAGGAATCGAGGGAACTTCTCGAAATTTAATTGAAATTTGTGATTTAGACTTTTTCTGAAGTAGTCTAAGCATATGCTACCAAAAAACAAGATTTTGCACCAAGGTATACTCTGGATCCAAAAGTACTGGACAGAACTCCTGAGTCCTTATGTTGGAGATTCCGGCGTTGCTTAAAGAACTGCAAGCATATGCCATCATACCACTTATAGTAATCATCATCATTGCCACCATCTTCACACGAAACACCAACATATTATGATGACATAGGTACTAATTACTTATCAGAGTTTTGTGCACCGATATCAATGTCTTTGAAATTTTGCTATTGCCAAAAAATAGATGGTAATAATTATTTAATAATATAGTATCTAATCATTATCATTACTGGGGATTGTTTAGTAGGTCCGCAGATCGGTAATGCTTATTTGGGGAAATACCACGGCCTCTCAGAAAACTGGCATGAAATAACGCTTTAACGGAGGCTTTTTTGTATTTATAACTTTAATAAAATTTGTTCATAATAATATAGATAATAAATTTAACTAAAATGAGAAAAAATATTATTTTTAAACAAAAAATATAAACCGAATTCCAAAGTAAAAATGCACAAAAAAGTATGAAATAAAACTTTGTTTTCTAAATATTCCTCTTTGAAATCTTGAAAATTCGGCTAAAATTTTAACTATTTCTCAACTCAAACTTCATAATTTTGATGTCGATACCAGCAAATTTGAACGTGAGTTCTATAAAATATTGTGCGGTACCTATTGTTTAGGCTGGTACGTATAAGGGGAATATTTAGAAAATAAGTTTTATTTCATACTTTTTTGATCATTTTTACTTTGGAAGTCAGTTTTAATTTTTTGTTTAAAAATAATAATTTTTCTCTTTTTAGATATCCTGTACAAATAAGTGCTACATGACCCACGCTTTCCTCCCTACCTGAAGGAGTGTTGGTCAGCACTACGAGTATCGTAAAAGTCAGTAATAAACTTCTTGTAGGTACCATTTACTAAGTCCGGTTACTTTACGGATTCTTCTGCTGTGAAGGCTCTGTGCAAACATCTACCACGTGACATTCGAAAGTCAAAGTCACTTGCTATTTTCAAGTCGAAGCTACATAGCGTAAGTTTATAATATCTTTCTTATAATTTTATTTTACAATTATTCTTGCAATTACTTGTTATTTATTCTTGTCTTTTCTTATTACCTGGAAGAGATCGCTTATAGCGATAAGGCCGCCGCACGGGCGGGCTTAGGTTATAAGCTTAGTTTCTAGTAAAATGATTGTACCTACTTTAATTCAAATTCAATTTTTTTTATTTAGGACTACCATAGTCCATGTGTTAGTATTACATACTTAAATCTTAAAAACTCTAGGGTTAGTAATATTAAAGTAAAATACATAAAAAAATATCTATTCTTAAACTTTTTCCTCTCTATTGTGATGCACCTAAGATAGAACCACGCGCGGACAAAATCTAGAGGAGGTACTGCTCTCATATTCGTTCATTTCCCGCACGTAGTTCCTCAGTATAGGTGCATGCAGATCATCTGCCACAATCCTCAGGATGCTGTTGTCGCTCTCCCGCACGCGGTTTATTAGTGAGACTACTTTTTTGCGTATAAGTGCCCGAAATCCATCCGTTCTTGCCTGCGCAAACATCTCAGATGCACTGGAGAAACGGGGAAGTTTCAACAACATCCTGAAGATAATAGGTCTTTACCTATGAAATTGCCGTTCTGCAGTACTGGCCATTTCAAATCAAAATAATTTTTGTTTGGCTAAGAATTCTAATTTCAAATTAATTTTATTTTAAACACATGGAATTCTTTTTCCAAAAGTAGTCATTTGTTTATTGATTAGTGTTACATTTTCATCGCATTTCAATCTTTTTCGACATCATGGATACGTAAAAAATTGGAGTAATTATGGAATATGAGTACCGTCGTGGCAGCAACGCGGCACAAGCGGCACGCAACATCAAGCACGTTTACGGAGCTAACACTACAAACCAACGCACCACCTGTTATTGGTTTGCTCGCTTCCGTTCTGGAAATTTCGACCTGAAAAATGAACCCCGCGGTCGTCCGAAGACTTTGGTCGACAATGACGAATTAAAGGCGATTGTGGAAGCTGATGATACACAATCTACGGCTGAATTAGCAGCAGCTTTCGACGTTAGCGTCAAAACAATATTGGTCCATTTGCGTCAAATTGGCAAGGTAAAAAAAGCTTGACAAATGGGTGCCCCACGAACTCAATGATCGCCAGCGCGAAGTACGCGTCGAGACGTGCCTTGCACTGCTCAACAGACACACAAATGAAGGAATTTTGAACCGCATTGTTACCTGCGATGAAAAATGGATTCTGTTTGATAACCGCAAGCACTCAGCAAGTTGGTTGGATCCTGGTTCAGCACTTAAACAATGCCCTAACCGAAAACTTACCTCTAGAAAAGTGATGGTCACTGTTTGGTGGTCTAGCGCCGGTGTGATTCATCACAGCTTCTTACCAAACCGGGTGAGCGTTACTGCAGATGTGTACTGTGAAGAACTGAACACAATAATGGAGAAGCTGGCACATCTCCAACCAGCATTGGTCAATCGCTCGTCTCCGCTGCTCCTGCACGACAACGCGCGACCTCATACTGCACAGCAGACGGTCTCCAAGTTGCAAGAACTGGGGTTGGAAGCTCTCCGTCATCCGCCCTACACACCAGACCTTGCGCCTACAGACTACTACTTTTTCCAGAATTTGGATAACTTCTTGGCGGGAAAAAATTCAACACCCGAGAGGCAGTACAAAATGCCTTTGAAGAATTTGTTGCCTCCCGTCCAGTTGATTTCTTTAAGAAGGGCATCAATAAACTGCCACTGCGTTGGCAAAGATAGATGCATTGATTGCATGGGTGATTACTTCGATTAATACAAATATAAAATAGATGAAAAAATCCGTTTAAATTTTTTCATACAAAACGGCAATTTCATAGGTAAAGACCTAATATTATTATATTGGATCCGAAGGGCGCTTAAAAATCCTTTGGGCTTGGGGCTTGGGGCCTTGGGCCGCAGGTGTACAGATTCTGACAGAATGCTTTAAAAAGCGTAATCTTAACTTCATCTGTACAACGCGCGAATCTGCGGGCCAGCATATTACCACGGACCGCCAACGCTCTCCGCTCTCGTTCTATGTCTAGGTCGTCCTTAAGGTCGTCGGTAAGTATATGTCCAAGGTACTTAAAATTAAATACTCTCTTAAATTCCAACCCGCCGAGGCATATTGGAGGTATGATTTCCGGACACCTACCGGCGTCTTTAAAAACCATAAATTCGCTTTCTCTGACGTTGTATGCCAGACCATGCGAATTAGCGTATTTCTCACACACCATGTCGTCCGCGTAGCTAATTTTGTTTACGTTAACTCCACCAACCTTGCACCCCACACGCAATTGCTGAGCTCCACTATGAGGTCATTTACGTACAGGTTGAACAGCTTAGGAGACGACAGCCCGCCATGTCTCATACCGCGTTCCAACCCGTACGACTTGGAGAGTTTGTTTGCCCATTTAACATTGTTCGTCTGCTTAGCATACCAATATCGAAAGTGATTTATAACCTCCACCGGTGCACCCATGTTCACCATCTTTCTCCAGAGCACGTCATATGAAACTAAGTCGAATGCTTTAGATAGATCCAAAAAACATGCGAGATTTAATGTGAGCAATAAAGTATATATCTATCTATCTACGTATTTATAACTAGGTATTTGGTACATGAGTGCCTAGTTATTATAATCGTCGCTGCGTTAACTTCTATCAGTAACCAGTAGCCAATAAGGGCCTGTTTCAGTCTACGGATAAGTGTCAGATAGCTGATTTGCATGTTTTGTCTCTGTCGCTCGATATAAAGTAAACAGCGACAAACATCCGAATAGGCTATCCGTAATCCGACACTTATTAGAAGATTGTGAAATAGGCCCTAATACTAAAATATATTAGGTAGAGTACCTAGATACTTCACTCTACCCGTTAACATATTATTACCTTTATTAAAAAGATTACCTATACAAAACATTTCGCCATAAATGTGCACATTCATTGCTAATATTTTTCCAAACATCAGATGTTCGTTCGTTTTTCAAGTCAATGTATAATGCTAATGTCTCTTCTTCGCTTTTTGCTGTAAATTGAAGTCCACCTGAAGTCTAGAACTTTTTTAAACCTATCCGATTTTATTTTTGTCCACCAGACTGTCACAGACTATACAAAAGTTGTGTCAGGCTAAAGGAAACTTTCCTGTGAAGTTAGCAGCAAAACCCAGCCATATATAATATTGGACTAAGCTCAACCGTCTCTAGCGTGAAATTTGTAAACGCAATTAACTGCAAACTTCACAACACATCGCTTCCTGGACGCAGACTTTACTATTTTCGTTTATTATGCACCTTACATTGAGGGCATAAAGATCATTTTCATTTATTTTAGCGCGGGTGTAAATTTGCGCGCCCACCCTTTGTTGTCTGGTGACTAGACTAAGGGGTGCATTTTGTGTTTTTTTTTTTTCTCTGTCTGTGTGCGATCGATGCGTTACATGGATGCATACTTTTGTTGGAATTATTGTTGTAGAGATAAGGGCCTATACTCAGGCCTATAGATAAGTACTGTTACAACCTAGACATGCCGAGCATGATATTTGTAATATATGGGTAAAAAGGGCATTAAAGCTTGTAGCTTGTTTTTATTAATAATTTAAAAAACCTTGACACGCCTTGCCTACATAGTAGCTATTGTGGTATGCCTAGTATTAGGTAGATTGGGCAAACTCAGAACTACAAAATATACTTCCACTGCCAAACCGTACTTGAAGTTTTTGTTTCACGTATTAAATCTATACTTAATATTTATAATGAGGAAAAATTTGTTTGTTTGTTGGTTTGCATCGAATAAGCGCCGGAGCTACTGTCCCGATTTAGATGAAATTTGACAAAGATACAGAGTACCACGGGGAAGAACATAGGCTACTATTTATCGCGGAAAAATGTATGGATTCCGCAAGATTAACTTTTGCGCGCACGAAGTCGCGGGCAACATCTCGTACATAATAATTATAAATTATAAATATTATACAATAATGAGCATATCGCATAAAACTGTCTATGTCTTCTACAGCAATAAAAGTGAACTCGGTTTTGACCTTGGACACTTTACCCTCGGCCCTCCGAATCCGCCCTAGCAGACCCCTAGGGCTATTGTAATCCTATTTCGCTAAGCTCTCGTGCGTAAAGTTGATGCCAATACCAGATGTAGGGATAAAAAATCCACATATTGTGTAATATTATGTAGTACGAGTATAGATATTTTTTTATGAAATGAACCAGATTACCGCTCGCCATGGATACACGCAACACCAGAGTTGCGTTCCCAGTCCTTAAAATCTCCAACCCCCTTGGGCCTCCGGTAACCTGTGATCACTCGGCGAAACACACCGCAAGCGTTATTTCACGCCGGTTTTCTGTAAGGCCGTGGTGTTTACCCGGTCGAGCCGGCCAAACACCATTTCACCGGTTCATGCCAAAGCGTGGCTCTTCCAGAATCAATATATGTTTGATTCTGGAAGAATACCTTGTTTGCTGTATTTATATTAATTTATTTCAAATGCTACAAAAATATTTTCTGAATACTAAATATTACATATTATTGATTATTTTATCTGTCAAACAAACCCCAAAATTCAGATTTGTATTATCTATACGATACTAGGGCTGTACTCTGTTACTCTTAGTGTATATAGAAGTATTTGCTGTAACTAAATTATTGCACGATTTGCAAGGTTAAGAAGTGACATTAAATTGGTAGCATTATAGCACAGTGCGTTAGTAATAAATATTCTTTAATTATAGTGCGCTATTGTATCTTTGTTTATCGATTAAATTGGTTCTGAACGGAGTATGTACTCCAGGAGCTAGTGCAGCTCACTAATGGCTATCAACGCAACTCCGGTAGTACCTACTTTATTATTTATCATGTATCAACATACTCCACGGGAGCTCCACGGTTTAATCAAATCTCCCATCCCCGGGGAACTGGCCACATGCAGTTTGTGAGTCGTAAAACAGAGTTACACCGCGGTACTAGGTATAGCTACTGGGTAGACGCGGCGTCGCGTCGCATCGATCGACAGTCGACACCTGTGGGCTGCCGGCAGTCGGCGGACAAGTGCAACGTACATTTGCAGGTACCTCCTAAAACAACAGTCGCGCCACTATGTTTACGTCTAGACTCTAGAGTCTAGACCGCGCGTAGACTCTGTTGATTAAAATTAAGAAGGAATGGGTGCTGCTCGAAAAGTCTTGTACAAAGCGTCAAATTTAGCCCCGATTTCACAAAATTTCTTTAAACGCGCTTATCGCTAAACTCGGATTTTATTGATCTCTCTCTCTCATTCAATGTTAGATAGAACGGGACAGACGGATCTTAAACCGAAGCTTAGAGTTAAACATCGTCGTTTTAATACGTTAGTAAAATTGGGGCTAAGTAGGTATCTACAGTTCTTTCATGGTTATTATAACTGGGAGTTTATATGAGAGTGTTAAATCGTCGGAATAAAAGTCCTATCATATGGGGCCCCCGAATGTGTGTAAGAAAAAAAATCGTAAAACATTATCTACATATTACAGTCTCTCTTTTAGCCCGATCTTCCCGATAAAAAAAACATTATATCATTATAAAGCCCATGAACACGGTCTAAACTTGAGAAACACGTAGAAAACTTATGGATTATCATATTGTGTAAAAAAAAATCAGGCCCGCTACACTCCTATCACCTATGTAGGTACATTTATTACCACTCAGTGTTTTTAACGTGCAAGTTATGATCTCTAAGCAACTAATGCCCGTTTTCACCAACTGATTCCTAAACAACTCTTATGTAAGTGACCCTTTGGATAGGTGGTCCCTAAAATCGGCACCTACCTAATTTCATTTTCATCAAGCTGGGTAACACTTAGTTATGGAACTCCTATTTAAGTGACAGTTTTTTTTTGTAACTTGCGCTCATACTATTGATATTTTATCGATAAATGTAACATTGCAAATTCTAGTATAAATAATTCACAGATAAATATTACATAAATAAATCCAAGTTAGTGTACTTTTGTATGCTTTGATAAGTTATTCAGCAATTTTAATAACTAAATTAGTAAGACGCTGACGTACAGCATGTTTAAAAATGTACTGTGCTGTAAATTAAAAAGTAAAAATGTAAGTTTCACTGATGAGTGACAGACGAGTCATTTGATGTTGTTTATTGAAATGAAATGCAAAGAAATGAAATGATGCTTTATTTGGTGAAAATATGGTTACATATAGGTGTTACATTTTTTACATCAGTGCGCATATTTTGTCGCAGTTAACGACGTCCAAATATTTTATTTGTTATGAACATGATTATATTTTCATTATATAACATACGTATTGCTTTAAGATACATTTAATAACAGAATCAAATGGTCTATGATTAAGTATTACTTTATAATGATACTTTATGATTAAGTATTATTGTATATTTACAATTCACAACCACGTTTACTGTCTCACAATCTCCAAATTGTTCGTTTATTCTTTTGTGGTTAATTATTATATCAGTTTTGATTAGATTAATTAAAAATGTTTTCCATTAACTATGTTTCGCTGCCTGCTACTTGTGACATAACTATTTGTATGAAATTGTATCAGAGACGTCCAAGTAGGGAATGGTACATGTAAATACATATTAAAAGAACAATCACTGCTTTTGATTTCGACATGATATTCAAGTATCATTAGAAAATTATGAATTCCATTGGTAAAGGAGTATGTAGGTAAGTACGAGAAAAGTACCTAAATATAAAATGTAAATGAATAATACACTTACCTGTCTTTATACTCAAGAAGATGTTCAATTTTTTCTAATAAAAATATTACCCTCTGTTTTGTTAAACTATATCGGATGAAGAAGTCGATATCATATTTATCAAAATGTTCCACTCTTTGGCGATATAAACGGGGTATTTTTGGTAACAAGTCATTAGAAAATAATTCAAGCACTTCAACAGCGTCTTAAGTTACCAATAACTGGCTTAGATCGTCTTCCATTTCAAGGGATTCACGTATTTTCAATCACAATGTAATATTAGGTGACAGTTAAGGCGCGAAATATCGGGCCTCTAAAGTTAGATGCCCCCCTAAGGTCTTAAGTGACACCTAAGCGTTGATGAAAACAATTTTTCTTAAGAGGCGGCCTAAATGGCCGCTAAGGGACACTTAAAATTAGGAGTCAGTTGGTGAAAACGGGCATAAGTCTTTTAGATATGCACAGAATCTTAAATTTTAAATCATATCTATTATTTTATTTGAAATTCTCTCTCTCTCTCTCGCGTTATTCCGCTGTTATTTTTATGAGCAGTCTTTTTTTTTTTTCAAAGTTTCGAGTTTTCTAGAACTAAAAAACAGGCAAAAATTTCGGCTCGCTCGCTCGCTATTCATTACATGGAGTACTTACCTATATAATATTTTACTGTCGGCTTCGCAGATTATTCTTTTAATATATCTTATATCTATCTATATATATAAAGAGCAAAGCTGATTGACTACACACGCCAAACCCTTAGGGCTAGAAAATTGAAGTTTTGCACACGAGTTTCTCATATGACGAAAGCATTCACTAAGGAAGGGGCCAGCGCGGGGCCCGTAGCAAATTCTGCCGCGGGGCGGAATGCGATCGAGCTTAATATGCTCTTATATGAAATGCGAACGAGCTTTTTTTTCTATTTTACTACCTGAACTAAACTTTACATCCGAAAGACCGTGTACTTTAGAAAATACAATTAAATCAATAGCCTAAAACCGACCATCGGTACTAAATAATATAATTTGTTCTTCATGTTAAACGCGAGCGAGCAAACATTTTTTCCTACTTTCCATATTAAAATCTATTCAACTTTAAAACCTCAAAGACTGTGAACTTCGGAAAAATACAATAAAATCAACGGATTATAGCGGAATATTGGACTAAATAATATATGTTAAAAGTGAAATATATATTTTTTTCTACTTGATCAATTAAAATCTATTCAAATTTTAAACCCTGAAAGACTGCACTTGGGAAAACACAATCAAATCAATAGCCTAAAACAAGAATATCAGTTTAAAATAATTGATTATGTAAAAAGTGCGCGAGCGGAGCGAGCGAGCAAAAATTTTTATCTTATTTTACTGGTAAAGAACGTAATTTAATTTTATTCTCTATCTCTATCTTATTCTCTTCTATTTTTCCTCTTTTGAATTTTATTTATCGTGATTTTAATTATTTTTCTTAACTTATGCAGTAGATCAAATATAACAGCCTCCGTGGTCCAGTGGTTTAGAGCTTGGCTCTCGACGGAGGTCGTGGGTTCGATTTCCGCATTGGAACAACAAAAAATGTTGTTTCCATGTTTGGTTAGGCCAATGCAGGCTGATCACCTGATTGTCTGACAAGAAAGATTATCCATGCGTCGGATGGGCATGTAAAAAGTCGGACCTGCGCCTGATCTCTCGCCAGTCGTGTCGGTTATCCGTCCCATTGGGTTATCAGAGTAAAGAAAGAGAGAGTGCTCTTGTGTACTGCACATACACTTGGGCACTATAAAATAACTCCCCTATAAAATAGCTGGCCTGGTTTCAATGAAACCGGCCACCGTCACCGAAATCGGTGTGGGGAGCTATTATTATTTTATTATTATTAGATCAGATGACCAAAATGTTCGTAACTGATTTTACCAAACCTTATATGTACACAGTATTATGGAAAGTTTTAATTTTCTATTTTCCACGATCTATGACTTTCGAGAAATATCTTTTAGTTGAGAATTAATTCTAATGTTTTTACTATAAGAAAATTCTTGAGGCGTATACTTTTGGATTTTCCATACTTTTTTTTTCGTCTGTTAGGCGCGAGGCCTGCTTGCCTGAGGCTTGGACTGCCAGACCGCCCATGCCTTTTTTTTTTTACTTGACATGATCATGGACAGGGCTCGTTTTTGCCATTATAATAATATATAATTCTTTTTATTCTGTTCATGTCTTTTTTTTTTTCATTTTACAATAATAGTACAATCTTAATTGTGCCAGTTTTAAGAGCATTTCACAAAATATATTCTATACAATTACTTATTTAGTTGACATTAATTTACTTTATGTACTACAATAACCTTTAAAATTAAATCACGTTACATACACAATACAAAGAATTAATACAAAAATAAAAATGCACAATAATGTTTGAAATAAAACTTATTTTATAAATAATGCCCCTTTTAAATTTTGCTGAAATTTTAACTATTTCTCTACTCAATCTTCATAATTTTAATTTTTTGTTTGTATAATAATAATTTTTCCTTCTTTGGTGATATTTGTTAAATTATTATTAACACATTTTAAGAACGTTTAAAATAAACAATCGAATGTATAATTTAATACACGCTAAGCTTCCATTAGGTATTGAATATAAGATAATGATGATGATTACTGTAAGTTACTTAATGGCACATGCTAGCAGTTCTTTAAACAATGTCGAAATTTCCAAACTCGTATCTTTAAAGACTGATCTTGCAAGAGGAGTTCTTTTCAGTGCTTTTGGATCCAGAGAGTGCAGAATCATACTTTTTGGTAGCATATGACAATATAAATTTCGAAGAGTTCCCTCGATTTCTCATGGATGCCATCATCAGGTCACCGCTTTGGTGACAACAAGACCAATTACGGATTATACCCAATACATCAAAGAGATAATTTTGAAAATCGGTCCATAAACGGCAGAGTAATGTTCAAAGATATCCGTGTCGGTGTTAAATATTATGAGAAGTACCGATTATATCATCAGTATGTCGTGATTTATAGTGTGATGATGGTGGTGATGATGATGATTACTTTAATTGACAAAGTGGCTTATGCTTGCAGTTCTTTAAGCAACGCCGAAATCCCCAAACATGTATCCAAAAGGTGTCAGGAGTTCTGTTCAGTACTTTTGGATCCAAGGTATACTTTGGTGCAAAATCTTACTTTTTCGTAGCATATGCTTGGGTTACTTCAGAAAAAGTCAAAATCACTATATGTGTCCATATAAATTTTGAGGAGTTCCCTCGATTCCTCATGAATCCCATCATCAGGTCACCACTTTTCTGAAAACGGGACCAACTTTGAAGTATACCCTTTACATCAAAATAAATATTTTGAAAATCGGTCAGACAGACGGGGCGGAGTTATCGTTGAACATACAAAAAAAATACATACAGCCGAACGTATAACCGCCTCCTTTTTTTGGACGTCGGTTAAAAATACAAAATAATGATGCAATAGGAATTTACAATAAATAATACAAAATATAATGAATACAAAATAAATGATGCAATAGCAATAAAATACAAAACCTTAAAAAAATATACTCTACAAACTAATATCACAACTTTCAATATCACCACTTCAAATTCTGAGGATGCCAACCTTTGTCACTCCACTCTTGCAGCATTGCATTTAGCGCCAAGAATTCGGCCTGGTAAACCGTGCAACTCGACGGCAATGCAAGCTTGACAGTTTTTTGCCGCCGATGCCTTGCACCGCCTCTGTTAATATGGAACGTTAAAAAGCTAGTTAGATACTTTTTTTGTATTTAGAACTATTTTCAGTTCTATTGGCCTAATACAATAGAGCTGCAAATCGAACTTACAAGCGTCAAGTTTTTAATTGCTGTCGTGTGTTCGATTTTCAGCATTATTGTATTAGGCATTAGCACGGAGTTCTATTTTCAGCGCTGTTTAATAACAACAGTTGTGCTCATTGCCAAATCACTTTAATATAATAAATTATAAAAATAAAATTTTCCACATACGGTTATTTTTTTTTATGAGTAACTTATTAAATGGACTATCTTGAATTTCACTTGGTCTCAACGACATCTCATAATTTTTTTCAAAGGAAATACTTGGCTTTTTCATTTAGGTAATGTTTTTGTGGGATTTCATTTATTTTTGTTGGTTACCCGAAGACCAAGGAATTTGGGGTTATAAAGACCGTAAACGCACTTATAATTTCTCCGCGGTGTTGCGAATGTCTTAATGCGGGAGTAATTGCTTACTATCAGGCGGTCCATTAGCTTGTTTCTAGATGTATTCCATAAATAAAATGATTACTGGGCGGGGACACCCGCATCGCCAAGGGAACCACAAGTGCGTTCTCGAATCAATAGGCTACTTGACTCATATTTAATTTCATACATTGAAGGAGTACTTCCTTTATTACTTGGCTTAGGAAAACGTATTCTACCGATATCATAAATTAAGAACTTAAGATTGATAAATAAAGTTGATTTAAAAATATGTATTTTTGTTTTTTAATTTCTACCGATGAAAACACATTAAAGTAACTTCCGGCAAGGATGTGAAGACACAAACACACTAAACACATATTATATAGGTAGTAGTGAAACGGAACGTGTTTCTGTAAATAAATAGTTCATGACATCTTGTATAGTTATTTATGTCAAAACGTCAAACGGAACGTCACACCGTCATTTTACTACTACGGACTATATAGCACAGATTACAAATAGTTCTAGTATGACGTCACAGCACAGATAATCTATCAACCAACATGGCGAATTGTGTTTTCAGCGGCTTTAAAAAGTGTATTTTTAAAATATATTTTGTAGGTTTTTAGGTTTCAAAATAATATATTTTTTTATTGTGTAATGAAACAATTATGAAGCGTTTAGAACATAAATATAAAATCAAGGTCAAGTAGCCTATTACACCCCCCATAGGCCTACAATTTCTTTGACCAGGGTAGGTTTGGGGATTTCAACCGCCATATATATTTTGTAATGACAAATGTATGGGCTATGGCGGGTGCAACTCGTGACGTCACAGGCCAATATATCGTTCTCTTTCATATTCTAGATCTAAATTGTTTGTATCTTCGTTATTTTTTAAGATATAATAAAATGGGTTTTAGATTATTTAATAACATGTTGTCTAACATCGAATTGACGATAAAAAATTTTTAGGCAACATGCCTATTTTATACTAATGGGCGATCCGATTACTCGTGTCCAGATCTATTTCATAGTTAAAACGTTTACCGCCGCTCATGGACATCCACAACACCAGAAGAGTTACAAGTACGTTTGCGAGCTTTGCATGAGGAAGGTACCGGGTCCCACTTTGGGATACCGGTATCTTACTCATGCAGTGAGACACAAGGCAAGTGCTATTTCCCATCGGTTTTCTATGAGGCCGTCTTATTTACTTGGTCGAGTGGGCCCATTCGTCCCGAAGCATCTACTGTAACCTAAAATTATCTACCTTAACTTACTCTTACCCTTACTTCTCAATTTATGAACTTTGTTACATAAATAACGATCACAAAGTTAACAGTGAACTTGTATTCATACGTTTTGTTCCTGTGAATTCGTTAAATTAAAACATTTAAAATCATTTTTCCAGAATTTTCACTTTTCCTATATTTTCCCTTTATATATAGCTAATAATCTATTCTGACAGCAAATTTGAAATTTATAAATCTGCTAGAAGTATGCTTTGAATTATGCCTATTCTCCCTACTTCCATCCTCCATCTATCCATATCTTTCAAAATCGCGTTTTTTGCCGCTTAATATCTCCTAAACTATACACTCGATTTTTATGAAATTTCAAACATTAGCTTGTGCCGGTAATGACTTCTCTGCGACAAAAATTCAGATCGCTAGCTTTGTGACAAATGAAAATATGAGGGCACGAAAAAGCCGCGAAGTGTTTTTTATTTATTTTTATATATGGCATCGGCTTATTACCATTTGCCAGTGTCAAGTTAAAAAGGCGGGAAATAGAACTTTCGTTTCAATTTTCAACACCGTATTTCTAAATCGTCAAGTCTAAAGTCTAGTCAAAGTCCAAATAAATAGTCAGTGCAGTCCATGAGTCATGTCAGTCGATTTAGTAAGTAGTAGAAGCTTTACTGAAAGTTCCTAGGGAGTTTTGGAGGGAAATTCAAAATAGCATGTTTTTAGAAGTTGTACCACTTGCCCATACGTGTGCACGGTAACAAATATTTAATGGTTAATATTCTACCAATATTACACATTAAGAACCGAAATAACACAAATTTATGAAGGTTATGCAAAATCCACAACGTCACCCATTGAATTCCCCGGCAAAACTCCCGCGAAGTGCTTCGAGAAAAGATGGTTACGGCCGCTTAATACTTGGCGATAGCGCTGCCGCGCTAAAAGATTTTTAACGCCTTTTATAACTTGGCGCTGGCAATAGTTTTATGCTATACTATCATATTAAAAAAAATAGTGTCAAAAATAGTTTCGTCAAATGTCAAAGCAACAAACGTTGAGAGTCGACTTTTGAGATTCGAGCGATTTGTCTTTTACATTTAAATTTTATAGTACATGGGAGTTTGTAATAAAAAAGGCTTTTGTGTTTGTGCATTTTCTAACTAGTAGTTAAAAGTAGGATATAAAATGTCGTTTTCATTTGGGACTCCTTCTAGTGCTCCGGCGACAACAGGTCTTTCAGGAGGCTTCAGTTTTGGCGCTAACAAGTATATAATAATTCTAAGTACATACCTATATTTATACCTAATAACAAATATTCAAGGAATTTAAATATATAATTTGAAATTTAAAGCTTGCCGAATATTTAGTAACCAAGTGATGCTTTGATTACACCGGGCTTTGTGTCACATGTAATGCCGTTGTTCGTAATGAAGAGTTATCATTAATTAGTATTATACAACTTGTGTTTACCTAGACAAAAAAAAATGTTATTTCAGGCCTGCATCAACTAGTTTTGGGCTCCCATCGACATCCCAGCCATCTACGGGTCTGTTTGGTACACCAGCAACCTCAGCTCCTACATTCGGAAGTGGAACCTCAACTTTTGGTGCAACTCCATCTTTTGGAGCAACCACATCAGCTCCGAGCTTTGGTGTGGGCACTGGGTTTGGGGCGACGTCGACTGCTCCTGCGTTTGGTGCTACATCAGTAGCTCCAAGTTTTGGTACAATTTCAACTGCGCCAACATTTGGAGCACCATCTCTTTCTTTTGGAGCAAGCTCCGCTGCTCCTACTTTCGGTATACATTTTTAAATATAGTTATGATGTTATATATTATACTATATTTTTTTTTCATTATAAAAATATTACTTCATAACCCAACATTATTGTACTTTCAGGGTCCACAGCAACACCTGCGTTTGGGGCCAATACATCGTTTGGCACTGGACTTGGAACTGGAGGTTTAAACTTTGGAGCTGGTACCAACACTTCTGCACCTACAGGTGATTAAAATAAGTTTATAATGTTAGATAATCTTAAAAAATGCATACTTCATGCAAATAAATAAAAAATTGTGACAAAACCTTACAGGTTTATCATTTGGCACAACAACCACAAGTGCTGGTTTGGGAGGCCTCGGAGGTTTTGGTTTCGGTACATCAACAGCCCAGTCTGGTTTGGGTCTATTTGCTTCATCTACTGGCGCAACCTCAACGTCTTTTGGTAAGTTTTGTGGTAATTTAAGCATTTTGAAAATAAGAAAAATTTTAAAATTCTTTGGTATTTCCTTTTTGTTTTTTGAAATATATTTTTATTATTTATTTGGCAAAATATTCACGACCTGAAGTTGAACAATCCACTTTGAGTTAAACTTAGTGTAAAAAATATAAATTGTTTCTTTTTAATGATTTCTGCTGCTGCTTACATTTTTGTTTTTTTTCATTATATAAAGAACCTGGCTAATCATTATTATAAGTTAAGAAGTGCTAAAAGAGATTCTTTGAACACAATCTTGCCATCAAGTAAGTTATCCGCAAACCATGTAGAGACAGTATAAAATATCATATTAAGAGAATAAAGAAAGTATAGTTGTAGTTACTGTAATTTACTTTACAGTCATTGTTATACCAATATGTTGTTTAGGAATGTACTATTCGGAAATCTAATTCATATGCAGTTGGAGTGTTCTCATAATTTTATTAGTATTATAATGAAGTCATGCAGAATGCAGACAAAATACATCATTTATTAATTTGATGTCATGTTGATAACAGGGTATGAACGGTCAACCTGTGTATAAATAAGATTCCTTTAAGTACATGTAAGCCATTCTTAACATCATGTTTTATAGAATATAATGTATATTAATTATTTTAAAAGTATATTTAGAGAAAACTTTTCAGTTAAATGTGTTTATAAGTCTTGTAACCATCTGCAATATCATTTCAGCCACACCGAGCCTGGGACTGGGTGGTTCAACACAAGTGGGTACCACTAATACCACAGCAGCAGACGGCAAAAGTAAATAATTTAGTTTTATTAAAATATTTTCGTCCTTCTCATCTAATCATCCACATAACACAGTTACATCAACTTTGTGAATAATGTTGAAATTATCAATAAATATGAAGTCTGTATATGTTTTAGCTGAACCACCAAAACAGACAAAACTACCAAATGAAATATCAACTACAGTGGAATCATTTAAAGAGTTTGTTAAGAAGCAAAAGTCTTTGAGCTCAGATGTTATGAGAGTGTCAATCAAGCCCTTGCATAAGGTAATGTAGAAATGCTCTAATAAATTATGTTATAATATAATATCATTAATTAAATTAGTGTTGTAACATCACGGCTGCAATACTTTAAAATCCATTCAAAAAAGTTTTTCTTAATTCACCACCAAAGAGAATAAAATGGATATCCAAAATTTGCAACAAAGGAACAGTCCTCATTTGTGTTTGTGGGTTAGAATGGGCTGGCAGTTTTTTTTTTTTTTGCATTGACGACTAATTTTGTAACACAATTCAGGTGGCGCGCGACGTGGAGACGACCTTGCGCGCGGTGGTGTCGCTGCGCGGCGAGTGCGGGCGCGCGCGCGCACACTCCCGCCGCCTGCGCGCCGCCGCCGCCGCCGCGCTCGCCGCCGCAGAGACCGCCGCCCGGGACCCGCCAGGTGAGTGAAGTGGTTGTGTAGACACTTACGTACATACGTAGACACTGTACTTGGTTATACGTGAATACTAAATACGCATAAAAATTACCCCAAGACAGCGTTAAGTGGAAAGCCCTCCAACGCGCTTTACGCAATTCTCAGTTAGCTTTGAATTTAAGATGGAGATAGAAACACAGCTGCAACACCTGATTTTGTCCTCTAACCTATGCAACACTAAGCTAGCAATTTGAAAGACACATTTAAGTCATAACCCTTAGTGCCTTTACACATCGGCGCAACTCCCTCGACACTGCCGCGGCAAAATCCGGCGGTACCGCAGAAGTAGCGGCGCGTTTTTTAAGGGCACTCATAAGTATAATAGTATATACATCGAAAAGATGAAAAAAATAATTGAAGTTATGTTTTCCCATTTATTGTCACAATCAAACACACAATTGGGTTTTTGAAAAAAAAAATTTTTGTGTTAAATGGAAAGATCATATATAAGTTTTATAACAAAACTATTTTTTTTTTTCGCAATAATTCAAAAGTTATTTCATTATAAAAATTAATTTTTGAATCCAGTACCGAAGACACGCCGACAACTCCCGAGCGCGTGTGACGTCATAATGTTAGTTTTCACTCATTGCAGTTGATAGAAAAAAAAAATACAGTGTTTTGATCTATTTAATTTTGTTGTCATTGTTAAATATTTAAATTTATATTAAAAATGTCGAACCTCAAAAGTTATCGTTCTTGTTTTGTACCATTATGTACAAATACTACAAAAACAATTCCTGACAAAATGTTTTTAAATGTTCCCCAAGATGACAAACGTCGAAATAAATGGTTTCAAGCAGTGCACCGTGATAATCCCAAAACAAAATCGAATTTTTCGCATGTTTGTAACTCAATTCAGGTGGACCTGTAGACACAATATAAAAGATTATTATTGCTTATAACATCAAAAAACTTAAATTTAATAGGAGTATAAATTACCTGCTGAAGCTGCACAGTCATGGCATTGAACATCCTGATTTTTTCTTGACTTTTCATTAATAGTTAAAGTAACTGAATAAGCTTTACTCCGAACTCGGTGTTCTAGACATACCCGTCCTTTTACAATACAAATATTATTTTTACGACTTAGTTGAACATAACCTATAGCTTTGTCGCCGTAACTCTCACGCGATGCTCTACAATTTATGAAATAAATAATTATATTTAATGTAATGGAGAATAAATACTTAAATATTTTCATTTATTATATTATTTTTAACAGACTTACCTTGATGCCTTGGCACCTTGAACTTCAGCAGAATTAAACCGAACGTCATTTTTTAAAAAATCGATTAACATCAGGAATATTATCAGACTTTGCCTTAATCGGAACCAACTAACAACTCGTATTTTAGCAATAAATTTTTCAATATTATTGTCTAGTCACGTGTAATAGCCGTAAACGCTGTACTGTTATTAAATAGCTATAACATTATGACGTCACAACTATGGTGACGGATCATGGCGCGTTTATAGTCACGTGATTTTTATTTTAATTTCATCAATTTTTAATTGTTTATAATTAATTGAATAAATATATTTTTTAAGTTTTTTGCATTGAATATCAATATTATTAATAATAAAGTTTTAAAATACATTTAAAAAATCAATAATTTTTTTTTCAAAAACCCAATTTAAGCACAATCATTGAACTTATTATTTCAGGATCAGAATTAGAAGGCATGATGCCTCCGGCTTATGTGAAGGAGCTGATATCTGAGCTGGAACAACAGCTCATCACGTTCCGGCGGCAGATGGACATTGCTGACAAGCAGATGCAGTCTTCGCCTAAACTACTCACTGAGCAAGGTCAATGTTTGTACCACATAATATAGAATACTTCCTGGAATATTTTTGAAATTATAGAAGGTCAAATCTATTTGGCAAATAAATAATGTTACAGTGCATAATATGTATTTATATACAATACGTAAGTTTACATACATAATAGTAAGTCATTATTGTGTTACTTTTTCTTAAAAAGGATTACTGATTTTAGAAATTTTCAGCTTGGTTTCTAGAAATAAGCATGGTGTAAATAATATACTTTTCAGTGTTATAACTTCGTACAAACGTTCTAAAAATTAGTTTGTAGTTGTCATTTAAGTATTTGAGTCACGCTTTTACATTAAGAATATTTTGAACATTTATTACTTACTAGCTTTTGCCCGCGGCTCTACCCGCGTAATTTCAGTATCCCATGAGAACTGTATCTTTTCGGGATAATATGTAGCCTATGTCCGAAAAATAATAAATTCAAAATCTAAACTACTACCATACCAAATTTCATCAAAATAGCATTCAAAAGCTACAAACATCCATCCATCCGCACAAACTTTCTCATTTATACTAAGAAGGATTTTAGCATCATTTACAACTTAAATATAACAGAAATTGGGGAAAAATTAAAGTTTTCGGGGAAGGAGGTGGTTAGTAATGCTGACCACCATGACTATTTACACAAATATAGTATTTATTAATATATTAACTAACTTTCTCGCTGGCAAAACTATCGTCAAAAATATTTTTTATGAAAATCTGAAAATCATATTTCAACTTTTTCCTTTGCATAGGCAAAATGATTCTTTACTTTTCCGCTACAATTGCAGCATCTTCTTGTAGTGATTCTCTCAGGGTGAAGGTGATAGGGATCTAGACGTATTTCCTGAGGGATTGTAGGTTTGTGACATTATAGAATTGCAACTTCTGGAGAGGAGGCCGCGGAACTACGGTCACTGTTTCCATATTCAGGCCTTTTTTTGTTTCTGGTATATACTGGCCCTACCACCCAGTATTCTGCAATTTCCCTACCTTTTAGCCAGCGCGAATGACGCAACGTACTGTAAAAAACACGAAATTTTAAGGTTAATTAGTTAACCACTTTATTTTCATTCTGAATATATAATATATATTAAAACACAAACGTACTTTTATGTAAACACATATAATTTATAAAATAGATTGAGAATACGTTGAGTATAGAGAAAAGCTTACCCGTTTGACAGTTTTTTTTATCAATCAAATTACGTTAGCGCAATATTCAATTCAACGAAAGTCATCTGTCACTCATTCAATATGCCGCCAATCGGTCGCATCTAGTCAAGAATAGTGCGAACGTTTGTGATAATTTTTAAATGTGTTGTAAAATGCGTTAAAATGCCCTATAATATACGTGCTGTTACAGAGCTGACGCTGGGCATCCGGCGCATGCACGAGTCGCTGGTGGGCCTGGCGGCGCGGCTGCAGGCGGCGCATGCGCAGGTACAGGCGCAGAAGGAGCAGTACCTTAACCTGCGGAAGTACGTGCTCAAGGATCCCACCGACGTGTTCGATACTTATAATGATGGTGGTGAGTTGGTATTTTTATATTATTCATAGGCTTCCCAGAATTACCTGTAGACGCGACGCGTCAAAGGTCGTGACAATTCCCCGGGCACATCTCGTGCCAATATGTACCTATCTTAAAAAAAAGACTCCAAAATATCATTGCACAAAATGTTCTCGTCCATATTTTCATCACTTAATAATTTCAGCTATTTCGAGTTTGGACCAAATATTAGGTGATGCAGAGGGTTCCAAGAAAAAGTTGAAAAATAACCCGACTGACGTTGGGAGCGCTGTTCTGTCCGATCCGAGAGCGGCTTTAGGTATGTTAAAAACTATTTTTATGACTAACACATTACAAAATATAGTAAATTAACAATGAAGATTGCTTCTTTATCGTTAATCACACTGTGGCGACTGATTGGAAACCCAAGGAATAGGAAATACATTTCAAGTAGCCCTACATTTTGTATTAAGTTATTACTTTTTTAATTCAGGAAACATTCCATCATTGGCTGGTCCATCTCCATTCACTTACTTTGGAAGTATGCTGTCTTCTTTCTCAACAGTTGATAACTCGGGTAAGAAACATTTTTTTTTTACTTTTCCTTAAAAATATAGTTAATGAAAAAAGTAGGATTAACTTTTGATATAGGTAATATTAAAATTACTATCTATATTGGAGGTTGGAGTAACACGAAACATTCCGTTAGTGTTGTCATCATAATGAAGGCGGTATGGGTGTGATATATATATATATATGATATGGTTGTGTGGTTGTGTTGTGTTGTATGTTTGTTTTTTTTTTTTATGAGACATTTTCAATTCTTTACTCTTTTAGTATAAGGTTACATTTATATTCCAGCATCGAACTGGCAGCCCCAGCCTCAGGCGACCAACCTGAACGCGTCACTGAACGTGAGCGGTTTCAACACCTCCACCGACTCCTTCCAGCTGCAGAAGCCGCCCGGCAAGCGCGGCAAACAATGATACTGGCGGTAGTCTAGCTGCGTGGCTAGCTGATGATGATGATGTGGACTGTTTCAATAAATGTTAAGTGTTTATAATATTAATGTTATAATTTGTACTAAAGGTGCCAAAAATCTGTCGTCTTTTGCGACGACAAAATGAAAAACAAGTTGTATGTTTGCTTACTATTACTTTATAGTATGGAAAACTTAAACAAATTAAGTGTGGATGATTCTTGAACAAATTCAAGTGACGCTTGCAAAAATTTCTGAAATTTTAAACAATCAACTGAAATAAATTAGTAATAATAAGTTTTGTTGGAAATATCTCAAAATCTATTTAAAAAATTGAAAAATTCAAGCACCTACTGGATAAATGAAAGAACTATAATTATCTGCGGACAAAATATTTTATCGTGATTTTCCAGTTATGCATTGGTTTAAACAAACCCCATTCTTTTTATTTCAGTTAATTGTTTATAAGTGTAACAATTTGTGCAAGCGGTACTTGATTTTTTTCAAAAATCATCTCTTCACTATTCCGAATGGAACCACACCTCGTTCATATTTTTCGGAGACGGGAAAAAGGTTTCACCTGAAAGTTTACAGATTAAAAGTACGGGGAAGTACGTGCCAGTCTTATGAAAACCCGTCATTTGTTTATTATTAACTTGGGTAATAATAAAGAAAGTTTATATGTAACTTGAGCTAAACATCGACAGTTCTGTTATCCATATTAATTAGGTAATATACTTAAATAATTTTGTTTATATTTTATTTGATATAATATCATATTAGTAAAACACTTCCAATTCAAATCAGTTTTATCTGAATTGGTATAAGGCAGGCATGACCAACCTTTTCAAGATTGCGTGGCATTTTTTATTTTAGCAAAAACTTAACGGGCCGCACATCTATAAAAATCAACAATTCGTCCACAAAACCCCAAAATCAACGATTTTCAAACACTACCAATGTTGTCATAAACGCTCGGCCGCCAGGCGAATATCGGGCGTACCGTTACAGACAAAGGGTCGGATACCGTTTGTCCACGAATATCGGGATTTTTCGATAGATCGTGTTTGTAAACAATCCCGATGAGATGATTCGAGGTTTGAATTAGCTCAAGGGTCGCATGGCAAAACCCACGGGCCGCAGGTTGGTCATGTCTGGTATAATATGTCCAGGCATTTTTCAATTAATAAAATGGATTAATATAGGAAGGAACATTTAAAAATATAGAAGATAATTACTATTACAATATGTAATGTTTATTATGAGTATGCAAATGTTCTGCCGTTTAATGCAGGGAATTTTGGTCTATTTCTTGAAAATATCTTGTGTGTAACATAAAAAATAAAACCGTAAAATAGATAAATAATTTAACCCGACTACGCAAATAATATTGCCTATATTACCTGGGCCATTGTTACGAATCTATTGACAGCTCATTCATTGAAATCGGTTCAGTATTCAGTAGTTTAGGCGCTGCAATGGAACAAACATACATACACCGGTTAACAAAAAACGGGCACCTAAGTAAATTACATTTCGTGAACTTTATCTTTTGTATATTGTAAATTAATTAGTAAGCTATAGTTTAAATCCATTTTATCATAACATTTTGAGTAAAGTATTGAAAAGCAATGGTAAAGTTCAAAAAGCTTGAATATTACCTGTGCGTAAGTGTATAAGTAATAAATTAATGAAATAAAAAAAACTGAAAAGAAAAAAAAGTGAAGTAATCTCGAGACTTTTGTTATTGAATAATATTGTTGAATAACAATAACTGCCATTGAAATAGTTTCGTGATCGATACATTAAAAATATAAACATTCTAATAGGCAACATAACGACTTCGAATGTTTTCTTTTAGGCTAATTAAGACTATAACTTTAGAAAGAGTGGTTATTGCCCTACTCCAAACATTTATTGGGCTTAGTTAAAAACGTTAGTTAAAAAAAAACACGCCTTTCATGTTTACTTAGCGCACAGTTAAAATTCATGCTTTTTGAACTTTACCATTATTTTTCAATAATTTACTAAAAATGATGTGATAAAATTTACTTAAAACTGTTTCTTACTAATCAATTTACAAAGTGCAGAAGATCAAATTAAGAATAGATCACTAATGATAAGAGCAAGGCGAAAATTTTTAATTCGCGTTTTACCTTTACCCTTCCTTTTTGGCTTACCGTAGGCGGGTAAAAACATATTTCGTACTAAGTTTGTATTTGTGTTGTTACAATATAGAAAGAATTATTAGACTTCTGTGCACTCAAGCTTTGCAATTGCCACGCCTTAAAATTAACTTTTTGAATAAATCAATATTAAAAAATGTTGGTCTTCGTTTTTATTTCCAAACTATAAATAGTGTTCGTTCGTCAGTATCATCATTTCGTCCAGTACGCAAAACATGCAGATGTTGCAGTAATTAAAAAAAGTTTATAAAGACTAAAATTTTTAGTCTCTATTTTTAGCAAAAATGACTTCAATATGTACTAATATAAGTTTTTCTTTGATTCACGTAATGTTATTATAGTGATCAAAAATACTTATTTTTGCTTTAGTTTCCTTAATAATGCACCAATGCATCCTATAATGCAATCGAAAATACGATGACTTTGTGTATATATTTTTCCCAATAAACAAATATTGTTACATATTATTATATGATGGGGTATCTATATGATGGCCATAAAGTAGAAAAGTTGCCATGGCGAGACGTGAAAAAAATCTAGTTAAAACATTTATTTTTGACCGTATTCAATATCAGCAAATACTTCGGGCATTTCACAGGTAACAAAGCCAATTAGGTTAAAGGCTTACAGCGATTACAAAACCATAAAGGTAAAACAAATTACTTTCAAAAATGTTTCTCAGCAGTCGTTTCTATCGAATTTTATTTTATACAATCCACATAAAATGTTCACTATCACTCAAGCCACTAGGAAAACAAGATTATGTGGATCAGTTTGAAAAACTGAACAAAGAGGTTGAACCGTTCAGGCAAAATTTAACACACTGTGCTCGCCAAGTTAGAGCCTCCGTGGTGGACGTCGAGAACTTTCTAAAGAGGATACCCCAGTCTTCGATGGAAGGTAAATGCTTCGTAGCGTGCATGTTAAAAAGGAATTCCATAATTAAAAATAATAAAATCATGGGAGACAATCTGCTGGAAATTACCAAGGCCGTATATGGCGACGAGAGCGAAGTACTGAGGAGATTAAAGTCCGCGATTGTGCAGTGCACCGATATCGTCGATAACATTTTCGAGATATGCGAGTACGCGTCCGTGTTCAACGACTGCATGCACATGAAAATGGAACATATTCTGGATAAGGTGACGGTAGAGCGCCGCATGGAGGCTTTGGGGCAAATTACATCAGACCCAGGAGCGGATGATTGGGAAGATGAAAACGATGACATTTTAAAGCTCGCTAAAGACGAATTATAAGCCTTTAATGCAAACAAAACAAAATATGCTCTACATAGTTGACCTACAACAGGAGAGTTTAGGCGAGCCGCCCACAGTTGCTCTACATAAGTCGTCATTAATGCCGGTACTTGCCTTCATGAACTTTATATACTTCTGGGTAATTTCCTGTAATTATTCTAATTTTTTAAGTTAAATACCAACATTGTATGTTATTAGTATGTCTGATGTCTCAGGACAAACATACGTATCTTATTCGGTTTATAGGCCCTGACGAAGAAAACTATACAACTATATTTATCTATTTAATCAAAATGGTAATAAAACAATTATTTTAGATAGTCTTTGTGTGTTACAGTATCTACAAACAAGTAATAATTACAACAAAATACAATCACACCTTAAATACTTTTCCATTCATAAAGAGAACAAATGGTGACTAATGGTCGAATACTGAAATGCTAATCAAAATTAAGAGCAGGCTATTCACAGGCTGTCGCTGTCTTTGCTAACCGAAATGACAAAGACAGCGTGTGACTTGAGCGTCACTTAATTTAACTATCGTTCCAGTATTCGACCATTCCAGTATTCTTATAGTCGAAAGTTAGTTAACAATTTTACTAGGCCATACATTATTGTTTCGTCCCTTTCAATTTAGGCTGTTAGCTCCTATACTTTGCCAAAATTCCCTTTTTTTCCTTAAATCTGGCCAATAAATACATTTTTTTTATTCATTAGGTGAGAATGGAAAGAGGGAAAACTAACAGTCTAAAATGAAAAGGTGGTTTAAATTCGAAATATTAATTTTGATACCTACTAAAATATTTACAAACAATACTTAAGTTCCTACATAATATCACAACAATGATTCAATTTTCATGGAAATAAGGCACCTACGAGAGCTAATTTAGAAGATTTTTTAAACAGTGTCTGCGGTCAATATTCTAAATCATTAAATTTTATAAACGGTTTGTTTGAGTATAACTAAAGTAAGTAATTGAAACGTTTAAAGGACGCCTAACAAGTAGGATGCCTTCCAAATTGCGAAAATGTTACTTAACTTGAGTGTCATTGCCAGGCACTACACGTAAATATACACATATTGCGCCAAAGAGACCATGCCCTACTTGGAAAATATATCTACATAATATATTTGCTTTTTACATTAAGAACATTATTAGGTATTAAGTATATTTTTTTATTAATTAAACCTGTGGTGCCTTCTAGATACTGATTCTTTTCTTGTAACTGTACCTAAGTCTTAGTACAGAAGTTAGTCAGTAATTTTAAGTACTTTGTATAATATGTATCTCTTCATTTCTTTTGTTACTTATCAGCTATTAACCCTCATACGTCCTGTGTTTACAAGTTAACTATTAAACGATAACGGTTTCCCGTTTCAAGCCAGACGATAGAAGATAAACATCCAATAGAAATAGGCCTCATACGTTGGGGCTGCTGAGTTGCTGACACTCATATTTACTAGTAATTTCCACATTCATAACACAAACCAACTTCGGCGTCTAAAAGAACGTAGGTGTACATATACTTTATACACATAAAACCACAACTTTCACTTTTGCATCCCATTGCAAAATGACAGCCTCGCGCGGTGTTTCTCAAGAATCACACGCCGAAGCGAAGACATGCACAAAAAACTTCAATTCAACCGTTTAACTTTCCTCTGTCTCGACGAGCACCGGCAGGTTGGACTGTTGGCAGGTCTGTGCGGTGCCAGACGAGAATGCCAGGAGCCAGGCCTCTATGTCGCGCTCGGAACACATGAATCTCGCCGATATTGTGTTGTCGTAGCCCTTCTGTCGCACAAAAAATCCACTATTTATCCGTTCTATCGCGGTGTTTCTGAGGTTGACGACGCCTATGGACTTCGTGAGACGTTTCCTCGGGTACATGACGGCGAAGTGCTCCAGCGTCGTCCTGTAGACGACCACCCGAACGTCCTGTCTCATACCTCCGCGGCCCAGCAGCACCAAAAATCCAGATTTTACCTCGGCGTCGCAAGGTTTCTTGCTGAAGGCTTGGCCGAAGTGGTCGGCATGGCAGGTCGGCATAACGTCAGTCGGCATAGTGTTGTTTATTTATAACATATCAACGGCAATATCAGCGACACGTCCAACCGCACCGGACTCAAAATTTCACTGAGCCTGAGCCATGCGCACAGCGAGCTTGCGAATTGACGTTCACTGTTCGCACAATGTTTCACTTGCACCATAATGCCCACACTGCCATTTTGGTAGAGAACAACTTAATTTATTTATTTATTTATATAATAGATACACCAACAAGAATACATTGTTAAAGGCTAAAATTGCATATTCATGTTGTTTATATCTAAATGCTGCCTTAATTATAGATTAGCAATTATGAAATCAATACATTATGATCAAGCCCAAGTCCCAACCGATTTAGCGAACTCGAAGTTTAATCAAACACGACACATTTACTTACTGCTTGTCTAAACTCTAGCCTAGGATTGAAGATATCGAGATGAAAATTATTTCTTATAACGAGGTAAATTATTGTTTTACCCCCTTGCTAATTAAAATATTTACACAACGGTTAACTTAAACAACGTTGCTGTCTTTGTCTGTCAAGTTACATTTCCAACGTACTAGACAAAGACAGCATCGTTGTTTAAGTTATCCGTTGTGTAAATAGTTTTATTAGTAAGGGGGTAAGCAAATAGGTTAGTATTAAAGGCAAGACATGCAATAAAATTGTTTTAATACCTTACCTACATAACAAAAGCACTAGTGTACTTATTTACCGTTTTCCTTATGCTCTCGGTTTTATTACAAGCAGGTGCAAATATCTTCCCTTAACGCATTGTAGATAATATTTTCATTATTCTATATCACCGATGTATGAAGGTACTTTACAAAAAAAAAACCCATATAACAATAGCCAGGTGTGAACTCTGGGGTATAAAGTAAGTACCTGGAGGTCAGTTTATAGGACAATGAACTGAACTGAGAGTTCATACTTCAGACATGTTTTCTCCTATTAATAATAATGCGTAGTGGTAAATACACATATTTAATAGTAATAAAATAGCCGTAAATGTTGCTTTAGTGGCAAAATCATTATGAACTTCGAAGCTCATGTTATATATTTTGATCTATGATTGCACTAACATGTTATCGTGAATGATGCGACCACAGACAGTCAGGCCGATCGCTCGTCCTGTGACCTGCCGACCCTGTAGACATTAGAGTGTAGACAGACATACTTACTGATATTACAACTTTGTGACTCACGAATACAAGTTACTTACCATAAAGGTTAGTTTTACTAAAGGTTCGTTTTAGTAATGCAATTAAAATATTACTTACATTACATTACTATGCTACATAGGCATGTTGCCTTAATTTTTTTTTTTCGTCTATTCGATGTTAGACAACATGTTAATAAACAATCTAGAACCCATTTTTGTATACCTTAAAAAATAAGGAAGATACAAATAATTTAAATTTACAATATCAAAGAAAGCGATATATCGGCCTGTGACGTCACGAGTTGCACCCGCCATACATTTGTCATTACAAAATATATGGCGGGAGAAACTTGTGACGTAAGAAATCGTTTTGCGAGAAAGAGATGGGCAATATTTTTTATTTGCTTATAATTTTGAATCGTCTCAATCTAAATATCTATTTCTTTTTGATTTATGTAATCAACAATTTTTAAATTTAATTTATAAAATCGTGTATCCCACACTAGGCAACATCCCTATTGTCACACTAGGCAATATCCCTATTGTTGCGTCTTACCTAATATCTGTAATTCAGTAAATACCTAATAGTTGTAGGCAATTAGGTTTAAAACAAATAATAAGCATTTGTTCAATATGGATATGTCATCGAGTTTATTAAAATTTAATTTTTCAATTAAACATGCAACCTGTAACATGTTGCATGATATCTGATATGCAGGTAATGTTATAAAGCTGGTTCTTGATCGTAAATCAGTAATCATATTATTAGGTACAAATAATAATTATAATTAATAGGATTTATAAACAGAATCACAAACTTGTTTTGTTAGTTCTAGGTAGGTAAGTACTGCCGCTTGTAGAAGATATCAGGCTAATGATTTTATAATTAATGGTAATCTCTTTCTATACGTAGAATGTAGATAATGGCCAAATGAGCAAACGGAAAAACGAAAGCCTACTACTGTCTATTACTCTTCCTGTCGTCCAGGCAACCGCAACATCGGAGAAGTTACAAGTGCGTTGCCCACCTAAAATTTCTGAATAAACTATGAGTGCAGATTAATAACTAAAGACTTAAATTGCCAGTCCGCGAATTTTTATGTAAGTATAATAGGTGTCACAAGAGTTTAGGGAATAAAATTAATCGATAGCGTAGGTAACACCTACATTTAATTATTATTAATGTCTATTACCTATGTACTTATTAGTTGTAATTTTTTAGCCTATTGGCCGTCGCATCGTCGTCAACCGAAAAAAGAAATCGTAACACAAATTGTCGAACTTGATTCATTAGTGATTAATCGTGTTAGCCAAATGTGTAACAATTTATAAGGCGTAACCAAAATTGGTCTAGTATTTTAACGGTCGATACACACATAATTAAGTAAGTAAATCAAGTAGCGACATAGCGTGCGCGTGCCGACTACCGTCAAGCTTCTGGGACCGGACTGGTTTAACGCACTTTTGTTTTTTATTCCAAATAATTATTGTTAAAACTGACATTTATAATTGCGTTTCATGTACGACAAGCTGCGCATTCTTCTACGGCAGGGCATTACCAAAGCCTAGGGGATCCGACTTCCGTAGAATAGTCATCAGGGTTCCGCCAAAATTATAAGTACTTAACATAACTGCTAAATAATTCCACAGTTAAAAATATTACCTATGTTGTTGAAACAGCATTTTTTACATTTAATATGGACCACCCCCACATCAAATCATTATAAATACAAGTAAGTAGTAATTGGATATGTGGTTCCGAAAAGTAATATATCAGATGTATGGAAAAATAGATATTATTTTTACTAACTAGTTCGGTTATTGTAAAAGTTTAGGAATCATGATTGATGCCGTAGAACAGGAGGTTCTAAATTGTAGATTATGGCCTACCCATGTACCATAGGTTTTTTTTTTACTCAGGGAAGTAGATACTTAAGTAATTAAAACAATGCATTTACTAGGTGCAATATTATAAATGTGAAGGTGAATTACCTACCGGCTACGTTGTCGCTTTATTTTATTGAGTATGACGGCCGCATCAAAATATCTTCTCTTGCAAAAAACCTATCTATTTCTTGTATCTTGTACAGTTTTTTTTAAGTTTTTATTTGTGCTTAGATACGGCGAAGTAGTGCTTCGCAAATACATTTTACATTTTTTTGTAGATCCATGTTATAGGCTTTAGTAGTTCGTGTACATAAATAGTATGTAAGTAATCAAAGGTATATCTCCGTGGTCAAAGGGATTATGTACGAATCCAAACAAATTCCGAAGTAATATTTGGTTTGGTAGATAAATTATAACTTAATTTATTTTTCTAAAGTGTCTGCGACAAGTTCTACCTACGTAAGACTTTCGGAAAATGAAAGGATTCGAAAGCTTAGGTAAGCTTTGAGCTTTCAATTAAATCAAACTTGAACAATTCAGTGAAAGTTAAGTGCAACACGCTTGTTTTAAAGACGGTTGCAAAATATGACTAACCTGAGCTGGTTATATACTGTATTTATACTCTGTTCCGATTTAATGTAATTTGTATGTAATTTGCTTAAATGTAAAGCAAAATAAATACAAATTAAAGGGCTCGAAATTAATGTCATTATTTTTATTTTTTTACTGCGCGGTTGAAAGCACATTATAGCCGCGCATATATTAAGCTTTGTTTACATTGATTCGGAACGGAGTAGTCACCGGTTCAAGGCCAGTATAAACGTGGGAGAGCCATGCTTGGGCACGAATGGGCTAACTCGACCGGACAACATCACGGCCTTACAGAAAACCCGCGTGAAATAACGCTCGAGTTGTGTTTCTCCGAGTGAGCTAGGTTACCGGAGGCCCAAGGGCGTTTGGGATTTTAAGGCTGTAGTAACTAACTACGTCCGCGCAACCGAGCGCCGAACGGCTTGGCCGCTCCACCGCGAAATTACAAGCAGCTGTACGCAACGATTTATTTGAATAGCGGAGCATCAGTTGCATACAACTTGTAGTTTCGTGGTGTAGCGGCCAAGCCGCTCAGTCGCGCGGACGTGTATAATTATAGCCTAAGGACCAGGAGCGCAAGTGCGCATCACTAGAGGAGTTACAAGTGTAGCACCTCTGGTGTTGCGAGTGTCCATGGGCGGCGATAATCGCTTCCCATCAGTCGACCCGTCTGCTCGTTCCCTGGTCCATTACATAAAAAAAACGAACACGAACTCCTAGTTGTCAGCGTATGTTGCTAGAAATCTTTATGGCAAAATTACAAATTTAAGGGGTTTTTTCATGTTTCAATGAAAAACTTATTTCAGAAGAAATATTTATTTCCTTCGACAGTCATCTAATTCAACTTTTCGATATGATTTTACCGCTTATCTTAGCGAAACATACATAAAGTTGTAACAAATTCAATACTATTACAAACCTTAATTCAAGAGTATTTCGCAACTACGTTTGTGGTTACATATATGTTTGTTTTTTTTATTTTTTTTTTAGAAACTTATTTAAAAATTTAAATCTATTGACCAGATATAAAATCGCACATTTAATTTTTTTACTAAACTACAAACACGGACAATAACAGCTGTTAAACCACGGAAAAATAAATATTACATATCTAAACGTGTAAAAAGTTTTAAGCTGGGATTCTGTTTTATAAATATCTAAACTATTCGTTGTGCTAATGCGTGATCTGATACTGCAAAACGCACGCACAATTACATACTCGTTTATTAAATATTGAAAAATGTTTACTGCAAGTATACAAAATAAATAGGACACAACTGGAAAAACTATACACATATGTAATGTATATAACATTATACAAAGACAACATTTTACATCAAGAATAAATTGAGCGTCTTTACATTAAATACATCATTAATAATCATTTATGTATAAAGTATTGTGTGTATTAGTTTCATATCAATTCACAAATATTACTGTATAATAATTAATAAAGCAAGTATGTATACAAGTTTGTATATATGTATATAATATTTTGATCTTATTTGAGCGGATAATAATAATTATAAGAGATCAAAGCGTAGGTACATATGTATTGTTAAAATTACAAACCAAGTAAAATAATGCATACTATACGCCGGCAATCAATTGATTAAATTCATTTAAATGTAACTACTACACTGATTTCCCAGTATAATATAAATACAGTCTTAAATTGATTATTATAATTAACTAGTAAAATCTACAAATAATTTCATTTATTTTTTAACTTACCGTACGAGTCTCAAATATATCTGTACCGGACTAGCGACGAGGTATGGCAGTTGCGTCGGAAGTTGTAACAATATGTAAGTACTTACAAACATTTTTCCAGTTAGCATCGCTAGCTTGTAAGAGGCTGGTGATTGAGCAGGACAAATTTCAGCTCTGACGAGAAGATAAGTAAGTTTTTAGTTTATTTTAGTTATTAAAGAAAAACAATATTTAAAAAAGGCAGGGGGGAAGACAGTTTGTGGATAAGTTCCTCTCTATAGAATTGGCATAATCCGGTACAGATTCAAATTATTCTACTATTAGTTACATAAAAAATAACACAGAAAAAAGTAATTTATTTTTATTAAAGAACTACTACAGAGTTTTGTAACTTTAAACTAGTTACGGAAAGAGTAAAAATACCTTTAAACATAAAGGTACATAAATTATAGCTAAAGGTTGCGATATCCTTAAAATTATAATAAAATCAATTTAAAATGTCACATTGTAAGAACGATTAATATGGCAGTGTTTAATTGTTTATACTTAAATAAAAATGAACTTTTGTCTGACATCCTCTGTAAGCTTTTGAAATAGATTTGATAAGTAACTTTTTTGTATCATTTAATAAAAATTATCTCTGTAACTATAATTTAAAAGTCTAACTGTAATAACTGTAATTTAAAAGTCTATCTACATTGCGTCATAGGTGTTTACGCAAATATTGGTGTTTCGGAAAATGTTTTCTATTTTAATAGCTCTTGAAATCAACATCATTTATCTTTAAAAGCGTAATTGTATTTTAATATTAACCTGTCTGGATTAAGGCCCAGGCGAAGATACACCATCTGTAAAGCCCTTATCATTTGCTTGAAGTTTGGACTAATAGGTATTTTAAATTCGCAATAATACTCCAATTGTATTTCGCCTCATTATTACAGTTACTTATCAATTAAAGGCCGTCGCTAGTCCATTTATAACACGGGAATTCAGACATCTAAAAACTAAGCTAACATAATAAGCGTCATATTGAATAAATAATTCATCTATAAATAAAAATTGTCAAAAATTTTAAGAATACGTTAACGTTACGTTAATAAGTTACCTACAATTTTTAAGTATTGAAAAATATGTTTTTAAAAATATACTTTTATAATTAGGGGACCATTGGTGATTAAAATTTAGCTAAGTTTAAAATCTAAGCTTACATTAAAACGTTAGAAATTTTTATCTATTTACATTGATAGTAAAAGTCTAAATGTTCAGTTAGTTTTTTTTTATTCTTTGAAAGACTGATTTGCGTCGCCTTACTGACTTTGAAGTTACAAAAATTAGAAAAGAGTAAACGAGAAGTGATCATGAAAGTAGATTATATTTTATTGATTGTAAAACAGAGCTAATGATTTTATAGTGACAACTCCTGGCCATATGTGGCTACTGGAGATGAGGACTGCAGGTATCCGCATGACGCATCTCCGGCGGCGTGTACGGGGTACGCACTCATCGCACCTTCACGCTAACGTACCTCTCACTTAACGGTTTCTTAGCAAAGACTTAAAAATGACAGCCGTGTTGAATTTAAACTACTCAAGTGTAGTAATGTGAGAAGAAGAACAATCTTTATGTCTCTTAATAATTAATAAGTTGTAAATATTAAATGACTAATAAAATATGAAAGATATTTAAGACAAAACCTAGATTTTAATGGAGTAAATTCATAATATTGTATTCACATACTTTTACTCGAAATAAGTAACGTTTCGCAAAATTGAAAAATAAATTGAATTTACATTATAAACTTCATAATTTTTACAATTTAACATTTGTATATATTTAAAATGTTTAAACCTGAACTGTGACGCTAATACAAGTCCAATATTTGATTACCTAATACACGATACAGATTTTCAAACTTTCAAAATACATCTGTAAAATAAAATATCTATTTAATTATTGCTCGATATAAATTCGCCAATATTTACTTAACGGTCAACGACAAAACTACACTTTACAATACAGTCTAGCAAATATTGTGAGTGTACTGCACTATGTAAAAGGTACGACACGGATTTAAACACTTTTTATAATATTTAATTTTTCCTCTATGGTTGAAATCCAGTCCATTGATCCGTTCAAAATCTATATACTAAATACTAACTATGTCGATGTTGACATTTTTGATTATGATATCTATGTTGGACATGGAATATCTTTGTTCAATACAATTTTATAGAAAACTATGTTCGTATTGTGTGATCATAATCATATAAATTAGCATATCACTGGAACTCTTTCTATTGGGATCGTGATGCGTCACATAAAGGTAGCCTGTATTGGTTATGGAGCGTGCAACTTGGCCCACGAAGGTGGGGCGCGCGCAGAGTGGCGTACACGTGCGGGTAGGCGGGGCGCATTTCACATGGAGCGGCGCAGCGTGGCGTACGGGTTGTGTGGCGCGCGCAGCGTGGCGTACGCGTGGTGGCACGGGGAGCGCGGGCGCGCGTGGTGGCACGGGGAACGCGGGCGCGCGCGGCGGGGTCAGTCGGGGCAGCTCTGCACGAAGGAGGCGGGAAACAGGCCGGTGCGGCCGGTGCGCTGCAGCGTGCCCTTGTACCAGCCATCGCCACGCTTCTTCACCACCATCACGATGTCGTCCACCTTCAGCTCCAGCTCGTACTCCGAGTTGGGCGGATATGGCGCTATGCAGCGGAATCTGAAATAATAAATTGTCATTTATTTGTTTGAACGCTCATTTTTTATCGCTTCAAAATTCCAAATAGTCATATCACCGAAATATAGGTAAAAATAAAAATTGGGTAAGCTACTAATTCCACCAGTCTATTCCAAGCCACTTCAAGTTGAAATGATTGCAGTATCATTAGTCAGAGATAAGTGGGAGTACACATTTAGTAAGTAGCAAGTCATGATCGGTAAGTCCAGTAGTCAGTACACACTACACACACACTACACACACACCTCTCTTTAACAGGCTGCGAGTGCTGGCGCTCCCGGCGCGCGGCGCTCACGTCCAGCGACTGAGACTTGCGATGGCTCTGCCACGGCCCTTCGTTCGATCTAAATCATAGGGCCAATTGCATTATATTTAACAAATAGTATAAAGGTTTCAGAACAATATTTTTGATTTGAGATGCTCAACGAACACTATTTTCATATAATAAAAAGGTAGCCCAGTGTTAGTCTCAGACTTATACTTAGATAATATACAAAATATTAATAAAATCTCCATAAAGTTGTTTAATGAAATGGCGATGAAAATGCAAAAAGCTAACACATCACAGAAAAGCTATGTAAGAAAATATTTTAAAAATAAGCTTCTATTAGATTTTTAATTGGGACTGTTATTTCTTGAAAATTAAACGGCTACACAAGGACGTCAATTTGTTAACGTGAAATACGATTTGCTTGATGCATTTACTAGCTGTTGCTTGAAAATGACTGTATCATACAGATTGACTAAGATTACTATATTATTATTTATTTTATTTTTTGTTAATATAAGAGACTATATTAACAAATAATAAGGATCGAATGAAAAAAGCTGTGCCACTAGATCAAGCATTTTGAAGCTCCTTTATATCAACATTTTTTAAAAAATTTACTACATAAGCGCGTATTTCATGGGACGATAAAAAGAAGCTTTAATAGGATTTAGTCATAATAATGGAAACAACACACAAAACTAAGAAAAATTCTGTGCTTGTGCAAAAAAGTGTGCACATGTGATAGTACCAGCTGTGGTAATAGTGCTAATTACAAGATAAAGGCCGTTTCATTAACTTCACCAGTATGCTGGTCATGTCATTACATCCAGCATACTGGCCAAACTACTGAAACCGCCATATTGTGTACATACTGAAGGTCAAACCTGTGCATACGATGTTCGAGCATCGCGTGTTTGTCCTTGTGTCGCGCGGAGTGCCCCACGCTCTGGGGTCCCGAGTGCCCCATGCTCTGAGGTCCCGAGCTTTGGGCCCCCGAGTGCCCCGAGCCCTGGGACCCCGAGTGACCCGCGGCCGGCAGCGCCCGCAGCAGCTGTGACGGACACGAGCCCGACCTGCGCGCACTACCATCTACCACTACCGAACGGGAGGCCAAACGCCGCCGTCGCGGATACAATATGGCGACGATGAAAGTTTTCACAACACATGCTGTACTCAGATATAGCTAATCTCAGAGATTGAAATGACAAGTTTTATAAATTTCAATTCTCTTTCTTCCTTCAGTTAAAGTCAATTATTAGAGATAGAACGATATTTTGGTGTCATCTAATACTTGGTTGTTGATAAGTCTCGCCATATTTAAAAAAAACGTTATCCATTTATTTAATATTGAAATAAGTTCATCATTCGATTACTTGGTATAACTTTTATCGTCACCACTACAACAAAACAATGCTACAATGAGTTTACCAAATGTTTCATTTAGCCCGAAAACGCGTGATTGAGTTCATAAGTTACCATCTGACACAAATCAGTTTACGTTTAAAAAAATGGGATCTCTATTTATTCTATGTGTATATAAAATGGGATATAATCTTTACTATATCTATATAATTTTTTTCAGACTTGGTAATCTCATAAAAATATAAATGTTTTAACAATGAAGATTTTATACTACAATAAGTTAATTGTAAAGTCATATTGTTAAAATATTTCATCTCAACTGCTAGCATTTCATAACAAAAATGGTTTATTCAAGAAAATAAAAGCTTGTAGATTCTGCTCTATTAGCAGTAAGAATGAATAATTAAATAAACCATTTTTATGTAATGTAAACAAGAAACACAATGCAAATTATTAACAACACAGTGATGTTAGCTTGAAGGACACAACAACACAGTGATGTTAGCTTGAAGGACACAACAACACATGCACAGGACAATGCACACGCAGTCAAATGGATGTATGATGTTGATAGGGTACGTGCGAAATCATTTACTCAGGGAGAACTCTCCTACTTGAAGGTGAAAACTGAAATCTAGTACTTTGATTGTGACTAATGACACATAGATATGTGTTCTAAATCTATCTTGGCTTATGCTTTTTTGCCGAAAGTCTTAATAAAGATTCCACAACTTTCAAATTAATTATAAAGTTCTTTTATAATGTTCACTATTTATAGTTATTGCGTTGAATGATGATATGCGTGACAATTGTCATATTTCAGGCTACGCAAACTTTTTGCAAGTAATCAAAAAAGTAATCGAAATAAATATAATTTACTACTTGTCTAAATAAATGTTTATTCGAAAATTATAAATTAAACTATTAATATTATTTGAATGTACTGCACTCTATGATTATTAAAAGTTAATTATTGAATGGAAATTAAATAAAAAGTATGTTAAGTTAAAAATGTCAAATGCATGGAATGGAACTACTTCCAATAGAAATCGACACTGCTGATTCGATATCAAAACGATGAATACGAACGATCATCTTGTAGTCGTAATTCCTATGTAAAAATCGGTAATTCCGATTATATTTCCTTTGCCAAGTGATTCGATACTTCTAAACAATCGATTAAGTTTCGTTCGGTAACTTTACTAGGATTGTCAATTAATATCTGTTACGCATATCATCATACAACGCATTGACTATAGTAATTTCATGTAACTGAATTATCTTTCCAATAATATTTGAATAAAAAAAATGTTTTTCTTCAATTCTAAAACTATGGGTTTTTTGCTGATATACTTTCTCTTTCTCTCTTTTGTATAGTCTATGTCCCTTACTCACCGCACGTGTACAGGGTGCGGCATGACGGAGGTGCCGGGCCCGTCGTCAAACACGGGGTTATCCATGCTGTAGCCCATCGGCGGCGGCGACTTGCACTTCTTCATAGCGGCGAGACGCTTCATGAGACTCACGCCGCTCGATATTGATGATTTCTCCGCTTTCGATTTCTCTTTCGACTAAAAATAGTATATTGGTATATTATAATGTGGGTGGTGTCATTATCTAGAGTATTCTAGAGAAGCGGGAGCGTGTCAAGCCACGTTCAAGCCAACAGAACTGGCAAACAGCGCAGTGTGTAATATTAGACAAACTATTTGGATCCATTTCGAGTCATTTTTATCACTTACTGGCCTCTACATCAAAATTCTAAGCAAATTACATCAATCTATCAATCAATCTCAATTTTCATCAAAATTGGTGCAAATTTAAATATTTTCCATGCAAACTTTCAACCCCTATTTGACCCGTTTATGGGTGGAATTTTTCAAAATTCATTCTTAGTGTGTGTCTACATAGTAAATTAAAACCATTGTTCAAATTTCACATTCCTATCATTAACTGGTACGGCTGTGCGAGAACATCTCCTTTTATATAAATAAATATAGATTAATATTTTTTTAAAGTACCTTTTCAGATCTCGGAGTACTCTGCTGCTGTGTGGTGTGGAGAGGAGAGCTCCAGGGGTATGTTAATTGTTGAGCTGGAGTCGCGAGCGGACTGGGCGCGCGGGGCGGGGCGTCCGGCGGCGCCGCCCCTTTCGCTGCGGACGACGCACTTGTAGTCTGAAATAATAATCATTTTCAACATATTTTACAATTTTAATATGCACTTTTAATACATTTTATCAATAACCTGACAGCAAACCTCATTACAATACAACTCCGTTTTAATCCATTTCGGCAGGCTGATTCTGTATCTTGCAACAACAATTCGGAAGGCGTAAATTGTACAATATCGCCGTATAACGTATTAGCATTAGCGACGCGACAGCGAACAATCAATGGGATCGCACTCAATAAGGGAGCTAAAAATGCAATCGATTCTCCTTGTAACAACAAAACTCGGTATTACGTATGACATTTGACAGCAACGCGATAGCAGACGGCGAGCAATTTCAATCATCAAAGAGCGCAACCCATTTAGGTTGTTGTTGAAAGATTGCTGATATTACAAATCAATGAAAGCAGTGTTTTCAATGTTAAAGTGAATTATATGTAGTAGTGTATCAATGTTATATAATATATTACATCAAAGAGATAATAAATATACACTTGATACTTCATAACCATAGATGTATTATATTAAAAAAGGTAGATATGGTATGAGCGCGCAAAAAGTGAAGAGTCGAAATTGTCCTAGTGGGACAGTTTGTGGTTAGTATGCGACGAGCCAGTTGACGAATAGCACGTACTACGGATCCCGTGCACCTTGTTCAAAATGCAATTGTGTGTAGTGTATTGTAAAAACTATTACTAAAAGTGAATAAAAGTCAAGGAATTTCATTCCACACGTAACTTTACAATATTTCTTACTTATTTATCAGTAAAGTATTTTCTTAAAAATAACATTTTTTAACAATAAATAATAGCAAGAAAATACTTGACAGTTTATGACGTAAGAAAAAAGGAAACAAATGTCAATATATATTTTTTTGTGAATCTAATAAGGATGCATGCATTTCTGCCATAGAGAAGGTAATACAGTAAGTACAGAAGCTAATGTCGTTAGTTGTACAGAATTACAGACCCGTTCACTTATTTTATTTTATTTCTAGCTGTAAAGATATTTTGATGAGATTGACGAAAACAATTTAAATATATCGTTCAATCAGTTAAATAAGTATAAACTTCATAAAATTGTTAACGGTAACAGTAAAGTAACTACTACTTTTTTAACCGACTACCAAAAAAAGGCGGCGGTTATACATTCGGCTGTATGTATATCTATACCTCGGGGTAAAATGGGCGTAGGTATAAACCATTTTACCAAAAAATATTTTTTCCACCACTTTCAAATTTGCAAAAAATGGTTTTTACGGCTCAGATGACTTCAACATCTAAACAGAGTTTTTGTTTGAATTTATGGTGTAAGAACCAAAAAAATAAACATTGCTATGGCTATTTGGTGTAATGTCATATTTGTTACAAGATTAGGTCGTAAAAGACAGTAGATTGAGTCAAGTATGGGGTATTACCAACGCAACAAATGCACTTGGTTGTAAAAACCCAAAATTCAGCACAATTTTGATTACCAACATAATAAATGCGCTTAGTTGTAAAAACCAAAGTCAGTATGATTTTTAGTACAATTTGGTTTAAATATTAAATTCCAACAAATTTAAAAGAAAATATAAAAATATATATTAAGTACCTACTCAATGTGTGAAGATTATGAAGAAGAAGAGAAGATTGATTACTGACGTCCAAAAAATTTGTGAACTATTAACTAACTTGTATTTAATTTGGTTTAATGCAGTAACATACCTACTATCTCATTTCATTTTGCAATTATGAAATAAAATGAGATAGAAGGTATATTGCTGCTTGAAACCAAATAAAAAATAATGTTATTGATATAATTTATAGTTTCATATTGGTTTTTAACGTCACCAAAGTTTTTACGTTATGTTATTAGGAATGAGGCAAGGTGATTCTTTAAAGTAGTTGATATTGTTAATAAGGTGGATATTTGACTAATTTTTCTTTTTCGGTCTTATATTTTAAATCAAATTTATTATTGCAAATTCGGTATTATTATCGCTTATTCACTCACATGACCCCTTGCTTATATGAATTAAATACGACTCAACTTGCTACAAGAGCCAATTACCATATTATATTATTGAATAACTGAATTTAATATATAACTGGTGATAAAATTTAATCTCAATGATTGTTCTGAGCATAATATTACTATTGCAACTAAAAGTAATTTCCTATTTAGTTGCCGCATTAACAAATATTATAATTTATTTAACGTTACTGTCTTTAAAGTAAATAATAAAATAAAGTAGTTAAAAAACCGACTTCGTAAAAACTAAGAAAAACAAGAAAGTCCAGTTAATCGAGACTTTTGTTATAGAATATTATTGAATACCTATACCTACCATTGGAATAGTTTGGTGATCGATACATTAAAAAAGAAAACATTCTATTAGGGAACATTATGGTTTTAATAATCGAGATTGAGGACCCATTACTTATAAGGAAGCCGGATTGTTGATGGGTGTAGACTGTTAAAATCGTAGTGTTATTTATTTTATACTGTGTAAAGATATTCAGTGATATTCTGTTAAAGAAGGTTTACTATTAGAAAAAATATGCTAAGAAAAAGAAGACTAGTTAGACACAGTATAAAATTAAGTCGCTCAGTTCCCTGTTCGCTTAGATCTTTTAAACTAAGCAACTGATTTTAATTTCAGCACTGGATAGAGTGATTCAAGAGGAAGCTTTATATAATATGTATAATACATAGCACCTTTATAATATAAGTGTGATATACAAAGTGAAAGAGGACTAATGCTAATAATAAAAACCTAATTTATTATTTTTTTCTACAGTGTTACCGTTTACTTATTTTTTTATATATATATTTTTTTATTTTGATTGTTAAAATTCCTACGCACCCAGATTTTAAAGCCTGTTATTAGCTATTTATAACAGGCTTTAAAATCAAAAAAACGAAAAAAAAGAAAACACATTTTTCTATTATTCGAATAGTGCCCATAAAAAGTCGAATATTTGAATATCAAAATTTTCGAATATTTGCAACCCCTATTTCTTACCCATTACATAAAAAGAGATTGATAGTAAGTTTTCCTAATGAGAAACAAATTCTAGAAAACAAGCTAACTTTTAACAAACTACTTTTTAGACGTTATATTTACACAAAGCTTGGTTTAAAAGGAGTATTTTGTTAAAAATATTTTTCTTCATGTGTGCCGTCCTTTATTACTTTGCGGAATTTGTACCACAACATAAATAATATCAAAGCGCAATAATACAGTGTTTTTAAATACCAGGTTTCGATTCCTGGGACATTAATTTAAAAAAAAACTAAATATGAAGTTTATCTAAAAAATAGTAGGCATTCACGCCATTATATATTCACGCAGTAATACAAAATATGTGTTTTTAAATACCAGGTTTCGATTCCTGTTTGGGACATAAATTTAAAAAAAAAAACTAAATATGCAGATAGAATGCCTACCATTATTATCTAAATAATGGTAGACATACACGCCATTATTATCTAGATAAATCTTACATAAAATGGTTGTCAAACTACCGATTACACAAAAAAATTAAATTGTAAGCATGTTTTTAACTATGAACGAATAGAATGTATTTTGTACCTTCTGTGTCGTCAAATGTTCTATGGCAGATATTCCAAACTTGAATATACGCGCTTATTTAATAATACGCTTAATTGGTAGTGACAAACACTAGTCATCTTTTTTTTGCTATTAAGCATGCCATCCCTTTCACAAATTTTTGCTTTGGTGTTGTGAAATGTAACAATAGTGAAAAATGTCAATGTGTGTCGCGGCACAAAATTTTGTCAGTTTTTTAGGGATATAACGTATCCATTGTTATCAATGTTCATAACAGTATATAGTTCCACAAACAAGGTATCCCAAATATGCCAAAAAAAAATTTTTTTACGCATACGCATTTTTTATAAATTATAAAACAAATCTAAATATGAATTTTTATCATTCTAGGATGATTGCAACCCGTGCCGACTGAGCCACAAGGTTTACAAAAAATTTCAGTGTAATCAGAGTGCAGTTTAGATATCTTTAGCTTGATCTTTCCCGATAATCTCCCCGGTTTTTTAAGTCCAAGAAGCTGCTCTCTATTGTCAAATGTAGCAATTTTTCTTATTTCAACTTCAACTAACAGTTTTCCACCCTGACATTACATACATAACATGATATTACTTCAGATAAGTTGTTCTGAAAGACATTTTGTTTGCTTCTGTCCTGGATTCGTACATAGACGAGAAAATCTCGTCTGCCATGCTGCGTCCAGAACTCAGAATCTGTTATATCACCGAATCTTTTTAACATTCCATGTTATTTAGAGAAAACGTAGAAATAACAACTAATAACTCTTTGTTGTAAAACATTATTTGATATTGCACAGCCTTCAAAAGACGAAAATTCAGGGAGAAAAAGTATTTTCAAAGAAACAAAGGTAGCCAGCCAGGTCGAACGAAACCATTGTTTACGTGGTGTAGACAAAAATATGAAATAATAAAGAAAAGGACAAGGACTTTCTTCTTCTTGTAATCGGTACTGTCTAAATATTTATCTTTCTCCGCAATTTTTTTTGTCTAAACCACCTGAGCAATGGTTTGGGTGACCTTGCTCTTTTTGTTTATTTGAAAATGATTTGTCTTCCTCAAATCTAATCCTTTTTAAGTTCTCAGAATATGTTTCATAATCTTATTAAGAATAAGAATAGAATCTTATTATTATTACGTTTCTTTAACTGGCAGTCAATTTGACTGCATAAATAGTGTAAAATACACTTAAATAAAGTAGAACCACAATATAGATTACTATTATACATAAATTACAAGTGTCTTTCAGTCGAGTGAAATGGATTATGTGTTGATTTTGCACCATTTATTTGGTGGCTAGGCAGTATTTTTTATCACCTTGAATTTTACAGACATCTTTAGGTACGCAATAAACAATTGCGCACAAGAAATCTTAAAAAATCACGTATGAAACGGTCATAGGGAAAACTTGCAACTTTTATGAGAAAATTACAATCGCAAGGTTTATCGTTTATCAAATGCGCTTTTTTATTTCTAGGCTATATTGGGTCAATACGAACATTTTAAGGAGAAGTTGCGTAAAAAAATATCTAACTTGAAATTTCTAGGACACCCTATTCCACATGTCGCTACATGACGGCTAGTGGCGCTGTTTATACCGCTAAAATGCATTTAAAAGTTATCGAACAACAGCGGAGCAACATCGAACGTAATACGATATTTTTCAACGATTAGCAACCGATCGCGCGACAATTGCGCGACCGGTTGCTGTCTGCAAACTATCTGCTACAGATACATAATCAGCTAGTCGGTACTTGTTAGATACGTTAATGATAGCAGATAAGCGATTTTAAATAAAATGTGTAGAAAATGTTTAGTAACTATAGTCTACAATTTCGTAACAAGTAGAACATATTACTAGGAAATTGCTTAATACCTTATCGTGTTTAGGTCGGTGTGGCAGAGGTGTGACGGGCGCGAGCGGCGCGAGGGGCGCAACGTAGTTGCCTGGGAACACGCCGCAGCGCTGCGCGCGCTCGCACCATCCCTTGTACCAGCCGTCGCGGCACCGCTCCGTTACTGTGTACACGCCTGGGAAATAACGTTCATCATCATAAATGTCCAAGTCAGTAAGTTACTAAGACCTACAATGACCATGAAAGAATGTGATACAATTAGAATAATATGATATTCAAGCAACAGATTGAAAAGTAAAAGTCTAGGGCAAATAACACAAACTCAAATCGGAGGACGCATAAGTTTAAGTCATTATTTAGTTACTCCACAATCTAATTAACTCTTACCGCCTTTCTTAAGCTCCAGCTCGTCGGACTTCTGCGGTCTGTACGGGTAGAGCGCGACGTAGGCGGCGGGCAGCGGGCGCTCGTTGCTGCGCGAACGGCGCCGCCGCCGCTCCCGCGAGCTCTCCGCGCGCTCTGACCGCTCCTGACGCGCGCTGTCCGTCGTGTGGTCCAACAAACTCGTGGCTAGTATCTCCGCTGAGTGTCTAAAACATAAATAAAATAAGTATTGCATATAAGCCTTGTTTTTTAATGCTGGGCAAAGCACTTCTGCGACAAAAACCTTAAAAAATTAACAGTAGTTCACTCACCTATTTTGAGTATGATTTCCTTGTAGATGTGAGGAGGGCGTCAGACTGTGTCTTTTCTCTCTCTCCCTGTGATGTTCTCTGTGCGTTCTGGAAACCATGTAATTACCATCCTTTCCGTGCGACGGGGACAGAGCCGCCTGCAAGCCCAGACCGAAATTCAACAGAGAGTCCGGTCCGCTCGGTCGTCCCAAATTCTTCGAGGAGCAGGGAGTATCCAATCGCGGCGTATCACTGCCGTTCGCTGTCTCCTGATTATTATCTAGCGCGGGCTGAGAGGACCCGCTGCCGCCGGACGCGTTTAGTTTCGGACTCTCCGACGGCGGTAAACTGACGTTTAACGACGTATTGGTGGCCGTGGAACTCTCGTTCAAGCTCAGCACACCGAGCGAAGCGTTGAGAGAATCCGGCTCGTCAGTCTGCGTATTCTGCGAGTTGTTGGTGAGCGTGGCGTTGCGCTGTGTGTTGTTGTCGGGCGAGCTGGGCGCGCTGGGCTCGGCGCTGTCGCTGGCGCTAGTGTCGCTCTGGTTGGGCGACGTCGCGGAGCTGGCGGCCGGCGGTGACGCGCTGTTCGCACTCGAGCTGGAGTCCGAGCTCGCGTTCGAATTCAGATTAGGCTGCTCGTGCACCCGCACACCCTGGTGGCTCGTGTCCACCTTTTGTTGTATCACTGTCGAATTGTAATTGTCGAATTTCGCCGATCTAATTCGGTCATAGTTTTCGCTTATTCTCGGTACGCTCTGTATGCTCATCGTCTGGTGGCCCTTGCTGTGAGCCGTGAAGTTGATGAGGTCAAGGGAGTGTTTGGTGTGCGCGGGCTCGACGATATTCCTGGGCACGGCCGTGGTGGTGACGAGGCCGCCGTGCGATATGGCGACGTGCTGGAGGGGTTGGGCTAGGACCTGCGGCTGCGCGGCGAGCACCGCCTGCGCGTGGTAGTTGGGGTGGGACTGGCTCATGGTAGAGACGTTCTGGTAGTTTCCCTGCCCGGTAGTCGGCGTGGACAGTGACATCGGTTGATATCTGTGCGGATGCTGTGAAATGGAAATATAACTTATCTGTCTGTATAATATATGGTCTGTATGGTCTATCAGCCAATTTAAACACGATAAATATTATGATTGTAAATTATTTACCTGGGCGTGATGTCTGTGGTCGGAGTGGCTCGCTCTCGCCTGCTCTGGCAGCGGCGGGACGGGTCGATTGAGCGGGGCACTACAACACATATTATAATTATGTTAAAAAAATTAAACGCGAAACTTTATGCTTGTGCACCACACTTTGCCAATATCAGATCTAAATCTTTGTATATAGATCTATCAATAGATGAAAACCATTGTATAACTTTATTTACTTGTTCATGAGCTGTCTGGCCGCTTGGTTAAGCTCCACAAATGCAATGGGGAATATCCCAACTCGCTGATCCAAGCACCCTTCCGCCCAATTCTCGTCCACACGACGGTGTACAGTAATTATTGCACCTGAAAAGAAACCGATTAATACAAACTGTAGCCGAGTATTTGCTCCCGCTATCTACACTATGTAAAAAAATATGATTTATAATTAAGTTGATTATATTTTAGTGCTTACCTCTATCAAACGCCAAACATCCGTCTTCGTCGGGGGCGGACATCCGAAAGTCGTACAGGGCTTTACACAACGCCGTTGGAGACGGAAGTGGAATCACCACCTGAAATTAAGTTACATTATCCATTACATTATAAAGTATGGTGGCGCGTTGGCGTTTGATATCACTATCAATATTTGATATTCACATATCAATGAAAGTAAAGTGTCAACTGTCATTCACTCTGGCGCAACACTAAAAACTAGCGTCAAGAGAAACTGACGCTGATACACGAAGCGGTCGATTTAAATGATGGATAACAACGTTACGTTATCGATAGAGTGTCTGCATATTTTTCCTTTGAGAATAACTCTGATTGTTATTACCATTATAATACTCTACAATCGTTCACTATTAATTCTCTTCGCCCGATTACTCACGCCCGGCAATATGCCCTACTACAGCAACATGGAGGAAGATGATTTACAGGCTCTTCTCGCCTATAAGTATGTATTTTACTAAAAATAAAATGTTAATTATTTTAAAAGGCTGAGAATGCACTCGAAATTCCTCTGGTGTTGCGTATGCCCTTGGGCGAATGTAAACGCTTAGCATCTTATGATCCGTTTGCTCATTTGCCCTTGGTCACATACTCCATATTGAAAATATGTTAATAATATTAGACTTAACAAACCTGAACATAGGTAATGGGAAACATGCCAGTTCTACCAGAACATTCTCCGTGGTACCAAAACGAATCCAACTTCTTCTGTAGCATTATAGTTTCTCCTTTCTTGAATGACAGATCCCTGAAAATGAAAAAAAATGATAATATGAGACAAACATGTGGCATCATCTAATGCACTTCCACTAAAATAAATTACTTCAGTTATGATAAATCTTTGTAAGTGTAATATTTTTCATTGTAATGAAATCCTAAATAACAAAGAATGAGAACTAGAAAAGTAATATATTTAATAAGAACTATCAAGGGCGTACCCAGGATTTCAGCTGGGGGGGGGCAGCTCATACCTGTTTCGAGAAGATGGTCGGTCTGGTATATTGAAAATTGGAAAATTGACGTTTATTTTATCTTCTTGGGCCCTGCCCCTACCTGGTTACGCCCATGAGAACTATTTAAAAATAATGTTCTTACCCAGGCTCCTTGGACACATAGTCGTAGAGTGCGCGTGCGTGCGGAGGTGGAATTTTGCCGTCGGATCGAGAGGTTTGTTGACTTTGAGCCTACAAAGCAGAAAATAATAATAGTTAGAATTCGTATTTAATACAAAATCTTCCTACTGGTTATTACATGACTCCTGAGTTATCTATTTCTTAAATGAATAATTTATGCTTGAAAAGATGACTGTGGTCACAAATTCGCCGGCTCGACCCAAAAAAATACAATGGCATGTCAGAAAACGGACGTAAAATAAGGAGTGTATAGTGTTTCGCGAAGTGAGGCTACCGAAAGCGCAAGGGGAGGTGAAGGCCTAAAAAATCGGAGACGTATTCGTTACTGCTATGGTAATCATTGTCCATTACTTGCGGATATCCACTTCTTATTCTTTGGCCGGGGATCCTTTTCGGAGCGGAGTTTTTCATGCCTTCTAGAATCCGCATGAGGAGAACGTTCGGCGGCAAGTCTTCCACCTTCGTCTCCACCAGGATTCTGCATTCCGGACATCGCAGCTCTTTGTGGGATTCTACTATTACCTGAAACATAAAGTTAAATTTTAATTTTAATATTACTACAAGAATACTCCTTTGGCCCATAAAACACTTGGTGCTATTATTAGAATTTAGAAATACATACAATCAATTTTAAATCAAAGGCGGCTCTAATAGCATTTGGCAACTTCATAATAGATTTCTAGTAAAACAAATGTCCGTTACGTTGCGCTCATAGCAACGTATTCACATGTGCAGGTGCGACAGCCGACAATATAGGGCAATAGGATAGGTCGTCATTTCTCATTTCATCAAAATATCACCGACCTCGCCTTCACACATTCCTAGGAGGTCGGTTTAAATACTGTTAGAACTCACCTGACTAGTCTAGGGGTGGCGTAATAAAGGTAGCCAGTATAACAGGGGTATAAAATTAATAGAGTAAATAGTTTAATTGCATTTTTAATTCTTTTTCATGAAACTAGTACTAAACATTTTACTAATCAGCAGTCAAAGTTTCAGAAAGCTTTGTTTGACCTTGAAAAGAAAGTGTCCTTGTTTATGTATTTAGAATATTTTAAATAATAATATAAAATATAATATAAAACCAATATCACAAATGTAAGTCAAGGTTTACGATGATTTTTATCTACTTCCGCTATCGGAAGGGTATTTCGATAGCCAATACTAAACAAAACCGATCTTTCAATCTCTACATTTTTACTTTATTAAAGTGGTAGTTTTTTCCGGCTATTTAGCTGTGCCTCTGATATAAATAACAAGAGATCATTTCATAAAGTACAGAATTAAACACCGATTGCATCATCATTGTCCCAGCTCTAAAAGTGCTTGTACAGTGTACACAAACAATACTACGAGCAACGAATAAATTCACGGTTGTTATTCAATAATCAAACAAATGAGACATCGGCGAAGGATGTAATTCCCCCAAAAGGTTGGACGTTTTTTTGAACATCAAAAAAGTATGTGGTCCAGCAGAAAATAGGGAACATTTGCTTTAGCTTTTAATTTTAAACTCTATAACTGTTTGATTTTGAAAGAAATTACGAATATTTTTGGTATACCCACTCGCAGCACATGGGTGATAGGTATCAGGTCTTATTAAGTTCTGCAAGTGGGTTGAACGCGAAATAAGCCTCAATACATTTGTCGTCCTTAAATAACTACATAAATCGATCAGTCGCAGCAGTGTGTTTCATGTCACTCGCCACGAAGTAGAAAGGTGTATGTATATTTGAACGTCTGCACTATACTTATATACTAATACATATACAATTTATATACAATACTTGCACTTGGACTTATTATTAGGTGTTACAAAAATAGACTACCCTCTTTATCTTAGCAGTACGGTCTTTTAACTTGGTTTATTAGCTTTCTTATTCTGGGAATGGGACTAGAGTACTAGGCTTCTGCAAACAGAACTATTCAAGAAAGAGCAACGATTTTGTCTAAGGAAATAAAATGATTCATTTAAACTTCAATCTTAAAACTGATAAATAAATTTTAGCACTGTAATTGGGCAGAACTCAGTAGGTATAAGGCACTTAATATTTAATATTACAATAATTAACAGAACACATAATAACAATTAGCCAATTAAAATTTTAAATGTAAGCCAAAAAACATATTCTAAATACCTTAATTCTTAAAAGGAAGTGTTTGCAATTTTATTAATCTGAAACACCTATAAATACTAATATTTTTGTCAATTACCGACTAATGAATGTTTATTGCGTAGTATTTTATTATGGTTAAATGATTTTAACTTTCCTTTTAAATAATGACAGACTAGATCGCACGCTACAAATAAAATATGTTTAACTTTACAAAATGAGCAAACCATAAGTCATTAACAGAAAGAAACAGGGAAAATTGAATAATTTTAAGGGATATAATTAATCTTGCGAACAAAAAAATTAGATGATATACATGAGCATTATTACTGAATTTGGCAGCGAATTAATATGTTGGCGACTAAATTACTGTTTAGGATTTTCAAATTTCTTTTTCTCTCACCGTGCAGCAAATGTATGGTTGCAGAGGTTACTAAGGGGGAAGAAATTTTCGTTATTTTTTCAGTTGGATGCACCGTTTCCGAGGTAGAAGTGATTTTATAAAAAAAATGTAAATGCTCTACATTTGAGATACGAACTATATAAATGTTGGAAATATCAGGATTTTTTTAAAAAAATTTACCCGGCTACGGCGAAGCCAAAAGGAAGGGTAATTATTTTGGCAGTCTATGTATGGATGTAATATGTATGTATGTATGTAATATGTATGTGTTGCGGCTACACCGCGGCTACACCGCAACGGGGCGCGCGCCGCCTGCGCATGCGCCATATTCGCCCGCGCAAACTGCGCCGCGATAGCTATACTTTACTTTGAACATTCTAATATTGTCAACGTAGGCGACCAGACTTACACATATCTTTATGTATTATAAAGATACTGATATTGAACTGTATAGTTCACTATATAAGTACCAAGTCGTTTTCTTTCACATCTGGGAGCCTACAGTATGTATGTATGTATGTAATATGTATGTATGTTTGTTCCATCGTAGCGTTTAAACTACTGAACCGATTTTAATAATGAGGTGTCAATAGATTCGTAATGTGCATCATTAATTGCGGGTAACATAGGCTATATAATATTTTTCAAAATTTTGGATTTCGAAAATTTAACCTCTGATTCATCTAATAAATTAAATCAAGATAATCATGACGTGTGTGGTATCAAAAGAAAGGTCGGCACACCACAAATATGTATATACACTGTCGGACACAAACTACATCATAGTACAAGAACACATTCAATCAAATCTTATTACGAAATATGCAAACTTTTTGCATTTATTGGTATTGGAAAATAAATGCTGATTTATAAACACAAAAACAAAATCAAATTTAAATATGGTACTGTCACAAAAGAAAGAAAATATTCTATAGAAGAAATTTGTCAATTTACTAAAGATTAACTCGTTGTTACGTTAATGTTGTGATTGATGGTTATTTTTTTTGTTACATTTTTATTACATCTGTCTGTCTGTTTTCATTTTAAACACATTTTTTCTCACGAATATGGACGTATCGTCCGAAAAAGTCGCACAAATTGTTGCTCTAGTGCAGCAAGGCCTAGACCAACGAACAATTGCTGCAGATTAAATGTAAACCATTCTACGGTTTACCGAGTTTACAGGTTTATGGAGACAGGTTCATTCAAAAGGAGACGTGGAACCGGCAGAACTCGGGTGACAACGTCTCGTGACGACAGGTTTATTGTGACAACTTCCTTGCGAAATCGGTTTTTAACGCCTATAAGCATTAAAAATGAGCTCCACCAGGTACGTACATAGCAGTTAGTGCACGAACCATAAGAAGAAGGCTAAAAGAGCGTGATATTACACCTTTCAGACCAGCAAATGGACTAAAATTGTCTGCAGCTCACAGGGAAGCTCGACTAAGATTTGCTCGTGAGCACTTAAATTGGACTGAAGAGCAAAGGGCTCCCGTATTATTCACTGATGAGTGTAGGACTTGTTTGTACGGTGCTGATGGTCGCAGACTAGTCTACCGGAGACGAGGAGAGCGATATGCTTTGAATTGCATATGAATTGCATTGAGGAGAGGGTTCCATTTGGAGGCGGGTCTTGTATGGTTTGAGGCGGCATATCGATGGATGCTCGAACTGAACTTGTGTTTATTGATGCAGACACACATGGCCGTGGTAACCGTGGTTTAACATCACATCGCTATATAACGGAGATATTGGACCCTCATGTGGTACCTTTTAGCGGATTTATATGCAAAAAATTCATTCTGATGCAGGATAATGCTCGACCGCACGCAGCGAGACAAGTTGAGCAATACTTTACCAGCATGTAGCCCGGACCTTAATCCGATAGAACACGTGTGGGACAACCTAAAAAGAGCTGTATTTACAATAAATCCGGTCCCAACAACGGTTGCGGAGCTCAGAGTTGCATTGTCACAAGAATGGGACAATACTCCGCAAGATCTTTAAAAAACACTGATCAGGTCGACGCGAAACCGACTTGAATCAGTTATTAGGGCAAGAGGAGGTAATACATTTTATCAAAAACAAAAAAAAACTTTTTCTTTTCTTAGTATTGTAAAATTTTCATAATAAAACCGTTTTTGTTCTATTCGCTGTTTCATTCCAAAAAGCTGCAAAAGGAGTAATTTGATTCTTTTAGTAAGAAAAGTTGACCTATACACACATGAATTGATTTTTTTATCAGATTAAGAACCAGTCTTAGCATTGTCATTGAAATAAATCAAAATAGTTTGCACTTTCACTAATTATATTTCATTAAAAGTTATCTTGCACTATGATGCAGTTTATGTGACCGCCATTGTATATTTTACATATTTATCGTGTGTTTGCACAAATATGCCAGAATACACGTTTAAAATGCGGTCATACAATTCGTACTAACCCAGTGTCCAATTTTCGAAAATTACGTAATATAAGACTATAAAAATATAATTTAAAAATTATTTTACCTTCATAAAATATAATAATATTTCATTCATAATATAGTATTATAATAGTTCTTTAAATCTAGAAAAAAAATGTCTCTCTCCGCGCTCTTGAAGAAGATATTTTAAATTTCAAGTGATTTTGATAAGATATTTATTAATATTTTTCCAAAAATATGTTCGATTGGTAAACGGAAAAATACGAAATAAAAAATAAGTTAAAAAAAACTATAACCCGACTACATAAAAAAGGGGTCTAAAAAGAGGTCGAAACAAGAAAATAATTCAGATAGAAATCCAGAAATGCATAGGTAAAAAAATGGTCAAGCTGGAGCCGTGGTCGCACTCACACCCACTAATGGCATCTAAGCGTCAGTTCACACCGAGATGCGTCGCGTCTAGGTATGAGCTGACCCTAAGGAAAGTTTCTAAAATTATACCCAAGGTAGATACAGACGGCTGCGGGGTTATAGTTTTATTAACTTATTTTTTATTCTACCATCATGAAGAAAATAATTATAAAGTTGCAGGGATAATAAGTGGGAGCAAATTTTCATTATTTTTTCAGTAGGACAGCCAGAGTTGATTCTTGTGAATTTGATGATTGATGAACGAGTTAAGTAAAATGACACTAATTGACAGATAAAAGGCCTCCTGCTTGCTGATTATTGTTGTTTTACTGATTTTTTAGACGCACATTTCGTGAATTCTCAATTATTTAACTCGTTCAATACTGAATAATATTTAAACGCTCGTCTAAGCCTATCAATTCAAAAATTATTTCATCATCATAATATTATCATCATAAGTAGTCACATTATAAATATGAACAAGTTCAGATTAAAATGATCAGTTAAGTGTTAGCGAGCTAACGAGCCTGATCAATATCTAACAATATTTTCGTATTTGCGTGCAGCAAGCAATGTACGCCCAATACACCTACAATAAAAATGATCAAAGATGAACGAAAAGCAATATACAATGCATGCATATTCAAATCATCCAGTTATTTATAAGCCACATTTGCATAGCTTAAGCTTCCTGTCACCTGTGTGAGTGCAGTTTCCTTATTCACAATCCCTCGGGAATCAGGGTCGTTGCTGCGATGAATAAGAATATGTCGGGCCCACAAAGATATAATGTTTTACATAGAGATGTAATGCTGGTTTGGTGCAATTTTAAAATATTTAAAAATTTAACAAAACTACCTATACCTTATTGAAAATAATAAAGGAAGCGGTAACCTTTTGGTTATTGGCTTTTTTTGTAGTCAGTCAATAGTGTTTAAATAACTTTTTATTATAAAAATTTAAACATAATGCGTAATACAACTAATACATTACACTACCCATTGTTATCATCATCATGGACGGTCGCGTCGTACACAACATGATATTACATGGGTATTGACTATTGACGATCGGGTATTAGAGACTGCTAACTGCTAAGCGGACAAGGCGAACACGCTAGCACACGAGTTGACGGACGTCACATGGCCGCAATGTTTATTAAGTCTCCTTAAGGCTTGTAAGTATAGTCAAGATATAAAACATCAAATCTAATTTCAATTGCCGTTCGTCCTCAGGTTTTCCAGACTCGAGCCTACGACCTTTACGGCCACATGCTCTATGACGTGCATCTCAAACGTACGAAAATAATAGAAGTCATTTAAATAAATGCATCGACTACAAAGTTTTTTGACCGGATAAGACAAACGCACTTGTACCTGTCGATTAATAAAAACGACTTTTTTACACAAAAAATGTCAGACAGATATCGACTGTCCCACAAAACCGGTTCGGTAGACATTAACGGTAACCAAAACAAAACAGCTGGAAAATCTATACCTGCAAGGCAATAGGGTCTATAACGTTTTGTGTTTGTGACTCATAACAATGCGAACGGAGCTTTATATTAGGTCTTTACCTATGAAATTGCCATTTTGTATAAAAAAAAATATTTTTCATGTATTTTTTATTTGTATTAATCGAAGTAATCACACATGCAATCAATGCATCTTTGCCAACGCAGTGGCAGTTTATTGATGCCCTTCTTAAAGAAATCAGCTGGACGGGAGGCAACAAATTCTTCAAAGGCATTTTTTACTGCCTCTCGGGTATTGAATTTTTTTCCCGCCAAGAAGTTATCCAAATTCTGGAAAAAGTAGTAGTCTGTAGGCGCAAGGTCTGGTGAGTAGGGCGGATGACAGAGAGCTTCCAGCCCCAGTTCTTGCAACTTGGAGACCGTCTGCTGTGCAGTATGAGGTCGCGCGTTGTCGTGCAGGAGCAGCGGAGACGAGCGATTGACCAATGCTGGTTGGAGATGTGCCAGCTTCTCCATCATCGTGTTCAGTTCTTCACAGTACACATCTGCAGTAATGCTCACCCCGTTTGGTAAGAAGCTCTGATGAATCAAACCGGCGCTAGACCACCAAACAGTGACCATCACTTTTCTAGGGGTAAGATTTCGTTTAGGGCATTGTTTTGGTGCTGAACCAGGATCCAACCAACTTGCTGAGCGCTTGCGGTTATCAAACAGAATCCATTTTAACAGGTAACAATGTGGTTCAAAATTCCTTCATTTGTGTGTCTGTTGAGCAGTGCAAGGTACGTCTCGACGCGTACTTCGCGTTGGCGAACATTGAGTTCGTGGGGCACCCATTTGTCAAGCTTTTTTACCTTGCCAATTTGACGCAAATGGACCAATATTGTTTTGACGCTAACGTCGAAAGCTGCTGCTTATTCAGCCGTAGATTGTGTATGAGCCGTCATTGTTGACCAAAGTCTTCGACGACCGCGAGGTTAATTTTTCAGGTCGAAATTTCCAGAACGGAAGCGAGCAAACCAATAACAGGTGGTGCGTTGGTTTGTAGTGTTAGCTCCGTAAACGTGGTTGATGTTGCGTGCCGCTTGTGCCGCGTTGCTGCCACGACGGTACTCATATTCCATAATTAATCGAATTTTTAACGTATCCATGATGACGTAAAAGATTGAAATGCGATGAAAATGTAACACTAATCAATAAACAAATGACTACTTTTGGAAAAAGAATTCCATGTTTTTAAAATAAAATTAATTTGAAATTAGAATTCTTAGCCAAACAAAAATTATTTTGATTTGAAATGGCCAGTACTGCAGAACGGCAATTTCATAGGTAAAGACCTATTATTTATTAGTAAGGAGCTAAAGCTGCAACTTTATAGAGTCTAGTCTCTTCTATCGTCTGCGGTTTGTACCCTATACTCTGCACCAGACACCCAGTATACTTAATTTTTGGTAGTACGATATGGCTTATTACTTAAAAAAAAGTCGAAGTGACTATAGATTAGGTTAGGACTATAAATTTCGATGAGTTCCTTCGATTTCTCATGGAATCCATCACTAGGTCTACCATTTGGTGACAATGGGACCAACCTAGAAGTAAACCCTTTACAATAAAAAAAAAAGTATCGAAATCGGATTACTCTGTAAAAAGTTATGCATGGTTAATGGTCATACATAAATAAAAAAGCGTTGACTTGAGCACATGGAGGTAAAACAGAAAGGAGGTGTTGTAAGTAGTTTTCAGTATCAATCAAAGCGTGATATTTTGCGGGGTGAGGGGGTTTCTGACTCCGCCCACTCATCTACCAGTCAATAACAAAACTACGTACTTCGTTCGATATCGACCTTATAGTTTTACTATCTCACACTAGATGACACTAAACGCCAGATTACATCTTGATCCACAGGGGCGTAAATTAATGATGAAAAACTAGTCTTTAGGAGGTACTGCAAAAAAAACTTTTGTACACATGATGATTAAAATACTTAGTATATTAATATTGAGTTAGTTCAGTGATCAAAGCTTAATAACGCCATCTATTGGCAAGAAGAATAATTTCTAATTTAACCGACGCTAAGAGATTTTTCTAGAACAATTATAATAAATTTAGTTTATAATTACTTACACATAAAATGTAATGCCCTCCATAGCATCAGAACGCCTATTTGAGTATTTTGTACATGACACGACACAACATTTCATCATTTTCTTCTTAGAAACTCGAAAAGTATAAATAGTTACCGAAATTACAGAGGTGTGCATAGTACGAACGCTGACAGTACATTTCATCTGACAGTGATTTAGGCCACGCCCATTGTGATGACGTTGGGGCCAAGTAGAAATCACAGTGCACAATTGGTTATGCCGGCTCCTCTCTTTATCAGCTCCATGCTTGAGAACCTCCTCAGGTTTTATCGTCGGATAAAAATATATTTATATTAAAAGATTTTATGTATAGTATTTTAATTTGGTGCTTTTTAAAGTTATGAAAAATATAAAAAAACTAACTTTATAATTTCGATTTTTTTTTATTTTTCATAACTAGCTAGATGACTGATTTTTTTATTGCATAAATGAATAAATAGTTATTACTAAACTACACATAAAATATTATATTTTTTTACGTTTATCAAGTAGTAATTTCTTTTAAAATATTGACTTTAAGTTTACTAATAATTCCTTTTGTAAACTTTCATTCATTTTTCAAAGCACTATCTATTTATGTAATAAAAATTTACAGTCAAGTACCCAATTTTATAGTTGTAAGCTAGGACTTAGGCATGAAGCTGATAAAGAATCAGCTCCATGGTCTTAGGTATATTGTTTGAAGTAGGAATGCTTTTACTTAGTCTTGATGGAAATTGGAAATCGAAAGGACTCGTCTTTTAAACAAGAAGTGTTGGATTTTCCCATTGGTCATGCAAATTACACCTGCAATTGTTGCAATTTGCATTAATGTGAGTGTCTGAAATAAGTTAAAACTTAAAAGTCTCAACTGACGGAAACCAAGGAAACGTTTCATACGGCATACCGATTAACAACGTTACACTAAATGCTTATAATATATACGCTATTGTATGTAGTACATACACCAAAAATTCTTAAATTGTTGTCTGTCTGTCCGTCTGTCTGTTTTTTCCGGCTAATGTCTGAAACGGACCTATTTTGACCGGAGATATACATACCAAATAGATGATGTTATAAGGAGTAACTTATACTATTTTTATCTTTGGGTTCTGTTTAAAAAAATAATGATCCGATTCCATTAATAGTTCTACACAAACGAAGTTGCGGTTTTTCGTTTTGGTATTTACGTAATGTTACCTACATTAAAACGTACGTAAATACCAAAACGGAAAACACGACCATAGAGTTGTTTTGATACTTTACATAACTTTATACAAACGAAATTTGGAGAGCTTCAAATCAAGACAACACAGAAACAAATAATTAATGTACAAAGATAACCCAGGTCCCAGTGTCAAGAAACCGGAAACTGCATAATCGTTTTATCAGTTCTAATATATACAATGCACTTCATATTATGTATGTTTTTAATACAATTGGAGACATAATGTCTCCAATTGTATTAAAAACAACAATAGTTATATCAGCCGATTATAATTACGATGGTTGTAAGAAGCTGAACTAATTGTTTTACAAGAAAAAGGCAGATTAGGTATTATTAACTTGATTAGAGGTATATAGATCGTAGAGACTGGCGAAAATATGTAGGAAATTTATTTAAAAAGAAAGATAAAAGTTGACTGATATATCATAACTTCTGAATATTTACTTCACTGTTATATTTACACTAAAAAATTTGCAGCTAAAGCGAATGGCAGGAAGGTTGTTCCCATATTTATTACTAGTTAGCTTTTGCCCGCGATTCCGTCAGTTTGGACTTAAAAATTTGTATGTAACAGCTCTCCATCTAGGGAATGTACGGCAACACTTTAGGTGTAACGCAGACTGACAGGCAATAAGGATTGTCTAGACTTTTGACCATTTGAGCGCAATAATTAAAATTAATAACATTTAAATAATTTATTTGGTGTTCATGTAAAAATTATCGAACTTTCTGACTAACATACTCCCGTAAAAATGTTCACCAGCAAACAAGTATGTATATTGTAAATAAAAACTTGTCATAAGGCATAATTCAAAGGAGGCTAAATATTAACTACTTTAGTAACAGTAAACACTAAACATGAAGGAGCCATTATGTACACTAAACTACACATGACTCAATCATCTAGAGATGGAAGAGCCTCAGATTAAGCAAAGCTATAAAAGTGTTTATTTACGATGCCGGAGGAAGGGCAGTTAATTCTGGAAGCGCGGCGTATAGTCGCATAGAAAATAGCTTGTGACTAGCACGAATAAGGCTCAGCGTAAACGGGCGACCGACATCAACATCCGCAATTTGGTTGCAACTTGCAAGCGCTACACAAATTAGAGTCACCGCCATTGGTAACGTGGGTAACTGGTAGTGGGTTGAGGCAACTCAAAATGTTAAAAAATTGAGTATAGCGCAATCCTACAGTCTACAACAGTCCGTCGCCCGTTTGCCTAAATTCAATATTACTTATTTGTTTTCATGTAATCAATAAATGATAGGTATTTAATGGTTAAATGATGTGTAAGCCAAACAGACTTACAAAAAATATCTTTGTAGGTTTAATTTGAAATTACGAATAAAAACTGACTCCCTATTTATTTATGTGTATCAGTACATATTAGGTCTTTACCTATGAAATTGCCGTTTTGTATGAAAAAATTTAAACGAATTTTTTTCATGTATTTTTTATTTGTATTAATCGAAGTAATCACCCATGCAATCAATGCATCTTTGCCAACGCCAAGTTTATTGATGCCCTTCTTAAAGAAATCAGCTGGACGGGAGACAACAAATTCTTCAAAGGCATTTTGTACTGCGTCTCGGGTATTGAATTTTTTTCCCGCCAAAAATTTATCCAAATTCTGGAAAAAGTAGTAGCCTGTAGGCGCAAGGTCTGGTGAGTAGGGCGGATGACAGAGAGCTTCCAGCCCCAGTTCTTGCAACTTGGAGACCGTCTGCTGTGCAGTATGAGGTCGCGCGTTGTCGTGAAGGAGCAGCGGAGACGAGCGATTGACCAATGTTGTTTGGAGATGTGCCAGCTTCTCCATCATTGTGTTCAGTTCTTCACAGTACACATCTGCAATAATGCTCACCCGGTTTGGTAAGAAGCTGTGATGAATCACACCGGCGCTAGACCACCAAACAGTGACCATCGCTTTTCTAGGGGTAAGTTTTCGTTTAAGGCATTGTTTAGGTGCTGAACCAGGATCCAACCAACTTTCTGAGCGCTTGCGGTTATCAAACAGAATCCATTTTTCATCGCAGGTAACAATGCGGTTCAAAATTCCTTCATTTGTATGCCTGTTGACCAGTGCAAGGCACGTCTCGACGCCTACTTCACGCTGGTGATCATTGAGTTCGTGGGGCACTCATTTGTCAAGCTTTTTTACCTTGCCAATTTGACGCAAATGGACCAATATTGTTTTGACGCTAACGTCGAAAGCTGCTGCTAATTCAGCCGTAGATTGTGTATCATCAGCTTCCACAATCGCCTTTAATTCGTCATTGTCGACCAAGGTCTTCGGACGACCGCGAGGTTCATTTTTCAGGTCTAAATTTCCAGAACGGAAGCGACCAAACCAATAACAGGTGGTGCGTTGGTTTGTAGTGTTAGCTCCGTAAACGTGGTTGATGTTGCGTGCCGCTTGTGCCGCGTTGCTGCCACGACGGTACTCATATTCCATAATTAATCGAATTTTTAACGTATCCATGATGACGAAAAAGATTGAAATGCGATGAAAATGTAACACTAATCAATAAAGAAATGACTACTTTTGGAAAAAGAATTCCATGTTTTTAAAATAAAATCAATTTGAAATTAGAATTCTTGGCCAAACAAAACTTATTTTGATTTGAAATGGCCAGTACTGCAAAACGGCAATTTCATAGGTAAAGACCTATTATTATTATAATATATAATAATTTATCTTATGACAAAAGTTTTAGAAAATACATCTACAGTTTTTTTCACCACCATGCCATAAAGAATTTTAAATAATTTTCAATCATTTTTACCTTTAAACATTTTAGACAAAAAGTATGTTGGCACGGCAAAACCCGGGAGGATGTGTCTAGCCTCTCCAGACACACGGAGCACTCGAGGAGGTCATTTAGTAGACCTTCATCCATCATGTCGGCCTCTGAAACAATGCAAACACATTCAATACAAGTTCAGTGAATAACTTTGTGAATTCTTAAAAGATAATTTTCTATTTACCATATAAAAGATATTTAATGTAGCTTGTATAACCATTTTGTAGGATAATGTTATAAATTATAATTCTGTTTCCCTAACTCCAATAGTTTTAATACAAATCTTATTACTACAAGTAAGGAGAGGAAAATGTAATATAATAATAAAATCAAAATACATAAATTAATACTTTCCTATATTATATTTTAAATTGAAGATGGTCTTATAAAATGTTATTTATTATTCTTGTCAAATATTATATTTTTGGAACGAAGTTCCTTCTCGCGCGTTGCGAGAGGGGGCTAGACGGAAAAAATTAAGAATAAAAGTTGTAACAACACTTTTTCCTAGTTGTATAGTATATAGTTTGCTGCCGTGTGGCGTGCACGTGTTATTACTAAATTACAATTATTACTAAATTTGAGCCTACTGATTAAGTTTATATTACATTATATTTGTTAATAATAAAAAATATATTATTATAACTTAAAAAAAATAAAATTTTATTACAATTTCTTCACTAATTAATCGAAAGGAGTTTCGTTCCATCCTGGTGTCCCTTGACACCTCTCAAGTTTTTTTATAATTTTTAGGGTTGCATACCCAAAGGGTAAAAACGGGACCCCATTACTGAAACTGCTGTTAGTCCATTTTTCTGTAAGTAACCAGGCTGTACCTAGCAAACCGTGATAGCTAGACGATTTAAATTTTCACTAATTATGTATTTGTGTTGCATCAATAACAACAAATAATAAAAACAGAACAGAAATAGTAAAAAAAAAAATTTGGGGTCAAAAAACATCATAAAAGTCCCATATAAGGGGGGCTCCCATACAAAAACTTGACTTTTTGGCTGCTTTTTTATTCATTTTAATACTAGTGCAATATTTAAATACTTAGTGATATAGATAATGATAAGGAACCCTTCATGTGCAAATCCAACTCGCACTCAGCTGGATTTTTTATCTCTTGCTATAAGCAACAATGACAAATACTAGGTATCTGGTGAACATAAAATAAGCTTGAATATATATAAACATATAAACCATTTTAATAATTCCCATCACATCTGTACTCAATGTAGAAACCATTGTATAGAAAAATTTTGATTTGCATCACAGCCTACATTGTTCCCCGCAACACAAGTTTTCATAACAATACCACTGTTCCACGAAATATATGAAATTCTGTTCACTTTGTTTCTACTGTACTCATGTACATTCATTGCTCATGCTAAAGCACTGTGCATTTTAATAAAGAATTGTTATCATGGCCTTTTAAATTTCTAGATCCTGAAGGAAAAATAAGACTATTTTTGTTTTGAAGGTACTATTTACCTTAAACTAGCAGGAGGTTTATCCTACAATAATGTCAATTTCATAGGAAAGTTTTATTGTGCTTGTGGATGGAGAGCAAATAAAATTGTTTTGTATTGAATAATTATAAAACTTTTTACTGATAAATTTAAAGTTATTCCAACAATAAGCTTTTCAGTTCGAATCAGAAATTTCAGTACAATTTCAATCAGGCAGCATTATAAAGAAAGTGTAAATATTTTTTATAAAAGAAGATTAAACCTGTGTTGTATGGAATAGCTATCACAACTCACACCTTGCTTTAATTTAAATAATTATGTAGTTGAAGGCAAATGGCCTAACAATAAGAACTTCCCTTGCTAATTTATGAAGTACAAGTAGGTACCCACCTTTTACTATTTACCTAAAATGTTATCATTTTTAGATAGACTTTATTAAACTTCTACTCTCACTCTAGCAAAATTAACCAATAGTAGGTTATTAACAAAAAAATAATGGAAATATATTTTCATAGAGAATTAAGAATGTACACCTATAATATAATGTTTACCTTTATCATAAAAGTTGCAAAGCTGAATTTCTGTTTCACAATGTTATTAGATATGAATACATAGTTATAATATCTTATTTTTAAATATAAGCTTGGCAACGTCTCAACCAAACGGGATATTTCGTTAGTAACATTCCAAGCATTATTGTATTTGTAATGAAACAAATAGTTACACAATTTAGTCTCAAAAACGTTGATGACTCACCGAATGTTTTAAATTCCAACGTTTTATGCGGGAATTCGGTCCATTATTGCCCAGTAACAACTAAACCAGGATTCTACCCAGAAGCACTCACTTTTAACTTTCAACACACACCAACATTGTTAGTATTCATATCACTATCACAACACTGATGAAATAGAATGCAGCTTCAATTATAAATCAACAAATATTCGACAACTTGCAGCGATATTCAGTAATTACTGTGAGAAAAATCTTTCGTTGTTACAAAAAAAAGCAATAAAATTTCACGCACAAATGCCATTCCCTTCCGTCGCTTGAGAGTTAGTTTTTCATTCTTCAATCATCATTCCATTGGTTATTGATACTCATTCGCAATTGTCTCTCGTCCTTCATCTTTTTAATTTGGAAATTGTGTAAATAGTTGCCTATTCCTAAAAGTAATCGTCAGGGAGTATAGGCATGTTAAAATTATTTTTTTCGTCTATTCGATATTAGACAACATGTTAATAATTAACAATCTAGAACTTATTTTCGTATATCTTAAAAAATAACGAAGATACAAACAATTTAAATTTACAATAAGAAAGAGAGCGATATATCGGTCTTGAGTTGCACCCGCCATATTATATTTGTCATTACAAAATCTATTGCGGTAGAAACTTGTGACTAAAACATTTTCGATCTTTTAACCTAGATTGGAATTAAATTTTTTACATAATATATTTATCTGACATTTTATATTATATTTAAAATACAGAATATGTCATTCCAATCTATTAGAGATACAAGATGATACAGTTGAAAATGTTTTTAGTTCCTGCTGTCATCAGGTAATCGATAACTCTTTTTGCCAAGTATTATGTAAAACGCACTTCTCAGTATATTATGTACCTCCTATTTCATGCAAAGTTTTATTAATCAATATGTTATTAATTATTCGATAGAAAATATATACATCTTTAATAAAGTACAGCTACACTGTACGGATTTAAAATAATATTAATAAGTAATATATTCCAAGATATTACTTTACAATCTATGCGGAGAAATCTGCTCTAAAACAAAAAAAAAATTTTAACAGATGGAATTTGACAGTGTTCATCCATTCATTCAATTAAAAAGAAGAAGTTTGAAAATAGTAAAAAAGTCGAATACGGTATTTTTTTGGAAATCGAAGTGTTTAATAAATTAAAGCAATAATGTCTAGAGATAAAAGTGTGTGGTTCGCTGAAGAAATTCTGCTTGATGCTAAGCTCATCAATTTCCAATTAGAAACTGGAGAATGGGATGCCGTTGAGGAAATGTTAAGTGCTGAAGCCCAGCTGTCCAGAGACGCAGAAACTGGGAGATTGAGACCGTGAGTTTATTTAGAGTACAAATTAGCTATAAAATTATTGACCGAGAACATTGGAAGGATTTATTTGACAGTAACGTTGTTTTGTCTTGTTTTTTAGAAAGAAAGCATCCGAATATACCCTTCGTCTTATAGCTGAAGTGCTTCATATAATGAGGTTAGATGTCGAGCAAGCATCTTATAACCGCAGTACTTTAGCTGTAGCTGAACAATGTTTACGCCTAGTACGTTCATGTGCCGCTGCAGGGACTAAAATGCAAACCTACATATCTAAAGAGCTCTCTATACTAGACTCAATGTACATACTGGCTTCAGAATACCAAAATCCAAGTGTTGATTTTATCAATGAAGAATTACAAAAGAAATATGAATCATGTATGACAGTACTAGTACAAACTTTAGGAAACCTGGTTGTAAACAATCCTTATAATCAAATAATGATTTGGACCAAATTTGATTCAACAATACTGAATTGTTTGGTTGGACAAAATGAAAAAATTGCATCTGCAGCAGCTATGATTGTATACAACATATTGCTGGGTCAACCAAATGTATTTCCTGAGGATGTAACACTCCTGAATTCACTTGGATATATGTACATCAGTGGCAACACTGAGTATCCCCACTTGATCATTGAATATCTAATTGGTGTTGAGAATGCATACATTGAGAAACTATATGCAAAATTAGACCCTGAGTGTAGAATGTTAGTTCTCAATTTGGCATACAACATTCTTATGTCTACCGAGTCCCAAGATATCAATGTGTCTGTTAATTTCGTGAAATTTATGGCTCATGAGTTTAAAAGAAAATCTGATTGTATACTTAAAACAGTAGACAAGTATGTGGAGACAATTGAGCCACAAGAGGTGGTGTTTTTACTGGAAATCATAGCTACAGCCTCAAGTATGGATGCATATATGGATTGCCTACAAAGTGATACATCTTTATTTATCAACTGTGCTTGTAAGTGTTGTTTTATAACATTTTACTGTATGATTATTTGAGTTCCAATAAAACAAAGAAATGCAAATTACATACAATTTGTTAATTCAGCAAAAAAATATTTAAAAAATGCAGTTCTTTTTCATCTTTAGTGTTCATTCATTGCTGTTTTTCTAAAAATTCTCACTTGGTGTAGTGAGTTTAAATACACCTTATTTACACCTATTTAAACATTTTATAATATTTTATCGTTTTAGTTCTTTTAAGAGCCATTCACAAATTAGGAAAAGAAAGTAATAATTTCTTCTCATCAATAAATAAGTTATATGAAGCGACCGGCAAGCAGTTTGTAAGTGATGAGATTACGCCAGCAGTAAATATCCCAACCAGTAGTAAGTACTTGTATCATTTTAAAACAAAAAACTTCAATGTAAAGACCTATTTAAACATTGTTTTATTAAAAATATGTTGCTGAATATTACTGCTGCTACAAATACATTTGTATGATATATTCATAAATTTATTTGATTATGCATATAAACTTTTTCAGATCCACTTTGTAAAAATGATTCAGCAGACAACATGTTATCCTGTAATGAAACTCAATCCGAATGCACAGAATCTGAAAGTAGTGAACAATATTTTGAGTGCAATGACAATATCCAATTTATGGATAAGTATGACAACATGAATAATCTAGAAAACTTACAACCTTTGAAGTTTGACATGTTGGACAAAAATTCAAAAGAATTTAACACAAACATGAATGACTTGACTAAGGTGGCTTTTAAAAGGAGCAGCTCTGTGCCAAAGGCTGATGACCGAACATTGTCAGTACTACCAACAAGGAGGATAAGTTTGGAACATAAAATTGATATTGGCGATGATAATGAACCTCCACTTATAATTGATGCTCAGTCGCCAACGGCAACAATGAATACCATAACTGAAGTAATTCCTGTAGGGCTTCAACCTAAATTAGATCTACAAGAGAACAGCAGAACGGACTCAAATGACAGTTCTCCAAATGATCCACCCACAGAAATACATGTACCAAAAGCTGAAAATAAAGAAGTTAAATCATCACCCAGTGAAATATCACCACCATTGTCAGAAGTCCAGCATGAAACAGAATCTCAAAAACAGTCCCCTGATACACCAAAAGAAGTGAAGAAAAGCCAGAATTTGTCCACAGACTTTGATCTAAGTGAGCAGTTACAAAAGATTTTAGGCATATCATCAGAAAAAACACGTACAGATAGTTCTAATGTTGAAAAGAAAAACGAACCACTCAAGGAAGTAAAAATTGCAGATGATAGTACAACTAATAAAATTCCATTTGTTAAAATTGATTCACCAGAGTCACATAAAACAAGGTAATATTATTTACCTTACATTCAAAATTATGAAAATTGTGCTTGTGGTAGGAGACTTTTCGTTTATTTCTGTACAATATTCTAACCCAAATATCTTCTATATAAGATATGGTAAAATCAATTAAGGATAATTTGGGAATATGTTCTACTGCTTATGTAAAGATGTTGAGGTAGAAAAATAATCAACAAATTTCAAAAAAGAAAATACTAAATAAAAATTACATAACATTCATTGCGACGCTACGGAGGTCATTGATTCAGCAGACAACATGTTATCCTGCAATGAAACTCAATCCGAATGCACAGAATCTGAAAGTAGTGAACAATATTTTGAGTGCAATACAATATCCAATTTATGGATAAGTATGACAAAGCAAAAACAAAAATCAATTATTTAGGCAAATACTTTGCTTTCGCTTAAAAGTCAGCTGTTTCTGTTAGGTTAATGACCTCAGCGCCTTAGAGAGCGCAATGAAATTTTATGTAGGATTTTATTCGAAATTTTGATAATATTTTTGTGCCTAAATATCCGTAATTGATTTTACCAAATCTTTTATAATAATGTTTCTTTTAGACTTGGAGCAATAGACATGACTACAGAAAAGAAAACAGTTACAAATGTGGAGACTGTTGAGCAGCATGTTTCATTTGGTTTCAAAGCAACTTTAGTGAGGACTCTTGCAAATCTATGCTGGAAAAACCAGGAAAATAAAAGACAGGTAACGAGGACGAATGTTTTTTTTTGTATATTTGTATGGAACAATAGTAAAATACTTTATGATATTGTTAATTTCTGATAGTATAAAAATACTTTCCGATCTGATGTTTACTACTTACATTAAAATTACTACTGTACTGTGATATTAATATTTTAAACATCATGGTTTCAGATAAGAGAATTGGAAGTCATACCTGTGCTGCTCGACTGCTGCAACATTGATGCTAGAAATCCATGTATCCTTTTATAATTTAATCATTTAGTTGTCTTTGATTGAAGTAGGTTAATGTGACCAATATACTAAATAACCTCACCGAGAGCATGTCAGGACATGTCTATGGAGTGTTCCGTAGCTATAAATGAATAGGTTTTACGAAAATGGTTTACATTATAAAAAAGTCATATGTATCAATCCTAGCCTTAATTTCAAAATACTTATTCGGTTATACCCCACTCAAGGTGGTAGAATGGAAAAAAAATCATGTTTGGGTAGCTGCCCCTAAATTAAAAATAAAAAAGCCTTTATTCTATCATTGATTTTATACAATCCCATAGTAAATTCACTGATAGTAATCCCTCCATCTAGCTATTGGTAAATGTAGTCGCCTCCTCGGCATAGGCCTCACCCATCCTCTTCCATATTTCCCTATCTCTAGCTCTCCTTTCCCATGTTGTGCCACATCTTTCTTTAAATATGTCACTCCATCTTATTCTTGGTCGTCCTCTTCCTCTACTACCTTCCCTTGGTGTCCATTCTATTAGCCTTTTTGTCCATCTATTATCTTTTATTCTACACACGTGACCTGCCCATTTCCACTTCAAGGTACGTATTATTTTTATTATATCTGTTATTTTAGTTTTCTCTCTTATTTTAGTGTGGGGTGTTTTGTCTTTTATGCCTAACATACTTCTTTCCATTTTTATTTGCTGTATAACTAGATATGTTTCGTATTTTTTTCTCAGTGCCCAGGTTTGGCAACCGTATGTTAGGCATGGCAATATAGTAGACTCATATAGTTTCCTTTTGATATGAAATTTTATTTCTCTGTTCTTCAAGATTTCCTTCAGTTTCCAGTACTTTTTCCACGATAACGCTACTTTTTTTTATTTCTCTTTCTGTTTGGTTTTCTAATTATATTATTTGTCCTAGATATATAAATTCTTTTACATATTCAATATCTTCACCGTCTATTACATTGTCGGTCGTCGTTCACTCGTGACTATTTTGGTCTTGGTGCCATTAAACATAAGTCCTACCTTTTTAATCTCGCGTGCTATATCATGTAGCATTTCCTGTAACTCATTTGATCCTTCGGCAAAAACAGCAACCTCAAATGTCTTAGACGCTCTCCATCTATATTAAGCCCCTTCCCTTCCCAATTTATGCGCTTAAATATTTCTACCAGCACTGCAGAAAATATCTTGGGGGATAAGGGGTCGCCCTGTTTGACACCTCTAATAATAGGAACTCTGCACCTTCTCGTTTTAACTTGATCTTTGCAGAACATTTGGAGTACATGCTGTGTATTATTTCGCTATATTGTGTTTCTATGCCTTGTGTTATGAAAGCCTACCATATTGCTCTATGACTAATAGAATCAAAAGCTTTTGTAAAATCAATGAGCCCAAAATATAAAGTTTTCTTGTATTCTCAAATTTTTTTCAATGAGTAGTGTTATTACTTGCATATGGTCGTTTGTTGAGAAATTCTTTCTAAATCCCGCTTGTTCGCGTGGCTGGTTCCCATCTAACACGTTGGTTAATCTGTTCAACATTATTATTGTGTTTTTTTATATATAATATGCTTGCCATCAGGTTTATTGGTCGGTAGTTATTCATATTATTTCTGTCTCCTTTCTTATGAAGTAGTATAGTTGTTGATTTTGACCATTGGTTCGAGGTTTTTCTTGTTTTTATGATATTGTTGAACAATATCTGTAGCGGTGCTTGTATTGGTTCAAGTAGTGATTGTAGAAGCTCGTTTGTGATGTTGTCTTCGCCAGGTGATTTATGTTTTTTCTGGTATTTTATTGCCTTTTCAATTTCATTGCCTTTTCAATTTCATTTTTCAATATTTCTGGTATAGGAATATCCATGTTTTCGCCATTATGTGTTGTACTTTTCTCTCTGATGTTTAATATGGGTTATTCGTCTGAGTTGTACAGTTATTTGTAGAAGTTTGTAATTTCTTTTGTGATGTTTTCTCGATTAGATTTTAAATTTCCCATTTTTTTTTTCATGTTCACTGCCCATTATTTTTTGTCCGATAGTATCTTATAACCTTTTTTGATGCGCCAGTATTACCTATGTATTTTCAAATATAACTTTTCTAGTATGTTTCTTGTGTTGTAAAATTTTCCTGTTTATTAGTTTACTTATTTGTGTTATTTTGCTACTGTTTTCCTTCGTTCTTTTTTCCTGTTATAAAGTTTTTCTCTGTGTCATTAGTTCTTTAATTTCATTGTTAAATGCAACTTTACTCTCTTGTATCTTAGTTGGTATCTATCTTATCATATGTTCCATTTCTTTTATAAAGTTATTATATTGTATTTGCGTGTTGCTTGAAACTGCTACTGCCTTGCGGAATTTTTCTTCCCATTGATTTCCTGTTTCTCCCTTTAACCTTGGTAAATCTCTTGTGTCAATGTGTTTGTTTTTCCTAATATGTTAGCTTAAATTTCCAATTCTTAAGTTAATTCTACTACTTATCATTCGATGGTCCGTATAAAAGTTAAGGTTGTTAATTATGTCGTATTTATTATGTATGTATGTGTTTTTGTTACTCAGTATTTAGTCGATTTCATTCTTGGTGATCCCATCTGGTGCTTTCCAGGTACCCTTTGAATTGGGGCTTTATTTGATATATACTGTTAATAAACTTTAAGTTGTTTTCGTAATCAAATTCTACTAATCGTTGGCTTACTTCTTTTTCCATATTCATATTTTCCAAATGCTATCTCTTCATTATCTCGTTTTACTCCTATTTGAGCGTTAAAATCACCCATCACTATTATATTTCTAGCTAGTGATTCTTCTACTGCTGTTTCTAATTCACTGTAGAAATATTCTAAGTCTTCATCTGAGCATTTTTCTGTAGGTGCATACACATTAAATATCGACCATGCTATATTAGTATTCAGTTTCATCGTTAAAGACGCTATCCTGTATGAGTAACTTTTAATGTAAATTATATTATTTATCGAATATTCGTAATTACAAAACCCACTCCGTATAGTCGATTGTGACCTTTCGTGTGTTAGAGTATATAATTTGCATGTTCTTCGATTGTTTCCTGTGGTCTTCTTGTTTCACATAGTCTAATTATGTCCCTGACTTTGTCGAAACCGGTCGTGTAATATATTAAAATTAATGTAAAATACTTATTAAAGTGGAAATAGTGCAAGAAGTCATGTGTATTATTACTGTGAAACATGAATTTCCACCAAGAACCTACAGTACAATCAATAACATATCTAATTATGTCCCATTTGAGGGTTATTATTGCATATTCGAGTTCATCAAATCTACTTTTGTCGAGTAGTGCTCTCACATTTATACTGGCTATATGAAAGTCGCTTGAGCTACGATTTTTTATTACTTGTTTACACTTTCTGAAAGTTTCATTCTGTTTTAAAGAAGTTTGGGGGGTTTGGTCTTACTCCCCGCGGATTGGGGAATTCAAAGCTTTACATAGCTCTGTACATGAGCGTTGTGACATAATCTATATTTTATACTCACGCTGTGCGAAAGAGACGCACAGTGCATCGCATGCCTCTCTTTCGCTCACGCGCTCCATAATACTTCTAGAGAACATAATTAAATACTAAATTATAATAATTTTATGATGCCAAAAATAAAGTATAATCTATAACTACTTATATATTTTTTTCTATTTATATTCATAATTACCGAAGATAGCAAGGGAGAACGGATGGACAGAGTGAAACTATAATGGTTCCTTGTAGTTACTACGAAACCCTAAAAAGAGTTCATTGAAATATACATAGTGTTTGGGTGAAATGGAGATCCGGGGGGGGTGAAGTCAAATCATTTTAACCCTCCTTTGTATGGCCGACTTTGGACCGTATTTTTTGTGGAAAGAAGCGAAGAAGAAGAAGGGAGGCTAGAGCTCCTCCCGGTTTTTTCAAAGCATCGATTGGTCGGCTGGACCAATCGATGCGTATGAGTATATATTATTTCTAGCACCCGTATCATTAGTTGTTTCCTCAGATCCGCCTCGACTCAACCTTATCTGAGGTATCCTTAAGAAGTTCCTCGAATTTGGTATTCTTAAACGTAATTTCTACCTCAGCTGCTTGCTCTATCAGTTGGGTGGAGGTATGACAAACAAAAATTAAAATTTAACATCAGTGTCATTGTAAATTGTGATGTGTGTGAAGTGTGAACTTATGTCTGTGAACCCCTAACATGTATTGTCGTGTTATCCTTGATATTTTCACTTAAGTTTTGTAAAGGCTATCCAAAAAATCCTCCATGCTTTTCTTTAAATAATACTTGTATAATACCCTATATTATATTGTATAGGTTTATGTAATTTCTTCAAATAATTCCCCTCTATTTATAAAAAGAATTGATATAAATGTCAAAAATAGACGCTCGAGAGAGCCTCAAGGAACGTCCTGAGGTAACTTAAGTTTGACAGTTGATTCCTCGACTCGCGTAAGGAAATTCCTCAAGTCGAGGACATTTTTTGTTGAACTAATGATACAATCTTCGTGGATTGTTGTTGAGTCGAGTGGAGGAAATCTCGAGGAAACAACTACGGGTGTAAGTCAAAGGCCGCTGGCTAATCGGTATATTGTCTCTTGGTCTGATTGTAGGGGTAATCATAAAGGTTTGTGACTATAGTTGAATTAAAGTCCACGTATAGAATAACCTGATTATAAATCCTGTGGGTCAACTTCACACAGCGGACATACAGCGACCTGCGAGTGCAATATAATAATGCCTACAGGACGGTGATGCGACTGCCGCGCTACTGCACGGCCTCTGTCATGTTCGCGGAGTCGAGGACGGCGGGGTTCGCGGCCATAATACGCGCGCGCTGCGCTTCCATCATGCGGCGTACGCGCGGTAGTTGCAACACCATTCGCGCCATAGCAGACCGCTGGCACTCGCCGCTGCTGCGTATAAGTAGTTAGGGTCAAAGTGGTACCGTGTTCTTTAAACTTGTATTTTTACTATTTCATTACTTTATAATATGTAATTTGTATTTGTACCTACCTTATGGACCTTGGTCTGAAATAAAAGTTTTGACGTGATAACGTCTTATAATTCGATGGAGCCGGCTGCACGCACGAAAAAACATGACTCATGCGACGTTACCTCGCTCTGAGGCGTTCCATTTAAGGCTTGAAGTTAAAGCGAGAGCGCGGAATCTGTCTCTCTCCTACTTGAGTGAGCGATCCATCAGTATTTTCTTATGACGTTGTCACGTTCAACTATCGTCAGTAAACCGACTTTACAGACAACCGATTTTTTAAATTAAACTTCACTAAAATTATTTAAAGTCAAGGATAAAAAGCAACACGACGATAATATTATCATAATTTACCTGCTTCAGTTCTGCATTTTTATTTATTTATAAACTTGACGCAATATTTTTAAATATTTTAAATTGGTTTTTCTCCAAAATCGTATTTACAAATGTTTGCTACTACTTTTCGGATAATACCTAAACAAAGAATTACGCCTGTAAATTTTTCATATTCACTCAGATTTTTAAACGCTGTATAATATGATGGTGACAAAATAAAACAAAAAAAAAGGAAATAGTTTTCTTCTTACAAACCACACAAAAATAACAAAACACATAGTGCATAACAGATATACAGTAGTATTATAAAAACAAAAATATGTAGTAATTTACAATATTAACATAATCGTCATATCTTAAGACGACAGGACATGGCTACAAAAATTGACAATTTATTTACTTTAAATACGGTGAGAACTTAGTGAAATCTGTTTAGTCTTAGTTTGCAATGTAAAATCCTATAAAGCATCAGTGATAATGCAGTGGGTAATTTTTGCAGTACGCAACCTTTGTGAAAACTGTCCAGAAAACCAGGTAAAGATTGCTTTATCCTTGTCATACCTGTACCATTTAGTAATGATATTTTGAAATAAGCTAAGGGCCCGTTTCACAATCGCCTAGTAAGTGTCGAATAGCTTATCCAAAAGTTTTGTCGCTGCTTACTTTATACTGAGAAACAAAGACAAAACTTGCCAAAAAGCTATCTGACACTTATCACTTGATTGTGATACAGACCCTGAATATTATTTGCAATGAGGATCAATCACTTAGTAGATAGTAGAAAATCAGATTTTTACTAAGTACATCATATTATGTTTATTAACTTACAGAGCATTTTATTTTTTAAATTATTAAAATCCGTCAAGAAATGGTGGATTTATTAAAGTTTTTCTGAACGGCTAGTTTGAAACGCGCGCTTCCGCTGAATTTGTTACAATGACGTCATCTGTCGCGATCCGTGCGACAACGGGTTGATCATACTCATACTTCATAGGTATTGCATAAGTATTCATTCTCCGATTCTTGACGCTTATGTCTCACGTGCATTGTTTTTGTTTACGTTAAATATTTTAGTTGTGTTTAGAGGGGAGGTGACGACGACAGATGACGTCACAACGACTCGCTTCATTCTCGGGCGCGTTTTTGGAACTAATGTACTAAAATTGTTGTATCTTCGTCATTTTTGGTCCGATTTAAATAATTTATTTATAGTATTTACTGGTTTTTTAGTGGCCATAAGTCTGCATGCCACCCAGAAACATGACTGATCCTCAATGGAATCAGTTTGTAGGTAACTTTTAATTTTATATTTCAGGAAGTTATATCAAAGATGACTCTTCAAGGTCCTATGGATAATGAGTTATTGCAAGAGATGGGCCTAACACTGCACACCGATGTAAATGACAACTCTATTAGAATCATTCCATTGCAGAGAAGCTAAAATATTGGCTCCTAATCAATATTTTTTCGATATATTACAATATTAGAAATACTTTTCATTTTTACAGGAGCTAAAATCCATATTATAGAATATAGGTTTATACCGACCTTGGTACCTAGTAATTATACCTATTCCGTAGTCAATGCTTGTAGACTGCCCACATTTTAAACCCATAACAAAATGTCCTAATAATGATTGTAACATACCTATTGTATTGATCGCCTAAGAAACTGTTAAACTTGTGCTAAATTAATAATTTATGTATAAATTATGGTTATAAATTACTCCTCAGTTACTCTGTGTAACATGGAGCAAATTTCTCCTAGCTATAATAGGTGGAGATTTAGCAATATTGTAAATAAGATAATTTAGTCGAAGTAATAAAATACAGAGCACTGAGTAGTAAAGTGAATTTACTGTAGTTTTATTTACTAATATATTACGTACATATTTAATAATATATTACGGGCAAACGATCGGGTATGTCGCACGAACCCCAGAAGAACCCCGCAGAATCACAAATCCCAGAGTAGAGTAGCAAGCGCGTTGCTGTCCTTTTATAACAGAAAATCATTCTTAAAAAATTAAATCGTGAATCAGTCTCCATTTACTAGCTTAACAAATGTTAATGTGATTTGTATTATTTTTCAAATAAAGAATAGTGCTATATCCAGAAGTTCTTAATTCTCACTTTAGAGTAGACACAGTGGTCCTAATTTTATCCAGAACCTCAATTCTCGTATTTAAAGTAGACTTTCATTTTGATTGTATTAAAAGTGAAGATACTTGTTAACATAAACAGATTTTGTGACGTTTGGACCAATCAGGAGGCGTTAGACGCTGCTTTAACGTTTAAGAGAATACCGGTTTGACAGTTTTAGCGTGTCGGGACTTGATTGTAATTGTATTATTGCTGGTTTTATTTAGCAGAATTGACCCTCTGGTCATTGAGTATCTTTCGAGCGCTTTCCATTTAGAATAATAAGTCAGTTTTAACACAGTGTAAAATGTGTTACACTACTATGAAAAAATGTTTTTCGTGTTAATTTTTTCACAGTGCAACACAGTCGACACTATGAGCATTTTCCATTTAGTGTTTTCCATTTAAAGAAAATCCCCTCTGTGTTTGACACTGTTTTAAACAATTTAATAAATGGAAAACGTAGTAACTAACACAGTGACGACTGTGTTGCAATGTGAAAAAATGTCTGCGTACAATATAAGCATCCAACCAAATGGAGAGGAAATGACAGCAATGAAAGCAGACAATTTCTATGCGAAAAAGTCTGCCACTTTCTGCGAGAGGAACGAGGAACGCACACAAATAGTTAAATATCTATGAGTTCGGCGAATAATAATAGGGTACTTTCCATGGAGAACAAAATAGTACGAAATATGATGAATATAAAAAATTATACAAAAATAAACTTATTAATATTATGTGATTTTTTTCGAAATTGTTTAAAAAAAAGGATTAAATCAATCCTCTTTTTTAAACAAAAATTGATTTAATTAAAATTGATTGAAAAGATGCAATCTGTGATTTAATATGGCTTTTATAGTCATATTGATTTTATGAATAAATAGTTGTATTGATTTATAGCATGATGTACAATGAAATAGAGATTTACTTACATTGAAGTTATTTTCACAAATTAAATATATAGATATCCTAAATTATTTACTACTAAAAGTTGTAAATAATTTAGGATATCTTTTTGCGAGTTTCAATTTTAATATGATATAATATATAATTAAATAATTCTTTTTTAATCATTTAAAATTTTTTAAAGTGGTTTAGTGACATAATATTAAGAATAAAAACAAAATTGCAAATAGTATACTAATTAATTAGTCATGTTTTTTCATTTTGATACATATAACGAGAACGAATATGAAATAGAAGTTTTTATAAAATACTACTTTTATAATATATTATAACCCTAAGTTAGGATCTTACACGATTCAGTTTAAAAATGGAAAACGGTCAACGTGTAAAGTGTATTGCACTATGAAAAAATGTTTAACGTGTTAAAATTGTACGCAGACATTTTTTCACAGTGCAACACAGTCGACACTGTTATTTACTTCGATATTGATATTTGATAGCATATTTGATATCGAATAAGTCACTTTCATAAATGTATTTCACCTCGAGAAATATAAATATTTTAATTATTTATTTTAAAAAAAATATTTTTTAGTTTTCTTGTAGAATCCGTAGTTCGTATTTTATGTCACTCTGCCTTTAATTATTTTTTTTTTATTGACGTAATGAAACCGGAACGGGAAAACTTTAAATTTCGCACCATGCTATGACTAGGTGCGTTGAGCGCATGCGCCAGTGATATATTATTTATAATTGTTAATAAAAAAAAAATGAATAAAATAAAAGCAAAAACTACAGACCAATACTGACCTAACGATAAGGAATGCAAAAATATGAAGATTAATCAGTTTCCGTTTAAATGAGATGCTAAGATGCAATTTTTTTTTGCGAAATTTAAAAAAATATTTATTAAAACCTATAGGCGACCTAACAAAAATGATGGTGGACCTATACAGACCTAACGTAGACTTATCGATTAAGGTCATTTTGATTTCAAAAATCCTTCGATGGGGTGCTAAATTTCTGCAGTCCTAGGTGGACTGCAGAAATTTAGCACTCTTTGATTTCTGATGGTGGTCCTAGAGTTGCGTACTCTATGGTAAGTGGTCATACTCGATATTGACAGATAACGTCAAGAGGAAGGAGTTTTGCCGGGGAATTCAATGGGTGACGTTGTGGTTTTTGTATTTTTTCATTAATTTGTGTTATTTCGGTTCTTATTGTGAATATAAAATATTACACTTATACACAACGTTATAACACTTTACTGAATTGACTGACATGACTCATGGACTGTACTGACTATATATTTGGACTTTGACTAGACTTTAGACTTGACGATATAGGAATATGGTGTTGAAAATTGAAACAAAAGTTCTATTTCCCGCCTTTTTAACTTGACACTGGCAAATGGTTATAAGCCGATGCCATATTTATATAAATAAAAAATAACATCTGCTCCATCACTCGACGTTGGCAACTCCTATTACAGGGGAGGCTATGCCATAGATGATAAGTACTACTACCTTCAGTAGTACTACTTATTATCTATGACTACTACTGCACAGACTACTAAGGGGATACCATGTACTACTGGGAGTTTTGCCGGGGAGTTCAATGGGTGATGTTGTGGGATTGTGTATTTCCTCATAAATTTGTGTTATTTCGGTTCTTAATGTGTAATATTGGTAGAATATTAACCATTAAATATTCGTTAACGTGCACAAGTGTGGGCAAGTGATACAACTTCTAGAAACGTGCTATTTGGTGTGTTCCGCCAAAACTCCCTAGGAACTTTCAGTAAAGCTTCTGCCACTTTACTGAATCGACGGACATGACTCATGGACTGTACTGACTATTTATTTGGACTTTGACTAGACTTGACGATATAGGAATACAGTGTTGAAAATTGAAACGACAATTCTATTTCCCGCCTTTTTTACTTGACACTGGCAAATGATTTTAAGATAAGCCGACGCCACATATATATAAAATACTACTACTGAAAGGCTATGTCAAAAGAAGACGAAGAAGAAATTGAATTTTTGAGTTGCAAAAAAATACAAATAAAATAACGAAAAATAGTAAACTGATAACATGGTGAAAATAGCCTTACAAATAAAAGCTTCCTTGGAATGTATTGAAAAGCTGTATACTAACCACCCCCATTATCAGTGGTTCCTAAAATTAAAATGCAGCAGTTGTGGAGAAGTTTCTGAAAAGTTTCACGACCTAACCGAAGCAGATAAAGTTCCCCAGAAACATAATAGGTCGGAAACCAATTTATTAATAAAATGTAAATTATGTTCACGAGAAAATAATATTGACGTAATCGAGGGAAGTAATGGTATGTAAAACATAATACAGTGAGGAGACCCAATGAATTTTTTAAACGAGAAACACTATTCTATTATAACTTTATATTTACCCTTTAATTTTTTTACTTGTAGGTGCTCTTACCAACAATGATACTAATAAGTTTAAATCAATTGTAATCTTTGACTGTAGAGGAGTTGAACCAGTAGATTTCGAACCCAAATCTGGCTGGATTGCTGAATCTGAGGAAAATGGTAATGTTTGTAAATAAACATACTTACTCATGCTTCGTACCTACAGTAAAATATGTAGCATAAAATGATAAACATGTTCACAATGATAATGAGTAGGTAACGTATTTTGATGTGTTTCCCCGAAATCATCCTAAGGCCAATTCTAGAAAACATATCCGATAATTTACCTTACCATACATTTATATACATTTTTTTTTTAAATTTTATTTTACATAATTAAACATAATTCACCTCCTTCATTCATGCTTACTCCATACTTTGTGCGGGAATGAGTGCAAAGGATCAAATTTGCATATTTTTCATGGACCTTTTAAGGTGTCGCTCTGCAGTATAGAGTTGGCTTTAGGGTGGATTCTTTACTGTAAAAGATTGCAGTAATCAAAATCTTATTTGACTGTACTTATTTGTATTTTTTATTTTATGATAAATGGTGGATATTTTTTATTGTTTAGGCAAGAAATTTGAGGATGTTGATTTATCAGAGAAGGAATGGGCTGATTATGATGAGAAAAACCAAACATCGGTTGGAATTTATGAATTAGAATGGCAGTTTGTTAAGGTTAAGTAATTTTAAAAAAAACAAGTTATAGATAATTGCATTTCACTACTACATCATACATGAGGTATTTATAAATATTTTAAATATACATTTTTAATATACATATTGTTTGTTCCTTTTTATTACAAACCTTTTCATGAATATTAATTATTTTACAGTACAACTATGTCCTATTGTCTTTCAGAAATCTTACGTAATTTTTATCGCAAATCACTAAAAATCCAAAATATTTCTGGACTCACCTGAAAAACTTGCGTAAATCTAGTTCTAGCTACCCATCTCGCATGCACTTGGATTCTGACACTGCAAACTCACCAGATCAAACATGTGAACTGTTTGCAAAGCACTTTTCCTCTGTGTATCGCGTAAGTGTTGGGGTATCTTCTAGCGGAACTGAGAATTACTTCCAAACATGTGCATCTAATATGCCTTTAATCAAATTGAGCTCACATGACGTATTCGTAATGCTAAAAAAACTACACTGCACTAAGGGCCCAGGACCGGACAACATACCTCCTATATTCTTAAAGAGATGTGCTAAATCCTTAGCTTTGCCACTTTTACAAATTTTTAACACCTCAGAGGCTGGCAAATATCCTACTTTGTGGAAACATACCAGAGTTGTCCCAATTTACAAAAAAGGTCGAAAAGTCTCTGTCCAATTACAGGCCCATCTCCATATTGTCGACCGTATCAAAAGTCTTTGAATCATTAGTTTATTCACATTTGCATGATCACCTTGGGAGCAGCATCAGTCAATTCCAGCACGGTCATGTCATGTCAAAAAGATCCACTCAAACAAATCTTCTCTCCTACACAACTGACTTGATTGATGCTGTTGATAAGGGATCGGAAATTGATGCTATTTACACTGATTTTTCGAAGGCTTTTGATAGGGTTGATCACGACATACTTATGAACAAGCTATGTGGATACGGTGTATCTGGATCACTTCTAAAATGGTGTCGATCATATCTACATCTTCGTCAAGTCATCCGCTGTGATCGACGGTTTTGAGTCTAGTGCCTTTAGATGTAACTCTGGTGTGCCTCAAGGTTCAATTTTGGGTCCATTATTCTTTAACATATTCATTAACGATTTAAGTGACGCCATCGTTAACTCAAAAGTCTATATGTTTGCCGACGACTTAAAACTTACTCGCGTAGTAAATAGTCAGATTGACCAACTCCTGATGCAACATGATTTAAACAGCCTAGTAACATGGTGCCAAAACAACAAGATGGATCTCAATAGATCAAAGTGTTTTCACATGAGGTTTTCTTGTAGGCGTAATAAACTCGAGACCACCTATACTCTTTGTGGTGACGTTGTCAGCTCTGTATCAGAAATTTGCGACTTAGGCGTGCTAATGGATGGCGAACTTCGTTTTATAGCTTATATCGATAACATGATAGGTTCTGCCGGCAAATCATTGGGATTAATTCTTCGAAACGGAAAAGTCTTTAAGAGACCTCAGACTCTCATATTCCTATTCAATTCTTTAGTTAGAAGTAAACTCGAGTACTGTAGTTTATCGTGGTCTCCTGCCTACAAGATCCATACTGAAATAATTGAAAATCTACAAAAACGTTTCTTAAAAAGTATGTGCTTTAAAAATATCCTTGAACCTAACAAATCTTATTTGGACAAGTTACGGATTCTGCACATGCAAAGCCATGAATCAAGACGTGCTATGCTGGATGCGTCCATGCTCTACAAAATTTTGCATGGAGCAATAGACTCGGCAGATTTACTGTCAAAGATATCTTTCAGAATACCCCACCGTATGCCGCGTTATCCAGTCCCCTTGTTTTCAAAATACACACTTGGACTTACAGTTCTGGAAAAGGGAGAATGTTTACGAAGAAGTTTTCCAGAACTATAAACTTGTATAATAGTGTTTCAGATCAGGTTGATGTATTTTTTGATAGTCTTTCAATAATAAAAAAGGTTGTTTTAGGAAAATTTAATCACGTTCCAGATAACTGTATTTAAATTATTATGATTTTATTACCAATTTAAATTCAAATCTAATTTCATCTATGATTATTTTAATAATTAATACTTTTAATGTAATTTTTAATAAATAAGTATCTTTATCTTGTATATGTACTTTAGCTATAAGCAATGCAATTTTATGAATACTTGTTTTATAATTAGTAATAAAGTAATTTAATTTTTAGTGTAAAATAGTCCAATGCATGTCGAGGCCAAATGTAATTAGTTATTGTATCTAGCTGTAAATTTGAATGTATTTTATTATTCTACGTTATTTTTGATGCAAAACTGTTTTTGGTCCATAAATAAATAAATAAATAAATAGAAACATGGAATGCTGAGGGATATTTAGAAATAAGATAATAAGTACTGTAATAAGTAACCTAGTAGGCCGGCAGCAACAACAAGTGCGTTGTTGCCTCATTGTTTTAAACCAGGGGTATCCAAACTTTCCAGCCTTAGGGCCATACTGATTACTCCAGTAAGTTCCGAGGGCCAAAACCATATTATCATTGTTGCCGGTGGTAAAAAGTGAAATAGTCCACTGATGAAAAAAAAGTCCGAAAAAGTACGCAACGTTTAAAAAAGGCTGCAAATCGGACTAAAGTCCGCAAAACGGCAACACTGCATATTATTAATTTTCCTGTCATTATCTGTAATTTCTAGATTAGTCGTAGAGTACGATCTATGAGGAGTAACGTGACACGACATCTGGTGGACACAAGCGGAAATAGGTAGTACCTTCTATCGCTAACAGATGGCGCTAATAGCACGTACAGAATAATCTCGTTGGTTCGAGAAAGTTCTGGTGTCTTCCACTCACTTCTAGATGGCAGTAATTGGAATATATAAGAAGGCTAGTGGCGCAACCACAAGTCAGTTCCTATGACACTGTTGTGAAATAAAATAGTGCGTACCTCCTTAAAACGTGTTTGTGCGTGTTTAAGTTTAAGACATCTTTGTAACAGTATTTTGATTTGAATTGTTGCTTTTGTGTGTGATTTAGTAGTATGGAAAAGAAGCGAAAAATTCATAGTGAATGCAGAAAGTTCAAAGATCAGTGGAACATTCAGTATTTCGTAATTGAGTCCAGTAACAAGGCGCTATGTTTGATTTGCAATGAAAGCATAGCCGTTCTCAAGGAATATAACATTAAACGTCATTATGAAACAAAACATTTTCAAAATTACTCAAAATATACAGGAAGTTTGCGGACAGAAAATTCGAAGCTATGAAGCGCGGATTGAAATCGCAGCAATCTTCATTTACAAAACTCAAAACTGAACAAGAGGCTGCAACTCGTGCCAGCTTTCGTGTGGAGCTTTCGTTTGCTCTTGAAATTGCAAAACGTGGAAAACCATTCACCGATGGAGAAATGATCAAAGAATGCATAATTGCAGTAGCCGAAGAAATGTGCCCTGAAAAGGTAAATTTATTAAAAACTGTCAGTATGTCAGCAAACACTGTGGCTCGAAGGGTAGAAAACATCGCTGAAAATATATCCTCTCAACTGTTCGACAAAAATGGACATGTTGAGTGGTTTTATTTGGCCTTGGATGAGTCAACGGATGTGTCAGATATTTTTAAAGGAGTTGAAATGGCCATTAATCAAAAGAACCTTCGATGGAAAAACTTGAAATGTATTACAACTGATGGAGGCAAAAACATGAGTGGGAAAGATAAAGGAGTGGTCGCTCTTGTGTCAAAGGCTGTAGAAAATCACGGTGGTTCAAAACCATTAGTCTTACATTGTATCATTCATCAACAGTCTTTGTGCGGAAAATGTTTGGATATGTCTGAAGTTCTGAAACCAGTCATATCAACTGTTAATTTTATCAGATCTTTTGGGCTGAATCACCAACAATTCCGACAATTTATTGAAGAGATTGGGGAAAATGACTTACCTTATCATACTGCCGTACGTTGGCTTAGTTGTGGGAAAGTCCTTCAGCGCTTTTTTGAACTTCGAGCAGTGATCGAAATTTTTTTCAATGAAAAGCATCGCCCTCTTACTGAATTACAAAACAACGCATGGCTGTGGAAGTTAGCATTCTATGTTGATTTGACAAAACATGCGAACGAACTGAATTTGAGATTGCAAGGAGAAAACCAGCATCTTCCTGATTTATACACTAATATCAAATCATTCCGGAAGAAATTGATACTGTTTCAATCACAACTACGAAGTAAATGTTTTTCACATTTTAAAACATGTGAAATATTCAGCCACACCACTGAGACTGAGTTTCCTATCGATTTTGCAATCGAAACTTTGAGTGCTTTGAAAATAAATTTTGATACTCGTTTCTCGGACTTTGATGCCATTGCGAATCAAATTAAGATTTTTCAGGATCCTTTTGATGCTGACATTGAAACCCTAGCCCCGGAACTTCAAATGGAAATGATTGATCTACAGTGCAGTGATATAATTAAGAACAAATATCAAAACTCATCTTTGTTGGAATTTTATAAGAGTCTTCCACTGGCACAATTTGATAATTTGCATAAATTTGCTCGTGGGCTGTTTTCTGTTTTTGGTACTACTTATTTGTGTGAGAAGACCTTCTCCAAAATGAAGTACACAAAAAATGTTTACAGATCTAAATTAACTGATGAGCATCTTAAATCTCTTTTAATAATTGGTACAAGTAAAATTAGTCCACAACTACAAACTATTGTCAGTGGAAAATCTCAATTACATAAATCTCTTTAGTATTTCATATGTCATTATGCTTGTTATAAGTTATGTTTTTATTTAAAATGTATAAAATGTTAGTTGGATTCATTTCAATAATTTGTTAGTTATTATATACTGAAGTTAAATTTTCTGCATATTATACATGTCTTGACTCATTACAATTCTGTGTTTCTTTATCCAACTTATCACAAAAACAATAACAATAAGCCTACAACAATGTTATGAGTAGTTAGCCCATGACCATATCAATGTAGATGTCATATTAATAATTATTCAACATAAAATTAAAATACTTCAGTAAACTAAATTTAATTTGCTATAAAAAATATGTTCTCTAAAAGGAGTTTTCAAGTATGCTAGCTCTCCGCGGGCCGGACAAAATCTGTCCGCGGGCCGGATGTCGCTCTCGGGCCGTAGTTTGGAGACCCCTGTTTTAAACCATCACCCCACTTGTGCCTGCGGTTCCAATTTAATTAGCAAAACAGAACGCAAACGTTATTTCATGCTTGTTTTTTGTGCGTGATATCCCGGTAGAACTGATCCGTTTGAATCTAAAGAATTGCTTTGCCACGGTTGCGCACAGAGCACTCACTGTACAGCATACGTTTGTACTATAATATAATTAATACACCAAGCACGGATGACGAAAAATTACAATTCAATGTCTGAATACCTAAATATGCATTTACAGAATATATTTTACGGTAATAGTAGTTCTTCGTGGTAATTTGTATTACTGACTTACTTTCATAACAATTCGCATTTGTAATTAAAATTTTCATATGTAATAGAAATATGAAACTAGTCACTAAGCTACGACCAGCGCAAAAACTGTAAAAACTAAAAAAATTAAACCGACTTCCAAAGTATAAAAATACACAAAAAAGTATGAAATAAATCTTATTTTCTAAATAATTCCCCTTTTTTCGGCAAAAATTTGATCTAGGTATTTCTCTACTCAATCTTCTTAATTTTGAAGTCGGTACCATTGTTTATGTCCGACAAGATTTTATAGAACTCACGTTCAAATTTGCTAGTAACTACCAACTTCAAAATTAAGAAGATTGAAAAGAGAACAAAGCCGAATTTAAAAGGGGAATTATTTAGAAAATAAGATTTATTTCATACTAATTATTTTTTACTTCGGAAGTTGGTTTAATTTTTTGTTTAAAAATAATAATTTTTCCCTTTTAGTTATATTTGTAAAATTAGGGTTCGATGGAACAGTTTATTAACCAGGTTAATAAACTGTTCCATCATACCCTGATTTTGTTACTTATATATTTATTATTAAAATTTAAAATAGCTCTTTTTAACTTTTTTTAAATGTTTTATTAAGCCATAAAACATATTCTTGTTACTTTTTAATATTTAACAAAACCGTTTGCTTGTTTCATTTTGAGGGTTCCGTAATACATAAGGAATCCTTATAGTTTCGCTCGTCCGTCCGTCTGTCTTTCTGTCTGTCTATCCGTGCTTCTAGCTTCTGTAATTATTAATATAAATGAATGAAATTTGGTATGGTGGTTATATGTATATTGTATATAGATCTCGGTCTTAGCATCATAAAATAATAATAATTTTAAATTTTAGGGGCCGCTCCCCATACATGTGAAGTAGGGATGAAAAATATTTTTTCATCCTACATCGAGTGGGGTATTGTTGGTTAATAGGTCTTTTAAAATTAAGACAAGGTTTCATACATGTTTTTTTTTACAAACATTTACCATTTACGAGTAATCGACCTCCAAAGTGGTTTATAAGTTGGGGGACCCCTGGCATTTCTAAACTATGAGACTTAGAAACTTGCAATTTTCCATGCTGATATATCATGCTAAAAACTCTTTAGAAAAATTATTTTGAACGAAATCGGACAGTAACTTTTGAAGTAATTTGAAAAAAACCTTTACGTGGTAATAGTTACGGAACCCTTTTTAGACATGTCCTGACATGCTCTTGGTTAAGTTATTAATTTTAGCGACCGCTGCGTCGCGGCGAGTCCACAAGCGTTACGCTTACACCGCGTTACTCGTGTGTGACTTTTTCACTTTCAACGATTCATTTGTACTTCCTATTCCGTAATTAATCGTAACATCGCATACCCAAGTATTCTCTAATACCTATCGTGTGTTTCTAACCGACTTCCAAAAAGAGGAGGACACACATATATATATATATATATTAGCTGTCCCGACACACTTTGTTCTGTCTTAAATATGGACTGCAATGAATAAATAACTACACCTACAAAGCAACCTACGTCCTAGTCCTACACCTACTGCTACAACCTACAGCTTTTCCAATATTTCTCACCGTTTAAACCGTCCCTGAACTTCCACAATTATTTCAAGACCAAAATTAGCCAAATCGGTCCAGCCGTTCTCGAGTTAGCGAGACATTGGAATTGCAATCCATTTTTACGTCCCTCGGGAACGGGATAAAAAGTATCCTATGTCCGTCTCCTGGTTCTAGGCTACCTCCCCACCAATTTTCAGTCAAATCGGTTCAGCCGTTCTTGGGTTATAAATAGTGTAACTAACACGACTTTCTTTTATATATATATATATATATATATATATATATATATATATATATATATATATATATATATATATATATATATATATATATATATTTTTTTTTTTTTTTTTCTATGTTACATAGTGTAAGATTTCGCTCCAAAGTATACCGTGAATCCAAAAGTGCCGACTCCTGACTCCTTATAGATATATATGTTTGGGGATTTCGGCGTTGTTTAAAGAACTGCAAGCACATGTCATTATGTCAATTAGAGAAATCATCATCATCACTACTATCATCACACCATGCATCATCACATGATGATATAAAAGGTACTTCTCATAGTATTTTATACCGACACGGATATCTTTGAACATTACTCTGCCGTTTATGGACGTATTTGCAAAATTCTTTTGTTGTTGTAAAGGGTATAAATTCGAAATTGGTCCTTAAATCAGTAAAGTGGAAACCTGATGATGGGATCCATGAGGAATCGAGGGACCTCCTCGAAATTTATATGGACACATATAATGATATTAACTTTTCCTGGGTCCAAAAGCACTGAACATAACTTCTCAGTCTTTAAAGATACGCGTTTGGAAATTTCGGCATTGTTTATACAACTGCAAGCATATGCCACTATGTAACTTACAGTAATCATCATCATCATATTATTTACACTACCTAATGGAAGCTTGGCGCGTATTCAATTATACATTCGATCGTTTATTTTAAACTTTCTTAAAATGTATTAATAATAATTTAATAAATATCACTAAAAAGGGAAAAATTATTATTTGTAATACAAAAATTAAACCGACTTCCAAAGTAAAAATACACAAATAAGTATGAAATAAATCTTATTTTCTAAATGATTCCCCTTTTAATTTCAGCAAAAATTTAAACTATTTCTCTACTCAATTTTCTTAATTTTGAAGTCGGTACTAGCAAATTTGAATGTGAGTTCTATAAAATAGGTTTGTGTGGTTGTGCGGGTAATAGCTGGATCTGGCCGATTTTGAAAACTGTTTTGCCAATAGAAAGCCACATTACTTATATTTAAGTATCATACCCGAAAAAAATATATATTTGCAATTTAAATCGATAAAAACTCTTTTTCAAAAGCTGCCTTTCTCTTAAATTCCAGAAAAAAGTTTTAGAGCTGCCTATAAAAAGTCAGGGACAGTTTAAGAATACCTAACTATTATATTTTGGTCACAAATAGTAAATTTTAATATTTAAAAATAATTTAAATCGTTAGGCCATGTTTATTGGTCATCGAAAATTGTACCTACGAAGAATAAATTCGAATTATTCTTCGTAGGTACACTTTCCTGGTAGATACACTTTTGAAAAAAGTTCGCCTTTATTCTTTAAAGATCGACTTTCATATTGTACAGCAAAGCAAAAAAGCGATAGGAAATATAAGTTAAGTTTTGTCACACGAATTTAAAAAGAAAATAAAATACCAATAGTTTTTAAAATATTGTAACATTAAAACAAATTGGATTCAGACAAGACAAAAAAGATGTTTCTGTTTATAAAAAAAAAAAGAATATAAAAATTATTTCCGTAAATAATTAAAGTCTACATTGTTCTAACGCATTTCTTATTTCAACGCATAATTATGTGCGTTGCCGGCAGCGAATTAGTTAATTACACTTTTGTTTACACAACTCGTAAAACACCCAAACACCCAAAAGTGTATCATCTTTTGGGAATAAAGGCGAACTTTTATCAAAAGTGTATCTACGAGAAAAGTGTACCTACGAGGAATAATTCATAAATTCTTATCAAAATAAGTAAATTTATCGTCTCAACTGCTTAAAACATTTTTCCCTTCTACTGCATATAGTTAATTTGGGCGGATGGTAAGATAGGGTCGTATAATTAACTTCCGCGGTCGGCTCCATACGCAGCAGACGTTGACGAAATTCAAATTTACGAAATATAAAATGCACACATTACTTTTTTTTAAATATAGGCAAATTGACATGCAAATACTTATTAAGCAGTAAAATCATAGCACTCGGTACCTACTAACAAGAACAACAACACTAATACATATAACCCCGTCGGGTAATTAGGTACTGTACTTAATTTCATCCCTAGTAACAAATGTTTATTGCCGAACGAAATGGGAACGGATCAATTAGTTTTAACTTATAGGTACTTAAATTGCAAGTTAAATAATTTGATTGTATTTTTATCTTAAGTTTATATTTACAAAATCGGTGAGCTTCTATACAATGTTATAAATTATTAAGTTAACTATATATATTAAAATAAGTTAATAAGTTATTCACTTACTAGCATGATAAGAAAAATACAAAATTTAGTGTATTTATCAATACTATTCCTATTTTGATGTGCAGAGAAACAATAGCTCTCAGCTGTGTATTAATTATTAATATCAATCATAAATGTGAAATATATCACAGCTTATAAATAAATAACATAGTTATCTATAACTAGGAGTTTTTTGAGGATGGGGCAGATGTTGTTGTGGACGTATCTGATCTAGACGAGACACTGTTATATCCAGTATTTCCGTGAACCGTGACAGCGTGATTAGGAATACTTGTTGATGAATTTGCTGGCGGTGGTGTGACAGCCAACTGGCTATCAGTAGATCTGTCAATGGTAACTTGATTTTCTGAGTAGCCTTCGTGCTCTGACACTCCACCAACAAGCACATCGTCATTGATAATCTGGAAAGGATGATGAATGTACACTGGCACCTCCACAGGAACCTCGACTGGTACTTTTACTGGATACGGTACTTTAACAGGATATGGTACTTTTTTCTCTACGGGATAAGGCTTCGGAACGTAAACTGGTACCTTCTTTTCCACTTCTACCTTTTGAGGTACAAACACTTCGTATGGAACGGGAACTCTCTTTTCTACGGCAACAGGATAGGGAACTCTTTTTTCAACTTCAATCCGAACCGGTTGAGGGACTCTCACTAGGTACGGTTGTGGTACAGGAACCCTTACTTGAACGTGTTTTATAACTTCCACGGGTTCTTTAACTTTTACTTCAACAGGATAAGGCACTCTCTTCTCAACAGCGTATGGTTGGGGAACGTAAACTTTAACCGGCACCGGGTAGGGAACTTTTCTTTCTACTTCAACAGGATATGGCACCTGCTTTTCGACAGGCACTGCAACTTGAACTGGCACGGGCACCCTCTTTTCCACTTCCACAGGCACAGGCTGCGGAACTTTAACTTCGACGTGTTTCACAATGGGAACATGTTGTATTACAGGGTATGGTTTCGGTACGTATTCCTTTTCGACTACTCTATAAGGCACCGGATGTGGAACTTTAACTGCTACTGGATATGGTACCTTTTTTTCTACCGTTACAGGGTATGGTCGATCTACTATTTTAATTTTCTCCACGGGGACTGGTACTTGCTTCTCTACCGGATATGGCTTTGGCACTTCTACTTTCACTGGAACGTTAACAGGTTTCTCCACAGTTTTAATGTATCTGTGATGGTGATGGTGATGATGGTGTTTAATTTTTGTTACAACCTTAGCATGACTTTGGCTAGGTTCTTGTCTTTGGTCTTCGTATCCGGAATGTAAAGGCGAGCGACTTTTCAATTTTTTATGCCCTCGATAAATAATTTTTGGACGTTGTTCTGTAGGTTCGGCAGCATACGGATTTAAAACTGTTTTAGGATTGCTGTCTAGGGAATAAGCAAATGGATTCAGTATAACATTTGGTTGTTGATTAGAGGCGAATGCGAATGGATTTAAAATAGTCTTCGGTCTAGTTTGTGTGGCCTCAGCAAATGAAGCAAACGTTGTCTTTGGGTTGTGTTGGGAGGCATAAGCAAACGGATTGAATATTGATGATTGATCTTGATTATTAAGGTTTGTTTGTTTCTTTTTACGAAAAAAAACCATCTTGTTACCAACAGCTGCGGCTCCACCCTGTAATGGGTTATTCATTGGAAGTGTTCCATATGGTTGAAGGTACAATAAATTTTTATTGTCTGTATATTCTCCCTGGTTATCGAAAAAAATGTCTGATCGCTCCTTATGGCTTCCATCGATCGATCGCTTGCTTATACGAGTCCTTAATGGTTTTCTTTTAGGATATTGATGAGGGACAATCGGTATCCAATCGTTTGGCTCTATTTTAGAGGAATGGGTTGTTACATTTGACTTTGGCGCTCTGGTTACTCTGCGATAGCCACGCGTTGTTGATTGTGAGGGCGTCGACGTAATAGGCTTTTCTGTGATGGAATATCTTACTCTTACTCGACTACTTGAAGCCGAAAGGTCAGTTTTGTTTGAGATATTATTTTTAAAAAAGTATGTTGTAACTGAGGTATTTAGCGAAGTTGAATTATTTTTCTCCAACATTCTTTTTGGCCAAATCCTTTTAGTTCTTAATACTCTAGCAGTCGTGGTCGTCGGAGTAGTAGTTGATGTTGTCGTAATATTAATAAACTTCGGCGGTTTAACAAAGTCTGTGCGAATTCCGTTGATTGTCTGGATCGGAAGACTAAATTTAGGACTATTGATAATTGAGGTTTTGCCACTCGTGGGTGAATATGCTGGAGGTCTGTTTATTGTAGGCGAGTATTGCGGAGCTTGAATTTTATTCCCATGGTGCATAGGAACAACATTAGGAAACTTGTATACTGAGTTGGACAATTTCAATGGTTCTTTGGTGTAAACATGTACCGGAGGCGCTTGAAGTTTTTTTGCTGGGTTGAAAAATTGTGGAGGTATATCGTAGAAGTACTTTTTATCGGGCGTAAAATTAATCGGTGGTTTGCTTGGCGGCCTTTGCTCCGGAATATACGTTTGGTTTGATATTGATGTGAGGCCTGTAGGTGTTTTGAGGATTTTGGGTCCATTTATAACAGTTAGCGCATTATTTTTCGTCTCTATTGCCAATAAGTCTTCGAATACGCTAATTTGTGCGTTTACGACACGTTGATTGACGACGATCGCTAACGCTGTGATCAGGAATGCCGTCTGAAAAAAAAAAATCATTGATGTATGTGTGAACACAATTTAAAAGTAATATGTAGTTATACGTATGGCCACCAGAAAAATTAGAGTGAAAAAAAAAACAACACACACCTTTGTTGTCTCTACTCAGCCCAATTCGGCTTTCGATAAGAAATAAAAGTGATAATAGATTGGTGCCCATTGCAATAACTTTTTGTCGCCTGAACCGTCAATGCGTAAAACACTCTCACGCAATCAATAGTGCATTTTCCGACGTTTCTCGTATACCTAATATAATATGTTACTGATTTTATCACTGACCTTGTACTTTTTAGTAATTTATGTCAGGTACCTATAAGTAACTACATACCTATTGTATGTATGTAGTTTACTTATGCTCGTATACATTTACATAATGTCTATATTTACTTTGTTCTTTTTTACTATTATCTTTTTTTATCTTATTATCTTTTAATTATTTTTATTTATCTTTTAGATTAAACATCATAGCCCTAATAATAATTAATTTTCATCATTAGGGCTATGTTTATAAAATATGTCGTATGATTGAAATTAGCATACATTAAAAAACATAAAACAAACTAAAACATTTATGTTTACGCTTGAGAGGCTACTTCCTCCTACCTTACGATAATTTCACACTATATTATGAACGCTATTTGAATTCTTTACAAAGAATTCTGTTCCATGTATGATTTCGATTATTTTTAAATCCTATAAAAGGCACATCACATTTTTCACTACACATCACTTCACTCCCACTATGGTGGTTATTTTTGGGTTCTCGCATAAGGGTTTTACCTACCGATAAGTGTTGCATAGTGCGTAACGTTCTCGATTGCAGGCCTGTAAGTACGTAATAATCGGTAGCAGGAAGAGTCATTCACTTAAATAGTATAGCGTGATGGGCGGATAACTTTCTCTGCCAATGCCAATAATAAACGTTTTAAATTTTACTATAATAATAAATTAAGCTAATTCAAACAATGCGCCCATCGACTCCAGTCGATGGTTGTTAAATAATGGTATCCCATTTAAAGGTAGAAAATCTTTACCACGGTGCATATTAGGTGTACCTATTTTATTTAGGAATTAGGAAGTAGACTGCCTAAATCAAGGCCATCTACTGGAACTCGAATAAATGTCTACTAGTAGAAATTTTAGAATACAGTTTCGGCATTTCTTGAAATAATATATACCCTTTAACTACAATCTCAAGCCGTATTGCCATCCTCAATTAACCTTTTGCAGAAGAGACTTATCGACGACCAAATTCCAATACAATGGCAACTTAAGTTAACGTTCATTCCCGCTAATTTAATGCAAGAAAAATATTTCGAAGATGCATAGCGGGACGCCCGTCCCATTTCGTCGTCATAAGCTAAAAATATAACTAGTACCTTGCTTTTAAGTTGTACCTACTATCTACTTGTAGGAAAAGTCCGACAAGAATGCAATAATTTTTAATACTTACATAGTTAAATTTTAGACTATTCGGTTTATAACTAATAAACTCATGAGCATAATATGGTGCGTAATATCCTGTTTCCCTCATTCCGCAAGTGTGTATTAAATATTGGCTCAAATTACATAATAATGCAATTTATGCACGCAAATTTATGCACGCAAATATATGCCGCATAAGGCGCACATTATAGGTTAAACAAGAACTTAGCCTCATCTGAAGTGGTAAATGGAGAATGGAGATTCAACCACTATAGAAAAGTAAACTACATAATATGTATTTGTATAAATAAAATATAATATGTTCACTGTATCTCTTTTAATATTCTTAATCTGTATTTATCTTCAGGAAATCTTATTTTGATAATAGATCGTATTTCTTCACATGTGTAGCTTCGATTTAAGTCTTTATCGTCTTTCCAAAGGTCTGTGATCTCCAACAGTTGAGCTTTCAATAATTGAGGCATTTTGATGAATTTATTCCAACAGTTTATTTTCGTTTCCAATTTTACCGATTCCTGAAAATTATAAGAATTAGTAAAATCTTTATTTTTTTAATCTTTTTTAATTTTCTAGTCACGAAAAATAGTTAAAAAATATTTTGATGTTAAAGACCGGCAATCGAGAGTATGAACGGTAAGGCTGGGACTATATCCTGCGGAATCCGGAACCGCGCCGGTGAAAATTTAAAGCACTGAAATAGAAATCTGCGCTAACACAATAGAGTTGAAAATCAATCACATGAGTGTCGAGTCAAATGTCAATGTCATATATGACAGATCGACACCTGACACTTCGATTTTCAACTTTATTGTATTAGCGCAAAGTTCTATTTTCGATGCTCAGGATTTTCTACGGCCTTCCGGATTCCGGTGCATATAGTCCCAGCCTTAGTGACAACACCCTCGACACCAGTTTAGGTACAAGTGTGTTGCCTGATCTGATCTCTCTTGAGTCTTGGATGACATATTATTACACACATATCCTGATACATGGAGTGATGTATATATAAAAAAATCACTTTTCAAAACTTTGTTTAAAGTGTTAGTTTCATGTTTAAGGAGTTGAGGAAAAATAAAGCCAGAACATTTAGTTTAACCTTTACATTTCAGTGTAAAAGTGAATTGGAAATATGCTGGCTATCAATTCATGATTTTCTGACATCTATCGGTCATTTTATGAACTACAATAGTCTACTATATGTTGATAATAATATGAAGATATTTCCAATTTACTTTTACACTGCAATGTTTTTCCCCAACTCCATAAACATGAAACAAACACTAAATCAAAATTTCAAATTGCTTCAAACATATTTTTTGGAATAAAAAAATTCACTTTTCAAAAATTTGTATATTGACTTAGCCCCGCTTCTGACTGCCCAGTCCTGCAGTCTCATGTTAGGGTACAATAGGACATGGTTTCAGCTTGCCTCAAGCACCTGCTCTAAATTTCCTAGTAGTACTTAGGCTATGACTCACTTTGCGAAACACACATACAAGCGTTAATTCACTACCGTTTTCGATCATGCTAACCTGTTCGTCTGAAAGCATAGCTCTTTCACGGTAATGTTTTGTGTTATAAAAAGAGAACATTTACACAAAATTCAAATATTTTTGTAATGAAAATGCATAGATTTACCTCAAACAGAGATAAAATTTCGTCAATAGTGTCCTCAAATCTTATAGCCAGCATGTAAACCAACTCTTCACATATTGGTTTGGTGTCAGCAAACATCCTCTGCAACATTGACTGGCAAAGGGCTTGTGCTAGAGTACACATTGACAGCTCATACATTTTTAATGGCAAAACACTGTACCAGCAGTCTTTTAATTCTCTCATTAAAGTTATTGCATGATTCACAGCTCCATCTAATACTTCAAAGGAGTCATGAGACCATGGTAGTTCTGAGAAAAGATTATCAGTATCACTAATCTGTTATTGGAAAATGTATCCAAAAGGTGATATAATTATAAAGTACTTACCACTAGCTTCAACTTCTCGTATTATGATATTTTTCTGATTTTGTAAGTACAATGAAATTTTCTGTAAACCTACAGCTCGTAAGTCCTGAATACATTCTAAAAGTGTCGCTGTGAGGCAATTAGCGAGACTTGCAGGGAGTATGTTTTTCCAAGGTGGACCAAGCAGGCTGTGAGCAAGGTAGAAGCAGTTGTTGAAGAATAATGCTGTAAAGAAAGTATGTAAATAAGTGCTGCAAAGTAAGTTTGTTGCTTAGCTGATGAGTAATAGACCTACTATTATATAATAACAGTATGCAGTGTCTTTGTCACTACTCACCGGGAAGAAGTTAATACAATTTGTATGGCATCGATACAACACCCCTAGTGGCAAAAAATGGCAACTAATTTGATGCCATACAAATTGTAATTACATTCTTCAGTCAGTAGTGACAAAAACTCACACTCAGCAGACTGTACTAAGCAAAACCACAAAAAGTCAGATCAGCACCTCTTGTTTGTTACTTGTTTATTAAAACATTGTGATTACATAGGTTGAAAAGAAATGTTCTTCATCAACAATTATACCTACCAATGTCTAAAGGACAGCATTCCAAATTGATTTTAAACTTTTTAGGCACAATACACTGATACTTGACTGCTATGTCTTTTAAATAAAACACAAGTTGCTTGCCGTATTTCTCTGGCAACTTTATACTTTCTTCCAAATGTTTAATAATCATAGACATTATTTCTTTAACATTTTGAGATATCACACACTTAGGTAGGTGCAATGGGTTATTTAATATATCAATTTGTGTATCATCATGCATAGATTCATTCTGAACATCCATTTCTTGACCAACGGACACAGTCCCATGCGAAAGACTTTGCTTGATTAAATTGCGAAAGTCAAATAACAATTTATCACATTTCTTATCATACAACACACATTCAGTGTCACTGACAAACTTATTCAATGGAGACTTATCAGCAGCAACAAATTTTAGGTCAATTAAAAACTTATTGAAGGAATCTAATTCAATAACTATACTTTTGTAATTTTCATAACTACTGTCACAAGATGGCAGATTATTTCTAATACAATCTTCAATTATTTTGTTAAAAAATTTATTACTTATAGATTCTGCAAATACTTCTATAAACGTTTTGTCATCAAAATGAGAACCTAAAGTTGATTGCAGAAATTCAAAGATAGCAGTTAAGTTATTAAAAATAGTATTAAAATTTGGCTTCTTTTTTTCATTTAAATCTATCTTGATGTTAAATTCAAGAGCACCAATATGATCTTCTGTAAATATATCACAATGATGTCTTATAACATTATGAAGAAGGTTTCTTATAAAGAAATTAGAGAATAAACCAAGTTCTGCATTTAGTCTGTTAGTTATGTGCAATGATTTTAGAATTTTTTGTATCAGTTGAGAATCATTTTGTTGAACGGATAATGAGTAGGTTATATAAAAAGGCTCCTTTTTCTCCGTCCATAGAAATATATCCTCCCATTCAACACTTAATTGAGCCAAGTACATGGATAGTTGGTTTTCACATTGTGATATAATATTGTTCAAAGCTTTATTTGCATTTCCATCAAATTTTAAGCAGTGTAACTTCTTCATTAGATTTTTTACACATATAACAGCCTCAGTGTAGTTATTGCGGCCAAATTCGTGATTAGCTTTATCCAATATTAATTTACCCTCAACTACTGTACAGAGATCTAAAAAATTTATATAAGCAGTATCTAATAATTTGTAATTGTTACTACACTCTTCTCTTGAGACTATTTGAACGAATTTTTCATTGAATATGTTAGCTTCTGTAACAAGCTTTTCATAATCTGTAAGGATGTTATGTTTTCGATTCTTAAAGTTTAATTGTTCTAAACTTTTGGTAGGCACGAAATTTAAATACGTATCGATTAAGTTTTGGTGTAAAGCCCACGACAACATTTGTATCCGTTCCTGAAGATCTTTCATTTTTGTTGACAACTCATCGCGGTTTTTTTTATAATCTTCAGATGATATTTTATCAGCTTCATGAAGAACAGCACTGATTAAACTCATTTTTCTGTTTTATTTCAATTTTAAAACTTTATCCGCAACAAACTGAAGTTAAATTTCAAATTTTTTAAATATCAAACTGACCTCAACTCTCAAGGTTCAAACTGACAGCTGGCGCTGACAGCTCACAAGTTTTATTTTTTAATGCGGTAGAGCCCGAAACTTAAACACTAAATTGCCAATTATGAATTTGAACTTTTGTTGCACTTATCATCAAAATACTCGGTTTTTAGGAAGAAGCTATGCATTTTATAATGGAATTATTAATATTGCCTACTTGAGGTGATCTAATTGTAGTAGGTACCCACTAGTAGCAGTCCTAACAATGTAACTAGGCTGTATGTTTAATCAATTAAACATTGTTTCTTATAGGAATTTTAAAGATCCGAGACCAAAAAGCCAATCGTAATATTCTATAATGAACGATATAGAATTAGAAAATCTAAGGACGGAATTAGAGCACGAGAATTCCTGCAGGTTAAAGTTTTAAAATACATAATACTTACCTACCTAGTCAATAATGAAGCATATTTTTTAATTTACTTCTAATAAAATAACGTTTTATATTTAGCATTCCTATTTAAGTAAATCACTTAAAAACTAGGCAATTTAATACCACTCGACTACCATAACTGATTAACTATTTCAGGGAATCAGCAGCATGGCAGAATGGTGCACTTGAAAAACAAATCGTTTGTATGCAGGAAGAGTTACGCAAGGCCGATTATCCCTGGGATCAGGATGACGATCTACAAAGAGAGAGCATAAGACACAAGCAGCTACTTGTTGCGATTGATACATTAAAAGAACAGTTGCCTCTACTGAAAGAAAAAATCAAGAACGCCAAAGTTTGTGGACCAGGTAAGGCTACACTTTACATGGGAAATCGTATATATATTAATATTCGGCGACAAAATAATAAATACCTAAGTACCTATGCATCGAAAATTCTTATGCATACCTTCTTACTCTGTTACAGATTGCAAATTAAAACATGATGACCTCAACATCAATTTAGACATACTAACACCAGTAAGTATAATGATTTAGGTATAACCTTTAAATAGGTATATATCTCTTATATATAAAATCATTGTGTCACAGTGTCTGTAACAAAACTCCGATGAAACTGCTTGACCGATTTTTATGAAATTTCGCGGGTAAGTATATTTGGTAGGTATGAGAATAGGTCGTGAACTATTTTTAACCGACTTCCAAAAAAGGAGGCGGTTATAGGTTCGGCTGTTTTTTTTTGTATGTTCAACGATAACTCCGCCGTCTGTTAACCGATTTTCAAAATTCATGTAAAGGGAATAAATACCAAGTTGGTCTCCTTTTCACTACATTGGTGACTTGATGATGTGATCCATGAGGAATCGAGGGAACTTTTCAAAATTTATATGGACATATATAGTGATTTCGACTTTTTCTGAAGTAACCCAAGCATATGCTACCAAAAAGTAAGAATTTGCACCAAGGTATACCCTAGATCCAAAAGTACTGAAAAGAACTCCAGACTCCTTATAGATATACCCATGTTTGGGGATTTCGGCGTTGTTTAAAGAACTGCAAGCATATGCCACTATATAAATTACAGTAATCATCATCATCTTCATCATCACCACCATCTTAGGTACTCACTACTCATCAGAGTTTAGTACACCGTTATCAATGTCTGAAATTTTGCTATTGCCAAAATTATATTCGTGATCATCATCATCACTATAATATATTTAATGCTTACTGTTACATTTTTTCCGCCGACTACTACAATATTTATTAATTATTATTTAATAATATAGTATCTAATCATTATCATCACTGGTGATTGTTTAGTAGGTCCACAGATCGGAAATCCTTTTTTGGGGAAATACCACGGCCTTTTAGAAAACTGGGATAAAATAACGCCTAGAGTTTGTTTTGCCGAGAGAGTGAGAATAGCGGAGGCTTAATTTTTGTATTTATAACTTTCTTAATATGTGTTAAATATAAGTAAAAAGAGAAAAAATATAATTTTATTATGTAGGTATGTAATAGTTATTTATTTCAGTTCTTATTAAAAAAAAATAACGCCTATCGGGTAAGCTACTTATATTATAATATGTAGAAAATAATATTTAAATATGAATCATATATTTTTCTTTTCTAGGCTGAGTTATTGCGCACTGTAAAACGTTTTGAAAGACTCAAAACAGACCTAATAAGTACATTGCGTAGCAAGGAATGGAGACTGGATTCAGAGTCGAAGGTAAATTTTGTATTATAAAAATACAATTACGTATACAAGACAAAGGCTTTATTTAGTTTGCGCCACCGGAGTGCGACAATCGAGCCCACTTGCACTGCTCCGTGCTCTATTTCGAATGTAACACTCACCGCAGCAGTGCTCGCAATAGGGTTACCCGTACGAAATACCCTACTTAATAATAAAATAATTAACATTGTTTCTAGCTGTTCGTGAGAGTAAACGATCAAAGAACGTATTTACAAAATGAACTGATGATATGTCGAAATAATATAATGCGCTTGCAAAAGAATGTATCTTATTTCAAGTAAGTACATTTACTAAAGTATATAATAAAATTTAGGACTATTAATACCAATTAAGAATAAAGCCGTTTAAGCCATTTAAATATAACTTGACAAGTTATATTTAAATAATATAATAATCTGCAATACATTATGTGTCTACGTTTGTACAATGTACAATCGTAGACACAGAATGCGCAATATTTTCACGTAATCTACAACTCTTTAGAAAGAGACAAACAGATTGAGAGGCCAGATATAGTTGTCCTCTTTTACCAATTAGGTAGCTATTGAAGTCATCTACGAAAAAGAGGCGGAGCCAGTCAACACGTCGATGTCCACTGTCTAGAAAAAGTAGTTTTGTATTTTTCTAGACAGTGGATATTGCCACGGAATATAAAACACAGGAGGAAAGGGCATAGGTAGAATGATTATTGAAAACCGCTGTCGCCAAACTCACACAAAAACATTTTACGCACACTGAAAATGAACCAATTATAACTGTAACAATTTCTCGAAATCACAATGTAATAACGACTATTAAGAATGATACAAAAACGACCTTATCCCTTGACAATAATGTAGAATTTAGCAATTACACATTGTGACTGTTATCGGCATTCCTTCGACATGCTTTCGGCCATCTTTGACTATTTAGTTCAACTATTTGACGCTCTTAAAATTTGCATTTTATGCACGCAAATTTGCACTTTACAGTCATAGATACAAGGTTTTAATCAGTTTTAATTCAAATTCGTGTGATTGTTTCTTTCTAGAATGTTCTGCTACTCAAATAGGGATGTAATCATATGAATGTTTATGATCTCGATAAAATCGATAGGTTCTGAAATCAATCAATATAAATAATATTGTTATATGTAAAAAGGGTTATAATTATTGATCGTGCGAACAAAAATAGTTTGCGACTGCACATGAGCATACTGTGAATTTGGCAGATAATTAATATAATATATTATATCTATACAGATAGTAAACAAAATTGAAGTGTCTGTTTGTAATTTCAAATTTAACAGCTTTTATTTTCACTTAATGCATTTAAAAGTATGATCGGTACTTACAATAAAATATAAATTGTTAACATTTTTCTGTCCGTCTGTCAGTCTGTGTGTTTGTTATAATAATCTCTCTCGGCTAATCTCTGACACGGCTAGACCGATTTTCACGGGACTTTCACTGGCATATATAGCTGATATTATAAGGCTACTTAGCATAAGGCTAGCATAGGCTACTTTTATTTTAGGGTTCCGTTTAAAAAATAAGGTTCGGTTTCCGTTAGTTCTATGCAAACGAAGTTGCGGGCATCAGCTAGTCAGCTAATACTTAATAGAATTGTATATTAAACTTTTATTCCTTGGACATATTTGTATGATATTTCGTACGAATTGAGTACGGAAAAGATAATGAGAAAAAGGAGGCGGTTATACGTTCGGGTAATAATAATTTCGTTTCGGGTACTGAACAGTCGCGGATCGACTGTTTAGTCGATGGTATGCGCACTTCAATACATTGCAATGCAAAATGAGCGCGTAATCGATAGTTGTCCAACTTTTTAGTCAAAAGCAGATCGAAACGGCTTTTTGATTTTTTTATCGATCAACTATCGAGTTGATAGTATGCGCACGTTCTATATTGATATAATCTTATGAAACACAACAAAACAGTTGTTCAACTAAAAGTTATATGTATGCGCTAGCCCTAAAACTGTATTTGTGGTTTAAGAAAAATGTATGAATACTTATGTACTTGATAGCAAATAATTTTTTTCGTGGGAACTACACGGTGATCTAAATATCTGTATCCTTTTTTTGTTATAAGGATTGTGTTTTCTGCAAATTGTTCTGAACAAATGCAACTCGATTTCGTAGGCATCCAGTTGACCCTACCAGTCGCAGTAATCCACTTCTCTTTTGTTTGAGGATCTTTAGGAAAACTAAAACGGAAATAATCAATACTTTAGATAACTATTTTGATTTTAGTTAAAATAACAATTACCTATATCTAAAATTAATAAATCGATAAATCGATGATATCGTAAGTCACAACCCTAATGTTCGTTCCACCTGCGTCTGTGCATAATTTCAGATTGTGCTTACTACTCGACACCAGGTGGCGTATTAAGGCTCATATAATTTTAGACTTTATTTCAATAGGAATACGTGTCATTCTTAATTTTCACTAATATTTTAAATGGAAAGAGGATTTTCTGAAATATTATTTATTAATTATAAATTAAATAATGACTTACCGATGATAAGAAACACCTGATCGTAGTAAGTTCTTCGTACTACTATTGTTTTTGCACTCGAGGATGGAACATCGAGTCATTATAAGGAGTTTTTTTATAAAACACGCGTATGAAAATAAACGGCAGCACATGTCACAATACTTAAGCAACCACAAAGCAAGTGAGTCCAGTTAAGTCTCGCTGTACTTAACTATGACAAGCGGGCCACGCCCACATGCCCTTTCCTCTTGTGTTTTATATTCCGTGGATATTGCCATGAGAGATTTGCTCAGTCTATTCGCCACATGTCTGTGTCATTGCGTTATTATTTTTCAGGAATGTGTCACGTAAATCTGACGAGAGAGTTTTGGACCCTAAACGTGGACCAATAAAGAAAATATTTGGCAACGAGCGTCTTCCACCTCTGGTAACATAGTAAATTATACTAAACACTAATAAGAAATAAGAAAACACAATTTTTTAGCCAAATCTGCAACCGACTCGAAGGACCATTTAAAATTAAGAAACACTTTACATAATTATTATTATAGCTCTTGTGATTTAAATGTTCTTACTTATTATTACAAAACACTTACAATTTAGTAAGTACCTAATTTTACACATTAATTATTTTACGTTTACATTTTTGTAATAATTTAGAATATGTTTGGACAATAAACATGGATTACCATAATGTTTTACTTGGTAGGCTCAAATAAATCTAATTCATAATTCGTTATTTGCTAGGTTTCATAAACAAATTGAACATAATTAAGTATATCAATCTTATGCGGGATTCACATGGGCCTCTCAAATCGGCTTCTCATTTTTGTTCGGCAAAATTGTCTTGCGATCTAGACCAGGGGTCTCCAAACTACGGCCCGAGGGCCACATCCGGCCCGCGGACAGATTTTGTCCGGCCCGCGGAGAGCTAGCGTACTTGAAAACTCCTTTTAGAGAACATATTTTTTATAGCAAATTAAATTTAGTTTACTGAAGTATTTTAATTGTATGTTGAATAATTATTAATATGACATCTACTATATGGTCATGGGCTAACTACTCATAACATTGTTGTAGGCTTATTGTTATTGTTTTTGTGATAAGTTGGATAAAGAAACACAGAATTGTAATGAGTAAAGACATGTATAATATGCAGAAAATTTAACTTCAGTATATAATAACTAACAAATTATTGAAATGAATCCAACTAACATTTTATACATTTTAAATAAAAACATAACTTATAACAAGCATAATGACATATGAAATACTAAAGAGATTTATGTAATTGAGATTTTCCACTGACAATAGTTTGTAGTTGTGGACTAAAAGAGATTTAAGATGCTCATCAGTTAATTTAGATCTGTAAACATTTTTTGTGTACTTCATTTTGGAGAAGATCTTCTCACACACATAAGTAGTACCAAAACAGAAAACAGCCCACGAGCAAATTTATGCAAATTATCAAATTGTGTCAGTGGAAGACTCTTATAAAATTCCAACAAAGATGAGTTTTGATATTTGTTCTTAATTATATCACTGCACTGTAGATCAATCATTTCCATTTGAAGTTCCGGGGCTAGGGTTTCAATGTCAGCATCAAAAGGATCCTGAAAAATCTTAATTTGATTCGCAATGGCATCAAAGTCCGAGAAACGGGTATCAAAATTTATTTTCAAAGCACTCAAAGTTTCGAATGCAAAATCGATAGGAAACTCAGTCTCAGTAGTGCTGGATATTTCACATGTTTTAAAATGTGAAAAACATTTACTTCGTAGTTTTGATTGAAACAGTATCAATTTCTTCCGGAATGATTTGATATTAGTGTATAAATCAGGAAGATGTGGTTTTCTCCTTGCAATCTCAAATTCAGTTCGTTCGCATGTTTTGTCAAATCAACATAGAATGCTAACTTCCACAGCCATGCGTTGTTTTGTAATTCAGTAAGAGGGCGATGCTTTTCATTCAAAAAAATTTCGATCACTGCTCGAAGTTCAAAAAAGCGCTGAAGGACTTTCCCACAACTAAGCCAACGTACGGCAGTATGATAAGGTAAGTCATTTTCTCCAATCTCTTCAATAAATTGTCGGAATTGTTGGTGATTCAGCCCAAAAGATCTGATAAAATTAACAGTTGATATGACTGGTTTCAGAACTTCAGACATATCCAAACATTTTCCACACAAAGACTGTTGATGAATGATACAATGTAAGACTAATGGATTTGAACCACCGTGATTTTCTACAGCCTTTGACACAAGAGCGACCACTCCTTTATCTTTCCCACTCATGTTTTTGCCTCCATCAGTTGTAAGTTCATTTCAAGTTTTTCCATCGAAGGTTCTTTTGATTAATGGCCATTTCAACTCCTTTAAAAATATCTGTACCAGTAGTTGTGCCATGAATACTATACATATCAAGAAGTTCTTCATGGACTTCATAGCCTTTATCTACTCCTTGAATATAAATCAACACCTGAGCAGTATCTGACACATCCGTTGACTCATCCAAGGCCAAAGAAAACCACTCAACATGTCCATTTTTGTCGAACAGTTGAGAGGATATATTTTCAGCGATGTTTCCAACCCTTCGAGCCACAGTGTTTTCTGACATACTGACAGTTTTTAATAAATTTACCTTTTCAGGGCACATTTCTTCGGCTACTGCAATTATGCATTCTTTGATCATTTCTCCATCGGTGAATGGTTTTCCACGTTTTGCAATTTCAAGAGCCACACGAAAGCTGGCACGAGTTGCAGCCTCTTGTTCAGTTTTGAGTTTTGTAAATGAAGATTGTTGCGATTTCAATCCGCGCTTCATAGCTTCGAATTTTCTGTCCGCAAACTTCCTGTATATTTTGAGTAATTTTGAAAATGTTTTGTTTCATAATGACGTTTAATGTTATATTCCTTGAGAACGGCTATGCTTTCATTGCAAATCAAACATAGCGCCTTGTTACTGGACTCAATTACGAAATACTGAATGTTCCACTGATCTTTGAATTTTCTGCATTCACTATCAATTTTTCGCTTCTTTTCCATACTACTAAATCACACACAAAATCAACAATTCAAATCAAAATACTGTTACAAAGATGTCTTAAACTTAAACACGCACAAACACGTTTTAAGGAGGTACGCACTATTTTATTTCACAACAGTGTCATAAGAACTGACTTGTGGTTGCGCCACTAGCCTTCTTATATATTCCAATTACTGCCATCTAGAAGTGAGTGGAAGACACCAGAACTTTCTCGAACCAACGAGATTATTCTATTCGTGCTATTAGCGCCATCTGTTAGCGATAGAAGGTACTACCTATTTCCGCTTGTGTCCACCAGATTTCGTGTCACGTTACTCCTCATGGCTCGTACTCTATGACTAATCTAGAAATTACAGATAATGACAGGAAAATTAATAATATGCAGTGTTGCCGTTTTGCGGTCTTTAGTCCGATTTGCAGCCTTTTTTAAACGTTGCGTACTTTTTCGGACTTTTTTTTTCATCAGTGGACTATTTCACTTTTTACCACCGGCAACAATGATAATATGGTTTTGGCCCTCGGAACTTACTGGAGTAATCAGTATGGCCCTAAGGCTGGAAAGTTTGGAGACCCCTGATCTAGACAAATGGCCATTTATGCGGCGAATATCGATCCATGTAAATCCCCAATTATAGACAGCAAAAGGCACATTACACAAATTATATTTGAAGGAAATATCTAGTAAAAGTAGATTTTAGACTTAGCCAATGTTTTTTAGCTAATGTGTATAATATAGTAAAAGATCTAGGCTAGAGAGCCTAGACCCTAGAGCAATAGACATTGACTTAAACATTTCAATAGAGAAGACTAAGGTAATATAATATTAATATGATAGCGTTATTCTACTGTACGAAAATAGAGATTACTAAGAGCGTGAAAATGTATTATCACTAAATAGTAACCCCTTTACTAATAAAAATATTTACACAGTGGATAAGCTATACAATGTTTTGTCCTTGTCTGTCACACGACTTTTCTTACGTATAAGACAGAACAAAATATTGTATAGCTTATCCACTGTGTACATATTTTTATTAGTAAGGGGGTTAAAATACACACTAGCTATAGCACACAACTGGGTGTATTAAATTAATTCTATGTATAAATAAGCTATAACTCAAATATTTTGGACTACCAAACAGCAAATTCAATAGACTGTTAATATAATTATTATTATTTATTCAGTAACTAGTTTATTTTATATTAATTATTTGAAAAATATAACATATTAATACCTGTTTTAAGTAAATTAAACTACACGTGTTAAAATAATTTTGAGTTAACCCCCATTACTGCCTTGTCCTAAAATATCGAGTTGGATTGACTATAGATGTGCTAAGGTAATTTTCATTTTCATTCCTGGTACTAGTATATGAGTAACTGCGGCTAGTAGCGGGTGCTGTAAATACAAAAAAAGTCGGTAAAAATCTTACATTAGTAATATAATAAGTTGTTGTCTAGGGAAAATGATTTCAAAGTGCAGGCAATGCACTTAAATTAACTCCTATGACGATGCGGAAGTCCATAGAAAGGCCATTTTTAAAGACAGGAAACGCAGTTGTACCTTACTCTACATAATATAGTATAATATGTGGTGGCCTTGCCATCTGCATCGAGCGATCCGTGTTTCTTTTACTCATTATTCCCTAACATAAAACGGTCTTTTCGCATTCCTAACTACACCAATAACAACATGTACTTACGCAGGGCCGTTGTACGGACGTACTAAGCGAAACTATAAGTTTTTTAAACAAATATATTGATGGCAACACTCACGCGGTCTACAAGAGCGGCGGTCGGCGCGCAGCCGCAGGCCGGGCGGGCATGCGCAGACGAACCCGCCCGCCACGTTCACGCACGCCCACTCGCACCCCGATAAACCCAACTCGCACTCGTTGACGTCTGTTTACATGTAATTTCGTTAATGTTTGTAGTTGGAAATATATACTGTTTAACAATAGGTTACTTGAATCATATTTAATTTCATACATTGAAGGAGTATTTCCTTTAGTACTTGGCTTAGGAAAACGTATTCTAGCGATATCATAAATTAAAAACTTAAGATTGATAAATGAAGTTGATTTAAAAATATGTATTTTTGTTTTTAATTTCTACTGATGAAAACACCTCGAAGTAACTTCTGGCAAGTACGTGACGACACAAACACACTAAACACATAATTATGTAGTAGTGAAACGGAACGTTCCTGTAAATAAATAGTTCATGACATCTTAAAAAGTTATTTATGTCAAAACGTCAAACGGAACGTAACACCGCCATTTTACTACTATGTCGTCACAGCATTTTTTTGTGTAATGAAACAATTATGAAGCGTTTAGAACATAAATAAAAACAAGGTCATCATCATTCTTTTTATTTAATGTTAGTCATCAAAGACTAACATTAAATGAAGTGAATAGACGGCTCTTAAGATTTGATTCTCCATTTTGAGAACCCCATGCAAAGTAAATTCCAGCATCATGATAATTAATTATGTAGTTACTACGTGCCTAAAAACGTGTAGCACCAAAAGTTTTATTTTATATTAAATATTTTGTGTCACATCTTTTTCTGGAGATATTGAGTACTTAGTACCTACATACCTATTAAGTATTACCATATTATCTATGCTGTGTAGTGTGTGCATAGTAAAAAAAGTATATCGCATTAATATTTCAATGCCTGTAGAATGTAGTTATAGCCCAAGAGCTACTAGGAAATTTAGTGCAGGTCCTTGCAAGCTGAAACCTTGTCCTATACTTCTCCTATTGTACCTCAAACGAGACTGCAGGTCTGGCTGGTCAGAAGCGGAACTTAGTCAGTATAAACATTTTTGAAAAGTGATATTTTTAATCCCCAACAAACATGTTTAAGGCAATTTGAAATTTTGATTTAGTTTTAGTATAATTTTTAAGGAGTTGGGGAAAAAAAAGCCAGGTCATTAGGTTGAAACTTTAACCAGACAGACTTGCAGTGTCGTGTTGAGGTACAATAGGAGAAGTATAGGACAAGGTTTCAACTTGCCTCAAACACCTGCTCTAAACTTCCTAGGGGCTCTCCATCTATTATACTTTACCGAGACAGCGCTGTCCAGCACCTAGCGAGTGGAACCCGCGCGCACAACCGCAGCGGTACGCGCCCGCAGTATTGACGCACACCTGCGTCGCATGGCACTGACTACCGCCTACCGCGCACTCGTCAACGTCTACCGAAAAATATGAATGACTGTTTGGTATATAAAAACTTAAATAAAAAAATAAAAAATGATTTTAGGATAAAGTTTTATATTCGGGGATTTTAAGATGTAATTAAGTTGTCCCATTTTTGTGCTACTTATTCTAAAGTTATAGATTAATCTATGCTTTTTCTATATAAAATTCGTAAAAGTTTCAATACTAACCTTCACAAGTGCCATTGGGAGTGTTGTAACGGTAGCCAACTTTGCACGGACCCATGTCGCTGCCGTCAAGATTCTCCGTTACATTAACATCGTAGAATACCGTTTGTTGTGGTTCTAAAAAGTATCAAACCCTCCCCTCTTAATATTTTAAAAATATTTTGAAACTTAAATCGAGTAGATAGTTGTTTTATAGTTTTACCCGCGCTAGGTTTTTCATTATACTCGAATTCCTCGTCGAACTCGTATGAATCCACACTTTCGGGCTGCATTTCAAAAGTTGCTTCAGGCGTATATTCCGATGAATTCTAAAAATACAATACAAGTACTATAAAAAAAATCATTTTTTTTTAATTTAAATTACATTAAAAAATAAAACAAAGCTTACAATAACTTCTTCAAAACTGTTGTATACACTGTTAGTTTTTATAGCAGGATTATCACATTTAGGTACATTCGGACATTTTCGTATCTGCAATAAAAATATCTCACGTTAGCAAAAATATTGTTCTATGATTAAGTAAATCCACTAGCGAAATCGGTGAACTAAAGACTAATTTTACCAGAGAATTAGGGGTAAAAACGGCGGTGTACAAGATTGTATGGATCATATATCATACGAATTTAAGTAACTATCAATCTACGTAATAAAGTGTGATAAACATCAATGTCATTTTGCAAGCTGGACAACAAAGACTTTACCTGCAAGTTGTCGGCGGGCGGGCACGGTGGGCGGCGGCAACGGCGCGCGCGCATCTGCGTGCCCGCGCCGCACGACGCCGAGCACGCGCCCCACGTGGACCACCGCGACCAGCCCGCGCTAGCAGGTCCCTAAGCGAAAATACCTCCAGTTTTTCAAGTGAAAACATTAACATGCGTTAAGCTATTTTCGATGGGGTATTAACTTGTCACAAAGGATTTTCCCAAGTAAAAAACCGGCCAAGTCCAAAGGTCAAGGCCAAAGATTCGGACTCGCGCACGTGTTGGTCCGTATCATTATACCAATATTGTAAAATATGTTTTCTTATCTCTCTTCGTTATCATTATGCGAAGTTTTCCAAGTAAGCGCATTTTACAAGTTAAGTGTATGTAACTCCTGAACTAACAAAGTTATATAATCCGTTATAGTTTTCGTTCAAAGTTCATCGCATGGATACCATCATGACTTTTTTTAGATTTTGAAGCCAGATTTTTTAGAGAGCGGGGGATTTTTTATTATTTTTATTAAAATAATAAAAATAATAAATATTTTTATTATTTTTTATAATTTATTTTTTATTTATTTTTTAGATTTATTTTAAAATCAATTTTTTAGCTTAGTCTATTTTACCAAAAAAAATGCGCTTTAAAGTTGAATATCTCGCAAACGGATGCATACCGTCTTAGAAACCTCTTGGCTCTTACTGTTCTTAGAAGACCTATCTAATAATCCTGCACACTATGGGGTAGACGCGAGAAAAATAAATCATGGCCACTTTACCTTAATTTTTTTGAGGTACCCCCTACACGAGGGGTACCTCAAAAAAATAATTTTTCGTCGGACGGCCGGACATGAAAAAACCATAAGGGTTTCGAGACGTGATACGGAACCCTAAAAAGGGTATTAACTTGAATGAATTGATTTAACTCGTATACCAGACAAAGAATTATATAGTAACCTATAGTATAAGTAATAAGTATGTAAATAATGTTTACTTACTTCACACGCCGGCATATGACATTTTCTACTATCGTTCCTTAATCCTTTACACGTTGCCTCGTCCAAAATTATCTCTTCCGGATGGTTTGTCGTATCTTAAATACATTTTAGAGCGATTAGATACATATTACACTTAAACCCCCTTATTAATTAAAATATTTACACCATGGATACGCTAATCCGACATGTCTGTCATTGTCTGATTGGTTGGAAAAGCCACTTGACAGACAAAGACAGCAACTTGTATTAGCGTATCCGTGAGTTAAATATTTTTATTATTTTTAGGGAGTATGCGTTTATACAGAAAATTATGTAACTACGGGACAATAGGGACAATAGATGACTACATCTAAAATGTTTAGTTTCATTAATATACTCAAGAAATATTGAGGCATTACTAATTGGTAAATGTAAAAAAATATGATATTTTTTGTGTAGTTTAAAAGTTTTTTTTTACTAAATTAGTAAACAATACTTACATCATTAGTTTTCTTACATCATAATATACAAAAACATTAATTATGGTAAGTGTTAAAGACTTAAACGCACAAATATCGGAGATATTTACAAATATGTTCCTTTTTATGTTTTTATTTCATATAAGTGTTCATGATGACAAAAAGCCAGAAATATAAGTATTGTTATATGTGATTGTTTACTGACCGTAAGTGTTGTTGTCTTCATCTACATACTGGCATAATCGGGATCGCACTTGGTAGCCGAGCCCGCACGTTACGTTGCAGTAGCTCCATTCTGACCACATACTCCATGTGCCAGGGACTGAAATGTAAGTATTTACAGATTAATAATTGTAACATTATAGTTGTTGAACTGCCCGACGGGTGTAATTTGCTGGATAAAAACTAAAAAGATAAACATATAAAACCCTAAAGATAAAATGAAAATTAAATTCATCATCATTAATCACAAAACTTAAACATCGCATTTTAATGCTCTGTGTTGCAGATATTTAAGCCACGTAATAATATATTACTTTAATTTAAATAAAATTTAATTAACAACTAACCTTTGACTATAACGTCATACCGTCGTTGCGCGATGCCGGCGATGTTCTGCGCGACGCACGCGTACGCGCCGGCGTGGCGGGCGCGCGCGCTCCACACGGTCACCACACTCCCGTTGAGAATGTACTCCACGCTGCCCACTTGTGTGCTCAGCGGTTGGATATCCTGCATAACATATTATAGTTATTCATTTCGACTCCTAGAAAATACATTACAATTCTGCGAGATAAGAGAGGCAATAGATAAGATAATGAAGGTCTTATACGTTAACCAAATTCTTTAGGATCAATCAGATTTTTATCTAGCTATGAGTGCCTCGTACACTTAGAATTTCTAAATTTTTAAAAGGTTATTTAGTGAAATTTTTCGAAAAAATTATAACCCCACAATTCTTTGTTACTAACATTTTCATTACCTTGAGCCAACTTATTTTCGGTGCTGGATGTCCAATAACTTCGCATTTCAATACAACACTTCTTCCAAGCGCCACCTGGTGCGTTTCGGTTATATTGTCCGGTGTATTGCCGACAATAACCGGCGCTCTCTCTATAGTTACGTCGAACATTATCTCGGTGGTACCAACTATGTTAGTAACAATGCACGAATATTTACCGCTGTCTAGAACTCGGGTTCTGTTTATGATCTGCAAATTAAATACTTGTGCATACCTCATACCTACTACTGAGTATATATTTTGGATATTAACGTTTTTAACTAGAAAGTTATATTATTATATGAGCTCCGATATTCTACTCGTACATTAGAAATATTCTTACCAATGTATAGTTATCGTTCAGAAACTGAGTCCTTGCTGATTCAGCTATCTCAGTGTAGGGTAGTTTTATCCAAGTGACGTAAGGCCGCGGTGTGCCTTCGCCAGGGCATGTTAGTTTCAATGGTTTACCATATAATTGTGTTACTGATATGTGTTCCTCTTTCTGTTTAGGCGGTGCAGCTGAAATAAGGAAAATGATTTATGGTAGGTATCCTTTTTATTATTACTCTAACCATAGAATGAATAATGAATATAAAAATAATAATTATTACAATATATATGTCGAAGCGGTTATTTTTCCTGCTGAATTGACTGACAGTCGGAAGTATAATTGGCGAGAACACTAGCGCCATCTTGATTGGTGTTGATGGAGAGGGGGGGGGGGGTCACTAAACTAGCAGCCGTCGTAGCGAGAGGTTCGGCTCGGGAACTATCGGTGTTCTTGTTATAAGTGATAGTGAAAATAAGTACAAAGTATTGAAATAAGTGCAGAGTCGTTATTATTTTAATTGACAGTGAAAAGTGATTAAAATAGTGTGAAGTATTTAGTTTTATCACTATTCAGAATAAAGGTGAAATAATGCTGTTTCTTGTCTTTTCATTTTGAAACCAACACTACCCCATTATGCCCACATTAAGCCCACATTTAAGTTTGAGAGCCAGAACTTCAATATAGTACGATATTTGAGGCATGTTTATTCCCCTGTCTTCGTCATATATTAATACGTAAAACGAAAACATCCTACCCTTTAAAAAAATATATGACAAAGGAGGAGTTTGAAATTTGGCACATTTAAGTTCATGTGGAGGAAGGTATAAAGAAAACTAATATATTTTTTAATTAAGCTTAGAAATACCTAAAATTAATAAACATAACAACTTACAACACACTATCTCAGATTAATAACTCGCTAGCATGGTTTAATAGAATCATAAATCATAATAATAATTTGTCACACATTGACGCTTGTCAGTCTGTCTTTTACATTCAATAAATATCATTCACATTTTTTATGTCGTATCTAAGAGGCAAAAGAAACCTTATAAAGACATAAAAATTAAAATATGAATTGGGCATTTTACTATTATTGTACATGCAAACATTTAGTTTTTTTAAATAAATTAGGAGGTATCAAAAATGTTGTGCATATGGCCATATATTTCGTAGCAACATTAGTAGCATGTGACGTCACCTACTTGTACGACTTTTATATGGAGCGTTTTCGAGTTTTTTATCTTCGAAAATATTGCTTTTTAGTATACTATACCTTTTTGTAAACTGTCTTATTTTTCAGAGCACTATTCATTTATGTAATAAAAAAAATACAGGAACATACCGTATTATGGTCGAATTTCAGCGACCTCTACTAAGTATAAACTTACATAAAACTTTCACCAAGTAAACGGTACTGCTCTCGCCGACTTTATTTCTTGCAACACACGTGTAATTCCCTGAATGTTTCGTTTTGGCGGCATTTGTGACTATCACTTCACCAAAGTCGGTGGACACCATAGTATCGTCGTACAAATGTAGAGGTGCACCATCTTTGAACCAGTATACTTCGGGTATTGGGTTGCCGTATGGATGGCATTGCATGAAAAAGGCTTGCCCGGACAGTACCTCCAAATTAACTCCCTTTTGTGACGTGTTCGCATTCTCAAAAAGAGACTGGAAAATTCTAGGCGGTTCTGAAAAGGTACGCAAAAGTTTAGTAAAAATGTTTAATTGCAGTTTGTCTGTAATCGGCATTTAAATGCTTTGTTATTACCTAATACATTAACTTTAAACGTTTCTCGAGTAAATCCAACATCATTAGATGCAAAACAGTGATATTCTCCTGAGTGTGACGTACTAATATTGGTGAGCATTAGGTCAGCGTATGCGATTTCTGCTGCGTTCTGACTTATTGTATTGCCGTATCGAATCCATTGTATTAATGGGGGAGGATTTCCAGTTGCTTTACACGCTATTCTGGCATTTGAACCTAACTGTAAAATAGAATGCGAATAAATAAGTATAAAATTGTTAAATTTAAGTATTGAAAAAAATGTTTTACTCCAAAAACAAAGTAAAATTTAAAATGGCCGCCTCAACAATATGGTGGAAGGTTACAGTTTAATAAAAGTTGAATTTTGAAAATGTTTATTATTGTTAATTATGCCAAGCCAATGCAACTAGGTCCCCATGACCCATACCAATCACCACGGAGGAAAAGAGTGCTATAAAAGCTTTAATTGCAAAAAACTCACGTGCTAAATTTGTTGCAATGAAATTATGTTAAATAGTTACCAGATTATTCTATGTTTAGTATTATCTACTCACGACAATATCCAAGGTAGTATTAACGGTAGCCGGCTGTCCATCTAAAAATAACAATGGTTGCGTTATCTTAGGCGCCGACACTACTGCGACGCGGTACGTAATGTGCGTTCTGCCCGCACGATTGCTCGCCTCGCAGCGGAAATACCCCTCCCAATCTGGAGTCACGTTACTCGCTGTAAGCTTTGAATTTTCGACTTTCCAAAGAGTATTACTGTAAATATAATTTATTTATTTTTAACTACATAGGATTTGGATTAAGGTAAAAGCACTAATGCCCGACATTGAACTAAAAGATTACATTTTCGAAAAAAAAAATTAAATTAAAACTAATCATATAAATAACATTGTTACTGATGTTAAAGACACCTAGTGCCATATTATATGATACGTGCTCAAAAGCTTGCGTATATTGTCAAGCAAATTTTAAAATGTCGTCAGTTGACTACAAGCAATGTGAGCAGGTTTTTCTTAAGGCAACTGACTTTTAAAAGGTATAATTTTGTCTTATATATATGATTATTGGCTACTGTTGGTTTCGATATTATAAATGTATGAAATAATTGATTTATTAGTAGTTAGTACATTTCCTTATTGTTTTGGTTTGTTTTTGTATACATTTTTAGTGGTGTTTACTATTAGTACCAGAAATGAATCAAAACCTAAAAGATGACACGTGTGTCTTCTGGGTTGTCTTTTCTTTTCTTGTCTTCTGTCAACTAGGGTTGCATCGAACTGAATTTGTTAGCTTATTTTAATGCAAATTTAACCTTTATGTTGTAAAAATAATGTTCATGTTTGGATTTCGTTTGTTTTACACTAGCGTAACTAAAAGAAGAGTGTCAACTATTAGGGTATACTAGATGTCAACTATTAGTATACATTTAATTTTCTATTAAATGTTAACGCGTAACTTGATGTGATATTAAGTTTAAGTTATGAATAGTTTACAGTAATTAAAATGTGAAAAACTAATTACTTTTAACAAGCAATATGGCTAAATATTGATTTTCTAACAATTATATTTTTATGTTATTCAATTTGATTATATTTTGTTACTAATTTAGTAATTTTAAAGCACAAGCTGTGCTCGATTTTCATTTAAAGTATTTTTGGTTGTTTTCTGATAAAACATATAAGTTATAGTCATGTCTACTATTAGTGCCAATTGATGTCTACTTTTGGTGAATTTGATTTTTGATGCTGTCATCTTTTAGGGTCTACGGCAAACCTAGAAGAAGAATATAATTTTTAGTTAAAATTATGACCGTCTTAAAATATTTTATATGAAAAAGTTAATTTATAAATGTTGTTCTAACAGTAAAAAAAATTATAATTATAATTTGTTGATAAATACATTTTATTTTTGAGAATGAAGTTTGATTTGTCCTTAAAGTGTCTAGTATTAGTGCTTTTACCTTAATCTTTGACGACTTATTTTTTGGTTGCAAATCAATCGACTAAAACTTACTTGTAATGCCATGTTATATTTGGTTCGGGAGAGCCTTTGGCATTACACTCCAAGGTTGCATTTATACCATTTTTGAGAGTCACATCTAATTCATCGACACTTGATATATGAGGCGGTTCTAAAACATAATTTTAATGAAATAATTTTGAATATGAATGCGGGTAGGAATACACTTAGTTTCAGATGCTTTCAGGGCTGTCTTTAGTTTTTTTATCTGAAGTCTAGACTTTTTTATCAGAAGTCTAGACTCTAGAAACAAAAAGAACTCTAGAGAAATTTTAAAGTTTTAGTTCAATAAATATTACAATTAATACAGTGAAAATCTGTTATAACGACATCGCAGGGACCGATTGATTATGTTCGTAATAGCCGAATATCGTTATTACCGATACCAAATGTTTATAATATCGCATGACGGAACTCAAATTGTAGTCGGAATAACCGGTTTGGCGTTGTGAACTCTTATATACTATATACTCGTTATATACTATATAACGACATTGTTCACAACGCGAAACCAGTACAGTGAATACCCTAATATAATATAGAGTATTCACTGTCGTTATCGCATAGATTGCCAATAAAACATCAACCCCCTTACAAATAAAAATATTTACAAAACATAAGCTATTCAATGTTGCTGTCTTTGTCTAATACGTTGGAAGTCATTTGATACTTGAAAATCTGAGACTTACCTAGAACATTTAAAGTGTACTGTCGGTTTATAGTGCCATGTTCGTTCCTCGCGATACATCGGTAAAGACCCATTTGAGCCAAACGTACGTTCAGTAATTTGAGTTTAGGCCTATCCTCACCAAGTATCGGTTTAGACTTGAAGAGCCAATTTATCTAAAACACAAAGTAAAAATCATAGGTTAAGGTTCTGTACAATTAAAAAGCTAGAAGAGCGGACAGACAGACAGAGATACGGACGGACTAAGCGAAACTATAAGAGTGCCTTGAGTATTACGGAACCCTAAAAACGAGATATCAATTATAGCCTGTTAAGAGAAGTAGTTGTCCAATTTTCCTACCCTTTGTTTCTAGAAAGATTCTCCAATACTTATATGAAAATCTTACCTTGACGGGCGGTTTGGCGTCATTATTACAGTTCAAATAGGCGTCGTCGCCCGATATTACATCTCCTTCTAATGTCTCATTGACCAAGAACTTTGGAGGCCACTGCACGTCTAGGTATACTTCAGCAAAGGCCGAACTGACAGCGTTTTTAACAACGCACGCGTATGTACTCGCGTTCGTGCGGGATACGTTGTGAATTACTAGAGGTCCGTTTGATAATAAAATGGCATCCTGCAACAGCAATTTCATTATATATATTTTTTTTTTATTTTTGATCATGCCTCTCCATGATGAAAATGTATTGTTTTTAAACCCATCTCTTTACTACGAAAAATTTGGGGGTGTTTCAACATGCAAAACGTCAACATGTAAAAAAATTGTATCTATAATACAATATATATTATAATACAAGTAGTGCGAGTTAATTATTATCTGAGGTAGTGTGTGTTGTTGTTATTTTTTAAGAAATATTAGGTTTCTGCACACCTTCCTCCACATAAACATTAACTGTGCAAAATATCATACTCCTTCGTTCGCACAATTCTCGTGAAACTGTACTGAAAGTTTTTGCTTCACGTATTAATATATATGATATAATTTACCTTATACCATTTAACGTCGTCTGTATGGCGGGCTATGGGACACTCAACGTTAACATCAGACCCTTCCAGTGCAGTTACTGTACTTGGTTGTCTTAAATCAGAAGACATTTGACTGTGCAGTGCTAAAAATAAATTAAAAATAAAGACTTCTTTCTACACGTAATTAACTTCAAAATAATTAAATTATAAATAAATAATGATATAGAATTACTATAAGAAATGAACTTACTGATTTAAATACCATCCTTTTTAACAACAATTGGGGTTAAGTATAAAAATCTAATAAGAGCATTAAACATAAAATCCAAGTGTCAAAAATAATTCAGTGTTTTTCCAAATTAACTTGATGGATATAAAATAAAACACAGTTGCATTAATGTAATATTTCTTTAATCAGTAAATAATAACTTTAAAATATTAACAGTCATGAATGAATGTATAACAACATACATTTTAATAATGCATCCTTGAGTCTTCAAAATACACGAACGGAGGTTATGTCACCTTTAAAGAAAATTATTTCAATTAAATATCTTGTGTTATTACTTATTATGTATCGGTTGAAATATTTACCAATTTAAAATCTTTGCCAAATGGATTGTACGTTTAATAGAAAAAACATTTTAAAATATTGTTAAATATATATTTTTTTAAATGTAAGTAGGTACATCATAATTGATACCTTTTTGTCTATAAAGTGTAACAAAAACAACTTACGGTATATTTCTACGGGTATATCTTTAGTGACGTTACCAGCCGCGTTTTTAGCTAGACAAGTGTAAATCCCGCTTAAATCTTCCGTCGGATTCTTAATCGTTAAAGTACCATAAAAATCTGCTTCGTATCGGGAATCTGTAATAATCAAAAGATGATTTCATTAAAAATTAGATCTATATTATAAATTTTTAATATTAATTGTTATCGGTGCTTTAATTATTCTTTAATATTAGAGTCGCCACAGATATAGTTTTTTGGTTAGGAAATAATTCAAGTTTGTCTCGTCTGAAAATAAAGAGGAGTCTCTTTTTCGGATAGACTTTCGCGGTTGCTTAGAGCTACTACTACTACTTTAACCTACTCTTACCCTTATCTAAGTAGTATCCGTCTTTAATCCAATAGACGTACGGCGCGGGGCGGCCGCCCGCGCGACATGTTAGTGTGAGTGCGGAATCCGCCGTACTCGCTATGTACGGCCCACTGCGGTTCTCCGCTACGAACTGCGGACTTTCTGTAAAAATCCCATGTTGTAATTTTTATCACAAAATCTTTGAGGATGAATGTATTGTTTATCATGCTATAATGTATTATGTCGTGAAAATTATAAGTTTCGTAGACGATAATTGAAAGCCTGAGGGCCGGGTTATTTTATATTAAAGATGGAAGATAGTTTAAAAAGGGAAAAAATTTTATACAATTTTTTTATATAAATTGCTGGCAACGTATACGTTACTAGTCAGTAAATGAAATATTACTGATTGTTATACATAAAATCTAGATTATATTCTGAAAATATAAAATACCAGTCTTTCTTACCGATTATGTGAACATGAAAGATCTTCGTAGCAGTGCCCGCAATGTTCTGAGCGACGCACGCGTAAGCTCCCTCCAGCGTCGCGCTCGCACCGTGCAACGACAGGTCGCCCACGTCGTTGAAACTAAAACATTGTAAGCCAGTCACAAAATAGCTTCAGTAAAAGTAGCTGTCTGGTACCTATAACACAAGTTCTTCTACTTAGCACGGCGTCAGATTGACGTGGTATGAAGCGTCCATAGATATTATTATAAAATAAAGTGGTTCAGAAGTCCAGCCCTGGCATTTCTAAACTGTAAGAGGTAGAAAATTGTAACTTTACACATTGATAGGTCATTCTAAATACTCTTTTGGAAAATTATTTTTAGCGAAATCGGACAATAACTTTTGAAATAAACCCTCCTTAGACATGTCCTGACATTAGTTTAATTTATTAGGTAGGATAGGGTTAACAAGGTCACATTTATTGCGAAAAAAGGGAAAGCGAAAAAACAATGAACTTCATATTTTACTTAAGTTTTTAACGCCTATAAGCCGCTTTTAAATTCATCAATGCATAGCACCGAAAAAATTTTACGTTACAATTTAAAGACTTGCAAACACTTCAAAACTTACAATATGTTACTAGAATTTTCAGTCAAAAGATTATCCTGGAACTCCCACAACACTTCGGGAACGGGGAACCCCACGGTGTCGCACTTGAGGCTCGCGTTGCCACCGACTTGGACGTTCAGCACTTCTTTCAAAACACCTTTAATAAACGGTGCAACTAAAATAAATAAAAGACATAGATAATATGTATATTGATTCAGTAATTTTGTTTTTATGTTTTTTTTTTTGTTCTCGTAAGGCCCTGAACAAAAACAATGTACTAGGGGTATTGCATCGCACAGCCGCACTTAATTAATATTTTTCCTTCTTACAGGCTAATTAATGATGTTTGCTTTATTTTCAACTAACTTACCCCAAACATATACAGTGTAAGTCTGAGTTGCTACACCGTGTTCGTTACTCGCGACGCAGCTGTATTCACCGAAGTCAGTCAAATTCGCGATAAACCTACGAACAAATTATTTTATTAGCAACTTATTATAAAATTAAGCAAGTCAGCCACACGAACGAGTAAAGAAAAGTAAAACTTTCTTATTTTAAAACTTTTTATTTTGCACCAATACTAAATTCATCGTAAACGTCGTTATAACATATGCCTTCGATTTTTAAAAGGTTATTCTTTTTAAAATCTTACCTCAACCCAGTTTCGTCAATTCGCTTCCTCGGCTGAGCAATATTTAGTCCGTTGTGGAGCCACGTAACCTGCGGCGCGGGGGAGCCGGCCGCGGAACAAGGTAGTTCTACCAACTGTCCCTCTAGCACTTCCAGCTCTAATTCCGAACCCCTCACGGTTATTATGGGAGCCACTGTTGAGAGCTTAATGTTACTCAGTACCTTGGTTCACAATCTACGGATAAGTGTCAGATAGATTTTTGCATGCTTTGTCTCTGTCGCTCGATATACAGTACGCAGAAACAATACTTCCGAATAAGCTATCCAACACTTATTAGAAGATTGTGAAGCATGCTCATAATCTCGTATAGTAAAACTGGCTAGTCAACTAACGGCTTCGTATAGTATTTGACGAGATATAAACTAGAATGTCTTCCTATCTGCAAATTGGTCTGGTCTTTGTGTAGAGAAGCATAGTAAAATCACACAATTTCCACGGTTAGAGTATTTTACTTTTGATACTATAGGTATTATATTGGTTAAGACTTATTTAATTAAACGACAAACCAATAGTGGTACTTACTGAAAACATTGACAGTGAAATTCTTATGACTTGATCCAAGTGAGTTAGTCGCGTTACAAGTGTATACGCCAGAGTCGTTCTCACTGGCATTCTCCAATACCAAATCACCATTCTCCTTTAAAAACCTAAAACCATAGGCCATAACATTAAACCATTAATTTATAAACTAAACAGTAAACTGTTTCAATGATCTTTGAGATACTCACACACGATTAGAAAATGATACGGGTTTGGAGTTTTTGATCCAAACGACAATGGGCATTGGGTTAGCGTGGAATTTGCAGCTCAGTGATGTTTGACCCCCAACTTGCAATGAGAGCGGCCCTTCTAATGATGAGCTACGAAAGTTGTTATCCTCCGGTGGATCTGAAATAATGTTTAAATAACTTTGTATACATATTAATGTCAGGTTGCATCGCGCTGCACAGGGCATGTGCAGTTTATGTATCTTTTTGTGTAGTGAATAAAGTTCAATTTTGAATAGCTATCATAAAAATGCAGACATGCAAATCATCAGCAACCTTAGCAACCTTTATTTAGAAACCCCATTATTAACCTTAGCAACCTTTATTTAGAAACCAAATTAAGCGCCTTAAAAATGTAGCAAACGGACTTAAGTCCATGCTTGTAAAATAAACTTAAATCTTACACTGCACGTCAAGTTGTACATCCCAAGTATCAACGCCGATGATATTTTCAGCTTTGCACCTATACAGCCCTGCGTGTTCCGTGTTAGCAGACTTTATATCAATTCGGCCCCCATTTTGTACGATATTCTTCGGTAGGGAAGTAAATTTTGAAGAGTTTTTATATTCCCATGTCAAAGTAGGTTTCGGTTTTCCATGTAACAGCCTAAAACAATACAATTTTTTAAACAAAAAATTAGGATTTCCAACGTGTTCTATATATACAAAGTATGAACTGGAAAATATAATCGTTAATATAAAAATAATATTTTATTTACATATTTATGACAATTGAGCGTTGTATAAATCGTGCGTTGAGCGAGTTAGCGAACGGTCGTGCTCCGCTTTACGACACATGACGTATCAAATATTAATTAACAATTAATATTTCGCGAGTCGCACGGCTTACAACCGTTGCACGTCATCATGGCGCTCGTAGCCAATGAGCTGCTGGCGTTCATACAACACGTCATCAGCGCCATGGACGAGGACAGCGTACGAAGCACTCGGTAAGACCGCGCAGATGACGTCTCGAAGGAGACATGGGAGCGACGGAAGCTTGCAGGACATCATCTCCCTGCTCAAGCGGACGAATCCAGCGGACGTGCCGGTATATGTGGCTAAGGAGCTATACAGGCTCCCGGCAGTATCTGCGGACAACGTTAACGTCTCCAGCCTGCTGAACAAGTTCAACATCATGCTGAGCTGCACGCTGAGCTTGACGAGATGCGAGGAAGATTCGATGCCTCGGAATCTACCATCAGAGTGTTGCGTAGTGAATTATTACAACTAAAAAGTAATAATTAATTATGTAGGTCATCCGAGCATCCGATAGATTCGGTAAACGTGCGTCGCGGAGCGCAGTTTGACTTGTCGTTTTGCATGTCAGCGAAATCGTACGGGTCAGCAACCGCCGCCGTCGGTTCGCTGCTTGCGGTCGAGTCGAAACTGTATCATCTGACTCAGCCGAAAAAAATGCCCCCCTTACCCCGCGCCGCCCCTGCGGGTGAAGACGAGAGGGGTGAAGGAGGGCCGCAAGGTTGAACCTCTTCGACTCGGCAAGGACGAGAGCAAGAGGTGCGATGAGGAGGGCTTCACACTGGTGGAGAGAAGAAAGAAGAAGCTCGCCGTCCGCAACCACCGCGGCACCGCTCCCAGCAGACCCGAGTACGTGTCCCGCCTACACTGGTCCACGAAGGTCGAGGACGTCATGGACTACATCCGAAAGAAGACGTCTTTCACCGTAAGGGTCGAGCGCTTGGAGTCTCGCCACAAGGTTAACTTTAGTTCCTTTGTGGTGAGAGTACCAACACATCTTCTACCGACCTTTGAGGTGGAGGAATTCTAGCCGACGGACGTGGTCTACCGAAGGTTTAGGGAAAGGCTAATGAAGTGCGCATCAGCAATTAGATAAATGTGATATATAAGGTTAGGTAAAATCAATTACGGATATTTTGGGCTATGATCTACTGCGTATGTATATAATATGTAGGTGACTCACCGCTAAACGCAAACTCGCCCATATAACGAAATCATTTTTTTTCGAGTAGGACAATTATTTTTCTGCTTAAACGTCTTTACATAAGCAGTAAATCATGTGCCCAAAATATCCGTAATTGATTTTACCAAACCTTATATATCACGTCGATCTAATCCCGTGCTAAGTAGAACTTGTGCTACAGGTATCAGACAACGGATATATATTTTATACAATACATGCATAATTTTATACTAATAAAAATATCCGTATTTTTTTCTTAACCTTATTTATTATTTAATTATGTATTAATAATGTATTTGTATATATTTTTATGTGTGTGTGTCTGTGAAAAAAGAATTTGAATTAACAAACATTAAAATCTCACCTACATGTGAAACGGAGCGCTTCGCCTTTCTTCACCACATGACTTTTTAGTTCCTTTACGATAGATGGCGCTTCTGGAATAATAAATAAGACATTTTTTCATTATTAATTATATGAACGATAAAATAGATGCATCTAGTCACGTTAAAATTACATAACGGATTCTGGATAATTGACGACAGAGAGGTCTAGTAAATAACACAATATTTACCAAGCCCATGTACTTCTAAGTTGCCACTCACTGTAATATTTTCGTAACCGTTTTCAGCGACGCATCTATAGTTCCCCAAGTTATCAAAGTCTATTTTACTTATAACAATAGACGTATCTTCAGCAAAATTTATATTATCACCAAATTGCAGGGCGGTATTGTTATGGTACCATCTAATTTTTGGCGGTGGATACGAGTCGACTACACAATGCAAACGCGCCTTCGAATATAACTCTATCGTTAAATCTGAAACCAAATTTGTGTATTATTTATTAAGCATGACCTTGCTTTGGGTAAGACCTAAGGTAAATAATCTTTATAATTAACCTGATAAACCTGATTTGAAGAATGTGAATAAACATTAATTTTATATTTTTTTGTCATTCTCATTAATAGCCTTTAATACGAACGCGCTCTACTCACTAGATAGAAAAGTAAACACAACAAAACAAAATACCTCACCAGAAAACCCCTTCATTAGTGTCATCTTCCGTCGCACATTAACGTTCACGCTATCCTGGTGAATGCCTTCCGAATTCTCGCCCACGCAGAAGAACATCGCTTGTACGTTTTCCACGCTACTATTTAGAGTTAGCACACTTCTGTATACGTTGGGTTGTACTTGACTTACCTATATATTAAAAAAAAATATACATGCTTAAACTCTTATTTATCGTCTCAGTAAAGAAATATAACTATTCACTTTACATATCTTTCATCATTTGTTAGTTAGTAAAGACACATACGTTTCGGCTGAGATTTGAGTTGTATTAAAAATCCGAATATAAAATCAGCAAAATATACACGTATACGTTAGAATTTTCCTTTAGCACAAAGTATTACAAACCGTATTGTCCAAAAATCTCTCGGTCTCCATATGCCACAATATTCGTGGTGGCGGCTTAGCAGCTATCGTACAAGCGACTTCGTGCGTGGTACCGTTTACTATCGTTATGTTCTTCGGTCCTTCGATATGAACCCGAGGTTTGTACAACAACGATATTTCTATTGTGTCTGACGCTGAAAGAAATTGGTAATATAATAGTACACTGAAAGAAATTGGCAATATGTTAGGTCATTACATATGTAATTGGCGTTTTGTAAAGGAGGAACATAAAGTATCTATTCACTTTTGCTATCTCATAGGTAGTTCATTGATTCCTTTACTAAAAAAACCATTCGGACAGGAATCAATAAAATCTATGAAGGCGCTTTGGTCTGCCCCATCAGAGTTGAACTTTTTCCCTTGCAAGAAGTTATCCATATTTCGATAAAATGATAATCTGTTGGAGCAAGGTCCGGGGAGTACGGTGGATGTCTTAAACATTACAATTGAAGCTTCTTTAATTTGGTAGCCGTCTATTATGTAGTGTTTGGTCTAGCGTTGTCCTGAAGCAGTAGTGGCCTAGAGCGAATGACCAACCTCGGTTGTTTAGCAGCTAGCTTTTCCATGATTTGCAGTTGCTGACAATAGACATCTGCCGTAATCGTCTGGTCAGATTTAAGAAAGCTGTAGTGAAGAGTAGGAGAAATCTGTAACGACACCGGCACTAGTCCACCAAACGCTCACAAGTATCTTTTTTTGAGTCAATTGTCGTTTGGGGCAGGCTTCGGCTGGTTCGCCAGGGTTTAGCCATTGCAATGAGCGTTTCCGATTTACAGGATCGGACGTACAGGATCTACTTTCATCACATTCGATGATGATTCGATTTAGAATCCCTTCATTATTGTGCCGGTTGAGTAATGTAACGCAGCAGTCGACTAGCGTTTGTCGGTTTTCTGCACTCAATTCATAGGTGACGTACAGGATCTACTTTCATCACATTCGATGATGATTCGATTTAGAATCCCTTCATTATTGTGCCGGTTGAGTAATGTAACGCAGCAGTCGACTCGCGTTTGTCGGTTTTCTGCACTCAATTCATAGGTACCCACCTTTCAAGCTTTTTCACCTTCCCAATTTGCTTCAAGTGAATTAAAACAGTTTTATCACAAACACCGCAGCTTGCAGCTAACTCGGAACTCGTACTCGAAAATAATACGATATTTCAAGTTTTCTATTTTGTAAACAGAGTGACGCAAAGAAAAAACCAAAAGAGGAAAAAAGCAAATGAATTACGGTTTTCGAAACACAAATGAGTAAATAGCGGTATAAATTTGAAATTGGAATTCCTAACCAAAGAAGATATATTTGAGATCAAAGTGGCAATTTCATATGTAAGGACCTAATAATAGTAATCTCTTACTCTTAATTCAACAGTAGCCTTTGAAATTCAGGTAGATTATGGCCTATAGGACTATAGGTAAATACCACAGCAAAAAAATACATTAATGAAAACAATTTTGTTGTGTGCTCGACGTCTTGGTTATTGCAAGTCCTTCATAAGTTAGAGTGGTGATAACAATGATACAGCAAAATTTATGTTGATCACACTTCTTTATTGATACATATGAGAGAAATGCTTAACACAGATACGTCTACACTATACATAACATTTGACTAACTAAATTATTATATCTCGATAGGCTTCGCATTTGACATATATGTCAATAGGACATTGACATTTATATACTTTTTATAACTACTTTAATATGCAACAAATTTATTTCCAATAGTTCTTACATTTGCAAACGAATACACTGCATATATTCGTTTTAATTTCCAAGCAATAGAGAGAGAAAAGTTTCAGCATGTTCATTCCGCAAAATTTCACTAACTCAGTTTTACCTGTATAATTATTCCTTGCAGCTACACACGTCCAAGTTCCGTCTTCAGTAATGTTCTTTATATCTAACGTGGACATAAAGCTGCCTTGAACTAGTTCCGTATTTGTAATAACTCGTTTAGGATCGATCCAGTGAACTTCTAAAGCATTTTCTACGTGGCAAACTGCCTGTTTGTCTGTATGTTCGCTCCTCACAAGTGTATGAGGTCCAAGTATCTGAGCGGTTGGTTTCGCTTGAACCACAACTTCCAAAGATTGATTTGCTTGCCCACCTGGAACAATTTTTAAAGATTTTGTTAAATATTTTTTATGGTAATAATTGAAAGATTATGTTGAGTAATAAATACTTATAGGAATATTTATTGGAAATAAAGATTATGTGACTGCAACAGCTTTATTTCAATTTACCCTATATCTGTATTAAATATACAAACCTCTGTTTACTGCGACGCATGTGTACGTTCCGGCATCCGCATTGCTCACATTAGGTATAGATTTTTCAAATCTATAAACACCATTATTGTTAGGTGTAATCTGAAATTTGGTTACTGCAATAAAAGTTGGTTTGTTATTCTTGTAACTTATCATCACGAATATGAACTATGACGTAGAAGTAACTACATAACAATCGTCATTAAAGTACGTACGATTGTAGTGCTATGTATTTTTCCCTTTTAAAATATAGAATCAGGCTTAATATAGTAAAAGGTTAATTATTAATTAATCTAATAAAGAAATAAACCTACCTAAGTTTTTATGTTCACCCTGATATTCAAGCTGAGCGCTGAACAGCAAAGCTTCACTGATTATAGTACAGGACACGGTTAAGTTCTCACTGTCAGTTAATGTGAGTTTTGAGGTCGATATTTTCACTTCTGGTTCGTCCACTGCAAGTAAATAGAAGAAATAAATCTTCGTTTTATTTGCTTTGTATGGTGCAAACAGTGTTTTCATTCAAGCAATTTTAATTTTATATCACAATGTCAATATTGTTCTACGTAAATAAAACAAAGCTAAAGACAACTAAATATAACCATTTATTACCAATAAATTCAAAGACTGTGGTAACTTTACTAACTCCTGCAGCATTCTTCGCGACACAATCATAGGAGTCCTCGTCCGCTTCGCTCATGTCCTCAATTACCAAGTCTAAGGATGTGCTTTGTCTAAAGCAGAAAAAGGCTATAAACAATACTGTGTCGTATTAACGTTTAATATGATGCGTTTAATTTTGTTACACACACCCGAACATAATAACTCTCATATTCCTGTAAGTTAGTTAAAGAAAAGTAATTTATCATAATCTTAGAAGTCGTTTAAAATATATCTAGCCACTTAAAGTAAACCTTTTATAGTATCAGATATATAAAAAAGAAAATCTAAAGTTGGGGTCTGCACACCCCAACTTTAGATTAATAGACACCCGTCTATAGGCGATCGAGACAGAAAAAATCTGCTTGTTTAAACTTACAGGCTATGCGTGTTATGCAGGCGCGAGTCTCCCCGCGCCCACGTGACGGTGAGCGGCACTAGAGATTCCGCGCGGCATACAGCAGTTACACGCTCGTGGCGACGAACTGATATCTGTACACAAAGTAAAGGCTCTATTACGTACTATATTATGAAATTGTATCGAGTCTTAGGACCCATATACGTGCCATCAATACTAAAGTTTACGTCGTTACAGACCGATCGTAACGATGAATCGATAGTGCGTGTCAAAGTCGTTAACGTTTACATAGTCGAAGACGGCGTCGCAGATAGCAACATTAATAGATCGCACGTGAATGGGATCATTAAATCTATTTAAACGGCAAAGCCAATAGCCATATTTAATGTAACATTTACCTATGACGTAAAATTAAATGCATTAATCTAATTGATACTGTTTTAATACATAAATAAATAATAATTATTAGTATGCACAATTACTTACTTTCTTTGGTGCATCGAGATATGGAACGTCTGAAATAAATAAAACATTTTATATAATTTCAAATATTTATATTTGAAAGCTGTGCTCAATGAAAGTTAGATTCACATAACAACAGATGTACCTGGAGTTTTGGCTTGAATTGCAGTAGAACCGATTCTTTTAAATTCCTGACCGTATTCATCTCGTCCACGGACCTAGAAATCATCATATATATTAATATTTACAAAAATTATGAAAATGGAGGAGGATGATATTTGGCACTTTTAAAGTTTATGTGGAGGTGTTGTGTGCAGGTGTAGGGTTTTTTTAATTATTGAAAAAAATAGTGTTTCTAACACATAAAATTAATGAAAATAACAACATACACTACCTCAGATTCTTCTTCTTTTGGCATATGCCTCCCCTGTAATAGGAGTTGCCAATGTCAGAGTGTAGGTGCGGATGTTCAGTGAAAAGATGGTCTACAGTGCACTAAGGAAACTACTAAAGTAACTCACTTTACAGGTTGTCATTTTTTAATATGTCACAACATTTACATTCATTTATCTATCTATGAGGCAAAACAACCCAAATTGTGGCGCTAATGAAGGTCTTTAAATTCGTGACATCTGACAGCTTTTTGACACAACAAGGACCGTCGGGCTACCGAGCGCCGCCGGGTGACCGTTTTTGATACCACTTACGCCACCAGATGACGCTTTGTGCGCGTTGGGTCTGCCCCCTAACGGCAGAAAAAATATCAAACACCCTCATTGGCCAGCCACAATAGCAATTTACTACACTACATTGCGAATTTCTTACGCCGGTTCTTCTCCGGCCTTCTCAGTGGCCGAACCGGTGGTAGGCATCACGTAAGGACAATTCCGTAATTAATAATAACATATTAACCTATATGGAAATAAAACATTTTGAATTTTTTAATTATAAATTTACTCACAGCGATATAAAAGAAATCTTCAGGAGGTATAAAGGCATCGGCTTTGTAGCGTCCATTGCCAACTTCCTTGAGATCAACTTCGAATTTTGTTTCGCCGTTCAGACTAAGTATGTCTGCGCTCTGTACTTGTAACGGCCGGTCCGTGCCAGTCAGCGATATTAGCAAGTGATTGTAAGCACCTAAAATTACAAGCTGTTAACATTTGGAAGATTATCTTTTCTTTCCTTCATTACTTTTACATGTTTGCAAACTGCGTACGCGATGCAAAGTTACCTAAAGTAAGGCCAACGGGACGAGATAAAAAACGTAAATAAATGGACCGCTACTGAGTTGCATTATGAAAGTGAGTTAATATTATATCTGTTCTTATCACTCGTATGCAATAATGACGTCAGTTGGTCGACGACAGCTGTCGTAGCGTGTTTCGTGGTACAGGAAAGCGGCCAGTGCCGCAGTTGTCAACATTTGGTCCGCCAAACAATTGTGAACAAGTTCATTCCTGTTTGGATTGCGTTCGAAGTGATACATATTTTTTCGTCTCCGTATTTACTTGGTTTTTGTTGTTATTATTCCGTTTCGGTTAGTTTTATTTTTGATTTTTGCTGTTATTGTGAGTGCTTAGTTGTTGATTTTAATTATGGAATCACAGCCTGGGCTGACATAAAGGGACACGTAGCTCGCAATAATACATTTAAATTTGAAAATGTGAAAAAACTGCTACAAGAGGGGATCCAACGTGTATCTGCTGATAAATGGCGAAATTGTGTGGATCATGTAATAAAAGTCGAGGACAATTTTTATAGCAATATTGACAACATGATTGATAATACAATAGATAGTTTTATCATAAACACAGCTGACTCGGACTCTTCCGACGAATCATCTTTGTCTAGTACAGACGACAGCGATTAAAATTCGAACTTTATAATAATTTATTCAAATAAAAATGTTTTGAACCCCTGAAAATTTGTTTACATTCTTTATCTCGTCTGGTTGGCCTTACTTTATATTATTTACTTCTCCAGGAATGAGCAACAAAGCGAGGAGTCGTAGGCACATACAATGTAAATCCAAAGCCTATTATTTATTTAGAGAGATGTGTAGACCATTTTTGTACATTTTGCTTTTGCAAATAAATGATCATTGATATTTTTATGGTATGTTTACCCTGCAGCGGCCTATAGCTGGTCTCCGCCATATCTACCGGCGGGCTCACGCTGAAGCCGTGCGCGAACGTGACCTCGGACAGGCCCGCCACCTTCACCGAGTGCTCCGCCGCGCTGCCCACGCACACGCTCCACGCGCCCGGCTCCGGGTTCAGCACTTTCACGATCTGGAGTTATTTACTCCGTTTTAGCGAGTTGAAATAAAGAGAGGGACTGATGATGTTTACATATTATCTGTTGACGTATGTAGACTTCGTTTATCTCAATCCTACTTTTCAACTTGACTATGGCGAAACCAAAAGGAAGGTTAATGATTTTGGCGGTCTATGTATGTATGTTTATTCCATTATAGCGCCTAAACTTCGGATCCGATTTTATTAAATGAGGAGTCAATAGATTCGTAATATTCGTAATATTTGTTGATTATTTATTGCATATTTCCATAGTTCTATTACTATATAAAAAAGAAAAGGTACACAAGAAAGAGTACCAAGCCATAATAAAAGCGGTGAAAAATGTTACGGTAAAATTATTGCTAAAACCACATGCGAATACAATAAAAAAAAATTAAGGACTTTAGTGGTCTAAGCAATAAATAAAGATTAAATCTTTAAAATTAATTTAAATCCTTAAAAAAAAAAATTAAGTGTATGTGGGATCATTAGGATTCTATCCACTGATATTCTGTTGGTGGTCGCAGATTCTTGTAGCCAGATAAATACCACGAATTTTAGCGCCATTTTTTTTTTAAATAGGACCTATATATAGGAAATTGTAGACAAAAAACATAAACAAAAAATTAAAACTGACTTCCAAAGTAATAATGCACAAAAAAGTATGAAATAAAACTTATTTTCTAAATAATTCCCCTTTTAAATTCGGCTAACATTTTAACAATTTCTCTTCTCAATCTTATTAATTTTGAAGTCGGTACCAGCCCGAACAATATCCTATAATATTTTATAGAGCTCACGTTCAAATTTAGCTGGTACCGACTTCATTTATGGATTGGGAATTATTTAGAAATTAAGTTTTATTTCATTCCTTTTTTGTGGATTTTTACTTAGGTAGTCGGTTTTAATTTTTGGTTTAAAAATAATAACTTTTCTCCTTTTAGTTATATTATTATGAAAACATTGATATTAGTGCACGAAACTCTGACGAGTAGTGAGTACCTATGTCATTATAATAATATTATGTTAGTGTTTCTTGTGATGATGGTGGTGATGATGATGATGATTACTGTAAGTGGTATGACGGCATATGCTTGCAGTTCTTTAAACAACGCCGGAATATCCAAACATGTATCTATAAGGACTTAGGAGTTCTGTTCAGTACTTTTGGATCCAGGGTATACCTTGGAGCAAAATCTTACTTTTTGGTAGCATAATATACTTTGACTACTTCAGAAAAAGTCGAAATTACCATATGTGTCCATATAAATTTCGAGGAGTTCCCTCGATTCCTCATGGATCACATCAGGTCACTACTTTGGTGAAAACGAAACCAACTCGATATTATACCCTTTACATAAAAAAAGGAATTTTGAAAATCGGCCCACAGACGGCGGAATTATCGTTGAACATACAAAAAAAATAATGCATAACCGCCTCCTTTTTTTGGAAGTCGGTTAAAAAGGGGATAAAGTGTCTCTCCCTGAAGAACATAGTTATAATGGCAACGTGGTTTGCTACCTACCACGAGAGGAGAAGGGCTATCTACAGAGATTATGTGGTCTCTGCCTACCCTAATTGGAAGATCAGCGTGAATATGTGTCAACTGAAATAATATACAGGTTTTCTCATAGGATGCGTTGCCACTACTTAACCCAGAACTCGTTTCGTCTTTCGTTGCATTTCATAGAGTCTCCAGCGTCTAGATGGTGATACAAAATGGTGCAATGTTTTTTTATCAACGTATTTATACCATTATCTCGGAGAGATCCAACGTGGTGACAAGCTGCGGTGGGCCCGTTATTTCTTCACCACTCGGATTCATCACGTGGATTTGCGGCTTCGCTCCCGACACGGACACCGTCACTTCACTCACGGATTTGTCAACTGGAATCTGGATAGGTGAAATATTAGATAAATTGTTATTACATTCACAAAAATAAATAGCCGTCGCGGGCGTCTCGCAAATGTCAAACATTAAAATTATTTACTGACCATTTGAAGCCCTTGTTAACGAAATATTAAACTTGTTTGAATTGTGTTAGTTTACCTGTTTAGTGTAATTATATCCCGGAGGGTTGACACCCGACGCTAAATTCACGCTCCTGCCTTTGATCGAGCTGCGTACAAAATCCAGTACCTATAAAAAATATTTAAATGATAAGAGAGTAAATCCAAAATATTCGATAAAGAGACAACCAGAAGTGTAACCACTAGTGACTATATAGAGAATTGAACATACGAGCAAAAACATACCTTATGAACGCTGGTCTTATTCAAATTGAAAACTTGTCCAAAGCTAGCTGCAGCGATCTGCTGGTAAGCCTTATAGTGCGGCTTATTTAGGTCATTACAGTGACCCGTCAATACGAATACTACCTGAAGATTAGAACATACAAACACTTTATTTCATTATATTAGTTCTGAATTTTCCAAATTTAATAAGTTGTTGTCCTTAAACTAGACAGTACGGTGACCGAGTTTTGCTCGGAGTTCCGTGGGCCTAGCAGTAATATTTGACAGCGGCGTAAACGTATGTTTACGCCGCTGTCAAATATCAAAAGTTCCTGCTAGGCCCTAGCTAGCTGAATAAGAGCTGTAGAGACGCTGTAACAGCTATAACAAAAGGTTTTTTATTATCCATTTATGATCAACATCCATTTTGCATTTATAATTTGTCCTTATGCTGTTTGCGTATAAAATCAGTACATTTTCTATTTAAATGAATTCAAACTTTCGATAAAAAAAACAAAGCTAATTTTTCATTTAATACTTGGGCCTTTTCATCCGTTATGGGATAATTTATACAGTACTCTCCGAGCGAAGTAACCACTTTTGAAATACTTTTCTAACTAATCAGTTAACCGCACTAATGTGGATTATACATACATTTTTCGGCGTGTCAGTTCTTCGTTTAGTTCAATACAATTCCAAGTATATATCACAATATCCGGACTATATATATTATATGCTAATATTATATATGGCGGACGAATTAACTGGATATTTAATACCTACACGGCGCTGAATAAATAAGTATTTAAAGTCCCATATAACTTTATAAAAATATTTTTTTATAAAAAGGTTAATAGCCCACTGGCGTGGGCTATTAACCTTTTTATAAAAAAATACAAACACATATAACATGTTTTCAACTGTCATGGGAATAATGAGTAACATGTGAGTAATTTATAGCAGTATGCTGTAATTTAGGCTTATAAGAGTACACCCATAGTGGTCATGTGGGCTATTTAAGCTATTATACGATTGCGTGTAATAAGCTGATTAACTGTTAAAGTTCTACTTCATGCAGCAAGACGCATTAATTGAAGTCAGAGGAGAACTGATTGCATTATAGTAGCTCATATGTTCTTACTTAAAATGCAAGTGGTCTGGGGGTACACTTGTGGCCTTAAATTCAGAATACAGCTGAGTTTAAGTCCACGAAAATACTTTATTCTTACAGTTCTATTTATGGCTAATAGCTCTACGCTGCGCTTGCAGCTTTAGTGTGGTATCTGTGACGCATAATAGCGTTAATATACAGGCGAAAGAGTAATTATCAGCTATTGCAGTTATAGTGTACTGTTATACCTCTTTATTAACGCTAGTTGAGTAAAAAGTTACCGATGTTACCCTTTGTGTCACTATACAGCAGTTTTGTGCTACTTGGGTAGGTACCTATTGTCGTATCTGGTTTTTTTTGCAGTTTCGGAGAACTTATTTCTTGATCTAGTTTTTAAAAATATAAGTGCCTTTGTAAAAAATTAAAAATAATCAAAAAAATATTCGTCTGACCGTGATTCGAACCCCAGACACCAATTTGTCTACAACGCAAAAAGTCCGACGTTTACTAAACCACACCACCTGGATGACAGATATTGTGTCTTGATATTTGTGATCATATTATTGTGCACCGAAAGAAGAACATAAAAACTCAAACATGTGCAATTTCCCAGGTAATAAGACCTTGCTAGATGAATTTTTAGTCCCCGAAACCCCCAGAATAATAAATTACACGGAAATTGTCGATGCCGTTTTCAAATTTTTATTATATACATCCAAGAATTGCTCGTTCAAAGTATATAGAGATGTATCTTTACATGTAGGTTAATGATCAATTGGTAGATGATACACACCTGACTTTGTTTCCTCTGAATAATTTCCAGAACTTTCCCAACATCGCGATGATCGGACGCGGTGGCGTCGGTAAACACGTATATGAATGAGCGTGGACGACTGACGTTCAGAGCCAACTGAATACCTCCTAAGGATTTTTCTGGGCAGTCACCGCCGCCGTACACTCTCACTATGTTTAACGCCGATTTGAAGACCAGTTTGCTTTTCGTCACAGTTGCTGGACCAACCGCTGATGAATGAAATGAGTCACAGATTATATTAGATCTTGGATTTTGACGGGAAGTGGAGAACGTTTGGATGGGTCATGCTTGGGCACTAAGGGTAAAAGGGCTGCGACCGGTGCGATACCAAGGCCTCACAGGAAATCAGCGTGAAATAGCGCTTGTGTTATGAGAATGAGAACATTGGAGGTAAAGACTAAAGAGATATTGGACGGTAAAATACTTATTAATCTTGTTTATCAATCAGTTATTTTACGATGACATAAAATTTAGGTACGATAATTGGAACAAATATCAAAAGACGTAAGATTTTTACCTGGATCATGAAACGGGACAAACACAAAATCAGCAATCACATTGCTCTCCTCTAAGGCAGTTTGTAATATCATTTCGGCGCCTTCGCGGAGCTGCCTCAGATCATTATACATGGAGCCGGTTGTATCGAACACAAAAACCAAACTACTTTTACCATCTTCATTATCATTCTTTGATCTACTCAACTTAATCGCCTCTGAAACATTATATTGCACCGATATAGATGTAAGTGATAAAAGCAAAATATTTAAAAATATTCTTCTAGCGCCCATTTTTAAATATAGGACACATTAGAAATGACAACTGTTCAATGTGTATTATTTTGAAATTATCACTTCCCATAGATATGCAATAGTTCTAGATACAACTATGTATCTACTAAATACAAACGGAACTAGCTTGATTTGATAGAACCGCCTGCCCAGTCGAAATTTAATAAGCAGTGTTTTGCAATTTTGGAAGATGGTGATTGTTTGATTCGACTGTACGGAATTAACTCTTCAAGGTCCAATGCCATGTAAATTATATGTTAGGGAATAATTTAATCTAGGTATACTTAAAAATAAAAATATTACCTTAATTTAGTGAAAACTATGTTCTCATTCTCATTTTATCTTACTATATTTTCTTTAAACTTTTGTGCATCTACAGTAACAGTTCTATGCGATTCGGTGACTTATCTATAACCTTTGACTCTGTAATCTATGTGGGTTTCATTTTGTTCTTGAATGCATTATCTAAGTTGTTTAAAGAGCCGATATGTACTATTTCCTGAAGAAAACATTAACAACATGGAAGTCATTGATGTCATACACTTACGGCCCGTTTCAATAACCTATCTATCTATAACTATTTTTTAAAAACGTCGCCATTCAATCATTTGACGTTTTTTTTGCGATACAAGTTTGACGTTTCTAACAAATAGTTACTGGTAGATATATAATGATATAGATAGATAAATAATGACCCGTCTCAATAACCTTATTGAGACGGGTCATTAGTTAATAATTATGAAGGTAGACATTACATTCATTTGTAAAATATACTCAACAGGATAAGACCACTGAGTACACATAGAACCCAACCTCTAGGCTTAACCAAAGTAAAAATCTCAAAACGGATATTTTTATAAAGGTACAGAGTAAGCAATCCATAAAACAGTACAAAGAAATTAAAATAACACTATTAAGAAGCTTATAACAATAAATGAGACACCATGTAAAAATAAAATCTTTATTAAAATTTCACACTCCACAATCTATAGAAGACATTTGACTTACACTACAGAAACAACATTAAACTAATATAAAATGCCCGAATAGCTCAAAAAATTGTATTTTAATCAAGTTTAATTTTATTTTTACAGAAAAGGATATATTGAAAGGTAAAGGTTAAATGGTATATAACCACAGCATATTATGATCTATCATATGCTGTGGTATAAGTCTACTTAAATTAGACAAATCTCCCATTACAAATCGAATGTCGTTTTTTATTACAATATTAGAATGAGTATCTAGCGGACGGAAAATACTTACTAGTTACAAGACAAGTACATTCCACAAACAGAATTGACATTATATTATATAGTATTGTTAACATTATTGCGAAAAGATTCAACACTGATCCTACCACATACGTCTTTTATTTTGAGCAAGGCAAATCTTATCGATCTATTTAAATAATAGAATTAAAACAATATATCATAATTGAAAATTAAATTGTAAAAATTTGTAAAATAAATGTATTATTTAATAGCAATATAATAGTATAAAGCATAAACAATCTTGAAAGCAAAATATAGCTATTAGGGTTTGTGTTATAACACCATATCTCGTCTCCAAATGTTCTTGCGATGGTAATTACTAACACAAAAATAATTTTTACATGCAATTTGTCAAGTGTTTGTAACTTAATAACGCACTTTTTTCGCAAAAACTATATCAAACTTGATTAGCCTAATATATATAGAACTCATATCATATTAATATATATATTGTAAAAATTCGGTGGTAGTGGCTTACGTGTGAAAATAGCGAATAATTATACATTTGTAAAATACAACTATTTCCTTTGGCAAGTCATAAATCTATTTACTCTTGTACCTTTACGGCTCGTTTCAATAACCTATCTATCTATAACTATTTGTTAAAAACGTCGTCACTGAATAATTTGCCGGTTTATGGCGATACAAGTTTGACGTTTCTGCCAAATAGTTATTGGTAGATACGTTATTGAAACGGGCCATTAGTCATGGATAGTCAAATAAAGATTTTAGGCAGGCATGCCTTAAGCCATGGTTTAATTTAAAATTATCACGGACGACATACATTATTATGTTAAGCCCAGTGAATATATGTAAAGCCCAAAAATTACTGCAGTATAATTTTCAGAAGTGACAAGTCTATGGTATTATTGCTTTTGTTCATAATAATCATACTCATATTTATCTTAATATTATGTTTTTGGAACCTATTCAAAACCTATCCAATAGTGAACACTGAACTAATTAACTTAATATTTTTTTGACAAAAATGTTTGCACTCACTGGAGACAATCCACTTAAGTATCTTTATTAAACCCAGATCTAATATAAATCATCAGATATAAATCAAGACTTAACATTTCATTTCAATACTAAAACTATATTTTTCGAGAAAACAATGAGATTGTGACAATCAAGACGCCTACATTATAGTAATTTTGTATTTTAATTTAAAAAATGTTTAGCTTCCAAGTGACGGGATTTTATCACTACAAAAATATGTTCTAATCATAATAAAATATAATGGTCTATAATTTTTTTAAGGTTAATTATTTTACATAAATTATTATTATTTTATTTCACACTACGAAAAATACTGTCAATTGCCACAACCCATTAAATCTTATTCAATATTAAAAATTAATAAATAAACAAATATATCTAAATTTGTATCTAAACAATTAATTTACCTTAATTTTAAATACTCCCAAAAATCGGATCACACATATTTCATATATAGGATAAAGAAACTTTAACTTGATCAGATGACCAATTTCTTGTCTTCATCAAGTCTAAGGATGATGAGAGAGAAAAACGTTGCAGAGGGTGTAGTCTCCTGTGGTTGCAAGGTCTTAGAATACTATAATATTTTATAAGTATACTTTGTAGAATATCATATTTTTGGTATGAAATTTCCATGATTGTATTCTAAGAGAAAAATGTGTGATTTATGTAATTTACTTGTTGGTGTAAATTTTATTACACCAATTACATAACTTATGGCAGCAGGTGTTTCCTTAAATTCCTTAATGAATTCAACTTATTCAGGGAACACGGTATTGATATTAAGTTAAGATGGCATAATATTATTGCATTGAAAGAATTTACTATCTATTAAATTTTGAATTTACGAATATTTATCAGTCATAAAACAACAGGCAACCTGAATTATTTTATTTTGTCTTCATTAATCTAAAAAAAATAATTTTAAAATTGGCTAGCTTACCCAATTCACTTGAAACTTCAATACCGAATTTCCGTTTAACATGTCAATAAAATGTGTAAAATCTGATCGATTACTTATTTAAGATACGAACACTGTGTCGGTAAACCCATTAAGAGTCAGTTAAGATCTCTGGTTGCAGTCGGTTATACAACCTCGTCAGTTTGTACTTTTGGTTTGGCTTCCTTCCTTTGGTAAACGAGAACCTTTTCACCTACCTCGCCTTCTGGAAACTGATAAAACAGTATATTATTAATATAAATTTATGAAAATATTATAAAATATTATTTTATACATTTAACAATTTGGTAAATTATCACACATATTGTCATATCTCCTAGGACCTTGCACAAGGACTACAAAAGCTGAGCAGTATGACAATTTTTTGAAGAATTATTAATCAATTAAATAGTTCAAGCTCACTTAGTTTGCAAGGCAAACTATTATTATTATTGAAGTGACAACTTCTTATGGGAGGGTAAACAGCTTCGTTACGTAACGCGTTACGGCGCCAGTCTGTCTGGGAAGGGAAGCCCCTTTCTCTCACGCATACGGCAGCGGTAGGCCTCCTCTCTCATTCTAACCCACAACGCCAGCCGTATTTCGGACAGACGCTTTTTAAGTTATCACTTCTGTCGGGGGTCCCGAGACGCAAACGTTTTTTTTTATTTGGTTGGCCAGGGTCATGTGAAAGATTCGTTTCGTTATAACAGATGTTAGATTTAGCTATGCATGATTTAACACATATTATGTACCTGTGTGTGTGGCAGCTCATGCAGCAAGCGGTAATCGCGTAGCGCGTCAAATCGTCCACGTAGCACATCAAACAGCACCACGAGGGCCGGCGGCTGACGGATCGTGAGCTCGCGGGCCCACCACCGGTTAGGGTTGTTGAAGAACGCCTCAGCTTCATATGTCTCGCCCGGTGGAGGCGGGTCACATGATAGGTAGCGAGTTGATACGTTCGCGTGGAGATGGCTGAAATGTAAGGCAAGTTTTAACAAGTTGAGACAACACAAATACGTATTTATCTCATCATAATATGTATTATTGTATTATTATTTTGTCATTTTGTTACTCTGTTGTCTAATTTAAATTATTCTTACCTTTTACATCTATTCCGAATAGATTAATAATTTAATTTTTATTACGTGTAAAATTGTTTATTCATTAATAATTAATTAACTGTCTGCCATAACTGTAAACTGTTATAGCCGAAATTACACTCAACCATAATATGCTTTATTTGAATAAATGAAGAATGAAGAGAGAAAATCCCTATTTTATTGTGTAAATCTATATGTCACCATAAAATAGTAAAGACCGTTCGATTGTAATATTACTAGAAAGATTGTAAAATGTTGAAAGATTAAACCCGAACTCTGCTTACAATTAAACGCATTATTTTTCGTTGGATTATAATATATCGGAAAGAATCCGTCTAATTCTGGATTGGCATGCGACGGAACGCAACTCGCGTGCTGATTGGTGGAACGGCATATGCCCCTCGCCGCCATATTTGTTTGTTGTAAAATTTTTTGGTGATTGTAAATTAAATTCGTGTCGAAAATAACTCATAGCTTAAGAATTTTTATATAAAATTGTTATGGAAGTAAAATGAATCTGTGATTAACCAAAAGTGTAGTTTGAATGATAAATTAGTTAGTCAAGAGCAAGACCGACCAATCAGGAACAGCCTTAGGACAGTTGAGAATTTGACGGGCGACAGATTGTAATTTAGCAGTTTCAGTTCGTCAGATTGTAATATAACGAAAATTAATGCGAAAATTGTAAGCAGAATGTTTAGGTCTACAATCTTTAGATATTTTATAGTCTCCCTAGTCTATTACAATATAATGTTTTTTTTCCAATTTTACGGTGACATATACACAATACACATGCTATTTTGTTATTTAAATTCTAAGGGACAGTTCACACTGCGACAATACGCGGTGCTGCATTTTTAATATAGCTATTGAAAAGGAGACCGGCAAGACACCATACATTTACTGCCTGGTAATTAAAATACGAGGCTACAAAAAGTATTTATTGATTTGTACTTTATGAACATAGGAACAAAAAAAACAATAATATTATACATCAAACTCGAGGGATAAAAGATAATAGACTAGTTTCGTCTATCAAAATTAAATGATATATACATTTGTTATTCATATAGTTTCAATCATAAGAAATACTACAACACTATTTTGTTATATAAATATGCGACTTATTTATAATTTCGAAAATAAAACTTGTTTTAGTATCTTCACGTGACCGAAAACACCAGCCGCCATATTTCTGTTGTAAGTGACGTCATAAGAACATAATCAAATCGAATAAACAACAGCGAAAGTTAAATCTAAATTTCATGCACTACACACGCACATATGGCATTTATTTGTTTCTGTTCTTATGAATATGGTGGCTGCCATTTTGACGCAAACATTCATCGTTTAAATTTTAATCATTTTTTCTTTGCATAAAGAGATATTATTTCCAGGAAATAAAAATACTAGTTGACTATCGAATAGATACGAACATTTTAAAAGTCTAGATATCTAAGAAACTTACTTTATTAGTTATTATGTTTTTGATGTTTTTTGTTTATTATTAGTTACTTGTCTGTCATATTAGGATAAGGTCCTGTAAAGATAGATTTAAGTTTAGAAATTACTATAAATACTTTGTTTGGAAACGCAATATTCTAACAGATAAATGATTAATGTCGCTTTCACGTTACGAAAATCAAAAACATAATAATAATTTTTCTTAGTAAGTTATAAATAGTATAGAGGGATCTATTTCAAACCCCAAGTAACATTTTTTTCATAAAAATAGTACGAAACTGCTGAGCAAAAGAAAAAGAAAATAACTTTATACTCCAATTAAAATAAATCTGTCTACTGGGCCACTAGATGAGCTTTTACGATTGACAATTTACAGCATGATAACCATAGACTATATAGATGACAACGATTACCACAGATAAGTACGTATATCGCACATCAACTGTCTGAAATTCGGAGATTCATAACTTTTTAATCCCAAGTCCTAAAAATATAATATATTTTTTTAATAATTACTTTTTAAGTACTATATAACCACATAATGTTCGAAACTTGTCCGCTCTTGATGGAAAATCAGGCAGGATTCGCCAGTGTCCTTTATCATAATTTAGTATTTACTACACAACGTGATACATGTTTCATATGACATCAGTCATACACAGCAAATGCGCTGTGCAGCGCGGTGTACTTGACATTCGAACTCTTACAATGACACCTGTATCTTCTTATGTAATGAATGTTCTATATTCAATAGCTGTCTTAAAAATGCAGCGCCATGTCCCGTATCGTTTCGGTGTGAATTGACCCTTAATGAACGTTTCAGGTGGCATTAAAACTTTGAATACATGCAAATAACTTGCGGGAAGAACAGAAGTCAAGAAGCTTACCTGTATAATGGTGTTGAATGGCAAGGCATAGCAAATAAAATCGAAGTTCTGTTGTTTGAAATATTCTCACGCAACAGAGGCATCACCTCCAGAGTTCCTTTTTGATGGATCATTCCAAAATATGCTGCTGGAACAGCATTGCCAACAAGTAATGCCAATGCTAGAGTATACAGTTGCCATCTGTAACAATTGAATTAATGCTATTAGTCATACTATTTTTTTTTATTATTAGTAGTACTATTTATATTCACATATATTTTGATACAATGATCATATATACAGAGTGTCCCAAAATTAACACGTCACACTGACACTGGAGGTAGATGAACCCAAGACGCATTGAACAAGCCTAACATGCCCATAAAAAAGTTTCGTGGGTTTTGAGTTATGACCGGTTTTAGTCATTTTTTAAAAATCACCATTTTTTTGTAATGTTCGTATGAGAGACTTTTTAAAATGCACTTTATTTTACTTTTTTTATATGTACTTCCTCAAGACTAGTTACTTATTATGAAACAAACAATACTTAGTCGATAAGTAATGTGAAATAACGACAGTTGATAGTCAATCTCAATTTTATTCTCACATAAAAATAATAGTTTTGACTTTGAGCAGCCACCGTGAAAAAAAATTTACTTCAAACATAATGAACAAATACCTTTAAAAACTTCCCTATGCCATGCCGATTCCAAAATGGTGTAACACTTGTATTGTATATTATTGATAAATTATCAAATTTTAGTTGTTTCTCATCAATGCCCTACGTAAGTGGAATTAATAAAAATAAACCAGTAAGTCCTGCAGTTGCCACGATCAAGTAGGTAGAGAATTGATCTAGTAGGGTGTCTTTTTTTTACCTGGCTTAGTAATTGGGACTGAAAGAAATAAAAAATAATACGCTGTTAACACCGAAATGCTATCTGTTGTGGACGCGGATAGTATTTGAATAGTGACAGAGCAGACAACAGTTTAGTGTGAATAACACAATATCTCTGCACCTCGCTCGCTGGAATGAAGTTCTTCTTTCTTCTTCTTTCATCTCCCCGCGTTCTCCCTGACGCTAGAGCGCCAAATGACGTCATCGAGTCAGATGCAGAGATTTGTGGGCGGGGGGTGTAGGTGTTGAAAGAAAATAAAAAGTTTCGTATGAATTTTGCATTTATTTTGTTTACAACAAGTGTTCAAATTGTCTTCCTCCCATTCTTATGCACAAGTGACACCTTCGTATAAAATTTCGGTTGAGTCTTCTTATTAAACTTATGGTCGATATTTCACAGGCTGCTTCAAATACCCTTTGCCTTAATTCAGCCTCAGATGTAATCGGTTTTGCGTAGACTTTATCTTTTAAACATCCCCAGTAGAAAAAATCGAAAGGATTTGAATCCGGGGAACGTGGCGGCCACAAGATCGGTCCCAGTCGCCCTATCCACCGGTTAGGGTATGCAATATCGAGGTGCTCTCGTACGGCGCGGGCGTAGTGTGCTGGGCAGACATCGTTTTGGAGCCACATCTTTTCCCTCAAATCCTCAGAGAAGCCCTCTAGTAATACTGGAAAATCATTCTCCAAAAAATTTAAGTCATTTTCTCCATTCAGGACAGCTGGTAACTCGAATGGTCCTACTATCTGGCCATTTAATATTCCTGTCCACAAGTTAATTTTAAATTGATATTGAGAGCGAACTTCTCTTTTTTCATGAGGGTTGGTTAGACGCCAGCTATGAAGATTATGGAGATTAAGGTATCCATCTCGTTTATATGCAGATTCGTCGCTCCACAAGACATCAATAAAAAAGTTTGGATTTTCTCTCCATTTAGCAATCATTTGGCGACAAAATACAACGCGCCGTTGGTAGTCACTTGTTAGAAGCGTTTGGACACGTGTTATGTGGTAGGGATGGTATCTGTGCCGCTTTAAAATTCGATGTGCCGACGATTTTGGGATCCCAGTGCGCCGTTCAATGATCCGCACTAAAGTACCTGGCTCCTGGCGGACTTCATCCAAAACAACATCATCATCTACAGTGCGGGGTCTTCCAGCGCCTGGGCCTCTCGTTCCTGGTACTCGACCCTCGCGATATGCATTAACAACGCGCAAAATTTTCGTAGTTTGTCGGCGTACGATTAGGATACCGTTCCGCATACAATCGTGCAGCCAACCTCGCATTGTAAGTTACGTTCTTGCGAGTCGAAACTCGCCTGATTTCACCATAAATTAGATGCATGTCTGCGTACTCGCTATGAGACGTTGGGATTCGCCATCGTACCAGTTTTACAAAATTCCCAAGAAAATCAGAGTCCGGTTGAGCGCTGAGTCGTCGTTTCCACTTTACAATAGTCCAAATTCACAAGCAAAACAGAGTCAAGTAGAAAAGCCAAAAACACGTTGAAAATCACAAAACAAAATGCAGAGGTGCAGAGAACACGTCGGTAGCACGAAACGCAAGGTAATGAACTGGCTTGACTGGCTGGGGCTGGTCACTTGGTCAAGTATCTGCTATCGCCGTCTCTTTCTTTTTAAAACTTGTTTTACAGCGTTTCTTTTGTTATTCAGAACCCGTGTTAGGCCGCCCAGGCAAATGGCACGTAAAATGTGTATGACGTCATCTTCGCCTCAATAGCTTTATTCCCACTCTCACGTATTGTGTAAAGAATCAAAGGGCAAGTGTTACACCATTTTGGAATCGGCATGGCATAGGGAAGTTTTTAAAGGTATTTGTTCATTATGTTTGAAGTAATTTTTTTTCACAGTGGCTGCTCAAATTCGAAACTATTATTTTTATGTAATAAAATTGAGATTGACTATCAACTGTCGTTATTTCACATAACTTATCGACTAAGTATTGTTTGTTTCATAATAAGTAACTAGTCTTGAGGGAGTACACATAAAAAAAAGTAAAATAAAGTACATTTTAAAAACTCTGATACGAACATTACAAAAAAATGGTGATTTTTAAAAAATGACTAAAACTGGTCATAACACAAAACCCACGAAACTTTTCAATGGGCATGTTAAGCTTGTTCAATACGTCTTGGGTTCATCTACCTCCGGTGTCAGTGTGACGTGCTAATTTTGGGACACCTGTATACTATTCTGTTTGCTTTTAAGAAATTTAGTAGTTTACAAGAATTCTGTTTGCTTTTAAGAAATTTAGTAGTTTACAAGAAAACAAGTATCATTTAATTCTAATTTTAATGATGCTAACTTACTTTCTTGCCTTTCTGCTCCATGGGACAATAACATCTTGAGCAATGTAAAGCAAAATTGGCAGCAGCGGCAAAACAAACCGAAACTCTTTATGTGGTATATAGCTGAAATAGACATAGACACTTATTTTTCTTTATTATTAATATTTTTATTATTTATTTATTATTCTTTATGAAACAGACATCTTTATCTTCTTCTTATTTCATAAAACTCTTGTGTCACAGTATTTGTGAACTGCAAAACGGCTTGATCAATTTTTATGAAATTTCGCAAGTGAATTTGGTAGGTTGGAGAATAGGTTGTAAGCTATTTTTCATACCCCTTGCCCTAACCTAACCCCAAAACTTTTTTTTTCTCATTTTTTAAAAGTATTTCATCATTTGGCATTTAAATAACTCGATAAATCTTTCAGACATTAATAATAATAACTACCCACACCGATTTCGGTGACGGTGGCCGGTTTCATGGAAACCAGGCCAGTTAAGCAGGAGTAATTTTATAGTGCCCAAGTGTGTGCGCAGTACACAAGAGCACTCTCTCTTCCTTTACTCATAATCCAGTGGAACGGATGACCAACACGACTGGCGAGAGATCAGGCGCAGGTCCGAGATTTTACATGCCCATCCCACGCATGGACCATCTTTCTTGTCAGACAATCAGGGTATTCAGCCTGCATTGTCCTAACCAAACTTGGAAACAACATTTTTTGTTGGTCCAATGCAGGAATCGAACCCACGACCTCCGAGTCGAGAGCCAAGCTCTAACCACTAGACCACGGAGGTACCTGTAGGTTGGAGGGGTAGGTTAGGTTAGTTGTTGATGTAGAAACTGTTGCTGTATGTAGGTAGTTATTGACAAACTCTGTGGGACAGGGTTTTTTTTTCATTCTTGACCCCTATCATTAACGTGGCTTGTTGTTTACATTTATCTTTTCGTATGCCATGTATACAGTTCAAACTTACAACTATATAATAAAATGTGTGGTTAGCGCGTTGGCGCTCAAGCCGGAGGTCAGGGGTTCAAATCCCACCGAGGGAACAAAAAGTTTTCCGTGTTCCTGGGTCATGGATGTGGTTGACGGTCTGTTGGGTACAGCTAGTTATAATAAATAAAAATCAAGTTTATGTCTATAATAACTGTCTAAAACTTGAATCTTAATTCATTATTTTTAAATGTACTGAAAGTGCAGTCATCTTAGTATGAAAAAATTGTCTACTGAATAATCTAACGAAATTAGCTAGTTTTCTACAAACCAATACTTAATTTGTTGGCAACAACCTTTATGATAATACGCAAAAAACGTTAAAATCGTACGTTATATAACCTATGTTACCTGGGACATTATTACGTATCTATTGACACCTCATTAATTAAAATCAGATAAGTAGTTTAGGCGGTAGACGGTACAGTGAAATAAGCATACATACATAGACTGCCAAAATCATTATCCTTCCTTTTGGCTTTGCCATCTTTCGCCTCCTATCGTTTTTGCATTTTTATCTAACTAGATAAAAATGCAAAAACGATAGGAGGCGAAAGAAAATGAGATATGTATTCTCAAAAACTGATCTTTGAGCCCTTTGAAGGGTAAGTTCTAAGGTATCTTATGTTGGCATTTGTGACTTTTTAGACAATGTTATAGACAATGAAATAAAGGTTTGTACAAAAATTTGCTTGTTCCGTTAGATTCTTAGGTGAAATGCTTTTTGGACTACTAGGACTCTCACCTATGAACAGCAACATGTAAGGCAGCAGCGGAAAGTAGCAGGGCACCTATTTTGTTCTCTTTTGGTCTCCTTAAAATTTTAGCAACACCCCAAACTACAGGCAATGTATTTATTCCCAATACAGCAGGCAGACCTTGAGTGATATACCAATGCCTGAAAAGGATGGATTTAGAATGCATTTTCAGTTCAATAATTTTGGTATGTTAGTTAAAATAATCTTCAAATAATTGTTTTTATTACAACTTGATAAAAGTAAAAAGAATTAAGATTATATGTGCAGTTTTGTATTTAGATACATTTCAAAGTCACAATGAGTTGGAATATTTTTTTACAACATTAGTATAAAACAAACCATAATAAGTTTACTTACATCAAATACAAAAACGTTTACTATAGTGAGTATGAACATAAAAGTGAAAACTTCAGAGATATTAGAAAATATTCATACACTTCATAGATACTTAGAAGCATGTGATGTCACCTACTTGTATGTCTTTTGTATGGGGTGTTTTTACAAGACTCACAAAAGTGCTTCAAACAATCTGCAGTATCTTTGAAAATATTGGTTTTTAGTACTATTCCTTTTGTAAACTGACTTATTTTTCAGAGCACTCTTCATTTATATAATAAAATAATTGTAGGAAAATAAGTAAAATATTGTTAAGTAGAATGTTAACTTTAAATTACTATTATATTATTATAACTACTATTACTCATATTTAAACATGATGTATAAACTTACCACGGATGCTTGCCATAGAATGATGCAATGTCTTTCAACACATTCAATTTGAAGAATTCCCAAGGAGTAATGATAAGTTTTCCATAGATATAGGAATCCAATGCCACAAGTGCACCTCCTGTTAGGACTCTGAAATGTTTTTATGCCAAATTAGGAAAGCACTGAGCAGTAACATAAAAGTCAATTATACCTATAATAAAATAAATCTTACCCTATTGGCAAATAAGTCTGCAGTAATAGATTTGGACGACCCTGGTTAGTAGTGACCAAGTTATAAAGTCCCAGGACTATCCATAGTGGAGCTGATGTTGGTCTCACAAAAACAGATATACAAGCTAGCCAAATCCATCTGTTGTCCTCTACAAGGCAAAAATAAGATTAATTACCGAAGATGGTGAAATGGTGTGCATCAGTCCTCACTTAGCACAATTAGATGATTCTATAACTATTCAGTGGTGTAATAAAATTAGCTGAAGATGATAGACAAATGACCAGTTTTGTCATCATTCTTTTCTTGCATTGCAAAACATTATAAAGCAATTTTTAAGTAAATTTATAAATTACCTTTCTGATAATATGCCAGTTTTCCTTCTTTGAATGGGAACAAGGATAGGGCAATTGCTACTATAGCAGTTTCCAGGGTTTGTAAGAGAGTCCTGCTACATGCGTAGAACCAAAACCATGAAGTCAGAATTAAGAATAAAGCCCATTTTCGATTACCAGACCATTTATAAAAGCTGTAGTCCGCTGCCGAGCTAATAATAGCCTGTAAAATTCTTGGTAACAATATCTGAAAATATAAAACGCAAGATTATATTTTATATACAGTTAACTTTAATCATAACAATGAATTTTACATTATGTTATAGTTACTAGTTTCACATAAATTTAATGAATAATATGTTTGTTGACTGTATTTTTACAATGATAAAAGCTAATTTTCTAAATATTTTTATGGGAATAAAAATGTTTTTTACAATTATTATAGAGATACATACCAATGCTTCAGGGTAATCCAAATTAGTTATTTTCAGTAAATAATACAAAGCCGTCACAATGCTGGGGTACAGATAGCTTCTTATGCCTTTTTGCCACTCCCATGTTAGGGCTCCATAGCCAAAAGCTTGTTTATGAGCAACTTCTAATGTTTGCCAATATTCGTCTGGCACATACCATGTCTGAACAACAAACACAGAGAGAATCCTGACAATAAGTATAGCAGATAGAACCTGGACAGGTCTCAGACTTCTGACCAAAGCCATTCTCCCGCCTAAAAAGGTAACACAGTTATTCTATAAATAGATGATAAGATTCGACCATATTTTGCAATGGAAAATTTTAAATATATAAAATTTAAAGGTTTTCCAACTGAACGTGGCAATGGAAAGAGATAGGTTAGGCAAGCAGAAAGAATATTAGTTTAATATTTTTTTGGTAACTTATTTTCAAGATATGTCAATTAGCGCGTCCATATAAAATCACTGATTCTGAATGAATGTAATTCTAAATATGATCTTGTATGATTCGTTATTCACTTTTATTTATAATGTATACCATTTCAGTTATCGTTTTATCAATATAACATAGAAATATCAAATATTTTAAAAAAATCGCTAACCTCACCGATACAACGCCGCCATAAACCATAAACAATCTGAATTCCTTTCCATAGACCAAATATCATACTCTCTAAACTAACCCGCGAATTTGTTTAGTATGAAATGTAAGCTGGAGATCCTAAGGCTGGGACTATATGCCCCGGAATCCGGAACCTGGTGAAAATTTAGAGCACTGAAAATAGAAATCAGCACTAATACAATAGAATTGAAAATGGAAGTTTCGAACAAGTAGTACTTATCATCTATGGTTTCGAATGTCGAGCTGTCATATATGACATTGACATTTGACTTGACACTCATGTGTTTTTTTTCTTTATATATATGGCATCGGCTTATAACCATTTGCCAGTGTCAAGTTAAAAAGGCGGGAAATAGAACTTTCGTTTCAATTTTCAACACCTTATTCCTAAATCATCAAGTCTAAAGTCTAGTCAAAGTCCAAATAAATAGTCAGTGCAGTCAATGAGTCATGTCACTCGATTCAGTAAAGTGGTCTAAAGCTTTACTGAAAGTTCCTAGGGAGTTTTGGCGGGCAACACAAAATAGTACGCTTTTAGAAGTTGTACCACTTGCCCACATTTGTGCACGTTAACGAATATTTAATGGTTAATATTCTACCAATATTACACATTAAGAACCGAAATAACACAAATTTATGAAGTTATACAAATTTCACGTCACCCATTGAACTCCCGGGCAAAACTCCCCACTCATGTGTTCGATTTTCAACTTTATAGTATTAGTGCAGAGTTATATTTTCAATATAACCTAAATCATAGCCTAAAGAATAACAATACATAATATCTTCTATATCTATGACAGTTCTTCGACTTCCAAAGTTCCAAACGGAGTTAAGGCTGGGACTGTATGCACCGAAATCTGGAAGACTGAAGAAAATCCTGAGCATTAAAAATAGAATGACAATTGACATGAATAACAATGAAAGATGACATTGACATTTGACTCGACACTCATGTGGATTTTAGCGCAGAGTTCTATTTTCAATACTCAGAATTTTCTCCGGTGTTCCGGATTCCGGAGTATATAGTACCAGCCTACGCCGGGTAATGAGGGTTTTATATTTGACAGCTTTATGACACGACAAGGATCGTCATTTTTTTTTTAATTTATTTATTCATGACCATGGATACAAAACAAGGATCGTCAGGCTACCAAGTGCTGCCTGGTGACTAAAAAAATCGAAATTTCTTATTGATCGTTTTTGATACCACTTACACTACCAGATGACGCTTTGTGTGCATTGGGTTTGCTTGGGTTAGGGGAACTGCAGAAAAATATCAAACACCCTCATTCAATGTGTGACGTAGTTGTTTTTGTATACCTCCATAAATTTGTGTAATTTCGGTTCTTAATGTGTATCTTAATCATACTCACGGCCCATCCAGCAAATCCAGCACCGGTACTAAAAGCCGTCATTAGTGTCAATAGTGTCAATCATTTATAATTTTTGCCTACAAGTCTGCGGCCTTGGACTTGTAAGCTGGATGGTCAGTATGACCCTTAATATTGGTAGATTATTATCCAATAAATTATTAAATCGTGTGAGAAAGTGGTACAACTTCAATAAACGTGCTATATTTGTTTTGTTGCCTCCAAAACTCCCTAGGAACTCAGTAAAGCTTCTACCACCTTAGGAATCGACTGACTTGACTCATTGACTGTACTGACTATTTATTTGGACTTTGACTAGACTTTGGACTTGACGATTGGAAATACGTTGTTGAAGACTTAAACGAGCTTCTGTTGTCCGTATTTTAACTTGACACTGGCAAATGGTTATAAGCCGATGCCATATATATATATATATATAAAAGAATACCAAACGTCAACTGTCAAAATTAATCGAAAACTGTGTTGTTTTTTGTTGCAAAAGTGCACTGTGCATCATCAATTTGAAAATATAAAAACAATGATATAAATAACAAAAATGGGTAAGGCTCTAAGTTAAAGTAGTTCATATATTTGTTAGTCCTAGTCTTACTGATAATTTACATTCGCTTGCAGATGACAGTAACAAAGAAACACTTGATTTATCGAGGCGTGGGCTGAAGAAAATAGAGAAAGCGCCTCCAGATGAATCTCAAACAATTATTAATTTAATACTTGATCAAAATGAATTACAACGACTAGATAACATCGATACGTACAGTCGAGTTGAAAATGTAAATATACTACTTAAATCTTTCACGCCTATGTAACATGATGAGTACATAAAGTTCTTATTTACATTAATTATTTATGTAAATACCGTTATCAAATTATTCGTTCTATCTTATGGTTCTGTTTTAGCTCTCAATTTGTAATAATTTTCTTCTCCGCATGCATGGTGTATCTCGTTTGAGCAACATACGAGTCTTAGCCCTTAACAATAATGGCATTCTACAAATTGAAGGGTTAAAGGAAATGACATATTTAAAAGTCTTAAAATTAGCTGGTAAGCAAAAGTTTTATACCTACCTATTCATTGACAAAATAAAATCTTAACTATAATATATTTTTGATTCTATGCCTAAATAAATAATTAAAGGTTAATATAAATAATCATAATTAAAAACGAAATTACAGAGCCTTTAACTATGTTAATTTAATAAACAAAATAAATAATAAAATATATGCTTTAATATAAAATAATAATATATGCACATAACTACTTACTATAATAAACTGATATGCATTGTACAAATATTTTAACCAAACTAATATAAATTTACAGGAAATAATATTAAATCTATTGAGCATTTAAACCATAACATTCACTTGGAACATCTGGATCTATCTACCAACCAGATATCTTTCATAGCTGATATTTCTTATATGAAGAATCTGAAGGTAATTTAAAGTAAAATTACTTTTATTTTTTTTTACATTTTGTGTAATCAATATAGGTCAGCAGAGACTTTTACAAGCCATGTAACTTTATTGTTCACAAAAAATATATATTTCCAGCATTTAAATTTGGAACGCAACAGAATAACTGACCTGGGACAGTGTGACCGATATTTACCATCCAATTTGACGCATCTCGGATTAGCTCATAATAAAATAGAAGATTTAAATGAGGTCTGCCATTTAGTACATCTGGGGGACCTGGAGGGAATCACCATTCTGGGTAATCCATGTGTGGGCCTGGCTGGGAAAGACAAACTGTATCCTTTTAACAAAAAAAAAAACCGTTTAATACAGCAGTCACCTTATTTGTTAAACCAAATAAGCTATAGTATACTTGTACTGAACATTTGTTTATTTATTATATTAGCATATTCAAATAAATCAATCTTGAAATTTTGAAAGTGATCCAAAGTTTTTTATTTAATAAATAAAATAAAACAAGTAACAAAATATTTGGAAATATTTACATTTTTTTTCTTTTATTAATATAAATTGGTAGCCAACTAGTTACAAATGTGTTACATTGGCTCTGATTGTAACAAAAACATTTTCTTGACATACACTTTAGTGGATTTGACTATCGTCCATTTGTTCTCAACTGGATAATGAATGTGAAATACATAGATGGCTTTGTTGTCAGTGCTATTGAGAGGTATGCTTTAATTTATTTAAATATATATATATTTTATATTGATAATTGATAACACTGGTCGGCGTCAAAATTGGAGCAAAACAAACGTGGAATTGATACATATTGAGAAGCTAAATCCAAATATGCAAACAGAATTTATCTAGCATGTCTAGTTTTGCTGCTATATGCAACATACAAGAAATGTACTAAAAATGCGTCAAAAGTTGCTTATAACTTATTAGTAGTTTTTTCCAAGTAAACATTGGTACCGTGTATGTTGAGCACGTTGTAAGGTTATCCCTAGGCACTGCAAACAGGGTAAAAAGATGTAACACCTAGTGGTACATAGAAATGTTAGCTGATTTCTTCTAGAAAGTCCATTGCGAAACAACACAATACAAAACTCCACTATACAGAAAGTGATTTATCAAATAGTTATTTTTTATATCTTATTAGTCTTTTAATTCATCTAAGATTATAAGTAATATTATATAAGTCAAATATTTTTGTTAAAATTTAAATAAGAAAAGCTGTGAAAAATGTGACAGAATCATTCTGTAAACAGTTTTGGATTCAGCATACTAAAGTACATTAAAATCACAGAACAAAGTTCTCTGCTCCCGGACTTTTAATTTTTTTTGCCGACCAGTGCAATTAATAAAAAGCTTATGAATGGCACTTTACTGATCAGTTTTTTTTTTAAATAAAGTTTAATACAATATGTTGGCAAAAGAATGCAATAATTAATAATAATAATAATGTGTTGATATTAGAAATAAATAAAAGCTAATTTGCTATGCACTTTCCATACTTTTTAGTCTCAAAGCAGAATGGTTGTACAGTCAAGGCAAAGGACGTCACTTTCATACTGGCCAACATGAGGAGCTGTGCAATTACTTGGCCTCGTCCTGTCCGCTCACTGCCGATGCCTTAGAAACTGAGGATCAAAGGAAACTGAGACTCATACTTAGCAAAGTAAGATTTATTTATTTTATTCTTGATTTACAAATCTTTAGGTTACTATTTTAAGTTATTTAGGCTTTGTTTCGGAACCTTCCGTTTTTTTTTTAAATTTAAACTTTTGTATTGCCTTATTTAATAAATTATATTTTTTTTGTAACAGGCGCAACATCACCAACAACAATTGAAGGACCAAAATCACAGCCCTATCAAATCTAAGATACAGTCACCTAGAATGCAAGGTAGCAAAATTATTTATATCGCACATATTTCAAAACATTATTATTTATTATTTAGGTTATCATTAAATATAGCTTTAAACAAAGAAAGCATGTATACTGTATAATATGTTGTACAGGGATACGTATCAAATTGTCGGTGATTCCTCCATAATCGCGTGCGATGTGTTGGAGTTCTTACTTAAGAGTAATGACGTTTTCCCAGCCCGCATCAGCCAGCGACACGTGGGGCGGTCGCCAGACCGCCTCAGTTCGAGCTTCCACGCCGGTGGGGCTCGCAGCAGCTCGCCCGCCGCCGCCATGTCGCTGTCGTGTTCTGGCGAGCTACCCACAGCCGACCGTCGGGACAAGCTGGCCGGTAAGTGTAGTACTAGTAGTTGAACGAGCAAACGCATTGCCTGATGGTACACAATATTACTGACCAGGAATACCAGTTTCAAGTACATTGTCGCTCTTTTACACACTGGGCAAAACACAAAGCAAGAGTCTCATGCTCTACCGACTGAGCTAGCCGAGCAAACGCTCTACTGTCGTGCCAATTGGTTCGTTTTCTAGCGCATGATTCATGCTAGCGCATGGCTCTTCCACTCCAAAATACTACCAATAAAACAAACAATCTATGTTATTTACAGAACAAACTCCACCTAAAGTCGTCAACCAATCGTTAGAGGCGGCATCGAAAATGGTCCCTGTACCGGAATCACTTATGAGCCCCGACTACCAAGACCCAATTTATGATATACAAAAATCCATACCAAAGACCAACCAGCCAAATTCAAATGCGTCGCCACAGTCTAGTATTATTAGCGTAAATGAAGAAAAACCAAAATCACAGATCGCCAAAAGCATAAAAGGATCACCCAAACTGACGAAAAGTGCAACATCCTCACCAAAGTTGCGATCGAAAATGGAACGTAAAGGAAGTCTTACCAAATTAGAGGGAAGCGAAAAGGTTAACGGATTAAATAAACCGGACAAAATTGATCCAGACAAGTTGGAAAATATAAAGGTAATGTATTTACTTTTAGAACAAATTATGCCTTTGTAAAATAAAAATAGCTTTCATGGTTGTTTTTATTTAAGATTATAAAAGTGAAAAGACTGAAACATTATGTGTTCAAGGATTAAAGTGCATATAACTTCATTAAAGGTGGCTTCAAACCAAAGGCGGCAAAAGAAGATGAGCGTGGAAACAATGGCCGCGGTCACTATTCAGCGGATGTGGAGGGGATATCGGAGCAGAAATCTGAACAAGGACACACTGCGGATCTTACACGCGATACAGGCAGCGAGAGCGAGACAGCATATACAGTTAGTGACTCTCATCTAAACATATAATAAATTCGTAACTGGTCGCTGTCTGTTCATGGAAGATATAGAAGAAAAAGTATTACAGGAGGGCTTTATGAACGACATGGAACCCAAAACAATGATTTTTAGATTTTTTGTCTGTTTATCTGTTTGTCTGTACGTTTGTATGCTCTAATCTCGGAATCTACTGAACGGATTTTTAGGAAATTTGATATTGTAGTCGTTTAGACTCTGGATTAACACATAGGCTACTTTTTATTGCGGAAAAATGTACGGTTCCGACGATATTTGTTTTTGCGCGTACGAAGTCAACAGGTTAACCGATTTTAATGCGGTTTTCACTAATACGTTTTGGTTAGCTCCACTTAAAAATTAATGTTTGTTTCATTTCAATCGGTTTATAGATATAAAAGTTATGTCAGTCTATAGAATATAACATATCAAATCCTATAGAATAAGAGATCAGTTGAATTGACTGAAAGTTTACGTAGGTATTACCAAATAATTAATGTTTATTAATACCAGGAGGAATAAGTGAGAAGTTCTATTATGGACGTAGTGCTAACTCACGTTAAGTAACGCCGGTCCTGGATTCAACTGGATAGGTGACCACAATCCCAAATATGTTTAAGGTTAAAATCTATACGCCTAATACCTACTAACGTTTTTCTATTCAAAATATTTTTGAAATCATTAAAACACGACGACGAAGATATCCTTACTATTAATTATACGTTTTATGTATGGGTGTATGGATGTTCGTTACTCTTTCACGTAATAACAACTGAAGTCTGAACGGATTTTGATGAAATTTGATATGGTTGTAGTTTAGTCTCTGGATTAACCCAGTGGCTAATTTTATTCGCAGTAAAAAGTACGATTTTCCGGGATTTAATTTTCGCGTTGGACGTTGTGGCTAACATCTGAGACTACACTAATATTATAAAGAGGTAAAGTTCTTTGTGAGTTTGTGAATTACCGAGACTGTAACGTGTAATCTTTGATCTCTGGATCTACTTCAACCGATTTTTTAAATTCTTTTACCAATAGAAAGTCACATTATTTGTGAGTGTCATAGGCTGTATTATATTAACCCGAATAATGTTAAGTATTTTCCGTGGTAGTCGGATTTGCTAAATCATTCGAAAATAACCTAACCAAGAGCATGTCAGGTCATGTCTACCTAAGGAGGGAACCCGTCTAGTTACCCGAGGGAACTATCAACGCGCAATAGGTTTTCTTTTAATTACTTCAAAAATTATTGTCCGATTTCACTCAAAATAATTGTCCTAAAGAATTACGACAATTATTTTGAGTTGGATTTAGCATGATCTATCATCATGGAGTTACGACAACTTACAAGTTTGAGTTAGATTTAGCATGATCTATCATCATGGAGTTACGACAACTTACAAGTTTGAGTTAGATTTAGCAGGATCTATCATCATGGAGTTACGACAACTTACAAGTTTGAGTTAGATTTAGCATGATCTATCATCATGGAGTTACGACAACTTACAAGTTTGAGTTAGATTTAGCATGATCTATCATCATGGAGTTACGACAACTTACAAGTTTGAGTTAGATTTAGCATGATCTATCATCATGGAGTTACGACAACTTACAAGTTTGAGTTAGATTTAGCATGATCTATCATCATGGAGTTACGACAACTTACAAGTTTCTATCTCCTATAGTTTATAAATGCCAGCAACTCGAAAATGGTCGACTTTGTAAAAAAAAGTCATGTATAAAACCTAGCCTTTATTTCATAAAATACCTATTGAATGATACCCCACCCAAAAAGGGTAGAATGAAAAAATATTTTTCATCCCCACTTAACATGTATGGAGAGCCACCGCTAAAATATAAAATTATTCTTATTTTATGATGCCAAAACCTAGATCTATACACAGTCTATAACTATACTAAATTTCATCTATTTATATTCATAATTACAGAAGATAGAAGCGCGGACAGACAGATGGACGGACAGAGCGAAACTATAAGGGTTCCTTACGTATTACGGAACCCTTAAAAACGGGTGAACGAAATCGTGTTTGAGAAATGCTGACAATATTAGAGCCTAAGGTCATATTGTTAACTAGCGCGGCGGGTCCGGGCAAGTAGCGGACTAGGAAAATAAAATTTTTCGAAACGACACATTCACACATTTGACTTTTCTCCAAAATGTATTATACATTTAAGTCCCCCGCCGAGTCTGTCCGTCTGTATCTTCGCTTTTGTCCGCAGCTTCGTCCGCGTAGGAGAGTGTTCGCCAATAAAACTTCTTTAGCAAATATACCTGCAATATAATAATAGCACAGAGTAAAAATATACTTACGTAATAGTTTTTTTATTATACATTTATTATAAAGTATATTTAAGTAATATTAAAAGTTGTTTGTCAGAAAGAGAATTAAATGTGTCTTAGGGGGACTAGTAATTTATTTGGGACTTTTGAATAACATCTAGATTTATTTAATTAATAGCCATTATTTTGATAGTCATTTCTGTTAGAGCTGTCTCTATATACTGGTAACAGGAATGTATCTTCTTACTGCGTTTTTAATATTGAACTGATACATTTTCCTTTAAAGGCGGCTTACCTGTGACATGGAAGCAACGAAGGCAGCTTTAGAAAGTGAAAGGAAAATACAGCAGCTTCAGATGCAAGCAATAAATGCTTTGTGGAAAAGAGTATCTACCCTTCAAAATACAGGTAAACTCTCAAACACATATTCTTAAATTCGTCATTTTGCCTGTAAGTCAATAATCACAAAATATACATTTCAGATTCCAAGCATAAGGTTGCAGAAATTGAAGATAATTCGGAGGCACTCAAACAATTAATGGAGACTTGTATGTCATTGCAGACACAGGTGAGAGAACTATTCATTTTTTTAAACATTGGGACTGTTCCTAAACAATACCAATATTACTAGCCAGTATTAATTAACGTCATGACTGGTCGCCCCTCAGATTATTAACTACAAAATATAGCTTAGATACCCGACTTTTAGCAGGAGTAAGAGACATTATTATCCTTATAAATTCTTCTTACGACAAGCTAATGGGGAAGAAAGAGATTTCTAGTTCATTGTTTTTGTTAAAGCTTTTCGTATACAAATAACATTTGTATTACTATAAATCTAAGATTTCATTTATTTACATTGCAATAAAGTCGTAATTTGTACGTTGTATTAACATTACAACCAATATTACAACCAAAGTACAAAAACCTATTCAATAAGAATGATGACTACATCCAAACTATTTAGTTTCATTAATATACTCAGATATATTGAGGCATTACTACTTGGTAAATGTAAAAAAAAATGTGTAGTTTAGTAATTAGATAAGTACATCTAAAAATTACAAAAAAGTTCAATTTTTTTTTGCTAAATTAGTAAACAAAACCTACATCATTAGTTTACTTACATCATATACAAAAACATTTATTAAGGTAAGTATGAACTTAAACGCACAAATATCGGAGATATTTACAAATATGTTACCTAGTGTATACCTAGGCGTGACGTCACAGCTCGGTACTACTTTAGTATGGAGCGTTTTCACGAGACACGCGAAATTTTGTATACAAATCGCTGTACCTTTAAAAATATTGACTTTTGATATACTGTTTCTTCTGTGAAGTTACTCATATTTAAGAGTACTATTCATTAATGCAATAAAAAAAGATTCGCCTCGCCTATTTCTAACAACATTAGTCTTCCTTCTATGTATATTCTTCTTCCATGCGGCCTTCCACATGCGGCCATATTGTACTGGAGTGCCGCCATTTCTCAAAGAACTTATGTCAGAATCCAGTGTGATGTCGAATGTTATTGTCAGTATATTGTAGCCGGTAGCATTTTGGAACGCGATAAGAATAATATGGTGGCTACCCAGTAATTAGAAACACACTTTTTATTTGATTAAATATCACTTAACAACACCAGATTAAACCTTAAAGTTAATAATTAATATCATGTTTGACTGTTTGTCAGGTGGTAGAGCTGCAGGGCTGCATGCAGCAAGTCCTGCGCGCGGTGACCGCGTCGCGCCGCGTCGCCGCCACGCAGACTGACATCACCGCGCTTCTCACGCCGCAGGTTAGACACGGCGATAGTATTATAGACATAAACCATAAATCATTCCCTCCACCGCAGTTATATAAGTACTACTATATAGTGCATTTTGTAAATTGGTTTATCTTAATTATTTTTTATCCTAGTCTGTTAAATTTCAGCCGAAACAATACTGTTTCTACTGGCAAATAAAAAAAATTGCAGATTCCTCATATTTTTGACGCTTTATACAAATTATACGCTATTCTATCCGGTTAAGAAGAAAAGTTTTTGACTTGATTTGAATATGTTTTAAATTATTGGCCCACACAGTTATGAACGATAAATAAATAATAGGAGGAGCGCTGGTTGCGTCGGCCGCAGTCGCTGCCGCTGGGTGCCGCCGCCGCTCCTGCAGACCGCACGTGAGTGACGTTCCAGTAAAAGTACTAAATATACTTCTCGTTGTCTGGTACTTGTAATACAAGTTCTTCGGATAGGTACTTAGCACGGGGCCAGATTGACGTGATGTGAAACCCACGTATTATTATTATAGATAGTTAGTTTAATTTTGAAAATTTCATCTGTAAGTCTACTTTCATACAATGTCGATATTTAAACAATGCAAAGCCCACCCGTTTCTGAGTCGCTGTGCGCTATGAAATAGCTTCGGATATAATATAGCATTACTTGATAAAAGTAAAAAGAGTTAAGATTTATGTGCAGTTTCGTAATAGGAGCATTTCAAAGTTACAGAAAGATGGAATATTTTTTACAACATTACATAATTAGTTTACTCACGTACATCAAATGCAAAAATATTTACTATGGTATGGTATGGTATGAACGTGCAAACTTCGGAGTTATCAGACATTTTGTGCATATGACCATACATTTAGTTGCAACTTACAGGCGCGTGAAGTCACCTGCCGATACGACTTTAATTATATCGTCGATCCGTAATTTCTTTGAACATATTGATTTTTAGTATAAGTACTGTTCCTTTTTAAAACTTTCTTATTTTTCAAAGCACTATTCATATAGATATGTAATAAAAAATTACAGACAATTAATACCCTAATTAGGATCAATCACTTAGTAGCTAATCTGATTTTTACTAAATGTATTATCTTACTGAGCATTTTATTTTCTAAATTATTAAAATCCGTCAAGATATGGTGCATTTATTAAAACTTTTCTTAACGGCTAGTTTGAAACGCGCGCTTCTGCTGAATTGGTTACGATGACGTCATCTGTCGCGATCCGTGCGACAACGGCTTGATTGTACTCATACTTCATAGGTATTGCATAAGTATTCATTTTCCGATTGTGCCTCGCGTGCATTGTTTTTATTTACGTTAAATATTTGAGTTGTGTTTAGAGGGGAGGTGACGACGACAAATGACGTCACAGCGACTCGCTTCATTCTCGGGTGCGTTTTTGGAACGAATGCACTAAAATTGATGTATCTTTGTCATTTTTGGTCCGACTTAAATAATTTCTTTACAGTATTTACTGTTTTTTTTTGTCGCCATAAGTCTGCATACCCCACAAAAAACATGACTGATCCTCATTACGTTGTTGCACAGTTCTCAATCTCTCTAATACCTATCTATTAGTGTTGCCCAAAATCGGTCTCGGTCTTGCAGTCTTGGTCTTGTTCTTGCATTTTTGCACCACCACCACCTAATTTTAGCAAGACCAAGACCAAGACTTACCGTACAAAATTTGAGCAAGAACAAGACTAAGCCTGCGAGACCCGCAGTTAGTGTTATTTCAGGGAGTGTAGGAGTTCGGGGACGCTTAGGGGACTCTATGAGACGCAAAAAAATATATTAAAAAATTCGTAACAGAATGACTCCCGTGGAACAAGGTAGATAGCTCAGTTGGTTAGAGCATCGGCACGGATCGCTTAGATCATGGGTTCAAACCCCACCCGGTGTCAGTTGATTTTTCGAATTTCTCGTTAAATGTTTAGATATTAATTTGGTTGGTCTTTACTATGGCTATGTTAATTCAAGCTCTAAATGTACCTACTTTGTTACGTTGTTCTGAGGTCTAAATTAACGTTTAATAAATAGCAATAGGCTACTAGGTAATTGCGAGACTTGCGAGACTCTTGCTGCAAGACCAAGACCAAGACTGGGAGCGCAATACCAAGACCAAGACCAGGTGTATTGGTGCAAGACCTGACTGGTAGAAGACTGGCTAAGTCTCGTCTTGTTCTTGCATTTGGGCAACACTACTATCTAGCCCGAATGCAGGCGCGCCTCGCGAGCAACATTTAGAATAGAACAAAAGTAAACTGCGATGTTTTATGTATTTATTTTTATTCCAGCGAACAAACCAACGACGTGGAAGCTCTAGATATAGAGCGGACAGAATCCGTCATCGAAGAGCAACTGAGTGAAATCACGAGCGAACGAGAAGTCATCGTTGACTGATAATAGGAAAATGCGACTTATTTCGTTTGTCATAAGGGTGTCTGTGGTACGCAGCTTCGCATTTCCACTGCACATAGCTTAAAGTCAAATTCATTAATTTTATTGTCTCTGATCTTATATATAAATAAGAACAGCTAGTTACTGGAATAATTTAACAAATAGATAACTGTAGTTCTTTATTGTCCTGTGACACTAGAAACCAAATTATTTCTATCTGTGATCTATTAAAACATTTAATATTTTGTTACCAAAAAATTTTGTTACTTTGATATTCCTCAACGGTTTTTTGTACAGTTTCCTCGCCATCAAAATTGAGTATTTTTATTGCAATCTAATGGATTAATTCGCGATGATTGCTGATGATTATAAAACTGAGAAATACTGCTATCAATATCATTTAATAATTAAAAAAATGATTATGTACTGAGTCTCCTAAGTCCTAATGATTATCTACTTTTATTTAGGTACAATAAGATAATAAATTTCAAACAGTACAGGTAAGGAGGATGGGCATTCTGGTCAAGCTAATCAATACACAAGATAATTATATGTCATTAGAAATGTTTATTTTTATATTATATTTCCTTTTATGGCTATAACAGTATAAGTACTGGGTTTTTTTTTGTAGACGCCAAAAGCCAAAAAAATACAACAGATTTTTATGTACGTTTGTAAAAAAAATACGTGTGACACTCGGGGACTGCCGCGGTAAAGCTATTGCATAGTAAGTCTACACGCATACGTCTAGTCGCACGCACACAAACACCGTGCCGAAGTCTGCCGAACTGAAAGGACGTTAGACGATGCACGGCTTTCAACGCCGCACCGCTGTTGCGGTCGGAGTGCGGGGTGTTAGGTCTATTTTCGTTACGGAATTTCTGGATTCGGTCGCCGCGCTCGAAGCCCGCGATAAAAGCTGCAATAGCTTAAAAATCACATCCCTTGTTGTCCCATCACACCATTCGATAGTGTTGGTAATAAGGAACAAATTCTAGAAAGTAATACAATGCGGCAAACGCAGAATTGGAAGTAGTATTTTAATAAATTGCTTAATAGTTTGAAGAAATGTATGAGAATAATTGGCATGTTTTAATGCTAATTCTTTTAACAGGTGTAGATTTGGGTCTTGGTGACCAACGATATAGATATAATACACGTAGCAATATCGTAAACTGCTATTTTAACTAAAAATTGCTCATGTTAGGCATAAATACTTATACAATTAAATTTATTAACTAGCTATAGAAGAAACTCTTCCGTACTTTTCCCCGCAAAATTTCAAGCACACTTTCACATCTATGCACTTACCAGCAAACACAACATACTCAAGGTTGGCAGACAGAAGGGCATTGAGCACGACGCACGGTACAGGGGGGACTCGACTCTCGCGACAGATCGACATGCCGGCAGTGCGAATAGTTTGGGTCGACAACTAGGACGTTAGCTCGGTAAGTTGTTGGGCAATACAAGCGGCAATGATATATGGCCTGTTCCTATTGAGTAGGTAGACATTATTTCTGCCCATCCTCCTTAGCATTCCCTATTAATTGTAGCTTGTGTTTGTAAACTATACCAGTATTATTGGCCAGTAAGATCTGATGTCATCGGTAGCTTTCATACTTACCGTTATCGCGTTCCATGGAGAATAAAAGTAAGGAGTACCATCTTCATATATGAAAAGTGTCCGTAAAATAGCGTTAAATAGGGGGCGCTACAGACGCAGACGGGATTAAAGCGGCAAAATTTAAACGGATAATTAAATCTTAGCATCTTCTTCGGTTCTATATATAAAAATATTTTCGACTATTCGAGTAACTAGAATTTTCATGATTTACTGAATTAACTACTTTTAATCTACTAAAGTCGTCAAAAATTTTAAATAACTAAACTCAACTCACTTTACTTCACCTCATATTGCTAACTTCATATCACACACCCTTGCCACTCTAGCGCCACTATGGCCAGTTTTGGAACGATTATTTAATTACTTTTGTCGGACACTTTTTAGCTTTTCTGCCTTAGAGAGATGGTACTCCTTTACTCTATTCTCCATGATCTCGTTCCAAAATGCTACACTGGCCGACTCTGGTACAATAGCCGCACCCAGCCTGTCAGTACAATATGGCGACTGGTCGTGACGTCAAATCTTTCTGTCAGTTATACAAGTATAGGAAATTAGGAACACAAGCATAGCTTAGAATAAAAAATTTATTCTCAGTCCAAACTTCCAAAGTAACAAGTACTATTTATATAAATATTGAACACTGCCATCTTGCCTTTAATGTTTTAATATGGCAGCCTTCAAAAGTACAATATTATGAGGGTTTTTAAATTCGTGACATCTGACAGATTTTTGACACGACAAGGACCGTCGTGCTACCAAGCGCCGCCTGGTGACAGTAAAAGAATCGAAAGTTCTTATTGGCCGTTTTTTATACCACTTACGCCACCAGATGACGCTTTGTGTGAGTTGGGTCTGCCCCCTAACGGCAGAAAAAATATCAAAGACCCTCATTGAAAGGGAATATTTATTATTATGTAGACTTTAAGAGTTAGAACTCGAAAACCTTATATGACAGGTCTTACATAATTACAGTTTCAGCATGAATAATCGTTCTATTCATATTTTTTGTAATATATGAATATGTTTGTAGTAGTTTGCTATTGTTAATAGAATTTAGAATATCCAGTTTAATTTATAAATTAACTTTAATTGGTTTTATGGTATATGTAAGTTTCGATCTCATTATACGGGAAAGAAGAAAATTAGAGAATAATTTATTTATTAACAGTATGTTGTAAAATTGTTGTTTTTTTTATTTCATAAAGAATAAGATGGTTAGGTTTCTCGAATATTAAAAAAAATACATACCGAGTAAGATAATTTGTAACAAAGTCACAAATATATCAAACAATTTTTTCTATTTTTAAGTATGTTTTGTAAAGTTAAGAAAAATATTCAGTAGGTACTTTATTTTAAACGTGCAATCGATACGCTTTTTTATATATATTTGTATTCTTATATTGTGTCTTTGTGATTTTGGATTTAATATGCTGTTTTAAATCTTGACAATAGTGCAAGTTTTGTTCTTGCTGTTGCATAATTATTACTAAACTACTGCAAGCGACAACTTTAAGCAAGTAAATCCAACATCTCCAATGATACTCACTCTACACTCTAACTAGTCATTTTTAACAATTTCATTTAGTATAATAGTCTATTTTGTTTAATATATGCTGCCCGACTGATGTTATCACAGGAACAATTAATAGTATTATCATATTATGTTATCAAATAACTAATATTAACAATATATGTTATTTTATAAGTTAATATGTTTTGTATAAAACTGTCTATTAGCTTTGTTTACAGTTTCATTAAAATACTTGTCTAAATAATTTAATTTACATAGCTTTTAAATTTTGTGTTACATTGACCTCATTATCTTCTGTTGTAGAACAATAAATGAATTTATGTCAGCCGGGCTTAGCTTTGTTAGAATACATAAAAATGTAAAATACATGCGAATATCTCACAATAAACAGGCAATCCCTAGCATTTTGAATTCTCAATGTTACTTTTTATTTTGCAATCTTGACTCTTTATAAAGCTTTGCAAGTTTGTATGATGATGGATTAATTTAAGTAATGGAGTAAAATTTTGTCAGTTTAAAGCTGATTTTTATATGGGTAAACTTGTGTGTTGTGTAGTAATCGGGTTTGATACATCCAAACGAATTTGTACCTTCTTTACATTTGTGCAAAATGTACTTTTGCGACACGCAAGCTTAAATTGCCCATTCCAGTGTTCAATATTAAAATATTGTATACAGAAAGGTTATTGTTTATTTATGCAAATGAATGTAATGACATTGCTTGCGTAATTAATATTAAGTCATAAAAGACATTTTTATTTGAGTTTCTTAAGTATTGGATCATTAAAAGCACAGCTTAATGCATCTATTGTAAGTTAAAATAAGTGTATAATGTAAAACTAAAGGTGTTCTCATAACATACTTTGTTTTAACCGAAATGTTTAGACATAATGTCAGTTCTTTTTAACTAACTCGACTCGAAGCTGTAATTTGGCCAAAATATAGTTTTATGAAGCAAAAATCATACGCTTTAGAGCAAATTTTACCACGTCGCGTAAACATAGCGATTGTGCGCTTAATTAAGGCTATGCGAACAGCGGGAAGAGAAATGTCACGGCGACATCGACATTTCGTCTTATACATTGGCTGTTCTTCCACTTACCGGCCCGGCGCCGTCACCGGGAACTGCTCAGCTGCCGGAGGAGCAAAAATGTGTGAATACATATTATTATTGTAATTTTTTTCACTTACCGGCCGCAGCCCGGCAACGGCACGGTGATGATTCCCTCCTGAGTCCTGAAACAAGTCACCAGCCGTCCTGGAGCTATACCCTTATAGTATATTGACTTTGACATCATCGACAAAACAATAATTTTTGTCCACCTCTTGGCCCTATAAAGTCTATGAAGACAGAAAATGTCGCTTTGACAGTTTTACCTCCCCTTGGCATGGTCTCATTAATTAGATCAAAATCTCAATGCTGTGCTGTAAAAATTTAATGACATCGAAATGTATTGTTACTTATATGTTGTATTGATGTGGTTTTTTAGTGAAGAGTAATAGAATGTGTGACTGTGGCTGTATCAACTAAGTAGATGGCGCTAGTAGTTACATTAGTTAAATAAAAAATTAATAACTAAAAAAAAGGTTTAACTTTGTTGCTCTTAGTAAAAATGAAACTTTGTTTTACATTTATAAAAGTACAAAATACCTAAGTTGATCGGCCCTTATACAACGGTTAATAGTTATAAGTTATAACTGACCGTATCGTACGCTAGTACAATGTAAAAATTACCCACATAGAAAGCGAACTTGGCACTCGTGTTGCTTTTTTAGCTAACTGACATGTTTTTTTTTTTACTTACAAAATGTAGCAGCACATCTTCGCTCTGAATGAAAATGATGATTGATGAAGAAAAGTGGTGAAGTGCATAGAAAAGTTTATACATTTTAATATTAACCGTTGCCCAGTCACGAAGATGGTGTTTGGTTAGCGTTTGCCGTCCTGGACACGACCGTTGTGCGTACCCACCTTATTTGTTGTCATTACGTTTAAAGCCTGTATTTATTATGTTTTATAAAATCATTTAAAAAATCTCGTCTTTTTATTTCCACACGTGACGCATTCGAAATTTTTAACAAATAAAGTAACGAAAAAATTATATAAGTAATAAAAAACCATACTACTCTCAAAATTCATCATAGTATATTTCTTGTAAAAATTTACAGTAAATGTATTAATGCTATATTAAACTATCTTATAAACTAAAATGTACTTACATGTGTTGTAAAAATTTATATATTATGCTTCTCACATGGAATCCTTAAATCATTAAAGCTATTAACGCTTACAAACTAAATAAAAGAGCAAATTACATTAATTACAGAACATTATTTTAATTAAATAAGAAAATTATTTTAATTCATAAAGTTATCCCATAGAAAATTGTTTGAATTATAAACAACATAGTTCAAAATTAAATTGCACGTTCTCAACGCATAATCTTCCAAAGATGCTATACGTTATGTTGCTAAAAATACATGGCAAACATGATAAAAGTACTTCAAACATTAGATTAATGTCTAAAGAATGTGCGAGTTAGGTACTAGTCTTGCAGTAGGTAAAACAACGAAAATCCCTTTCACCAAACAAAATATAACCCAAAACACACTAATACTATGCAAACTGTTCTAAAATATCAAAAGTATAATAATTTCTCAATTCTCGATGAGATGGCTTTCTTTAAATCCAAATTGGATTCATTGTGTCCAAAGTGGATATTAACCCACAAAAGTCTTACACAAGAGAAATATTACAATGGTAAGTATTAGAGATCAATTAGCTAATGTTGTTTTCCTTATAATATTGTCGTTGTTAAATGTCAAATCTGACCAGTTTTGGTGGGCTTCTAGTCTCTGCCTAACTTATGTCTTGTATGTACAAATGAGAAAAATCTAACCATACCATTGTATACACGCCAAGGCATTCAGATCAAGTTGTGGGATTTATTTCTAACCGACTCCCAAAAAGGAGGCGGTTATACGTTCGGCTGTAGGTATATATATTATATTTTTTTAAGTACATACATCACACATTTCAACTCTAGCCATTTAAGAGATAATTTTGTTAGTCTGTAAACTAAGACTAAAAAGTAACAAGAATGCACGCACAAATAACATACAAAACCATTATAATAATTATCTTTAAGGGATACTTATCCAAAGTGATAAAAAATATAATTTCCTTGCTTGTGTTCAGAAACTATTCGATTATTAATTATGATCTAATCCTAATATGGGCGCGGGCGGAGTATCTGTATCGAGCAAGTCCCATCAGTCGTCGCGCCGCTTGAATTTATTACTGTATTAATGTGTATGAAATGCTTTTTTAAGTGACTGACGTATTTCAATTGATAAAGATTACTTAATATTGTATCCCTCTGAATAGCTTCTGAAAATACCACATAATTATAATGTAATCATGTTTTAAACTTATAAGTTTGACGTGTTTGTCTGTGTGTGTATCTGTCTGTGGCATCGTAGCTCCCAAACGTATAAAACCATTATCTAGTTTTTGTGTACATTTTGTCATAACATGTACGCGTGATTTATTGACATTTACTGTCTTCTTATCGCGAATAGAATATAGAAAACTCATCTCTTAACAATGAAAGTGACCTTTTACTTCAAGTATTGTGGAATATAATATCCCTGCCATGTCATAATCGTAGGTACGCTAAAATTAAAATAACAATACAATTACAATCAACAACTAATTAACATTATTGTATAACGGCAGTGGTAATTACTAAACCAAACTATTTATCTAAAAGCTTATTGAAACTCTTATCCAATGCCCGTCAGTAATACACATTCAAATACATATAATTATATAAATATCAAACATCAATCAGAAAGGCGACAGGATGCGTGCCGATTAGGAAATATGTTTTGTTTTTAGGTTTCCGTAGTAATTACAAGGATCCCTTAGTTTCGCTCTGTCCGTCCGTCTGTCCTTGAAGCGAAGTGTGGAGCTTCCGCATTTTTCTCTGTCCTCTGCTAGAGCCTTTAGCTCCTGAGGACATGACATTGATAGGTTTTTAATATAAGATAGGTTTGTTGATTTGTTGCAGCTTATAATTTTCCAATGCACGCAGTGGTTTATTCAGGTTTCATAATGATTTAGATAAAAATAGGGGAACAATCCGAATGAAATTTACTTTTTAAATTTAATTTTACTTTTTAACCCCCGACCGACAAAAAAGGACGAGAGTTATTAAATGTAATGAACTCTTAAATATAACTCATATTTATGAAACGCTAAAAAACAAAGATCCTTTCATATTAATTGATAAATCTTTGTTGCTACAAAAAAAATGCCCCTAAATATTTATGAAGTAAGGAAGACGCTTTTAATACTAAGATATCAATAACAATTAGTTTGTTTTTTTTAGGGATTATTAAAAAAAAAAAAAGTGTAGTCACACTGGCCTCAAGTTCTGCAAGGGATTATAAGGCTAAGAACTCACGGAGCTATTTTCAGCCGCGCCCGCCGCGATCGCGGAACTGTGATTATATTTCAAAACTCACGAGGCCGGTTATTTGCGCGATTACAAGTAGCTGTGTTTACGATTTTCGCCCGCCACGTTTGCGGGAAACGGCAAGACGGGCTGCAAATATAAACATAAGAATTTCGCCCGCTAATCGATCCCAGAGCGCGCGTGCGCAAATCGCCGAGGCTGCAGGTGATCGCGGCCCGCGCGATTCTACTAGTCACCCACCGGTGCAGCTACATCCGCAAACAATCACGCACGCCGCGGGCGTAAATCGCGTCGTGAGTTTTGCTTTAATTTTTTACATAATATATATTTGCATTCCACGGACGTTGCGGGGCCGCAATCGCGGTGGGAGCGGCTAAAAATAGCTCCGTGAATTCTTAGCCTGTTTTTATTTGTTTTACGTTGTGTTTGCACATAACATAAATAGACGAAAAGTTTATATTCATTTTTTAATTGAAGATGAAAAACATTTTTGGCAATTTTATTAGATTTGTTTGATTTTGTACTTTCTTTAAAGGAGAATGGGCGCTTTTATATGGGCGCCGTCCCCAGTGGTGTATCAAGTTGTGTTGTATGTCATTTGAAAGGTCTCAACAATAGCTTTAATTCATTGTATGACATAACAACGAAACTCTTGCAGGGAAGAAACTATAAGTTAATATAGTTTTCATTTTCTTTAATACGTTTGTTGGCTTAATTATAATTTTTTCGAACACAATGTGTTTTTCTTATAACACTTTATAAGTGTTACTCTTGGAGGCATTTTCATTACGACACCTGCGAACTAGCGTAGCTACCTACCTACAGTCCTACATTTATGACGAGCTATTAATACCTACAGAATCATACGAGAGCTGCACTAAAAGTATCGGGAATGGAATATTTCCACTGTTCCTGTCATATTAAAATCTTTTTAATTTAAAACTCCTTGGTTTTAAAAATCGAATACCGTTTATTTATTTAAAAAAAGATTCTCGGTCTTGTCACAAGGTCTTGTCAAACTTGTTTAGTCGTTGAGAAAATGGAATTGACTCAAGAAAATTCTAGAGCGATGATTTATTATGACTTTCGAAGTGGTTTAACACAAAAACAGTGTGTTGACCGGATGATTTCTGCATTTGGTGATGAAGCCCCATCCAAAACCACAATTTATCGCTGGTTTGCTGAATTTCAACGTGGACGTGTCAAGTTCAGTGATGATCCCCGTCAAGGTCGTCCAAAAACTGCAGTCACCCAAGAAAACGTTGATGCTGTGCGTAAGCTGATTGAGGAAGATCGACATGTGACATACCGCGAAATTCAGGCAACTTTAGACATTGGCATGAGTCAAATACAAATAATCTTGCATGAACAATTAGGTGTAAAAAAGTTGTTTTCCCGATGGATACCGCATTTGCTCTGTGAAGAGCAAAAAACGGCTCGCGTTGCTTGGTGCGTCAGAACTCTCGAAAGATTCCACGCAGGATCCTCAAATGCTGTATACAATATCGTATCAGGTGACGAATCCTGAAAATACGCGTACGAACCCGAAACAAAAAACCAGTCACGAGTTTGGGGTGTTCGAAAATGAGTTAAAGCCAACAAAAATTGTTCGTTCACGGAGTGTTGCAAAAAAAATGGTGTCCACGTTTGTCTCCAAAACCGGCCACGTTGCGACTATTCCTCTTGAGGGACAAAGAACGGTTAATGCAGAATGGTATGCTAACATTTGTTTGCCACAGGTCGTTTCTGAACTCCGTAAAGAGAACTGCAACCGCCGCATCATCCTCCATCACGACAATGCGAGTTCTCACACCGCGCATAGAACAAAAGAGTTTTTAGAGCCAGAAATCATAGAATTATTAGACCATCCGCCGTACAGCCTCGACCTAAGCCCTGATAATTTCTATACTTTCCCTAAAATACATTAAATTGCGTGTTCAGAGATTTTCATCACCTGAAGAAGCTGTGGACGCCTACAAAACGGCTATTTTGGAGACCCCAACTTCCGAATGGAATGGTTGTTTCAATGATTGGTTCCATCGTATGGAAAAATGTGTCAAATTTCGCGGAGAATACTTCAAAAAGCAATAAATACATTTTTAAATAGTAATCTTGTGTCACTTCCTTGATTCCCGAAATTTTCAGTGCCGCCCTCGTACAATATTCAGCATTAGTAACCCAGGTTTAGCCATTTATGATTCAGAATTAATAATCCATTTCTACCCATGTTCGATTCAGCAATAACCCATGTATACCCATGCGTGGTATTTTATTTATTATTATTTTAAGTTTTTGTTTAGTTTGATACGGCTAAGGGTCGGCATATTTCCTTTGCCGCCTTCTGCGCGCCTATATAATTATTATAATACCAGACTCACACACACACACACACATACACACACACACACACTAAACACAAAAAAAAACAAACAAGTGTTGCTAAGTCTAAGCAGGAGGTGCTTGTGCGCATGAGACAATCAACATGTTTGGAATGCGGGTGAGTTCGAGCGAGATAGCAATACAAAAAAAAGACCTATTGTTTTAATAGTTCGAACTACTACAGTGCACTTTCTTGTATAATTGGTTGGTAGTCGGATTCGTATTGGCTTACGGTACGCACATCGCACGCACGCATCTCTTGGCTATTTTGGATCTTTTCTAATATTTTGACCTCGGCTCGCTAAACGGACTGGAACTTCTTTCACTTACTTTGACTGTGGCTAGTTTGATTGGACCTTTGATTGCAAGTGAATTGGATTTGTTGTATCTGTCAAGATGGAACGTTTAATCCATCATTGTGTGACATGTGACCGTTCTCTAGCGCGAGTCCGAGAACGCCATCGGCTCACAAGACAAGAATTGGATGCAAGACCTGGATTTGCGGAATATGTGATGGATCATTTACAAATACAACAAGTAAGTTTAAGCATATATTATGATATGATTTTTGCACAAAGAGTATATTGGTGGAATTAATGCCTTGGGCATTTTCTACCAGTCTACTTAAAGTGGTTGTGGAGATGGACAACGTAGGTGCAATGCTTTAGTTTTGAAAACATTTCATATGCAAAAGACGCACTAGATCTAACTAGTTATTCCACGGCTCCTTTAATTTTATGTTACGTCTTTATATGTTTAACATACCCCGAAACGAAACCTATAGTTCTAACCCAAGTATTGACAATATATATTTCATCATTCAAGGCGGCCTCAAAATTCAATTATGTTTTTTACAGGCTCTCAACAATTAAGAACAGTGGATGTGTCACAGATGTTGGGTAGCAGCAGGTCGTCATCAACTGCGCGATGATGCAGCAGCTGAACCACCAGCAGTTCAACTACCACCAAACGAACCACCAGCAGTTGAACAACCACCACTTGAACCGCCTGCGGATAAACCACTATCAATATCTATTGAGGAATATAGAAGAGTAGCGAATACATCTCGGCGTTGTATGTTTCCGAACTGCACAAGAACAAATCTCTTGAGAGTCCTGCAATTCATTAAAGTCAGAATGTTGACTGAATCAAAACTGTACATCCCAGCAAGTGATCGGGTGTGTAATGAGCAAATGAATGATAACATGTGGACTGAATTAAATGGTAATCATTCATCATTTACTCCAGATCAAATAAAATATATGTTGGATACACTTATCATGGCACGGCACGGCACGGCATACAATGGACGAAACCTTTTCGATTTTGATAATATTGAAAATATTACGGCTGCGGAATTACATTTTAATGTCGGGCTAACTCATGAGCAATTTCAAAGAATTCTGGACGAAACTCCATCTTTAGAGCAGTCGCAGCGCCCGAAGACAGTGCTGGGGGCATATTTAATGAAAATAAGATCGGGAGAACCCAACGAAAGGTTGGCTGCACGCTTGGGTATGAGTCGTCGATCTTTCGAACGAAAACTTGATCAAGCTCGTCAGTGTCTAAAGGCTGACTTTCTTCCCAGGCATTTAGGTTGGGATCACATCAGTAGGGAAGAAATAATTTCGCGGAATCTGACTATTCCCAACGCGATATATGGAGATGATGGGACGAAAGCCATTTTAATTTTTGATGGAACATACATTTATATCCAAAAAAGCAGCAATTTTTTGTTCCAAAAGCTTTCCTACAGTCTGCATAAGTTTCGCAATCTGTTGAAGCCATATTTGATTATTTGCACTGATGGATATATTATTGATGTTCTCGGGTTGCACGCAGCAACAAAATCTGACGCGACTATCATGTCACAATCAATACATGATGAGTCTCCTATACATATTGTACTTCATTTCGGCGATGTTTTCATTTTGGATCGAGGCTTTAGGGACTCTCTAGGGGATATAGAGGAGCATGGCTATAATGCCCACATGCCTCCCACAAAGAACAGGAACGAGCCCCAGCTCAGCACGCAAGATGCTAACAAATCGAAGTGGTGACCATAGTCAGATGGGTCGTGGAAGTAATTAACGGCCGCTTGAAGAGAGACTTCAAAATATTAAGACATGAATATTTCAATGGGCTCTATTGAGTGATGATGTGAGAATTGCAGCCGCTTTAACGAACGCATTTAGGGAGCCTGTGGTAGACACTACATCTGCGGGCCAAATAGTTTCAATTATTCGAGAATGACTGCATGAACCTAATCGTTTGGGTGATTATGTCGGGGAAAACAACCTCAATCGACAAAGGGCTGCATTTGAAGCTATAACTGGAGAAGCTGTGCAAGCACTGGTATTCCCAGTACTAAGCGAAGAGGATTTGGTGCTAATAGATCTAGGCACTTATCAAATAAAGCTCGCCAGGTCATACCTGAGCGAGCATCTAAGAAGCGGGATTTACAGTATAGAAGTATGCGAGACATTGATTCCCGGCCTAGATCAATACCGGATTGAGGTTGTAGAAGGAACGCTGCTAAGAGGCCGGATTCAATCCCGCCAGTGTCCAACCGGATTTATTACTCGTACATTGTAGTAAATAGAAGAACAACGGGAAGACACTCAATCAATAATTATTATCGTACGTAATGGGAAGAAGAACCATAGGCACCTGTGCTCATATAATGAGCATAATATGGTATTTGGGTTGGGCGAGGCACCAAGACATTTTATTACCAGCAACACTTCTGGATGAAATAATTGTAGATTTTGATTATTAGTAAATGTAAAGGAGAATAAAAAGACTTACTTTTATTGTTCTTGTTTTTATTATATTTCCGATTCATTGTTTGTGTCAATAACAGCAGATGATGTAGAAACCGATAATGGTTAAGTATGATTGTTTCGTATGGCTGGATATTGTTATTGAAGCTTATATGTGTATATATTGGGTAATTGATACTGAATCACACATGGGTATACTGGGTTATTGTTACTGAATCACACATGGGTATACTGGGTTATTGATACTGAATCAAACATGGGTATACTGGGTTATTGATACTGAATCAAACATGGGTATACTGGGTTATTGATACTGAATCACACATGGGTATACTGGGTTATTGATACTGAATTAAACATGGGTATACTGGGTTATTGATACTGAATCAAACATTGGTATACTGGGTTATTGATACTGAATCAAACATGGCTATACTGGGTTATTGATACTGAATCAAACATGGGTATATACTGGGTTATTGATACTGAATCACACATGGGTATACTGGGTTATTTTTACTGAATTATAAATGAGTATGCATAACCTCGAAGCGTTCGTGGCCGAACGGTGTGTACAGTTTGTAAACGATCACGCATGTTAAGCAACGTCGGCCTCGGTTAGTACCTGGATAGGTGACCCTTTAATGGCATTTATCTAGAGCGTTTCCGTGCTTTGCAAGGCACGTTAAGCCGTTAGTGCCGGTTGTCATCGTAAGATAACAGTCGTGTTAATGCCGTGTCAGAGGCCCTTAGGCAGCTTGAGAACATCTGAAATCAGGTTGGCCAATAGCCCTGCTCAACCAATCCGCATTGGAGCATTGGCCGTGCCTTCCCGTTGTTCGGGAAAAGAGTCGAGTCCCAGCAGTGGGGACGTGATGAGTTGCAGACAAGACATATATGGGTTATTGATACTGAATCATGCGTGTGTATGATTCCATAGGTATAAATACCCTGCCATAAATGTAGATAAAGGGAAATGGATGTAGGTACGTCGTTAGTAAGCAGGTGTGGCGGAATAGATACAACACAGACAGCTGCTTGAACCGTACGAAACACAAAGAAAACAAACGCTTTGTGTGAAAATAAATATACTTAAGCCAAAAATATACATTAAATAAATGAAAACTATATTGACTTATAGTTTCTTCCCTGCAAGGGTTTCGTTGTTGGTGTCATACGATGAATTAAAGCTATTGTTGAGACCTTTCAAACGACATATAACACGACTTGATACACCACTGGGGACGAAACCGCCCATTCTCCTTTGTGAAATACAAGTTTTTAGACACTTAACCCAAGAGCACATAATAAATTATAAGCTATGTGTTCTAAGTAGGAACTAATAAAAAATTTAAATTTAACTTACAATTAAAAATCATATAAAAATTAGTAAATACTTTTCAAAAACTGACCATCAACATTTTGAGAATCTTATTAATTTAATAAAGATAGCTATTAGCCACAATCAACTTTAGCGTCTTCAAAACCCTAAAAATCTCATTCTGTCTCTTACTAACCTTAAAGAATTTAAAGAGATAGAATGATATTAATTATTATTATCTTTGTCTCACTTTCGCCAATATTCCACTAATGGAAACTTCAGCTTCATAGACACATTCTTAGACATAACAAGCATTGGTGTAAATATTTCTAAAAAGTGCAAGAAAAAGCGAAAACAATTTTAATTTAGAGCATTTGTTCTGATTGCTAGATTCTGTGTTAAAATATTGAGATCAAAATAACCAAGAGACGCTCACCGTAACATCAGATAATTAGAGCAAGAGCCCTTCACTCCCAGGTCTATCATAATTTATAAAGACTGCAAGTTCTATATTACCTGTAACTGCCCAAGCACAATTAACATAAACATGACGTGGTGTGATATTTCAAACTTAGGTTAATGTATGGACTAGATATATTTGACACATACCTGGTTATACCACTGCAACTCAAGTTTCATTTAGCTCTATATGTGCCATATTGTATAAGAGAGAAAACTGCAGTATAAATTAAGGACGGGTCGGCAGTTAGGAGCTCCTAGGCTAAATATTAGATAACAATTTGGTCGTTGGCTCTAGGGGCTATCACAAACACACACTCAGCCTTTATAATTTGTAAATTATCACGTTGAGATGCAATTCAGTGGTGTCCAAGTTCTTTCTCCTTTTGCTCACGAAAAAGCCTCGAGAGTCGTTGTTTTTGTATGTCATTGTAGGTTTTGTTAGTTTTTTTCACCTCATCTAGTAGTTTTTGTACCGCTTTATTTTTGGGCGAAACTTTGTCCGCTAACCTGAGGTCCATGAGAGCAGCCTCGTAGTTTTTGAGGGCGAAGAACGCGTGACCGCGCCGGTATAGCGCCTTTTCATTTTTCGCCTCTATTTGTAGAACCTGTAACATTCAAAGTTTCATTGTAGACTTTTAATAATAATTGGTGGTAATTTAAAAGGAGATAATTACAATACGAATAATAAACTATTTATATATTTCAGATTTTAGGTACATCTACTAATTTAATATAGATACTTAGTTTTCCAAAAACTTCATTGTTTAATTATTTTTATATCTGTACGGGTCAATGTGTTATTGCACTCGTGCGCCTCGCGTATGTCTGTCCGCGCGTGCATCTTAGATAAGCATTTTTGTACATACACACACACACATACACACAAGTAATAGGTACACACACGTTACAAATTATAACTTAAATAGATCATACATGTGATTTTTCTTAGCTACTATAGTCTACAGTTACATTACGGTTTTTATCTATTTCTATAACATTATCAAACTCTGCATATACAATACAGTTAATCGTTTGAGGGAGACTAGAATCAAATCGAACCTCTAACCTCACACTACCACGTCTTATCAGATTCCAATGACTGTTCGTGTTTGATGATAAATCAGGGGTTAAATCAAATGCTAATAGACAATAACCATTTGCATATTTTTCTCTTGATATCCCATTTCCTTCATTAAGGAAATGTATACCAGTGCCGGAAAATAATGTATGATAGGCTGAAGTGAACATATTACCATTGAAGGATGGTTGTAGGGTTTTTGAAGGCACTTGTTGTCCATCTATGTATAAACAAAATGAATTCATACCATAATTTTCAAAATTGAAAGGATTCTTACTAATGCTACCATTAAATGCTGCGTTATTTACAAATCCTATGATACATCTTTTGGGTACTTGCCCCAGGAATATATTATCAAGCGTTTTACCCTGTACCCCCGAGGGTATTGTTAACAATTTAGCCTCAGCTCTAGTGATCGGATATTTGGCTGTAGTAGAAGCCAACACTTTTTGATGTGCGAGTAACACTGAAGGATTAATTTTCGCCCTACGAACAATTAAGGTAGCGTCTGTAATGCATACTTTAAATTTTAAATCCGTTGAACCTATCAAATTAAAAGATTCTCTAGAACGGACTAATTTAACGGACATCTCAACACCATTGATAAGAATTTTTTCTTGATTAAATATATCACCATGTAAGTGACCAATCATTTCTATTTCTTTACTCTCACTCACTATTTCTTTACGCTTAATGAACCCCTCATTTTTCTTATCAGTGGAATTCATTTCCTTAGCAGTATCATCATACCAAAACCCACAAGTAAGATGAGACTTTTTAGCTGCTGAGGCGTAGTTCAACAGGTTTTCCACATATGCACGATAGGCATATGTATTATTTGGTGGTGACACTAATTTTTGATTTAAATAAACATCAAGCTGGTTGGATAGTGAATGCAACCAATTATTAATCGGCGCCACTACTATAGATGCACTCAATTTTGTTGAATCTTCATTTAGTATTTTAGCTTTTACATGTATCAATGTATGTGATAGGTCTATGTAGTCATCACCTGTTCCCGACTCTTGAAACTCAATGGATCCATCATCAGCAAGAGATGAAATTGGTTTATAATGAACCCGCATTCCATTTTCTATGCTTGTTTGTGGTGATGGTAAAGCAAATAAATCTAACTCCGACTTAATACACTCACAGGAATGATTATGTAGAAAAGACATTGTATATTTATGAAAAAATGTCTTTTATTTTATTCGGAGTGATTTTAGATTTTTTCAGTGCTCTCACTTTTGAAGCAACAGCTGGACTGAGTGTTGATTGAAGTTTGCGTTTTTTTATATACCCTGAACCAGACATATTAATTTTATCGATTTTAGAATCAGCTTTTCTTTTCAAGTTCACACTTGCTTCTCTGAGGCGGGTGTTAATAGTCTTCCAGGGGTCGTGAACTAACCGATAGAAGGCCGACACCTGCACTCAACGCTTCTTTACCAATGGCTCGAGCACCACTAGAGACTGATCTAAATAACCCACCCAAAAAGCTACCGATGCCATGTCCACGTTGATATAATACTCATTTATATATAACACCGATTCCTGATCCAGCCTGATGGGAATAATAATGTTCATAAGGACAAATCATTTTATGACTACTACGAGAGCTGATTATAATTTTTGGAAGTGAAGTTTAATGCACACGGTACCAAACTGGAATGGTATTTTTTGTCCGGTGCTTGATCTTATATCTATCTCGATAGTATCAAACTCCCTGCGCAATACAGGTAAGTAGTGAGGCGGTGCGAATGTGAATTTTAATAACACCATATATGTATTTAGACGGATCAAGTGGAATAATTCTTAATAATGATGTCATAACATCACCAACTATCTGTGGTTCAACAATATCACAATAAACAAATAACTGAGATGGTAACCCCATGTGTAAGTTTGCAGGACATTTACCAATACCCTTTTCCACTAAATTTAGATTTGGTTCGAAGCCCAGTTGAAGACATAACCTGGTTGATAATCTCACTGATACAAGAGCTTTGTCCAACACTGTAACCGTTACGAACTTTGATATTTCATCATAACGAAACTTTATTTTTTCTCTAATACTATTCAGTGCTGTTAAGATTTGATTAATGTCATCATAGCTTGTTGCTGGTATATGTGTTTTATAATAAACCAAAGAAGGTTTCTCTTCGTTCGGCATTACTATATGTTTTGCAATGTAAACAACATTTTCATGTTCTTGTACTGTGAACATTTTACAGGGATACTGAAATTCAACAACCCCACTCATCATTCTCCTTCCAGTTTGATGGTTTTGGTAACTTTGTTAAAAATAATGTTGTTAAATTATCAGGAAAATATTCCATGGAACTATTACTTAGAAGTGTTAAATAAAAACTTTCTTTAGTCATATTTTTTTGACATCAGAAAATAATACCCAACTATAAAATTTGTCTGGATAACCTTTCCACTTCACTAACACTTGCTTTCTGTTACCTGAATATCGAATACCAATTATTTTATCTATCTTATAACTAGAAGAGGGGTCATAAAACACTTTTTGCAACTCCTTTTCATAGAAATTACCAGTTATATCTTCATTTTGCAAGTCTTTTAATGTATACCCAACCCAAGGTGATCGATCTATAATTGAAGATATAAAAAATATTTCATCACTACAGTTCGATTCATAGCCTTTTTGAAATATGTGTTTGTATTTAGTTATTCTAACGTAATCACCCACATGAAATTTAGGTGTTTGACAATTTGATGATGATGTGACTATGACACTACCATATAGGTTATTACAAACAGTCATAATATTGATGGAATTCACATCACATGGAGCCATCTTGATACTTGAGTGTTTACCAGGGGCGTGCGCTCCATATAGGCAGAAATGCAGTGCTTTACTTGTCATTCACAGATATTTTAAAAAAAGGTTCGTACGTTTTAGATGACTTTAATAATTAATTAATAGTAAATAAATTAATTAAAAAATGTAATAACTTAAAAACGCCTAATATTTTATAAATAGCAACTCCTGCGGTTGCTTTGTGCAGGACAAATCATCGCATGTGTGTGTAATTGTCATACTTCGCAAACGCACACACCAATGAATATCGACATGATTATAAGCGGGAACTCCAGCGGCAGGCGATAGCTGTCGGCTTCGGTTCGGCTATCCGATCGGTTCCGAAAACCGCCGAACTGGCTTGTCGGAAATTATTCGTTACCTATAATCCGAGTAAAAAGAATAGTCGGAAATCTAATAAATCACGTATGCACATTAAGCATTTTTGTTTAGTAAGGTTTTATTTCTTTAAATAGAAGAAAGGTTTTGTGTTTCGCGGGGGCCATATTGCATATTTCATGTGATAAGCATTTTTTACAATTTAATCGCTCCAGTTTATTTATAGTTTTCTTAAAAGATTTTTCATTTTAACATTTGAAAGTGTGTACATTTAACAGTTTATTACTGAGTTTCTATAATAATTGTAGTGATTTGCTTTTACTAGTTAGTTAGTAGATTTTTTAAAAATGTTATTTGACTGTGAGGTTTTGAAAATGTGTGTTTATTAAAAATTAAAACTAACAAGTTCTCACAATTGTCATTCAGTGAAAAGATTCAAATTCTGTCTAAAGGTAGGTGTGTACCCGAGTTACAACAATTAAACCAGCAAAAAAATAATGTAACTCGAAAATTTCATGTTAAAAGTTATGAAACGTATAACTGGCTGTGTGGTTGTGTACACAAGATTAAATTATATCGTTTTCCTTGCATATTATTTAGTAATTTACATCGGGATATAGTAATCTCAAGTAACCGGAACCTTGAATATGTGAAAATTGATGCTGACTGACTGGTGAGTAGTTATAATATTTTAAAATATGCTTATTATTTTACTTATTAGAATTTCTTCCGCCGCGACGATCGATCGCTGTTTTGTCTGCGTTGCCGTAGAAGATGTACATGAATAGTAGTACATCTAAGACTTGCTCTGTTGGCATGGTTTCGACTTAGAGATCCGTCGCTTGGCTGTAGCTATGCTAAAAATCTATAAACGAAAAACTTTTTGTGACCGAGTACTTCGCCGCATACCCAGTGTCATAATCCTGTGCACGCCACTGGTGTTTACTATGGTTATAAGAGTAAATCAAGTCTTGTAAAATACCTATATATCTGTAGCAATTGTTATAAGTTAAATAACGCCACATTTTCATTTTAAGTGATCTCTGAAAGCTTTCAACAATACTTGCTTTAATATCAGGGTTATTCGTTGTGTAATAGTTGATATTTATACTTTTGAAACACCGTTGCACATCTTTCGAAATGAACTCGGTCCCTTTGTCAGATTGTATATGTGTTGGGGTAACTTTAGCTTCATTAAATACACTTTCAAAACATAGTTTAGTGGTTTCAGAGTTTTTATGTTTCATGGGTCTTGCATATGCATATTTAGAAAAAACATCAATAACACACAATATGTAATTAAAACCATCGTTATATTTAGAATAAGTTCTCATATCACTCAAATCTACCTGCCACAACTCATTGAAGTTTGATAACATATACTTGTTTCTAGAAAACCTTTTTCAAACTGGTCTATGTAATGTATATGTTTCTTGTGACTGTAACCATTTCTTTACATCTTTTTTAAAATTTTACCCTTTACTACATTTGCAAGTTTATCAATGCCACTAATCAGCAGGGTGTGATGGGTCATAATAAATGTTATGCATTTCTAATAAGGGGTCCATTTTTCCCAGTCTAACTTTTTTCTAACTTTCCCGCTATACTTTTCTTCACCAGTTGTTGTTGGAAACACTGCTTCAGTTGATGCACTCTCCGATATCTTTTATATGAAGGTTATTTATGTATTCACTTTTTTTTGGGTTTCCAATGTAAGTAAGAGGTATTTTAATTTCTTTTAGTGCCTTAGCAAATGTTTCCCATCCTATAGGATCACTTCTTTTTAAAGGTCTTAGAGAATCGTTTATCAAGTCAATAATGTTACTCCCAGGAATTTGTTTATTATCTATAGTTACTGTACCGGAATCGTTCCAATTAATTTTATTTTGACTCATAGAAATTAAGTTTAATAATAACTCACCCTTTCTTGAATATGATTTGGGTATTAAGCTTAATATTTGCTTTTATGTGTATATAGGATTATTATTAACAGTTATATCCGGTTCACTTACGTCTTCAATTGACGCCCAAGGAGTAACTGATTCTTTACGGGTCGTATCATGATTTTTATTAATAGTTGTAGGTTCACTCTGAATATTAGAATGTATAGGTAATTCATATGGTTGACGTTCTTCTTCTGTAAAATGCAAATATCTCTGCAACGTTTGTAAGTATAAAATGCATTTTTTACGATCTTCTACGTTACTTTTCAAAATGTTTTGCATTTCAGTATCTAGCCGAGATAAGGGATTTTCCACACTACTAGGTTGTTTTAACTTTTCAATAAGACTTGGTTCAATTAATAACATTTTTTTAGCGTTTTCCATCTTAAACAAGGTAATTTATCAATCCACTCAAAATAGAACCAAGAATTATGGGTAAAAATACACCCCCTTTTTGAATTATAATTTTTTTTCTTAATATTTTACTTTTCCCTTTTCGTACTAATTTTCGCTTTTTTTTCTTTTTTCTCCTTTTCTTCGAGTGGTACTTTACCTTGTAGAACGTTATGAATACACTCACATATGCAATTTATTTCTTCGTCATCACAAGATTTCACAAGAGCTTTAATATATTTTGGTTTTAATGTATGTAGTGCACGTAGCAAATCCTTGTGCGTCTTTAAGCTTTGATGCATTATTTATAAATGATTGTAATTTGTTTATTCCTAGCATATTTATCTTCTTTAGTTGGTACATAAACAATGCAATGACCATCTAGAGGAAATATTTTAGTTTTCAATCGACACATGTCATTGGTTTCTTGTTTTAAATCCACCATTAGATATCCATGGGGTTCATTTGTTGCATCTCTGTAAGCATCTTCAATGAATTTTGGATTTTCAGGAGATACTTGTCGGGCTAAATACCGTATTTGTGTTTTATCCCGAGGATTTTTAAAATAGATTATATAACCCGTATTCAATGATATATCTCTTTGTCCTTTACCTTGATGAAATAAATTTTGAGAAAAATAAAACACACTCAAGTTTCTGTGGTGACTTCCTTTGGTGAATATATCATCAACACGACCATCACTCTCGCATTAAATCATCAAGTATAAGGAGTTGTGGTTCCTTTCCATCAAACATACTAAGATCTGGTATACCTTGATAATAATTCACATTTTGCAAATTATATAGGTAATGGCTGCATTTCATAAAAACACCATGTTATTTGTGTAAAGTTTGTTACAAAAACAGATTTCCCACAACCACTAGGACCAGCAACTATGGCAGTAAAAGGATGAATAAAATGAAACATCTTCACGTGTATATCCGAAACGGTTTTTGAAATTAAAGAAACAAGCATTAATAAAAATGAAATATATATTAAAATTTTGTTTGAAAATTCTTATAAGTAACATATTTAAAACTTAATGCTTTTTAAGAAAATCTTGATTATATACATACCTTTTATATTATATTTTACAATGTTATAGTACAATGAAACATTAAAAATTAAACATTCAGCACAATATTATACATAAAAGTATAGCTACTTGAAACAAAGTATTACAAACTAGTTTAGAAAAGGAAAAAAAAATGTTCATTAGCATAAAATTATCTCATAACAAAGTATATCTTACGTAAAACATATTAATCTTATTGACTAAGCTTAAAATACAGTTTCACGTTACAATGACAAACACAATATTTTTAGAAGGTTTTTATTTCACATAACGTTTTTCAATTTATAACGACCCCAAGCTAAAGTATCTATATTATTAGACAAAATAAATCTTTTAGTATCATTGTATGATAAACATGTTTTATTTACTTTTTGAGTGAAAATTCTATGTTTGATTGATTTGAATTTTAACATTGAGCATAATTTAATATTTTTATCAAACAAACACGATTTATAATTTTCTAAATTCATTGTTTTTGTGACACATTTATTGACTCCTTTTGCCTTGGCAGTTAAACGATTGTCTATATCAAACACATACATTTTTGATCTCAACCCTACAAATTCTTTCATTATTTTTCCGTTGTTTTCATCTATGAAAAAACCTAATTTTTTCTTATTTATTTGAGGATAAACATACCTATTATCAGAAGGATAATCAGATGTATCAAAATATTTTGGAAGATTCTGTTTAATATCATCATAGAAATTTTGTGTGCATATTTGATATATTAAGCTATCAGTATCTGAATATAACAATTTAATATTATTTTTAAATTTATTTATCATATAATTGTAGTGGAAATCATACATTAAAGTTTTTGAAATATCTAAAATACAAAATCCTAAATAAATTGGTTTGTTGTGGAATATTTTGGTTTAACGTAACTGGACAGCCACTAAATTTTCTGAAAAAATCGATAAACTATGAAATTCTGGTTTTGCTATTAAATCTTGTGCACCTCTAGAACTTTACCATGATTATCCCAATGTGTTAATAATTTAACATTAATTCTTTTTTCAATATTTTCCATTGTTTTGCCAAATACCGAATTATTCATAAGTTTATAAAAATCTTTTTCGAAATCTGATTTGGCTATAGTTCTTAATTTGGTATTTATATCTATATACTTTTGCAACCATGGTAGCTGTCTAAACTTTAATATTCTATGAACTTTAGTTAATTTCAACCCCATTTTTATGCATTGTTTAAGATTCCTGTAATGAATTTTGTATTTAGTTTTATTATTAAGATTTGTAACCAATTTAATCTCTTTAGTTATTACCTATACATATATTTTCAGGACATAACGGAAAGTCTGAATGTGAATCATGCAGTTCATCTGGATATTCTAAATCTTCTAAAATAAAACCGAATTCGCTATTATCTGGTACATCAAAGTTAGTTTCCGGATCTATCCACTTAAAATCTCCTACAGGAAGATACTGCGACATGGCGCAACCATAAAGATTATTCGCATCAAAGTATGTTAAATAGGACTTAGGTAAATTTTTATTATGTTCTTCCATGAATCTGTTATTTGCCTTCGCATAGCGGTTACTACATTGAGATATACCTCCTCTTACACCTGCTCTGATAAATGCGATCATGTCAATGTCCGTCAGTAATTCCAATTCGATTTTAGTATATTTCAACATGGCATCCCAACTTAAACCGGGGGTTGTATAGTAATGTGCTGGATCTAAATCATATGTTTTAATACACAGATTTCTAAAGTTTTCAAATATATCGGTTAATAGTAAAACATCTATTTTAAATAAAGGTTCGAGTAATCCGACATATTGTAATATTTAAAATGGCAACAAACATCTTCGGCGTGGGTGTAATCTTCAGTGGAAACATTTGAATCGGTTAATGAACTATAAAATTGATCTTTACTAGGGAGTGATGTCAACTTTAAGCTATCGTAGGATGTCATATACTCATATGGATAAATACTCTTCCGCCTAAATCTTTTAAAATATTGATCACAGAGAAAGTTTCTTTTTAACGTATTAAATTGATCATCATGTAAATTTTTTGCTAATTAATCAAGACTACATGGTAAAAAATTTAACGAGTCCACAAAACGTACTTATTTGTTGATTATTTACAGATATATTTTTTAAAAATGAAATGTATCTCTCCTTATTCTGTGGAATAATTTCAATGGTCCCTTCAATAAAATTTAATGCGTGGACAATAAAATGTGCATCCATAATGACTAAGATTATGTAAAAATATTGGCATGTGACGTGGTGTACGAAATTTTTTCAAAAGTAAAATATCAGTTTTGATCGAATTCAAAAATAATTCCGGGGTTTGAAATACTCCATCACATTTGTACCATTAATTTTATAACTAATTATTCTCTGTCCGAAAGCTGATTCGACAACTGACACGTTTTTTAAACTACTATGTAATTTCAAATGGTTATTCTTATGCCAATTACTTTTTAAATGATTAGAGAAATACCGCTTTTTGATGAGAACTTGACATGTACTGCAATTAATCTGGTCACCATAATTGTCTTCTTTTACTTGATCTACCTCCACAGTTCTCGAAGTAGATGTATTAGAATCTGTGTATTTTCTCCTCTTTGCAGGTAGTTCTTTCTCCTTGTTAACTAGCTTTAGAGCTCCTCCAGTATGTTGTGTTGATTGACTGTGAAACAAAAATCACATTAAGTTCACCTTTTGCTTTGTTAACTCGCTTTAAAGTTCCTCCATATTGTTTTTTCAATTGTCAGTGAGACAAAAAATAAAACTAAGTTGAGTAAAATCTATAATGTACATACAGTATAAAATTACCTATAATTTACATATACTATGATAAAAATAGACATATTTATTTCAGTAAACTTACGTGATTGATGTTTCAACCGCAGCACAAATACTGATGAGCTCGTCGTAGATCGGATCAAATAGTTCATATTTTTCGACTTCTTCACACAAGTTGCCCAGCTCCACATCCATGTTATCGTTGAAGAAAGCGCTGATACATATTTCGTTGGAGTTCTCCATAATGTTTGCTGTATGAATTCGAAATTCAAGTGATAGATTTGAGTAAATCAAATCTAAATTATGATTCATGGTTTATTATTATAGAATGGACTTTAATAAATCAAATGTAAGAAGTTATTAAGTTAACTTAAAATTAAGACATATCTAATTTTTATAATAATTCATTATTTATTATTATATTGATATTTCCTACAGGTAGTTTTTCCTGCATTTCCTTCGTTATTTTATAAATTGACTCTTTTGTTAATTTATAGATATTACTACTTTCGTTTGTATAGTACTTTGTCCTAGAGTAAGCATGTTTCCAATGTTCCGATTGAGGGATCTTTTCTAATTTTTTGAGATCATATATCTCGATTTTTATTAAATGGGTTGCTGTCTTTCCTTCATCCACATTAGTAGATATGTAACACATTCCACCATTCCCATCGGGTCTTGAAACATTTGAGGATTGTTTCTTTTGCTGTTTTTTTGGTGCAGTGTCAAAAAATTCATTAAGACTTTCACCTCGTTTCCTTTTAGTGGTATGTTTTTCGTTAGGTACACAGTACACAAACACTTTCCACATTAGTCGGGGATTGCGGTAATAATAATGCTTAAAAGTATCTTCTTCGTGGTCAATTAAATTGAATGAATTCTGCAACAATGGAAAGCTAATATATTATAACAGTCCATAGAAACTATCAGTTAAAATATTATAATGGCAAAATTAAATCAGACAAAAAAAAAATTAATAACTTACCTCCATTGGGATGTACTCAGAAGTTGTACAAGAGTTTAACTACACTAATCACTAGACTGATTTCACCCACTCACTCACACAGTAATGGTATCCACAATGAGAAAACAGAGGGCTTATATAGTGAAAATTTGGGTGGTCAGGAATGCGGTTTGCAATCTTATCTAATGCCCCAACCATTAAGTTATCCTGTTCTGTATGCTTTATCACTAAAAGGAAAAGGATGTTAAGTATGACTCAATGATTGAGAATAATGGTTTGTGATATTACAATATTCCACTGATGACAAAAAAAACGCTTGATAATATATTCCTGGGGCAAGTATCCAAAAGATGTATCATAGGATTTGTAAATAACGCAGCATTTAATGGTAGCATTAGTAAGAATCCTTTCAATTTTGAAAATTATGGTATGAATTCATTTTGTTTATACATAGATGGACAACAAGTGCCTTCAAAAACCCTACAACCATCCTTCAATGGTAATATGTTCACTTCAGCCTATCATACATTATTTTCCGGCACTGGTATACATTTCCTTAATGAAGGAAATGGGATATCAAGAGAAAAATATGCAAATGGTTATTGTCTATTAGCATTTGATTTAACCCCTGATTTATCATCGGTTCGGTCACACCATCGGTGTGAGGTTAGAGGTTCGATTTGATTCTAGTCTCCCTCAAACGATTAACTGTATTGTAGATGTATATGCAGAGTTTGATAATGTTATAGAAATAGATAAAAACCGTAATGTAACTGTAGACTATAGTAGCTAAGAAAAATCACATGTATGATCTTTTTAAGTTATAATGTGTAACGTGTGTGTACCTATTAGTGTGTGTGTATGTGTGTGCGTGTATTATGAAATAAAATTATTGTACCAAATTTATGTTTCTTTTATTTATTCGTTCATTATTTTCATATGTAATACCCCTCTTAGTAAATACATAAACCATACATAATACGGATATGTGACATAAATACAAGATCCATAGACCAGATCGGTTCTGTGATAATACAGTATGAACACAATAGAGATCCGTAATTATTTGAGAAGAATTTGTGAAGGTTTAGAAGATAATGTATACGCCGCGAATCGTCTACCTATATATGTTCAAACCCCTACATACATTATTAGCAACTTAGACCCTGATAGTAAACCTGGATCCCACTGCACGTGGGACGTTGACTCTTTTGGACGTGGTCCTATGCGATATCACAAGGCTTTTATGGGACGAAACTGCAAGAGATGGGGTTTTAACAGGTGTAGATTACAAAATGATTTCACATCAGTTTGTGGAGAGTATAGTTTAATGTATTTGTATTATAAGTTCAGTGGGAAAAGTCTATTAGAGTATCAAAAGTTATTTAGTAGCAACACTTTATGTAATGATATAATATTATACAGTATGTTCAAAACATGTTTAAATGAATGAAATAAAAGAAATGTAATGAAAAATTGTTTTGTTTTACTCATATCGCGAGAAAGTGAGGTGACGTAAGTGATAAGCAGATAGTGATTCGGTGACCCTCATTAGGAATAATAGGACGCGGAGGTGAGCATTAGATAACGAACTATAGAGCCCGGAAATAGTAGATAATGAGGGGTAAATGCAAAACGTAACTTTGGAACCGCAAGAGATATTGAAAAACGGATAAGCGCAATCGATCGGGCATGGGCAAAATCCCCCAATTTGACACCAAACTTTTTTTTTTTAGCGAATGGTCATCGAAATACCCATTTTACCAGAGGCTGAGGCGATGGGGCAGAACCAGCGAATCCCTAACAAGATCCTGACGACAGCTATATCACTCCAGGACACTTTTTTGTCGGTGGTCCCCTTTTATCCACCCCAGACGAACCCGGAAATCACGCATTTAATCAAGATGGCGATTAGTACAAGCTATAAACAAGCAAATATGGAAAGGGCTGGTCTCGGGAATATTTACAAAGCTTACAAAGTAGATCAAAATGGACAACAGCTATCAAAGACATCGAACTGAACGACATAGTTATCATCAAAGAGGAGAACATGCCCCCAGGGAAGTGGTCCTTAGCACGTGTGTGTGAACTTCACCCCGGAAAGGACGGACATACCCAGGTGGTTTTGAGACCTACAAAAAATATTTTGAAAAACTTTTTTATAATCTTATTATTCATCATGGCTGACTTAGCCCCAACGGAGATTGCCAGGGCACTCGAAATGCGAAGAAATGGTCAAACCTACAAAGATCCAGAGATCTTCGTCGACCAGTTTTAACGATCCATCGCAGTATCCAACGGTTCAGGGAGACCGGTACTTATGTGAGAAGAGCAGGACAAGGCAGAAAAAGACGCACTTCGAGTAGGGATGATCGTTTCATTCGGCATCGTGTACGTAAGAACCCCCGTTTGACGGCCGTCCAAGCCCGACATGAGTTAGAAGCAGTGCGGAGTGTAACCGTAAGTGAGCGTCCGGTACGAAGAAGGTTCGAAGAAGCTGGTTTGGGTTCATTTGTGCCCGCCAAGGCTCCAAGGCTCGAGGTAAATCATCGTAGAAACAGGTTAACTTTTGCTCAGGAACATCGACTTTGGAACGCGGACCAATGGAGTAAGGTATTGTTTAGTGATGAGTGCAGAATTCTCTTAAATCAAATTGACGGCAGGCAAAGAATATACATTATATCAGAGAAGTTTTAGAAGAAAATGTCGTACCGTTTGCCATATATCGGTGACGATTTTGTTTTTATGCAGGATAATGCTCGGCCGCATACCGGTCGGGTACTCAAGCTTATCTTAATGATATGAATATCACTGTTATGGAGTGGCCGGCGAGATCACCGGATATGAACCCAATAGAGCACGTTTGGGACTTGCTGAAAAGAAAAGTTAAGTCCAGAATTCCAGCTCCTGCCAACGTGGGTGAACTGCGAATTGCCGTAGTTGAGGAATGGCGGAGACTATCCCAGTAGACCATCGATAACATCATTATCAGTATGCCTAGACGGGTAGAAACTTTAATAAGAGCACGTGGAGGAAATACGCGATATTAATCACCATTTTTCTAATTTAATTAATTGTTATTTTAATATTAATTTTCACTTTTCCCGGTTACATGAAAAGTTCAAAAATGTACCATTTTTCACAAATAGCCATTACTCGCAAAATCTGTTCTTAATGTGATCTCATTTTAAGTAAAACAAATGAAACTTTAAATAACAAAAGAAGTGTAGTAAGTAGATTTTAAAATAAAACCATATTTTTTTGGTTATGGACTTTTTTTTGTGTTCCGCTAAATATGCCGGTGTGTTTATATATATAATATATATAATCGTTAAAATCCTTTACATTTTAAATACTTATGTCAAATCATTATTTACAATAAACGCAGTTCGTTATTAAACACCAAACGGGGTTCATCGTTTATACCCAGTATCAGCATCAACCTATCAGAACAGCATCAGCATACAGCATTAGCAGCATCTATCATCTCTACTATCAGCAGCATCTATCATCTTTATCATCTAAGTGTAGCTCGCTACAATATCACTTACCTCGTTGCAACTTCTGACGCAAGAGCTAAAATCTCCAAGTTTGGAATAACACGCCGCAAGATTCAAATAACATTGTAGATTAAATGTTTCAATAGTTTTGTAATCTGAAAAAGTAATGTATGTAATGTTATTTTAAAAAATCTCATTCTACCAATATTCAAATTGGTAAAGTTACATTCAAGACTAATGTCTTAAAAAAAACAAAATAAAACTTTACAAAAACAGTTGAAACATAACAGTAGGGGCCACGAAATCACATTCCATCTATTGACCTTTATGCAGTATGCAAACTATTTTTTTTACTTTTTTACCCAGAAGACAAAAACTTTAATGTTAACATTTGGGCCCTATTTTATTCAATGGATCCATTCTAAAAATGCTTTGTTATTTTGTTGTTAGAACTTTACGAGTGTTATAATTTCTTAACTAGTTTTGCACAAAACTTACATTTGTCCCATTCAGCATTGTGCAGTTGTATCCTAAGATACTCGAGGTACCGAAGACATTTTAGGTACTTTCGTGTGGCGCGCTTGTATAGGCCCTCCACGAAGAAACTGTTACCACACTGCTTCACATCACTAATACCAGTTACTAATTCGTCTACCTAGAAATATCACGATTATTGAATAAAACAAAGGATCTAACTGCGAATATAGCAAATACGTAACAACTTATTTACAACTATTCTATAAAATCTTGTAACTATAAATTACATTTCTTTAAAAGAAATTATACTATATACTATAATTATTGAAAAGAAATCTGGGATGTATAAATTTTACAAAAAGTAGATGAATAATTCATATATTTTTGTAGAATTTTCGAATTATTTTTACATTAATTTTTTGTAGCATTTTAGGGCTTATTATTTACATTACCTATGATAATAAAGGTTTGTCGTGAATTTGTTACTATTAACCAGAAGAATAGAATGTTAGTTATTGACTTACTGATAAACTGTGACGGAGATCATTAGGGTAATCAGGTAGATGGTCTGCAGAACCATCCCTGCAAGAAACATCCCAATTTTCCACTTCTTTTATTTCACCACAATCTTCTATTATGCATTCCTGTACAAATAAAAAATATTTTTGCATTAGTTTTCATAGGGCTAAGAAAATAATTTTAGGTTTAAATTAATGATTTACCATAATTATTATTATGGTGTTGTCAAAAATACTGATAGTTTCGTTTTTAAAATGGTCTTAAAAACATTTTTTTTATTACACTTAATAATTACCTAACAGCTAAACTAAAAAAAAACATAAATAAACATTTAATAATTCTTATTTTTTGTAAGATCTGTACAAGACTTCAAAATTTAATTTAAAAATTGATCTTACCACAGTAGTTCGTCCGTCTTTGGCAGTGTCTTGTATTTCTGTAACTACCCCCACACCAGCTAAGACATGACCAAACACCACATTAGTTCCGTCCAAATGTGGACATGGTACCGTGGTTACACAAAATTGTGAGCCATTTGTGTGGGGTTTCCCTGCATTTGCCATACTCAGTACTCCTGCATCATGCTGTAATATTTATAGTGGATTTTTTTTTATCATACATTATTTAAGTAGGCTTAAGTTAATAATGAGAGATACTTTTTTACTTTCTTTTTCATAAGATAACTATTAATTTGTGTAAATTCTTTATTTTAAATATATATTTATTTAGTAAATAAATACACCAAATATACCTTTAATTCAAAGTTTTCATCTTCAAAAGTTGGACCATAAATACTCTCATTTCCCGTTCCATCTCCATTAATAATATCTCCACCTTGTATCATGAACTGGGAAATTGCTAAAACAATAATAAATAATAAGTTCACTATATTAACATGCTGTATTTAAGGAACAGGCTGTGGCTAAAATCTTCATTTAATTATTGAAAACAGTACATTTGTAGCAGAAAAAGTTTAGACAATATAAATGTACCTTTATGAAATCTTACTCCTTTATAATGTAATTGTTTTCCTTTAAGTCCAATCCCCTTCTCCCCTGTACACAATGCTCGGAAGTTCTCAGCTGTTTTAGGAACCACATCATGTCTAAGCTCTGCTATTATTCTTCCAGCTACAATTATTTTTTACTCGCACTTTAATAAAAATATGGTTTAAGCATAGTAACACAGTTATTCAAGTTATAACCTTGAATTGAATATTAGCTATAATTTCATATCCTTGTGCACACTGTACAATTGTTGAAATTCTCATGGTTTTGTCATGTGACTTAGAATAATAACAGCTAAACACAGATCAGTTATTTTATGATATAATGTTTCTGTGGACACTTCTACTTTTATCACGGAAGATACAATTTTTAGATTTTTTTAAACCATAGCAATATTAAATGGCTAATTATTATAATTACGTCTTGCAAATGCTTCAATACCATTCAAAAAATGAATGTTTATGAGATAAGGAGTAAAGTGGAAAACTTATGAACTTTGCATGTACAAAGTTGATTATATTTTTTCAAAGGCGAAAGTAATGTGTCCAAGAAAGGAATTGTAATTGATAGCTTACCTTTTTCACCATCAATTAATATGTCAAGGTAAATTATGGGGTTTCTTTGTTTAGTGTGCCTTTGCGAAATCATCTTCACAATATATTTTACCCCAATACTATAATTTGTATGAATTCATTGTATATGTGGAAATAAGAATATCACAATAAAGGTAATTCATTGGCTTCTATATGTTCGTCTCTATTAACATAAATTCATTACCTATTCATGAAATTTACATTTTGTGACCTACCGCAACAGAAAATAACATTTTTGACAGTTTGCTACTTTTTTTTAATATATATATATGGCGTCTGCTTATCTTAAAATCATTTGCTAGTGTCAAGTAAAAAAGGCGGGAAATAGAACTTTCGTTTCAATTTTCAACACTGTATTCCTATATCGTCAAGTCTAAACTCTAGTCTAAGTCCAAATAAATAGTCAGTACAGTCAATGAGTCATGTCAGTCGATTCAGTAAAGTGGTAGACACTTTACTGAAAGTTCCTAGGGAGTTTTGGAGGAAAACTCAAAATTAGCACGTTTTTAGAAGTTGTATCACTTGCCCACACTTGTGAACGTTAAAGAATATTTAATGGTTAATATTCTACCAATATTACACATTAAGAACCGAAATAAATTTTAAAAATAAACAAATTATACCGACATTTCATTGTTGATTTATAGACTTATTATGATTAATAAAGTAAACGGGACTTTATTTCGTTTCTTAATGTGTAATATTGGTAGAATATTAATCATTAAATATTCGTTAACGTGCACAAGTTTGGGCAAGTGGTACAACTTCTAAAAACGAGCTATTTTGTGTTTTCTCCAAAACTCTCTAGGAACTTTCAGTAAAGCTTCTACCACTTTACTGAATCGACTGACTGGAATTATTGACAGCACTGACTATTTATTTGAAATTTAACTAGACTTTAGACTTGACGATTTAGTTGTGGTGTTAAAAATTGAAATGAAAGTTCTATTTCCCGCCTCTTTAACTTGACACTGGCAAATGGTTATAAGCCGATGCCATATATAAATAAAAAAAGAAAAAGAACGACCTAATGTCAATGTCAGTATATTACGTCATCGATATCACGTATTCGTTTGCGACGACAAAAAAAAGTATTTTAACAAAATTATGTAAAATGGCATAATTTAATTACATTTTACATTTCAATTATATATAACGTTTTTCATCAAACATTCCCTGTGATGAATCCTTTGCATAAATGATTATTAAATTTACTTGTTTCATGTGATAACCTTTAGATATCTACTCAAAATGTCTTCGTCAGCTATATACATCCTCGACGTAAAGGGGAAAGTTCTGATTTCAAGAAACTATCGTGGAGATGTCGATATGGGTGTCATAGATAAGTTTATGCCCCTTCTAATGGAGAAGGAAGAGGAAGGTATGCTTACCCCGTTACTGCAAACGAGTGAGTGCACTTTTGCCTATATAAAGACAAACAATCTGTATATTGTTTCAACGACGAAGAAAAATGCTAATATCGCTCTCGTATTTGTGTTTCTTTATAAAATAGTTGAAGTTATGACAGAATATTTCAAAGAACTTGAAGAAGAAAGTATTAGAGATAATTTTGTTGTAATTTACGAATTGCTTGATGAGTTACTCGATTTTGGTTACCCACAAACGACAGACAGCAAAATTTTACAAGAATATATTACTCAAGAAGGTCATAAACTTGAAATGCAGCCTCGTATACCAATGGCCGTAACAAATGCAGTTTCTTGGAGATCAGAGGGCATTAAGTACAGAAAGAACGAAGTCTTTTTGGATGTCATTGAATCTGTAAATCTTTTGGCCAATTCAAATGGTAATGTGTTAAGAAGTGAGATTGTAGGAGCCATCAAAATGCGTGTTTACTTGTCAGGCATGCCAGAGTTACGTTTGGGTCTGAATGATAAAGTTCTCTTTGAAAGTACTGGAAGAGGCAAGTCAAAATCTGTTGAGTTGGAAGATGTGAAGTTTCACCAGTGTGTGAGATTGTCACGATTTGAAAATGACAGGACTATCTCTTTCATCCCTCCTGATGGTGAATTTGAATTAATGTCATATAGACTGAACACTCATGTTAAGCCTCTGATTTGGATCGAGTCTGTCATTGAACGGCATGCTCATTCCAGAGTGGAGTATATGATTAAAGCTAAGTCACAGTTCAAGCGTCGCTCAACTGCAAATAATGTTGAGATTATTATACCTGTGCCGGCTGATGCAGATTCTCCAAAATTTAAGACAACCATTGGCAGTGTTAAGTATACCCCAGAGCAGAATGCTATAACCTGGTCCATTAAATCATTCCCTGGAGGTAAAGAGTACTTAATGAGGGCTCATTTCGGATTGCCATCTGTTGAATGTGAAGATACAGATGGCAAACCACCAATACAGGTCAAATTTGAAATACCATACTTTACAACATCTGGAATTCAAGTTAGATACCTAAAAATCATTGAAAAGAGTGGATACCAGGCTTTGCCCTGGGTAAGATATATTACCCAAAACGGTGACTATCAATTGCGAACTAACTAAAAGTTAATGTATTATTTTGTTGCATTCCTTCTTCTACATTTTAAGTATGCATTGTACTAGTATAATAATCACATTTAAAAAAATATCAGTTGTATTTTTAAAGTAATAAGTAAAATATTTGACACAATTAAATATTCATAATTAATATTTTGTATTTTATTATGTATTTATCTTTGTTACTTTTTTTTAATCATGGCAAATTATAATTCATAGAAATATAATTTGTCTATATTATTATAATAAAAGGTACTAAATTACCATAGGGGTATGCAGTAACAATGTACAGATTTAGTTATGCCCTTTGAGTAAATTTATATAAGTTATTGTAGCCTGCTAATCTTACAAACCAGACAAAGTAGAAAAACATGTCCCTTTGACTGTCTCACTGCCACATAACAGATTTGCTTGTATTTACCTTGTACACTTTATTCTTCGCGAACGAAGACATACTCAATCTAATACTACAATGCAACCGACTAGCCGACGAAATTAAAAAAAACGAGTTTTTTCATTTTTGCTTCGCTCAATGCAATAGTATAAAATTAAATGCGTAGCCTGAAGTCGCCGTCCGGCGAACGCTTATAGCATTATGTATTGCAGTTAAGACGACGACGAATTAAAAAATGGGAGTTTTGCCGGGGAATTCAATGGGAGACGTTGTGGTTTTTATATTTTTTTTTAATTTGTGTTATTTCGGTTCTTAATGTGTAATATTGGTAGAATATTAACCATTAAATATTCGTTAACGTTTACAAGTGTGGGCAAGTGGTACAACTACTAAAAACGTGCTATTTTGTGTTCCTCCAAAACTCCCTAAAATTCTATTTCCCGCCTTTTTAACTTGGCACTGGCAAATGGTTATAAGCCGACGCCATATATTAAAAAAGATGACAAAATTGACAGGAAGTGTTCCGTGATGACAGGTCAACAGCTGTATGCGGGAAAATACAAAAGTTTTAAGGTTTTTTGTTCACTGTATTTTTTTACAAAATGTCTATTTTTAAAAGTATTTATAAACAGAGAAAACCAACCACGCACTGCCGCCTTTGCAGGAAATCATATAGTGATATTTTACCTAGTAGTGAAAGTGTATTAATTAGGAATAACAGTGCAACCAAGACTGATAACCTCAAAGAAATTCCTAATGAAAACAAAGACATTTCTCAAGAATTTAGATTGAACGATGTAAATATTCAAATGATATCGAAAAACATTTACGATCAATTATTTAAAGGAACAACCAATTCAATTAGTCCTGAAGTAATTAAAAGGTATTTCCAGTTTTCATGTAACTTATTTTGTTATTATGTTTACATATTTTGTTGTTATAGTAAAGATCCGATTAACCGGACTTATTATTGTCGATGGGCAATGGGTATTCGGTAAATCAAAAATTCGGATAGTCCGCATGTATGAAAAATAACCTATTAAGGTAAAAGCACTAATACTAAACACTTTAAGGACAAATCAAACTTCATTCTCAAAAACCAAATGTATTTATCAACAAATTACAACTATTTTTTTTTTTACTGTTAGAACAACATTTATAAATTAACTTTTTCATATAAAATATTTTAAGACGGTCATATTTTTAACCAAAAATTATATTCTTCTTAGGTTTGCCGTAGACACTAAAATATGACAGCATAGAAAATCAAATCCACCAAAAGTAGACATCAATTGGCACTAATAGTAGACATGACTATAATAACTTATATGTTTTATCAGAACAAATCAACAAAAAATACTTTAAAATGAAAATCGAGCACAGATTGTGCTTTAAAATTATTAAATTAGTAACAAAATATAATCAAATTAAATAACATAAAAATATAATTATTAGAAAATCAATATTTAGCCATATTGCTTGTTAAAAGTAATTAGTTTTTCACATTTTAAGTACTGTAAACTATTCATAATTTAAACTTAATATCACATCAAGTTACACGTTAACATTTAATGGAAAATTAAATTTATACTAATAGTTGACATCTAGTATACCCAAATAGTTGACACTGTCTTCTTTTAGTTACGCTAGTGTAAAAGAAACAAAATCCAAACATGAACTTTATTTTTACAACAAATTTGCATTAAAATAAGCTAACAAATTCAGTTCGATGTAACCCTAGTAGAAGACACACATGTTATCTTTTAGGTTTTGATTCATTTCTGGTACTAATAGTAAACACCACTTAAAATTTATACAAAAACAAACCAAAACAATAAGGAAATGTATTAATAAATCAATAATTTCATACATTTATAACATCGAAACCAACAGTAGCCAGGTGTCATTAACATCAGTAACAATGTTATTTAAATGATTAGTTTTCCGACTAGAATTTTTTTTTCTAAAATGTCATCTTTTAGTTCAATGTCGGGCATTAGTGCTTTAAACTTACCTAACCAAAATCATGTCAGACATGTCTAAAGTGTAACTTGCAATAGATTTTTTCAAATGACTTCAAAAGTATATGTCCGATTTCGCTAAAAATAATTTTTCTTATTAGTATTAAGCATGACCTATCAGCATGGGCAAGGAACAAGTTTCTAACATTTATAGTTTAAGAAATGCCAGGTGACCCAACTTGAAAACCTTTGGAGGTTAATCACTCAAAAATGGTTTACATAAAAAAAAGTCATTTATTTTTAAATAAACCTGCCGTTATTTAAAAATACCTTTTCAACAATACCCCACACAACAGGGTAGAATGAAAAATAAATTTCATCCTCACTTCCACTGCTAAAATACAAAACATTAGAATTATTTTATGATTCAAAAAATAAGTCTATGTGCAATCTATACCTATACAAAATATTGTTTATTTGTATTCATACTTACCAAAGTTATCAAGGGAGGACAGACAGACACAGGGAAACTATTAGGGTTACTTGTAGTTACTGGGAACTATGAAAAGCGGTTTCTGTTTAAATTTTTTTATAAACATGTTGCTAGATAGGCATCCAGGGTCTGATAATGTTGCTGGATGGTACTGTGGCGTATTTGTGGGGTGTAGTCGCTCAGATGGTGGCTAGGTCTACCAATTAAATCACACAATACTTGATATTAACTTACTGTACCGTAATTCAAAGCCAAATAATGAGAGTGGCAACACTATTTTTCGTATGTGTATTGTGTGGCGGAAACGGTACCTAAATGATTTCAACATCCTCCTACGTCAGCTGGTTTCTGTTCCCCTATTGGCTACCGTTTAGTTCTAAGTTTCTCCACCAGGTGGCAGAGTTGAGCTCTTTAGAGCGCAACTAATTTGGAATCGTTGGCGATTTATTTTTCGTGCTGTGCTGAAGAATATTAATTTCCGTGTAATTTTATATATTCAAATATATAAGTTACAGTTTTTAATATTGCACATAATAATTTAATAGTTTACGGTTTACCGTGCGACTTCTAACTATAGTAAGCATAATGGGTTTTCGGATCAAAATAATAGTAGTTCGAGTTCTTCCTCAAGTTTCGAATCCGATCCTCCTGCTGTAAGGGTGCGAAACAAAAGGAAGGCTGAGACTTCGAGGCTCAGAGATCAGCGTAAACGTCGTAAGACATCTAATAATGAGTTAAGTAAGCTCACGGAACAGGTCAGTAATATTCAATTTTTTTTGGCTCAAATCAACTTTTCAATCGTATCATAACTGCCCCATTGGGCAACCGCTTCAAGTGCCCTTACATAAGCAGTGGTGGATTTACACTAGGGGCAGTCAGGGCTAGTGCCCAGGGCGGCAAATTTTGTGGGGCGGCAAAATTTGGAAAGTAAAAAAATTATTTTTAGAATTATTTTTTTACTATTATCAAAATTGCAAATTAATTCTATTAATTAATCATTTTTTATTTCTTGTTTGAAAAGAGTTAAAAACTACTTACGTTTTACAATGACTGCAAATAGTCTCAAAAGATTGGCGGCTATTCTATGCATAGAATATGTACGTGTACGTCTACTTTAACGTTTAGATTGTGAAGATTTAATCGACCAATTTACAAAGTCAGGTGTGTTTGCCTGACAAACAATAATAATTATTGTAATACAATCATAAGTCATCGTTAGTGCAAAATTCATGATTCTTACAAATATATATGATTAGCTTCGCTGGGCGCTCAATCAATGATTTGTCTTTGGATTCTTGGAACAAAAACAAATATTTTTTTTATATTATTGAAGTATATAATATATAATAAAATTTATGAGCAAGTAATTAGTTATTCTATTTTAAAAAATAATAAGTATATAAAAACTATAATTTTAAGTAAAATTTCTGAGATAGGGCGACATTTTCTTCAGTGTCTAGGGCGGCACTAATTTTAAATCCGGTCCTGATAATAATGGTGATGAAATTTTTGACTTTAAATGTGTTAGTAGTGAATTATTTTCCGAAAATGAAAATGACGATTTATCCGCGGGCTCTAAAGCGGTTGACAGCTGTGTAAATTTTTACAATAATACTATATTAAAAGATCCCTCGTTACCAAGGTCATATCAAGATCATTTAGATTTACTAAAATCGGCTCAACATTTCGATGCCCCCGAGTGGAGTGACGTACGTTATTCAGATATTAAAAAATTATATTGTTCTAACCCCGGATTCGTAGAACTTGAATGTAATGATGAAATAAAGCCTTTTGGTAAATATCCAAGTTAGTGTATTGCCGAACGCAGTTATGCAGCTATTACGCAAGCTATATCAAAACAAAAGCATGCCGCGCAGGCAGGTTTTGAAACGCTTTAAGGTCGGTTGCCCGTAGGGTGCCCGTTTTCCACAACAGAGGGGTTCATTTAACAGGTTTACACCTACTTTTGCACAAAATGTATATCCTTATCAACCGATTCAAGCACCACCTTTGGGACCTAATTTTCATTAATTTCACTAAATATTCTACATACCCACTGCAAAGATGGTAGGTAGAATATGGTATGGGTACACAAAACAAACGGTTCGCGCAGAACCAGGACAAGTCAAGGTCGGACACAAACAGATCTCGCCAGAGGTCTAATTTTGACAACATTAAAGGTCACTCTAAGACCACACAGAACAAAAATTATCAATCAAAACGTAGGTTTTGACTCGGACGATCGAGTTGCCTGTCGCTTGGCGAATTTTGTTCACGTTTTGGAAAATTTTCATGATCCAAAAACTGTAATAAAAATCATTCAGGGATACAGAATCCCATTATAGCAAAAACCACCGCAGTAGGTACCTTCCTCAAGTTGCCAAAAATTTCACACTCGATACTCGCCTCAGATGTCAGTTGCTGTAAATACCTTAATAAAGACCGGTGCTTTGGAAAATGTGCCCAGTTCCCCGAGTTTTATCTCGCCAATGTTTTTGTCATCCGACTTTTCCGATCCGATTTTTGACAAGCGACGGCAGTTTAAGACCAATATTCAATCTCCGATTATTAAACAACTTTGTAATTGTGAGCAAGTTCAAACTAATAAATATGCAAAAAGTTCCTAATTTCTAACAACTATACGATTACCTAGCTAAGATAGATTTATCGAATGCGTATTTTTATGTTCCCATTGCGGCTTCTCACAGAAGGTTCCTAAGGATGATGTACAATCAAAATTTATTCATATGACCTGCCTTCCTTTTGGTCTGACGACAGCGCCGCATGTATACGCAATGTTAAGCAATTGGGTCGCTCAGACATAAGGATTATTTCTTATTTGGACGATTATCTAATTGCCAATCAAGACCAGACTGTACTTTCGAGTCAAATTCAGTATACAATCAACTTACTGAAAAACTTAGGTTGGCAAATCAACTTCAAAAAATCTATTCTAAGTCCTCAAAGGGGACTGGAATTTCTCGGAATCTGTTGGGATCCATGGCTTGGCTTCAAATGGCTTCCTCTAAAGAAGACCGAATCTATTCTAGAAAAAACTCGACTTGAACTGCAGAGAAAAACTGCACATCTACAAGAAATCCAGAGCCTTGTTGAACTAGTAAATTTTGCCAGCTTTGTGGTCCATCGAGGCCTTTTGACCTTCCGAGAACTGCTTCGATTTTACAATTTTCTTATAAAAATCCGTTCCTGTCGTCGCTACGCAGGCCCCAACGTCGTACTTCGCGACCGAAAATGGTGGATAAAGAATTGCAATGCTCGGTCTTACAATACTATAGACAATCACGAAGTTTACGGTCCCTGTACACCACACCAGCTGATCTTGCATTCCAACCAGAAGGAGATGCTGGCAGTGCTTTATGCATTAAAAGATCAATGTCAATACCTAGCCAACTCTTCAATTATGCTTCAGACCGACAACAGAACTGTTGTATCCTATTTCAAAAAAGAAGGAGGCTCAAAATCCCCCGCTCTTATGTATCTCGTCCGCAAGGTCTTCGCCCTTCTCGACACTTTGAATATAAACTTCATAGTCCATCATCTACCTGGCAAACTGAACTGCGAAGCAGATCATCTTTCTCGCTACCAAGCAGCTCCGGAATGGCAATCAGAGATAACTCAAATAATTTTCAACAAATGGGGAGCTCCCGAAATCGATCTGATGGCATCAAGTTCAGCTCACGTCATGCCATCTTACGTGAGCCTCGATATAAACGACGGACACGCTGTGTTCTACGATACTTTCTTTTTTGTGCTTTCAACAGTGGAGTTTTCATCTGGCATGGGTGTTCCCACCCCCTTTTCTCATCCCCAGATTTCTGGCCCACTTGAACTCGGCCCAAGGAATATACTTAATCGAGGCTCCTCTTTGGGAAAAAGTGTTCTGGAGGCCCGACATCAAACGACAAGCCCTGTCTTCACCCTTCACAATTCATCGTCTCCATCGAGTACTGTGGTACACAGCGACCGGCCAGGCCCCTCCGAAAGTCAATGAAATAACCCTACAAGTCTGGAGATGTGGGGGTGGACATCAACATTAAAAGATTGGAAAATGCACGGAAAAGATGGTTAGAATGGTGTAAAATCAATAATTTAAAAACACCTAGCAATCCTACTGGTTCACAATTGGCTAGATTCTTGTCAGTCTTATTCCAAAAACATAAATTATCTTATAATGCAATTTTATGTATTTTATTATATTTAAATCAGTATATAATCATATTTTATTATATATAAATCAGCTATATCCACACTTTGCAATCCTGACCTATCTGAAAGACTCAGTTCTCTTATACTTGTAAAGAAAATTATTTTATCTATTTCTAATAAACAACCAAAACAGATCACAAAACCTTCCATCTGGGACGTGGATGACTTGAGCGCATGGCTCCTTGGTAATGATACGAATCATGATAATTTATACCAGTGTTCTAAGAGAACCGCAACTCTTTTGCTACTTTGTTCTGGACGTCGTGTCCACGACTTAACGCTACTATCAATTGATAATAATCTCTGTGTTACTTCAGATAATTCCATAGTGTTCTGGCCTAGGTTCGGGTCGAAGACTGACAAGTCCGACGTTAGACAATCTGGGTGGCGTCTCAATAAAAATACTCGAACATAAAAATATCGATCCAGTTTATTGGGTAAGACAAGTCATAAGATTATCAGCGAAAAGGGCGAAGTGCAACAGCAACAGTTTATTCAACGCAGCTTGCGGCGAGCCAAAGCCAAGCATCACGCGCTGTGATCGGTGGATGGGTGCGACGGCTGCTACAAGAGGCTGGAATCAAGGCAAGTGGCAAGCTGGCATCAAAAAACTGGGTATTAAACTGTCCTTCAGACGAAATACTAGCAAGAGGCAATTGGCGATCACAGGAAACTTTTAGGAAGTATTATTGTCGTGAAATGAAGTCAAAACAAAACCAAACAAATGTGGTATCTGCTATGTTTTCTCTAAAACTTAACTTGTGCATATTAAGCAAACAAGTATATAACAAATTGTATACTTGTTTGCTTAATTTGCACAAGTTTATTTTAAATAATTTTCTTTTCTGTCTTTTTTATTGTAAAACTGAATATTATAAATAAATAAACATTTATTTGTCACAATGAGACATTGCACCACAAATAAAAAAGACTTACATACAATAGTCATATAAACAGGACAGAAAAACAACTCAAAACATAATATTACGTAGTGTATTGGCACCAATAATCGACACGTTAAGGAGGTTATGTGCTTAAAAAAGAAATATAAAAAATATTTTCATACTTAGAAAAGCAATGACGAGTGAAAATTATTAAATATGCCCTTGAGAAATGATATGCTGATTATTGTTAATTACAAATATATAGTTTTTGAGAAAAAACCGAAAAAATAAAAATATTTAAAATCTCCAATAATCGACATGAAAACTCCAGTAACCAACACCCAGTTATCGACAGTTACCAGTTATCGTTACCCAATTATCGACTGATTGCCAGCAATGTGTACCTACCTGCCAGGCCAGCCATAATATCATGTAATTTGCGTCAGCAATGCGACAAGCGAAAATTGTACAATATCTGCTGTCTGGTTTGATACTGAGTCCGTAAATTAAAAGTAACAATTCAAAAAATATTCATTTATTTGTATAGAAAAGTCTAAATTATAAAAATCAATTACATAAAAAAAACTCTGAAGGACTTAACTTTTTTTAAATTCTAGTCTTTTGGTATTAATCATATCTTTATCATACATTACTTATTTGGAAACATTGCTTTGGAATGATATATTGGGTTGACGTTGACGTTTAATACATTTTTTAGTTCCTCGATTGTTCGTTACAGCGTGAACCGTCACTTGTCGCTGTCGCATTGCTATCGCAAATTACAGAATCAGGGGGCCAATCACTGATAATAATTCTTCTTAATTTAAAGGTAGATATTGGGTAAATATTTATCCATTTCTGGTATTCTGTAAAATCCTCTCTTATTTAGACATATAGGCTCATTAATTTCTTCAATTATTTCACTATGGCCATATAACATTATATCAGGTGGATAGGGCCATTTGAAAGTATTTCCTGTAGTGAAAGTCATTGTACTTATTTCGAATTCGGTATTTACCAAGTTTTCAATCTTACCTGGAAAATACTCCCCTTCATACTTAATTATTACGAAACTTCCTATCGAAAACTTCTTCTGTAATTTAGTAAACTTTGAAGATGGAAGTTTCTTTATAGGATAATTTTCCAAGTCTGAGTTTAAAGAATCAGGCTCATCATAGCTATTATCACTTTCAGCGTAGGAAATATCCATATCTGAATCTGAAGTCAATTCTTTTTGAATGCTCATCTTTCTTTTAACTTTTGTCTAAGCTGTTTTCTTCTTCTTATCGTTGGCTAACTGTTCCTTCAATTTCTTCTTTTCTATTCTCTGTTTTGCTCTTTCGTCTTTTTCTCGTTGTTTTTTATTTTTCTCATCTTCTTTCTTCTCGTGATACTCTTTCCAAGCTTTACTTGTCACTGTTGAAGGAATCTTTTCTCGCTTTGTCTTCTTTTTGTTACTATCCAAATTATCGGGCCAAAACAGACTCCTCTTAAAAGGAGATGGTACTATTACTCCCAAAACGGTTTCCATAGAGTTCTTCTGTGGTGTTGTGTCCTGTAGTACCATAGTACTAATTATAGGTTCTTGAGAAATGCGGTCTTCTATTATTTTGGGCAAATCGGAAGAAGATAATGACTCCAGTAGTGGTAGTGCTTGGTCAATTAATGTACAATATTGGTGTTAATGTTGGGTGCTTCGATTAGAAGATCTCTTGTCACTTCAGGTAAAGTTGGAAAAGAAAGTAATGGTAGAGGAAGAGGTTGGTTGGGTTGAACAGTAACACTTTCTATGACTGCGTCTTTTGATGAATTATCAGTCTGCACGCTGTTTTCAGTTTCTGTTAGCACAGTGAGACCAGCATCTGACGAAATAAAAACATGTTCTTCGGTTAAAACTTCGTTTATCTGGGCAGTGGTTATATTATTTGACGTTAAAGCAGCATCCGACGAATTCGAATGACACGCGGATTCGGATTTATTTTTGGCCCAAATGACATATAAAGCCACGTCTTCGTTAGGTATGTTACTTTCCAGTGTATTTCTATTTTCAAAGTAAAATTTATTAAATAAGTGTAACTTTTGAGCTGAAAAAACATTTATGATTTCCTTTTCTAAATATTTCATGAACTCCTTCTGCACTGGATTAGTTTTAGGCGTGGTGTCTTTTTCGGTTTGTCTAATTTTAGACATGTCAATATAATCAGGCCCGAATGGAAAAAGGCCTCCCGCTCTGAACCCATTTTTGACGCAATCTTTCGTTATATTTGTGAGTGCTTTTTGGAGTACTGGGGCAAAATTCTCTTTACGGAGATTTTGACCAAGGTTCTCCATTTTCCATTGCATCACGGCTTTTCTCCAATGTGCTTTGAGGGGTCTGAATACTGATAAGTCCATCGGTTGTAATAAATGTGTTGAGTTTGGATATAAGGCAAAGATTTCAATACCATTTTGAGTGCAAAAATTCGATAAATGAAGCGTGAGATGCGATTTGTGGCCATCAACGAATAATAAAATCGGTTTTTCAATATTGTTTTGCTCTAGGGTTGAAGACATTAGTAATATATTCAAAGAAGGTACTGCTGCACATCCACCCACTCTCCGACTTACCTATTGCCCATTCTTCGGGAACACTTGCAGCAATAGATGCAGGTATCCGTTCATAATTAAATACAATCATTGGAGGGGCTAGGTCTCCGGCTGCATTTCCCGTTATAAGGACCGTAAGATTGTCCTTGTCATCGCCACAACTACTATATGGGTGTTTGTCTCCTTTCTTTACTATTACACGATTAGGTTTGGGTGACAAGAAAAACGCACTTTCGTCTGTGTTGAATAGCCTGTGTGGGTTGTTTAGAACAGTTTTTAAATTTTGTTCGTCCAAATAACTTTCAACTTCATTAAACCAGGTCCTGATGTTATTCTCAGACACGTTATCTCGAGCTCTCGACAAGTTGTCTGGTACCCTTTCTGACAAAATTGGATGTCTTTTCATAAACGACTGAAACCATTTCTTACCAGGCCTGTTATTAGTAAAAGGATTTGGCCTGTTATGATTCATTATTATTTTTTGGACACTGTCCAATAGAGAATCTTTAGTCAGTGGTACATGTTTTTCAGATAACTTTAACAAAATTTCCAAAATGTCTTCTTCTGATTTTGTTAATATAGTATTTGGTCCCATAGCGCAACCGATTAGAGTTTTTCCTGATAATTTGTCGTGTAGAGTAATCCTTGGTACTCCAAAAAGTTTCGCAGCAACTGCAATCTTTTCGCCATTCTTTACAGCCTCAACCGCTTTTTCTATCTGGTCGGGAGTGTAGTTTTTTCTCGGAGCCATCTGAAACCAATTATCGACACATTTAAATTCCATTAATCGACGTGGTGTCGATTACTGGTAACTCTACTTTGATCAACATATTTTAAATATCTACCAATTCTGCAAAGAAAAGACGACCGTATTCCTTTGTAAAATAAAAAAGTAAAAAAAAAAAATATTTTCGACACTTGTCGATAATTGAAGAAACTCAATTTTAGAGAACCAGTAATCGACACCAGCAAAAACCTTTAAAAAGGTAATCTCCAAACTTCTGTTATAATTTATATTGATACTATAATTCCCATAATACACCTTAAAACACTTAGAAAAAAAATAAGTTAATAATACACTATTTAAGAAGCAAATAATATATTTTTATAATATTAAGTACTGATAACAAAATCAATTGTACTATAAAAGTAGGTAAGTACTAAAAAAATAATAACTACTCCAAAACTTAAAATGCTACAAAAAAAAGAAATCTCCCAGGTCATCCCCACCAGGCAGAGTACCTAGAAGGCTCAAAGAGTTTCCTCGCTGGATTGCGATACTTATTCTCTGGGCCAGGTAGGTGCCGGCTCTGGGGTCTCGGGTGGCCTCAATGAGTTTTTTGGAGATTTCTCCGAAAAGTTTGTGCGCACCCAGACCCCATGTACCTAAGGTTTCAACCCCAAACGGTTCAAATATGAGATCCCCACTAAGGTTCTCATATTTGCGCCGCTTGAGGTAATAATACACTAAGGTAACAATCAAACATTGTACTTACTTTGTTATAGATTTCGCTTAGAATTGTCATTGTTTTGGAAGGAACACTAGTCGGTCACAGTTCTCACGCCGCCATTTTTAGACGAAATTACGGATTACAATCAAATGTCACTGGATGACAGTAGAAAGCGTACTTATCAGTGTACAGTGTAGCCATATTAAAAAATCGGATTCTCACTCTTATTTCCTTTAATTACAGAAAAAAATGTCGATCATTGGTTCTTGTCGATTATTGGTGCCAATACGTTACCATGAGTAGGAGTAGGTACGCAAGAGACACTATTATGGATAGGAAGGTAGGTAGTGTAATGCCTAACCGTCAAAAAGAAGACCACTCAGGCGTATCACTGCGGCGTAACACCACAGTGCCTGGTATTATGCGGTTCCATATTGTTGTCGTTTGATGGACAGATTTAATACACTCAGCAACAGCAAATAAACAGTTACATAAACGATTAACGAGATAATGATAATAATAATATATGTTAATGGGTTACAAAATACAATAGATAACAGTGTGAGTCATTGCTATGGACAATGCAGCGATCACGCCACCCGCGCCCTTCGCACTCCCCTCACACACCTCCCTAGTCCCCCATAAACTTCCAACATATTATGAAAATCCTTATTATAGCCAACAGTTTAAATATCTTTTTAGTTTAGGATTACATAGCATCCATGATTATTCTATTTTTATATAAGTACATAATATTATACAGGGTGTATTCAGACCAGTCCCGATAATTTCGTGGGCTTATATTAGGCCATGAGATAGATCCATTGGTACTAGTCATTTGCTTTTAATCGATTGTTTTTGTAAAAGTTAAAATTTTCAATACGCAATGAACAACGTACATTACCACACGGGCAGTCAGAGGCGGGCGCGCGCGGGGTAGGCCGCGAAAACACGTCCCCTGCGCAGGTGCGAATATGCGAATAGAGAAAATCAGCTGATACTAGTACTAGTACTAGCTGTATCGTGTGTAGTAAATAAACCTCGAAAATTGCATAGATTAATAACAATCTTATATAGAAAAGCATAAAAGCATTAAAAGCATAACAATCTTATTTAAAGTTAGATAGCTCCGTGGCCTAGTGGGTAGACCGTTTGATTCGCACTTGAGAGAGTGCAGGTTCGATTCCCAGGTCGTGGCGTGTACCAATGAGACTCAAGTACTCTCAAGTTTCAGATCTCAAGTACATTATACGGACGCTATAACGGTGAAGGAAAACATCATGAGGAAACCCGCACATGGTTGGCCCCAGACGTATTGACCAGTCATTCCTCTGGACTGACTGACTATGCTGTGAGAATGCCGTATGTGCTTCGGCAACCATACGACATTTAAAAACCAACTGTCCCAGGCACTACAGTATTTCAAGAGTGGTTTACTTCGCTCGGAGAATACTGTATAAATCATCCAATAACGGATGAAAAGGCCTTAGTTTATTTAAAGTTCTAATAACATTAAAGTACCTATTTACTAACTTTTGTTAAGTTGACATTTAATTACTTTACATTTTTTGTTCTGATTAAGAAAAATAAATGAAAATAAAATGAGATGAGGTACATACAGTTAAATCGAACAGCAAGTAGCAACTGGCCTACCGTGCCGACGCTAAGCATTTTAGCCACACTGCGGGCTCCCAAGACGAGGATCCCGGCGCACCGTCTAAAATTTGCTTCTCGATATTTACGTCCAGTTGCCGCCCACCGCTGGAGGCTCCATGGGCCTAATTTCTAACACTCGCATGCCTGTGTAATGGTACGGGAGTCTGAAAGATGGCGGGCATGAGGATATCACCTCCGGTAAATCCTCAATGCCTCTGCGACAATCCCAAATGCTTCACATAAGCACATCATCATCATACCATAGTATCGCGTGGTATTCGCGTATGGTGATGGCATTTTAGGATAAAAAATTACACACAAGTCACAAACACGAAAAAGAAGTCAAAACAAACGAAACAGTTAATACTTATTACAAATAAAGCAGTTATTAAAACAAACGAAAGTCAAAATAAACAAACGAAAATTAAAACGAAGATAAGAAGTAGATAATTAAAAAAATAACACACGTCGCGGGTTTACACTTACAGCCAACTGACCAAACTGAGAAAATTGATTTTATGTAAAAAACATAGGCATGTGTCCAGAAATGTATCGATAGTTTTTCATATCGATAAATTACTATTTAATTTGCATACGCATTGATTTGTATGAACTTATTACAAAATGTACTCGCCCGCGCCCGCGCCGGCGCCGCATAGCGTCGTTCTCTCATCCTAATCCTTTGAATTTTGCCGAAAGTCGATAAAAGAACTGTTGTTTTGAAATAGATTTTCGAATTTAGTAGCGGTTTTTCGAGGTAAAAGGTTGTCGTCTGATTTGAGTTTCACTGTTAGGTCGTGTTTAAAAACGTAGTGTTATGTTGTTAAGTGTTAAGTGATACGTGTAACGTAACGATTTATGGTGCTAGCAACGATTTTCAAATTTCAAAATGCAACAAAAACACTTTCTAACAACTTTAAGTTTTAACTTTTAACGTTACACCTTGCCGCGGTCACCTGATGGTCGATGGATTAACTTAGTACTAGGAGTAGACTTAGTACCTACTACCTACTAGCAGTCATTCAGTACTCAATACTTCTTTCACGTAAGTAAATAGCTATTATCCATAGTTTTACATATTATGATCGGTGTACAGACTTACGTACGTAACTTATTATTATTAATAATAATTCACCAATGCGACTTCGAGCACCCTTTTATACACCTACTTAGTTTAATTGATACCTACAGTTCAACCACGTAAAATCTTTCGGTTATTGTCGTTTTTCAGACACCGTCTGTAATTTCGATAGAAAATCGATGATTGCCGTTGGACATTAAGAATTTAGTTGCGCTGTACACTGGTTTCGTTATGTGTCTAGCAACATTTTGTGCGTGGTATTTACGAACTATACTGCAGGCGGTGTACAGCAGGGATTTCCAAAGTGGGTTCCGTAGGATAATCATCAAGGTTCCGCCAAAATTATTTGAAATTAGGATATTTACTTGGTAGTTGGCAAATATCCGGACTAGGGCATTATCTAGGTCAGAGGTCCGAGTTCCAAAATTGGATTTTGGAATCTTATCTTATTATCTTACCGTCACTTTTGTGTGTGTACGGTTCTAAGTCACCGCATGTTACACCACCGCAGAACGCGTGTAGGTACTGGGAGAGGAGCACGACGCGGCGCGGCGGCGTGCCGGGTCATTGGCCCGCGTGCGTAATGAAGTAAATTACATTGCGTAATGAAGTAAAAATAATAACATTTTTGATTTTAATAAATAATCTACTTCTAAACATCTTGTTCTTATGCTTAAATGGTATAAAAAAAAAGAAATTAAAAAAATACGTGTGGCACTCGGGGACTGCCGCGGTAAAGCTATTGAATAGTAAGCCGACACGCATACGTCTAGTCGCACGCACACAAACACCGTGCCGAAGTCTGCCGAACTGAAACGACGCTAGACGACGCACGGCTTTCAACGCCGCACCGCTGTGCCGGTCGGAGTGGTGGGTGTTAGGTTTATTTTCGTTACGGAATTTCTTGATTCGGTCGTCGCGCTCAAAGCCCGCGATAAAAGCTATATTAATTTATCATAATGTATTATCATGCCATACGTCTTGGAAATAAATGGTATGTTTTTGATTGTACATAATATTTCTTTTCATGTCCTATTTTATTTAGTTCTCTAGTATCGAATAGAATACCATAAGTTAATGTCATAAATTAAATAAATAATTTATATTGTACAAGCTTATGTATGCCAGGTCCTTATTGGTTTCAATTAGTTTGAACATACATAAGTCTTAACATTTCTTTTCCACCAGGCGATATAAGACAGCTCTCATTATTTGGCTTTGAATTACGGTACAGTAAGTTAATAACAGCGTTTTACCCTGCAATAAAACGCTTATTAACTATTTACCTAATTCAAAGCCAACTTCAAATTCTGCCTGGAATTTTAACGCAATGGTTCCAAATTAGTTGCGCTCTAAAGAGCTCAACTCTGTCACCTGGTGGAGAATCTTAGAACTAAACGGTAGTCAATAAGAGGAACAAATATGCCAATTGCCAGAAACCAGCTGACGTAGGAGGATGTCAAAGTCGTTTAGGTACCGTTTCCGCCACACTTACGAAAAATAGTGTTGCCACTCTCATTATTTGGATTTGAATTAGGTAAGTTGTTAATAAGCGTTTTATTTCAGGGTATTGCACATATATTATAATAATTGTCGAGGGGAATAATCGCAACCAACTCCCTACGCATTCTCCCTTTCTATTTTATTTTCTGACGTAGTGAATGACATCGAATACTTAATATAAATCTTGTGTGCCTGGACTCTCCGAAGAGTCCAGCCACAGTTATCCGCTACAGTACTATACTATACAAACTATATTATTAACTGACATAATATTACCATAGGGTTTGCACATTCAACTTGATAATATTAAGTTATTTAATGGCAGTTGGTAGTTTTCTACAGATTTTTTTTAAATAAATTGGATACATTCTAAAAATATACTTTTTGAACCTTCTGCAATTTTGAAATTATTTTCTTGTGGATTTCTTGGGATCTTAAAATTTTCAGGTGTCAAAATCATCTAATGAAGCATGGTATCAACTATCAGGAATATAAACAGATGCCGGATGTAGAACTAAAATTACCTAAATTACAGGGAAAAGATATTATAGAACACTTTTATAATATTGGCGAGATGCAATGTTTGCCATACAGACATTTATTACTTGAAATCACAAAGTGCAAACTGCCTAAACAGCCAAAGGTACAGTTACATACAGTTACATAAAGTTTATTTAAAATTATGTTAAAAATCTTTATGCACAAAATTTATTATTATTATTATTATAATTAATCAGCTAGGCAGTTTAAAGACAACTGATATTTCCTGTATCAAGTTGTTATTTGTTTTTTTTTCTAACAGTATTTTTTCAAATATCTGTCAAGCCTGTTCTTAAAGTGGCTGACATTTTAGGCTTCAATAACATCCCTAGGCAGGATATTTATTTATTTATTAGCCCTTGCTTCCAATGATTTTTTTCTCTTTTTTTTTAAATGATCTGTGCTTTCACTGGCAACTCTTTTTGGCAAAGGCCTCCCCTAACTCCTTCCATTTTTTTTCCATTTAGTGTTTCTCGGGTCCAAGTTGGGCCCGCAATATCTTTTATGTCGTCACTCCATCTTTTTATTTATCTTTTTCTGTTTCTTTTTCCAGTTCTAGGGTACCGTACTGTTACTTCTCTTGACCACTTGTTTGTTTTGCATCGCATGATGTGGCCTATCCATTTCCATTAAAGCTTCCTTATAGTGTTAATTAACATCAGCAACCTTTGTCTTTCTTCTTCTATCTAGTATGCTTCTTTCAATTTTGTTTTGGCATATTTGTATGGTATTTTTTTGTTTACCTGTTAGTGCCCAAGTTTGGCAGCCGAATATTAAACAGGTAAGACACTTGTATTGAAAACTTAACTTTTTATTTTTAACGGTATTTGTTGGATTTTAAACACTTCTGTTATCGACCAGTATCTTCTAATATTCTGGAATCTACTTCCTTTTGCATTTGTTCCAATGGTGCAATGATCTGGCCCTGGTATTCATTGACACATTCAAATTTTATCCCTCTACTTCTTTTTCTGTTTTTACTCCATTTGTCATTAATTTCGTAATGCAAGCATTCATTGTGAGTGTAGGGCTCACAATGAATGCTTGCAAAACGAAATTAATGACTTTCCTGTTTTTGACTGATAACCCTGAAGCATTTCTTGCAAGCTGGTTGTATTATCACTTATTAGTATCAGATCATCAGCGAGTCTCAGGTTGTTAAGGTTCCTTGAACTTGAACAAGCACGGAACAAAATAAATTGGGACATAATAAGCAGTATATACTACGCTCTAACAATAGATTTTATTCATTTCATAGGTATGGAGCAAACAAGCTGGGTGGACTAAGTATACGCCACAGGGCTCTAAGTCAGTAGCTTGTCCGGAGGATGATGCATTGCTGTTTGATGTAGAAGTGTTGATGAGTGCTGGAAAACATCCGACTTTAGCATGTGCTGTATCAACTAACGCATGGTATGTGCCTACTATTAGATTTTGAAGTCTTTCTAACAATTACTACTTCAAAATAATATTTTAGTTATTCATTATTTTGGTTAATAATAATAGATAAATTCTTTGATCTCGACAAAAACTGAGTATAATAGGTTTTCAACAAGCTAATTGAATAACAAATTTTTCAAAATAAATAAAACAATAGTCAACGTATCTTTTATTTCAGGTACAGTTGGGTTAGTGAACCACTTGCTAATGGTAGCCCCCACGAAGTTTTTGAAAGTGTGAGATATGAAGACCTGATACCAATGGAAACAGATGGTGCAAAGCCTTGTGGAGACCTCAATAGACCTAGGATTATCATTGGACATAATGTGTCTTATGATAGGGCGAAAATTAAAGAGCAGTATTGGCTAGATAAAACAGGTATTAATTAAATTTTTTGTGCGGTTCCAAGGGTTCGTTTTTAGTGACTGAGAGTTTTACATAACCTCATGATCTATGCTTGCGTACAAGCCTGCGTACGAGCTTGCGTGCCTGTTAGTAGAGTATTGTAAATTTATGATTTTTGGAACACTTTTATATTCATATTTTTTTATTAAAATCAAATTGAATCAGGGGTGCGTTTCATGGACACTATGTCGATGCATACATGCGTCAGTGGCGTCACGAGTTACCAGAGAACTGTGCTGAAATCTAAAAGTGACCCGGATCCATCAGATGAAGACTGGATGGGAATTAGCTCACTGAATGGATTGTCCGATGTATGTCTTGCTTTATTCCGTATCTGTAAAATTTGCCAAGTTTTTTTTAAATCTAAAAAGTTGTATATTTAGTGTACAAAAAGCTGATTTTTTTTATATTGCTCTTCTTATCTTCAGCAATACTTTACTAGGCTAAAAATTATATCTTTTCTAGGTTCACAATTTATACTGTGGCAGTCCTATCAACAAAGAAACCCGTGACATTTTCGTCGAAGGTTCTTTGGAGGATGTTCACGAAAACTTTCAACAGCTAATGAAGTATTGTGCTGGAGATGTGGTGGCTACGTACAATGTGCTCAAGGAGCTACTGCCATTATTTCTGCAGAGGTTTCCACATCCTGTCACATTGGCGGGAATGTTGGAATTAGGTACAGGCTTGGTAAAAAAAAATCCTTTATTCGGTTCAAACATTGAACAAAAGGAAGGGGTTTAAGTTTTTTCAGCCTTTAGATGTTTAGTCAGTAACAACTGAGTCAATCAGTATTAGTATGGTAGTTTAAATGTCATGTGTTATTTTGAAATAAACATAAAGCACAATGCACATATTTTATAGGCTCAGCGTACCTGCCCGTCAATTCAAACTGGCTTCAGTATATCGATTCAGCAGAAACTGTTTTCGAAGATTTGAAACTAGAATCGCAACAGATCCTGTCTTTAAAGGCTGATGAAACGTGCCGTCTAATGGAAGGCGGAGCTTATAAAGAAGATCTTTGGATGTGGGATCAAGATTGGTCCACTCAATCGTTAAAATTGAAGAAAACTGTGAGCAAAAAGACAAAAACTGATACGCAATTAGATGACGGAATACCAGATACAGAATTAGAAATTATAAAACAGAAGAGTCCTTCAGAAATTTTAAACGAAGAATATATTGAAGCGTTAGAAGATATAGACCATAACCAAACCATAGACAAGAATGAATTTAAAGATCTAAGTAAGCGTTTTCAATGCCTATATGATCTGAGTAAAGCGTTGCCAGTGAAGAGGCCTTATTTAGCCGGTTATCCGGCTTGGTACAGGAAGTTGTGTATGAAGCCCGACGGTAGCGCTGATTGGAGTCCGGGAGCAAATAACATAACTACGAGTATGCAGGTAAGGGGGCGTTCAAGTACTACGTAACGTAATTTTTGAAGATGTTTTAAGTGAGCGACCACAGCGACCGGTAGATGTTGCAACCTAATTTTCTTACATTTTTGTCGACATGCCACTACCGGCGACACGATTAGCTGGTCGCGAAATGCCACGAAAATAATAGCAAATAATGAAGCGATGGCAAGCAATCGCTGTAGTTAGTTGTCTGTTTGCGCCGAGCCCTATTCTATATAATCTAATCTATATTCTATAAGTCTATTCGCGTTAAGAAGGCAGTGAAACATGCTAACGTAATAATATGTCCAAATGACTTACTTTAATAGATTATGTGAACACAGCTTATACGTAATTACGTACCAATTAATCAATGTTGACCTTTTAATGCAGTAATTCCCAAAGTGGTCCAGTTGGACCCTAGGGACGTCCACAGGAGACTCGACGGGGGTCTACGTTGGACGTGACAAAAAATGGGGGTCTACAATCGTAAGCAGGGGTGCATGAAAACTAATTTGGTTTCGATAGTGAAGAACTAAAATGTTGACTTGTTATTTTAAATAATATGATACCTAAATTAAACCTTCTCAATAAGACAATTTATAAATAAATTGAGAAAAAATGGATAATTCCGAACTGGGAGTCGAACCCAGACCATGTCGGTATCGCGTCCAGTGCTCTACCTGTTGAGCTATCCGGCCCTATGCTACTTTCCTTTTTCAATTTCATTTGTAACTTATTGAGCCACACCGTCAATCATACGGTAATACAACAACACAAACATTATGATACCTAAATTAAACCTTCTCAATAAGACAATTATCTCCTATCAATATAGGGCCTATATATTATAGGCAGATAATATTTTAAGAAGCTCAGCGACTGTTACTTGTAAAAACTTGCATATTCCATATTCAGTACAACGCGTCGTGACTCCTTGCTGCCGCCGTCCCGTCCGCAATGCTTGTTCAAACGTGCAAATTAATACGACTTGTGGTGTATGTACTTGCAATCTTGTATGAACGTGTTTAATTCTTCACCAATATAAATACGAAATTCAAGGATAAACGTTACTCATTTGATTCCGAAATTTCATAAAGAAAAGTGAATCGATATTAGTGATTACCAGTGTCGGAATAGTAAGTACCTACCTGCCTATTTGCATACCTACCTACCTGCACGCAATATTATATTATATATATAAAATTGCGTGCCTAGTGCTAAAAGGGCGCATTTTTCAACATTTTGTATTAAAACTTGAATTTTTTATTTATTATTTACAGGTAAGTAATTGACACGAAACATGACCGAATCTAAGAAGAAGTGTCGTCAGTACAGTGTTGAATATTTAAAATTTGGTTTTCTTCCATCACAGGCAGATAAACGATTGCCCGCATGCCTTTTATGCAACAAAGTTTTGAATGACTCTATGAAACCATCAAAGCTGGAAGACCACCTAAGAAGGTGGCATCCTGATAAAATAGGTAAAGATTTAAAATATTTTCAAACATTAAAGGAAAAATATGAAAAGAGACCCACCGTGCGCAGTATGTTCAACGTCTGAAAGCAACGATGATGGCTTGCAGGCATCTTACAATATCTCATTACTTATAGTATATATATAAATCTGGAAAACCGCACACCATTGGAGAACAGTTAATTTTACCTGCTGTTGAAGAGGTTTTAAAAACTGTTCTGCACAATCCTCATTGGACATACTCAATAGAATTCCTTTGAGTAACAACACTGTACTGTACTGTATGGATGAAATGAGCTCTGATGTTGAAAGTTTCTTGTGTGATTATCTGCAAAGAACTCATTTTTCTATTGAACTGGACGAGTCAACTTTACCTGGCAATGAAGCATTATTATTGGCATATGTTCGATTTGTTATGGGCGAAGAAATTCATGAAAAGCGAAAATTATTCGCGAAATTCACTAAAGGTGAATCAATATTTAATGTCCTGAGTTATTTTTTTAAAGAAAAATCGATTCCATTTGTAAACGTTATTTCGGTGGCAACAGATGAAGCTCCAAGGTCGGGCGATCTCGTGGGTTTCTAGGCCATCTTAAAAGAATTATACCAGAGGTAACTGCAATTCACTGTGTTTCTACCGACAACAGTAGAGTGATAGATTGCACCAATCGCTTCAATTTGTGATTAATGCAGTTAACAAAATTAGAATTAGAAGCAATGCATTGAATACGCGCTTATTTGCACAATTGTGCGATGAAAATGATGAAAACTTCCAACGATTGCTGTTACATACTGTTACAATACTCACTTCCGGATAGATATTAATAATATTATTTAAGTTTGTGTAAGTACCGAATGTATCCGAAGTATCAATACCGAAGTACGCTGGTTGCCGAAAGGCATGTTTATCAAGATTTTATTCACTTTTTGACTCAGTTTTAGAATTTATGGAAAGTAAAGATCCTGATTTAAAAAGAACCTAATCAATTTTAAAGCAGACATCGCGTATTTGACAGATTTGTTCAAAAAATTTAATGATCTCAACTTACAATTATAAGGGGACAGCCTTAATTTAATAAAAACAAAGTGTAATTTCAGCTTTTATTGGTAAATCGAAATTTATGAAGGAAAATATTGGTCGTCGCGAATTTTCACAGTTTTCAAACTTATCAACATTTGATTGCCCTGCATGATGATTTTAAAATCAGATTTGAAGACATTCTGTTGATGGAAATACCACCATGGATCATAAATCTATTTAATAAAATGGAAGTGGAGAATGTAATATTACAAGAGGAGCTACTCGAGCTTAGCATTAATAAGGAGCTGAAAGTGACATTTAAAAGAGGGTATCAAAAATTTTGGCTGCAGGTAGAAATACCTGAAAAATATTCTGGACTGTGGGGAATCGCGCAAAAGCTTCTGATAGCGTTTCCCTCGTCATATCTCGTCAAAAAAAGTTTTAGTGCCGTTACAAACTTATTAACAAAAAAAAGGAACAGATTGAATATCACAGAATGGGGAGATTTGCGGTTATTCCTTATAAAACGCAGGCCAAATATTGATAATTTGCTGTCAATCCATCAAGTACATCCATCTCATTAAAATTATATATTATTTTGTAATTACCATTGTAGAAGTTACATTAAGTTATAAATAAGTGTTTAATTTTGATTATATTACGACTGTTAAAACAATAATAATTATTAGTGTAATCATTTATATATTTGAATATATAATATATATACCTACAACACAAGGAAATATACTACATTTCTTTTTACCACTCCGAATGGGACGTTTTCTAAATAAAATTTGTGAGAATTGATTGGTCCTTGTGCCGAGTCACTGTAGATTTCAAAAAAGTAAAGTTGGATGGAGTCACTTTTTCGATTGGCCAACTTTGCTTTTTTGACATCTACTCACAACACAATGAATTAAAATTTAATTGAAAATTTGTTTAGTCTACCTACTTATTATCAAATAAACCCTATCAAGCAATCAATTCTAACCTCTTTTTCGAAAACTGTTTATTGAAACGTCGTTGAAACTCAGCCACAACGCAAGTTTCCATAGATAGATAGATCTAATCTTCACTTTTTTTTTTGAGATTTAGAAATTTGGTAGTAATGTAGATGCAGGGGGTCCACCGGATCCAGCAAAATTTTGAAAGGGGTCTATGAAACAAAAGAGTCTGGGAACCACTGTTTTAACGCCTTCTTAAGGCGAATAGATTTTATAGATACGTTAAAGTCGCCGGTTTAAATCCTGCCACGGCACGGAGTTTTTGTCCGTAATATATTCGCCTGCATAATGAGATGACAAAACTTAATTATAGATCACGCCAAAGCTTCTGCGCTTGACCTGGGAAGGCTATCCGCTTCATCACTTAAAGGCAGAAGGCTGGGGTTTCTTGGTACCGTTTAGTAGAACTCAGGAGGAAGTCGAAGACGAACCGAAACTGCCTCTCAACAAACTTCTAGAAACATGTCCAATGCTTTTGTCTAAAAACCAAGTTGATGCCGAGTCTTACATGCTACCAAAAACTGTAGAGGTAAGATTAAAGAAAATTTTGTTAATTTTTGAATAAATAAACTAAGCAGCTTTTTGAATGACAAAAATAATAAATTAATTTAAAAAAATAATTAATTCGGTGCATTATATTTTATATGCAAGTATTTAAGCTACTAGAAGTTGCCCGCGACTTCGTGCGCGTAAAGGGAAATTCGAGAAAATTGTAGATTTTGTTGCAACAAAAAGTGGCCATGTCCTTCCCTGTGGTCTAATCTATATATGTGCCAAATTTAATGAAAATCGGCTCAGTAGTTTCGGAGTATACTCAATGCAAACAAACAACTATTTTGCACTTACAGCCGCTAGATGTCGTTTACCGTTACATATCAGCTCCCTGCGTCCTCTTCTGGTAAGTCTGTGAACTAGATGAAAGGCCACAAGCCGCCATATTTGATATAACTGATCAATGTTAGTGTCTCATAATGATGAGGCTGAACACCAGCAAGCCCTTACCAGGACTTGGGACGTCTTGGAACATAATAGTAATTTTATTGGAAGGTAAATTTCTATATTATGGTTCCGTTTCACGTCCAAAATCCTTTAAGAGAGACCAGGGGGTCTAAAAAGGCCACTTTAGGTGTTTCATATTATGTTTCATTTTTTTTTCATACAAAAATTGTGAAATTGTAAAATGGCCATCAATTTTGTCAGTTTTCAATAGAAATGAAAAACGTGAAATGGCGCACATAATATGAGTTGAAAAAAATATATGAATCATAATATGAAACACCAAAAGTGGCCTTTTAGACACCCTGTTTGTTATCTCCTGGTGGCTTGTAAATAATGCAACAATGTGAAAATGTTTTTAAGTAACAAAAGAATCACAAAAACGACTCAAGTAGTAATGAGTGTCCTAGTTTATCTATGAGATGTGACGAGACTGTTCGAGCTTTCAATTTTTTAATAAAAAATAAATAAAGAGAAAAAAGTTCATGGCTATATTATCGACCGTGTCGCGTTGGTTCCAGGAGTGTGATAAAGGTTGCAAAGATGATATACCGAACATGCTGGATATTGTTAAGTGACCAACCGGCATCTGGAGAATAGATGTCCATAAGCTGCATTACGTCTTCTGTATCTTACTTTTTGACAGGAACTTTGTATTGCGATGAGCGTTCACTTTCTCTCAAGCTGTAGCGTGCGAGCGTTTGGCATGCAACCTTCCCCGCAGGGTGGGTGATGAAGGTTGCAAAGTTGATAAACCCTTACAGGCAAGACCTGCTTAAGGGACCAACCGCCAGCTGCACAGGAGACTCACATAATCTCTAGCACGTATACAATGCATATGTGCACGTATATACCTATAACCCTAAGAGGCAAGACCTGTTTGAGGGACCAACCGACGGCTGCACAGGAGACTCCATAAGCTCTAGCGCGTATACAGTGCATAGTGCACGTATATACGCATATCTTACTTTTCAATAGAAACTTCGTGTTGTGATATTCCTAATAATAAATGCATAAGCTGCATAATGCATTACGGTTTCAATAGGTATTTTTTTTATAGGAGCTTCGTATTGCGATGAATGTTCACTTTCTCTGAAGCTGTAGTGTGCGAGCATCCCGAGTTTTAGGGCCAACTGCTGACTACAGGAAGAGTACATGTACATATCTCATGAGATATCTTGGTTTTCAATAGGAACTTCTTAATAGGCTTGTGGCCTTTCATCTAGTTCACAGACTTACCACAAGAGGGCGCAGGGAGCTGATCTGTAACGGTAAACGACATCTAGCGGCTGAAATGCGGAAATAAGACGATGTACTCTCTCATAAACCATAATATTACTTAGTATAGACATGGAGGAATTATTACTAGTAGTACTAGTTTTATTTGTCCATGGTATAGATAACAATATAATGTAATCACAATTTTTAAATGTAAAGTTGTTTTTTATTTTAAACTCCTAGGAGGACTTGGGAAGGCGAGCGTACTACGCTCGTAAAAGGCGCGAGGAGCAAGCCGCCACTAACCAATACCACGGGCTAGGAGTCTGGTCCGGTATACAGATACAAGGTACGTCGAAAAAAAAACAAATGTCTATTATGGTAAGACGTAAATGTATGTTCTCTGGTGAATGACATCGTTGCGAATTTTACCCACCAGAGTTACCCTCAACATATTTTCCATCGCCCACTGAGCAACCTTGAACATGTGAACCAGCCCTATGGTGAGTGTCCACGTTTCGGCTCCGTATGTCATTACCGGTAGAAACGCATTGATCATAGACCCCGGTCTTATATTCGCCAGAGAACTAAAGTAACCGACATTGCTCAACGAATTAGCACGCTGAAATGTAAGTGGGCCGGCCATGTCTGCAGACGGACTGACGGTCGACAGACAGTCGACGGAGCAGACAAGTATTAGAGGGGAGACCACGTTTAGGCAAACGTAATGTAGGACGTCCTGCGGCACGATGAACCGACGATTTGAAGAAGGTGGATGGCAGCGGACGGATGAGGATTGCCCAAGATCGGGATGGTTGGCGTTCATTGGGGCGGTCTACGTTCGCCAGTGGACGGCGATAGGCTGATAATGATGATGTAAGACGGGCGAATGAGGAGGTGGGATAATCTGATGGCAAGCAATTACCGTCTAAGGACACCTAGAGGCTGCAACACGGGAAAAGTTTCAAGCGCGTCTTTTACATATTAATCGTGCATTGTACGATGTTGCATTTACATTACTTCGGATATTTTTATAGTATACCTACTTACATACACTATACAACTCTTGATTGTTATTTTGATATAAAGTGATTATCACTTAATTTCAATACCTACAGGTTGCTGTCACTTCTTCCGCCTGCCTCACAAAGACGGACTTAAGTACAAAGTTGGCAATCCATTAGCTAAGGACTTTCTCAACATGTTCAGTCAAAACGTTCTGTCGGCACAAGGAAATGAAGCTGAAAAGGTATTTTTTCGTATTTTTAGGGTTCCGTAGTTTAGGTCTCCGGACCTTTATAGTTTCGTCATGTCCGTCCGTCTTCGACTTAAATACGTAAAGTGGGGATGATTTTTAACCGACTTCAAAAAAGGAGGTGGTTATACATTCGGCTGTATATGTTTTTTTTTGTATGTTGTATGTCAACGATTACTCTGCCGCCTGTGGACCGACGTTATTGTTTGGGCTGGTGCCGACTTCAAAATAATAAAGATTGAGTAGAGAAATAGTTAAAATTTTAGCCGAATGTAAAAGGGAATTATTTGAAAATAGGAATTATTTTATATTTTTGTGCATTTTTACTTTCGAAGTCGGTATTATTTTTTGTTTAAAAATAATGATTTTTCTCGCGTCTACACCAAAAGGTATGACAAATACAAAATTGATTTTATTAACTCAAATACTGCGTGTATGTAAATCATTATAATAACCAAAGATATTTGATTGGTCTCGCTCGCTCGACTAGATGACGTACTCCATATCAAAAACAGCTTCATAAATGCGGCAAATCAATAATGTAGTATGTAAAGTGGCAATTGACTTACATGTGACAAATTGTAGTGTGCGTGAAAAATTGTGATTTTTTTTTCACTACGCATCTTGGCATTTTTTTCCGAATTTAACTAAAATGAAACAAAATATTCGTGAATGTACACCTGTCATACAGCTTTTAATATGACTGGCTCTGGTAAGCCGACCTTGCCGAGTATTTATTTCAGTATTTAACAAGCACGTCAGCTCGGTCTGGTAGAGCGCCCAGCGAGGCCAATGATTAAGTCTATGATAATAACAAAAAATGTCACAAATAACATAAGGATTTGAAAAGTAATTTTAATCATAGCAAAAAAATAGGTTGGTTAACTGATTTAAAACAAGTGCATGTTCCCTATTGCACGTCCCGCGGGATATTTTGAAGATTGTCTTTTTGCCCAAAAAAGTTGCAGGCAACACCTACTTTACTTGTAATGTTTGTTTCGCCACTAGGTGCTGTCATTTGGTCGCATGATGTCGTACTGGCGCAACAACAGACAGCGGGTGATAGGGCAGCAGGTAGTGTGGCTGCCCGCTACCGCGCTACCCCCGCCGCTAGCGCCCGCTACTCAGCGGTACGGCGCCATAGTGCCGCAAGTTGTGGTGTGCGGAACGCTCACTAGGCGGTAATTAATATATTTTTGGATATACCTATATTTGAGGTATGTAATATTAGGCATACCCATAAGGGTATACTTTATATTAGATGTCTAGAACTAAAGTCACCGACATTGCTCAACGAATTAGCACGCCGAAGTGGAAGTGGGCCGGCCATGTCTGCAGACGGACTGATGGTCCAGACCGATGGAGCAGACACGTATTAGAATAGAGACCACGCTTAGGCAAACGTAGTGTAGGACGTCCTGTGGCACAATGGACCGACGATTTGAAGAAGGTGGCTGGCAGCGGATGAATGTGGGCTGCTCAAGATCGGGATGGTTGGCGCTCATTGGAGAGGCCTACGTTTGGCAGTGGACGGCGATAAGCTGATGATGACTATTAGATGAATCGAACGATTGGAAGTGGTTACCAGCGTCTATCGCATTCAAGTAACATGTGCTTTGCCGGCCTTTTAAAAGGCCACGCCCATATTAATACACGTCATATGAAATACAGGTCTGTTATGTTTGTTTATTAAGGTACAGGTCTGCTTTAAGTGAATAATGAATATCTCTGTGGATATGTAACGTTGGTCATGATATTTGGCACTATCACAAGTTTAAATAGTGGACACCTAATTTGTTTTTTTTTTGAACTGTTAGTACCATTCTCTGTTCCTGGGATGTCGCGGTTCTCTGTGAAATTGTATGGGAAATTGTGGGGAGATAAAACTCTCGCCCAGGGCGCTGGTATTGCTAAAACCGGCATTGACTACGGCGAAGCCAAAAGGAAGGATTTTGGCAGTCTATGTATGTATGTATGTATGTTTGTTCCACCGTAGCACCTAAACTTTGATTCGATTCGATCCGATTTTAATAAATGAGATGTCTATAGATTCGTAATAACGGCCCGGGTTATACAACATAGGCTATATAATTTACGTTGTCGGGTTATAGTTTTTTATAAAAATTGTAGTTATTACATTTATATGTTTTGTGATCAGTGCGAGCGAGCCGACGTGGATGACGGCTAGCAACGCGCACCGCGAGCGCGTGGGCTCAGAGCTACGCGCGATGGTGCAGGCGCCGCCCGGGTACAGGTTCGTCGGCGCTGATGTCGACTCGCAGGTACCTATTATTATTGGTCTTTTTAGGTTGGGACTATAATATTGTCCGGAATCTGGAAGGCCGGAGAAAATTCAGAGCATTGAAAATAGAACAATGCGCTAATAGAATAGAGCTGAAAATCGAACACTTATGTGTCGAGTCAAATGTCAGTGTCATATATGACAGATCAAAACTCGTCACTTCGATGACACCTATTGTATTAGCGCAGAGTTCTATCTTCAGTGATCTGAATTTTCCCGGGCCCGCCGGATTCCGGATCATACAGGGTGACCTGAAATTCGATACATTCCTTTGAAAGACAGAAAGTAGACCTCATTTACAGTAATATTTTTCATGGCATCCCCTATCCGAAAGTTGATATTTACAAAGTTATTGAAATTTCAAAAATGTTTTCTTTATTTTCGACTTTTTGACTTTGACATGACGTATTTTTAAAAATGATTGTCTTTTTAGTGATTTTTTTATGTATTTTAACCGTCAATGAGTCAAATATTATTTTTAAGGAATAAATAGGGACAAACTAAGCGAGAATTTTTCATTATGAGACATGAAACAGAATTTTCTTTTAAGAAAAATGTGCATTTTTCTTAAAAACAGGTGATTTTCTTAAAAAAATGTATGATACAATGCGTACAAATACCTTAAATAACTTTCTTACCTCATAAGCTTCCAAAAAAGGTACAAATATGTACATAAAAATATGAACATGTAATAAACAAAGACAAAACAATCATCAGGTAACGTTATCTCAAGAATTACTCTACCTGAGGCGACCTTTTTTTTCAATTGTTTCCTTTGTTCAAACTTCGGGATGTTTCGGCTACTGTCGTCGCGACCCTTTGTCAATGAGTTACCGACTGGCTTAGAGAGCAAATTTAGTATCTAATATTAGTTTTAAGTCAACTATTGCCGTGTACGGACGTATTGTTGCCTTAAACTACACCCTTACTTCTACTTGTGATTTTTTTGTATCGCGATGGCTGCTTTTGAGTACGATGAATACGCTGACATCGTGTTTTGTTACGGACTTTGTAATGGTAATGCTGCTGCTGCACGAAGAACATACGTTGAACGTTTTCCGAATCGACGAGTGCCAAACGTTAGAGTGTTTTCAACAACATTTCGACGAATTCGGGAAAGCGGCCGTGTTGATAGAAGACGTGGCGATTCAGGCACCTCGTTTGTATGCTCCAGAAGAAGAAGAAGAAGAAGAAATTTTAACACTTTTTCAAAATGATCCTTCTATTTCTACAAGAGCGGCAACTAGAAGACTTGGATTGAGTCAATGGAAGGTGTGGTTTACAGTACACACAGCGCGTCTACATCCATTTCACTACACACCTGTCCAAGCGTTGGAAGAGGGAGACCCGGTTAGAAGAGTGGAATTCTGCCGTTTTATGATAAATGCAGACATGGAGGATCGCAATTTCTTCTCAAGAATATTGTGGACGGATGAATCGAAATTTGACCGTGACGGGATAAACAATTTCCACAACACACATTACTGGGCACCAAAAGGAGAAAACCCCAGGATGAAAAAAAAGAAAGGGCCCATCAAACCAGATTCAGTCTAAATGTCTGGATGGGTATAATTAATAATAATTTAGTTGGACCTCATTTTTTGCCTCAAAATTTAAATGGTGAAATGTACGAACATTTCCTAAGAGAGGAGATTACTGGTTTAATGGAAAATGTGCCAATAGCAACTCGTCGTAATATGATTTTCCAGCATGATGGTTGCCCGGCCCACTTCCGCCTCGGCGTAAGCCAGTGGCTAGACCAAACTTACCCACATCGCTGGATAGGTCGAGGCGGGCCAATTCCTTGGCCAACACGGTGTCCCGATTTGACCCCGTGTGATTTTTATCTTTGGGGTCATATGAAGGCTTTGGTGTATACTACACCCATAACTACTGTAGAGGAGCTCAGAAGTCGCATAAGAAATGCAGCAGAAGAAATCAAAACTAGTTTTACTACCAGAATAATCAAAACAGAGGTACGGAGAAGACTACGGGCCTGTATCAGAAACAGAGGTTCACATTTTGAACAAGACCTAAAGTAGAATATTTATTATTAAATTTAATTAAACATTGATGTTTTTTAAACACAATAAACGTAATTAAATTCAAGTTTTTCCTTTTATTTTAACCTTATCGCAAATAAATCGATTTAGACATTATTTCATTTTACTTCTAATATGTTTACTATAACGTCATATTTTTATGTAGACATTTGCACCTTTTTGGAAAGCTAATGAGATAAGGAAGTTATTTAGAATATTCGTACGCATTGTATCATACATTTTTTTTAAGAAAATCACCTGTTTTTAAGAAAAATGTGCATTTTTCTTAAAAGAAAATTCTGTTTCATGTCTCATAATGAAAAATTCTCGCTTAGTTTGTCCCTATTTATTCCTTAAAAATAATATTTGACTCATTGACGGTTAAAATACATAAAAAATCACTAAAAAGACAAACATTTTTAAAAATACGTCATGTCAAAGTCAAAAAGTCGAAAATAAAGAAAAAAATTTTGAAATTTCAATAACTTTGTAAATATCAACTTTCGGATAGGGGATGCCATGAAAAATATTACTGTAAATGAGGTCTACTTTCTGTCTTTCAAAGGAATGTATCGAATTTCAGGTCACCCTGTATAGTGCCTTAGACCTGTAAACTGAATATATTTTAAATTGCTTATATTCCATTCATACTTCATAGTATGATAACAAAAAAAAATTATGACAAAACTTTTCAGTGGTTAAGTTTGGTGTTGCAACATACCAAAGTGATGTTGCGGAGCACGTAGAATTTCGTACAATGACTCATCTCTACTTATTTCTTTCGTTCGCACACGAATATCTTAAAAATGCAGCGCCGCGTCTCGTTTCGTCTCGTTACGGTGTGACCTGACCCTAAGTTGTGACCGGCGCCATTTTTCAATTTCACTTCATCTTCCATCTTTATCGCACAGGAGCTGTGGATAGCCGCTTTACTCGGCGACGGCGGCACGGGTCTGTGCGGCGGCAGCGCGTTCGCGTGGGCGGTGCTGGCGGGCGACAAGCGCGCGGGCACCGACCTGCACGCGCTCACAGCACACGCAGCAGACGTAAAGCGTGACCACGCCAAGGTCATCAACTACGCTAGGATATACGGTACCTATACGCATTTAAATTAAAGCGACCGAGACAAAAAAATATTTTGTGAGATGCCTCTATCCAGGATTTGCGAACTTCTTTATTTAGACAAGTTATAGTTCACTTCGTTTTTAAGAGAATATGATACCTAAATTTAAAATAATATAAGCTCGAAGGACTAAAATAACAATAGATGTGGGAGCCAATGTTCTACCTCCATGCTTATTAGTTAAAATAAAATCATTAATTTATTTTGTTTTAAGGTGCTGGCCAGAGTTTTGCCGAGCGTTTACTGAAGCAGTTTAATCCTACAATGACGATATCGGAGGCGAAGAGTAAAGCTGCCAAAATGTTCACCTCAACTAAAGGCAAACGAGTTTATAGGCTTAAAGGGAAATATATGGAAGGATTCTTAGACGAAGATGTAGGGGAACAAGTAAGCTATAAATTATTAGATTCTGCTCATAGCTAATTATATCAATAATGAGTCGTTTTTCTTGGCATAGGTACTTACATATAAATTAAATTATAAATATGATATGTTGGAAAAGTCGCTTGACAGACAAGGACAAAACATTGTATAGCTTAACCATTGTGTAAATATTTTTATTTGTAAGGTATTTATATTAATTGTTATTCTGCATATAATTCTTTATTCATCTTCAATGTTTTTAGACGGTAGAAATGACGGCGTATCAAGCAACTCGCCTGGCTAAGCTCAGCGGTAAGACCGTGTCAGACATGTTTGAGCGACCGCGCTGGGAGGGCGGCACAGAATCCGATATGTTCAACAAACTAGAGGAAATTGCAGGTATCGACTGTAAAGATTAAGAAATAAGATAATTAAACATAAGAGTGAATATAAACAGGTGTAATGTATATTATCTAAAGTAAGGCCAACGAGACGAGATAAAAAACGTAAATAAATGGACCGCTACTGAGTTGCATTATGAAAGTGAGTTAATACTATATCTGTCCTTATCATTCGTATGTAATAATGACGTCAGTTGGTCGACGACAGCTGTCGTAGCGTGTTAAGTGGTACAGGAAAGCGGCCAGTGCCGCAGTTGTCAACATTTGGTCCGCCAAACAATTGTGAACAAGTTCATTCCTGTTTGGATTGCGTTCGAAGTGATACATATTTTTTCGTCTCTCGTTTTATTTTTGATATTGCTGTTATTGTGAGTGCTTAGTTGTTGATTTTAATTATGGAATCACAGCCTGGCGGCTCTAGACAACCTTTGAAAGAAATCAATTCACCCCACAAAAAGCGTCAAAAGGTAAGTTAATTTATTAATTCATTTGCACTTGAACCATTACCATAATTTTGATTTTTATGGTTCCATACCAAAAAAGATTCTTTTTATATAATAATAAGAAAATAGTCTAAAATTTACCATTCCTCACATTTTTTTTATTTACAGCGGACGTATTTTACATCTAATGAAAAAGGAATGGTCGTTAATGTGCACAAATACGTGAAGCAAACTTGGCCTAATGATGAATATCCGTACAAAACAAGTATAATGGAGAAAACAGCGAGCATTTTGGGCATCGGTGTCGCTTCCGTATATAGAATTATAAAAGAATATGCAACAACTGGGAATGTACAAAGCCCATCAACAACCAAAAAAGGGTCACATTCTCGGAAAAAGTGGACGAGTTTGATAAACAGGCCATACGAAAGAAAGTTCATAGCTTTTATCTGAAAAGCGAATTACCTACATTAAAAAAAGTACTCCAAGCTGTCAATGATGATGAAGAATTACCTAACTTTAAGAGATCGACATTTCAGAAAATACTTAAACATTTAAAATTTAAGTATATAAAACGACAAAGAAACAATGCTTTAATAGACAGAGACGACATTATACTATGGCGAATGAATTACTTAAGAAAGATTAAAAAATACCGAACGGAGAATCGCTCTATATTCTATATGGATGAAACATGGGTGAATGCAGGTTTGTCAAATAATTGTGCCTTTATTATGTTAATAAATACTAGCTTTTGCCCTTACTTTACTTACTGCATCCGTTGCCGAGTGGGCTGAGCGTGGGCTCTTAATCTGGAGGTCGCAGGTTCAGTTCCCGCAGGGGACACACATACTAAAAAGTCACTTTATTTGTTGTTCTCTCGTTGGGTTTCTGGGATCGATAAGCCTTGCAGCCCACAAAATAAGAAGATGACTTACTAAAATAATTAGAATTTTCGGCAGTGCATATCACTGGTAATGTAAAACTTATTTCGTTTTCAGGGCACACTGTTTCAAAAACTTACGTGGATACTACAATAACTTCAAAACGGCAAGCTTTTATGGAGGGACTGAGTATGGGTGAAAAGAACCCTACTTCAAAGGGCAGACGACTGATTGCGGTGCATATGGGAAATGAAAATGGTTTCACAGAAGGGGCTGATGATGTATTTGAGTCAAAAACACAGGTCATTACCACGAGTCAATGGACGCGAACCGCTTTGAGCAGTGGTTTGAGAATATTTTACCAAAACTTGGTGAAAATGTTGTAGTGGTACTGGACAATGCTCCTTACCACTCAAGACGCCAAGAAAAAACACCCACCAGAGCATGGAGAAAAGCAAGTATTCAAGAATGGCTGCGTAATAAAGAACTAAGCTATGATGAAAAAGACGTAAAGGCAGAACTTTTAATGAAAGTGAATGACGTAAAGGCGAACTACCAAAGATACGCTGTGGATGAGCTCGCCAAAAAATTTAAGGTGGAAGTACTAAGACTGCCACCTTATCATTGCGAGGTCAATCCCATTGAACTCGTATGGGCTGACATAAAGGGACACGTAGCTCGCAATAATACTACATTTAAATTTGAAGATGTGAAAAAACTGCTACAAGAGGGGATCCAACGTGTATCTGCTGATAAATGGCGAAATTGTGTGGATCATGTAATAAAAGTCGAGGACAATTTTTATAGCTATATTGACAACATGATTGATAATACAATAGATAGTTTTATCATAAACACAGCTGACTCGGACTCTTCCGACGAATCATCTTTGTCTAGTACAGACGACAGCGATTAAAATTAGAACTTTATAATAATTTATTCAAATAAAAATGTTTTGAACCCCTGAAAATTTGTTTACATTCTTTATCTCGTCTGGTTGGCCTTACTTTAGTAATGCTTTTCTGAAGGCCAACAGTAGTAGTAGTCAACACTACTTTTTAGGGTAATAAAAACAAGACCGTTTTTACTCTTTGGGCACAACGGACTATTACTGAGACTTCGCTGTCTGTCTGTTACCAGGCTGTATCTCCTTAATCGTGATAGCTAAACAGTTGAAATTTTCAGTTGATGTAAAGGGTGCCCAGCGGAAATTTTTCAACTTCAAACTGCAATTATCGAAATAATAGCAGGGTGTGGTGAGCGGGAGGGGTACCATTGAAAGCGCGGTACTTGCGGATTTGTTAGTTGCTATGAGTCACTGGACAGGAGCGCACCGCTCGTTCGCGGTTGAGCAATATCTAAAGAATGGTGAATCGTTGGTTCGCTCGCGTCGAACGTTTTGTACTCATTTTAATATTCGGCGTTTAAGTGATGGGCCAAGCACGCAACTTATTTGGTCGTGGGTACAAAGATTTAGGCAAGAAGGGACAACGCTCAACAGAACTCCTCCAGGACTATCAACATCAGCAGCAACGCCCGAACGTGTGTCTGAAGTTCGAAATGAAATCATTAGAAAATCACGCAAGTCGATTAGGAAAATTGCAGCCTCCACAGGAATCAAAAAGTCAACAGTGCATGTTATTTTGAAGAAGAAATTAAGACTCCATCCATACAAAATGCAAATTGTTCAGGGTCTCAATGAAAGCGACTATCCTTTGCGAGAAACCTTCGCAAGAACAATACTGGAACGCTTTTGAACACCTACCACGTTGGGAAAACATTTCCATATTGATGGATATGTAAATAAACAGAATATGAGATACTGGTGCCCGAACAACCCAAGAGAACGCCACCAGAAACGTTTACATTGCTTGAAAACCACAGTTTGGTGTGCCATTTCGGCTAGCGGTGTAATTGGGCCTTATTTTTTTAACCAAGCAGAAACAGTCACTGCTCCGGTGTATTGCCGTATGATAGACGTTTTCTGGTACCGCAATTGCAGTTGTATTCAGGTTACAACAATAGGACACAATTTCAGCAAGACGGTGCCACTCCGCATACAGCTAGGGTGTCGATGGAAAAGTTAAGAACAATTTTTCCAAATAAACTGATCAGCAAGTACGGAGACATCTCATGGCCGCCCAGGGGGCGTATTACAAGCTCTTAATTCCAGTCAGTTTACGCCATGAAAAAAACTGGCTTGCATTTTCGTATTACGATCACTTATTGCCAGCCAGTCAGCAGTCATGTGACACTTGACATACTTTTGCATTGAAACTTGCGTGGTATTTTCGTATTATGACAAAACATTTGACATTAGCTGGCTTGTTTTTACGTCAAAACTGTCTTTACAAATTCATTCAGCCTACGCCACAATTCATTAGCTTTTATTGACTTGTTTTGCGTTCTCTTTTAATATTTTTATGTGTATTTTAGTAACGTAAAATATTGCTAAAATAATTGCGAATATTGATTTATTTTTAAGACGTAGGTTTTATTCATAGGTTCATAGAAAATAAACATGTGTGACGACTGACGAGTTAGAAATATTTGAATTTCTAGCAATAATGCTTCACACGAGAAGCACCAAAATCACCAAGCAGTTCACCATTCCTAATAATTTCAATCAACAATAATTATTAAGATCATCCTACTAATATTATAAATGTGAAAGTTTGTGAGGATGGATGTATGGATGGATGGATGTTTGTTACTCTTTCACGCAAAAACTACTCAACTAATTTCGATGAAATTTGGTATGGTAGTAGTTTTATATAGTACAAGTCAATCTTACAGTACAAGTTTTCCGTTCGTAATTAACTCTGTACCTACTAAGGGCATGCCATAAAAAAACGTACTGTAATTACGTGGAATTTGACGTTTCCGTACGTCACCTTCATGCTCGTCTAAACCAGTCAGCGACAACCGAACCAGGATGAATCCAGTCAGAATGAAATGTCGTTGTAATACGAAAAAGAACTAGGGCCGTATATTGAATTGCCTGGAAACAAGCTGGTTTTATAAAATATCATAATACGGCCCCAGGTCGCCCGACCTCACGCCCTGCGATTTTTTTCTATGGGGTTACCTTAAATCAAAGGTTTATGAGAACAATCCCCGGACAATTCAAGCCCTGCAGGCCAATATTCGCCGTGAAATTCAAAGCATTACTCCAGAGCTTTGCCGTCGCGTGATTGCAAATGTAAGGGTCCGACTACAGGAGTGCGTACAAAAAAACGGTCATCATTTAGATGATATAGTGTTTAAGAAATGAAATCCGTCTTAATGTAGTACATTTAGTTTTAATAAAAATAAATAAAATCTATGTAGTTTTTTTTTATGTGAAATTTCAAAGTTGAAAATTTTCCACTGGACACCCTTTATTTCTGTTGCCGGTATAACAACAGATACTAAAAACAATAAAATAGATATTAAAGGGGCTCCCATACAACAAACGTGAGTTTTTTACCGTTTCGTACGGAGCTCTACGTGCGTGAGTCCAACTCGCACTTGGCCTGTTTTTTTTTATTATTTACCCGTCTTATAGTAAACTATATATCACCACCATACATGGATACATGCAAACATCAAAGGAGAAACAAGTGCATTGCCGGTCTGAACCTCCACCCTTTTTTCGCCACCACCTAGCACTAACTTAACTCGAGCGCTGGTACGCCGTTTTCCGTTACAAACACCGTGGTGTCTCTCCGCCCAAGCTGCTCCCATTCGTACATAAGAATTTCTGTCCTACATACAATATATCTTTAAATAATCGTCTCGTAGATTCCCCCGCGCCATGCACTGCGTTCCTGAATGGGCGACTGTCGCGCGCGTTGGTGTCGGACAGTGGCGAGTCGCGGTGGCCGGCGACTCGACTCAACTGGGCGGTGCAGAGTGCCGCCGCCGACTTCCTGCACCTCATGCTTGTGGCCATGACGCATCTCGCGCCGCGGGCAAGGTAAAGATTACTTAATACGGTTTTACATAAACATGTTACGTATATTACAATTTACAATCTGCCTTCAGAATATATAGGTCACCGTAAAATTATAAATACCGTTTGATTGTAATATACGCGAGATTATAAAATGTCGACAGATTGTGAAATAAACATACTGCTTACAATTTGAAGCATTATTTTTCGTTATATTATAATATAACGAATTGAAACTCTTTAAATTGTAAAACGGAACGAAACTCGCGCGCTGATTGGTTAAACGGCAATATCCCCGTGCCGCCATATTTGTACTTATTCATTTGTTATCGAATGTTGTTACTATTATAACATCATAATCACATAGGTTAAATCACATAAAAATATTAGAACACGGGAAAAATATTACAATTTAGGCTATGCTCAGTGACAAACAATAACTAATTTATCATTCAAATGCACTTCTTTGGCTAATAACAAATTTTAATTGACTTCCACGACAATTTTATATACTTACCTAATTCTAAAACTGTGAGTTATTTTAAACACGAAATCAATTTAAAATCACCAAAACACTTTTTGTTTACATTCGTTAACAAATGAATAAACAAAGAAATATGCCGGCGCGGGGCATTTTACAATTTGATGAGTTTCAGTTCGTTATATTATAATATAACGAAAAATAATGCGTAAAATTGTAAGCAGAATGTTTATTTCACAATCTGTCGACATTTTATAATCTCGCTAGTTATATTACAATCTAACGATATTTACAATTTGACGGTGACATATACAAACAAATAAATGTGTATTGAAGACAAGTCTGTTGTTAATTAATCATGAATTTTCGTTACTTTAACCACTAAATTGAAAACGTCAGTTATCTATAAACCTTCCAATAAAAAAGTTTTTTTTCTGAAATAAAATATTGCCAATATTATTATATTTTATTTCAGATTCTGCCTAAGCTTCCATGATGAAGTGAGGTACTTAGTTGCTGATGAATACAAGTACGAAACTGCTATGGCTTTACAAATAACAAACTTGTTTACAAGGTCATTTTGTTCACAAATGTAAGTAAATCTAATAAGAAAGTAAGTTTTGTGTATCTTTAACTTTAAATCATTAAAAAAATAATGTAACTTTTCCTTTAAATGTAATATTGTAAATATTGAAAAACTCATAGTCAATTGTGACTTGGTATTAATTAAAACCATTGAGTTCAAACACAAAAATAGACTTGAAAATCGAACACATAGCAGCAATTTTGACCACACCAATGGCCTTTTTAGATTTTCAGCTCTATTGTATTAGCGCAGAGTACTATTTACAGTGCTGTTTTTACCAACGCCGACACAATAAACCGTTCGTGGGAATGTAGGTTTATTGTATGTTGTTTGTTTTTTTACAGGGTAGGTATTAAAGATTTGCCAATGTCTGTGGCATTCTTTACATCCGTAGAAGTGGACCAAGTACTGAGGAAGGAGTCGAACTTGTGTTGTACAACACCATCTAATCCACATGGGTTAGAAAAGGGCTATGGAATACCTGACGGGGAGTCCTTGACTATATTTGATGTCATTGATAAATTTAAGAAAAAATAAATATTTCATAATAAAAATTTAACATAATATTGTGTATTTAAAATAACCTTTTCAAAAGTTAAACAGTAGAGATGTGCCAATTATGACTTTGACCGACTAGCTTGTAGAGGCTGACTAGTCGGCTAAGCCAGGAGTCGGCAACCTGCGCCTCGCGAGCCACATGCGGCTCTTTGAATGTGGCTCTTTAGTACTATCCGCAAATATTGTTTATTTTATACAAAAAAATTGAATATCGTTCTGAATCGACGAACGGAGATTCTTCTATCTCACAGCCATTTCGGCTGGCTGGTTGCGGGGGTAGGGGTAGGGGTAAGTAGGGGTAAGGTAGAGGCGGAGGGGGGGGGGGGGCAACGCGACGTGGGCCTCCGCATGCGGCCTCACGCCTCAATTACGCATAACTCGGAATTCAGATGCAATAAATATAAACAACATAATATTATGTACTATATTGTTTTGTACCGACTTTCTGTTTAGGCTGTTGACTTTATTTATTTTACCAAGTGTACAAACAGTCTTTCGGGGTTTAAAGTTTAACCTGTAAAATATACAACAAATTTCCTCGCTCGCTCTGCTCACTCGCATTGTAATTAAAAATAGGATGTTTCTAGGTAGGTTTTAATGCGCATCCAACCCAAGAAAGTTTAATTAGTGTCTTCACCAGTCTTATGAACAAACAGATTAGTTTTTTATAAAAAAACTTTATTTATGCTAGAATTTATTTATGTATTGTTTGTATGGTAAGGAAAAATTTGTGGCTCTTCAACAACTAAGAAATTTTACAAATTGTAATTTTTGACTCTTTCGACTCAAAAGGTTCTTCGACCTCTGGTGTTAAGCTAATCACGGTTTAGGGGATTTCTATAATTCTATGCTAAGAGCGTCAGCTCTCTTGAGACACAGTCTTAAGACAGACTGTGGCATTGCAAAGTATATGAAGATACAAACATGTGGTGCAAAACACGGAAGAAGGTATACATGGAAGTATATCCTTATATCTTTCTTCCGTGGCACACACTACAAACAAAATGTCACATGGTGACAAGTATTTTTTTTATATAACCATAAAGTAAACTGACTACGTAATAGTTATACGTATAGCCTTTTATATAATAAATAGTTAATATGAATCTATTGACACCTCATTCTTTTAAATCAGAACGTAAAGCACAGATGTAAGCACATTTTTCAACACTCCTCCTGCTTTACATTTGTCTAAAAAACAAATAAAATTCAAACTTTACATGACTCGACATAAGTCAGACTTTACATCTACCATACATATAATTCAAACTGACTATACATTACCAAAAAAAATCAACTTTTTCTTACATTAAGACCTTTTACAAATTTATTATGTTTAAGTACACAAAGGTTTTGTTAAAACATCAGCTATCATAGATTCAGTTTCTAAATATTTTACATTGAGATAGCCTTTTTGAATAATGTCTTTAATAAAACGATAACGCAGATCTATATGCTTGGTCTTTCTGTGTGAGTATTCTTTTACATACAGTAATTTCTGGGCACTCTGACTATCATTGTACACAGTAACTTGAATTTTTGTTCAAAATTTCAGTTATGAAATTTCTTACAAAACAAATGTCCTTACAAACATCTCCTATTGCCAGGTATTCTGCCTCTGTGCTAGAAAGAGCATTACAACGCTGCTTCCTAGCCTCCCAGTTTATCACACTATTGCCCATTTTTATTGCAAAACCTGTGTATGACCTACGGTCAAGTAAATCATTGGCCCAGTCTGCATCTGTATAAGCAGTTAAATTACAATTACCAGATTTAATAAAATAAATTCCATAATCCTTTGTTCCCGCTAAATAGCGTAAGACGCGTTTAGCAATGCACCAGTGATTTACATCAAAACAATTATTGTATTGACTTAGTTGGCTACAAGTATAAGAAATGTCAGGTCTTATACAGACTGATAAGTACATAAGACTGCCTAACAATTATTGTCTGTATTTATATATATATATATATATATATATATATATATATATATATATGTATATATATATATATATATATATCATCATCTACACTTTTACCTTTAGACTTTTCAAACTTATAATTTACTGGCAGTGGAGTTGACACTGGCTTACAATTAGACATTATATTTATCTAACAAACGCCTAATGTACTCAGTTTGATCTAATATTATATTTAAACCTTGCTTTTTAGTGACATTCATTCCTAAACAATTTTTCAACTCTCCCAAATGTCGGATTTCAAAAATTTTACATTTTATTATTAGATTTTAGATTATATACACATATTTAGTACATTTTCAATACAGTTATTATGAAAAACATATAAATCGTCCTCATATAGTCCAATTATTGCATCTACCACACTCCTCGGGTTTTGCAAAGGCGTGACCCTACGAGTGGGACATCCATCATTAAGCACTATTATTATATATATATATATATAGGTTACCAGGTTATTATATATATAGCTATAGACCCATTGCTCTTTCGGCTACACTAGGAAAAATTCTAGAACACCTGATCAAAAACAGGTTGGAATGGCTAATGGAGTCGGGGTGTGTTATCTAAAACACAGTTCGGTTTTCGAAAAGGCTTTCGCACTACGGACAGTAAAGGAACCCTGGTTACCGATATTGGCATAGCTTTTTCGAAAATGGAACATGTGGTAGCGGTGTTCCTGGATGTATCATCTGCGTACGACAATGTCAGTCTTCCAGTACTCAGGCAAAAACTGCAACAGCCGAGTGTCCCAGCGAGGATGACAAACTATATTTGCAATTCCCTTTCCTTCCGTTCTCTTATCATCTCTTCCTAAAATTTCCAACTATCCTATCTCTGTCCCTAGAATTATTTACAAAGGCCTCCCTCAAGGTAATTTCCTCAGTCCACTACTCTACAATATATATACCTCTGACCTTGATCTTACTGTCAATAGCTTTTGTGAGGTCCTCCAAAACACAAATGATTTAGCCATGTACGTTGCTTCAAAAGATATAGCGGAATGTTCCGCCTGCCTCAACTCTGCCATTGGCTGGATCTTAATGACTGGATGGATAGACATGGGTTGTCCATCTCTATCGCCAAAAGCTCTGTTTTTGTTTTCACTCGTTCCAAAATTATACCAACCATCACCATTCAATCCAATCAACAGGTTTTGCCGGTTAAGGATAAGGTGAAGTATCTAGGTGTTTATTTGGATTCCAGACTAACTGGCGTCCATCACATAAACCATGTGGCGAAGAAATGTGAGAAAAATATTAACATTCTCCGATCACTCTCTGGTGTCTGGTGGGGTTCACATCCTTACACGCAGTAGCTGATGTAAAATTCGCTGGTTCGTAGTCACCTAGTTACGGCTCTTTCCTTTTGGAACCCTGCAATAAATTACCACTGAAGACTCTGGAAAAAATTCAGTCAAAGTCCTTGAGAATTACTATTGGGGCCATGAGATCGTCACCAATTAATGCGCTCCAAGTTGAGTGTGGGGATCCACCACTTAACATCAGGAGGCAGTATTTGTCTGACAGGTTTATGTTTAAATTGTTTAAAAATTCCTTCCATCCACTCATTGAAAAACTCCACACCCTCTCGCAGCTAGCTAGCTCTTCAAGGTACTGATTACATAAGGAACTGCCTTGTCTGTTGATCAGCTTCCATACAATTACCCGTCTTCCTTGCCCTATTTTCCAGTGTAGACTCAGTCCTCTTTTTTCCACTTCCTATAATGCACTTACCTTCTTTCCAAAAGTGCTTCTAAATTTTGCAATTGATAAGGGCTCTGCTGTGGCCAACACTCAGTTTTAACATATCATTAATCAACATTTTAAGGATTGGTTGCTTATTTTTACGGATGCCTCTAAACTTTTGGAGAGTAACTGTGTTGGAGTGGCCGTATGGATTCCGAAAGTTAATGTGATTTAAACTTTAAATTATCTCCAGATTCATCAGTATTTACAGGGGAAACTCTGGCTATCTTGGAGGCACTTACCTTGGTTGAGTACCATCACCTAAACAAATCCATTATACTTTCGGACTCCAGAAGTGCCCTGGATGCCATTTACTCTAATCAGTTCCACTCAAAATGTAAATTTCCCTTAATCCTGAAAATAAGACAGCTTCTCTTTGAGTGTCATACATAAAGTATCCAAGTAGTTTTGGCTTGGATACCAGGACATAGTAGAATCACTGGCAACGAGAGTGTGGATGCCTATGCTAAAGACGCTATATCATCAGGTGTGACTAGTCAATATAAAGTTTATTGCCAGGATTCAATTGTCCTAGCTAAGAAAGACATGAATATCAGGTGGCACAATGAGTGGGCCAAAACTAGTACAAACAAGGGAAAACACTATTTTGATATTCAAAATGGCATCCCTGTTAGACCATGATTTTTTAAATTTAAACAAGTGTGTTCAACTATTTGCCGAATGAGACTGGGACATTGCTCCTCACCTGTTTTTCTTGCTAAGATTAGGGTAAGGGATAGCTCTTTGTACGAGTGTGGCCTAGACGAGGGCACTTTTTTTAAATTTAAACAAGTGTGTTCAACTATTTGCCGAATGAGACTGGGACATTGCTCCTCACCTGTTTTTCTTGCTAAGATTAGGGTAAGGGATAGCTCTTTGTACGAGTGTGGCCTAGACGAGGGCACTTTAGAGCATATCTTCTTTTCTTGTCCAAAAAACCAAACGTCACTGTATGATAACCTCTGATTATTTTTACATTTTAAACTTAATTTTTAATTATTTTTTTTGTTTTTAATTATTTTTTTTTTTACATTTTAATGTTTTTTCTTTTTTTTTTTCCCTCCTACATTTTCCCACCCTATCAATTTTAAATCTGCTCTATGTTTTGTAAATACTCCTTTTATTGAAATTTTGTGTACATATATTGTTACTAACAAAATAAAATTGTAAGGTATGTGGTACTAATCCTAAATGTTTGGGTTTGTTCTAGGTTAGAGATCTTTCAACAGACTTGCTTCAGTTTACCGTACCCTTGTTTTTTCATAAAACTTACTCATAAGGCCAGGAGTCTCCGGCAACACACTCTGACATTGGCAATTGACTAAGGAGCCATTTTTAAAATAAGAAGAAGTTATCAAATGCATCAAACGCATAAGGTTTAAGTAAAACGTTTGATTGTCTCTGGGGCCCTTTTGATAGTCGGCTGCCCGACTTTGGAATAAAAAAAAATGAGACTAGTTTTATATTCTTTACTATTTTTATATTTTATAGTCACCTGATACAGGCGTAAGCTTACTAGGTGACTACGAGTTCTACTTAATAATTTGTCAACTGTTTTTGGAAATAAATATTTATTTATTTATTATTTATTTATATTCTCATACTTGACACTATTCACAGAATAATATCACATATGAAAAATTTTATAGGATCAGCCTATGTTATGCTGTGTAACTTTGTGGTAGAAAATAAACCCATAATTACATGCATTTCTAACATTAGAGGATTTTTAACATAATAACAACTAAAATTTTCATTCAGATTCACTATCACTAGAACCGTCTCCACTCGAGTCACTGTCCACACTTGATAAGTATTGTTTATGCACTCTATTAGTGTTTACAAACATATCATCACTATCACTTTTTTCACTTTCTTTTTTGTCATCGTCAAACTCTTCAGGCCACACTTTTTGTACTTTGTAATACTTTATAGAGTCTTTATTCATAATTTTAACAATTTCTGCCTTGACTTTGTCTCCCTCAGTAATTGCTTCAACTAGGACATAATCTCCACGCTTGACCCATATATTTTTTCGAAACTTTGTTGGCATTGACACCAAGTATTCTTCACCCTGAGGGCTAACAATCTGAAAAGTAGAGTATGTTTTAGTACATTTCAAATTAACAACTTTATTGTACGTAATATTATTTGACATTTACCTCATGTAGATTGTTCCCGCGGCTTCGCAAAACTTTGACGATACTCTGGTTATCCTTTGGTAATGCATAATCATCCCACATAACTTCATTCATTACATGTTTGCGTTTAGTTATTTTAGACATTTCTTTCTATTTTTTACAAGATTTATGGGATCAAAAAAGATAAGATGGTAAAGCAAAGTTGCATAAATGAAATAATTAAAATAAATCTACTATTATCAGTTAATTTTGATAATATTGTGCACCATAGATGATAAGTACTACTACTGAAATTGTGCACTGAGAACTTAGTTTTTAGGTTACGTGCTGAATGACGTTTAGTGCATGTCATTTGTCAAACGCTGTCAGCCTAGCCAGTTTTTAATTTTTTCTTTATATATGGCATCGGCTTATAACCATTTGCCAGTGTCAAGTTAAAAAGGCGGGAAATAGAACTTTCGTTTCAATTTTCAACACCGTATTCCTAAATCGTCAAGTCTAAAGTCTAGTCAAAGTCCAAATAAATAGTCAGTGCAGTCCATGAGTCATGTCAGTCGATTCAGTTAAGTGGTAGAAGCTTTACTGAAAGTTCCTAGGGAGTTTTAGAGCGAAACACAAAATAGCACGTTTTTAGAAGTTGTACCACTTGCCCACACTTGTGCACGTTAACGAATATTTAATGGTTAATATTCTACCAATATTACACATTGTGAACCGTAAAAGCAATGAGCAGAACTAATTTTAATTAGTATTGAAAAAGATTGGACATAGTAAGTACTTACATGTTTTGATTGCTCATTTTCCTGTAACTTTGATATAAATAAAGACATATTTTTATGTTGATATAACACGAGTGACACACGAGTACACGAGTATAACATGAGTTGATAAGACATATGTTTATGATGATAAATATTTAAGTAACTTAATTTTTTTTACAATGCACAATGAGGGTACTCCCTCATAGAACCCTCTGAAATAGCATTTTTGACGGTTATGTCTTACAAAAACAATCATAGTAACTAATCTACTTATTATTATCCATATATTCCATTCCTAGACTAGAATTAATACTGTTATAGCTGTTGGTATTAGCTATAGGATTCGGTGATTCAAACAACTGTTTTTTGTCACATAAGTACCTATATTCAAACTTTTACAACTAGTGCAGTAGTAACAATCGTGGTACAAAGTGGCGCCGGCATATACCGGCGCGCGCGTTCAACGCGATTTCCTAATTATTACTGTCAAGGCTGCGCGCTCGCGGCGAACTAATGGCCGCCGTCAAACGAAAACGAACGAAAGTGAGCGGGCGGCCTCCGGACTCTACCGCTTCGGCTAATAGTGTTGCCAGCCATTTTATTGCGCGCTATATCCTCCCCCTCCAAGTCTGCAGAGGACACAGAGGCGGACTTGGCACTAACGGTTCTACGCGGTCTACCCCTCTTTCGATCATGTACGATAGCTTCCGTAGTACCTTTATATGACGACAGGAGACTGGCGTGATACTTTCTGCGGCGTTGATTATCCCTATCTACTACTTCGTAAGTCGTCGGAGAAATTACTTTACTAATCCGATACGGACCCTCGCGGCGTGCAGCAAACTTGCTCGAAAAATCTTTCGTCGCCTGACTCAGACGGTGCCCCTCTACGAGTAAGAGGTCATCCTTCTGATAATTGGGTCCAGGCGACGGTCGACGGCTCCTGTAGACACCATCTTTCCTCAAATCTTGCTGATGCTCAATCCTCCATTTGACTTCTCGTAGGCGTTCTACAAAAGTATGGGGTAATTTGAGGTACGTAGTTATCTTGTTCTATGATTTGACGCAGATCAGTTGCTATATCTAATGGTGACCGAAATTCTCTAGCAAAGGTAAGAAAAGCAGCGGCATGTCTTATACCATGATTCGCCGAGGTGTTCAACGCAAAACGAACAGATGGAAGCACCTCAGGCCATTTATTATGCTCTGGATCTATGAGTATCGCCAACATCTGCTTTAATTCTCGGTTCTTCCGCTCGGCGGGATTAGACTCCGGATGATACACTGGGGTTAAATTCTGTTTAATTCCCATCACGTGCATTAACTTTTGCATGACTGCGGAGACAAAGTACTCTGTTGTCCGAAATAACTCGACGGGGAAAGCCATAACGTAGAAAAATCTCTTCAACTAATACCTTCGCACAACTTTCTGCAGTAGCATCTACAAGAGGATATAATTCGGTCCATCTACTGGCGGTATCTTCTATAAGATAAATCCATCTCTCGCCTTTATCTTCTTTAGGTAACGGACCAAACAAGTCCATGGCGAGGACTTCAAAACGTTGTTGCGGAACAGGAGTTTGCAGTAGACCCGCTGGCTTAAGGTTAGTTGACTTAAACTTCATACATAGATCACAATCTTTAATATATCTTGCTATGTACTGTCGCATATTAGAAGAATAATATCTTTCCTTGATATTCTTTAGGGTGCGCTCCAGGCCTAAATGACCTGCTGTGGGTGCATCATGCAGCTCCTTCATAATTTCTGCGCGCATGGACTCTGGGACGACCAGCTGGGGCTCCTCAGAGTCTCCCATCGGATCAAAACGGAAAAGCACTCCTCGAGTCAAATAGTAACCTCTATCTGTCCAACGAGCAACATCATGTTCGTTCTCATGTCGAAGTCATCCAGTATTTTCTTTATTTCAGGATCCTCCAATTGGGCTACGCGTATTTCTTCGGAACATCGGTGAGGTAAGTCGACTGCAATAGGACAAATATTACATGAAGAGTTCTCATCCATCGGTGGAAGGCACACGGGTCGGCTAAGGGTGTCAGCGATCACATTAGCTTTTCCCGGGGTATACTCTATATCTAAGTTAAAACTTTGAATTTTCAAGGCCCATCGGGCTAAACGTCCACTTGTCGTTTTTAAAGTGAGCAGCCACTTCAATGGCTGATGATCTGTAGCAATATGTATACGTGCTCCTACCAGGTAACCACGAAAACATTCAAGGGCCCATACAACTGCCAACGCCTCTCTCTCTGTCGTCGAATAATTTCGCTCAGCAGCGGATAATAATCTACTGGCATACTCTATGGATCTCTCTGATTTTGAATCAAGCCCCTGCAGAAATACAGCACCTAGAGCATAGGCGCTGGCATCGGTGCGCAGCACAAACGGCTTTTCAAAATCTGGCTGTAGTAGTATTGGACTAGAAGTAAGTCTCAGCTTCAGATCTTCAAATGCGCGAGCTTCATCTTCTTTCCATTTCCAGGGTCTATTCTTCTTAGTAAGGTCCGTTAGGGCTCCAGCAACTTCCGAAAACTGGGGAATAAACTTACGAAACCATGAAAAGGTTTGCAGAAAGCATTTCAGCTCCTTAACGTTACTAGGAGGCTCTATATTTGTCACGGACAGGACCTTATTGGGATCAGGTTCAATGCCCTACGTAGTAATCACGTGTCCCAGGTAGATAACCTTTTCTCTAGCAAAATTACATTTTTCTCTATTTGACCCTAACTTACATTGGCGCAGACGCTCAAACACCTGATCTAAATCCCTTAAATGTTTTTAAAATTGTCCGAAATTACAAAAATGTCATATTAATATATTACTACTGAAATATCCTTAAGACCAGATTAAAAACGGTCCAATAATCTTTGGAACGTTGCCGGAGTATTCTTTAGGCCGAATGGCATACGTCGAAATTGAAATGTTCCAAAAGGCGACACAAAGGCTGTCTTGTGCCTATCCTCTGGGGCCACGTTTACGTTTCAGTATCCAGATTTTAAATCGATCGTAGACATCACACAATTACTACTTTTTGTGGAAGAGAGAATCTCATCAATTAGAGGCAGCGGATATTTATCTGTTCGCGTTACTGCATTTAATTTTCTATAGTCTACACAAAATCGCACCTCTCCATTCTTTTTGGGCACTAAGACTATAGGTCAGGTCCATTCAAACTCCTCTATAACTTCTTCTTCTAACATTTTATATATTTCAGCCCTAATTATCTCCTTCTTAGCGGGCGTCACCCGATAAGGCCGCGATGAGATGGGCTCGGCGTTTCCAGTATCAATTTTGTGTGCTGCAAATGGGTTTGGCTCTCCCCCTGCATTGAAAATATCCTCATTGTTATGAAGGAATTCTGATAATTTAACTTTATCAGCATCTGAAAGAAAAACTCCGTCGCACTCGCGGAGGTGCACCGCAGAACTAACGGTTACATCATTCTCGTGTTCATACTCTAATTTATAATAACCTGAACTTCGTATTGAATAACGGATAAAATCGATACTTAAAAGTGATTCTGTCGCGCCGGGTAATACCATAAACTCGGTTGGCACCACCATTCCCCTTACGGTTACATCAATTACAGCGGTATCTATCACTTGTACACGCTTTGTACCATCGGCAAATTTTAACTCAGTCTCTACACTTTTAAACACTTGACCATTATTTCTTAACACCTTTGTTAAGCTTTCACTGGCCACTGACTGTTTTGCACCCGTGTCTAACAACGCGGTGCCTTCAACACCGTATACTTTGATCTTTAAGATTGGTCTCACACGCGTTTTAATTTACACAAATCAACTGCCGTCACTGACGCGAATGCCGAACGGGATGTCGTTGCAGATTGAGAACGTTTTTCCTTACAGACCTCGCAGTTAGACCGAATAACTCCTGGCGCATCGCATCCGTAACATATCAGAGACGGGCGTGCATTCGATGGCTCGGCAACTGGTATAGCTTTGTCGGTCTCGGCATCGGTGGGTTTTTTATTCATAAGCCTCCTACAATTATCTTTCCTGTGGCCATACATTTTACAAAAAGAACAGCGCGGTCTTGGCCTATTATATAACTGCAGCTTGTCCATAGTATCCGCCGAAAGCGCTCTAGAAGTAGACGGTAAATTTTCACGTGCTACTGGGCCACCAGTTGTAGTTGGCGCAAAATTCTTTGAACGTGTTGGAGGACATACCTCTTCCAAGACGTCTTCCACCAGGCGCGCCTACTGTAGCAGCTGGGCGAACGTGGCGAATGTGCTTCTAGGTATTCTCTCCCGGATGCGTCTGTGGAGTAGTCCATACACCATATCCAGCTGCACTGGATTTTCAGTCAGCGTTCCAGCAGAGAGATGAGCAAACAGCGATCTTATACGGGAAATAAAAACATCCGTCCTCTCTTCATCCTGTTCTCGGTTAAATATTTGACGATATATCTTATGAGGGGGAAGGCGTGGTCCAAAAGTTTGGCGTAGTAACTGTAAGGCCTCATCCCAGGTAGTGCCTGAATGTCTCACCCCGTATCACCACAATATATCACTTAATATCAACACACCACAATAATATCACTCACAATATCTCACCACCAGGTTGCTGCAAAATCCGTGAGCAACATGGGTAGCCCTCTCCAAGCAATATCATCCTGGACGCCCACACAGTCTTTATATACAAAAATAGCGTCTATGAATGCAACTACGTCCCCCTTTCCATCAAATCTTGCTGTACAATTAGCTAAATTACTCACGGTATGTGACGCACACGGCGCAGTCTCCACTGGCTGTTGCGGCCGTAATGATTCCAATAAAAACCTGAATTGATCATTAGACATCACAACTGATGATGATGATTGTGGCGAGGAGACGGGCGGAGCACGCCCGTGCTGCGGCATTGGTCCGTAGACGGGCCTCACGCCCGGGAACCGGCGGCCATGACGGGTCCAACGTGCCGGCGGACTCCTCCAGTCCAGTCAACAGCAAACAGCAGCGGAGACGTTCGATCACTTCCGGCGGCCTGCATATTTTGTTGCTGGCCCGCCTGCGTGACTACCATTTTCCACAAAACACTAACTATAGTTTACAAAAGTTCTCACTAGTTCGAAGAACGAAGCTAGTATAAAACACCAGAAATAAACATCTATTTTACGTTTTTGTCCGTTTACAAAACTTCTCACTAGTTCGAAACAACGAAGTTAGGTAAAACACAAGAACACTAGTCTATTATAACGTCTTTGTTCATTTACAACACTTTTGCTAGTTCGAAAAACGAAGTCGGAGCACTCGGCGCGCCGATGTATTTTCGCGACGGCGGCGGCACGGCGAAATCTGCGGCGGCACGGCGAAATCTGCGGCGGAACGGCGAAATCTGCGGCGGCACGGCGAAATCTGCGGCGGCACGGCGAAATCTGCGGCGGCACGGCGAAATCTGCGGCGGCACGGCGAAATCTGCGGCGGCACGGCGAAATCTGCGGCGGCACGGCGAAATCTGCGGCGGCACGGCGAAATCTGCGGCGGCAAGGCAAAATCGGCGGCGTACACTTTACGATTCCAATATACTTCTACACTGTAGTTCGAAACAACGAAGCTACACGTAGATACTTTAAACAGAGATACGACTGTCCGGATAACAACCACGACTATTTTCTTAATAATAATCGCTACTGCGTACACTTTACGATTCCGATATACTTGTAAAAATGTAGTTCGAAAGAACGAAGATACACGTAATAGTTCATTGAAATGTTAAATTTTTAGGCCTTACCTTGCGTTTTTTAGAGGACGCAATTTTATTTTTTTGATGTGTAGGGGGGGTCAGTGTAAAGCTAAACAAAGTTTGTAGGGTTGCCACTTCGCCCTTGTCCCACGGCCGCCATCTTAAAAATAGGGGTTGAAATGGTTTTTACGATATATCTCTTAAACTATTTATCTGATAAAAAAAAATAACATTTTTTGTTGCAAATTAAATTCTCTACAACTTTGGTCCAGTAACTTTTTGTCGTAGAACTATAAATAAAAAAGTTATAAGCGAAAATGCTTCGAAATTCGAGAAAATAAATTATATTTTTCGATATAACTTTTTTTTTTATCATTTTACAAAAAAATGATATCAGACCGTTTTTGTAGATCGTTTTTCGAGGAATAACTTTTATAAGCAATATTTTTTCATTAAGTCAATAGCTAAAGTTTTACAGCGCTCCGAAGTGAGTACTATTTTTCAGTACTCTTAACTATACATAATATAATTATTATACGTGTGTACTAATAATGTGTCATCAGTTATTGTTTTTTTTTTGTTATTATAATTTTTTTAATTAATAATTTTGCAATATTATTAATAATTAATTATTGACTCTTTTCCACTCCATTACAGAATTTTACAATTATTTATTTTTAAAATAATTTTAAATCTGATGGCCGTTACCGATACTGTTCAGGTAGAAAATACCCAAGTGACTATTAGGGAACAAAAGAACATCTGCCTACATTATTATTATTATTTCTAACCTCTCTTATTGTAAGAATAGCTGATAATATTGTGTTGAAGTTGTCGTCAACTTATATAACTTTTAGTTGTGCTACATATTTCTCTACGTGCGGATGTATTTTATTCTGTTTTTAATTGTAAAGACGATTTAGAATGATTTTAGACACGATTTACGATTTTAACTTCAGTGAAAACTATTTTTTTTTGATTAGCATTTAGACTTTTAAGCGTGCTTTTTCTATTATTCCATCATAAGTGATTGTTTTATTTGTAAAAAATCTTTAGGTGAAAATAAAATAAGAACTGTGAAGGCAAAAGGTGTAAAAACTTTACTAGACCGAGCTGTAGCAAAAAATGATGAGGTTAATGAACAATTTTTAGGAACTGATTCGGAAGTTACTGTACATATTGCGTGTTATTATTATTACGTGGACAATCGAACCGATAATGTTGTTCGTCGTCGCAGCAGCAGCTCCAGTAGTTTATCGTCAGTTTCAGAAGCTCCAGAGCCAGACTTTGATTTTGTGACCAATTGCTTCATCTGTGCCAAAGCGGTTCAGGATCCAAGTAATTTGCGTACAAGCCGACAACCGCGGGTTTGTATTGTACGTAATGAGAGTACAAAAACAAGTATTATGGACCTTATAAACAGACGTTCTGATGACGTTGCAATGGACATTGCTAATCGCATAGCTAATATTCCCAGCTTAGTGGAAGTTGAAACAAAGTATCATAACAACTGCAGCAAGCAATTGTATTCCAAAAAATGGTCGGTCACAAATAAAAAGGATGAACGTAAAAATAATATTGACGCAGCAATGGCGGATGCTTTTTCTTACTTGCATAAAAATAGTGAAGAGTGTCTATTCTTCATGACGGCTTTAATGAAATCGATTACAGGAGAGTACATTCCCCAGAAGCGTACAATCATTGAACGATTGAAAGCAAAGTACAAAGACGAAATTGTATTTTATAACGAATCCGGTCACGATTGTTTTAAATGGTTCATTTATAAAATTATATCAAACAAACCGCCTTCTCATAAAAAAATAATGTTCGTGAAGAGAGATTACAAATAGAAATGCAGCTGCTATTATTTTGAAAGATATTCGTTCACAGTATTACGAGACAAAGGAGTATCCACCTTCTGATAGTTTTCTGAAGGATGTTATGCTCTAATTCCCGAAACTTTATCAGTTTTATTAAAAGGAATTATTTGCCAATCAAAACGCAAGTCACTAAATGCAGCGGAAAGAAAGTGCGCATCAATTGTTCACTCTATTATTGCAGCAACTCGACCTGCTTCATTTATTTCTCCTCTGCTACTTGGAGTTGGATCTTTTTTGTATAAAAAGTATGGCTCCAGTAATCTTATTGATGTTCTTTCATCGTTAGGATTCTCCGCATCCCATAATGCCATTTCATTATTCGAAGATTCTTGTGCTTTTCGTCCGGCGCGTAATATCTTACCTCATGCTTTGACAATTTTTGCTTTGCTTGTTTTTGACAATGCTGATTTTAATAGCAATACAATTGATGGTAAAAATACTTTCCATGCGATGGTTGGTATTCAATGCGTTACACCTTACGACAGTATCGAAACTGATACCAGTTTACCACGAGTATCCAAAAAAATACCAGCTTCAATTAAATCTACGCTTGGGTTAATTCCTCTTGCATCCTACTCAAAAGGCAAAACTGTTGGTCTGAGTAAAATAAATGTTTCAGTAATTGAAAGGGCCACACAATCGACCAAAAAAATTGTTCCTACACCTTGTGATTTTATGTGGCTGTATGGTAAATGGTCATGCACTGTGAATATCAGCGGATGGAACGGATTTATGATCGAAGCAACTGCGGAAAAACCTTTTCAAAGAAGTAGAATTATATGTTTGCCATTTATAAACGCTCCGCCAACAGATTACAACACAATTTTAACATCACTTCTGTTTTCTATTGAAAAATGTAAAGCTTCCAATCAAAATACATGCATTGTGACATTTTATCAACCGCTATATTGGAAGGCTCGAGACATTACAGCTGCTGCTGATCCTAATACCGATATATCGAAGGTCGTAGTTCGATTAGGTGGGTTCCATTTGCTCATGTCGTTCATAGGTGCGACTGGATATATCATGTCTGGTAGTGGACTCGAAGATATCTTCAAATTAATTTATGCTGAGAACTGTGTACAGCACATAATGTCTGGACATGCGTATGGTAGGGCTGTACGTGCTCATTTGCTAGTGCATTTATCAGTAACAAAAATAGTTATGAATTCAATAGAATTTACAGAAGAAGAACGAGATTTTCTGGATGATAATAGTACTGATATTGATAGAACAAGAATTTTTAAAGCTATACATAATCCCCTTTTCCAACAAATAACTACCAAATTTGAGGAGGCTTTGAGCATGCTGGAAAGTAAAGGACCAACGGCAATATTATGGGTTCAATATTATAGATTGGTCACTCTTCTGAAACATTTCATAGAGGCAGAACGCTCCGGAAATTGGTCTTTGCATCTGAAGACTATCAGAAACATGCTCCCGATTTTCCACTCGAGTGGGCATTTCTTGTATGCCAAGTCGAGTCATCTATACTTGCAAGATATGTTGAATCTTGAGAAAATAATGACTCCTGAAGAATTTCACTCTTTCACAGCTTTAAGCTATTTTACTATTAGACGAACGGATAAATTTTGGAGTGGGATCATGTCTGATCAAACTATTGAGCAGACTCTTATGAGAATGTTTAAATCATCTGGAGGATTAGCGACTGAGAGTACGCTGGCATCGTGGACCCTTGGAATGATACGTCTACAAGATGTTTGTGAGCAAATAACAGAATACTCCAACCTTTCAATGGATACTTCAGAACAACATATTGATTACCGAGATTCACGCATACAACGTGACAACGAAGATCTTGAAAAAATCGATAATTGGTTCGCAACTCATATCTTCACCCTAGATCGCTCTGAATTAATTTGCATTGCTAACGGTATAGTTGCTTCAGAGAATATTAATTGTCAACGGGCCTTTGAGATAGGAGAAGATTTGATTACTAATATCACAGGATCTTATTTTCAACGGCTATCATTTCAGCGTAAAAATAAGGTTCTTCCTTTCAGCGCTATAACAAGTACTATTAAAGTTGATAAATCTCGTGTCGTCATTAATCCATTACTCTTATTTCAACGAATGTGCATTTCAAGAGAAATTTCCTATTATCTCTCCTCTTCTCCTAATCTCTAAGGAAGGAAATCTCCTATTCGCGGAGGATGGCATGAGAAAAGGTACTAAGTCATCTTTGTTTATTGCCTTTACACCGGTGGAACGATCCTCTAACACCAGCGCCAGGAGTCATTTTGTCATTGACGGTGGTTTTCTTTTACATAAAGTAGTTTGGGATCGAAATTCATCGTTCAATGATATAACTACTTAATATGTCAAATATGTACAAGAACACTTTGGGCTCTTTGCAAAAATTGTGTTTGACGGTTACTCAGACGACCCTGATGTCGCAGGAACAAAGTCTTGGGAGCGTTTGCGCCGCACAAAAAAACACCAGTCGACAGAAGTAATATTTGACAAGAACACCACGCCGACGTTATCACAAGAGGAATTTCTTGGTAATGAGAAGAACAAATCTAACTTTATTATACTTCTTAAAACTGCATTCTCTGAAATAGGTTTCACTGTTGACCAAGCAGAATCAGATGCAGACACTCTTATCGTTCGCTCTGCTCTTGCTGCATATCCATTTTTCAATACCGTTACTATTGTAGCTGAAGATATTGACATACTGATATTGCTCACAGCACTTGGTAGAGAACAAACAAATGTATTTTTTTTTTTTAAACCATCAAGAGGACGAACAGGAGAACAATTATATTGTGCGCTAGTTTTTATATACGGAGATGTCATTGCGGACAACTTGCTTTTTCTTCATGCTTCAGGATGTGACACAACTTCAGCTCCTTACAATATCGGTAAAATGAAATTTGTGAAAACCCTGGAAAAACATTTAGAGTTTGCAAGTGGAACGGCTTTGTTTCTCAACAAGAGAGTTGACCCTGCTTTGCTCACTGTAATTGGTGAACGTTTTTTTATCTCTTTATACGGTTGTAATAAAGATGATAATTCTCTTGACAGTCTAAGACACAAACAATTCGCCAAGGTAGTGACAAAAAGTACATTTAACTTATCTTCACATCCTCCAACACATGTCACAGCTCGCTTTCATAATTTCAGAGTCTACCATCAGGTCCAGTCGTGGCTTGGTAATTATAATGATCCTGAAGACTGGGGCTGGAAAAAAGTGGAAAATTATTGATGCCAGTGCAGAGCTCTAAACCTCCAGCACCCCCTGAGCTTCTAAAATTGATCTTTTGCAAATGCAAAGGAAACTGTGGAGCGATGTGTGGATGTCGAAAAGCATGGCTGAAATGTTCTGCAGTGTGCTTCCATTGTTCTGGAGAGACTTGCAGCAACGTAATGGAGCTCTCAGAATTAATAAATGAAAATGACTTTGATGATGAACCGCCGACATTAACACCCCTTCCATCTCCAGTTCTCCCACTGATATTTAATTTAGAAAGCCGATCAGATGCTGAGCCGCAGCCTGGTCCATCGAAAAGACTGAGGACGGAGTAGTTCTAATTTAGAAAATCACCGTGGATTATGCCTATTGGGGATACCACGTAAAAAAACGGGCCTCTAGACTCTACCTCGTGGGTGCTGGGGATAAGAGTCAATGATTAATTATTAATAATATTGAAAAAATTAATAATTTAAAAAATTATAATAATAAAATTTAAAAAAAAACAATAACTGATGACACATTATTAGTACACACGTATAATATATGTATAGTTAAGAGTACTGAAAAATCGTACTCACTTCGGAGCGCTGTAAAACCTTAGCTATTGACTTAATGAAAAAATATTGCTTATAAAAGTTATTCCTCAAAAAACGATCTACAAAAATGGTCTGATATCATTTTTTCGTAAAATGATAAAAAAGTTATATCGAAAAATATAATTTTTTTTCTCGAATATCTGAACTTTTTCGCTTATAACGTTTTTATTTATAGTTCTACGACAAAAAGTTACCGGACCAACGTTGTAGAGAATTTAATTGTCTACAAAAATTTTTTTTTTAGATAAAATATAGTTTAAGAGATATATCGTAAAAACCATTTCAACCCCTATTTTCAAGATGGCGGCCGTTTGACAAGGGTGGCGACCCCACAAACTTGATTTTAGCTTTACACTGACCCCCCCCCCCCCCCCCTACACTTCAAAAAATAAAATTGTGTCCTCTAAAAAACGCAACCCTAAATGTAACTTTATAATGGACTAAAGTATTTTATACAACTCTCAGACCAAATTTATTTGATCTGAGATACAACTACGACTGTCTGGACTAAATCTGTTTTGAACTTAAGGTAATGTTCGCAATATATTATAATACGTAAACTGTACGCAATAGTGTTGCGTACAGTTTACGATTCACCAATACTTATAATATACAAAAGTCTAAACGGTTTCACAGTCGTATTGTTCGAGTTTTTTTTAACATGTTCTGAAGACAAGTCGCGACATGTAGGTACTTCTTTTCACGTGAAAGAAAACCCGTTGCATGAATCCCGAATCTGTTTCTGCCACACGTTGGGACGACAGTTATAGCTGTTGGTATTATATTCAAACTTTTACAAGTAGTGCAGTAATAACAATCGTGGTACAAAGTGGCGCCGGCATATAACGGCGCGCGCGTTCAACGCCATTTCCTAATTATTACTGTCAAGGCTGCACGCTCGCGGCCACAGATTAATATATGTAGCAAGCTACAGATAAGACAGCTTGTTTGCGTAGTTCCTTTAAAAGTAGTTTTGGCGCTGCGATCGCCGTTTATTATCAAAGATGTCAAAATTAGACGCACAGATAAAAAATAAGTAGAGCTTAGATAAATTTAAAAAAGTGGGGCCATGAAATCGATATTTATGGATATATTCAGAATCGATAGATTTTGATATTTTCAATCAAGTTTCAAAAAATAATAAAACAACATATTTTTAATAAATCATTTATTTAACTTAGCTTTTCTTAACCTAATTTTTTTATATTTTTGTAGGGCTTTTAATTGCATTGCACCTTCTACATATTTTTCATTAATTTTACCTTCTATTATTTATAATTTTGCACCAATTGTGACATTGGAGCCTCAAAATTAATGGAATCATGTAATTTTGTATAACTCGTTTGTGTTCTTTGCATCCCAGCCATGAAATATTTTTTTGTTTTTTTATTATATTTATTAATTTCTTTTTTAATTCTAAATGGTGGCTATTTTCATTTAAAAAATTATGAGTAATTTGGGAAATTTCTCTATAAAGAAGTAGCAATTGTGGTTTGGGATATGCCAAATTACTGTTTTTTAATCTTTTATACTCTCTATATTGAATATATTTATGGATCCCCTGGCTTTCATTTGTTGTATATGTTTTTGTACATTTGTGACAATTAACTTTTTTTGTAGTTTTCCTACATATATAGCCAGCAGTATATGCGGATATTTGAACCCTGACCTTTTCAGAAATTACATTACAAATATTTAATGTTTTAGAAGACAATGGTGACGGAGCGATATATATATTTGGTGCGATATTTTCTTTATCGACGCCAATATTTTCTTCTGAAAATAAATGTTTGATATCGATGATTGAGTCACCATTGTCTTCTTCACAATTTGCGAATGCCGAATGTGGACTTAATATATTTGACATAATTAAGGATTTGAATGCATATCCAAATGTATTCACGTCAGGGTTCACATTTATATAATTTATAGCCCTTATACGCCCAAAAAAAATTTCAAGGGGATCCTGATTTATGTATCTGGGGTAAAAATAATCTACCCCATATTGTTTAAACAGTAATTCGGATAAACCCAAGAAACTCTCCAATGTCACAATCCAGCCGTCTAAAGATGGCACTCGCACATTTCTGGGCGCCCCCGATTGTATAGCATGTTTGCTTTTCGCGTCTATAAATTGGATATTTTGTAATACTCGTATTGAGGTGCGCCAGGATTCTCGGTGAACTGAGTTGGGTTTCACAGCACACCTCAACTTGCCTTTTGTCCCTCCTGACGACCCGTTCACGCTGTCAAACAGGTCGTCAAAAAACTCTACTGCCTCTGCAGTATTTTTCATTGTTTCATGCTTTGATGAGCTATCAAGGTGTTTATCTGAAATAAAATAAAAAACAACTTCAAGTAAAATGTCTTCCTACATGTAAATATTTTGTAAATAATTACGAATAATAAAAACTAAGGAAGAGTAACTGGACGTAAAAAATATGTTGTATGGTTTGTCAAAAGTGTATACCTAGGTACACATTTTCAATACATATTTAAAATATAGGTGACCTTCAGTGGTATTGGGCTGTAGGGCTGCAGCTGATATTCAATAACACTTCAAAGAGGAACCAAATTCAAAACAATAATAGTATAGGAGTTACATTTCCTTAGTATTTATTATTTGTAGGTAAATAATAATATTTATAGTTTATGATTTAATAAAAAATATAAACTCATGTATTTCAATGCAGTGATTTTCAAATCACTTTTTTAGTACCAATTATTTTAAAAACTGTGATCTAGTGTTGTGTGAAAATAAATGGTTAGCAAAAATTCTATTGTATCATCGAGGAAATTGATGCCTAGGCAGTTGACGGACCAACGTCATTTGGTTGGATCATGTCAAATCAATGTATATTGCGTAGACAGAGGAACAAAGTATATTGTGATCTTTCAGCTGGGTTTGACGTAACGCGACCAAACTACGTTGATCACCCATCTGCCTAGGAATCAACTTCTCTAATAGTACAAGATATCTAGTAGATAAAGCTATCAGAGGATTTCATTATTTATACATCATAAGCAACACAACAAATCTGTTTAAAGTTCAAGGACAATTAGTCCTTGAACTACCTATTGTTGCAAGATCAAGTAATCAACAAAAAAAAAAGTATATATCATAATCATTCTACTACTAATTATTATGCTACTCTGTATGTATATTTTACAATATAAATGATTTTCTTATTATTAATACTTACGAACAGCATGAGTGTAATTCAGCATTGCTGCAGTGCGAGCACTCAAAACCTGGGCGGCTGTTTTCACTTTCATTTTTTTTATTTTCTGTACATCAACATGTTCAGCTGTTAACTTTGGCAGGGCTCTAGTGTGACCTGTGATACAAGATTATGAATTATCATTGTGACGGTTGTCAAGACAGCCTGTTTGCCTACTACTTTACAGTTAATATTTAAAAAAAAATCTAAGACAAAAGATTTACTAACCTGATTTGTTATCCAAATCATATATATACAAGATATCCTTCCATGATGCCCTTTTCCCTCTAAGCAACATATCTTTGTCCATAAAGTTGTTCCTGATACCCTTCAATAAATGTGGAGGATCATAGAAGAGGTAAAGGTTATATCCAGCAATGTGTACTGTATTATCTACAAATAAGAAATCACACATATAAATAAGTATATATATTAATTTTGCCATATTTATATTTTTTTATCTTTTTTTTGGCAAGAATAGTATATTAATTAATGAAGAATAGTTATCATTTTACATATTCAGCTGAAATCAATATTGTTATGTTTAATAGCATGTCAAATTGTAGCAGAGTTTATTATTTTTAATAGATTTTAAAAACTTACCAGAGTTTTTGCCCTCAATGCTTTGTTGTCTACATGTGTCTTGTTTTAATGTTCTAAAACAAGACCTAAATGTTGACCCTTGATCACAAACCATTGCTACTGGTAACAGGCCAGCTTCATGCAGTTGTGGTACAATCTGCTTAAATATTTTTTGAAGTTCAAAACTTGAGACTGTTCCCTCACAAAAATAATACGCAATACTTTGCCTCCATGATGAACAAATTCCTCTGACCATGAAAACTAATGCATGATCAGCCAATTTTTGCTTCTGCTCTCCTGCTATATCAACGAAACCATTTATTTTTTCTTTGTTTTCATTATATATCAGTCGTGGCGTTAGAGCGACCTCATCAAATACTAATGAACACAGTTTCTTCTTTGTGTCCCATGACTTGGTTATATACTTGATGTGGTTGAATATGTTTTTATTTAGACCACATTCAAAATTTATTTTTTGAGAGATACGAGTTAATGTTCTTTTTGATGGCAAGGCAAACATGGTCTTAAGGAATTTATACCCAGTCTGCCTACACTGTTTCAGAAGTGTTAGGGCAAACAGCTTCTCATCTAAAGAAAACCTTCTTTCCATGTTCTTTTTTCTCATAAGTCGCGTTTGCATTAACAAGAAGGCTTGACATTTCTTAGTCAAGGAGTTAAAACCTTCCATTATATTACAGTTGTTTGCAATATTTTGTGCTTTTTCAAGTCTCTTTATGCCTGAGGTGCCCAAACTTTTATTCATAATATCAGTGCATTTCTTCATGAATCTGCGACTTTTAGAATGAAGTTTTTTCACAGATTTGCCTGAAATTAATAATACAACTTATTAACTCAAACATTATGTATATACAGAGATACAAAGATGTGCAAAGATTTTAATGCTGCTTTTTATTATGTCTGTCAAAACAATCAAAAAGATATTAAAGGTACCATTAATTAAACATATACCCTCACAAGATCATAACATCCTATAATATGATGTACACGGAAGTAAAAAAATACCTGTTTTAATTTGAGCAAAATTCAAATTTGGAGTATTATTTGACCCCTCTGGGACTGCCAAAATATCACATCCTGATAGGCTTGTTGATGGAAGTGAAGTTGTAAGTCCTAGAAATGAAAACAATATTATTATTGTATACTCAAGTTGGATTAACATTCATCATGACTTACATTAGGTATATATACTAACCTTCACATTGGATTATTGAACAAGCTTCTTGGTTAGTTTTTATGTATTGGTGGTCTACCAATGATGCATCAGCTGCAAAAAAAAATCGAAGATATAAATTAACATACATAATGGAATCAAACATTTATGGCATTTAATAATTCTCACAGGCTTATTCATGAAGAAAAAAAACATTTTTTCTTGTAGTTACCTTGCATGCCCTTTACCATTACAACATATTGTGCATTCACTTCTGGCTCTTGTTCATTGGTAGATGAACAATAATTATGTTCATTTTCAACTTTGTACTCTGAAAAATAAAAATTTGTTTTAATAATAGTCAGTAGCAAAACTACTCATTCATTATTAAGAGGAAAGTTGAATTATCTTCATATTATTACTAGGTGATACCCACAACTCCTTTTTGCTAAAATTTTGTTTATTGCGCAAGAACCGTATATTTTTCTGGTATAAAAAGTATCCTATGTCCTTTCCCGGAACTCTAAGTATCTCCATACCAAATATTAGCAAAATCGGTTCAGTGGTTTGACCATGAAGAGGTAATAGACAGACAGACCTTTGCATAGCTGACCCGACAATTGCTGTTCTACGATATAAATTATTTCTAAGGTAGCAACATTGTGACAAGAGAATTTTATAAGAGAAGTAAGAATTAGTACTAGTTAAAAGTAAGTAAGTATGGATTTATTACATCCTATGGAAGTAATAATTATATATCACTACCAATACACAAGCCACACATTAGACAACTTAATTTGATATGGCTTTTCAATAGATACACAGACATGAACTGAATACTTTTTTAGTTAAAGTGAGAAGGAAACTTACCTTCATTATTAAGTGGCACCCCATGTGCTATCTCCGATGCGGTAAACAAGCAAGGATACGAATACCGGATCCTAGAACCAGCTTCATCAAATTGTGTACGGTCAAAATGTTTGGCACAAACACGGTAGTTTAACAACTGGCTCTTTTCGAGTCCAAGCAAAGCAGGATTAGTCGGAACTAAAAACGACATCCACAAATTTCGAAGACTGTCTTTCACGGGCATGCAAAATAGTTTTTCATTGTGATTCGTTGAAACACAACCACCAACACAACACTTTAGTTGTAACGCCATGGTACGCGACACACGTATCACAGATTACACGTTGATTATTGCACTGAGGACAGAGGAGGATGGCTTCACAAGTATCTCAACTCAACCCGAAGGGAGGAGAACACAAGATCAACCGGCACTCAACTCGAAATCACACAGCACAATAACAAATGACAAAACAAAAAATGGCGGCGCCTTTAATGACATTGACAGATTATTCCACAGATAAAAAACAATAACGTACCGACACTAGCGCCAAAACTATTTAGGGGGAACTAAAGCTGTCACCCCCCTACTACTAATGGCCGCCGTCAAACGAAAGCGAACGAAAGCGAGCGGGCGGCCTCCAGACTCTACTCGCTTTATTTTTATTTTTTTTATTAATTTATTCATGACCATGGATACAAAGTCCTTCAGTCGGATATAACTCTACCGCTTCAGCTAATAGTGTTGCCAGCCATTTTATTGCGCGCTATTACTGTTCTAATAAAATTGTCGATTCAAAATGCATTTTACAAGAAAATCATAAACTCATTATGGAAAAAATATGAATAAGAATGTAAGTACTTACATAAGTTACTTATATTTTTAGTTCGATTTTCCGAAGTAATTTGACTTGACTGACTACTTATAGTAGAATTATGGTAAATACTTAGTATACCCATAAAAAACTTAATATTGTTTACATAATGTTAAAATTATGTGGTACAAACAAAACACTTATAAATGAGAAATACATTTCTATGGGCGTTCACGCCTTTCCACCCGGCGGCAAGCGACGCTTATGAATTTAATATATCATATAATTTACAATCATTATTATGTAATTGAGTACTGGTATTAAGCAACGTAATAAAGTTACATGTCTAAATTATTCTTATGTAAATAAATTAAAAATTCTGAACTTCGTTATTATTTATGTTAAATAAATAATTAAAAGCAATAAATACTCTTAGATTAAAAAATAAACAAATATGAAATATACTTATCCATTATAATTGTAGTTGATATAACAATAATTGACATACGAGTGAATGAGTTAATAATAATATTATCTATGGACGCTTCCACACCACGTCAATCTGGTCTTGTGGTAAATTCTCAAAGAACTTTGTTACGAGTACTAGACAATGGAAATATATTCAATACCATACACATATTGAGATTTTTATTATACTATACACATATTTAATACATATCCATGACCCTGGAACATGGAAAACATTTTTGTTTCTTTGGCGGGATTCAAACCCGCGACCTCCGGCACTGACTTGCTCAACTGCTGAGCCACAGAGGTCATCAAAATTATTGATTTTTGAGAGGCCGTCAAAAAAAGGTTTGAGTTGATCTCAAACAAAAGTTTACTTGATATCAACTTCTAGAACTGTATCTTCAATAATAAACTCATAAATATTTTTAATTAACTCCACAGATTTAAGATTTTTCCAACCATCAGTTTTAGTTATAAGTTTTGCTTGACCATCTTTAATAAACTCTAGTGTGAGTTTTTTCAGATATGTAGCTGAATGTAAATCTGCTAATTTAAGTGTTTGTATTGCATTTTCTACTGTCAATTTTTGGTGTAATGCTTCTTCGCATAAGCTCTTAAGTCGGTTTAGTTGGTAAAAGTCAGCAGCAGCCAAGAGTTTCTCTGGAAACTCAAATATCTTGTGGGCTTTGTCACTGTATATGAAAGTAAGTATTTCCCTTAGGACCTCTGCATCAACTGCCGACTGAATAATATTAGTTTGACTCTCAGTAGTATTATGTTGAAAATGGGCTTTCAATACTACACTTCTGCTTGCTAATACAGCTTTGTGCACATTAAAAGAAATACCATCACAAGATTCTATAGTAACATCAGAAAATAATCCATTGTTTAATAGACTCTCAAGATCATGACATAATTCTGATGCAGGAACATTACTGGTATACTCCACTTTGACATCTTTTGTAATGTAAAATGCATATTTTAGCCTTAAGCTTCCATTTGATAAAAAATTATCAACTCCCTCAGTTCCGACTAGATCTCTTTTAAATAATGTAGTTATATATTGCCATTTTTTGGGATAGCATGTATGATAGTCGTTCATGACAATTGAACGTTCTTCAAATCTTTTCATACAAATTGTTACAATAGCTTTAAGAAATACAGGAGTAGGATACAAGTAATACAATTCAATCAATTCATTATTATGCCCCAAGAAATGCATTTTTAGTTGAAATCTATTTTCTAAAGCTGCTTCTGGCTTGGTGCGTATTTCTTGCGTTGTTTTTTTATCAAGATGATTAACGAAAAATGGAACTGTCCATATTAATGAATGAATTTTGGACTGATCTGCCTGACGTATAGAATAGTTTACATCACCTTCCTTATATGTTGCATGGTTATTATCAGCCATTGTTTATATTGTTCTTACGAATGCACAAAATTTGTACTTTTTTCTACAAATTATGCAAGTATTGATTTTTTGTGTTTACCTCTTCATCGTCTTCTGTTTAGCCGGTTCCCTGACATATTTTCATACTTGACAAATAAAATATATATAATTTTTTTTATTTATATATGGCATCGGCTTATAACCATTTGCCAGTGTCAAGTTAAAAAGGCGGGAAATAGAACTTTCGTTTAAATTTTCAACACCGTAGGCATTCCTAAATCGTCAAGTCTGAAGTCTAGTCAAAGTCCAAATAAATAGTCAGTGCAGTCCATGAGTCATGTCAGTCGATTCAGTAAAGTGGTAAAGCCTGACCAGAAAAATAAAAACCTGCACTGGAGGCGCTTCATTTTTTAATTGCAGCAACACTTATTAGTGTTGGGATGGCTGGGATGTGATTGGTTAAATCTCAAACATTTGACATTTCGTTTTAGTGCCGTGATTTCCCGCAACATGGCGAGATTTTTTATTTTTCCGGTCATGCTTTAGAAGCTTTACTGAAAGTTCGAAGGGAGTTTTGGAGGGAAACTCAAAATAGCACGTTTTTAGAAGTTGTACCCCTTGCCCACACTTGTGAACGTTAACGAATATTAAATGGTTAATATTCTACCAATATTACACGTTAAGAACCGAAATAACCCAAATTTAAGAAAAAAATGCAAAATCCACAACATCACCCATTGAATTGCCCGCCAAAACTCCAAGTAAAATATAATTCACGCTCACGGCGCTTTTCAATTTATAGCCTAAGTGCATAATAGAGTCTGCGTTCCTAAGCACACGTTATTAAAGCGTTATTGAGTGTCTTTGGGCCGCTCGCTATTATACTTTTTGGACGACTGGGACTTTAAGCTCCGGAATCCGGAATAAAAAGTATTACTACTGAGAGCCGCATGACAGAATGAGAATCGAAAATTATTATTGACCGTTTTTGATACCACTTACGCCACCATATGACGCTTTGTGTGCGTTGGGTCTGCTCCCTAACGGGCGGCAGAAGAAATATCAAACACTCTCATTGACGTAATAAAAAAAAATAATAAACTTTTAATGCTATGATAGGATTCGTATGCGGTAAGGGGTTAATATTCTACCCATATACACATTATGAACCGAAATAACACAAATTTTTGGGGGACAACAACATTACACATTGACATTCTTGATTCCCGGCAAAGCGTCTATCTCTTCTCTGAATCGACTGACTTGACTTATTTATTGCATTGACGATTTATGTGGACTTTGACCAGACTTTGGACTTGACGGTTTAGAAAAATGGTGTTGAAAGCTTTTAGGAAAATTCTTTTTCACTTGGTACTGGCAATGGCTTAACACCTTCTGCCATATTTTGTATCCATGGTCATGAATAAATTAAAAGAAAAAAAAAATCTGCCATATAAAAAAATAATACATAGGCATTAGGAAAATATCTTTGGCATTAGGCAATGACCTATGTCAGCTGTCAGTTGTCATTTGATTTCTAACTGTCAAATTGTGTTTTGGCAATCAATAGTGAAATTTTTGTTTTAGGTAATTTGAGATTATCGAATCCTAATATCAGTATGAGGTCAAATTGATAAAATTTAATCTTAAAAAAATCTTATCAACGTCTTCGTAATGGTTATTTGATTGAGAGTAATCGTTCTGATAGAATATCAATCTCATATCATTGTCTTGTTTGTCAATTCACCAAAGCGTAACATCGGGAAAATATTTTTTGTAATTTAAACTGTTTTTGCAAATGACTTTGTATTCGTGATGGAAGATTACAAGTTTTTGTTTAAAGTCGTATTAGTTGGGAATGCTGGTGTTGGCAAAACGTGTTTAGTGCGAAGATTCACTCAAGGCTTATTTCCACCAGGCCAAGGTGCCACTATAGGTGTGGACTTTATGATCAAAACTGTTGAAGTAGACGGTGAAAAAGTAAAGGTAAAACATGATATTGATGAATTAATGGACAAGTTTAAATACTCTCTTCAAAACTAAACTTTAGTCTATGTTGTGCCTTGGCCCTTGTAAGGATAAGTTTACCTTTTGTGCCTTGGCCCTTGCAAGGATAAGTTTACCTTATTTTGCTTGCATCATTTTACTTTAAAAATTAAATATTTCTACAGATTAGATTCATATTGCTATTTGCTACAATATATTGTATTCCTGACAAATATCCTCATTCTATTCCTAAGAAAAGCTGTTAAAGCTCAGTTATTTAACAAACTGCTCACTTTCGTTATCAACATAATATCAGTGTCTACATAGAAGAAGATACAGTTAGTTTTTAAAAACATCAGGGAGCTTAGCAGGAACGTTTGACAGCGGCGTAAACATAACATTATTGAATGAAATTTGTATGGTTTTTGTGCGTTTGTGTGTGGTTTGTATGCGCTGTCATGATTTTGACAGATTTTCATACAATTCTCATTCAATAAGGTTATGTTTACCCCACTGTCAAATGTTTCTGCTAGGCCTACAGTTATTTTCTTGTCCCTCTCGGGCGTCCCATCACCGGATGTCTCATAATGGTTAAATTGTTAAACAAAATCTTTATTAATATAACTTTTAAGCTATGACTATTTATAATATCATGTTATAGCTTTGTATCACTAAATAGCTCTTATATTGTTATTTTTTTTAAAATTTCAGTTACAAATATGGGATACTGCTGGTCAAGAACGATTTAGATCAATCACACAAAGTTACTACCGTTCTGCACATGCATTAATATTAGTGTATGACATATCATGCCAACCAACATTTGACTGCTTACCGGATTGGTTAAGGGAAATTGAAGAATATGCTAATAATAAGGTTTTAAGAATATTAGTTGGTAAGTTTTAAATAATAAATTATATATAATAAAGCTTGTTTTATCATGTTTTGAGTAGAAAGTTTACAACAAACAGGTTGAAGACGCATATTTGTTATATACCAGGGGGGCATCAGTTATCATTTGCAGGTTTTTTGACTGGAACCTCTGCAGGATCCCTATGTTTGATGAGGATGCTGTTCCCCACAGCTGGATGCCATAGGTCCAAATTGGCTTTGGGATACATTTATAGATATTATGTTTCAAAGAAGTTTGTTTTCCATACTAAGTTGTGTTTTTCTACCCATTAATTAGCCACTGCAGTTTAAGGAGTTGGAGATCAAGTGCTTTTCTTTGTATTTGGATGTGCTTTCACACGAGATATTGTACATCGTCGGATTGTGGTATTTTGATTTGATTTAGCTCCACTTCTGGACAGCTTCGCGTCGCAGACTAAATGTTACATGGACCAACTTAGTTTCGTTAGCCTTTATTTTCCAGGCTTTTAACCAGCTAGATAGTTCGTCTACATAATTTTTTTACTTGATAGATACTCCAGTAACTGTCTCGTGGACTGCTAACATCGTAGTATCGTCTGCATACATCCCCGTCAGAACATGTTCTGAGTATGGTAGATTTGATGTATATATCAAATAGTGTTGGGCCTTGTGTGTAATGACACTTCCTTGGTGGAGCCTCTATTTCGTGTAGTTTTATGATGCTGTCACCATATCTCACATAAAAATATCCACCATTTAAATAAGATTTTATGAAAAGATAGTAATGATATGGGAAAATATGGGTAAGTTCTTCCGGATTTTAAATAGGTGTCCATCATGCCAAACTCTGTCGAAGACTTGTGAGATATCTAGGAAAGCAGCAAAGCACCAACGCTTTTTTTCAAATGTGTTGGTAATTTTTTCAACGATTCTGTGTACTTGTTCGATTGTGCTGTGGTGGGGTCTGAAGCGGAATTGGTGTTCAGGTATTAATTTAGCTTCTGTGATGATTGGAGCTAGACGGTTAAGAAGTAGTATTTCCAGTAGTTTAGACGTCGTGGGGAGAAGACCAATTTTGCTGTAAGATGTAACATTTGAAGTCTTTGCCAGGTTTAGGACTTAGAATTATTTCAGCTACCTTCCATTGCGGTGGAATAAAATTTCTCCAAAGGCAGGCATTAAATAATTGGGTGAGATATTTGTATCCGGTTTCTGGCAACTCTTTTAAGGTTTTAGCTGTAATAAGGTTATATCCTGGGGATTTATGAACATACAGTTTTCTAACTGTGAGAATTACTTCCTTTGTTGAGATCTTCCTCATGGGTAGGTCTTTTGATGAGTTTCGGTGAGAGCATTCAATACCTTATTGAATTGTGGATCCACAAAATTAATTTTGTGGATCCACAGTCACATGGACATTTTGAGTGAACACTTGGACAGGGATAAAGCTGAAGTGTTGCGCAAACACTTCAGCTTTATCCCTGTCGCTTTTAGCCTAGGTACCGTCTTCCTTTCTAATGGTGAGTAATAAGTCTTTTTAATTTTTTGTGTTGCTTTACACAGGGAATAATCAGTGGCCGGTGTGGCGTCAAGGCCTTTGAGGTAGATTTCCGTGGAAATTTGTTTTTGTTCTGCGTGTATTTTTTAGTTTCTAGGAGTCTTTCTCTGCAAGTATTTAAGGTTAGTTTGTAAAATTTTGCTTTATGTTCCCGATATTTTGTGGTCTGCCAAAGTTTTCTAGCATCCCGTTTATCTTTAACCAAATCTAGTACGGCTTTTGGATAGTTGTTAGTATTTTGAGTATTCGAGCTTTGGACAGGGCTAGCTTCTTGAATTTTCTTGTTGAAATGTTCAACCGCCTCGATCACATCATCATCTGATTTAAGAGGTATTTTCACATTCAGGGTATTTGTAACTAGCTCTTCAAAAATATGACCAGTTTGTTTTGTTATTATGCAGCTTACAGATCTTTTCTGTTTTTTCTACTGAAGAATTGATTTATGCCATTACTGGTGAGTGATCGGAAGACAGCTCAAAGCAAGAGTTGCACTTGATTAAAGAGCGAGGTAATCCTTTGCTGTCGAAGAAATCTACAAGGTTTCTTTTTTGTATCAGTTTGCCAATATGTTGGTTCGCCAGTGGTGCTGTTAATTTTAGAGGTTGCACTGATTTAAGGAGTTGTCGTCCTTTAGGAGTAGTAATTAGAGCCCCCCAGACTATCTATGTTTTACGTTAAAATCGCCGCCGGCTATAAACCAGTGTCGTCGTGTCCCAAAGTGACAAATAAAGCAGAGTAATCTTCTCATTTCATATTATGCTTGGGCGGTATGTACGAGGGCTGATTGATAAGTTTCCGAAACGACAAAGAAAAACTTCAAAAATCTATTTAAAATAAATTTATTTCTCAACGTAGTTTCCTTCTACCTCGATGCATTTAGTCCAGCGCTTCTCCAATGCCGTTACACCAGTTTGATAAAATGTTTTCTCCAACCCCTCAAAATACTCGTCCACGGCAACAATGACTTCATCATTTGATGAAAATCTCTGGCCACCTAACCATTTCTTCAGGTTTGGGAATAAGTGGAAGTCGCACGGGGCCAGATCCGGGGAATAGGGTGGATGCGGTAGCAATTCGAACCGCAATTCATGGAGTTTGGCGACTGCAACCATCGACGTGTGTGCAGATGCGTTGTCATGGTGGAACAAAATTTTTTTCTTGGCCAAATATGGTCGTTTCTTCTGGATTTCTTCACTTAATTTTTGCAGCAAGCTTGCGTAGTACTCTCCATTTATTGTTTTTCCTTTTTGCAGATAATCCACAAAAATAATCCCTCGAGTATCCCAAAAAACAGTCGCCATCACTTTGCCGGCCGACAAAACCGTTTTTGCTTTCTTCGGCGCAGGTTTTCCGCTCTCACTGCTTAGATTGTTCTTTTGTCTCGGGAGTATAATGATGTATCCAGGTTTCATCGACTGCTGATCTCGGTTAAACAGCGCCAAACACTCCGATGAATCGTCCACTCGACGTTGCTTTTGGTCTACAGTGAGCAAACGCGGCACCCATCGCGCGCAAAGCTTTTTCATTCCCAAATGTTGGTGCAAAATATTAAAAACGCGTTCAGATGAAATGCTCACCATCTCTGCTATCTCTCGCAACTTTAAGCGCCGATCATTCAATACAATTTTGTGAATTTTTTTGATCATGTCCGGATTCGTGACTTCATTTGGACGGCCAGACCTGTGGGCGTCTTCGCAGCTCTGTCTTCCACGTTTAAAATCAGTTACCCAGGTGTGAATTGTACTCAATGCAGGAGCAGAATTACCTAAAACACTGCCTAGCTTGGTTTTAATCTGGGTTGCTGTTTTCTCTTTTAAAACATAAAACTTTATCACCGCACGAATTTTGTTTCTTTCCATTGTTAAAAAAATTTACGACAGAGAAAGTTCTACGTCCTCTCAAAAAAATTCCATCAGTTCGATTAAATTCAAATTTTGCGTATCATTTTTTTAATTTCGTCGTTTCGGCCAGTTATCAATCAGCCCAGGTATAGTTCTGATATTAATACTATCCTCTGTCATCCTCGATTATTATGTTCGTGGCTTGTATTTGATCAGTTTGGTAAGAGTTTGTAGGATAATGACGAATTTTTTCATTTAAAAAACCGAGCCGAGCCACCGTGAGCAGTATCATCCAAAATGTGCAAGGTCATCTTGTATCTTGAAATGGTTAAATATGTTTTTTGTGAAGTGTGTTTCTGAAACAAGGAGTACCTATGTAAATTTGGTTGGTCTTTTTTTTTATATTTATATATGGCATCGGCTTATAACCATTTGCCAGTGTCAAGTTAAAAAGGCGGGAAACAGAACTTTCGTTTCAATTTTCAACACCGTATTCCTATATCGTCAAGTCTAAAGTCTAGTCAAAGTCCAAATATATAATCAGTACAGTCATGTCAGTCGATCCAGTAAAGTGGTAGAAGCTTTACTGAAGGTTCCTAGGCAGTTTTGAAGGTCGTAGAAGTTCTTAGAAGTTGTACCACTTGCCCACTCTTGTGCACGATAACGAATATTTAATGGTTAATATTCTACCAATATTACACATTAAGAATCGAAATAACACAAATTTATGAAGTTTTTCAAATTCCACAATATCACCCATTGAACTTCCCGGCAAAACTCCTTGGTTGGTCTTAGTAAACATTTTGACTTCTAGATAGTGTTGTGGTAAGCCATTGGCATTCCAGAGGGCTATTTTGAGTTGGTAGAATTTTTGCTCATAGTACGAGGGCTGCACTAAAAGTATCGGGAATGGAATATTTCCACTGTTCCTGTCATATCTCATATCATATATCATATCATATCATATAAAATCTTTTTAATTTAAAACTCCTTGGTTTTAAAAATCGAATACCGTTTATTTATTTAAAAAAAGATTCTCGGTCTTGTCACAAGGTCTTGTCAAACTTGTTTACTCGCTGAGAAAATGGAATTGACTCGAGAAAATTCTAGAGCGATGATTTATTATGACTTTCGAAGTGGTTTAACACAAAAACAGTGTGTTGACCGGATGATTTCTGCATTTGGTGATGAAGCCCCATCCAAAACCACAATTTATCGCTGGTTTGCTGAATTTCAACGTGGACGTGTCAAGCTCAGTGATGATCCCTGTCAAGGTCGTCCAAAACTGCAGTCACCCAAGAAAACGTTGATGCTGTGCGTAAGCTGATTGAGGAAGATCGACATGTGACATACCGCGAAATTCAGGCAACTTTAGACATTGGCATGACTCAAATACAAATAATCTTGCATGAACAATTAGGTGTAAAAAAGTTGTTTTCCCGATGGATACCGCATTTGCTCTGTGAAGAGCAAAAAGCGGCTCGCGTTACTTGGTGCGTCAGAACTCTCGAAAGATTCCACGCAGGATCCTCAAATGCTGTATACAACATCGTATCAGGTGACGAATCCTGGATATACGCTTACGAACCCGAAACAAAAAACCAGTCACGAGTTTGGGTGTTCGAAAATTAGATAAAGCCAACAAAAATTGTTCGTTCACGGAGTGTTGCAAAAAAATGGTGGCCACGTTTGTCTCCAAAACCGGCCATGTTGCGACTATTCCTCTTGAGGGACAAAGAACGGTTAATGCAGAATGGTATGCTAACATTTGTTTACTGAACTCCGTAAAGAGAACTGCAACCGCCGCATCATCCTCCATCACGACAATGCGAGTTCTCACACCGCGCACAGAACAAAAGAGTTTTTAGAGCAAGAAATCATAGAATTATTAGACCATCCGCCGTACAGCCCCGACCTAAGCCCTAATGATTTCTATACTTTCCCTAAAATAAAGAATAAATTGCGTGGTCAGAGATTTTCATCACCTGAAGAAGCTGTAGACGTCTACAAAACGGCCATTTTGGAGACCCCAACTTCCGAATGGAATGGTTGCTTCAATGATTGGTTCTATCGTATGGAAAAATGTGTCAAATTTCGCGGAGAATACTTCGAAAAGCAATAAATACATTTTTAAATAGTAATGTTGTGTCACTTCCTTGATTCCCGAAATTTTCAGTGCCGCCCTCGTAGTCGTTAAGTTTGTCTAGAGGTTTGTCATCACACAGCTCTAGTTCTATTTGTTTTAACATATCAAGACGGTGTTTCATTTCATTGGTTTGTTAGGTTTGGATGTTTGCATTTCTTGTAGTGTTCAGATCTATTTGAGGGGTTTTTAGGGTTAGGGTATAGGTTTTTTGGTAATACTCTCGTTTGATGTTTCTGAGTAGTTTTTCAATAGGTATAATTTTAATAAATTACATGACCGGTTTCGACAAGACATCATCAGGTGTAGGTAGATTTAAAATTATAAATAACTAGTTTTTGCCCGCGGCTTCGCCCGCGTGAAATTGAGTTATAATAATAATATAATAGCCGCCCGAAATAGAATTGATAAATTATGGTTTTAATCTAATCTTATCTAACCTAGGCCCTTAATAATAAAGAGTTCTTATCTCTAAGACAATTCTCTAAAATTAAAGAAAGTACTTAAGATGTTGTTTTAATTAATAGACCGTACTTAAGTACAGCTGTAGGTACGGCATATCAAGTGAGTGCGAACGGATTATTAAACGAGACTCGTTACTCAAGTACGCTGTCATTGCTGCCAAACTGTTACTTGAGATGCGGTTTCGTGGGTACAGTCAAACCTTGACTTGAGAACGGCTTGCTTGGGAATTGGAATACAGTACATTATTATTTGTGGTGTTTTTGGGTGTGTTACAATTATATAAATTTAAATCTAAATACTTATGATTAAACAAAGTCAGAATTTACACTACATACTCAACACAAAATAAAGTTATAAAAAAAGACGCTTATTAATACTTATTCTTCTTTTTTTTGGTAAACGCGGTTGCAAAGGTTTTGCACCATTCTGCCAGTGTCGAGTATTTGTAGAAATATTTTCGATTTTATTTATATATTTATATTAAACGGATTACCTATTTGATTTATATTAATTGACTTGTTTGACACTTGACAGCAGAACTTTTTTTCGCTGCCCAAAAAACAATCCTAATTATATGATCCCTCCCTCCTACAATTCCTCGCCCTATCAACCTTAAATCTGTTCTGTGTTTTGTAAATACTCCGTTTACTGAAACTTTATATACATACTGTGGCCCTAAATGTTTGTGTCTGTTCTAGGTTTTAGATTATTCAACAGACTTCCTCCTGTATACCGTGCCCTTGTTTATTCATAAAACCCACTCATAAGGCAGAGTTTTCGTCAACACAACACATTGGTGAATCACTAAGGAGCCGCCACATTAAAGAATAAGAAGTAGAAGAACTTTTTTCGAATGGCAATTATCCGCATTCCGTTTTACGTAGTTTTCAAAAAATATGGATATTATTAAGCTAACAATAATAAATATTAATATCTACGTAAAAATTAATGAAAATCAGTTTTTTCAATATAAAAAATACAGACTAAACTCTTTTTGGTATTTAAATTATTAAATATTACATTTTGAAAAATAAATATTGAAGGAATGTATAATCAATAAATCCGTTTTTTGTAGAAGTGTAAACGAAACATTATTTTATTCGTTCTTTGTCGTGTAGATGACGCTTAAAAGTTGAGTAAGTAAGTGATCTCAATAACGTTATCAACTGAGACGGTCTTGAGATCATACTATGAATTATAGACCACCTTGAGAAGCTAATCGTTACTTGAGACTGTCTCAGCCAACAAAGGTCTTGAGAACGAGTTTGAGAACGGTTTATTAATACGGGCCCTAATGTACTTACTAATATAAGTGCAGTTTAATAATTAACCTTAATATCGACGTTTTTATTTAGTATTATCAAGCTCTACAACTTTTCTTTAAGACTTAATCATATATTATCTCCCATCGGTAAGGCAGCGTTCGTAAGAAACGTTTTCGTTCGACCGTTTTTTCTCCGACTTACTTTGCAAAACCGACTACCACGAAAAAGTTTTTTAATTTTTCGTGTTAATATATAACCTATGTCACTTACAAATAACATAACCTTCTATTGGTAAAATACTTTTCGAAATCGGTTCAGTAGATCCAGAGATTACCCCCTACAACATCACAAACTTAGGTTAAGTTTGTGATGTTATCTTTATAATATTATTATAGTATATATTTGTAAACATTGTGCAATTGAAATTAGTGTAATTTGAATTGCACAATGTTTATAAATCTATACTATAATATTATCATCCAGCATCATTAAATATTTACAATTTTGTGCAATTTCTACCAAATTAAGCTATTTTTCTACTATATTTCAAAAACTAATCTATATCCTATATAGATTAGTTTTTGAAATATAGTATTTCCTATTATAAATAGGAAAGGTTTGTTTGTATTTTTGTTTCCATTGAATAGGCTCCGAAACTGGACTGGACCGATTTTTTTTGAAATTTGCTACAGTTATAGATTAGACCACGGGTATGGACATAGGCTAGTATTATCTCGGCAAAATGTACGGTTGATGCTAAATTTCCTTTAGCGCGCACGAAGTCGCTGGCAAAATCTAGTATTAGTTTATTACAACACACAGTTGTAGAAAAAGAAAACCGAAAGATCTATGTTTGCCGAACACCTACCTAACCTAACTTTGACCCTAGTAAAAATGACAAATATCTACATGTATTGCCAAAAAGCAGGAAAATGAATGCGTTAGAACCTCTCGAAATTAACAGACACAAATCAAATCCTAGAATGCTAGGTGTTAACTTTGGTAATTTTACTATTTTAAAATGCCTTATAAATGGTGCTATACTAATAATAACAAAGAGAAACGCTAATATTCTGCACAAAATTGCACTAAACTTCGACTGACAAGTGTCATTTTTACTAAATAACGTTTACTGACGGTAATGATACTGATACTGGCTATTCCTTATGGGATTAAAAAAAGGCGAAGAAGTACAAGAAATTGACGTCACATTCGCTTCGGCTAATCCTGTGCATTTTTAATCATTTTATAAAAATCACATATTTTATAGTAAAGAGTTGGTTAAATTGGTTTTACATAATGTATAGTGATAAACTATCAACAGTTTGATGTATATTTTCATCATAGGATAATTCTTTAAATCACATCACTTTGTTATTATTCCTGACTCAGAGCAATCACAATAACTAAGCATAAACCGGGAACTACATACATTAATATGAATTTACAATTTTTAGTGTAGTAATTTCTTTTAGGTAATAAAACAGACAGAGAAGATAGAGAGATCCCCAGGCATATTGGTGAGGATTTTGCACAGAGACATGGCATGTATTTTCTTGAAACATCAGCAAAGGAGGCAGAAAATGTGGAACGCTTGTTTATGGAAATTGCAGTAGAGCTAATGGAGGTATTTATAATGTTTAATCACTGTATAAACTTGTATTTATAGTAAAGTCACCTCTCTTATCCTACACGCGTAGCGTACACGCGTACTGACAGATTGTGTAGACAAAATGACAGATGTCCTTTATCAATCTGTAATTTTGTCTATTCCGTAGAAAGAAACCATTTCTATGGTGGTCACATTATACATACTACCTAATAGACAGGATTACAGGGTGTTTGGTAAATGGTAGCAAAGCCGTGAAATATAGGTTTGGGGGATAAAGAGTAATCATTTGAGCCACCCTTTTGTACCGACGAATTTTTAGCGATACCGTTTCTGAGATATGCGCCATTTTGTAATGTTCAGAAGTGGGTGAACTGACTTATTTTAATCATAATACTTAAAAGCTGAAAATGGTTTTAATCATCATTGTTTTAACTTAATTTCCTCGTAATAACAGAAGTATAATTAACTAATCTAAGTACAATTTGAACCTGAATAACATTGATATTTTATTTAACGATTAACTCATAAAACATCTGTTAAATCTTAATCGCACTTTAAAGTTATAGAATATAGACCATAGAATAGAAAATATTTACAATTTTTAAAAAAAAACTGATCCATTTAATGGTCTCCTTTTAAATGAATTGAATCCATTAAGTGGTCGATTTTCCTACTGGCAGGTTAGGTAAAGTATAGCGTAAACAATATGACATGCAATTTAAACAGGTTTATTTTCTTAATCTTGTTATGGTTTTAACTGAGAAAAACAACAAAGGTAACAAGAAAACACTTTTTATTAAAATTATTGTTTTCAACTTTTGTAAAGGTTATAAATTCGTGTTAGTACGTTATTTCGTGAATTTTGCTTTCATGTGTTCTTTAAGTTAAAAAATAAGAAATTCAAATATTATTAATTTATATATTACATCCAATATATAATCTTTATTATTTAAACTATCTAAAAAATTAAGAACCGTTAGTTTTAAGCGTTAAATAACAGCAATACGAGGCTTAAAAGTCTCAGTGGCCCACAAAAAGCTGTGCGATGAGCGTAACATTCTTTTTCACCGTAAGGTTATCGCTCATGCTTCTTAAGCTCACAGAAAAGATAAGAAGAGTTTATTTGAATAAAACTTTTAATGGTGCTTTTATGTGTTTCTCAGATTGATTCACTCTCATTGATTTGATATATAAAACAGTCCTGTACAAGCATTGAATTCCATATAAATAGCAATTATTCAACTCACGAAATAGTTCAATTCTTTCTTCGGTGGTCCCTTAGATCGCGTCACTACCGAATTAAGGATATTCTAGACATATTTTTGTCGCTTGTGTATTTGTATAGTAATTAAAACTATTTCAATGTAAATTAAATAATAAAAGAAGTATTAACATTAAGCTTAATATAATAACTCCCCACACCGATTTCGGTGACGGTGGCCGGTTTAATTGAAACCAGGCCAGTTACGCAAGAGTAATTTTAAAGTGCCCGAGTGTGTGCGCAGTACACAAGAGCAATATCTCCTCCTGTACTTTCGCAACCAAGTGGGACGGATGACCGACACGACTGGCGAGAGATCAGGCGCAGGTCAGACTTTTTTATATGCCCATCCGACGCATGGATCATCTTTCTTGTCAGACAATCAGGTGATCAGCCTGCATTGTCCTAACCAAACTTGGGAACATTTTTTGGTTTTGTAATGCGGGAATCGAACCCACGACCTCCGGAGTCGAGATCCAGGTCTAAAACACTGAGGCTGTTTGTTTTAAAGGTTTATTTGTATAGGCAACCAGTATAGTTTACTTTTTGTATTCAATTTAGGTGCTTTGTTCGATTTGGATATTTCATATAAATGATATAGGGTATACCAATACATATTAAGGTAATAGGCCATAGGGTAGTTAATGTACAGTCACTGACAAGTCAGTGTACCACTTGTTAACCTTATTACTATAGCAATAAGGTTTAAAATTAGTAGACCGGCTTGTCAGCAACTGTACAAAATGCCATACAAAAAGTATGCTTAGTACCAAAAATTTAGTCCAAGCTTTGGCATCTATTAGGAGTGGCGAAATAACGGCATTCAAGGATTTTAAGATCTTTATAGTGTCATACTAAACAAAATAAACGAAAAAATAATACCCATTAAAGAATACCCATCCAAGTAGGTATAATATGTTACTACTTGCTGATATTTATCTAAAATATCAAATTTATCCTAGCTTAATTATTAAATTCTTTCAATATTTTCTTTGCTTCAATAATAGCACGAAATAGCGGCCAAGAACTCACGAATTTAAGGGCTCCTTCTTCCTCAAATACCGTTTTTAAAATCAATACGAATCAGTATAAAATAGTCGCAAAATTCTGAAAAAAATATATGTTTTAGTTGAGGATCTAGCAGAGTGAAGTTCGCTTTCATTTTCACAATCAGATGAAGTTCGCTCGATAGAAAAAAAAACCAAAGTTGTTTCTTTTTAAATTTTATTTTCAATACTATGCCTAAAATAATAAATTTATTGACCTAATTTTTATACCAGCCTTTATATAAATTATTGATCTAGTGAAAATCGCTAAAATGGATGTTGTAGTGTTATTTTCCCAAATATGATGTCTAAATACCTACAAAATGAGCGTGCGCCGCGACTTTGCGGGCTTCGTTAGTCGCGTGGTGGCGCTCACGGACGACTTGCGCCACTCTCTACCTGACGTGCGACGTGTAGTGATTATTTCGATAATAAACTGCAATATAGATCACGAGACTGAGATTGTGACGACGCAATGGCTAACAAACACAATAAACGAAAAAAGTCATTACGAGTTATATCAAGAACAAACAGGACCAATGCATTAAAAAGAAATGGAAAGTAAGTACATTACTTGCACGTACATGTTTATTCATTTAATTATTTATTGTTTCTTATTTATTATGTAGGAGTAGGAATCTATCTTTTCCTCTCAAAATATTGCTTAGGTACTTTACTTCTTGTGTTACTTACTACGCACTTCGTTCGTTCTTATTTGAGAATGTACTATTTAGGTATTTTATTTCTATTTTATTTATTGTCTTCCTACCCGAAGTTCCTTGCCGTAAAACATTACCACGGAAATATTATCTATATACTGTGACATTAAGAAATTATCCAGTGCCACAGTATAAAAGGAAGTAGTATAACCATAGAAAAAAATATTATTTAAAATTTAAATAAACTAGTTGCTTTTGAAATAAAAACTTTGCCGTAATCGTAATCAGATATAGTGTACCGAAATCTACACGACCATAATATTTTACAATAGTTAGTAGGTACTAAGATTATTTTTAAAAAGATTGTTACATGTTATACGTAGATATCTCATTAAATGTAAATTACTTAGATAACGTGCTACCAATATTTTTCAATTGTAATGATTTTTCTTTTCAATAATTTCAGCGCATTGAGACCTGGTACTAAAATAGATGCTTTGACATCAAATACAGGCATCGATGAGCAGTACGCGTAAGTACAATACATACTTGTTTATTACCTACCAGCCATTGCCCGCGACTCCGTCCACGTAGACTCTCAAGGTTCCACATGACGGAGACCAGCTATCACAATGAAATATAGTTTTTCTAATGGCCTGTATAAAATCGCTTCAGTAGATCCAGAGATGAGCGCGTATATACAAACATACATATTTTTTTTAAATCATTGATTTGCATTCTCTATTGGTGTTTTTGCCTCCCCCGCCTCAATTTTATGAAAATATATTCAACTGTTTCTACTGTTTTATTATTTGTATATGTCACCGTAAAATTGTAAAATCCGTTAGATTGTAATATAACTAGAGATATTATAATATGTCGACAGATTGTCAAATAAAAATTTCTCCGTATAATTTTACGCATTATTTTTTCTTGTAATAATTATTATGAAAAACTAAAAAAATATGGCGGCACGGGGTACATGCCGTTTAAGTATGCAAACAAATTAAAAAGCACAGATTTTGTTGTCACATTGAAAAGAACCACCATGGCCATAGATTTACTACGTAACAGATAGCAACTTTTACCGTAAAAGATACTCCCTCACTGAAACGCTTTATTGGCATAAAATTTATAAATGATTTTTGATTTTTTTAGAGAAGTGAAATACGGCGATAAATCAAATTCTATTGTGGACCATGACACTGTCAGTCTAGCAAGTGGATTTGAGGATACTGAGTAAGTTTCATATGCGGTGATACTTATGTATATGTCCGTATAGCTGGCCTCAATTATTTTATGTGTTACAAAAAATCTAAAGTCGCTTATTGTTGCAGAAAAACTAGTCAAGATGAACCTCTTCTCATAGAGTCTAAAGAAAATCAAGAACACGAGTTTCAACCAGTGTCAGGAAGACGCATCATTGATATCAATTACTTGTTTAGTCAGTTACAAGAAAAAGCACGTCACAACAATTTATTTGACTGCAAATTGGGAAATTTCCAGCTAATTAGTGAAAAAAGGATTGGTCTTCTGTCCGTATTTAAATTTGAATGCAATATGTGCAAACAACTTTGCCTTATAAAATCTGAAAATACTGACACAGATATAAATGCGAATATTGCGGCTACCACTAGTATATTAGCATCAGGAATTGGTTACTCGCAATTGGAAGAGCTTTTTTCCGCCATGAATATTCACATATTTTCTAAGAATCTTTACAATAAACTGCAGGAACAAGTTTACGATAGTTTTGAAATTACAGCAGCCGAATCTATGAAATCTGCTGCTGAAGAAGAAAAAGAGATAGCTATCGCAGAAGGTCGCACCAAAAATGGTATACCAGTAATTGATGTTTTCGTCGACGCTTCTTGGTGTGCTCGATCTTACGGATCAAACTATAAGGCTGCGTCTGGAACTGCAGCAATTATTGGAAGAAGAACCGGCAAAATTATTTTCAGCAGTCAAAAATAGATATTGTCGGTTGATAGATATTTTCGGCAGTCAAAAATAGATATTGTCTTGTGTGCGCTCGTGCAGAAAACAAGAATTCTCCACCTAACGAGCACCACGAGAACAACCAAAAATTTTAATGGTTCATCATGTTCTATGGAAGGCGAAATAATAACTGAAGGGTTTCAACAATCTATTCCAATGTATGGCATTATTTATAAAATAATGATTGCAGATGGTGATGCCTCGACATATTCGAAGGTGTTAAACGCAGATCCATATAAATCCCAGAATATTACAGTGGAAAAAATAGAATGTAAAAATCACATTCTGCGAAATCTGTGCAAAAAATTGCGAAGTTTAATTACAGAGACAAAATTTCCCCTGACTCATAGAAAAACTTTGACTAACCTAAAAGTAATGTTCATGAGAAAAGCAATAGTCAGATCAATTGAACACCATAATACATCAGAAAATACGAAAGATTTAGCTATAAAGATGCTTCATAATGATATTATCAATTCTATATCACATGCATACGGAGATCACAGAATGTGTCAGGATTATAACTGTGATAAAGAAAAAGTTTTTTGTGATGGGTTGAAATCTATTTAAAATTTAACATTTATTTTCCGCCTTAACTCAATAATTTCAAACGTAGCTGCAAAATCACGAAGTTTAGTAGAAAATGTAAATACGAATATTGTTGAATGCTTCAACAATGTCATAGCAAAATTTATAGGCGGTAAACGCATTAATTTTGCCTTGAAACAAGGCTACCAAGGGAGGGTCTCTGCTGCGGTGGTATCGTTTAATGACAAGGCAGCAATATCGCATGTGTTTAAAACATTGATGAATAAAAGTCAGTCAGCAACAGGTCTAGCGGGAAGGGCAGAAGTTGTGGCAGCAGCAAACCCTGTGGCAGTGGAAGACCCAGCAGGGTTGATGGAATTTGTGACAGCAGCAGGCCATGTGGCAGCAGAAGACCCAGCAGGATTGGTGGAATTTTTGGCAACAGCAGACCCTGTGACAGGAGCAGGCCAAGCAGGATCGGTGGAAGTTCTAGCAGCAACAAGCCCATCAGTATTGGCGGAAGATGTGGCAAAATTAGGGCCAGCCGGATTAGCAGAAGTTGTGGAAAGGAAAAGAGAAAGAGAGAGGATCCAGAAAGAAAAAACAGTTTAAAAAATTCAAAGCTAATCAAAAAATTCAGGAGAGTGACAGAATCAAAACAGAAACAAAATGATTATGGCCCTGCTAGTTCTGATCCATATATGTCTCAATTTGATCTAGAAATAGCTAAAAAAGAATTTCTTAAAAATTTAAAATCTCTTACTTCTGACAGAGATGCAATCGAGCGCAATACAATATTACAAAGAGACAGTAGTGCATGGTTGGAAATTCGTAAAAACCTAATTACTGCCTCTAATTTTGGCCCTGTTTGCAAAAGACAAGCATCAAAGGACACCGCACCGCTGGTAAAAAATATATTATATAAATCAAATATATGTCATGTTGCATCCATTGCCCATGGTATTGAAAATGAGCAGCAAGCGTTGCAGAAAATTCAACAGCAAAAAAATGTGTCTATTGAGCCCTGTGGACTGTTTATTGATAAAGATTTCCCATTTATTGGTGCTACGCCAGACGGGATCATTGGAAATGATGTTCTAGTTGAAGTAAAATGTCCCTTTTCGGCGTCAAAAATTGGCTTGAGAAAAGCTATAGAAGAAAATAAAATCCAGATATTAAAATATAATAAAAAGACACATACTGTAACAATCAACAAGAAAAGTAATTGGTATTTTCAAGTGCAAGGACAACTGCATGTGACAGGGCGACGACAATGTCTATTTGGTATTTATGCAGGAGAAAAAGAACCAGTACACATCGAAAGTATTGAAAAAGATGACGAATTCTGGAAATCAAAGATGGAGTCCAAATTATCACATTTTTACCATAAATGTCTACTGCCAGAAATTATCAATCCCAGACATACTCGTGGTATGCCTATACGGAGTCTTACACTTGAAGAATACGAATCCACGGAAAGTAAAGAAAATGAGAAACCTTTATCGGACAACATTCCTAATTTACAATCAGGTCCTACTTCGTTACCCACGGAGCAGTGCCATGAGGAGCTTGACCTTAGTCCTGATAAAAATACATGTGAAACTTTGGGTAAAAATATTAATACATCGGTCGAAGAAAATGGGTCTGGACTTAGCACTAGAAATCTAAATTTTTATGAATATTAATTAAAAAGGAGTACTTAATTGTAACACTTATTGAATCAAAAATAAATTTTTAATTATCAACAAAACAATTGTGTTTGTTTTATTCATTGTTTGTATTGTATATATGTCACCGTAAAATTGTAAAAGCCGTTAGATTGTAATATTAACTACTAGAGAGATTATAAAAACTCGACAGATTGTCAAATACAAATTTCTTCTTACACACACACACACATTATTTTTCGTTATATGGTAATATTTACCGTAACGATTGATTAAACGGCATGTTCCCCGTGCCGCCATATTTGTTTGCTTTTTCATAATAATAATTATAACGAAAAATAATGCGTACAAATGTAAGGAAAGTGTTTTATTTTACAATCTGTTGAGTTTTTATAATACCTTTAGTAATATTACAATCTAACGGATTTTACAATTTTACGGTAACATATACAGAATGTAACAACAGTAAGTGATAATACTTTAAGGTTAGTATGTGTTCCTTATATAGAGTTTACTGTGAAAATAGCAGCGCTGAAAGCGAAAATTTTATTTTGTGATTTGTATGGGCAAGCGCCCCAGCGACACACATGAGCTTCCCTTTACAAATCACAAAAAAATCGGTTTCGCTGCTACTTTGCCAGTGGACTCTATATAAATGATACATACACACCCTAAAGTATTATCACTTATTTTTGTTACATTCTGTATATATGATACCACAAAATCTCCTATAATCATCATCATCTCTCTATATCAAAAAGTGTAGTAAGAGTAGAGTAGGTACATGTTTACGGTATAAGCTTACCAAACTTTCGTTTAAATATACTAAATAAAAATAGTCTATTAACCTAAACTTACCTTGCCTACTGCATTATTTTATACTGTGGCGCTCTCGCTTAGCGCCAAAGGTCGCCGGAGTTCATATCCAAACGGCTCCCGCGTAACGCGGACGCAAGTCGCTAGGGCGCGTAAAATACCTAAAGCTTCGGAGGAGGAGCCCTTAAAAGCAGAGTCCAACTTTAAGTAAAATACAAACAGTAATATATTAAAAAATAGTAGGTAATTGAATATCATTTATGCATTATAGTACGGGCAAATGTCAGTGTTCATCATAAAAAAACAAAGAAACCGACATCTTGTTTAGTTATTTAATAAAATAATATTACTTAAAGTCATAAGTGCCTTACGATCCCGAATATAGGGGCATTTACCTTATTTATAAATAAAAAAAAAACGTTCCTGGGAATGAGGGGTTATGGTATGACGTCACCGTCTCCTTAACCCAAAATACTATAAAAATTAAATATATTCGAAACTTATCGTATATCGATATAGACGTATCGAAATAAATCTTTAACATTTTTTTATTTCCACGGAAAATACAGAAGGCTAAGGCCCCCGAGACGATCAAACGGTTTGACTCAAACCTTACGTGTTTGATGCAACCGTTTGACGTCGGTTTGATCGGTTTGTCAAACGGCACTGACCAGTTTCACTGTCACTTCACTGTCAAACAAAACAAAATATGTAATTCCATTAATTCCATTTTCCAGCTTCAACCCCGTAAATGTACAAACCATTCAAACTAGCTTTGTAAACGATCAAATTGATTTGACTCAAACCAAAATTTACTTGTTTGAGTCAAACCGTTTAATCGTCTTGGCTTTACATTTAAATCAGGGAAACTCTCTCTATTATTTAACACACTGTCATATTTTTTTACAGCAAGCAAAATGCAAGGATGTGCCAAAGTATGACAGCCTGGGACCAATAAATGGAAAGGCTTCATCTGGAGCTGACACTTCATGTTGTCTACGTTCGTAAACATCAAATTCTAATATTCTATATTTGTACCCCCTTACTTATAAAAATATTTACACAATGGATAAGCTATAGCAATGTTTTGTCCCTGTCTGTCATACGATTTTTCCAACGTGTCTGACAAAGGCAAACATTGTATAGCTTATCCACTGTGTAAATATTTTTATTAGTAAGGGGGATAGTATTTTAGAAAGAGAATTTATTTGCTGACTTTCTTTAATAGCAATACATGATTAACAAGGGTTAGTACTTGTTCATAAAAATTGTTTTATCTTTTAAGATGTGCTTAATATTTGGCAAATTAATAATTCTCTCTGAAGCTGGTAATTTATTTTAAAATTAACATTCCATAACGTCTTGTATTTTGAATGTAAATAAATATCTTATTTTTTATATTTTTGGCGTAATTTATCTTTTTAAAAATTATATATTTTTAATTTTTATTATAAATACAGGTGTTTTTTTCATACAGTGTCCAAACTTTTAGGAGTGAATATACTCTTGAATATAAGTATAACTTTCACTATGGGATCAACTTTCCTACTTGAAAAAAAAAATCAGCTGTTTCATACAAAATGCTATCTATGCCGAAGCCCTTTTGTATGAAACAGCTGATTTTTTTTTTCAAGTTAGAATGTTGATCCCATAGTGAAAGTTTCTTATATTCAAGAGTATATTCACTCCTGAAAGTTTGGACACTGACTGAAAAAACACCCCTATATAATTTAAAAAAAAAACTTACGGTCATAACACTGTGTTGTTGTTGCTTACATTAATAGTGTTTAGGCTTGAAAAGGTAGTAATTTGGTTAAAAGAGAGAGAGGGCCGTGGCGAAGGGTGGTTTTACTTCAGAGGAAAGCCCTAGTCGCTAGACGTTTTTTGGATGGAAATTTAGCACCATATTATTTATGATGGTCAAGGTCGTTACAAGCGTGTAGAGTTGTGTCGTGTCCGAGTGAAATTGTAAAGACTTAGGTAACTATTCTTATAGTTATACCTACGGTTCCTATTCCTATAGTTATATATACGGTATTCTTATACCTACAATTAGGTATATTTCAAAATACAAAATAGGTACTTAATAATAAAACGTTTTTCTGTGTATTAACTATATTATATTAAAACAATTCCACGGTACTACCGCCTTTTAAATAATATACCATAATATGTATTATGATCGTCTATTATTATGATAACTACAAATTACAATTGATAGTAGGTACGTGTCCAACTTTCCGCTTACCGTAAAAGTCAATTTATTCAAACGATTTATCACCAACAATAAACACAACACATGTAGTCTCACATTCAATATTCACATATTATTATACGTACATAATCCGGTATTACTTTAAACTTTAATACGAATTATATTTATCACTTCTCACTGCACTATAATTTCAAAAACAATAGTTGAACAATAATTATTATTAACGTAATAACATGATTTTACATCCAAGGACGCACGGCTGAGGTACCGCTGAGCAACTTTTTAAAATTCATTCGTCTCATGGTGCACGTGATATTATGTAATAACGGCTCCTCATTGGTAAAAGCTACAAAATAGCAGGTTAATGTCACAGAAAAATAGCCCTTAATTATTTCGAAATGTCATCGGACAAATCATATTAATAGTTTTGTTCTTTAGTTGGCCAGCCGGCTATTAAAAGCAAGTTTGAATTTCAACTTTATTTCTAACGAAATAAGGTTCCTATGATCTCTCACCATAACTCCGAATATATCGGGTTTTAAAGAGATCTGTGATTCCAATATTCGTGTCAAAGTTGCAACGTGCAGCGCATAGATGTCGCGTCAGTCGGTCTACATCGCGCTATCGCTTGTTCGACCTCACTTGTATAAGATATTATTGTTTTCTATATACTAGTTTTGACTGGAGGCCTTCATGAGGTATCTGAAAGGGAAGGCGATAAGAATTGAGTTCATTAGACCCTTCGCCACTGAAACAGGGCATGATTTGTATCAAAATTAGAATTAAGTATTTGGACTTAGAAAAATCATTAAAAAACATGAATTTACGTCACCTTACTGCGCGGGACGACTGAGCGTTGCGTTGTGCGCAGAGTGCTGTTGATCGCTCCAATTACGCGCAACGTCATAGGGGTTAATAGGATGACAATTATTATTTGTAATTTCAAATATTATTTATTACCTTTTTGCCGCATGGCTAAAATCATTCGTCTAAATGGCAATTTTCACGATTGAATTGCCATTAATACGGTTGATGCGGCGGAAATCGTGCGGCTTTAGTTACTCGCGTATTTCCCCACAAGGCTGGGACTATATGCTCCGGAATCCAGAATGGCGGTGAAAATTCAGAGCACTGAAAATAGAACTCTGCGTTAATACAATAAAGTTGAAAATTGAAGTTTCGAGTGTTTACATTTTCAACTCTGTTGTATTAGCGCAGAGTTCTATTTTCAGTGCTCTGGATTTTCACCGGCGTTCCGGATTCCGGAGCATATAAGTTACCCTATAATATAGTCATCCCAGCCTAAGTGCTACAATATGTAGCCTTTATAGTTTAAATTATAATGTGAAAGATCTTTAGAATAATTTAATTACACATCTGATTATCGAATCACGCCGTAAGATTGCTTGAGAGCTTTTACACATAAAAACGTTATGCCGCTTAAGGGTAGTGTGACAGCATTTTTTTGTCAACCTTACTAGCTACTAACTGCTATGGTTGCTAAACATACAATACCTAAAGGTTTTGCTATAAAAACTAATTTGTTGTTAGGAGTAATAATTATAGCAACTCAGTGGTGTTGCAGTGCAGCCCTTTAACTGTTCTACTTGCCTATTTTGACACTACTCTATAAGTATATTAGTTTAAGCATTAACTTTTTCGTGCTAACAGCTCGCGCTGTGCTAAAGGTTGTTAATTTTTATTTATTTAATAACCCCCTAACTAATAAAAATATTTACACAATGGATAAGCTATGCAATCCTTTGTCCTAGTCTGTCGAACGACTTTTCCAACGCATCAGACATGGACAAAACATTGTGTAGCTTATCCATTGTGTAAATATTTTTATTAGTAAGGGGGTTTGCGTCGAAACTACCTAATTAATTAATTTAGTGCCTTTTTTAATTGATATTTGTTTCGTCGACATGAGTAGTTTTCGCCTGTTTATGGGTATAAGATTTATTGTTTATACGTGTTAATGTTAATATCATTAATATGAAGCAAAGTAATGTTATTAACTTACAAGATTTGAACACGTATTTATAAAGCATTTATTATTTATGAGCATAATGTACTTACTTAAATTATTAATTTTTTACTTTATTTTTAATTGTTTAAGTCAGAATTTTATTTTACATATTTGAAATTTTAACTGCTCTAACTTATTTTTAAACATTAAGTATGTCGGAATGAGGTAATAGTAGTGTTGTCCTGTAATTACTTAATATTATTTAAGCTATTTATTATTTTTTATTTTTGCCTAAGAAGTAGATTTTATAATTGTCGATAGGATTTTATATCAGTTATCGATCTGAGTTACTGTTATGTAGATGTAAATGTTCAGGCGTTAAGTGTAGTTGACCTTATACTATAGATGTTATAAAACTTGTTCCAATGACAATTTGAAATATCAGTGGAGACTGGAGTATTTAAATACCATGGTCGATGGCTATTTATGTACCCATCGGGTGACAAATAAAACCCGTGTTTTTTCAAATATCTTGAGATTCTCGTAGCAGCGACAGTTTTGGGGCGCATAGCATAATTTTAGTTTATGTCTTTTAATAACATCACAGTATCATAATATTTATAGGTCTTCCTGTATTTTGCAATTTATATATATTCATAATAAGCACAGTAGTTTGTAGATAGTTATTTTAATATAAAACTAGACAGCTAGTAATTAAAAATGGTGGTTCTTTTGAAAATGACATAAGCAAGTTTTTAAAGATGTCCAAAACTAAAATAATTGTATGAAATGAGACGAAAAAGTTAATGATAGTAACTGTGGTAATCACAAACATTCAAATAAATTAAGAGCTAATAGAATATTTATGTAGTTAATAAAGTGAATGTATGATGAGGCTGACCTAGCCCAAAGGTTTTAAGCCTCTTTAAAATAAATGAAAAAATAAAAGTAATAAATAATATGCGCTGTGGGCCTAGCAGGAATATTTGACAGCTTTGTATGTGCGCTGCACATAAACTTGACAGATCATAATACAATTCTCATTCGATAACGTGACGTTACGTACGACTCGCGACCACTAGAAAGCTTGTGGGAATGAGGATTACTGTCAATTATATTTTGACTGTTTTCAATAAAAATGCGTAAAATGGTACACATAATAAGAATTGCTTAGTTGTGAATTATGAGAATTATAATTAAAAGTTACTTTAAGAGCATCTTCAAAAGTTTATGTTTCAATAATCATAGTACGATTCACTTAATGTGGCCATTTAAGACCCGCTGAACATTAATTTAACCAGTTGAAACGTTATGTAGGGAAGTATAGTTAAATATTCAAAAATCAAACTTCATAAGTTAAGTCCCCACGATAAAAACTTTCCTTTACAAATGCCTAACGCATTTTGCTTATTTCTGGTGACTTGTAAATTAATAAATTGACATAATAAAGATTTTTTTATTTATGTTTAAATTATAATGTTCACCAAAGAAACTAAAACAATGTAACAATCGCGAATCATTAAAATAAACACATTTTACAATACTTTTTGAGTTTTTTTTGTGCCCATATTTTGCACGAAAGGGGCGGCTCACCGTCAAAATACCACGGCCTCACAGAAAACACCTACAACCTCCCAACTATTTACTTCTACACCTACACCTATCCCTACAACCTGCAGGTGATGTGTGAAACAGTTATCGACAGCTGAGGGTTGAAGATTGTTTATAGTACTAATGTCGACAAACATAACAAACAATTGTAGTTTGTGTTAGAAGGATAAAAATTTCGGGGTTTAGGTATGTATTTTGGTGTTGTTTTTTTTTATATACGGCTTATCTTAAAACCATTTGCCAGTGTCAAGTAAAAAAGGCGGGAAATAGAACTTTCGTTTCAATTTTCAACACTGTATTCCTCGTCAAGTCTAAAGTCTAGTTAAAGTCCAAATAAATAGTCAGTACAGTCAATGAGTCATGTCAGTCGATTCAGTAAAGTGTTAGACGCTTAACTGAAAGTTCCTAGGGAGTTTTGGCGGGAAACACAAAATAGCACGTTTTTAGAAGTTGTACCACTTGTCCACACTTGTGCACGTAAACGAATATTGAATAGTTAATATTCTACCAATATTACACATTAAGAAGTAAAATAACACACATTTATGAAAAAAATGCAAAATCCAAACGTCACCCATTGAATTCCCCGGCAAAAAACTCATTTTGGTGAGTTTATTTAATAAAAAATAAGTCAATTTTTTTAAAATTTTTGGGGCAAGTGGTATAAATAATGTAATAGGTCTAAATTTTTGCGGTCAGTCCCTTAGGGGTATAAAAATTGTTTACAACCTATTCACATACCTACAAAATACACCTGCAAAATTTCATAAAAATTGGTTACACCGCTTCGGGGGAAATCTTATAGATTTAAAATATTCTCGCGTGTAGTGTTAGGCAAAGAATAAAACATGGAAGATGTTTTAAAATCAAAAACATAAGCACAACTTATGCAGCTATCTGTCTCACAAAACATCAATGGAAAAAACCCATAAGAGTGAAAGAGAAAGCATATCCACGTTTTTTCATTTTTTTCTGAGGTCTCGGCGTTGGAAATACTTTGGAGACCATTTTTACAAATTAATTTACTTACATTTTCGATACTCCTCGTGTAGGTATCGAAAATGTAAGTACGTGCGGCGGCCGACTCGAGCGGGCCAATGAGTACCTAGAGTATTATGCGTAATGTAAATAAAAGGCGGCGTGATTTAATATCTTTGAGTAATAGACTCTGGAAGCTATGACGTCACAAAATGGCGGATTTTGACATTTGGGTAAAAACAAACACAAAAAAGTGAAAATTTACATTTTGAATAAATTATCTAGTGTTTGCATTAGTTTTCAAGATATATAATGCCGTATTGTTTTGCTCCCGGTTGTAACCGTGTCTCCAGAAGAGAAACCTGCAGGTATTTTAGATTTCCTACTAATAAAACAATCTTTAATAAATGGAATGCGCTCTGACGGTAAGCTATAACTGTTCATGATTTGTTAATCTAATGTGAGAGCTCGTTCATTTGAGTTGACTTTTATCGCTAACTTACTCATTGTTTTCATTTTCAGTCGTAAGGATAGAGACCCTACTCGTGAAGACCGCCTTTGCAGTTGCCATTTTGCTGATGAAAGAGATGTTGTTCCATCAATTTTTGCACACAATAGTAACAAGAGATTCGAGTTTTTGGATCCTGAGAAGCGGAAAAGGTACCTATCGCATATTTTACGAAGTTCCTATTTGTCTTAGCAAATCACAAAAAACAAACACGGACTATTATGTAGGAACGTAAGTAAGTACACCTAAATGGGACCATCTATGGGAACCTACACTGAATAGCGAATTTATACCATATTGTTTATTCCAGTTCTAGAACAAAGAAAAAGATATCTGCAGAAGAGGATGTTACAGCTGAATAGGAAACTTTAATCCAAGGTGTTTCAGCCAACCATCCCACATTGTGCCAATTAAACGGAAGTAGTGATGTTGTGACTACTGCAGTGAATTATTTCTTAGAACAAGAAAACCATAAATTAAAAGAAGTTCTTGCCAAAGGTGAATGTAGACTCTCATTTAAGAATATTCAGAAGGACGACTTGTTAGTATTTCAATATACGGTATTGCCAACAGCTGCCCATTTCCAAGTTTTAGTGGAACTTACAAGCCGGTTTGAAATAAATCATTTCATGGGTTGGAAGGTGGAAACAATTAATCTTCACAATCAATTATTAGGCACATTAATAAGCTTAGACTGAATTTACAATACTTTTATTTGGGATACCGATTTAAGATCAGTTCCACCACTGTTCAAAACATATTTATAACATTTCTAAATGTTCTGCATGTTATGTTGCTCTGCAAGGAATGATGGATGTTATTCCCAGCAGAGAAAATAATACTTTCTTTTTACCAACATGTTTTGCACGATTCCCAAATATTAAAATTGTACTTGATTATACAGAAATCGATTGATTATACAGAATCCGGCTTCAATGAAGGAACAAAAAGCAGTGTTCTCACACTACAAACAAAGGCACACATTTAAAGTGTTAATAGGAATAGCTGCTAACGCAACCATTACATATTTCAGTGATTTTTTCCCGGGATCAACATCTGACAAGGTCATCACCAAAGACAGTGGAATCCTGTCACACATGGTGGCAGGTGATCTGATCTTATGTGACAAAGGATTTCTTATTTCAGACATTAGTACGCCACTTGGTGTAAATGTTAATATACCACCATTCTTGACCACACAATTTTCAAAAGAGCAGATAATGACAACTCGCCAAATTGCAAGGGCTAGGATCCATGTAGAGAGGGCTATATCAAGACTAAAATCATTTAGGATTTTGGATTTTTTGACACCCAACATGAGAATGTATGCTTGTAAAATCATTCAGACATCTGCTGCTCTGGTAAACATGCAGTACTCATTATTAAAAGAAAATGAACAGCGTTTCTCTAACGAACATCCTGATACATACAGTATATGATTGTGGGCTCCCTATTTTCAGAATTTGAACACTAATTTGATCCTTTATGTAATAAATAGAGTACATGTACCTACATCTTCTGTGTAATGAATGCTGTTCATGTTCAGTAATTGTATTAGGTATTTATAAATAAATAAAACTTCAAAATTCAGAACAGTTGTTTTATTTTATTATTTACATAACAAGACCGAAGTAGGCTTGTTAAAAAAATATCGATATATCGATATTTTGTGTTCGATATATCGATATTTTAAGCCGATATTTTTTGATCCGATATATCGATACATTGATACAAAAAAACAAATATCTAAATTCGTATCAAAATAGATATTTTTTTTATTTACATCTCATGACGATCTAACTAAATTCGCTAGAATTCAAAGCCGTAAAATATTGAAAAAAAAAGTTATTGTTGTGCAGAATTCCATTAATCTAATCTGTGGTAGTGAGTGCGTAACTAACCATAGATGATAAGTAGTACTACTGAAGGTAACTAACTGCTGTCGGCTGTCACATATACCTTAATCTGTGGCTGTCACTGTCACTATTAGTCGTCAGTGCGTTTCTTCAAAGTTCAAATCACGCCCACGGAAGTATAGACATACGAAGTACATAATATTAAATATATTTCCAATTTCCATGCTTCAAATCAAGAATCAAGTCAGCCATTATAGTTCTTTCTTTAAGTGTTGTGTCTTGTTTTCTTTTTTTATTTGAAATTCGTGCTTCTCGAATCGTGACGTGAATTATGTCGTCGTCCAGTGCTGTATGGAACTTTTTTTTAAAAGACAAGTAAATCTAATGTCTCCTGCAATCTGTGTGGTAAACCGTACAAAACAGACCCTTCAATCTTAGCATATTGCAAATGGCAATTGTAGTTAAGTTTATACTATCAATTCTAGAGGTCAGTAATACGATACACGTCCGCAAAGAGTTACCGTCGTTTAGATTTAGCAGTATTGTAATTCAGTACTTCCGTAAAACCAATTCAGAGGGCGTTCAAATGATGCTAAATACAATGTAACTTGCTTGCTTCTCCTATTGATAGTGCTAAGGGCTTTTTAACATGGTCGCATTATTTGTGCGACGACTCACACGAATTCTAACATTCTGGTAGATTTCGTAGTAATCAGTCTACAAACAATTTTATTTTAATCGCAAATTAAATTTAATAAAAGATTTTACAGCTATATCGCACCTACGGTGCAATAACGCCACTTATGCAATTTTTTTCAAAACTTAACTGATTATGAGAAAATACTCCAAATCCACCTCTTTACTTGGTGCGTTATTGTCATTTGTGTAGTACGCAAACTGTCCTCGTGAGGGCATTAGTGTCGTTACGGTTTTGGCGCGAATCTGGATTACGGCACTGGGAGAAACAACGTTTCATTGTTCAGTTGCGCGCGGCCCCCCGCACGAGTAGTTGTCTTCTGGAGCTACAACGTTACTAAGGTAATTGTGACAATTATTTTTTATGTTTTGGAGCAATAACGACACTTGTGTAGTGAGGTAGTAAAGTAATGACGTTGTTTCCCCAATATTTGTATTTCATGGTGTAAAGTTTAACGTTAGATTAACACTTGTGACGATATTGCCCAGTATAGTAGGATTATAGTTTTTGATTATTTTTTATGATAATTATTCCAACATGATAAATAGATAGATAATAGTATGATTATGACATCTTTTCTCTTTTTTATCCCGAATTTTTAAAAAGTTGTTTAAATTATGTGAGATGTTTAGATTTTGAAATTACATTCCTGCGTTAAATTGAAAACTGGTATCGGCGGTTCCGCTAATTTTAAGATTATTTTATTTTATTGTTTTTTTTTTATTTTAAAGTGGAAAGTTTGTTTCGTTTGAAATTGTATTATAATTAGTACCTATTTGTATTATTAATGTGGTGGTTTGGCGCACTAAAAGGACAGCCGTCACTGCTTTAAGCAATCTAATAAGTAATTATTTCACGGGAATTAAAAATCTTAATTTTGATAAATCAGTCAATAATTTATTTCGTTATCATATTTTTTTATTGAGCACCTATTTATTATCATTATTTTGTATTTCCTTTTTTTTTTCAGAATGAACCAACGCAGCAAACACCTAGTGCTACTTGCACTTTCCGATGGCAACAAAAACTCGATTGAAGTTCAAAATTTAGCCAACTCTACAAAGTTACCATATCCAGAAACAGAAAATGCATTGTCTCTTACAAATTCCGAATGTCCAGTATCACCATCCAACCTAGAAGACCCAACCACAACTACTCCAGAGCAGGATGATACTACTTTCGAGAACCCCGGTAACTCTCCATCTATTTTATTTGCGACTAATAAATCGTATGAACAGGAGGGTATCGAATTTCAAACAGGCGATTTCTCCGGCACTGATTCAGGAGATGAATACAGGCCTGGCCCTCGTTCAAGATCGTCTTCATCCAGTAGCTCCAGTAACAGTTCTACCAGTAGCTCCAGTAGTAGTTCCAGTGATTCTCCTGCAGAAAACAATAATTCTAATAATGAGAGTCTAGTTCACGAGTATAACCAACCAGCGGAACCGATAACTAAACCGAGAGGCAAAAAGCGTACGCGTAATCCAACAAACTGGAAAAAGAATGTTGCTAAGCGATTGAAAAACTCTGGTCAAACGTAAAATAAAAAAAAATAAAAAAAATAAAAAATAAAAAAAAAATACAAATAAAAATTGATTTAAAAATTATACAAATATAATTTCAATTAATACAAATACAATAAAAACCAAAAAACTAAATCAAAGTAAAACAATAGGACCTACATGTACAACTAAATGTCGGTTGTCCTGTGCTGCTAAATTTACTGAACAAAAAAGGACGGAAATCTTTGAGTCTTACTGGAAGTTGGAGAGTTTAGAGAGGCAACGGGGTTTTTTAAACACCTGTACAAGACCACTAAAATGTGCTTACCGCCGCATAAAGACTGACAAAAGGTACGACAGAAAAGCAAACACTGCATTTTATTTGCTAAATGAGAATAAAGAAATCCGCGTCTGTAAAACTTTTCTCATTAACACTTTGGGTATCACACAACGGATTATACGGACTGTTATCGACGGCAAAGCTCGAGAATGATGGTTTTATTCCACCTGATCAGCGAGGTAAACACGGAAAACAATGTACCTTGGGACCTGAAGTTATACAAGCAGTAAAGGATCATATCGAATCAATTCCAAGGATTGAGAGTCACTATCTCAGGGCTAGTACTAGCAGACAATTTATTGATGGGGGTTTGACAGTGGCAGAATTACATAGAAATTATTCAGAAAGTCAGAAACAACAGAACAAGCCTATTGTGAACTACGACGCTTACTCACGAATTTTCAACCAAGATTTTAACATTGGATTTTTCAAACCCAAAAAATATCGGTGCGATGAGTGTGAAGCATACGAAAATGCCTCTGAAGAAGAAAAAAATAAATTACGTGATAGTTTCAAACTGCATCAAGAAGAAAAAAGCTTAAGTAGACTTGAGAAAAAAAGGGATATGAAGAGATGTCATGAACCTGACAGCAACACAATTGTTTTCACCTATGACTTACAAGCGGTGTTACCATGCCCTGTTGGCAAATCAAGCTCTTTTTACTATAAATCAAGACTGAATTGTTATAATTTAACTATATCTAATGCAAACAAGCAAGAAACCACCTGTTATATTTTTTGGCATGAAGGGTTGGCCAATAGAGGAGCCATCGAAATAGGGTCGTGTGTGTATAAATACTTAGAGCAGATTGCATTCGAAAAACCAGGCTGCGATGTCATTATTTACTCTGACAATTGCTGTGGTCAGCAAAAAAATAGATTTTTGCTATGTACTACTATGCAGTGACTCGCTTAAATATTAACTCTATTCAACACAACTTTTTGATTCGAGGCCACACGCAGAACGAAGGTGATGCAGCTCACTCTGTAATAGAAAAATCTGTGACTAGAGCCAAAAATGCTGGATGTATTTATGTACCCGATCAATACATTTCCCTAATCCGTGGGGCCAAAAAAACTGGAAAACCGTTTGTAGTAAACGAAATGAACTTTAACGATTTCTTCGATTTGAAAGCACTATTAAACTTTAATATGGCGAAAAATGTCAATGATCGTGTTATCAAGACCGGTGACATCAAAAGTATTAAATTTAGCAAAAATTCTGAAAATTACCATTATCGAACCACATACAAAACGGATAATTGGGAGGAAGCAAAAGCTATTCTTCAACCCAAAAAATTACGCGGCAATAGAGGCAATCGAAAAATAGACGAAATTACATTGAAGCAAGCTTACAACAACAAAATACCAATTTCAGAACGTAAAAAGCGTGATTTATTGCAATTATTGGAAGCTAATCTTGTGCCAAGATACTATGAAAGTTTTTATAATGATTTAATTTAATATTTGTATTTTACCTTAAGGTTTACCAAGCCTGTGATTCTAAGTTAAAAGTAAACAGTTATTTTTTTGTAGGTCTAGGATAAGTGAAGTAATTGGTATGTGATACCTACTGTTGATTCATTAATTATTTATTAAATTTAAATAAGGGTACAATGACTGTGATTCATAGATTAATCAATAGTTAAGTTCTATGGATAATTGCAATTACGAAGATGTTGAACGATTCCCAATTCCAAATTAACCCCCCGGTAAATTTAGAATGGGGACGATTGTTCAAGTTTAGGCAGTAAGAAGGTAATCTGCCATTAAAAAGTCTGATTAGTATAAAAGTTACTATTTAGAATTCAGAAATTTTGTTACTCTTTTTTGCTATTTGAATTAATAATTTTAGAAATGCATGATGACGTGTTTTATTTGTTTTGACATAATTGACCGATAAATTATTTTCTAGACCCATAACGTCACTTCTGCGAGGGTTGTAATTTTTAAACGTTTATATCTTCATAATAGTAAACAGTGAAATGTTTGCTTTTATGTTAAATTAAGGTTTAATAGTGTAGTTTCAATATTAGCAACTTATTTTTTTAGTCGAGTAATACTATACAATTTAATAGGATGTTCAATTTTCAAACGCTTCTCCTGAAAAAATACGTTAAGATACATAAGTGACGTTATAGCACCGTAGGTGCGATATATTTAAATAAAAAATTCAATTATTAAACTGTTATATAGTTTTTTTTCTGTTATTATGACAAAGTAAAGACGTTTCTTATTACTAATATTTCATTTTGGTATAAAATTATTTTAGATGACTGGCAGCACCAAACTAACATGGCGCCGGCCATTGCTGTTGTTGTTTTGGAGTCGTTGTGGAGTTTCTGTGACTATTTCTGTGTATAGTTGCTGATAACGAGCAGAGATCACAAATTTTTACTGTCAAGTCGAGAGTTTCTCCTCCAGATAGAACGGCTGTGTAGAGTTGTTCTTGTGATAAGTGTGTTGAGAAAGAGACTCGTGGTTTAGTGTTTAGTGTGTTAGACATAAATAAAATATTAAATGGTAAAATGGACTGTTATGACCATTATATGGATAAATATTTTAAAAAATGTTCAAAGAGACCCAGGAGATAAAAAAAAAAAACTTTCTTACTGTGTGTTTTCATTTTCAAACTAAGAATTATTAATTAGCTATTCTTTTGGCATAATATTTTCCTACAGAAGAAAGGAAAAATTAATATTCATTAATAATTCTTAGTTTTATGCCCCCTTTAATTAAAATTATTAGAAATCTGAACTATTACGTGCATGACCCTGAATAGGTACGTAGTAGTCCCATAAAACAAATTCAGATGGAGTAACGTCTAAATAATTGCCTCTTTTAGCTACCGAAAGAGGTCTCTATTTCTAAATATAAAAAAGTACTCTGTGGTACAAAACAAGTGGCAATACGTCAAATTTAGCTGCACATTTGCGAAATAAGCATTACCATGCGTTCACAGAGTTTAAAAATGCCAAGACCAAGTCGAACTCTGACGTCTCGGACTCGGAGCCTAATACTAAAAAAAACCCGCATTGAAACATCAAATACTACAACAACGAACATTTCCGTTCAGAATCAGAACTATTTCTCCGATCCCTTCGCTAGTTCGTCAAATATTCCTCATGAGGCCGACTTCGAAAATATAGCGGTTTGTCTGCAACCGAAAATTATGATGTAAGTAACGAGTGATGTGAAGTTGACAAAAAGTATCGATATTGATAAATTTATATAATATCGTGTATATTTATTTTTCAGAAATATACTTCAGTTACAAATGTTCAGTCTAATATAACAAAACAAGCAACCATCATGGACATATTGGACAGTTCAAGTTACGAAGGTATATTTTTAATTTATGTTAGTCAATAGTCTTATGTTGTATGGCTCTTTATTATCAACCTCTATTTTAATTTTTTATCTTTTCACAGCAGGGGGTCAAAAAACAAACGAAACCAATCAAGCGTTAATATACATGATCTGCAAGGATAACATGTCGCTTTCCTGCGTGGAAAAACAAGGATTAAAAAAATTTACTCACATGCTTTGTCCACACTACAAGCTTCCGTCGCGAGGTAAGGTAGTTAAAACTATAATATTTTATCATTGTAGGTAACCAGCTTAATCGAACAGAGATATATCACCACAAACGCCATTTTAAAAAATAAACTCGGGGCCACAGATAACATTGCACTGAAAAGTGATATATTAACCCTCACCAACTCAACGAGGAGTTTCCTTGTCATAACCGCGCATTTTCTGAACTCTATTTTATATGTCTATTGATTTTTCTACAGGCACACACAGCCGATTACATATGCGAATGTTTCGAAGACATTATCAAAAACTTTTCAATAGATAAAACCAGTATCCATTCAATAACCACTGATGGTGGTAGTAATATGGTGTCTGCTGTGAAGAAATTCTTGGGAGACAACAAGAGAATTCCTTGTATGGCTCATTTGATAAATTTAATAGTAGATGCTGCGTTGACAAAAGGTAATGCACCGGTTTTAGAACTTGCTAATCAAGTCAAATCTATCGTGACATATTTTAACCAATCTGTCAACGCTATGAATAAATTAAGAGCAGAGCAACAGATTCTTAAAAAAAAAAGAGGGTGAAGTGCTAACACTTATTCAGGCGGTCAGTACTTGATGGAATTCTTGCCTAGATATGTTGGAGAGATTCAATAAGCTGTCAGCTATAGTAGCTAAAATTTTATCCAGCAGGAGAAATGCACCAGATATGCTAGCATCATCACAGCTGAATGTCATCCGAGAACTGATAACACTGCTTTTCCCATTTAAGCAGGCTACTGAAGACATCAGCGGTGATCGTTATGTGAGTGCTAGTCTAGCAATACCAATCACTAATTTGCTGATGCAAGGACTGGAACATGAAAAACCGTCTACGTTAATAGGTGTTGCGGTAAAAAACAGTTTGATGGAAGGGGTTACTACAAAAGTAAAGGCCCCTGGAGGAAAATATTTTCTTAGCAATGGCTATGATTCTAGATCCGCGCTTCAAGCGCATGTATATCAGTTCCGCTCTGGTAACATCTAGAGCAATAACTGAGCTATCTGATGAGATACGCGTAGAAAACAGATGCCGAGGACAGACTTCGCCGGAGCTTAGAACTGCATCATCAACTTCCGAAACCGAAAATTCATCAACAACAGATTTGTTATGGTCACGTCATGAAAAACTAGTAGCTGCTGCAGCCAACAATATAGCTACCGCTAATATGTCCTCCAGGAGTAATAGAATGCCGAACGAGTTAAAACAATTCTTGGATGCTCCAAATCTGCCCCGCAAAGAAAACCCAATTAAATTTTGGGTAGACACGACATTTTACACCAGTTCTTTCGGGTCTAGCCCTGAAATATTAAACTCCTACGGCTTCCTCCGTGCCGTCAGAAAGAGTGGCTTCTGCCGTCAATCTGGCAGTTCCTAACAACAAGAGCCGGCTGACGGCAGAGCATATCAAAAATAGAGTTTTTTTACTTTCTATTCCGAACAAATACTGGTATAATTGACATTTGACTGACTCCTTATTTCCTTTGATTTAATTGATTGAGAATAAAGTAATGATTGGAATAAAAAAATCTGTTTTTATTACTGAGCTAAGCTGACCTATAGTCTGTCAAAAAAGTGTAGAAATTAAAAAGTGGCAACATCGTAGTGTCATCCCTTTTTTCTTAGATTGATTTGAAAGGGATGACACTACGATGTTGCCACTTTTTAATTTCTACACTTTTTTGACAGACTGTAAATTAATTTAAAAAAAAAGCAAATTGGTCGAAAAATTTGACCGATATATAGATATTTTTTTCGCGATATATCAATACCGATATTGATATTTTTTCAAATATCGATGTATCTATATATCAATATTTTCTTTCATTTTCGACATCCCTAGACCGAAGTGCATACAAATAAAACAAGTGACAGCTGTTAAGTCGATTAAAAGCTTGTTAGTGTACGAGAAACCGGGGGTAATATAAAATTTCAATATGGTTTTAATATTATGTTCCCAATTTGGGTTTTTTTGTTCTGGCAAAATTATGATTTCCTTTGTGGTCCAAACTATAAAATAACATATTGATTTATACATTTGACCCTGTATTTGGTGATAATATGCATGATTTGTTTTTAAATTTCCATCAGTATCAAAGCAGTATTTCCTATCATTTTGGATTTCTTCTGCAGTACTCATTCTGTATATAAAAGAACATTTCACCTGCAGTATTGAAGCATTTCCTACGAGCCCGTCAGGTGATGCTCCTAAAGCACCTGATTTATGAAGCCAAAACCCAGTCGGAATGACTTTCTTCTATGTTGCCTCCTCGAAAAGTTTTAAAGCAACCTCTTCATGGTTAACTCCCCACTGGATGCTTTTGACACCATCCAGATTGTTTTTTCCAAGAGTGGAAAATAATGATGGAGGAAATCTAAAATAAAAACCGAGTAAAGTTTATAAAATAAACAGAGTAAAGTTCTAGGTAAAGTATAGCATGACAAATGCAAAACTTGTGCCAAATATGTACCTGTTATGCTGCATAGCAGCAATCACAATCCCGAAATTGCTATTAGTAATACGGCCTAGCCTCATTTCATGCCACAGAGGATTATGTCTTTGTCCGATAGTGGCATTTGCAATGGCCAAAATCTCTTCATCGGAAACCTTGATATTGTGAAGTATATCATCTTTACAGCTGTATGAAGTTAGAACTTTCTGCAGTCTTCCATTCAACCGCTTTACGAGTAGGCTCCTCTTGAAGAAGCCAATAAAATCCTGAAACCCTAAAAAACATCTTGATTAGAGGTTTTGTGGCGACTAAACGGTAAGTATGAGGCTCCTAGTATCATTTTTTATAGGTACCTGTTTAAAGATTTGAGTTTGCTTAGAAAAAAGTCTTTGTCTTCCTTATTCACAGGTCTGTTGATTAATTTATACTCTCTAGCAGGGTACATTTCATTTACAGGCTCATGCATGTCTTCAGTTATGGATGGAGCCTTCCAGGAACAAATTTTATCAGTTTTACTGTTTATATTATGTACTGTTTATATATTTTTGTTGGCATAAATCAGCAGGGCGGCTACGTGGTGACACTGGTACAACCCCCGGGGACAGTCGCAACTCACTTGGCTTATATATCCGTTACTTCCAAATGTAACCTAAAAAAAATAACATGAAATGTAAGTACTGATATCGCTGATTTCGGATTTCATCAACGATAGAATTTTATGATAAAATAAAGAACATTACACACCTCTGCTGAATATTTTTTATTTTTCATTGATGCAAATATCTGTCCTCTCAAAATTCTCATGGAACCATCGTATATAACTGACGAAACATGAACGCTATCGTAACTCTTTTCAGCTTTCCTAAATACAGAAATTTCTTCTTTAAATTGCTCCAGTATAGCACTCAAGCTCACAATCACAGCCATTATTAAACACAAACACTATCTATATACTCCACAAAATAATAAATGATGCTAAAAGCCTCCCAAAACACTAAAAACAATAATACTCCCTAACGACACCAGTTTGTTTTTACCCAAACGTCAAGATCCGCCATTTTGTGACGTCACACTTCCACGCTCTATATTTTTATGCCGCCATTCATTGCGCCTATGCGAATAAGTCAGCGCGATAATCGAACCGAGATTCCCGTGAAGGTATCGAAAACGTAAGTAGGTATGCGCGAATTTATTACAATTAAAGTACTTACCATAGGTTTATTTGGAAAGGAATTTGTTCACTAAACTACAGTAGGTAGGTACTAGAAAAAAAGTTGCAATTAAATATTTAGATTAAAAGTAGACAACCCCGATTTCGTCAGAAAAGATATATAAAGATAGCAAGAGTTCTATTTCTGATTTTTCGGAGTGAGTCTTCTGTACTTGTACTATTATGTATTCTGCGCTTAAACGTACAAATATCGGAGATATTTACAAATATGTTCCTGCGCCCTTATACTTCATACACTTTTACCTAGGCGTGACGTCACAGCTAGGTACGACTTTAGTAAGGAGCGTTTTCACGAGACTTGCGAAAATTTGTATACAAATCGCTGTACCTTAAAAATAATGACTTTTGATATACTGTTTCTTCTGAGAAGTTATTTAAGATTACTATTCTATAAGCAATAAAAAAATCAGTCATCTAGCCTATTACTAATCTGAGGCATCAATAAGTAAGGTTTGAGTCAAGCCGTTTGATCGTCTTGTGGCCCTTATCATGCATCTCTCGTACATGGATTACAACAATACAGGAGACTTGGTTTTATTTTAAGTTTACGGCAACACTGCTGTAGTTTTAAATTTTATTGATCGGCTAATGTCGCTTGAAATGAAATGGCCGCCGAATAGGGTGTGTGTCTAGTGCAAAAGGATTTTATATATCATATCTTTTTATGGTGAGTTTTTAAAGTAATATTAATAAGTGCTCGTATTGTTAACTGTGTAATTGCTGTGCAGCTTACAAAAAGAGCTCGTGAGGGTAAATACATTTTTAGGATGTTTCCGGTCTTTATCCGGTCAACTTAATCAAAACAAAGTATGATTAAATTTCAGAACAGTTTCATTTTATTGTTATAATGTTTTAAATAACATATAAAATGTTTACTTAGTATATTTTCTGTGTAGATGACACAAAGAAAATACTTGTGTATCTACCTGCTGATATTATCCTCTCGGACACCCCATCGTTGAATCGGCGGTTGATTAGTAGTCCCAAAAAACAATTAAATTACGTGCGAAAAAAATATGTTAGTTTCTTTTTAACGTATTGAATATCGAAGCTAATGAAAAAGACGACAAATCTAATATACATACATTTATAATCATAATAAATAAACAAAAGCGATAGGCAATTGAAAACAAAATAAGTGGTGTCAAATTGCTTTCATTGTTTAATAAACCGCGGCTGGATTACAGTGTGTTGTGAAGTGCAATTTTGATAACGTCTCGGGCGCCTCTAGCGTTATATGTCATAGGTCACCAGGCGCTCCCCTTCAAATCTGACGTATGACCTAAGTTGCCGGTCAACGCTAAAATGCAGATTTCGACGAAAATTCGTATGAGTGCACTAGCTTATATTAGTATATTCAGAATCTACGTAAAATTTGCTTCAACAAGTATTTAATATAAACTAAAAAAATTAACAATTGGAATTATTTCGAATGTCTAATTGCACAAAATGTAAAATCACACCTGTTGTTGTCGAAAAAAGCATTTAAAAAACAATTTAAGACGCTAGACACATTATAAATATACTAATTATATTAAAAACAAGTTATTTTGTTATTATAAATTAGACAAAATATCCTCTGCATGAGGAAATTAAAAGAAATAATATATAAAGCGAATGCATTATTTCAAAAATAATCATTGCAAGAGATGTGAGTTCAAAAGCCACTTTCGACCTGAGTATCCACATAAAATGTATTTTTTGTGGTCTCCTATTAAACCTAACCTAATAAAGAGTTTCTTTTTAAAAAAATCATGTATATTAAGTGGCACAATCATTAAAAATCTTAGAATACAAAAAAAAAAGGAAAAAATACCACTCTGACATAAAAGGCTGATAAAAGTTTAACAGTTTGATGTTTTTACATATGAGCTGTTTTGTCAAAAACTACACAAAATATAGAACCAAAATAAATAAATACACATTTCTTAAGTTTTTCTAGAGTTATTAAAAATTGTTTGAAACATTGACAAAATTTCCCAGTTATGTGAAAACTTACGAACAAAAAATGTTTGGAGTGGTCTCTCATCAAATTTTTTAAAATGTTTTTGTAAGACGTAAAAATGAACTTAATTGACTATTTTACATAAAAATATTAGTATGTTAGAGATGATTTTAAATAAAAAGTATTTTATTTATTTATTCTATCATACAGTTTTATGTTTTCATACGGAAATAAAAAGTGGGTTGTATGTAGTAAATAAAACAATAGCGAAGTAGATCTAACCGACTTTTAGGCGACTCCTATTTTTTTAACAACGCCGTCCCGACACCATACGACGGTTAATAGCAAACATCGTCTTATCATTTTTATTTTCTGATTTGTTTAAAGCACTAACTGGTTCTTTTATTATAGTAAAACAATCTTTAATAATATTTTCTATTATTAAAAGTTAAATATTACCAGAAATATTCATAGCTTATTAAAATACAAAACTGTTTTTGTAACGGTTGCTATTTGAATTGGTATATGGACGCAACTAAATTATAAAAAACAAGTTCGTAATAGCAAAACTATGACGAAAACTTATATTACCTTTATTTTAGATAAAATTAGCTACTTACCAAAACAGTCATATAAAAATATCAGCAGGTATAAATATCAGCTCAGTATTTTTATTCTGAATACTTATAATTCCAGCATTTTTTTATATTATTTTGTTCATGCATTGGTTCTCTATGTGTTTTTTGAAGTGGATCATATTTATGACTAAGCAATTCTTTTCAGATATTGTATCTTTACATTCCTGGTTTATAAGACTGATTTGAAGAATTTGTCTCACTATGGCCTGGCGTTTTAAGGCCTCTAAATATAAAAATGCAGCACCAATTGTGCCAAAGCCAGAAGCTTGTATTCGAGATATATGCGTTGGATCTTACCAGACTTATGGCAATAACATTTGTGCATCTGCTGCCTTTATGGCATTTAATTGGGAGCATGTTGGATCTAGCATGGCAGTTTTGCCTTTAGACGACTGTGGAAGAAAAAGCAAGACAATGCCTTTACTTCATGCACATTCAGACACTATTACTGACATGGAATTTTCACCTTTTCATGATGGACTTTTGTTAACAGGTTCACAGGATTCTTTGGTATGTGTTTTTTTTTAAATATACTAGCTACATATTATAAGTCTTTCAACTTGTAATTTTTCAATAGTAAGAAAGCTTTTGATTAAAGAATAAGCAGGAAGTTGTTCATCTTTAATCAATGATAAAAATACTTGTTCAAGTGTCATGTTTCTATTTTTTTTCAACATTTTAATATTTTATTACATTTTGCTTTTATCAAATTGTTATCATCAGTATCTAACAAACACTTGTTGAAAATACTAAATTCAGTTGGTAAAGTTTGCATGCATAATTTAATCAATGTTGATGTGATGATTACATTGAATTGTATTTGTAATAAATAATTACATACTAGTACTAATTAATTCTATATGAAATAAATAGAAATAGGTATATAATATTGTTTAAAATGTTGTACAATTAAATTGACCCAAATGTGTTTTGATGCATTGATTCTATTTTCACCTTTCGAAATTCTATTTAGAGCAATGTGTGAATCACTAATGAGTTTAGAAAGTGCTACAATATTTAATATATGGCCTTACTTAAATTAAAACTAGTTTTGGCTACCCACTCTCAGAACCTAAAAATAACAAGTTCATTTTAACTTACAGGTCAAAGTGTGGCATATACCACCAGAAGGTCTTAAGGAATCACTCTCTACCCCAGAGTGTAGCTTGTCGCAAAAGCAACGCAGGGTAGAAAATGTGGGTTTCCATCCAGTGGCTGATGGTCTCATACATGTTGCTTCTGGCCATGAGCTTGCTCTGTGGGATTTAACCATGCAAAAGGAAGCATTTGGTGAGTATATACTCAGAATTTTATTATCCATTTAACAAAATTCCTAATATAAAGTTGAGCAAACTGTCATAATAAAGTTTGCTTTTATTGTTGCAGTAAATAGAGACCACACAGAAGTGATCCAATCCACTTCATGGAAGAAGGATGGAAAATTGTTGGCTACATCATGCAAGGACAAAAAAGTTCGTATCTTAGATCCTCGAGCTAGCACCTCAGTGCTGGGGGTGGCCAACAGTCATCAAAACATTAAAGATAGCAGATTGGTGTGGCTTGGAGATAGTGATCGTATTCTTACTACTGGTAAATATAACTCTACAATTCATAAAGAAATATTGATTTATCATAAACAATGATGCAAATTTAGTTTTTTTCTATATTGGGCTTTTCACTTATTTAATCTTTTTCTGCTATTCGGTATCTATACTAATATAAAGACGAAAAGTTTGTTTGTTTGCATTGAATAGGCTACGAAACTACTAGACCGATTTTGATGAAATTTGTCTTGCATGGGGAAGGACACAGGCTACTTTTTATCACGGAAAAATTTATGGCTTCCGCAAGATTAACTTTTGCGCGCATGAAGTCGCAGGCAACATCTAGTATTGTATACTATCTGGGCCTAACAAATGTTGCCCTGTCTTAACTATAAACTGGAATAAATAAATATTACGACTAAAAACAACTACCTACATTAGTGATCCAAAAAAAAAGACTTTTTCCTATAATCTCAAAAGCTTTTCTAAGGTATAAAAAAAAACCCTCCAAAGCGCAGCATGATATCTCAATTTTCCACGAAGCACAATGAATTTCTATTTTCCTCCTTTTTTTTTTTTTTTTTTTATTATTATTATTATTAAATAAGGGGGCAAGCGAGCAAACGGGCTACCTGATGGTAAGCAACTACCGTCGCCCATGGACACTCGCAACATCAGAAGAGCTGCAGGTGCGTTGCCGGCCTTTTAAGAGGGAATACGCTCTCTTCTTGAAGGTTTGCAGGTTGTATAGGTCCGGAAATACTGCTGGTGACAGTTCGTTCCAGAGTTTTACAGTGCGCGGCAGAAAGTTACGCGAAAAGCGCACGGTGGAAGACTGCCACTCATCAAGGTGATGAGGATGGTATGTTTTTCGCGTTGGACGATGGCGAAAAGTTGCAGGTGGTATGATTCCGAACAATTCCTCAGAGCACTCCCCGTGATACAACCGATAGAGGATGCAGAGTGAAGCTACATCTCGGCGTAATTCCAAGGGGTCCTAGCTGTTTGAAACACTATGGCAGTCAACTATTCGAGCGGCCCTTCGTTGGATACGATCCAGAGGGAGCAGTTGGTATTTTGGCGCCCCTGCCCAGAGATGAGAACAATATTCCATATGAGGCCGAACCTGCGCCTTGTAGAGTTGTAGGCGTTGGTCCGGACTGAAGTACTGTCTCGCTCTGTCAAGAACACCAAGCTTCTTCGAGGCTAACTTGGCCTTACCCTCTATATGATATCGGAACTGGACTGCGCTCGATATGCTGACGCCAAGTATCTCAATGCTAGGGGAGATTGTTAAAGATGTGCCCTCGAAACGAGGATATACGACCATTGGTGACTTTTTAGTGGTGAACGCGCAGACTTGTGTCTTGGCGGGGTTGAATTGGACTAAGTTACGTCTACCCCATTCAGAGACTTTCTCCAATGAATTCTCTATTTTAGACACAAGTTCGTTTCGACTCTCAATGACATTTAGTGGAGAAATATTGGGGGAGCCGGTATATACAGCATCACCTGTACTATCATCCGCATAGCAATGAATACCGTTGGTCTGTAACATGTCATTGATATGCAGTATGAATAGGGTAGGCGATAGCACACAGCCCTGAGGGACACCAGCATCAACAGACTGAGTTTCCGAGCATTTAAATATGTAAAAAAAAACGATTTTATCTGGTAATAAAAATCAGAATTTTTCGTCAATTATTCTTGTAGGAGATTTAATTCTCTACAAAAGAGTACTGAGATAGTTTTTTCGTAATCCTAACGGGTAAGAACCTTTTGACCTATAAATACTCACAACAAAAGAAAATTTGAAGAAAGATAGTTTCAAAACAAACTTTTTGAAGGAATTGACAATTTTACTAGATGATTTATTGAATTTATATGGATTACAAATAATTTTCAACTGTTTGAAAACTTTTTTGGTGACTTCATGTATTTATTTCAAAATTTTATATTTGTACTCTAGACTGTTGATAATATAATTTACACAATATGTCTTTTGGTGAAGTATTAACTGCGAATTATGAATCATTTTTGTTATTACAATTTTACCCATTAGGATTACGAAAAAACTACTTCAGTACTTTGTAGAGAATGGGGATCCACACTGCCAATTTATCCCTGCAGATGGCGCATCATCGATGCGGCCAAGCTGAACTGTGATTTCCGTACAAATTGTTGTGTTTTATATGGTTATCGATAAATTTTCATTACATTTCTCAAGATATGCCTCTTTGTGCCATACCAGGTTGTAATAAAAATGGTGTTCACTTATACTCAACATACTCAACATATTTAAGCTCAACATTTTTAGAAATTCAGACCCTAATAGTGTATAAATACTTCATGACAATGAGAAAAAACACTAGAAGCATTGAATATAACATAGTTTTGTGTATTCCACCGACTTAATCTACCTTCTTACGAGATCAGCTTTCTTTCCAGTTACTTTTGCCCCGCGTTTCTTGAGTTCTTCTTTGAGTTCTCTGACCTTCCATGCTGAGTACATTTTGGAAAACAAGATGTTTGACGCTTATAAAATTGTTATAAAACCAAAAAACAACACAATCTGTTCCTGATAAATCACAACAAAGTTTGACGTGGCCGGATCGCTACTAGCGCCATCTGCGATTCGTTTTGCGTGTGGATCCCCATTGAATTTCCTACAAGAATAATTTATGAAAAATTCTGAAAAACCATATTTTCATAGTTTTACCGGGTGAAAATTTATTATTATTATTTTACGTGTTATTTAAATGGGAAAATAAAAATTAATTGAGCTTCATAAAGAATTGAGATATCAAGCTGCGCTTTGGAGGGAATTTTTTTATACCTAAGAGAAGCTAAATTGACAATAGCACTTGTAAAAAAAAATATTTTTTTTTTCTAACCACTACAATACTGTGTATAGTATAACTACAAATACAATACTACAAAATGTAATGTACAATACTACAAATTCTATACAAATAACTACACCTACTATATACTCATACTTCCTACTACATACTTCTACCACCTACATCTACTACATACTAGGTGTATATTACTACCTATACATAATACCTATACTAACTATGTACTTATCTGAGACACGGGGTTGGCCGATTCAACATTAGGCACATATTTAGATTTTTAACTCGTGATAACTTCCTAACTAAATGCTCACTTTCCATTGGTTATATAGGACAGTGGCGTGCACAGGATTATGACAATGGGCATGCGGCGAAGTACTCGGTCACAAAAACTTTTTCGTTTATAGATTTTTAGCATAGCTACAGCCAAGCGACGGATCTCTAACTCGAAACCATGCCAACAGAGCAAGTCTTAGATGTACTACTATTCATGTACATCTTCTACGGCAACGCAGACAAAACAGCGATCGATCGTCGCGGCGGAAGAAATTCTAATAAGAAAAATAATAAGCGTATTTTAAAATATTATAACTACTCACCAGTCAGCTTCAATTTTCACATATTAAAGGTTCCGGTTACTTGAGATTACAATATCCCGATGTAAATTACTAAATAATATGCAAGGAAAACAATATAATTTAATCTTGTGTACACAACCACACAGCCAGTTATACGTTTCATAACTTTTAACATGAAATTTTCGAGTTACATTATTTTTTTGCTGGTTTAATTGTTGTAACTCAGGTACACACCTACCTTTAGACAGAATTTGAATCTTTTCACTGAATGACAATTGTGAGAACTTGTTATTTTTAATTTTTAATAAACACACATTTTCAAAACCTCACAGTCAAATAACATTTAAAAAAAATCGACTAACTCACTAGTAAAAGCAAATCACTACAATTATTATAGAAACTCAGTAATAAACTGTTAAATGTACACACTTTCAAATGTTAAAATGAAAAATCTTTTAAGAAAACTATAAATAAACTGGAGCGATTAAATTGTAAACAATGCTTATCACATGAAATATGCAATATGGCCCCCGCGAAACACAAAACGTTTCTTCTATTTAAAGAAATAATACCTTACTAAACAAAAATGCATATTGTGCGTACATGATTCATTAGATTCGCGTCGTATTGTTTTTACTCGGATTATAGGCAACGAATAATTTCCAACAAGCCAGTTCGGCGGTTTTCGGAAGCGATCGGATAGCCGAACCGAAGCTCTCGGCTCGTCTCTCGGTTCGGCCATCTCCCGCCGCATGACTTATTGCTGTTTATGTCGATATTCATGGGTGTGTGCGTTTGCGAAGTATGAAAATTACACACACATGCGATGATTTTTCCTGCAGAACTTAACGGCATTAGTTGCTATTTATAAAATATTAGGCGTTTTTAGGTTATTATATTTTTTTAATTAATTTATTTACTATTAATTAAAGTCATCTAAAACGTACGAACGTTTTATTAAAATATCTGTGAATGACAAGTAAAGCACTGCATTTCTGCCTATATGGAGCGCACGCCCCTGGTATAAGAGTATTTAATTTCTAAAACAATACTCTTCATGAGTAAGCTATTTGTATAATCACTAAAGAAAGCAACATTTTTTCCCTGTAATTTAAATAGACAAAAGAGACAAAAGCTGTTTTACTACCTTAACTATAGTTAGTTTATGCTGTCATGTACTTCTTTGTAGATATTAGTATCTTCTTTAATATTGTAGAACATTAATTTTTCTTATAAATAGTTTACACAGCATATGCGCTGATACATATTTTACACCTCGCACACATTATTGAAGTTTTAGCATTTATTACTTTTTCTTTCTAGTAAAAGAAATAGCCTATACGAAATTGGATTAATGTAGCATTCTAATGTAGATTTTTTTTAAATCTGTCCAGTAGTTTCGGCGAGATTCGGGAAGAAACATACAAAAATATAAAAATAAAAATATTACCTCTTTGTAATATTAGTATAGATTTCGGATTTCGCCTACACTACTACAGTACATTAGTATTGTTCTAAAACCTTAAAGAAATGTCTAGCTTAATATTATTGTCTTTTAGGATTTGATGCAGCGCGTCTTCGACAGATAATGATCCGTGACATTCGTAATCTCTCTCAAACTCAAAAGACATTGGAGCTGGATTGCTCAACTGGGGTATTGATGCCACTTTTTGATCCTGACACTAACATGCTGTTTCTGGCTGGAAAGGGCGATACAACTATTCTTTACATGGAGCTAACTGATCGGGAGCCTTATTTAATAGAAGGATTGAGACATTCTGGTAATTTGCGATACTTTTTTCAAAAGAAATTTCTAAATATTAAGTTCAGTGATTACTTGAAATGGTTTAATATTCGACATAATATATAAAAATTACTCATATGGTGGATCATATTATGGTGAAAAAAATTATTGAATTTATAGGAGAACAGACAAAAGGCGCATGTTTGGTGCCAAAGCGAGCTCTGCGTGTTATGGAGGGCGAAGTCAATCGCGTACTCCAACTAGCGAGCAGCACCGTCGTTCCTATTATGTACCAAGTACCAAGGAAGGTCAGTCATAAATCCATTAATCTTTTTAATTTATCAGTATGGTGTTATTACACTAAATTATACACTCCATACAACTTTTTTTAATTAGCTTACTGCACTAACTAATTGGTTATAGAAGAGCAAAAACCGCTCGAGTTGTTATTTGTTTACTTTATTATTACAATTTTGTTGTTGGCCAGCATTTTGAGTTTTGGACCCAAACTAAATGGTCTCTTTCTGTAGTAGTAAAAACTACTGTAAATTAAACTGTGTTTTTAAAAATATTTCTGTAAAAATTATTACAGAGCTACAGAGAATATCACGCCGATCTCTACCCGAACACGAGTGGCGCGGTGACGTACGTCAGCGCGCCCATGTGGTTGGACAACATTGATCACGCTGTGCCAAACATCTCCCTGCATCCACATGCTAACAACTGTACACAGGTTGGTGCATAATAAATTTAATAATAACAATATGCATGAGGTTGAACTTACAACTAATAATTGTTTTTTTTTCTCTTATGGTCTTTAGTTAATTCTCCTATTATTTTGAATAATTATAGTAATGTAAGAAATAATACTGAAAGTACTACCAGAGAAGCTAATTTATAAGCAGGTCGACTGGTCATTATTTGTTCTTAATAAGTTATTAATATATAATACATTATGAGAAGACTCTATCTGTTTATGAATTAGATTCCCAGGAGGTCTAAAAAGGCCACTTTAGGTGTTTCATATTATGATTAATATATTTTTTACAACTCATATTATGTGTTCCATTTTACGCATTACTATTGAAAACTGTCAAAATTGATGTTTTCTAATATGATGAAATCAGATGAATTATGTAGCTATTTTACAATTTCACGATTCTTGTATGGGAAAAATATATGAAACATAATATGAAACACCTAAATTGGCCTTTTTAGACCTCCAGATAGTACATTTAATCTTCATAGTATATTGTGTCAATGAAAGCAATTCCATAATATTATGTAGATGAAATAAATTATGTTAAAGTTCATTGGGCTAAAAAAGTGCCAATGCATAAGTAGTATTTGTTGTTACAAAAGCTATAATATTATGATTGCCAATGTCTGAAATGCAAACATTGCACGCTAAAGTCATAGAAGGGTTAGTGTTTTTAAAGGAGTATTTTTTGTAAGATTGACTTGCATGTAAAAAAAAATCCATGCAGTATTTTGTGGAAATCGTTTATGGCTCAAAAGTTAAATGAAATAAAAAATATTTTCGTGGTTAGCCTTATATCGGTAAACTTGGTAGTTGATAGTGATTGATATAATATATTAAAAGTAGATGTCTTCACTGACTGACTGACATATAAATTATTATATAGCACAGCCGTAGCCGCTACCAGTAGTAATGTGAAATTTGGAGCATGTTTTAATTTACAATGTAGACAATGAAAAGAGATTTTGAAAAAATCCACCAGGGGTGAGATAGGGGTTGAAAATTTGAATGGAAAATCTTTAAATCTGCACAGATTACGATAAAAATTGATATTCATTGATGACTTAAATATATTTTATAAGATACGTGTTTCAGGGTTTATTAGAATTTACGCCCTGAGGGTGTAAAATAAGGATTGAAAGTTTGTATGGTAAAAATTGAAACTCATCACCGATTGGAATGAAATTAAATATCCGGACTAATAAATACAAATGATTGAACATGTATTTTACCTTCTTTTAAAAGTCTTCCCTAGGTCAGTTCACACCGCACAGTCGTTGCGCTGCATTTTTAAGACAGCTATTCAAAATTGAACTTTATTCACCACACAAAAAGATACACGTTTCATGACATTAGTCATAGACTGCACATGCAGCGCGGTGTAACTTGACATTCGAACTCTTACAATGAAACATGTATCTACTTTTGTAAAAAATAAAGTTCAATTTTGAATAGCTATCTTAAAAATTTAGCGCCGTGTCGTGTATTGTTTCATTCCAGTGTGAATTGACCCTAAAGGGGAAATGGGGTTCCAAAGTATGCACGGTGAAATATTAACCAATGGACAAATTGTGCTAAAATTTGGCAAGCAGAATAGTTCGTAGACATTGGTTATGAAAGGATTTTTTGAAATTAATTCCACATGGGGTACAAATGCACGTGTCCGCGCGGACAAAGTCGCGCGCAAAAGCTAGTTATGTATAATTTTCAAAAATATGTTATTTTTTACGACAATTTTTTTTTTGAGTTGTGAATGTTTGCAACGTCACATGGAAATATTATGTAACAATTGCAGCATTAAATATTACATTGTTATTGACAAAATAAATCCTTTTACAACATAATATATGTTTTGGGGATAACATGTAAAATAAAGTAAATATTATTATTATTAATACTGACTGGTTTAATAATATATTTTACTTACTATGTTTAAGATAGTTTAAGATCTGTTTTAAGTATTTTGATTAATAATTTCTTGTGTATGTTTGTTGTGTTGTTCATTATTTTTTATTGTTTTATATTTTGTGTAGTTTTTGTAGTTTAAATAGTGGTTCTAACTTCTAATCTGGGAGAGATGTAGTCTCAGTAGAAATTAGTAAGTAAAGACTTTTATTTTTTTTGGATTTGGTTTTTTTTATTTCATTTGCTGCTTCATGCTTGTGTTTTTATTTTTTAGGTAATATCTATCAAATATTTTCTTGTTTTTCAGATACACAGAGGTAGTTTAGAACAAGTGTTGAAAGCGATATCTTCTATGCCTGTACTGAAGAAAACTGATTCGAAACCAGTAGTAGCTACGGCGACACCCATAGAGGAACCAACGAAACTTATAGCCAGACCTCAAACTCCAGAGAGAGCAGACGAAGATAGAATAGACTTTGTTAATGTCAAAGATTTGATAAAAGGCATGGAAAGGCAAAAGTCAGATCTCAAAGATACCCCTAAGGACACGAACGGATTTCAGAATAAAATTACGGACAACGGCCACGAGAAAATTGATGATGATGAAAAAGTAGATACAGAGAGATCAGAGAAAAGCTTGGACAAAACCGAGAGTACGGATTCGTCGGAGTCTCTGTCTCGAAGTAACAGTATGATCAATGGGGTTCAAGTGCCCAAGCCTTTACCTAGATCTTCCATCTCCGAAGCAGGCTCGGCCGAGGAGCATGAAGTACCGAAACCAAAACCCAGGACTACGTCTGTACCAGTTTCCGGGTATAAGGTATATGGATTGTACCATACTAGTATTGGTTGGCTTTTCAAGTTTTTTTTTGTTTGATAATACAATTATTACTGGCTATATTACTATTGTAATGCACTATTCTGTTTGTATTTTTAGGTACATGCGTATTTTTTAGTATCTGTTGCTAACATACATAGTAAATATAATATTTTTAAATTATATACGCCACAAAAAACAGTATTTCTAATGTGTTATTTTTTTATTTCCCTTATTTTTTATTGTGTGATTAAGAAAACTATTTATGTATAAGTCTTGTTATGAGTGTGTGATTAGATAAGTGTTATCAGTTGTGTTTTAAAAACGAAGTGATCGGTTACAGCCGCGCCTAGGACCGAAGCCGTTTTCGGCGTCGACGGGCAGCGAGGAGTTTTCCTTTGACAAAGTGTTCTCAGTGCCTGCTGTGCCGGGACTTGTTAAGTCTGACTCAGGTGTGTATTTAAGTTTCATGATAAGTTAAGAAGAAAATCTCAGATGCGCCGCCTTTGATAGATTTAAATAATTAATTTTTATTTTCATTGGCTCTACTTTAAGGCAAAGGTAGGTATTTGGTAGTAGTGTTGCGCTATATTGACAGGTTTCAATAAAAAAAAAATATCTTCCTATCTATGGATGAATTAATCCAGGCATGCGTTAGGCAAATTATTTATTAATATTTAAGCTTACATGCATCACGCATATTCATATGATATAAATATTATTATATCAAATGAATATAGACATCTCGCACGTTAGCTTAAAAATAATGTTAGCGTATTTAACAGCTTCGTCGCCGCTGGCGCCTACATCGACCACTCCCATCACGTCGACGCCCATTGCCAAGGACGACGACAAGGAGAAGTCCCTGTCGCCCACTAGCGACGTCGAGGCTCCCAACAAAGGTAACTTGCTAATCTTTCACATTAGTAATAATACGTACGATTTTTAATAATCACTGTTGTGGAAAATTGCAACATTTATAAAAATCATGAAAGTTCGTTCCCATTGACTATTGCATGAATATCACAAAATACAATTTTAAATTGATCAAAAGTTGACCAAATACGAATCAAAATAAAATAAAGTATTGTTGTGTTATCGTTTTAACAGAGGAGTACACGAACGGCAAGTCGGACACGAGTCAGGAGGAGGACGTGAACTCGTCGGACTCCGGCTACCGGCCCAAGACGCCCAGCACCGCAGAGCGACGCAAGATGTTCGAGAGCACTGAGTGAGTTTTAAAATTATTTAAACAAAAGTTTTAATTTTATTGATGTGTATTTTTTAACAAAACTTTATAAAATATATAAATATATACAAATATATATAATATATATAAAAAAAGCCCGTTTCGTCTATCAGATGTAAAGAATTTAAAGAACTCTTCCATAGAGCGTGTCCATTGCTCTCGGTTAACTATTTCTTTATTAATTACAATATTTTGTATCTGCAGCAGTGCCCAGTCAATAGCAGAACGCCGCCGCGCGTACGAGTCGCGCTCGGTTAGCGTGATCGACCCCCCCGCACCGCCCTCGCCCATGCCGCTCAGGTACAAATCTTTAGTTATTCATAAAAATTGTTGTGTCCGCATGAAGATAGTTCAATCCAATATATGCCACGTTATGTTTGAAATTTTTAGGTTTAAACCCCGATTAAAAGCATTGGTGGTATAAGCGTAGATAATTATGAAATAAAAGTAAAAAAATAATTATCAATATTACAGGCGACGAGATTCATTAAAGTCCCGCAAGAGTCCCGATCGCGAGGACAAACGCTTAGTGGTGCCGATCATACCTAATGTCGCCACAAAAAGAACGTCCACAGTGTTCGGTAACTTAAATTATAATCTATATATATTTTATATTTTCTATTATAAAAATACGTAATATAATTATTTACAAGGCTACAAATATATACAAATGATATGAATTTTAATAATTAATTGCCTTTCTAGGCAAGGTGTCCAAGTTCAGGCACTTGAAAGGAACACCTGGCCACAAGTCTACACATATTGAGAGTATTAAAAATATCAGCAGACAGATCTCTGGAGATTGCAACGGTTTTTATGGTAAGAAATTTTGTAGTATACACTGTACATTTTAACGATAGGATGTTCTTGTCACTAAGTTTTGATTCTTATTACTTTTGCGTAAGGATATGCTAGATATGGTGTATTATAATTATCGCAACTCACAATACATGCACTTTGGTTGTTGCCGTCATTCATAATTAAACGTCATTTAACAAAACGATAATAATTCAACAACAACCTTCAACAAGAAAACTTAACGTACCCAAAAGATGAATACCAATTCAATAATACTTATGGTGATCTGTGCAGCAAACGGTTACCGCGCCGCCGTGCCCATAACCGGTGGCAGCGGTGGGCGCATTGGCGTCGTGGAGCTGCCGCGCGGCGCCACGTCGGTGTCGGGAGGCGCGGCGGGCGCGGCTGGACACCCCCCCTCGCTGCTGCACCCCGCGCCCCTCACAGACTGGGCCTTCGACCCCTTCCGAGACGAGAGGCTGCTGGTCGCTTGTGATGATGGCATGTTACGCGAGTGGATTATACCTGAGCGTGGTGAGTTTGAATCGGATAATTAGTTATTGTTATTATAGAGAATACAACAGTATTTATCGACGATATAAACTATTATAGAATGTGCCAAATTTTGAATCTTAAATTATAGTAAATTTCTTCATTTTTAATTTCAATTAATATTTGAAATTGTTAATCACCCTTTAATTTAATGAGTTACTTTAAATACAACTTGATTTAGATGAACTGCTAATGTAAATTATAATAATATTTGACAGGTTTACAAGAATCGACCAACGAACCACTTAGAACATTCTCGGCACATCCGGACAAGATCTACGTGATACGTTTCCACCCGACCGCGTCTGACTTGCTGACAACTGCGGCGCACGACCTCACCGTCAAACTGTGGGATTTGGCCTGCGACCCGCCTGTAGCTCATATCTCTTTAACCGGTCATACGGATCAGATCTTCGCGTTGGACTGGTCACCATGTGGAAATTACTTGGCAACTATTTGCAAAGACGGACTAATAAGGGTAAAATCTTGAAATAATTTTTCACTCCTTGCTTAATATAGAATTGATGTCGAAAGAGTCTTTGCGATATATTATAATCTAACTAAAGATAATGCATTGATTGGAAGCAGAACGTTCAGGTACGCAATCTATCGACATTTTATAATCTCGCTAGTTATATTACAATCTAACGGTTTTTACAATTTTACGGTGACAATACTTACACAAAGTAAAGGAAATATTAGTCCATATTATTTATTGTAATCAAGTAAATTCTTACTTGATTCTTGAATGTTACACTATTTATTGCCTTTGTTCATAATTTGGACTCCTTGAATGAAATATTTTTTATTAAAAAAGAGAAATAATTGTATAATGTACGCAATGCAGATATACGAGCCGCGCAAGTCTTCTGAGCCGCTGCGCAGTGGAGCGGGGCCGGTGGGCAGCCGCGGCGCGCGCATCGTGTGGGCGCTCGGCGACACGCATCTAGTCGTTACCGGCTTTGACAGGTTAGTATTTTACATAACATTTTTGCTTGTATTTAGGCTTTCAATGAAAAATTGTGGATTTTTCCATAATGTTTTATTTTATACTTATTAAAATAATTTGTTGGGGTGAGGCGAAGGAATTTTGTTTCGATCGCAATAGGGAATATGCATGTATTTTTTTATTTTTTTTTAAACGTTTCTACTGGTTATAACATTACCAAATATATATATATATAACACATCCAAAATATTATCCATTAGGCTGGAAAAAATGTTTTAAAATCACAATAATTTTTGGGCGATTTAAACACGCCATTTTCGCACGCTTGAGTTGTGACATCATCGCACATATATCTGACAGTTAAAATTATTGTTTGACTATGACATCATACACGAGTTCGATATAAACAAACAACAAAGTGATTAGTTACAAAGTTAAAAAAATAAGTGATAAAATCAACTCATTACCATGAAAAAGCACAGCAATGTTATAAATATTGTGTCGCCCCTATGTGCGAAAATAACACAAAAACTGCACCTGACAAAGTTTATTTTCATATGCCGACACATGCAGTGTTAGGAAAAAGTGGTGCAAGGTGATGAGAAGAGACAGTGTATCTTGTTTAACTCTTTATAGTGAAGATCAGTCAGTACATTGAAATATATTTTCTACGCATACTTGTTTTATTTACAAACCTCGACGAAAACAACCTAGTTAACGAAAAGTTCGTAAATATATTTAATCCATTCATTATTATGTAACTAGCTGTCCCGACACACATTCTGTCTCAACTATGAACTGGAATAAATAAATAACTATACATACACTTACAACCTACTCCAACATCTACACCTATAACCTACATCTACAGTATTTTCTCCGCAATTTTTCCAATATTTCTCACCGTTTAAACCTTCCCTAAACTTCCACAATTATTTCAAGACCAAAATTAGCCAATTCAGTCCAGCCGTTCTCGAGTCTTAGCGAGACATTGGAATTGCAATTCAATTTTAGGGTTCTGTAATACTTAAGCTCTCGAGCGTCGATAGTCGGGTGCCGTCTTTGCTTCTTACCCTAGCAAGCGTCGCACGCCGGCACCCGCCATCGAGAAGGTCGACTAATCCGTGTCGTATAATTTAAAATCATATGGTCGATAGTTTATGGTTTTTATTTTTTATTAGTCTTATGTCCGTCTCCTGGTTCTAAGCTACCTCCCCACCAATTTTCAGCCAAATCGGTTCAGCCGTTCTTGAGTTATAAATAGTGTAACTAACACGACTTTCTTTTATATTAGGTCCTTACATATGAATTTGGCGTTTTGTCGTACTGGCCTCTTTGATCTCAAATATATCTTCTTTGGTTACGAATTCCACTTTCAAATTTATACCGCTATTTACTCATGCATTTGTGTTTCCAAAACCGTAATTCACTTGTTTTTTCCTCTTTTGGTTTTTTCTTTGCGTCACTCACGTCACGTCAAAATGCAAAACTTGAAATATCGTATTATTTTAGAAAACGAGTTCCACCGTTTTTCGTTCTGGAAATTTCGACCTGCAGAACAAGCCCCGTGGACGGTCGGAGACCAAAGTTGATAATGAAGGCTATTGAAGGCTATCGTGGAAGCGGGTCCATCGCAAACCACGGCCGAGTTAGCTGCAGGCTGCGGTGTTAGTGATAAAACTGTTTTAATCCACTTGAAGCAAATTGGGAAGGTCAAAAAGCTTGAAAGGTGGGTACCTCATGAATTGAGTGCAGCAAACCGACAAACGTGCGTCGATTGCTGCGTTACATTACTCAACCGGCACAACAATGAAGGGATTTTAAATCGAATCATTACCTGTGATGAAAAGTGGATCCTGTACGATAATCGGAAACGCTCATCGCAATGGCTGAACCCTGACGAACCAGCCAAAGCCTGCCCCAAGCGAAAATTTACTCAACAAAAGTTACTTGTGAGCGTTTGGTGGACTAGTGCCGGTGTCGTTCACTACAGCTTTCTTAAATCTGGCCAGACGATTACGGCAGATGTCTATTGCCAGCAACTGCAAATCATGATGGAAAAGCTAGCTGCTAAACAACCCGAGGTTGGAAATTCGCTCTAGGCCACTGCTGCTTCAGGACAACGCTAGACCACACACTGCACAACAGACGGCTACCAAATTAGAGGAGCTTCAATTGGATTGTCTTAAGACATCCACCGTACTCCCCGGACCTTGCTCCAACAGATTACGATTTTTTTCGCAATTTGGATAACTTCTTGCAAGGGAAAAAAATTCAACTCCGATGGGGCAGTCCAAAGCGCCTTCATAGATTTTATCGATTCCTGTCCGAATGGTTTTTTTAGTAAAGGAATCAATGAACTAACTACCAATGACAAAAGTACATAGATAGCAATATACTTTGTTTAAATGAATATATTATGTTTAAAAAAAATCGACTATATATATAAACACACCGGCATTTAGCGGAACACAAAAAAAAGGTCCATAATTAAAAAAATATGGTTTTATTTTAAAATCTACTTACTACACTTCTTTTGTTATTTAAAGTTTCATTTGTTTTACTTAAAATGAGATCACATTAAGAAGAGATTTTGCGAGTAAAGGCTATTTGTGAAAAATGGTAAATTTTTGAACTTTTCATGTAATCGGGAAAAGCGAAAATTAATAATAAAACAACAATTAATTAAATTAGAAAAATGGTGATTAATATCGCGTATTTCCTCCACGTGCTCCTTTTAAAGTTTCTACCCGTCTAGGCATACTGAGAATGATGTTATCGATGGTCTCCTGGGATAGTCTCCGCCATTCCTCAACTACGGCGATTCGCAGTTCTGGGTGAACTTTGGCAGGAGCTGGAATTCTGGACTTAACTTTTCTTTACAGCAAGTCCCAAACGTGCTCTATTGGGTTCATATCCGGTGATCTCGCCGGCCACTCCATAACAGTGATATTCATATCATTAAGATAAGCTTGAGTTACCCGAGCGGTATGCGGCCGAGCATTATCCTGCAAAAAAACAAAATCGTCACCGATATATGGGGCAAACGGTACGACATTTTCTTCTAAAACTTCTCTGAATAGCGGTCTGCAGTCAGACTCCCTCTGTCAATCACTACCAAGTCTGTGCGAGCTCCCAAACAAATGGCCCCGAGCGGTATGCGGCCGAGCATTATCCTGCATAAAAACAAAATCGTCATCGATATATGGGGCAAACGGTACGGCATTTTCTTCTAAAACTTCTCTGATATAGCGGTCTGCAGTCAGACTCCCTCTGTCAATCACTACCAAGTCTGTGCGAGCTCCCAAACAAATGCCCGCTCAAACCATTATTGATCCACCACCGTATGCAACTGTAGTTTCAAAATTTGTCTGAATGTATCGTTCTCCTTTGCGTCTGTATATTCTTTGCCTGCCGTCAATTTGATTTAAGAGAATTCTGCACTCATCTCTAAACAATACCTTACTCCATTGGTCCGCGTTCCAAAGTCGATGTTCCTGAGCAAAAGTTAACCTGTTTCTACGATGATTTACCTCGAGCCTTGGAGCCTTGGCGGGCACAAATGAACCCAAACCAGCTTCTTCGAACCTTCTTCGTACCGTACACTCACTTACGGTTACACCCCGCACTGCTTCTAACTCATGTCGGGCTTGGACGGCCGTCAAACGGGGGTTCCTACGTACACGAAGCCGAATGAAACGATCATCCTACTCGAAGTGCGTCTTTTTCTGCCTTGTCCTGCTCTTCTCACATAAGTACCGGTCTCCCTGAACCGTTGGATACTGCGATGGATCGTTGAAACTGGTCGACGAAGATCTCTGGATATCACTCTGTAGGTTTGACCATTTCTTCGCATTTCGAGTGCCCTGGCAATCTCCGTTGGGGCTAAGTCAGACATAATTCAGTCCTCAACTCTAAAAAGATACGCGATTTAAAAAAAAAAACTAACAAAAAACAGTATTTCAATGAAATTTTAAATCAAACTCAGAAGGAAGAAATACTCGAAGTTCGCTCCAGATAAGGTGTATTTGAATAAAATTAAAACAATTGCATAAAATGTGATGTTCAGTTGTTTTCTTAATTTGAAAATATTTATTTTTAAATTAAATGACGTATAAACCAGCCAGCAACCGTATATGATACTGATATCAAACCTTTATTTTATGTTCCGCTAAATATGCCGGTGTGTGTAGATATCCTATTGTTAAGTACTAAATAAATCTATTAGATAAATATTATGTAATATTTTGAAAACAAACCATAGAAAACATTAATTAACTTCTTCATCTTTTATTTATGGCAATCGCCGTTGCAAAGGTTTTGCACAATTCTGCCAGTGTCGAGAATTTATAGATTTTTTTCGATTTTATTTATTTACATACGAATTTATTTATATATACGAATTATAAAAATATATTAATTTAGAGGATCGAGATTTCTCTACATATATATAGAGATATATATCACAACTGGCGAGAGATCAGGCGCTGGTCCGACTTTTTACATACCCATCCGACCACTAGACCACGGAAGCTCTTCAGCGTAATATATTTATTACGCTGGGAATAGTCCCATCATATAGATGATATATCATGATATAGATCATCCGGAATCCACCTGGCCCTGAAAAATTCAGAGCACTGAAAATAGAACTCTGTGGTAATGCAATAGAGTTGAAAATGGTGGTTACGAGTGTCGAGCTGTCATATATGACATTGACATTTGTCTCGACACTCATGTGTTCGATTTTTAACTCTATTGTACTGTAGCGCAGACTTCTATTTTTCGTTCCGGATTCCGGATCATAAATCATAATATTATAGTCCCAGCTTTATACGAAAATTCTGTTTCACTTGACACAATGAATATTGACACTGGCGATGGTTTAATACCTTAGCCTTAATTATAAAAAAAATGATTTTTGAAAGTTGATACACGTTCGTCTTTGTGATGACGTCACGATTTGTTCCGCCAGTAAATATGCCTTTTTGAAATTTGCGCGGGATTTTCAAAAAGCCACATTTTGATGATTAAATTTCTATTAATTTACGATAAATTTTAAAAATAATTATACAGGTATGTCTTTTTAGCGATAAAGATTACAAATAAAAATATTTTATCCTATTTGGTGTCACATGCATATTCCCTATTAATGAGAGTGGGAAATGAGCAAAATATCAATATAATATAATCATAATAGTTTTAAATGTATCAATATTTCTAATAAATGCTTTGATTAAAATACTACTACTATTATAATCTAAAATTTTGTGAGGATGGATGGATGTATGAATGTTTGTTACTCTTTCACGCAAAAACTACTGAACGGATTTTGATGAAATTCGGTATGGTAGTAGTTTGAGCTCTAGATTAACACATAGGCTACTTTTTATCCCGAAAAAGTACAGTGTTCCCGTGGGATACTGTATTTTCGCGGGCGGAGCCGCGGGCAAAAGCTAGTATTTGATATATTCGGGCTATCTTTTAGAGTTTCAGAGCGTCAGATCGTGCTATACAAGGCGTCAGACCTGTCTACGCCCGTGTGCACGGTCGGCCTGGACGTGTCGCCGGCAATACTGCAGATACACATCGACCACGACTCCGGAACTCTATTCCTTACTGGACGAGTAAGAATTTATTTTCTCATTTTTACAAAATGAAAGCAACTGGCATCCAAATCCGAAAATTTACTCCAATTTTCGGATTACCGATTAATATTGAAGTACGGAGACCGGCAAGTCGCCATTCATTTACTGCCTGGTAATTAAAATAAGAGGCTACATAAAGTATTTATTGTAAGTTGTACTTTATGAACATAGGAATAAAAAGAGCAATAATATTTTACATCAAACTCGGGGGATATAAGTTAATTGATTAAATATAACCTAACCTATTTTTCAATATATTGCTCTAGTGGCGGTTTGCGGAAAAGCGACATCCGTTAGTCAATTACGTAATTAAATTAATAACTAGTTTGTTTGGAAACGCAATATGGTTACAGATAAATGATAGATGTCGCTTTCACGTTACGAAAACCAAAAACTTAATAATATTTTATCTTAGTATATGAATATAAATAGTATAGAGGGAGATAATATCTATTTCACACCCCAAGTAATTTTTCATTAAACTAGTACGAAACTGCTGAGCTACAGAAAAAGAAAATAACTTTATACTCCAATGAAGAAGTTCTTTTTATTTGATAAATTATAAAAATTAGAGTAAAATAAAACAATATCTCTAGTAATAAAAAAGTTATGGGACTTTGAAGTTGCGCTGCAAGGAATCACCCCCTTGCACGGTTCCACGATTATATAACCTGACCTGACCCGAATGAGATAAAATGTATGGCCAGAATTACTGACGGATCAACGCACAGCCTAAGCTGCTGCTCGTAGAAACCTGAAACTTGGAGGGTGTGTTCTTTATTGGACGTAGGCATACGATAAAAAGAAATGTTCTGAAATTCTACCCCTAAAGAGGTGAAAAAGGGGGAGGGCGTAGTTTGTATCGAAAATCTTTAAATCTGTACCGATTTCGATAAAAATTGAGATTCATGCTCTTGAATACATTTATTCAAATACGTCTTTCAGAGCTAACTTCCAAACCTTATTTTACACCCTCAGGGAGTAAATTCTAATAAACCTTGACAGACCAATCTAATGAAATGTATTAAGAGTATGAATCTCAATTTTCATCGAAATCGGTACAGATTTAAAGATTTTCCATACATACCATTTCACCCCTTTAAAGGTCGAATTAAAAAATTGTACAAATACATGATCAATCATCTGTATTTATTAGCCCGGATATTTAATTCATGCAAATTATTTTATATCCTTATTTTATACCCTCAGGGGGTAAATTCTAATAAACTCTGAAAGACGTATGTAACGAAATGTATTCAAAAGCAAGCTCAATAGCAAGAATCTCAATTTTCATCAAAATCGGTACAGATTTAACGGTTTTCCATACAAACTACGCCCCCCTTTTTCACCCCCTTAGGGGTAGAATTTCAGAAAACCCGTTTTGGCGTATGTCGACGTCATAAAGAGAACACGCCCTGCAAGTTTCAGGTCTCAAAGATCAGCGGCTTAGGCTGTGCGTCGATCCGTCAGTAATTCAGGCCATACATTTTATCTCATTCGGGTCAGATGACGTCACAGGGTCACAGACGTTCGACGGAACGTTGACGAACTTCAATGATCTATTTCTCATCATTTTTTTGACGGATTCCAAAAATGTTTGCAGTGATTGATTAGTTTCGATCTATATTTTAATAAAATTACGGTGAAAATAATATTAATGACATCACTAAACTTCTTCATTAAAATAAATCTATCTACTGGGCCACTAGATGGAGTTTTTACGCCTCAAATTGACAATTTACAGCATGATAAACATAGACTATATACTATATAGATATGACTACAACGATTACCACAGGATAAGTACGTATTCAGCACGTCAATTCTCTGATATTCATTACTTTTTATTCCCAAGTCCTCAAAATACATATTTTTTGTTATATAATAACTTTTTAAGTACTATTAAACCACATATGTTCGAAACTTGGCCGCTGTTGATGGAAAATCAGGAAGGATTCGCCAGTGTCCTTTTGTATGAATGAATATTTTATGAATCCATCATTTATATTCACATCAGAAAAAGAAACAACCAGATATGATATCAGAAAACTAAAACATTATCTTTATTATATTATAAATCATTATTAATAAATAGTAGGAGCTCAAATGTAACAATGATATAAATCAGACAGAAACATAAACTGAAAAAACATGATAATATAAATAAAAATAATTTAATAGGCCAAGTTAATGAAAAGAATACATTTACAAAAACTTTAGGCCGTTCCAAGGCTCTTACTAATTTTAACATAATATCATTCTATTTGTGTTATAACTAGAGCAGCACTTGCCTATACTATATTATTCTTAGGATAAAATATGTGCGTGTATTAAAAAGAAATGACCTTTATATTAGTGTTACAACGATGAAATATATTATGAGGCCAGTGGGCAATGCCACTAGCAGGCAATTATACATTTGTAACGTTTCAGGGCGACTCGACGATCTACTGCTACGAGGTGACGTGCGAGCCGCCTCACCTGTGCGCGCTGTCGCACCACCGCTGTGCCTCGCTGCACCAGGGCATCGCCTTCCTGTCCAAGAACCTGCTAGCTGTTGATAAGGTTATAGTTAAAATATTGTTTATATGTTATAGACTAAAATCTTAATCAAAAAATCTTTGAAACCAATTTGCTGGTATTTATCTAAAAGTTGTACTTACATCAGTAATATAACGCTTTTGCACGCTCTTGTGAAACATTGTATTATTTGCAGGTTGAATTTGCTAGAGCCATGAGGTTAACAAACGGAAACATAGAACCTCTGTCATTCACAGTACCCAGGAAGAAGGTTAGTAATTTACGTATATCTTTTTACTATTTTTAAGCAATTTTTTTCTTATTTGTAATTTATATTTTTTGTTTATTTATTTGTTCTCTGTAGAGCGAGCTGTTCCAAGACGACCTGTTCCCGCCGACGCTGGTGACGTGGTCGGCGTGGCAGTCGGCGGCGGCGTGGTTCCGCAACGAGCGTGCCACGCCACGCACGCACTGCCTGCGCCCGCCCGGCATGGAGTCGCGTACGTGTTATGCGTCGCAGCGTCTATAATATCCATCCAAAAATCAATTACACCTATACCTAAAAGATCAAATAATTCATTACGCTAATTGAGGACTGTAACTCGTCGCGAGCGTAGCTGAAACGTCCATGACACGACGTGATTGGCACTACATTTATCAATCGTCACTGGTTACTTTATCAAAGATAGCTTACGCCTAACATGTTGAAAAAGACAATGTTGTAATCTTTGAAAATAAATTTTGTGATAGGGTTCACAAAACTCTTAATATATGTTGTAATTACAGTTTCTGAGGTGACCCAAAACCAGCCCACGCCTGTGACTCCCCGCGAGAAGCCGCAACAAAAACCCAAACCTGATCTCATCAAATCTCACATTCCGCAAGACCCTAAAAATAAACAGGACAGTGTGAGTACTCACATAATATATTGTTCATCATAATATAAGGCTGCTTAGTTCTTAGATACATAATATTGCCATGAAACAAAAATTGGCCATGAAAATCCATCACGAGTTGCTGGTCTCTTAAAAACCTCTAAAGGAAGCCTTCTGATCTATATAAATTCAATATAAATTCAAACTAAGCAGTGGCTCCGCGACCCTATTTCGGCCTCGGGTCGCGGTCTCGCGTCGCGTGCATCGAAGGGCTACCTTTCGACCCCCTTATTTGTACAGCGATGCATATTACGCTACCTTTTATCCACTATCTGACTTACATTGAGCCGCCCCAATCGTGCCGAACCATGCCTCTCCGTCGGTAAACAATTTGTATTCTTGTTTGAATAGATAATAATTAATGAACATTATTGCAGATACTGAAAGCCATGAGTGCCAATGTGACGATGAATTTGAAACTGGAACAAGATAGCATGGAGGGCGTTGACGAGTCTGAGTGGGATCAGTGAGTCGTCTTATGTCACCATGAGCTGTAGATCTCGAGCAGTTTTGTATGAACCGGGGTTATTGTATTACGGTTGCTTGTTGCATTGATGGCTTTATAATTTCAGAGGTTTCAGTAAATAATGGGCTAATAAACAATAAATAAGCACACCAATCATGGCTGTCATATACGTTTCCAATAAAACACCGCAAGTATTTATATAGTACGCTCTCCATTTGCCCTTTATTTCTACCAGCCAGCCAGCCAGCCAGCCACGTTAAAGTTAAGAATATACCAAATATAAAAAGTGTTTAAATATGGCACATTGATTCACAGATATAATGTCTAATGCTATCAACGCAAGAAGTGTATCTAACATATGTATGTATTCGCTTTGTTAAATAAGTTTTAGATAGCGCGTTTATGTAATGTTACAAAAACACTCAAATTTTAATTTTATTTGTAATTCCGCTTATTGATAACATAATAATTATTATTACGGTATATTCCTTGATTAACATCTCTCTTGAGTAATCATCTCGACTGTTAACGAACAGACGATATTTTTCGTCTATCTTCTTTAGTAAGGCGTGTGATCAACACTTTAAAACAATTAGGTTTTATAATACAATACGCATCTAATTTCTATAGAAACCGAATTCCTATCATATCCACCATGCCTTCATTTTGAAGTTAAACTGTCTTTAACATCGAATAAAATGTAAGACAATGAAACGCTTTCCCGCCCGTGAGCAAAATTTGTATTTTTTAAGTAACTTTTACAGACATTTTACTTTTTATAATGAACTATTTTTGAACCTATACCCTTATTCCTTTGCAAAAGGACCTTCCAAGCAATCCTTAAACCGTCCCAATATACAATTACAGGCCCCTTCTAGTAACCATCATTACTAAATAATCTTGATATTTGACACATCTTATAAGACACTAAAGTAATAATTGTAAGTTTATCTCCTTTAGAGAGGTTGGTATTATTACGTAGTCAACTAAGGCATTTAAAAGAGCCAGTACTTCCTAATTATATAGGTTTCATGATAAGTTTTAAGTTTTTAAGTGAGCGTATTCTTATTGCGATAATATTAATCAATGAGGTCTAAAATAATATGGGAAAAACCAAATTTGGTATTTGTAGGATTAGTATTTTTAACGGCTTCTAAAAACGAGGCGGTTATATGTTCCGCTGTTTTAACCTACACGGAACATGAGGGTCGTCAAGTCTTCAATATAAACCAGTAAGAATACGCTCAGGACTTTTAGACGCACAACAATTAATCGTTTATTATGATCTAAGGCTTCCGTTTGTGATGTGCTGTGAAATGACCAAACATGACATTGTAATGCTCACTAATGCTCATTTCAATAAACCCAAATGTCGAGCTGTAAGGAAATTAGAAATAAACTGTATCTATTTCATATTAAGATTCGACTTATTAATACGAACGTAAACTGACCCGCACGCTTAGCATTACCACCATAGATATGCGTTTTTTCTACACAAGAATATACATACTGACAGGTAATATAGACAAAATGACAGCTTTTCTTCGTCAAATGGTGGTTATGCTAAGCGTGCTGGGCGTAAAGTCCACAAATAAATAAAAATATGTGAGTAAACTCATAACATACAAGATTACTCTTATTCATAGCGTATACTACTACACACTTTCTTTCAAGTACTCTTACTGGAATATTTTCTTTTAAAAATCGATACTATTTTCTGTTACTTCGCTTTGCTTCCAGTAGGCTAGTTCTAAATTAAAAAATATAATATTGATTATGTATAATTTCTTTTTTAAGCCTTTTTTTATAGGTGAAGGGCACCTATGTATTAGTCACTTATATAAATCCTGTAACCAAAAATAATAATAAGAAAGTTACTTTTACGCGTGCCAGGTGAATTTTAACTAAAAAGTGAGATAATGTTTCTTATAACATTCCTATATTGGCCATATTTTACATTTTTCTTAGCGTTAAAACTGACTTCTAGAAAGACTTATATTTATATTACTTGACAGGGCTTGATATTATTTAGTTTAGTATTAATTTGTGGACTCGATTAGCACATGTTTTGGGCATCACTTAAGTATTTTTCAACACAACATGCTTCGAGTACGTAAAATTACGTACATTTTAAAACGCAGAGTTAGAATAGTATTTACTTTTTATAATTTATTCACTTTAAACGCATTAATTCCTACGATTTATTAGGAAAAAAAATCGAGATTTTATTAAAATACTTCTATCGACTTCATAAACAATCAATTTGAAAAATAATTTCTGGTTATCATTAAGTATTTATATTTAAAATCACGCTCATATTTTTTCACTGTTAAAGCTTTTTTATTGCTCAGCGACGACAAATATATCTTTAAACAAATTAATGCTTGATTTAAACAAAATAAAGTTTTTATGAGAGTAAGGTGTAGATGAACTTGTAAGAATTTGTTTTATATTAATCGTCTTAGCTCCCAACTTATATTAATCAATATTTAGGTAATGAAATATAGGGTTTTCATAATATTTAGGGAATTGAGGTAGTCGTAATAGTCATCGTTTGTACATTAGTCGTATGTACGGTCTCCGACGAGCCCTGTGCACCACTTTTCGATCTTATTACTATAGCAATAAGGTTAAAAAATTGGTTCACTGGGATTGTCGCTGACTCGTCATGGACGAACACGCACGTAGAGCGTTAGTGTCGCTAGATGATGCCATATAACCGTTTTGCTCAAGTCGCCAAAGAAATATTATTTTGTCACCAAAACACTCCCATAATATCTAACGAGTCAGGCTGCCCCCACCCTGTATAATATTATTGTCTGTAGCAAAATATTTTTTTAATAATTTGGAATTAAATCTCGTTTGGGTGCATAATTGTAATCTTTTGTTACGGAAGTGATTTGCATGTATAGAAAAAGTTTTTATTGCATGGTTCAAGGAAGTCTTTTCTAATACAAAGCATTTCTTCAAGATTCCAATCGATCGGACTTCAAAATATACTGCAACTTAATAAACTAATAATTCCTCTGTTCTCAACTCCCTTTATAACATTTCATCTTTGGTTCTTAGATGTAACAGTTAAGTTATTCATTCAACTCTTTGTATATGATAAAGTATTCACGCATTTGTCTCTAAACAAAGTAATAATTGTCTCGATGTAAGATTTTATTCGATCTCTTTGTAAAGTAATTGATCATGTATAAGTTTTTCTGCAATTTATGAAAGTATTATTTTTTACATTTGAATCTCGATTTCATTTGTACTCCTTTATTTTGTCCATGTATTGAATATTGCGTACTTTGTGCGCGAACGTGTGTACCTGTGGCGTACTGATTGTACAAGACGTATTACATGATATTACATACCTGAGTACAGAGATATAAAATGTATAACCTTTATTTGAATATCGTTTTGGTAATTTATGTTATTGATTGTAACTGTTTATTCATCAAATTAATAAAGATGGAACTCTGATAATGATGCTCATTTCTAATAAGTTAATGAAATAAAAGAAATTTCCTTTATCTCTGTACACAACTTATGTACGCTTTGAGACCTTACTTAAAACTATGTAACTATAGATGTAATTTTATTCACTAGTCAAGTTATACGTTATAATATTATGACTTATAGTTATTTTGTTCGAATAAGATTTGTACTCATTTAAGTTTACTCGGATCGTATTTTAATATTTCAGTACGATACTTATGAAAAGTAAAAAAAAACTTAATTGAGGTCCCGTCCTGAAATATTAACTTAAATCATAGACGCACGATACTTCATATCACTACTTCAAGCTCTATACGACGTATTTTTACGCACCTCTGGTACATTACGAAATAGATAATATATATAATATATAACTACTACATATTATACACTAGGAGCTCAATTTTGTACGTTTGTATGTAATAATACGATAGCAAGTCTTTGATTAGTAATACTTAACACTTGAAATTGTGTTTCATTATTTGTACAGTAACGTATTTTTTCTACATATCCATTTTATAAAACTTTATATTATTATATTAACTGCGAATGTATCCTATGAAGTACGCACCACTAATAAAAATGAAAAGTTTTATAAAACGAATTTTATTCATCACACTAATGAACTAAATTACCTTATTTCGAAGAAGTAAATATTAATGCTAGATTCAAAAATATTTTTAGCATATGTTTTTAGGTTTAATATTTCTCCAACGTGTGCATCTAAAAAAAAAACAAGTTGTGAGAGGACAATAATTGCTTTGTAATTATATATGATTTATAGTATCTCATATTTTGCTGGAACTGTTAGTGTTGCCAACATAAAAATTTGTATCGGTCGCTTTAAAACAATTAACAATTTTCTACCAACCAAGCAACAAAAAATAACAAGAGGATGCAATGGCCAAATTTTTATGATATTATGCACCACAGTCAAGCAATGACAGAGCAGCATTTGTCCAAGTTACTGTAATTGGGATTTATAAAAGATGAGTTAACATGTAAATGATGTTGTGCAAAAAAGGCCTCATGTACCACCACATTTCACCTCTGACATACATCTTATCATACATAGAAAACTTTGTATTAAGCAGGTTTATGTTCATTAAATCGGTCCAGCACATACAAAACTAAATACACATTACATATTTGTATAGTCTGTGAATATAATCAGGACTGTTAACTGTAGGTAGTCGAACAGTGTGCGTGTATTTTTGGATCCGCAGATATTCCTAGAAATAAGTTTCAATATTTGGAAATATGAATTATTTTGCATTTTTTTATTAAACTCTTGCTATATAAGATGTCTTTTATTTATTGTCCTTTACTTTTATACCTTTTTTTGTTTTTTATTTATTCAACCTTAAATCTACCATAACAAGCCTTATCTTAATGCGATAGACAAGTATCTATATTATTAATTATTAATATTATACAATTATACATCTTCAAAACAAAATAAAAAATAAATGACCTTTCTTACATAATTATTATCTATTATGAAACTCAAATATTTGGATTATCACATTTTTAACTTTAACATATGATATAATATTATGCTGCCTTTGTGAAGTCGTTCAATGTACGCCAACAAGCTTGGCTACCGCGTTGATCGTGCGTAACGCGCGCGTCAGTGGCGTCTGCTGCAAGAGGTCGGTGCGCGCTGCCGGCACTGCTAACATCTGCGGCTGCCGCCGTCGCCTCATGTATTTATCCGGCCCTCATAAGTTAATTTCTCCAAGAATATCTGGATCATTAACTTTTACGTAAACCGCTAACATTACCTACTTCTCTTCTAGCTTCCAGTTTATGGTATTCTACCATGCCAGGCACAAACAATGTTGGATATAATAAAGGATATCCCGGATGCGTATTTCCGTTTCCGTGTTCATTAGGAGGCAGTACTGCCTTGAAACACGCATGGGTTTGTCGCGCCAAATGCATTTACAAACTCGAGTTCAATTCGGGGCACGAGTCCTCCAATCGCGCACGGGTTTGCAGGGAGTATGCGCCTTGATCAAACGCCACAAATCCGTGTTTGTTTGAAGGCATTTTTGCGTTTAATGTATGGGAAAGAAAACTAAAACAAAGTCTTTAATTAACTTTTTGTTAGTACCAAAATAAATCTCCAATAGATATGATAATGTTCTGAAGGCAATCAACGCACTAAACAAACCTAATGAAATTCCTAAAATCAATGTTTTTTGGCAGGAGGTTCATTATCCTTAATATTGAATGCAATATTATGAACACGTTTTCTTTTAACTGTTTCTGACTTGGCTGGTCGTCCTGATTGAATCCTTCCACTACATGGTAGACCTCTTTCTTTGCGACGCGCGATCGATGTTGGTTGTACCTACATGAATTTTTCGAGATTTTCGTCGTACATTTTTTTCAACTATAAATGATATGATACTCGATGGAGTTTGTAGCTTCGACAAATCAGATCCAAACTTTGTAAGAATGTTTGTATATGCAGCATTTGAATCTTTTACCAAGATATCAGTAATTCTTTGCCACTGAGTTTTAATATTTTGAACAGCACTGTCAAAGTTTTCATTGTTTATAGTTACACTGTTTTCCGCTGGATTTATTGGGAGTTCAAAAGTATCTGGTACAACATCTGGTGTGATAGGGTCAATTTGATTGTCCTCATTATTTGTGTTTGATACACCCGTAATATTTTCATCAATGACGGTGAGAACTGATCACCCAGAGCGAATTTAGCAAATGGTTGACGATCACAGTCATGCAAAAGAAGCGATGTGTTAAGTACAGTCCCATGTTTTCTTTCTACAGCGCAGAGGTGTTTATAAAATCGGCCCCCAGCACCATACGGACAGTCACATATTGCCATTTCACAGTTAACAACATACAGATCAGTCTTCTCTTTCACAAAGTAGGTATCGTCATCCATGTGTACAATATCCTTAATACTGCTACTTGCTTGGCAAAATTTTTCATACGCTAACGTAAGATTTCTTGCTCTCCCATTTGCAAATTGAATCAATCTTTTCTTGTGGTATGATTCAAAGGTATTCGCGATAAAGTCAACTAACGCGCACATATTGAATACTTTACAGCGCTGCAGTACTACATCTTTAAAAATTCTTATTGAGGATTCACAGTAATTGTTTGTGTTATTCCCTCGTGTTAGAACATCAGAGCGATATACTAAACACCACTCCTCACGCCGACTCCATAAATTGGTTAAATGTTTTTCAAGCTTTTTATTTTTCTTAACTTTCTCCTCATTTAATAAATCAGACATTGTAATTTCGGCTTCTTGCATTGTATTTGTATACATTACAGTACGGAATTTCTGCAAAACTGATTGCCGATCTTCTTTAATAACGTCATGCTCGCTTTGCCACAACCAACGGCAAAGAGCTTGATTTACAAATTGAAATATGCAAAGAAGTAATCTGCTGTTTGGAAAAACTGTTCGTAAGGCATTTCTTTCTGCGCTGCTGTCATCAGTCATAATGATTTTTGGTTGAAAAACTTTCTGGCAAATCTCCTCTAAATAATCTTTTGCAGATTGAAAACAATGTGTGTAATTTTCTTGTGATTGACTTGTGTGCAAAATGACAACAATAGGTAAAGCACCAATTTTCGTTGCAGCAAAGATAAATGTAACACAAGAATTTGTTTGATCACAAGATCCACTTGTATCCATAAACACCATTTCATCAGCCAAACCAGCCAAGAAAACTCTTTGCATAATAGGTGTTATGACAACACACACAGTTGGTTCTTCCTTTAAATATATCTTTACATTTACCTTAGACAACTCAATCTTCTTTCGTTTTAAAACTTCAATAGTATCACCGATGTCACGCGTACCTTAAGTTCGGCGGCGCCATTGTTCATAAAGATGAGTAACTTGGTGGTCGCATGGATTTTTTTGCGCATTAGATAAAGTAATATACGCATTCCTCTCACATTTTTGAATGATAGCTATTTCATGATACATTTTCGCTGCTGCAGCTGTCATTCCGCCTTCAAAATACGATTCAAATTGTTTTATCGTGTCTTCGGAACAACGCAGGAGGCTCAATACTTGGGCGACATTGACTCGGTGGGAATGATTATAGTTTATCTCTATTAGAACATTCAATCCCCGTTGCATTAGCTTCGAATTTTTTATCGTACTCTTAGTTACTTTAAAAAAAAAATCCAATATTTGCTTTACAATTATAGTTTCTAGTCACACCTTTCTTTTTTTCTTTGGTTTTGTTCCTTTCTGAAAGATGACAAAAAATACTTTTCTGAAATCATATCGAATCTGCTGAGAATATCGCCTTAACATAATCCAATTTGTTTGAGTTGACTCCGAAAAATTTTCAATGAAATAACCACACTTTTTGTCGTAATCACATTCACTGGGAAAAGAGCATCGAATTTTGCATTGGTAATTAGCATTGTCTCCATCATATTTTACGATTTCAAAATTGTCCACAATATCACTAATTATTTCCTTAAATTTTTCCATAATAATGCTCGATACTCGAATAACTAACAAAGAGCACTATAAACATAACCTCAAAATGTTCAAATGGTATATATAACTATTTGTTTTGTGTTATTTATCAGTTGCCATCACAATATAAAGTATTAATTACCAATTTTTTTCTATAATAGTTCCACAATCTACTACCTATTTAATTATTTATTTAAAAGCACACTTATGTCAAACGCTGCACAGTGAAAATCAAACGAATTAATTGTGGTGAAGTGACGAGCGAGACTCGAGTGATGTTTACGCGCGAACTTCATGCCTAAGTTCCATGCAATGCCTCGCCTTGAACACGTGTTTAGAAGAAGTTTGCATTGCAAACCCGTGCGCGATTTGAGGACGCGTGCCCTGAATTGAGCTCGAGTTTGTAAATGCATTTGGCGCGACAAACCCATGCGTGTTTCAAGGCAGTACTGCCTCCTAATGAACACGGAAACGGAAATACGCATCCCGGATGTACTTTCTATAATTTAAAGTTTAAAAATTTTTTTTCAACATTGTTTAGTACTTGGCTTTATTTGGACTCCAAATAACCGCATTACATACTAGATGACTCTTGACTAGTGCCTCATATAAAGCTTTTAAGGCTTTGATATTGGTAAACTGTAGCCTGGCGTAGAACGAATCCTAAATTCAGGTAAGCTTTTTTGCAAGCCTCCGTCACGTGTTTTCTAAACTTGAGATATACAGTGTAATTGACACCCAAATCCCTTACCTCTGTAACACGCTGTAACGGGCTGCCCCTCCATGTGGTACTCGTGGATACTCGGGGTGCGTGCGCGCGTGAAGGATATCACTGAACATTTTTATACATTGAAGTATAATTTGTTTTTTATACTCCAATCTATAACCCTGTCTAAGTCCCACTGGAGTGCGAAATGATCTGTGGCTTTGTTTTTAATGACCTTGATAAGATTCAGGTCATCGGCAAACAACAGTGATAGGCACTCCTTGATTGTTTCTGGTAAGTCATTAATCATGATTAGGAAAAGAAAAGGTCCTAAGTTACTTCCTTGACTGACGCCAGAGAATGTATAATAAGGCTCATAACGCCTATCGCGTAGGTAGGTAACTTGCGAAGTAACTTAAACGCGCGAGGAGTAAAACCTATATCAGCCAGCTTACGAAGTAAGACGTCTTTGTCAACTGTGTCAAAAGCCTTCCGGAAATCCAAGTATGCGACATCCTTCTGCAGCCTGCATCGATTGCTGGAATCATAGTGAGCATCAAATGAAGTAGATTGCCTGTCGTACGTTTTCCTGGGCGGATAGCCGCCTCGAAAATTTTTGCGGGTGTAGAAAGAATATCCACAGGTCGGTAGTCACTAGCTTCCCTACATGCTTTACCCTTTGGTACCGGTACCACTCGCGTCAGCTTCCAACGGTCGGGGAAATTTCGACTTAGCAATACATGTGTTATACATGCAGCAACGGATCCACCAAACTTCTACGGTCTTTAAATATAAAAGGGGGTATGCCATCCGGCCCCACTGAGCGTTAGGCAGGTAATTGCGCGAGCGCGCGCCGCACCTGGGGACCTCTCGAGGCTGCCGAGGTGGGCCCACGCACCGGCGCCGCTCTGAGTACCCACAGCGCTCGTCGCGGGTACATCTAGTGAAGCCGGCTCCGTGCTGTATACCGAGTGGATGAATTTTGCAAACTCCTTGGCGCATTCATGACTAGCGAGAACATTTCCGTTTCTAAAGAATTTAAACTGTCCGCTGTTACTTTTCTTTGATCTGACGTAGCTTCAAAAAGCTTTCGGGTCCGAAGACAGGTGCTGATGTACGCGGCCACGATAAGCACATCGTGCGCCGCCCTTAGTCTCAACCTTGACTCTCGCCCTGCACCATACAAACGCTTCGTAGTCAGTTGATGATTTACTCCTTTTGTATAGCTTGTGTAGCTTATGTTTGGCGGAAATATTCTTAATAATGTCGGAATTATACCAAACTGGATAGACATGTTTGCTCACATTAATACTTTGCTTTTTAAGAGGGACACCACCACTTCACAGTAGGCCGCAAAAAAAAAAAACAAATTAAAATCTCCTAAAATGATAACATTAGGTATTTATTACATATACCTACTACCTAGTATTTTAAACATCAACGTGTAATCGTCCTCATTACAGCGAACAGAAACTTATTATGCTTAAAAACCGTAGCACAATTTGCGTGAATTTTGTACGCTCCTTTACGTTTTTTTATGTGCGCCTGTTTAGCTGCTTATTATGTTTTTTTAATTACCTACATCAGGGAAAATACGTGCCTATTCTTAAATTAAAAATGTACTCTCAAGTTGTCGCCCAGATGGTTATTTGTTCGCTAAAATAATATTCGCCTGCCAGTTCGGAATATTCAGTGAAAAAAACTGGTATTAATAATTATCACCAGAATTGAAATTTTTTGTTCCTTATATTCTTTCGCCATCTCTAATATTTAATACTAATATTAAATATTCCGTTTTTTCACACCCAAAATTTAATTGTTATGTCGCAAGTTTAAATACATGCCTTAATTAAATATAAACTAACCTATTTGAAAATAGGTAAGTTTATATTCCATTAATTATCTTTTGTCGCCCGAGTTTGATGTATAATATTATTGCAATTTTGGTCCTGTGTTCATAAAGTAGTACTTACAATAAATACTTTTTGTAGCCACGTATTTTAAATACCAGGCAGTAAATGTAAGGCGACTTGCCGATCTCCTGTAGCATGACTATTTTATTTTATTTTGTATAGTTATTTACATAAAACGCTGACTTTATTAATGAATGTTCAAGTATTATTATTAAAATAATGTTTGTTGAGTTTTTAACACTATATTTTTATGGTTTATAATATTTACACTAAGCCCCAATTTCACCAACGTATTGAACGACGTTTAACGATGAGCATCTGTCTGTCCCGTTCTAACATTGAATGAGAGAGAGAGATTTAATCCGAGTTTAGCGATAAGTGCGTTTAAAGAAGTTTGGTCAAATCGAGGCTTAGAAATAAACAGTAGTATTTACATTTAAAAGTCACGAAAAATATAATTGTAGTTTTTACACTTTCTATTGCGAATCAAAACTGTCAGCTGTAAATTTAATTATTATTTAATGCAATATACTCTGTAATATATTGGATATTGATATATCCAATATATTATAATGATTTCAGAATGCTAATTAATCCACGTAATTAAATTTTGGTGTATTTTATATTTTTTTTGTCTTGCGTTTGTGGACTACGAAAAAGCCTTCGACGCCATCGAAACCTGTTCTAGAGTCTCTCCAGCGTTGCCAAGTCGATTGGTGATATATTGAGATGTTTAGATGTCTATATAAAGCCTCTACGATGACCGTCCAAATCCAAGATGTCCAGACAAGACCAATCCCATTACATCGTGGAGTGAGACAGGGAGTGAGACAGGGGACCGAAACTGTTCACCAACGCACTGGAGGACGTCTTTAAAACACTGGACTGGAACGGAGGAGGCATCAATATAAACGGCGAATACATCTCACACCTTCGATTCGCAGACGACATAGTCATTATGGCTCAATCGCTGGAGGACTTGACGGGGATGCTGCAAAGTCTAAGTGTTTCTTCCAGACGGATGGGTCTGGTAATAAACTAGGATAAGACAAAAGTCATGTTCAATTCATTCGTAGACCCAATGCCAGTCACCGTCGTAAATATTATCATCGAAGTTGTTCAGGAATACACATACCTGGGACAGATTGTCCAACTGGGTAGGAACAACTTCGACAAGGAAGCTAACAGAAGAATACAGTTGGGCTAGGCAGCATTCGGAAAGCTTCGCCAGATCCACTGTCGCCACATCAAGTCGCCACTGCCCCGGTGCCTCAAATCGAAAGTCTTCGACCAGTGCGTCCTTCCGGTCCTTACCTACGGAGCCGAGACGTGGACACTCACAAAAGGCCTCGTCCACAAGTTCCAGGTCTCTCTGAAGGATATAATCCGGAATCAGGAGATCCGACGAAGAACAAAGGTCAGCGACATAGCCCTCAGGATAAGCAAACTGCAATGGCAATGTGCGGGGCATATTTGTCGAGCAGCCGATGGTCGTTGGAGCAGAAAGGTTTTAGAGTGGAGACCGCGAACAACCCGCCCCGTAGGACGACCTCCCGCGAGGTGGAACGACGACCTAAAGAGAGTGGCGGGAAGCGGTTGGATGTCCAGCGATGCGAAGCGATGGACGACGACGGGCTGACGACGACGATGATGATGATGATATTTTATATAGGATAAAAATATGGGGTTTTAGTATATTTTTAACTATTTTTTGACTCAGGATAGCTTAATAATGTTTAACCATGGAAGGCACGATTCGCCCTCGGGATTTCAGTATAATCAAAATTGTACCTTTCCTATGAAAATTTAAATCGTTTCGCATGAAAAATTGATTGAATTGATGAACGAGAAAAATATTAATACTGTGAATTGAACCTTTTCAATTACGTGAATATGTACCAGAAATCCGGGATTCGAATGGAAACCTACATGCTTTCTGACATTTGCCAGTGTTAGATCTAGTTACAAATGACCTTGGATTAATTAATGAAGTAGCGTGCTCGTATCGCTTAAAGAATTTCTCACGGGATCACCACGATTAATTAATGCCTCATGGTCGCTTTACGGTCTAACCTCCTTGTACACTGGACCCTCTTCAACCTTGCGATTAATTGCCACACAAGACGACGTATTGGAAAATTACGCTAAACTTTTCTCGTAAAACAAGTATTTTGGAAAGAAAGGATAACCATCAACTAGGCCACCTACCTATATTTTCTCCAGTGCAATGAAATATAGATTTTTATATAACACATTAAATAGGTAGGGTAAGAAGGATAAGTTATTTGTTAAGTATTATTATTTAGGTAAGCTTAATTTAATCAGGAGTTCTGAATCTCAATTCTCGTATATAAAGTAGACTTTCATTTTACTTTGATTGTACCTATTATAAGTGAAGTAACTTGTTATTATAAACTGATTTTGTGACGTTTGGACCAATCAGAAGGCGTTAGACGCTGCTTTAACGTTTACGAGAATACCGGTTTGACATTTTTAGCGTGTCGGGACTTGATTGTAATTGCAATAATAGCAGGTTTTATTTAGCAGAATTGACCCTACTAGTTACTACACTAAAGGACTAAAGACTTAGACTTAGGACTAAAGTTCTAATTTTATAATCGTGATTTATGACTGATCAATCATTAACGCTTCTACCATAATAAATAAATATATTTACTGTTTATAAGTACCTACTATTAGAGAACGCTTAAGTCTCTTCGCGATATGAAGGGGTTGACCTTGCTAACATCTCAAGTTTTTCCTCATTGTAATATTGGTCTTTATTGGATATTTGATATCTTTATTGATTGGTTGAACCGGCGCATATTACAAAATATTTTTGAATAATCAAAATGTGACATAAATATTGCGCCAATGAATATCAGAAGGTGGCGGCGGGGTCGGGGCGGTGCAATCAGCCGGCAATTTGTGTCGACTGTCGGTTCACAACAAATTACACTCATTCATCTCCACCTTTACATCCAAACTTCTTTTTAAAGAAATATGTAACATACCTACATCAACAACAAAAAAAAATCTGGGCAATTTTATGTCTTTATTGCGGTACCTACCTTACTAGCTAAGTTAAAAGTAGGTATGAATCAGTACTCAGTAGGTAGTAGTTATATCTAGGGAACCTATAGGTAATCTTATAAATCCATACTTATCCAAACCTCACTTTCACGGAGCGTTTGGCCCTGCAAAGTCTTGGAGGGTTTCGTCATAAAAAATATACTTAGGTATTTATTATGTAAATTTATTCGCATTCCTCATAATAGGTATTTCAGAGTGTAGGTAGGAATGTGAAGTAGGCCCCAAGGAAGTTGTCTAAGCGCTAAAATAGTACCTACTTAGCAGGGACTGACAAACTAATAAAAGGTCCCAGGACTATAAGTTGATGTGGTTACCGTAATATTCGGCGAATATGAAACCTTGCACATGCCTAACCCGCCTACGTGGTTTTACAGAGTTTTTTGAGTAATGGAACTGATTTCGCATATCACCTATATTGCCATGGTTTTTATGACACTTGTAATGATGTAATGATATCATTTTGTACTTTTTTTTATTTACAAAATGAAGAAAAATTGTCTACTTGATTGAATAGTTTCAAACATTGAAGTATGCTAGGTAATAAATGCTTTTAAAATCTACGCTTGTTCTAAGATATACATTAATAGGTACTTAATATTATTATCGTAGTAGGTACTTATCTACGTTTATAAAACTTATACCTAATAATAACGTAACCAATTATGTTTACAGGTGTACCTAAGTAACAGGTAGGTATGTAAAAATATATTACCTGTAGACCTGTAAACATATTAGTATTAATTAAGTTCAGTTCCAGTATTTACCACAAATATCATACTCCTCCGTTCGCTCAGTTCTTGTAGAACTGTAGGTAGGTAGTAGGTACGGAAGGTTTTTGCTTCACGTAAATATTAATATTATATAGATATGATACTTATAGGGTAAACGCACCGATGGAGAAGTTTCATGATGTTGTTAATTTTTTATTCAACGTAATGGTATTAAAATATACTTCGATCAAAACTAATCAATCACTAATATTTTTTAATCCATCAGTGACTTAGAAAATCATCAGATGACTTAGAAATAGATTAAAATAGATCAATGAAGTTTAAGTATTTTAGTAGGACGGAAGTTTACCTACGGAACGTCTGTGGTTTCTCATTCGACTGTGAATAATTGTGAAGTCATCTGACCTATCCTATATTTAATTTCATGGATTTTCATTCAGCTTAGATCACTTGTACTCGAACTTTGTTACTGTGCTAAACGTCAATTCTCAGGGATTGAAAACGGTATAGATATAAGGGTATGATACCGGTATTAAATTACGATATAGCTTTGGTTTAAAGGTTGAGTCAAAACGGTTGCGATTTACCGTTGCGATACCGCTAAATAAAGAAATATACCTTAATTTTTTTATGGTATAGTTATACCTTTATTTTATTACTACCCCAAACGAAATCATTTCGGTACCAAAAATGCAGAGTGACGACGCATCGACGCGGCGCAATTGCAACCGGGCGACGCGGCGGCGGCGCGACGGCGTTGCCAGCTCGAAACTTACTTATCATGTCGAGACTTGTACAATTCGGGGTTAGTTTCATGTATCCCAGCCCTGAACCTGACAGTATTCAGTCGCTCGCTAATTGCATTATAGTTTTAACGTGTTACGTTGCTAATTTAATTGGGTGTTTTCTAATTTAAAAAACCAGTCACGGGAAGAAAGCTGTGTATGCATACTTTACATATGATAAAAAGGCTAAATATTCAAAATGTTTAGTCCCTGGCTGTGAAACAAACGTTAAGGTTTGTATGGATTTTTCGGTTATTCAATCCCTGTCAATCTTTTTCCCTAATAACTTTTAAATTAAGAGCCATGTCAATTTTTAAATTCGCCATCTTGTAAATTGAAAATAAATGACTTTTTTGTAATCAGCACCCCTAGAAACCTAGAAAAGGACACCCATATTAATTTTAATAAAAATAAAATATGTACGCCATTTTGGAGTTTCAAAATGGATGTAACCTTGAAAACGACACTCATACGAAAGGAAAACAATCTCCAACAGTATTCAAAAATGCGTATTTTTGTAGCCTATAAATTGTATTTTTAGCAGCCATTAATTTAATTTATCAGCCCAATTTAGTTATATAGCTGCATACTTACATCGTATAGCGATCGCCAACTCGGAAATTAAGTCACCGACTTAAACATTTCTGTGCCACTTTAGATTAATTTTCGCCACTTGCCGATTTTTGAGTTTTTTTGTGCCATTCGATAGTTTAATAATTTAGTCGCCAACATATTTATTCGCTGCCAAAATCTGTAATACAATATGTTCACTGGTCATGACTGCACATGTGTAGTCGCCAACTTATTTTTTATCCGCATGATTAATTATTATAAATTTAAATCGAAACGGGTGGTGTTGCCGGTAGTAGGATTCCAGAAATATCAAATGTTTGTTTTTAACAAGTGGGTTTATAATTATTATAGTTGGTGGGTACAAAAATTTGCTTGTGAAAAGCTTATACAGTATAACCCGTTTCTTATGACTCCTCCTATATTGACCAACCGCTTAATATGAAGTAATTACACAGCGAAGTTTGGTTTTCATATTAAATTCTATATAACTAACTCGGATATAATGCCTTCGCTTATAGTGACATGTCGCTAATTGTGAACCATTTTTAATAAATTGCGTCCGGTTATATTGACCGAAATGATTCGTAACACCTTTGTTGAATTGTTCGGGAAAGTCACGCGTGCATGGTTTGTTTTGTTTTGAGTATTAGTGGGTAATTGATTGTTTAAGGTCACGCATTGTTTATTTATGAAAAATATGAAATTTCAACCTCGTTGTAAAGTATTTACGATTGAAGAGGAAGCTGCAATAATATGCAGATTAGAAAATGGAGAATCCAACTCATCTCTCGCAAAGGAACTTAACGAAAATAGGAGATTATTTATTTTCTACAAAATGCTTTGTATGACATCCGATTATGACGTGTTTGTTATTTCCCTGCGATGTCATTATAAACAGATTCTATTGTAGTTGACGACCTTTGTGGCTCAGTCGTTAGCGCATTGGCGCTCAAGCCGGAGGTCGCGGGTCCGAGTCCCGCCAGCGAACAATAAAGTTTCCTGTGTCATGGATGTGCATTAAATATGTGTATTGTGTATAATATAATAAAAATCTCAAACATAAGTATAGTTCAAAAACTATTAAATATATTTCCGTTGTCTGGTACCCGTAACACAAGTTATTCGGATACTTACCACGGGGCCAGACTGACGTGGGTTGAAGCGTCCATAGATATATTATAATATATTGTTAGCACAAAGCTGTCTCAGAGGCAGCCATGTCGGTGATCACTGGCTATAGAAGCGCCAACCTTACTCACTTATGCGTGCGTCTCTTTCGCACAAATAAGCGAGTCTCAAATGGACCGATTGCAAAGAGTCCAAAACCGGTTTCTACGCATGGGTACAGGAGCCCCCTATTACATGCGTAACATCGACTTGCAGAGAGACTGCGAACTTGTCACTATAAAAGCCTATATCAAGGAACTCGTAGAGAGATTCTTTGATAAAGGCAAAAAACATCCAAACCCTCTTATCCAAAAGGCCCTACACTACTACAACCACGACGCACAAACGTTCCGACACCCGTACAAGCGGCCTAAGCACATCTTAGCCGATCCCATTGATCCGATCACAAAATACGTAACGTACTGTGTACAGTTACGTAAACAAAAATCACACGCACCCGCGAAGTTAGTACCGCACCGGGATCGACGCCGGCGCCTACCCCGAGGTCCCATATCCGACACGATCACATGTACAGACATACAGACATTTAAAAATTTTGAATAATGTCCTGTGGCGGACAAAAACGCGGATAAAAACGCGTGCCGGTGGAGGTAGGGCCACGCCTCGCGATGAGTGCTCGAATAGCGATTTGCAGGAATAGATAGGTACGATCCTTGCGCGCCTACGCTCGCTGGAGGATCACGCCATCCCATCGGTCAGAGAGGAGTCCGTGCGCGCTATCACTGAGCCAGGCTACCTGACGTTCGTGCCATCGCCGCCGCCGGTATCCGTGCCGCCGCCGCTAGAATCTAGCGCCAGCATGGCTAGCGAAACAGTCACGGCCAGCTTACCATCTAACCTCGACCCGACAGACTGGATCATCAAAGCAAAAGTTGTTGTTGCAAATGTTAGCAAAAGTAAGATCAGCCATAATTACATCTCTAATTTTGACCCGAGTTTGCACGACATTGATTTTTGGTGTGAAGAAATCGAAAAGACTCGCGTGATTAACGGGTGGGACGATAATGAGTGCTTGTCTAGAATCGCTAATTGCTTAAAAGGGGACGCTCGTGGTTAGCTCAACGATTGTGTCACTAGCGACCACAGCTGGACCAATTTTAAGCTCGAATTCAAGCCCTTGTACTCACGGAGAATCGATATCGCTAACATACTTTATGAGGTTATGAGCACGAATTCCGATCGCTATGCTACATACGCTGAATATGCTAGACGCTCGCTTTTATGCTTGAACATAGTAAAAGGCTTGAGTAATGATCTAACCGTTGATAGCAACAAACACGCCGAATTTTTTAGTAGAAATCCTGTTGACGCTCGCCATATAACGCGACCGCGGATCTGGGCTTAAAGCGCGCAATCGGCTGATGAAGAAACGCGTACATTGATTGACAATGTAAATAACAATGAGTTAGACTCCTCTAGATACAACGCAACGATATACTTTACTACAGGTACGCTCCGACCGGTGAGGAGCCCAAACTTTTATGTACAAAAGGGCACCTGTTAAGGTTTCCCAAGTTCCTCACCAACCAATGGCTTCCTGGCGTAAGCCAGACACTCCTTTTTGTATTGTACATTTAGATGTAGGTACAGGGGCCATTGCCCGAATCTAACAGTTTCAAATATGTATTACTATACGTAGATTCCTATTCTAAGTATTGCTTACTTTACCCGATGAAACGACAAGATGCAAACGAGTTATAACAAATGTTTTCTAATGCTATATCTCTATTCAGTACGCCAAAATTGTTAGTTTGCGATCGAGGCCATATGTTAAAGAGTAAGGGTTTTAAAAAATGGGTAAACGAGATGGGGTGCCAAATGTATTTTGTCACACCTGAGATGCACAGTGAAAACGGTCAGGTGGATAGATACATATGTTGCGTAATGAGGCCGATAATAAGAAAGAGTGGTCCGATTGCTTGTGGCGGTTACAGCTCGTTCTTAATTCCACCAAACACAAAACTACACAAACTTCATCTCTACAATTACTTGTGAGTATTGAAGGTACCACTCCTATTATACGGGTTTTGATTCGCGATGTCAGCGTTGAAAGCACGCGGCCAAACCGCGAGGGACTGCGCGAGCTACAAAGACAACGTGCTGCCATTTTGTTGGAGCAAAATAGAAAGAAACATGATGCCTACATCAATAAGAACCGCAAAACCACTCGCACTTTTAAACCAAATGACTTGGTTTTCGTCATTAAAACGCAGATATGACTGGAAAGTTAGACTCTGGTATGAGGGGTCCTTATTGTGTTACTAAAGTTTTACAACACAATCCCTACGAGCTACGTCTGTTTAGTAATTCGTATGGCAAGACAACACAGGCCGCCGCCGAACACATGGTGGTGTGGAGAGGAGAATAGACTCCCGAGTCCTGCGCCACGTTTTTTGATAGTAAGTGTTTGAACTTAGTCATTTATTGTTTATAATAATAGGCATAGAGCACTGCTCTGCCGTGGTAGTGCGCTGATCCACTATCCGTTTCCCAGCAGTGACCAAATTAAAGGATTATAGGCTCAGTCCACTTTAAACTGCTAAGTAGTTACTCTTATTAGTTTCTTTCTGTTCAGGACAGACCATCTACAGAATGTTAAGACTTTGATTTATTGTTTTGTTAACCTGAGATGTCTTTCTTTTCCGGTTCCGGTTAACGAAGTTACAGAGGAATCTGCTAGCGCTGAAAGACCCACTCCTAGAAGCGAAGAGAATGTAGCTGGACCAAGCCATGTGCATGTGGACGTACACCATGATAGTACCGCACCACCGCAGACTTCCTTCACCGAGGAAGCTGGCGCAGAAGAAGTGGCCGAGGACGGCCCCTCGTTAGGAGAGGCCGTGTTAGCATAAAGCTGTCTCAGAGGCAGCCATGTCGGTGACGTCAGCTACGCTGGCTATAAAAGCGCAGAGCCTGCGCCGTTCCATCCCTCTATCGCGATAACTCGCACACCGTTAGTTTTTGCTACCGCGCGCGAGCAACCTCACTCCTCAGAGAGTGAGGAAGGGGTCGGACCCCTTAGCAGGAGGGACCCGTGTCCCTCTCGACCTAATAATAGCTTACAACCCGTAGCTGTCTCCAATATCCGTTCTGAACATCACCCGGGTGATGTTAGGGAGGGTCAAACCCTCCCATCGTCTCTAACCTAATCAACTAGCCAGCAGGCTAATTATAGTCCGACGAAGCTACAGTGTTCTTAACCCGACCGACCCGACCCGACCGTTAGCGTAGACCATTTCGAAAAAAAAAAGCCGTACCATCTCTTTGCTTATCGAGCTCTCGTCGCGTGAACATCTCTCGAATCTCGTTGTAAGTGCCTACGTTATTTTTTCTTTTAAATTGTTAAATTAATTTTGTTGATCATTAAAATAATTTATGTACTTCGATTTTTTTTTCTTCGCTTCGCTAAATTATATTATATTATTATATAAGGATCGGTTAAATCAATTACGGATTTGTTGGGCATATGATCTACTGCTTATGTATAGACGTTTAGGTAGAAAAATTATTGTTGTACTCGAAAAAACAAATTCATTTATATGGGCGAGTTTGCGTTGAGCGGAGATTCACATGGGTGAATCTCCGCTCAACGCAACATGAGATGATTTTTTTACTTTGACTATGACAATAATACCCAAAATATCCGTAGTTGATTTTACCAAACCTTATTATATATTATTATGAGTGTTGATAATTTGGTGCAGTCTAGCGTGTAGGTTGTGCAAATGTTGATACCGAACTTTCGTTTTAACTACTTTATCATTGAGCGGTTTTGATTAATGGATAAAATTTTATGAGCTAGAAGATTAAACTTTTTCATTATGCTTTGTTTATTCCTTTGTCCTCAACTTTCCCCAATATATAGTGCGCTTCACACTTGATGCGATTATTATATTTTTACTAAAAAATAATTTGCGTTTTGAACATAAATTTAAATCCTGTGGTAGGCCATAACTCATAGGTAAGTTATAGTTAACATTATATTACCTAAATTGATAATTTCAACTTTTTTTAACCGAAGTAGGTTGCTGTAGGTAGGAGCTATTTACTAATCGGTGGCTGTAGGTAAATTTCCCACATACAGCCGGTGCCAAAGTTTAAGGGCCTGTTACACAACCTTATAATAAATGTCGGAAAGCTTATTCGTTAAATTATATTAGTTTTGTCGCTCCTTACTTTATATCGAGCGACAGAGACAAAACAGCTATTCAACACTGTGAATTACTTTCAAAATCCGCCATTCTTTCACTCAGTGTACCCAATGTCTTTTTTAAGGACAAGGAGTTTCGCTCTGTCCGTCCATGTGTGTGTCTGTCTTCTGTAATTATGACTGTAAATGGATGGAATTTGGTATAGTTATAGATTGTATATATATAATATATATATCTCGGTTTCGGCGTTATAAAATGATGTCAATTTTATATTTTAGTGGTGGCTCTCCATACGTATAAATTGAGGCAGAATATATTTTTAAAATTACTCTACCCCATAGTGTGTGGTATCGACGAATAAGTCTTTTTAAATAAAAGCAAGGTGTCATACATGACTTTTTTACAAAGTCAACCATTATCGAGTAATCTGCCTCCAAAGTGGTTTATAAGTTGCCCCGCCCTGCTATTTTTAAACTATAAGAGATATAAACTTGTAAATTTCCTTGCTGATAGATCATGCTAAGAACTCTTTAGGAATATGATTTTGTGTAAAATCGGACAATAACTTTGAATTCATTTTAATAAAACCTATTGCGCGTTGATAGTTACGAAACCCTTTTTTTTTCTTTATTCTTCGGGAGTGTCCCGGATCTGTATTAGAACAGGACACCACCCGCGACCGGCCGGTCTCCCTCTCAAAGGGACCGGACCCCCAACACAATAAGGGGCTACTCCGGTAAACTGGAGTGTCCTCCTCGACGCCGGGACTAGCTAAGCCGTGGAGGTTCCCAACTTCTCCCGGAGCCCCGTTAGACAGGAACTTGGAGGTTCGCAAAGCGACGCCTCCGCGCTCCTGTCCTACGCCGGCGGAGCGGGGCAGAGGAAGGATCGATCTCTCTGTCCCGCTCCGCTCTTTCCTCCTCGCCTCTTTCTGCGAAATGACGGATTTGCAGAAAGAGACCGCCGCCTGCCAGGCCTCATCGCTCTCGAGCATGCAGCGAACCAAGCTCGGGAACGAGAGGTCCCGCCCAATCACTGCCAAGAGATCGTGGCGCTGCACGGCCCAGCACACCTCTAGGTTGTGCTGGGCCGTGTCGTCCGCAGCGCTACATTCGTGGCAGGCTGGCGTAGGCTCGCTCTTGGCGACCTTACACAGGTACGCACCGAAGCATCCATGCCCGGTGAGCACCTGTGCAAGGCGGAAGGTGAGGGGTTTCCGCTTGCGGCGCATCTACGCCGCAAGGAATGGACGCAGTGCCACGGCCGTATTTTGGCCGTATGGAGACTGCTCCAGGACCTCACCTCACTCTCGTAGCAACAACTGTTGCCCCAGCCTCCGCACTCGCAAGAGCTTCTCCCGAGAAAGAAGAGAGAGTTTGGAGACTCGCCGTTATGTGCCCTCCTCCTTCCTTCCTCCAAATACTGAACAAGACGGGAGGCTAAGACACGTTCAAACGCCTTGCCCGTCTCATTCAGCAGTACAATCGGCCGCACCGCCGACGCACAGTCCGGTGGCCGCCCGCCTTTTGGTAGTAGGACGAGCCGACCCTCCATCCATGCCTTCGGGAACTGACCGCATTGAAAACAGCGGTTAAACAGTTCCCGAAGGCTGTCTTCGAGATGCACGAGAGCTATCGATAGAACTCTCCCGTGCACCCTATCCGGACCGGGCGCCTTCTTCTTGCTACGGAGGCGGGACAGAACCGCCTCCATTTCTGCGTCAGTGAAAGGTGGCGGAACACCCTCCACCCTCGAGTTCGGGGTCCTTCAGGCCATCCGCGGCAGAGAGAAACCTACTGGGGGGTCCGGAAACAACTACCAGACGATGTTCCCCAGCAGATATGTCTGGAAATGAAACGCTCCCGTTTCCGTCAAGGGGGCCGACTGGGCGCGAAGTTTGTCTCGCGCCCTTTTGTACGGTCGGCCCCAGGGATCGTTCTCGATCCCCTCCACCAGCTCCAGCCACGCTCGATCCTTGGCCCGACTGATAGCTAGCTGCAGGATCTCTCGTTTAGCCATGTAGACCCTCATCAGCAATTTGGATTCACCGCCGTGAAGTCAACAGTGGATTTAATTTTGACAAGTACATTGTACCTCATGACAGAATTACGATTGTAATAAAGAATTGAATCATTGTAAATATATGTTAAAAATAAGAAATTGTAAAAGTAGATATAAGACTATTATAAAAACAGAAAAAGAACTAAAAAAGATAAAAGAATAAGAAAGATAAATAAAAAGCCCTGATCATGTTAGGGGGAGGAAAAAAAAAAAAAAACGAACGTAACGTGGCGAACGTAAGGTCCACCACTGACGAGCCCGTTCGTCGCATGCACGTGGGGACTGTCCTTCTATTGAGCAGGGACAGTCCCGAGGCCAGCGCCCACTCCTCCACCTCTCTTCCCTTCGGGTTCGTGACCGGAGACCCCCACGCCGAGAACTTGGCGTTGAAGTCTCCCGCCACGATAACAGGAAGGGGAGCTAGCCGCCTGACAAGCGGCCCCAGAACATCGAGGAACTGTCCCAGGGCCGCTAAATCGCGGATCGGGGAGAAGTACACCCCGATGACAGCGACCTCTCCCCAAACGGCCACCACGTACCCATGCCCCCTCATTCTGGGTATGAGGGATAGTTACGGAACCCTCCTTAGCATGTCCTGACATGCTATGGGTTAGTTTTTTACTAACATGAGTTCTTATGTAGTACCAATTACGTCCTAACAGTTAGTAGGTTAAGGCTCATAATAACGTACTTAGTCCTGGAGAGTCCCCTAACCACTTCAAGTGTGAAGATCCCGCATCAACACTCTATACAAGGCCATTTAAATTGTCGTTTGTCTGAGCGATCGATCGATCCGATATATATACCGATCCCACTTTCAAGTTTTTAACATTTTTTTATATTTATATTTAACAATGTTTACTTACTAACCCGTTCTTTTTTATAAATAATCTAATCAACAACAACTTTTTGCTTTCAAGTTTTGTTTTACTTGAAGATGTTATAATAGGTATCTGATATGCTATGCTATATTATGTATTATGATAAAAATGTTATGCAAAACATCATATAGATATATGAATTATGAAGGCAAGAATTTTAACAACGAAAATGGAAAATTCGTCCAAAAATATGAGCTTAATTCATCCTTTTGATGTCTTCTTTTGACCCTTAAACCTAAATTGAGCTATTAAAAAGCGGGCAACTGTTTAAAACGCCCATTACGATAATCTTTACATAATCTATGGCAATTATTTATTATGATTTCGAAGGTATTTATATCGTTGTAAGCTGAGACTTGCCAATATTATGGTAAAAGGTTGTAAAAAGCTTTAATGTATAGTATATAGTACATTATAGTATTCTGTATTACTTAATTGCCGTAACTCTACGTCTCCTTTATCAAAATAAGACAGACAAAATCTAATAATAATTAAGTATTTCTACACATTTGGCAGGCGGTTAGCGTGGTGATGGACTCGAGTTCCAGTGGTGATGATCAAACTGGTCTGTGTTATAATATTATACCTACACAAAATATGTCGGAGAATTTACGCGTCTTCATTCTACTAAAACAACCTCAAGATATCTTTTAATATAAATATTATCAACTGTTTCCATATCGGTTGTAATGTAACGAGAAAAGGATTAGAAATATTTTCTCTCGTGGAGCGTGTCTATTATAGAATGTCATTGTCTCTGGCCTCGGTAGCAGCACTTCCTGATCCTGATGACAATATTCTGGGCTTTGTGCGAGTATCTTTTATTTGAATTCACGCGGCGTAAATGAGGGGAAACGTGTATTATATTGTGTAGCAGGTACGTATGAAACGGAAGTGGGGCCTTTAGACTCCAATTTTTCATACTGACATTTAAAGACCATATTATTATGAGTTCAGTATATTTGAGGACATTTGTTTTACATACTTGCAATCTGTGATTGCTCATAATTCAGGGCACCAAATCAACGCCTAAAATATTTCAGGTGTTGGTTTGGTACCCTATATTTATCACGAAACTGAATGAAAGGTATATAAGATTTCAAGTAAAATTCCAAATGGAGCAAATAGACAAAGTAACTAGATTTTAATAAAATTATGGCTAAATTGGATTCTGTCAATTAATTCCGTTACAGAAATTGCTGACCAAGGACCCGACAGTAGACTGTAGATATACGTTCGTTCTGCCATCGGTTCGTTATGAACAAGTTAATTATAATATATAATAAAGTATTCAATCATCTTTGCAACGTTGAAGTAGCATTTCCTGCAAGAGAGATTTTCCTTAATCTTTCATGTATTTATCACTTTAAATTTTGCTGCTTGTTGCGCGAGTAAATTAAGAGCTCTGAACCTTGAACAAGTAATTATTTCAAGATTCTTCGAAGATGTCTTCAAAGCTTATAATATATTAACTTCTATATAAGGTCTACCTCCATAAATTAGCATTTGGTAGGTCATGGTTTTAGTATATTAAAGAACCATAGGCGAAACACTTGTTCCGTCTTTTATTTTTTAACCCTTATTTCCTATATATATAGGTCCTATTTGAAAAAAAAAATTGCCACTATAGGTACGTGGAATTTCTATGACTACACGACTCTGCGAGAACCTGTTGGCTGTCGCAGATTCTTGTAGCCAGATAAATTATATTACATCATTGAAAAAAATACTAATTTACCTACTAAAACTAAGGACAGGGAATTGTCCCAAGGAAGGAAGTTGTGGCCAATTAGTGTACCCAATAATATTAATTACAGCTTTGAATTGTATGGGTATTTCTTATAGTTCTCTTGTTTGTAATATCTTAGGAATATGGAAATATTCAATTATTAATCAATAATTAAAAATATTTTAAGGAGCACTTGATCTAGGGGGATCAAATTTTCCCGAATAACTGTACCATCTTTACGCGGGAGTAGTTTTATGCTATAAACAAATAAATCATAAAAGTCGATTAAAACTTTTTTTAAATTAAACGAAATTAATATAGTTATGGATTCGTTTTATAATACACATCTTAAGTATAGTTTCTAAATAACTGTTTAATCAGATTAAAAACTTACAAAATAAAAGTTTCCTGTAACAACAATCATTCATCGTCCAAACATTAAATAAAAAATGGCACGCTGATAATATAACCTTACTATGGGCTTTGTTATGAGATTGGTGACATCAGGGTAGTCAGCTCTGTAAGTGATGTCACTACTGTTGCCAAACTTTGCGGAATAGTAATTTTACCATCAATTAAAGCGGTAATTGTAATTGTAGGGTAATCGCAGTTTCCTATTTTAAGCAACAATTCATAAAACTGTTCATCAGACTGTTCACCTCTCAAATGGACTCTTATGTTTTTTTAAAGCTTTTGTATGTGACTCCATGTATGATGTGATGTGATGACATGTATGATGACTTTAAACACGTCTTTACCTCATCCGCTCGTGTGCCCCTGGGTGCTACGAGTATTAAAATAAAGAGCTTGATAAGAATATTCCAAAAAATATATTCATGCCCCTTCTTTAGGGGTTAAATAGAATAAATTGGTGAAGTACGTGTTTACTTATTTTCTTTTAGGACTATATTTACAAAATTCCAAGCCGAAATCCTCATTTAATATTTTTTCCCATACAAAGCTTAATACCCCTTTTTACCAATTAATAGATCGAATTTTAGAAAGTATTGAATTAGAGTTTTAGTAGATAATGTCAAAGAGCAATATTACGAAATTTCAAACAGATCTGACCACAAACAAAGAAGTTACATCTAAACATTGATACCCCCTTTTACCCCGTAGTGGTGAGTTTCGCGAAATCCTTTCTTAGTGGACCTATACGTCACAAAAGGAAGCTACGGTCCAAATATTACGTTTCTGGCTACTGCAGCTAGAAACGTAATATTTGAACAGAACTACTGAGTTCTGCCTCGACGTTGATGAAGCAGTCAGTCAGGACATTACATTATATAATAGAAGATTAACATAATTAAGTATCCTCGACATAATAACGCCTGTCAACAAACAAATTGCAAAACTTCCACACGCGTATCGAAGTTTGAATACCTACCTAATTGTCGCCGTGGCACGTATGCCACGGCGACAATTAGGTAGGTATTCAAACGTATATGGTATACGTACCATACGATATATACGTATATACGTACCTGGGAGACCGAGCTTTGCTCGGAGTTTTAGTAGAACGATAAAATAATTAAAAGAAATAAAAAATAAATAATAAGAATCACAAAAATATTTATCTGACCGGGATTCGAACCCACCACATTCCAAATTTCCAAACAACGCAAGAATTATACATAGGGCCGCATACCAAGCTGCCTGTCAGACTGACGTAAGAGAGTCAAAATTATTGATATATTGTTTCCCGACGAAAGAATAAAACACATATTGCTTAAAAATGCACAGTTTCTAAGGGATAAGACCTAGCTAGATCGATTTTTCTCCCCTCAAAACTCTCTGCATGCTAAATTTCATGGTAATAATTCTAGCCGTTTTGCCGAGACTTGGATTATATTTAAACAAGATTGTCTCGTATAAAGTATAAGATATTTCTTTCTTTTTTAAAAAGGTTAGGCTACAGGGCGAACCCTTAACACGATCGTCTTTGTTTTAGGCTAAAATTGTAGCTGACTAAATTGTCAAATAGATTTTTTCTCAAATTGTTGATATATCGTCGTTTCCAAAATATCCAGCATCAAAATCAAAAATTCGAAAAAAATGCCATATATATAATATAAGCCATATAATGCTATACCTTTTTTCGTTTTAGATTCTCTCGAATAATACTTTTTGCACCTTACAGCTCTTATGAGTACACGTCTTTTTAGCTTGTTTTGAATATCATAGCTTCACAACTCTCTGAGATATAAGGGGATCCCACTTTTTCGTGAAATTACGATTAGCTCATCTCTGCGGCTCGTCATATCTAAATAGGCATTATTAGGAACAGTTTGTATATCTTAATGCGTGATCACAATGTGGTGGTTAGTCATGTTTAAAATATCCTATAATTCATCTAGTTGTCCCACTGCGCCCACGTGCGTGTGGGATGCCTTGAACATGGATTGCTGATGTCACTGGGAGATAAAACAGTTTGACGTCAATATCTTATCCAACTAATTCCATCCAGATGCACTAAGTAGAGCATAGTAAAATGCAGAAGTAGTCTGCTTATGTAAAGGAGTGTCTATGTGTATCGCTAGGGACATAAGGGCTGGGGCTATATTGTCCAGAATCCGTAAGGCCGGGGAAAGTTCAAGGCACTGAAAATATAACTCTGCGCTAATACATTTCAGTTGAAAATCGAAGTATCGAGTGTCGAGCTGTCATATAAGACATTGACATTTGACTCGACACTATATCATATAATCCCAGCCTAAGTGAAGGGCGGGTGGCTGTTCATGAAGCTAATTCAGAAAATTAGTTAAAGGTTGTTTTACAATATGAACTGGAGTTCTTCTTGCAGCAATTTCTCGGCTGATGAGTGGTACCTACCTGAAGTGTTTCACCATCATCATAAATTGTATTTAAAGTTACATATTTATGTTTGCAGGTGTTTTGCAAGTTTAAAAAAATATTTTATCAAGATTTAAAACTTAGAAATGAAATAGTGAAAAGGTCACCGTCTTATCGTAGCACAAGTCAATTACTTGAACCATTTACGGGCGCTCGAGTCCTGTACAGCTCTGAAAGTTGAATTCTTCAGAAATTTTCATAATGAAATCATCTTTCGAGATCAAACGGATTCATAACCTAAGTAGGTATATAAAATATGTGATCCTTTATATCAAACGGAAAATTATTCAGTTGTGAATTAAAGTTATGTACGAATAAATTTGGAAACGTTTTTTAAGCTTTACGAACTTAGACCCATGTTAAAGAGCGAAATCAAGTGGCTATACTTGGAAAAAAGTTATTTTATGTATCATACGATAATCTATTTCGTAACTCCACCTTAAGCTGTTTAAATATTAAATATTCTCTTATTATTTTATTACTACTGAGATACATTGTTATCGAGTAATTTATATTATAGTTAATTCTAATTCGATATACTATAAACTAGCTTTGGCCCGCGTCACCGTCCGCGTAAATACAGTATACTTTTATAAACACTATACATTTTTCGAAATGTCTGCATGTAGCCTATGTGTTTATCCAGAGCTTAAACTACTACCATACCAAATTTCATCGAAATAGTTTTTGCGTGAAATTGTAAAAAACATCCATCCTCACAAATTTTTACATTTTTAATAGTAAAAATAGTAGTATTAAAAGTCAATCTACGGGATATTCTTGATTCTTCTTGGTTCCCGTTGTGGAATTCAAAAACTGTAAGGTTCTCTTTTTAACCGACTACGGTGAAGCCAAAAGGATTTTGATAGTCTGTGTATGTAATTATGTATGTAAGTATGTTTGTTCCATCGTGAGCTCCGTGGCCTAGTGGATAGACCGTTTGATTCGCACGCATTCGAGAGAGTGCAGGTTCGATTTCCAGGTTGTGGCGTGTACCAATGAAATTTATTCAGATCTCAAGTACATTATACGGACGCTCTAACGGTGAAGGAAAACATCGTTAGGAAACCAGCACATGGTTGGCCCCAGACGTATTGAGCAGTCATTCCTCTGGACTAGGCTGACTGTGTTGTGAGAATGCCGTATGTGCTTGGGCAACCATACGACATTTAAAAAAAAACCTAACTGTCCCAGGCACTAGAGTATTTCAAGAGTGGTTACTTCGCTCGGAGGATAGGTATTGTATAAATCATCAAATAACGGTTGAAAAAGTACTAAGTTTTTTGTTCCGTCACAGCACCTAAACTACTGATCAGATTATAGCGCTTTTTTTGCTCGATATTAGTGCTGATAGCTGTAACCGGCAATTGTATGAAACCCTTCGTGCGCGATTCTGACTCTCACTTGGGCGGTTTTATTTATTTCAATTAACTGCTGGCGTAATTAAATTTCGTGTGGTTCTTCTTAAACTCAACCGTCACCACATATTATTGCATATCAACAGTTGCTGGCGATCATGATGATGGTACCAATTGTACAATTAGACAAAAAGGCACTAGACAGACTAATTGAAGACGGACACTAGAAAAACCGATCTATTTGCCCCACAAATAATTAAGCAATTGTAGTTAATGACATAGTGTGGTGTAAAACAGCGAGGCCCACCGGCAGCGAGCTAGTAATAGTTAAACAATTGTGGAATTAGGACGTGGTGGCTATGGTGTCGTGTCACTTGTGCTGGACAAAAATGCCCCGTGATCATGGAGTTTAATCGCGGTACGTACACAATAGGATGTTCATCAGCGCGAAATGTATGATGTAAATATTTTTGTTACATTGATATATTTCTTTTATGTCGGGTATACATTTTTCTATTTTGTAAATAATATTACATATTTTTTATTTATTCTCAGTTTGTGCTTAGTTTTCACGCACCGCACTCTTTTACGGGGATATGGAATTGGGAACCCAACCCGGGTTAGGCGATATCTCACCCGTTCAAAATCTCGCCCTAAGGCGAAATGTCTGTTACCACTTACCGTAATAATAATTAAATGTATGATAAAATAATAAATTAGGTATGTTAAATTACGGATCTTTGGTACCTATTCAGTCTCCACTAGAAGTTCAGTTCAGTATAGGTAGCTTGGAAATTTAAAAATGATAATATTATACTTGAAAATCGTGGCTATCTTAACTGCATTTATGCTTTGCAATCAGCCATAAAAGCTATTTCATCCTATCATATTATAAGGACTTCAGCCGGTTTAGATACCAATACGGTCTAGATACGGTTGTCCAGCATATCCGATATAGTCTGGGACAATATCGCATCCTACACCGGGATAAATCTTATTTGTCCGCGTTCTATGAAATTCCTTTACGGGCTTAGAGCGTTTCACTTCACCGCAGAGTAAAAATGTTCATATTTCCTGTTTGAGCTGTCTGTGTGTTGTGTTTCTGTTCATGTTTGGTTTAAGAATTCGCATTTCATTTTCCCATATTTTATTTGAATTAACTATGAAACTAAGTTTGTAGCCATTGTTTATTTGAATTTAATAACTATGGAACGTTGCTTTAAACCGCAAATATTCAACATTACTTGGTATTTTATACACGCAATATTAAATGTATTATTTATTTCAAAGTGTCTTTGATCACGATATATAAATACGTATTAAGTACACATTTATTTTATGACCAATAGGTATTATAATGCAGTAGGTACATCAAACGGATGTTGCTATGTGTTTAAATCTATTTAAAATTAAATTGTATTGCTTCATTTACTTTTTCAGACATATTAAAAGTTATGAGCAAAGCTGACATGTATCGAAAATAGCATAGGGTAGCTGACGGGAACACAGCGGTGAGCGGCGCGGGAAACGCCGACCCGTTCTCGAACCCAGCGCGGCGGCAACTAACGCGACATTATAACGACGCGCGTTTATATTTATTAGGGTCAGCTCACACCGAAACGAGCCGATCACTATCTTAAAAATTCAGCGCCACGACACGTATCATCCTACTTTAGTGTTCAAATTTGAATCACTTTTCAAAATTAAACTCTAAAATTAATGATTCGATTTTCACCGCTAGTTTCAGGAACGGTAGGTTGAATTTGCTAACCCGGTCTCACACAGTTAAATGGCATTTGGTTGTCTTTTAATACGACGTCTGAAATCCTTAAATTAAGATTTCCAATGAGAAAATGACCGTAATTTTATGAAAGTGTCAGATCATTCACAATCACGGACATATCACCAGTGATGTCCCTTATTTTTTTTTATCGATTCCTAAAATAACGTACTAGAAAAAATCAATAAAAAGAAAATTAAAAAATAAACACCTACATATTGTTATGTGTGTATTAAGTTTATAAATAAGTACGAATGGATACGTCCAAAAATTAATATTAAAAGGTTCTTTTTGATAGTAGACTATATATAACATCGCCGACCAGGGCAGGAATCTCGCCATATTCCGAAAAATTCACAAAACGAAAGTCACTTATTCGCCCTGCAATACAGTCGTAATCTGTACGTCATATTAAAAGACAACAACACAAAAGACAGACAAATGCCATTTATCTGTGTGAATTCGGTTTAACAAATTAAACCTACAAACTGGCTGCGACCGCTGCTATAGCGCCGCGCGAGGGACCGCTAGTTTCAAGAACGGGTCCGCATTACCCACGCTAGCTTCGCGCCGCCGCCGCGCTGCCACCGCGAAATTCGAGACAGCGCGGCAGGCTGAACGTAATAATGTGAATAAAGAAATTATCAAAATTTAGCTTTTATTATACCAACGTCACTTTATTCAGGTGTACTGATTATTTAATGAATTGCTTTTCAGATACCAGAATGCGTGTGTGGATCCTCGCCAGTTTGCTCACGCTCGTGATATCTGAAGACACCACCCCTATCCCCACTACCACCGAGCCCATCTCACCATGCGACACCTGCGTCCGAGTCAACCAGACCTGCTACGACGTCAACTATCTCTTCGACTTGGAAGCGCCGTATAGAGAGCGAATCGTCATCTCGAAATTAGGAATTTTAAAATCATCGAACATCCTCTACTTCAGCTTCGAACCAAAAATCACCGACGCCGAATATTACAAAGTGGGATTCGTCCACCTGGATAATCCCGTGAACGCGAGCATTATATTCAGCGACAAACAATTACTGAATTTTGGAACGTTCGATATAGACCAAGACAATGGAATGGTCTATTTGGGCGGGAGCGACGGAATATACGTGCTCGATACAAAATTAAATACCATAATGCCGTACAGCTCCAGAGGGGATAAGGTGTTGAGTATATTTTATAAGGGACACATATATTTCGTGAGAGACGAGGAGTTCAAAGTTGTGAGAAAGAAGGGTGATAATTTTGATATTCTGTTGGAGCATATGATTATAAAGAATTTTGTTATAAACAAGTATAACGTTATCGTTTACGTGTGCACATATGGGATGTTTGCATCTAAGCAAAAAGAGACGGTTTGGCTCTCGAATAACCCTTTCTTTAGGGGTCTAACGATCGACATGTACGGGACGGTGTACGCGTGGTGGGTCGACGGCATATACAAGATAGACGTAGGCGCGAATATTGCACATTCCAAAATTACCAAAGTGGCTCTCGTTCCAGACATTGGTGCACTAACTTTTGACGACGACAACAATATCATGTTTACTTCTGGTAAAAGTTTGTTCAGGTTAACTGAAAGTAACGCGACTTATTGTTAATATATTATTCAGGATTTATTTAAAAACATTGCTATAATAATACTATAGTTGTTAATAAATTAGTGTTGTTAATATAGTTAAGGTCCGAATTAGAGAAGATTTTATAGCTGCTATTTTATATAATATTTGTTTCCATATTGACTACGCTTACTTTTATGTATCTTTTTAATACTTATATCCTTTGTTCAGTTACAAGCAGGTAACTTTATTTAATAACTATATGTACAGTTTTACACTGTACAGGTTTCAAATAATATTTACTATATTTAATGTACCTACTATCAAGGAATCCAATTCATAGGCAGGTAAAGTGTCAATAACATGACAAATATTATTATAATATGTACAAATTATGACAACTGTCAAAAAGCTTATAAATTAGATTCCCTTATAGTACATACTACATTTAAGTAAGGCAGTATAATACTGCCCGCGCACAATTATGTATAGTAGGTATTGGTTAAGAATGTTTATTGTACAGTACAAATAAAATTAATTTACATCTGTTATAGTTAAATTTTATACATAGTCATAGTCATACCTTTGCAAGTCTTTAGATTATACTGCAAAAACTGACGACGATTGGCAGGTATTTTGATAACGGACATGGCATGTAAAATACTTTGAGAGGTTAAAATATCATTCCCTACTCCGGCTGTACCTTTCAATTTAGGACTAAGTGTTAATAATAGGACAGTGTCATGTTCGACGTGATGAGGACCGACGTGAGTGGGCCGTAATGGACGCTTCCTCGGCCTTGCCCTTAGTTAGCGTCATTTAGCCAAGGGTGATCAGCTTACAATAATAGGCTTAATTTGACAGTCTGATGAAAAAAGAAAAAATAGAGGATAAGAATCTAATAGATTGAAATAGAAGTTTTTTTTAATAATAGTAACTTTTGTCTCCTTCGTGATTTAGAGATGGGTTAAAATAAATAATTGGCTTAAAGCTTCATACATCTACTCGATAACTTCGATATTTTTGACAAGCACCTATTCAATTCATTTATCAAGGATATTAATCCAGGAATGTAGCTACCGCTGTATCAGCCGTATCAATTATATGGGGCCCCCAGGCTATAGGGTCGTTCAAACGTGTATCAGAAAAAAATTGGTAAAACATTATCTACACATTACACAGTCTCAATCTTAGTCCGTACTTCCCGATAAAAAATCATTATAGCATAATAAGCACACAAACACAGAAAACTTACGAAACAAGTAGAAAACTTATAGTTTACAATGTTAGCTATGGTTGAAAATTATCAGGATCGCCTGATTTTTATGTAAATTTATTAGGTACCCCATACCACTAAGTTTTTAACGTGCGAGTAATGATTTTTAAGCAACTCAGTCTCTTTTAAAGGGACATAACGTTACTCCGCTGTTGATTTTACTACCAGTCCTTTTCTTTTTTTTTAATTTAGAGAAACGAAAAATACGCAAAAAGTTCGGCTCGCTCGCTTCGCTCGCTCGCTATTAACTACATAATATACTTATGTATTTTTTAAATTTGTATAGTACATTTACTACAATGTTTTAATAAATTGGAACTGATATAATGTTTTTAAAACTATCTGGCCTGCTCTGCTAATAATTTTAGTACAATTTTTTTTAACGTACGAAAATTCTTGCATACAAACAGCGTCTAAAATTTAATTATATTAATTCCCAGAAACAAAATATTCGAAAAATATCGGCTCGCTCGCTCGCAATTGATAAGATGACGTTTATATTTTTATATTTGAGCTTGCATGTTACGTTATAATGTTTTATGAAATTAGAACCATTAAAATATTTTGAAAAATGCCTGGCCCGCTCCGATCTGCTGATGATTTTAATACCAATTTTTACAACATGCGAAATCTCTTGAATAGGGACACAATTCAAAATTATGTTGAGTAAACTCCGCTGCTATATTATACTAAAAATATCAGCTCGCTCGCTTTGAGCATTTTATCTCTTTTGTAATTTTTTTTGTCACCAAATTATTTTTGGGCCTCCTACTAAGACTCGCTACGCCACTGTATTAATCGTTACTGTAAATACTATATTTTGACAAACTCTAGCCAGCAGTCGGAAGTTAAAGCACGTTAAAGTCAGTTTCTGTAACTACTAACTAGTTATCACATGCCCAGACATGACCAATCATTATATTGTCATGCTCATGCGCGGAAAAATGATACAGTAGACTGTCAGTCAAGGTCTTTTCTCATTGTCACTGTTCCTCTCGTCATTTTTTCAACCTATTACAAACCACTTGGGAGGCCGATTACTCAAAAATGGTCGACTTTGTAAAAAAATAATGTATATAACTTTTACTTTATTTTTAAAGATCTATTCAACGAGGTATCGTTGAATATATCTTATAAGAATACGAATACACACGATGGGGTAGAATCAAAAAAAAAAAAAATTCATCCCCACTTCACAAGTATGGCGATTTAATATAAATTTTGTTAAAAAAACGAGATCTATATACATTATATAACTATACCAATTTTCATCTATTTATATTCATAGTTACAGAAGATAGAAGCGTGGACAGACAGACGGACGGACATAGCGCAACTACAAGGGTTCCTTGAGTATTACGGAACCCTAAAAACAGAATGCCTAAAGCCAGTCATTACAAATTCTATTGAAATTTGAAACACAGGTAAGCACCTAATTGCCACGAGACATAGAAAAACGTTTGAAAGAAATTTGGATTTAATTCGCTATCAGAAGCGACCTAAAATCCAGCAAGTATATATAATATTTAAAAAGCAAATAAATTTAATTTCTCTTTGAGGCACGTCAAAATCATAAAGGCCAAAAAATAATACATTGTGCGTACATTTCAAATGACTTTATTAAGCTGTAAAGTAATATTACGGTAAAACTCGAATTTCTCGAATCAAATATAACATTAAAACGGTTGGGCAGTGGACTAAATAAATATAGTGAAGTTAAGGACCATCGAGTGAAGAGTTGGAGCTAAACGGTCTACATCAAACATTCTTTATTCGCAGCATCATTTGAGCGAGGTTCGATTTTTAACAATAAAATGTTGGGTCTTTACTTGAGTGCACGGGTACACACTGAACGAACGGCATTGGAGCTTTAATCGTTTAACCGGTGTGATAATAAAAGGAAAGTTTCTTTACAAATTAGTGTTTCGCGTACTAGATTAAAATAAAACCGGCCAAGTGCGAGTTGGACTCGTGCACGGAGGGTTCCGTACCGTTATACCAATATTTTACACGTTTACTTCTTATTTCGTTATTTTTGTATGAAGTTTTCCACGTAAGCGCATTTTACAAGTTAAGTCTATATAACTCCTGAACTAACAAAGTTATATGGGCCGTTATAGTTTTCCTTTAAAGTTCATCGCATGTACTACTATCATGAATTTTTCTAGATTTTTCAAGCCAGTCATTTAGCTTTTAGAGGGAGGGGATGCCATATTTTAACAAAAAAAGTGCCTTAAAGTTTAATATCTCGCAAACAGATCCCTAAATAAAAAATCTTACTAGCAACTTCTCAATGTTCTTAAAAAAACTATTTAATGGTACCCCACACTATAGGGCAGATGCGAGAAAAAAAATCATCCCTACTTTACGTGTAGTGGAGATACCCAAAAAAAGTATTTTTCGTGATTTTATTTTAGCACTTTGTTGGCGTGGTAATTACATCTATCCAAAGCAAAGTTTTATCTTTCTACCACTAATCGTTAGAACGGTAAACCAAAGACGGACGGACATGATAAAACTATAAGGGTTCCGAGACGTGAAATACGGAAAGGAAGCATTAAATAAGGTAAAAATAAAATCAGAATGAACACCTAAATCTTATCGCCCAATGACATTGTGATTTCCTTCACAATTGTGACAATGTGTATGTTGGGTGTTGTTCCAATTCTACAAATTGGAACAACACACGCGACTTTCTATAAAAATATGTTCCTATCAATTTAAGAATAACGAGGGAACGAAAAGAAAAAACACTTTCTCTTCATAGCTTCATCCTTAGTAATCATCTTGGTACGATTTCCACGAAAAAGTTATAAAATATTCACAACGCCCTTGGCCGTTTATCTCTACATAGAAATCGTCTGTTGGACTGCAGCTGTTCATTTTCGTTTATAATTTAAAGAATAAACCTACGTAGTGATGTATGTCTTAACATCATCGATTAAATAAAAAAATAAACTAAGCGATTATATTCTTGATCTGGCGAGAAGTGTGACAGCTTAAAAGGGAAGGTATTGATACACACAACAATATTAAATCTGTTTAGTTGACTGATTTTACATCACGCAGCAACGGTAAAAATGTTTTACCGATATCGGAAAATGAAATGACCATCGCATTGTTAAGTTTTGAATAATATCTGAGTTGAAAAAAATATAAAATAAAATGTAACAAAATAGCAGTTACTTCAACAAAGGTTAGAATCAGTAGCACAATGCTTAGTTAGAGGTAATATTGTTGGGTCCCGACTCGACAATAGAGTGCTGGATCGCCCGATGCCAGTCACGCGCGAACTAGAAAGGAATTTCGTATATAGTGAGAAAAACTTGTCCCCTTACAGTTACCAAACATTTTGTCGATATAATATGCTGTAAAAGTTATGTAACGTATAATGTAGGTAGTGTGGTCTCAAAAATATTCCTCAACGAAGTGGTTTTATCGACAGATAAATTAAGTCGTACATGTCACTAATTGATTCGTCATAATTAATATAAAAAACAATGCCTTTTTCCTCTCGATTTATTTTATAAAAATAAGGTGTTCGGGGCAACATTACGTCCAGTCCTCCTACGCTACACAGATATTTTGTCAATTAGTCATTTAGACAATAAAGATACAGCAATCGATAGCTCTATAAAACAGGTAGAGTCATTGCTAATGAATGATGTAACGAGCAGAGCCAACAAACGGGACATATTTTCGCCATACCGGCGGGACACGAGATGGAAGGCTGACTGATCGCCGGGAATGGCCGTCATTATTCAAGTCATGCCGTGATTGCGCAGCTCCCGTAGGATACCTGTCGCCGTTTTTTCTAGCTCTCGTAGCGAACATTCGAGATCACCATAATGCTGGTGCCATTCAAACTTCCGTGTGGTATCTTTTTCAGCAAAGTTACGTAATTAAATCAAATTTAAAGACGTACTTTAAGATATATGGAAAATATTCTAAGAACATCCAGATTGTGCAATATATTGGTACAGGAGCATAATTTTCAGAAATTAAATGTTAATATAATATTTCGCATAGCAAGGGTTTGCGTTTGCAAGTCCAAGTAAATTGGAGCTATAAATCTAGCCAAAGATCACAAGGCACACCCTCATTGTTATAATAACATTTATAAGTTATGTGCCCCATTATCTACACTTCTTCGCTAATTAAAAAGTTGTTATTATGTTTACTTATTTCTGTGTATCTAATCACTTAACATTATACAAAGCAAAAAGTAAATTGATAAATTTTACAAGATTCATTGTAGTGATAAGTGACGGCACGCATCAGTTCTGGAGTTTAATGAGCTTTCAATGTTTTCGATATCTAAAAATAAATAATTGCTTAGGTGAGGTGAAAAAAAAGGACAATATGTAATAAGGAACAGCTAAAATGTAGACGTGTTATAACAAAGTCTATCATAAAATTTTGTCGGAAGTTTATACCCAAAAATGTTTCTAGGCAAGATTTTTTGCTATAATATTTTGATCGTTTAACAATGTCGAAGCCGCAGCCATTTTGTTTGGCATCTGCCATTTTGTGAATGTCATCGGCACAGGATCGCACTTGGGTCGAGCGCTTTATATACTCTGATTTATATTCACATGACCGCCCCATTATTTTGTAAATTATGGTGTGTTAATAAATGGCGGGTTTTATGAATCCATTTTTGTTTATAACCGAGAGCTTTGGATATGTGAAAAGTCGTTTCGTGCTTTATAATCTTTTTGTTTACTGCGGTCGCCGCTTAATTGTAGGAAGGGCTTACTTAATGAACAATTCGAAAATAAAATGTTGACTTTAAATTAGGCATTTAATTTAGTTTTATTTACACTGGACAAAGAAAATTACTTTAATTTTTAAAATATCAACATCACAAATACTAGATCAGATTCTAAAGGAAAAAAAAATATGTAGGTATGTTACAAAATGGAAATAGTCACCAACCTTTTTATTCAACTATTTCTAGCGTCTGAAAACAATACATAAACTGGACAGAAAAAGTTGCGAGCTTGTTTTGTTTTTGGCCATTTAGGTTTGTCACAACTTTTATGTATCTTTAGTGGACTTTACCCTGAGCCTATAGGTACTTTAAAAGCCTCGGAATCAGTAGACCGAGGATAATCAGCCGTTGAGAGAGAGGAAACTTTCTCAATTTACCGGGACTTGGACTTTGAGGTGAATTTTAAGGACGAACTTTGTCGGGACGCGCATAGCAATAAATTGATTTTTAAGAATAAAGTTCGGGGTGACGACAGAGATATCACTTCGCAGGAAATTGCGACGCGACGGCGAAGATCGGTTGAAGACATTATGTTTGAATTAGGTAATTCGATCAGTATTGTTGAAAAACTAAATAAAAATCCTGACGCCCCGAGCCATTAAATCAGTAATTTATGTAGTTGATATATACATGGGATGGATGAATGGTAGGAAACATTTAGCCTCTCCATATTACTCCTTCAACCGCTGGTTTTAATGATCATATCATATTTATGGAAACCCAAAAAAAAAAACACTGAAACTTCAGAATTCCACCTTTCACCGGCTATCGTTTCCACCTGCCGTCGACTGACGTTAAAGTGTTGAAGCGACGCAGAAACGTTCCAGCTCTTACATACGAACGGGTGTTCGTATGTAAGATCCGTAACGTTTCAGTGTGGTTTCAGTTAATCTGACAGACTATTGGTCTACATATTACCGTTGTATGTAAAATAATGCCGTACAATGTTCATCTTGCACATTGTACGGTACTGTTACCACAATTTTTACTCTGTGCTGTTACTCTTACTTCTTTTCATTTTTCATAAAAAAAATAGCCAAAACTTACCCAATAGTCCAAAAATTATGTAAATGTTCGCAGCATAATTTACGTAATTTCCAAAACGTTCATTAACGCGAAAACATTTTATGAATAACGGAGTCGAAACTCAATTACGAGAAGACGTTGGCGATCATTCGAACTCGGCTCCCAGTGAAAAGCAATTTGTTGGTATATTTATGCAGGTCTATGCGCTGCACTCGAGACTCGATAGACATCATTAGTATAATGCGATTTTAATGCGAATAACGTTATAACATGTCAACTGCTTGCAACTTATATGTTCCTAGTACTTTGGGTGTCGAATTCCTTCTTCGACTTTAAAGAGGTTGCTCGGAAATATGGCGACACGATGTTAAAAGTAGGTAAGTATAATAATAATACTTTATAGGTCAAATTCAAATGCTAAAAAAACGTATTGGATTTCTCATATACGAGGGCGGCACTGAAAATTTCGGGAATCAAGGAAGTGACACAACATTACTATTTAAAAATGTATTTATTGCTTTTCGAAGTATTCTCCGCGAAATTTGACACATTTTTCCATACGATGGAAAAATACAATCATTGATGCAACCATTCCATTCGGAAGTTGAGGTCTCCAAAATGGCCGTTTTGTAGGCGTCCACAGCTTCTTCAGGTGATGAAAATCTCTGACCACGCAATTTATTCTTTATTTTAGGTAAGTATAGAAATCATTAGGGCTTAGGTCGGGGCTGTACGGCGGATGGTCTAATAATTCTATGATTTCTTGCTCTAAAAACTCTTTTGTTCTGTGCGCGGTGTGAGAACTCGCATTGTCGCGATGGAGGATGATGCGGCGGTTGCAGTTCTCTTTACGGAGTTCAGAAACGACCTGTGGCAAACAAATGTTAGCATACCATTCTGCATTAACCGTTCTTTGTCCCTCAAGAGGAATGGCCGGTTTTGGAGACAAACGTGGCCACCATTTTTTTTGCAACACTCCGTGAACGAACAATTTTTGTTGGCTTTAACTCATTTTCGAACACCCAAACTCGTGACTGGTTTTTTGTTTCGGGTTCGTACGCGTATATCCACGATTCGTCACCTGATACGATGTTGTATACAGCATTTGAGGATCCTGCGTGGAATCTTTCGAGAGTTCTGACGCACCAAGTAACGCGAGCCGCTTTTTGCTCTTCACAGAGCAAATGCGGTATCCATCGGGAAAACAACTTTTTTACACCTAATTGTTCATGCAAGATTATTTGTATTTGACTCATGCCAATGTCTAAAGTTGCCTGAATTTCGCGGTATGTCACATGTCGATCTTCAACGTTTCAACGTCGATCGTCAACGTTTTCTTGGGTGACTGCAGATTTTGGACGACCTTGACGGGGATCATCACTGAGCTTGACACGTCCACGTTGAAATTCAGCAAACCAGCGATAAATTGTGGTTTTGGACGGGGCTTCATCACCAAATGCAGAAATCATCCGGTCAACACACTGTTTTTGTGTTAAACCACTTCGAATAATAAATCATCGCTCTAGAATTTTCTCGAGTCAATTCCATTTTCTCAACGACTAAACAAGTTTGACAAGACCTTGTGACAAGACTGAGAATCTTTTTTTAAGTAAATAAACGGTATTCGATTTTTAACACAAAGGAGTTTTAAATTAAAAAGATTTTAATATGACAGGAACAGTGGAAATATTTCATTCCCGATACTTTTAGTGCAGCCCTCGTAAGACAGATCTTGAAAATTTCGTTAATAATAAGTAGTGAAAAAATCTCCCAAAAAATAAGTGGATGAGGTGTTGAATTATTTACAAGGCTAGAGTGAATCAAAGGTTCAAGTTAATCTATTTGCGCTTTTTAATATCTGCTTTAAGGAGCTGAGGCACAGACCTACTCTTTAAAATAAAATTGTTTAATTTTACGTTATAATTTAATTTTACGTTTTAATTTTACGTTTATAGAAAAAAATATAAAATTCTGCCCGTACTTCGGAAAGAAAATTGTACTTATTACATATTTCTACTTATGTTTATAAAAAAATAATTATAAACATATTCTCTGCTGGATTCATTGGCCCATTGGCCAGTAAGCCATTGCTTACGATATTCGGCTGTATATATCTTCGGGCATGATTCCTCAAATACAATAGAATTGATTATGGGAGATTTGGTGATTTTATTATGATTTCGGAAGAAGAAGGCTCGGGAGGCACCTCACGTAGGCAACGTGAGGCGGGTACACAATACACGCTACACGCTGCAGTTCCTTGTTTATGCCCTTATGAGATTGAATTTAAAATGTATACAATTTATTGACTGATGCATAGAGATAGAGTAATGACGTATTACACAAATCTATCATGTATGTGCGCGCGTTTTACACAATTATCAACCTTTCAATAGTTTTGTTATATAAGGTCCCTATTGCACAATTCGCCACGATAAGCGCATTTAGAAGATGTCAAAAATCTACTCCAATTTTTGTGTCCGTGTATCGCGCTTCGACACATTTAAATCTATCTTGTTTTATCACTGCGAACGCTAGGGTAGTAGGGGGCAGATTTTTGACGGCAAAATCTCGATCAATAAAAAACTTTTTCATGCGAGTATTATTTTTGTGTAACGTCTAAACTACTATTTACTAATCGTTTACAAAATCAAAGCCAATAAGTTAGGAAACAGATTCTCCATCATCAAAAGGATTATGTGGATGTATCCGAAGCCAGGGCTTATGGGCGAATGGCCGCGGATCCGTAAAATTTGCACCTATTAGCTTCAGCTGATACGGGCTTTGGCGGGATTGTTGACATGGTAGCTGGGATTTATAATTTTATGCTAATATTGTTTTCTTATTTCTCCTACTATTATAAATGTGAAATCATGTAAGGATGGATGGATGAATGGATGTTTGTTACTCTTTCATGAAAAAACAACTGAACTTGATAAATTGATAAAATTTGGTATGGTAGTAATTTAAGCTCTGGATTAACTTATGCTTTTTATCCCGAAAAAGTACAGTGTTCCCGTGGGGTGCTTCATTTACGCGACCGGAGCTGCGCGAAAAAGCTAGTTGTATTCTATTTTCTTATTCCTAATCTGAAGTTATAGTAAAATATACTTTGTGTTAAAAATTGTTTGTCTTAGCGTCCATTTCTTAAAAATAAAATTCAAAATCTTTTGATGATACTAACGTTATCGTTATTTGTGCATTGGAATCATTTTATACACATTAAATTTAATAGTTTAAGTTTCAAAGAAAAGTACTCTACTAAGTTTTCCTTGAAACTAAATATTAATACGATGCCGTAATTAGCATGTAAATTTATATTATCTCGCGTTTAAATTACTTTATCATTAGGTGTCAAATGCAAAGATCCAATTTGAGACAGAATTCGTAATTATTCTTTAAGTTTTAATGAATTCGCCAACTTTCCTAATATACGTTACGGCCTACGGAATATAATTAAAGACACCGAGTCGCCTGTTTTCATTATGATATTTGCTGTCGCGTAATTTTGAAACATTTGCTCGACAACTTGTTAAATAAGATTTCGATTGATGTAATTATATGCCTTGTTTGTATTGTTCTTTGCTTATAATTTTACGAGATTAAATAATTACTTTTTGTAGTGTATCAAAATGGAGTTATGTAATAAATTAATTTTCATAAAATGTTTGGTAATAATTGGGAGGGAATTAAGGCATTAGACTTTTGATTACTTTCTAGTTTCTGTGATAAACGATTGATCTTCGTTTATCACAAGTAGATTTACCTATGTAACGTACATGTACAAATACATAAAATTTTATATTAATAGGTATTTCATATTTTGATTTGTTTCTCTTACCGTATACTTGTAATAGTGCAAAATATATCTATAATGTTATATATATAAATTAATTGCATTTCCAATGTCTCGCCAAAACGGCTGGACCGATTTGGCAAATTTTGGACTTGAAATAATTGTGGTAGGTCAGGGAAGGTTTAAACGGTGAGAAATTTCAGTTCATAATTAAGGCAGAACAATATGTGTCGGGAAAGCTAGTTAAATATAAAATAAGACTTTTATTATTTCTGATTTCATTACAATTTTGGTTACATTTATATCAATTAGTTAATTATTATTATTACATTGTTATTGACATATTTTGTAATAATATTTTATAAGAAGTTTATATGAGTAATGAGTATATTCCATTATCATATTCTATTCAATTATTATTGATTTTATTTATTTAAAATATAATATTATGCAAAATATAAGTGTTTTCTATAATGGTAACTCCACGCGCAGAAGCAGCTACGTAGCTGCTACAATTGAAAACTCACCTTTCTTAAACATAAATTCTTAATGAAAGAACAAACCTCATTCAATAAGAATACAGTAAAGTATGCACACATTATTCAGTCAGCAAGCAATTATAACAGAACGTAAGCGTTTCTCGGGCGTAACATATGATATTCATTTAGTTAAAGCTAAGTAACAGCTTAATGCCGCCGCGAGAGTAAATACTTAATTGCCATATAAATTTCCGAAAAGAATCTTTAATTCACACGCCTGTATCTTGGTTTATATCGTGATGTTTAGTGCTCACGACACGATTATAGTGACGAGAAGTTTCTTGGTCACAATAAAGATGGTGGTGCATTTTTTTTTAATAGCCTTAAAACTTTCCATAAAAACCGCCTATAAAAATTTGTCTGCGCTTTAAAAATATTATTGGTTTTTTCTATTTCTATCACCCATGGCATTATTTAATATGTTTACATTACTTAAAATATATTGCAGTATTATTGTCTGACAAAATTTGTTTTAAGCCCTAAAATACAACATTACAAATATCTGCACCCTTCCACGTATTAAAAATATTGACTGAAAATTTGAGCATTTCTACAGCAGATGTGCCCAAATGAATAAGAGAGATTAATTTTGACAAATAGATAGCGCACTCGCACCGTCTAAACGGTAGTAGGGTTGCGGATGCTACATCCATCACAATTACGGCGGCTCAGACGCTGCAGGCGCGGGGAAAAAACAACGAAACATCGGGAAAACTCGCCTCCTCCAAGATGTTGAATGGTGTTGGTACATTGAGGATTATTTACTGCTTTGCTTTATTCAAGATCTGCAACGGCTTTGGAAATAATTTGTACGTTTTCTTTCGTGAAAAAGGGAGCATATAAATCATAAACACAGTTGTTTCATGTTTCATATTAATGTTTTTTGCTCGTCAATTTATTTGTAAAACAGATGACGTGAAAGATTACAATAACTATATTTTATGGACAAAAATCATGACCATGAAAGCGTAAGAAATAAATTTATTGGAGAAATGATATCTCCATCAAAGTCCTTTGACTTTGATGGAGATATCATTTAAATGTAAAGAAAAACTTGAAGCATCGCTTTTTGCAGATGATTTGAGATGATAATCACTTAGTAAAAGCTATAGCGCTCACACCACTTCTTCGTAGACCACAAAGTTTTACTTAGATTTATCCGATCATCTAAGACTTCTTAGCTGTTTTTATGGCTTGATAGCTTCTTTTACAAATTTTTAGATTGTGGTTAGCATAATACAAAGTTTGTATTACATTAAATGTATTCAACTGTTTCTTAAAAATATATATAAATTTTATAGATCTTTGATGATTAAGAATATTTTTATTCTAAATCTACTACTTTTGAAGAAAAATCTTAAATCAAAGTCAAAATTACAATGTCTTGTGTATAGAAAGAGAAGTGTTGAATTTACAAATAAATACTAATTCAGTCTATTCATAAATTGAAACAATATACGATTTTGGCAATCCAAAGGTGTCATTAATCCTTTTCCAAAGAAACTAAATCACCTGCAGTGCTCATTTCAATTATTTGATTGCAATAGCAGCCTTCTGCACCAGCAATAAGAACTTGCGCTTTACAATTTGAAATCAGAAATGTCCGATAGATTTGTATTAACAGTGATGTGCTAATATTTGACTAACTATCGAAAAGACTATCTATACATCACAGACTGCGATAATAATAATTTATGTTAGGATAAACATCGCTTGCTATCTTATACTTTAAACGAGAAAATCTTGTATATATATTATTGTAATCTCGGCAACGGCTGTAAGTATTTAAATGAAATTTAGTTTGCAGGGAGTTTTGGCGGAGAAAAATTGGTCTAGCTAGGTTTTATCCCTGGAAACTGCGCATTTTAAGTTATATATGTTTTTTCTTTCGTCGTGTAACAATATATCAATAATTTCGACTCTATTATGTCAGTCCGATTGGCAGTTTGGTTAATTTTTGCGTCGTTCGGAAATTCGGAGTGTGGTGGGTTCAAACCCCGATAAAATATTTTTGTGATTTTCATTTATCAGAACACCGAGCAAAGCTCGGTTAATCAGGTACTACAGTTTATAATATGAACTATCATAGACGGCTAAGATAACATATTATATATTCATATTACTTAGATACTATAATATGAAATATATCCATGCATTTTAAGATAAAATGTTATAGTATCTTCGCCGTCTGTGACATCCTTAAAAGTTTATTGGTTAGGATTATGGGTAGGCAGGTTATGTTGGTTTTGATACATTGTTTAAATAACAGTTTCATTAGATGGTGTTCAGCAGAATTCAAAAGTAAGCTGTACATACACAGCCAAATTATTGAAATAAATAGTTTTTGACCAATGAAAAATAAATGAAATGAAATAAAGGGATGTAGGTAAATAACTGAATCTAGATCGGAGGCTGCGCGTAGAGACAGGGCAGACTCCACGCCAAGTATTAATAGCTTCCTGTAATGAGTCTGCCCTCTCTGCCCACGCAGCCTAATGAATCTGTAATGATTTTACTGAAAAGTGGGTGGATGCTATGAGCAGATGACAAAAAAGCAGGAAGAGACACACTGGACACCTTCCTGATACCCAACCCTCCGAACCGAATGGGTAGAGCGGCTTGGGACCATGAGGTGTCGGAGATGTTGCAGTTCAAAACATTGACCAGTGTGTCTATGAAAGTGAGAGATGTGATGATGTGAGAGAAGGTTGGAAAAACTCCATAGTGGACAGCATCTTAAAGCGTGCGTTTTTGGGCACAAACAGACAGAACCGAATGATTTGGTATGCCATGTAAGAATTTATCGAAATAAGTTTGCCGGAAGATTCTGTGAATTTGCGATTTTGTTCCGAAATAAAGGCATTAAAACCGTCACTCAGTATGGTAGTATTACCCAGTAAGCGGAGGGACTCTTTACTGACAAATTTTTTATTTTAGGGGCCAGATTAATAAATTTAGAGGTTATTTCATTCCAATGATCGTGTGAGTGAGTCGTTAATAAACAACTCACATGAGAATTTTAGTTCCAAACCGATGGATCTGAGCTTTTCTATGATGTTTTGTAGATCCTGCAAGACTGAAACCAGATCTCAACCGAGGGTCCCGTCATCCAGGTACCAAACGTTGAATTCTGATGAAAGCGATGTAATGGTTGGATGTATGGCAAGGCTGAAAATAGCGGGGCTCAAAGGATTACCATGCCAGCAAGGCAACCAGTAGAAGAAAGTAAACGATCACTTTTGTATAAGAGTGTCAAATTCTCGCCATAGCACTGTAGAATATAGTCGTAGATATCAGGCACGTGTTTTTGAACTTCTTTTAATAGAGCGCTTCTAGAGGCGCAGTTGAAGGCATTTTTACGTCTACTTTCACCAGGTATAGCTTTGATATATGTGCGGAGGGCGTGGACGGCAGCTTCGCATCCTCCCTTACTCCCAAAACCAAGTTGCATCGGTTGAAAGGTATCTGTAAGTTTTTGCGAAATACGTTTGCAACATATTTTGGAAGCAATCCTTCGGTAGGTGCAGTCAACAGCTATAGGGCGGGTGCCACCGTCTTTCTTTTTTAAGGCGTACAAATTGGCACCATAAATTATGCCTGGTTATATCTTGGTGCACATTACCAGATAACATCAGGTTCATTAAAGCTATCAGGTCCACTAGAAGCGCTCTCCCGGAGTCTCCCGGGGCACAAATTAGATCCTTTAAATGATGAGGACTTAAATCATCGTACCCACTAGCCGGAGCCATTCCTTAAATACATTATGGCGGTTTGTATTATATCTTATACGCATGCGTCTATGGACTGTACCGCAGGATTGGAAGAAGCTGGTATGTCGGGTGGGCGGGATGGTTGTTTGTCAAGGAGAGCTTCTAAGGTATGTGGGGTGTATTCAGCTAATGTATCGCTAGAAAAAAGTAAATTGGCGGCACTTTTTAGGTCTCCGTTACTGAACTTTGATTCAAATTTGTGTGTTATGTTTTGCGTTTTACGCAGGAACTGTAGCGTTGGATTGTCATTGAAAAGGTCGGTTAATGAAGGGTTAATGGCATGAGTACAGTTATTTTTAATAGTAGATTTTAGTGATTTTTTACTATCTTGCGTCGCGTGTAGTATATGGAATGGGAAAGTGAGAAGTTTTTCCCAGCGCTGGCTACAAGCGGGATTGGAAGTAACCTCTCTGATTACGGACGAACTGTTTGGCTACTTGGATCCTGGCACCTTTCGGAATTCGTTTTATGATGGGAACTGACGATTTATAGTTTGATATTTTTGGCAAAAGGGAATTGGTGTTGAGGCTGGTGTGACGACGTGGATGTGTTACTGGGATATGTGGGATACTGGTTTTACATACATGGATGTTTAGGCCCTTTGCACCTCTGAATGACCTGTTGCAAATTGGGCATTGTGTATTGTTGATACCGCAAGTGCCCGCGGTCACCGAAATACAGGTATAAAAGCTAAACTCCAAACAATAACTTATATAACAAACTATACTGTATACAATAACTAATATATAAAAAAGAACTAAACTATAAACAACTTTCAACGGGCACAAAATAAGTAATTAAAAATAAAAAGAACTATCACCAAATTACTAAAATATACTCGCTTGGTTGGTCATTTACGTTGACTGCTCCGATCGCAAGTTATGGTGTCCAAAAAGGTGTAAGTAGGAACTGCTGGTTACTAAGCTAGGGCCGTCCCAGTCCATTCACTGCTCCAACCACGTACATCGATATTATGGTGTCCAACACAATGGTCCAGCTGTAAGTAGGAAAGACCGTTTACTCAACTTACGCAGTTCTAGATCATTCACTGCTCCAAAGCAATCCAGTCGGGGCTGGACCCCGAAAGAAAAAGAAATATCAGAGACTTAATACATGTAAAATAAAAAATAATCATAAAACATATGTCGCAGACCTTTGATACTCGTATCTCGTAAGTCGCAACATAACTGCAATTTTACGTAGAAACAATAATTTGTTAAATGCAGTTTAAAATATCGATGAAACGATTCACATCACTAGCTGCAGGTGCAATTAATAAATCGCTCCGACTAGCGAGGTTATTTGGGGGGCCCCGGTGAATACAATTTATCGGCCCAACTTCGACCGGATCCGGTTTCACGTAACACCTGCATACGGATTTGTTACACGGCCCGCCGCCGCCCGCCGCCCAGCGCCCGCCGCGAGCGTCACTTGTCGTAAAAATATATTAATTAAACTCCAGCACTGAAATTAGTATGGTTAGAATTGTGAAAGGAAAGAAATATTGAAAAGACCATGTCAGTTAATTCTGGTCTCCCACAAGGCCGTGAGCCTACCCTTTTTATCTTGCATATTAGTGATATGTTGCAAATGAATGGCATTCACTGTTATGTAGATGGCAGCACTGGTGATGCCTTAAATACCAGCAGCGCCAACCTTTCTCGAGAAAATGTCATCGAGAGTCGAAACAAACTTATTGTGTCTGAATTTTTTGTTGGAGAAAGTCTCTGATTGGGGTAAACTTAATTTAGTCCGATTTAACCCCACTAAGCACAAGTTTGCGCGTTCACCGCTAAATGGTCATATGTCCTCGTTTTGTAGGCACCTATACAACTGCCACAGCCAAATTTGGAAAACTTAGTGTCGATATATCGAGCGAGATCCAGTTCCGATGTAATCTAGAGGCCAAGGCTCAGTCAGGGGCGCCAAAGTACCAGCTTCTCCCTCTAGATCGGATCTAACGAAGAGCGACTCGAATTGCCGACTGCCAAAGTATTTCAAATCAGCTCGACTCCTCGGCACTACGTAGAGGTTTCACCCCGCTCTGCATCTTCTATCGGTTATATAATTGGGAGTGCTCCGAGGAATACTTTGAACTTATAACTGCTGTAATATTTCGCCACACGAAATAACTTCCATCCTCATCATCTTTATGAGTGACAATCCGTTTTTTTTTGAGTTTTCTGCCGCGCATAATAAAATCTGGGATGTACTGTCGCCAGCAGTATACCCGGACCAATACGACCTTCAAACCTTCAAGATAAGTTCAAGAAAACTCCTTTATCAAGGCCGGCAATACACTTACGACTACACCAGAGTAGTGACTACTCTGGTGTTGCGGAAATCCATGGACGAAGGTAATCGCCTACCATCAGGTGATCATTCTGCTCGTTTCTCTCCTATTTCCTTTAAAAAATATGTTTTCTTTATCTACTGACTTGTTAGAAAAATTTGACTTTGCGCGAAAGGCTTAATGAAAGCACCATCACATTGTTTTCCTAGCTCGAACATTATATTATGTACTGACCTATGTCAGTAAGAAGCTATCACAGAATATGACAGAAGCTATCTTCCCTGGAGCTGTTTACTTGTGTGGAATGAACGTAATTTTAACTCTTTCTGATATCCTGTTTGGGGAGAGGTGACAAAGGCTGCCACAAAACAGTAAATATCAACTACTTGGTAAAATTATTATCCATTTCGTGCTTTCAAAGTTTGGATAATGAAGATAAAGAACTTTATAGTTCTCCTGGTATATGTAACCGAACATTGTCTTTGATCAAATTACATCAAAAAAATTGTCCTGAGGCACAATATATAAATAGCTTATAATTCTGTGAACAACATGCGTCATATAAACCTTAGACAATTAATTAGAACAATAGGTAAATTTTATATTGGGCAAAGCCCTACTAGCATGCTAGTACATTTCTCAAGCACAGGCCAAGCTGTCGGCGCGCTGATTTACGTGCAGTCAATGTATGCCGCGAAACAGCTCGAACGTGATTTACCGCACCCACTCATTGAATCTACATATTATAATGGCGCGTTTGTCATACGGCCAATTACTGCTGTCCTGTATTAGACACAATAATATAATAATGGTCATAATAATAGTAATCTGAGTCGGGTACTACTCCTAAATGATTAAGGTGACATACCTTGGTTGTGGGGCTGATTTCTTAGAAGGCCTTCATCGTCAAGTTGAAACTTTCATTTTCATAATTGTATAAAATGCTTCAATATCGACGAGTGTAATAAAATTAAGGTCTAAGGAGAATACTACTTACAAGTTTTAAGATTATTATTATTGTTTTATTTTTCTTTAACATTAATGGGTACACGATAGTCGAAGAATATGTATTTGTTTAGAATCCTTTTCTTTGAGTCGACAACTCGCAATAAGTCGTCCAGCGTTTTTTCAATCTGTTTAGAAGCACATACAACATAAAGCGTGTTTTATATTTGCAACCGCGTACAGAACAACCTACATTTCTTTGACTAGCCTTAAGAGGGTACGCGTAAATCACAAAGAATATTCTAACAATTGTTAGGGCCCCATTTCCTGGGGTTTTACACAGACAATGGCTCAGCGGGCTTTAAATCAACAGTTTGTAGCAAAATTTGATTTGTATTTCGATGCCGTATTAAATTTTTAAGACAAGGATTATCAAGTAATGTTATTGTTATGTGTTATACGGGGCTATTCCCAGTTCCAGTTCGACTTGATTTCGAAAACTTACCGCGTTTAATGGTCGCCGCGCAGTGAAGTTATCGAGTCATTATCGAATTCCGTAATGTGAATAACCGGGCTGACTTCTAAAATGGGCTTTGGATATCATGGCGGAAGGTTTGGAAAGATACTCTTCTGATGATTATTCGGAGATTTAAAAATTAAGTTACCTAGTTAGGTACCTTAGTCAATTTTTTCTAGCAAATATTTCGTGAAAGAAACATTCAAAGGCGTCGAAATCGAATTACAAAACACGGTTTACTATTAATAAAAATAACAAAAATAACTATTCATAAAAAACAGAAACAATTTATTCATTCATTAAAAAAAATATATATAAAAATATTTATCTATTTATACATCTGCGTATTTTTATATTATGTAAATATTAAAATAATTAATAAACAAATGCATAATTCATGTGTACTTTAAAAAATAAACATTCTCTTTGACTAACTTATATATGGACTGCACGTTAAGTTTAATATATAAGAAGTTATTATATAGTTTAATATATAAGTTAGGGGGCAGGTATAAGTACCAACAACAATATGCCTGCAATGTCGCTAAAAGGCAAAGGAACCATGCCTGTTGAATAATTTATACCGTCCTTGTATTATAATGCTTCCATATGTTCTGTGATTGCTACTTTATTTTATGCCCTTTATATTTCAAACTGGACAGGGGTCATATGATGTTTTTGAGAATTCCGTATATATTATAAAATACGAGCACCATGGAAATATCATAGCGATTTACATAATAATCTTCATCTTCTTTTTATATGGAACTGAATGGCTTTGCACGGTATCGCTAAAACTCGGAAACGGTTTGCTTGGTAATAAATAATGTTACTTATGTTTTGAGTGTCGCAATTAATATTAAACATAAAGGTAAGTTTTAAACCCAAATATAATTAAAGTTTTAGCATGGAAGTTCAATTTTGTTAGACTAAAGGTATTTGACAACTGATTAATTGTTTTTATGCACTATATATTTTCTCAAACTCCCAACTGACACTAGCTAGTATTTTCGGCTCATCTTCTTATAATATATAAAATTCTCCGAAACGGCTTGACCGTTTTTTATGACATTTTGTAGGTGTATTAAGCTTTTTTTCAGACCCCTAAGTGATAAGGGGGCCTCACTCCATGAGTTGTTTGTGTAGACACTGTAGGTGTATGTAGGTAGTTATTAATTTATTCCAGTTCATAGTTGAGACCGATTAACGTCTGTTGGGTACAGCTAGTAATATTATAAAAAACGAAACTATAAATAGTGCCATTCACGGAAATCACGTTCGTCACCTAAAACGCTGATAAAGCTCTTTGTGAAGAACTTTGTAAATGGCAGAATTTTGCGGGGTCCCCACGTAACAAGAAAAGGCACTTTTCCGGTCATTGCCTTTAAATGGGATATCTTATATTATTGTACTTCATGCACGTGGCCCAATTTGTTTTTGGAATCTACAAATTTGGATATTTTTTTTAAACGAATAATACCTACGATGGAACTACAAACGGAACTTCTTTTAGGAGGTTAAATAAAGGGAATAAGGTAACAGCTTACTAGCAGTACTTAATTTACTTATCGCTAAACAAAGTGTTATACCATAATAAATGTCACATAGAGATAACTAGACGCAGCAGTGTATAATAAACAATGTATTTGAACATGTCACAAAAGCGTTTTTTGTGTTTCGCCTAAACCATTTGCAGCTAAACACAAAGCTTCACTCTTTATTTTTATTATGTTTGAGGAAAACTTTGTGCCTTTTTATATCATAGTAAATAGCCTAGGGCAGTACGTAAATATAATGTTACCTTGCTTTTGAGCTAAATTAACCGACATGTCGCGCAAGCAAGTTGCGTTTGTATGTTTAAATGTTGTTTATGAAAACAGCATCTGTACTGCATTGGAAAATGAATTATGTCTTATCTCTCTTATATACAAAAGTGGAATTTCATATGTCGCTTGTCGTCATCGTGTCATCGTCGTATTGTCATCTTGCAAAAATAAAGGAATATAAATATTCATAATCAAATAAACACATTATCATTTCCATCCCTTTAGAGATCAAAGGCACTGGGGCGGGCCATGAAGCAGCATGTTCCGGATTTTTATTCGTACATGATAAGGATGTACGTGGCCTCTGCGTGCGTTTGTTTCCGCGGCCGTCACGTTTACGACGATTATACATTTTAACATATTAGTCCCCTGCGACGGGACAGGGGACTGTAAAATCTTCTACTAAAATAATAAAGAACGCAAAATTACGGTAGAATATATATATAGCGTATAATATGCAAATTATAACAGACATATATCTTGTCCGTAGAGACGAACACTATCACAAGTAATGTGAAAATAACACACCTTCATTCGAATGGAAATCATATGTTTTGCCGAGCAAAAAAGTAGACTATAACCAAATCTGACTTTGATTTTACTCAGCACCCCAATTCTCGTAATTAACTTACGCTTCTGTTTCATTAGCGTATCTAGGTCCATTTTCTAGGGGGCCCCTGAGATACGATGGCCAATAAAGGTGAGACTATGAAGCCTATGAATGTACAGTGAAGCTGGAGATTCAGGGAATAAATTGAGTTTACACCATAAAGTAAATAATTAATTTTGTGGTTTGACGACGCGCCATTTAAGGGATTTACCTATTGATTGTGACTGTGGTTGTGATAATTAATAAGAAAATAAAAAATAATTACGGCCAAACTCTTAGCATCTTTACGAGTAGAACTATGTAGAATATCACGAATTTTTTTGTGTAAATTTATTTGTCCTGGGGTGGGCACCAGATCATTCTGGAGTGGGCCCGGCCCACCTGGCCACTCCTCTTTATACGCCTATGTTCATTTTACTTTTTTATTGAATTATAAATGAATCGTCTTGATTTCATAAACTGTTTTTTGGAGTTTGGAACAATCAAAACGTGTGTTGACGTTGGTGATAATACCATTTTGCAGTTTTAACATATCGGGACTGGATCGTAACTGTATTATTACCGGATTTAATTAGCAGAATCGACCTTCTGTTTTAGTACGCTTTAAATTTGTTCAGTGATTATTACTTGAGAACGAAACAAAGAAACATATACTTCTTATTCGCATTTATGAAATCAAGCGAACATAACTCGGCGATATGATCATGATAGCGATAAGAAAATAATAAAGATAATTCGGTATGTTGTACAGCAAAATTGCTTCTCTGTTGTTATTTTTGGCCTTGAGAAAAGCGAATACGTTACCAGAACTTGTTTTCCTAAAATTACAAGCAGTACTGCTTATTCATATAAGTAATAATAAATAAATTATGGCAGCTAGGTTTATTTATTATAATTAAAGTGAAAAAGTGACCAAGATGCCTTAATTAAAATGTTCTTGAACGGCCTCCGAATGTTAATTCTGTTTTATTAAATGTACCTGGCCTCAGAAGAGTTACTCAGCGTTCTGTCTTGTGTAGTATTTATTATATTTAATGACCCCAGTATAATTCAGTTTCTATGAACGCTGATAAAAACCTTTAGATTCATTTTATGACACGATTGTAAGGAAATTTAATTTAAGTGTCCACTAAAATTAAACAAGTAAATTAATATTTTTGTAGCAATTTTTTGTGAAAATATTTTACTGTAACCGATGAATTCGGTGACTTTATTTTTAAAAGTTAGACTTTGATGAATAATTATTTTGTTCTTTTTATTCCTCAGCATATATATCGAATATATAAAATATATAAATAAATAATAAATATAAATAATAATAATAATAACAATAATAATAATTACAATAACAATATAAATAATAAATATATACTTATCGAATTATATAATTCGATTGTAAAATAGTAGCTTATTTAATGTACTAATGTCTGATATTTTTACAATTCCTGCTTTAACAGAAGAGCTTTCCAATTTTTCTCTTTTTATATGCGTAATATATCTAAACAAACAAGCTTTATGTATATCCTTTAAATTGATACTATGCTGGAGTCATTTTGGAGAACGACCTCGTAAATTGCTGCGCAAGCAAAACATCGTAGCTGTGTCTACGAAATTCGTAGAAGGGCTACGAGTTTTGCCCATGTTGGTTAATAATTCTTATACTTTAAACGAGACGATCTTGTATATATAATCGGTATCTCGACAACGGCTACACAAGTATTACCATGAAATTTAGTATGCAGGGAGTTTTGGGGAGAAAAATCGATCTTGATCTAACGGTTTGGAAATTCGAGATGTGGTGGGTTCGAATCCCGGTAAGAAAAATATTTTTGTGATTCTTATTATTCCTTTTTATTTTATATTTTTTTTCATTTATTTTTAATTATTTTATCATTCTACGAAAACATCGAGTAAAGCTCGGTCTCTTATAATGAAATTAGCTAGGTAAATATAGTTAGGATAAGTGAAATAGGTAAGATTATTATATACTAAGAAAATTTTTATGTAACTAACTGTCGGTTACTAAAAAATAAGAGTACAAAACTGTTTATTCCAAAAAACAAAATACAGAAAAATATAATATCTTATGCTTTGAATCTCTGAGTTATAATTTTTCTTTCAAATAAAAAAATACACATTAATAACTTCCTGGTCCAAAGTCCAAACTACATTCGGCAAGCAGTTTAACGGTCTGTTACAATAACCAATAAATATTTGTTAAGAACGTCAAATTTGTATCGCAAAAACCTGCAAATGATTGAATGACGACGTTTTTAACAAATAGTTATTGGTAGATTATTGAAACGGGCCGTTAGACATTTTTAAACAACCTAACCTAACCCAACAGGTATGCTCCTTGCGACTCCTTAGGACTGAAGTAAACAACGCCGCCCCGAGGAGAAAATAAGACATTATTTTTAAGATAAAAATATTATTGACTTGTATGTAAGTATATTCACGTCGGTTCGTCTATGTACAATATAAAGACGTTTTATATCTTACACTGAAATACTCATTATTACTCGTTTTATTGCAACAGGCGTATTCTGGAGCCGTAATGCGAACGACAAGCGATCCAGTAATCGTAACGGTTACCTTAATAATATTATTATTGACATGTCGCCGTACATTTTTTACAGTCTATAAACTTTTTAAGTTATGATCTAATAAAAATATGAAACGACATTATTGTTACTGAGAAAATAGTTTATTGTACATGTACATAAAGTACATAAAACTTTAAGTATAGTTTATTTTTAATTTTATTTATTATATTTTTCTTCACTTGGAATTAAATTTTTTATGATTACTTGAGATATTTTGAATTATAATGTCTCATGAAATTAGTGAGGGAATTTTTTTGGAATATCATGTGACTATGTCACGACAGTAAAGTTTTAGAACAGGTTTAAATTATTTATTTTCATTTACATCCAGTTATTTTTTAAATGTACAAAAAAATGAAACATGACAAAATCGTGACAAGGTGCATTTCATCTTTACAGGAATAAATAGCACAACTGAATAAAATAAAGAATAAGTGTTTTATGCAAAGATTGAGTAAGGAAGTGCCGATTTTACTCGAACAAGACCAGTCAAATTTTATAGGCTTTCACTTTTAACGGCGCCGGCTTACAGTTTTATTATTCAATTAATCGTAATGTTTTGGTAACCTTATTCGAGTCAAAGTATAAACGTTACTTTGGAATAGTTTGGCTGAGACTGTTACGAATTTTGCTTCGTTGATGTATCGGTAACCGCAATTCATACTCAGGCCAGATTTAATACTCTTTATTTTGTACGTTATGGGTCCAGTATGAGAGCCAAGTCTGTAATTAACTTCTATACGTATAATGCGATGTCCAAAAATAAACGTTCGTGTAATTTTGTTCAAAATCACGCTGAATATAGTCTTATTATAAAATTGGTTGTGTAAAGAATATCATACAGTGATCAATGTGCAAGCAATTTTAAAATTATATGGTTTAACCGTTTTGCAAAATCCTAAAGTATTGGAAGAACGTGGGAAAAATGTATGTAAAATACGTTACATATGCCGTAACATCAGCTTGTAAGAGTTCTTCGCGTAACATTATACTAAAATGTTATTCATACTCTATGGTTCAACTCATACTGACGCAGAGTCGAAGCGTAGCCACGCGTAATGTGTTTTACCTATTGCTATAGGTTCATTATTCATCTCTATTTTTCAATTATTCATCTCTATAAATAAAAACGCCGAAATGACACAATACGCGATATGGTGCTGCATTTTAAGATAGCTTTGAACGTTAGTAACGTAAAGTGTAGCGGGCATTAGACTTCTTCAGCATAGCATTTTCAGTTAGTAGGTACATAAACTAAACTTTAGAATATTGTATTGAGTATAATGACGTTATATAAACACTTGTTATAAAATTTACTTCTCAATTCTCATATCATATAACAACTAACAAGGAGATATTTTACATTTTCCTGTCGAGGGAGATACGACGTATTGATACTGCACTGTCACCCGCATTGATATTTGGATACGAGGATATATTTAAAATATCAGGACGACCAGTTTTCCGGTTTCAATATCCGTTCCTACTCATCTGTCACATATCTACAAGAAGTTGTGTTGCCGTGAATTGGGTACAGCTATAGAGAAAAGTGATTACGCTTTTTTGTAAGTGTATTAAACATTTTTAACGAAAATACCTACGTTTATGAGTAGGTTTATTATGGGGATTGTATGCGATTTGAGTAGAGTAACGTTCCTAAAACCTTACTTAAATTATTTCAAAATATTCAGTTATAAATGAAAATAAAATTGGTACTAAGATATGGCTCTCGGAAACTTTGGACATCGAACTTACTAAACGCTTTTGTGTCTGCCAACATATTTCGTACTTAGTACCCGCTTATTCATGTTACCCATATTCATCAAAAACTCATTTCCTGCATCTCCGGCGGTACATTATTCAAAAGTAATTTTGCAAAACGCAAAATGCCCAAAAGGGTTTAAATTAGAACCTCCGTTTAGTTTAAATATATTTAGCAGAAAATATACTTTCAAAATATTAAATTGTGTAGGTATATTATTAATACGACATATCAATTTAGTTGTTAAAAAAATATATTCTTTTTCTCTTATATTTTTTTACAACTAAATTGATGTCCCATCCATAAGAAACATTCTACACTAAAAAGTATTCAATATCTCTAGTGAGTTTTTGTCGCGACTGTGTCAATAGGTATATGCAAATTTGGAATGTTCACTAGCGTAGTTCCCCATACATTTGAATGTTTTATTCGTGTGAACGGATGTAACACTCCGCTGTAACCGATGGTGGTAGGAAGTATGTAGGTTACATATGATTTTATTGTAACCTAGCTGTCCCGACATATGTTGTTTCGTCTTAATATCTATAAACTGGAATAAAAAAATAGCTACACCTACACCAACATCTACACCTATAATTACAACCTTCACCTACACCTACAACCTAACTCTACAACCTATACCTACTATCAACCTAATGGGACCGAACGATTTTTCTGATATAGAACTGTTTTGCAGTCCAACCAAACAAATAAAAAGAACGCACCTATAAATATTTGACAGTCAAGTGACAATGGAGACCCGAATTTACGTTACCGAACAGTACTATGTAACCTACCAACCAACCGGGTAGGTTACATTGTAGGCATACCCTACAATTTCAACAACAAAACTTGCACCTACAACCTACTGGGGTCGGCCGATTCTTCTGAAATATAACTGTTTTACATTCCAAAAAACTTGTACGCATCTTTTGAATATTTGACAATCAAACCTACGGAACCAACATCAAAGTTTGATAGGTGCAAACAGTTAGTATGGGTTTTTTTCCTCGCAATTTTTCCAATGTTTCTCACCGTTTAAACCTTTTCTGAACTTACACAATTATTTCAAGATCAAAATAAGCCAAATCGGTCTCTCGAGTTACAGCGAGACACAGATTTTGCAATACATTTTTATGTATATATTGAAGAAGAAGATAAGGAAAATATTATATTTCAAAACTAAGATGGCTATGACGTACATTTGATAGAACATATCTTCTTAAAAGAAAAAGTTACGCCGTCATGTTCATACCTCAAATGTCACCCATCGTGATTTCACCATACCATCTTGAAAATGTCAAAATGGCCCCCCATCTAATTCTAAAAGTGGGACCATTTAAGTGGGGAAATATTGTGCCTCAACATGCGTCGTCTTTAATATACGTCTATGATCAAAGGTAATTCAATACCTTTAACGATGAAATTTTGAATCGTGTAGTTATCTAATTATTAATTACCTATGTTTATGTCATATGGGATAAATTTCTTTGTCCGGATTTGAGTAGGTTACGAGTATAATGTTTCTAATGTGTTTATTATTTTATTTGAACATAAAACATTTTGTCATAATTCATTATACATTTAAACATGTCAACGTTATCACACGTAACTAAAAAGTGTCCTAGATATCATTAATTTTGTGGTTCCAATACAAAATCTTCGATCGTAATGGAGAAAAGAAATGGATTTCGTACAAATCGCCACTGAAGTCGAGGCTCATAGAGAACATTGATTATTGTTTTTTGTACTGTGACTACCTCCTACTAAATTACATTATACCTAGTATCGGTTACTTTACCACCGATACACTGCATTACATAATATGAAAGTAGGTATGTAAATATTAATTTTTGTCTTGCTATAATCTGAAGATTATTTTATTTATTTTTATTTAACAATTTATTGTACACAAGAAACATTTAAAACATTACACTTTACATGGAAAAATGATAACAATATAACAAAGGTTCTGCTTATTTCTAAAAAGAAATTTCTGCCAGCAGCCCTACGGTGAGAAAAGAACGTGCACAATTACATTTGTGCACATTACATAATAGGTATTACCTAACCTCTTTTTTTTTTTTTCCGGAGGGGAAAATGCATTACGCATACCACCCGAGCGCAGGGGGCACCCGAGTGGTGATGTGGGACTCCCGTATAAGCTAATGAGACCCACGGTTTACCCACTAAACCCCCCCCCCCCCCCCCCCACCTTCCTCCACGCCGCCTTGTGACGGGGCCACGGGAACGATACACACATCCGCGACCCCGCCGGCGGCAGGCGCACCAGATGGTAAGGTGCGCCTCCCTCCCCCGCCTCCAACAGTACTGCAGCAAACTTCCCCCTGAGTCTGCTACAGTACTGGTGGAGGCCAACCACACCTCGGCCGCAGAGGATAGGGCAAGCGGCGCACCGTAATACCAAACTTGCCTCTTCCCCTGCGGCCCCACCAATGCCGTTACCCTGCGGAACGGCCCCGCCAGCTCGCAGGGGGGTAGGGATAGCGGCACAACACCACCACCCTCTCCCCCTGCGATCCCTCCACGGCCGCAGAAGATAGGGAGTACGGCGCACCGTAATACCGGCACTCCTCATCTTCTGCGGTCCCACCTCCAGGCGCGTCCGCAGCGGACTGGCTCCTCCAGTCCGCCGGGAGCGCCCCTCGGGCCGGCCTGGCCTCCTGCCCAGCCGGCCCGGCCCTGGTTGCCTCTTCGCTTCACCGTGGGTCGTCAACCACGGTTACTAAGCCCCACCGCCACGACAAGGCGGGCAACCGTCGGGGGGGGGGCTGGTATTACCTAACCTAACATAACCTAACCCAACCTAACCAAACTGTCGCTTGATCCAACATGCACAGTGTTCCAATCGGAGATACTCGCACTGCATAAAGCGGTCGAAATGGTCGTCCAAAGCAATCACAGGGAAGTTAACATCCTCAGCGATTCAAGATCCTCCCTGGAATTGATCAGGAACCCACGGCCGAAGATGCAACTGGCGGCGGACATCCAACTCAACATCAAAAAGATAGAAGAGCAAGGCAGAACACTTAGACTTCTCTGGTTACGCGCACACGTGGGTACACCCGGGAACGAAAGAGCTGATGAGCTGGCAAAACATGCCGCTCTCGCTTCCAACTACGACCCGGGATATAACTACACCCCACTGTTCTACATCAAGACAAACCTAAGAAGGGAGTCTATCCGAAGATGGTAGGACAGGTATATAGCGGCGCAAACCGGAGAAACCACTAAGAAGTTCCTACCCGACATTGCTAAAGCATACCGTTTCACAAGAGATACCTTATTATCTCCCACTCACGTTCAGGCCATTACCGGACACGGTGCATTTGCCCAATATTTGCACCGGTTCAAATTGGTGATCAGTCCGAGATGTGAGTGTGCCGAAGAAAAAGATGAAACGGTATGGCACATCATCTATGAATGTCCGCGCTTCCTGAAACAAAGACACGATGTTGAACACCACCTCAACATAAACCTACAGGAAGCAGAAACATCTAAATACCTGGAGGAGAAGAGAACAAGAGAAGTGTTCCTTGCTTACATAGAGACCATCTTCCAAATCGCGCGACAAAGACACAAGGATCGCGGAGAAGAAACACAAATCCAACCAACTTCATCAACAGAACCCACCATACTCACCGCTCAACAAAAACCGGATACCCCTCATTTCAACATACCCAAGTGGCTAAATGAGGGAGAACGAGGAACTCCGAGCCTAAGAACGAGGAAAGTGGTTCTGTTCATGAACAACAACTATGAGAGACTGGGGCTGAGCTTCTGCTCCAGTGTCGGATCAAAAAGAGTCGCCATATCACCTGGGCTGGCTCTACTGCTAAAAGGAAGCACAACCAGAACGAGCATGAAGCGAAAAAGGTACGAAGAATTGGGTGAAGCGAAGATCGATGGGCTAAGTTGTCGGATAGTACGCGCAAAAAACAAGACTGTGCTGCTGTTCGACGGGAGGCCCGGAGTGACACAATTCGCTCAAGCATGCTCGTTCCTAACGAAGATAGCAGAATCCGACACCACCACCATCGGACCAAGGATCATCAGCGTAGACACAATGGCTGTGGACTTCGACAGAGGAGAAGTGGCGGACTATCTCGGATGTGTCAAAGCATCCGAGAGGCACGAAGTGGTAGTGTACGAGGGAAGAACACAAGACCTAAACTTCCTCGTACCGAACTCCCCACCACAAAGAGTTCTACCATCGACGAGCCGCCATACACCGGAAGAGCCAAAAGCTGATGATCCCGCGGCAGACAAAATTCTCAACCCAAACTCCAAGACAAACATCCTCAACAAAATAAAGAAAAGAATAACCAAACTGACCAAATGGAAATCTCCACCAAAACAGGAAGAGGCCAACACAACATCTCCACAACCAGGGCCGTCAACCGAGCCTCCAAGATCTAGCGCGGATATCTGGTCTGAAAAAGAAAAGGAAAGAAGGCAATTAAGGGAAGCTGAGAAAAAGGGAGGTGCAATAAGAACTAAGCACCTTCAAACAACCAGCAGCGAGATTGACCAGCACTTACACCGGCTGGTCACACGCGAAAACCTCTCTCTCAGAAAGGGTCCGCAAGAAGACCTGGACCTTGAAGAGCGAGAAGAACCCCCAAAGCCTGAAGTCTTCAAAAGCCCAGATACACAAGCAGACGTGCTCAACAGATTTTTAAGAGCTCCAAAACGAGTAACACAAAAAACCACCGCCAAACCGACGCAAGCTCAACTTGGTCTGGTCAAACCTCCCTCCCTCAGAAAAGCTGAACGACTAGATCATATGATCAACGCATACCTTGAGTACATAGCCATAATAGAGGCCAATAAAATTGTAAAAACCAAAGAATGCGAAGACATAATGAAGTCGTTCCATGTTCCAATTATTCAATGAGGGCACAAATGGACAACACCACGGACCAAGAACAACATCACCACAACAACTAAACCGGCGGTAACCAGGAAGAGTGCCACATAGACCATCATGGGTTTCAACATCCAAGGCAACCATAACAGAGACCAAATGTCTCGGCCTTAAAACCCATGATGGCCCAAAGAAGAAGATGACACCACCCCGGAAGTTCAATCCTGATGGCATCCAATCCAAGAATATGACCATAAGTAAAAGGCGGAAATACAACCCGGACTTACAACACCAACAACTAAACCAGCGGTAACCAAAAGAGTGCCACTTAGACCATCATGGACCGCAAAATCTAAAGGCAACCAAAAACAGAGACCAACGGTCTCGGCCTTAAACCCATGATGGTCTTAGAAGCAGATGACACCACCCCGGAAAATCAAGACTGATGGCATCCAAATCAAAAAGATGACCACAAAACAGACGAGACGACATCAGCTACCATCCGGTGGCCAAGAAAAAGTAAACCCCTTCAGGGTACAGGCCCCTTCAGGGCAAATTAAATTTTATTAAATTGTAAAGAAATTGACGTAATACGAAAAATAATGTATTTAAAAAACTTAACATAACAAGGGCACGGACCACCTCGGTCTGTGGAAAAAAAAAAGAAAATACCCAACCTAACCTAACCTATGAAATTGCCGTTCTGTAGTACTGGCCATTTCAAATCAAAATAATTTTTGTTTGGCTAAGAATTCTAATTTCAAATTAATTTTATTTTAAAAACATGGAATTCTTTTTCCAAAAGTAGTCATTTGTTTATTGATTAGTGTTACATTTTCATCGCATTTCAATCTTTTTCGTCATAATCGATACGTTAAAAATTCGAGTAATTATGGAATATGAGTTCCGTCGTGGCAGCAACACGGCACAAGCGGCACGCAACCTCAACGACGCTTACGGAGCTAACCCTACAAACCAACGCACCACCTGTTATTGGTTTGCTCGCTTCCATTCTGGAAATTTCGACCTGAAAAATGAACCTCGCGGTCGTCCGAAGACTTTGGTCAACAATGACGAATTAAAGGCGATTGTGGAAGCTGATGATACACAATCTACGGCTGAATTAGCAGCAGCTTTCGACGTTAGCATCAAAACAATATTGGTCCATTTGCGTCAAATTGGCAAGGTAAAAAAGCTTGACAAATGGGTGCCCAACGAACTCAATGATCGCCAGCGCGAAGTACGCGTCGAGACGTGCCTTGCACTGCTCAACAGACACACAAATGAAGGAATTTTGAACCGCATTGTTACCTGCGATGAAAAATGGATTCTGTTTGATAACCGCAAGCGCTCAGCAAGTTGGTTGGATCCTGGTTCAGCACCTAAACAATGCCCTAAACGAAAACTTACCCCTAGAAAAGTGATGGTCACTGTTTGGTGGTCTAGCGCCGGTGTGATTCATCACAGCTTCTTACCAAGCATCTGGAGTGAGCATTACTGCAGATGTGTACAGTGAAGAACTGAACACAATGATGGAGAAGCTGGCACATCTCCAACCAGCATTGGTCAATCGCTCGTCTCCGCTTTCCCTGCACGACAACGCGCGACCTCATACTGCACAGCAGACGGTCTCCAAGTTGCAGGAACTGGGGTTGGAAGCTCTCCGTCATCCACCCTACTCACCAGACCTTGCGCCTACAGACTACTGCTTTTTCCAGTATTTGGATAACTTCTTGGCGGGTAAAAAAATCAATACCCGAGAGGCAGTACAAAATGCCTTTGAAGAATTTGTTGCCTTCCATCCAGTTGATTTCTTTAAGAAGGGCATCAATAAACTGCCACTGCGTTGGCAAAGATGCATTGATTGCATGGGTGATTACTTCGATTAATACAAATAAAAAATACATAAAAAAAAATCGTTTAAATTTTTTCATACAAAACGGCAATTTCATAGGTAAAGACCTAATATTATGTCTATACTAAAACATAAATAAAATATATGTAATAATATATACACTATCAAAATAATTAATATAAAATACAATATCTAAATACTATAAGTAATATAATAATGTGCCTATAATATATAAATACTATATGTATATGTATATAATAACAGTATTTATATGGATAGAGACTCGAGGTAGAACTCTTTCAAACGTCTTTTAAAAATAGTAACGGTGGGACTGTCTCGTACGGTGTGGGGGAGCGAGTTCTACAATCTGACTGCGTGAACGGTGAAGGAGTAGGAGTAGAAGTTGGAGCGATGGGATGGAAGGGAAAGATTAGTTCTAACATTGGACCTACAAGGGGTATCGAGGGGTCGAGAAAAGTTAAATCGTTCGAGAAGATAGGAAGGAGACAGGGGATTATACAAGATATTATATAATAAACAAAGGATATGGGAGTTGTGACGGAAACGAATAGGGAGCCACTTGAGTTTTAATCGAAAAGCTGATATGTGGTCGAACTTTCTTAAACCAAAAACAAAACGGATACAGAGATTCTGCAAGCGTTCTAGTTTTGTTAACAGCTCTTCGGTAACATCTAAGTAGCAGGAGTCAGCATAGTCGAGGATAGGGAAAATGAGTGTTTGGACAAGGAAAATTTTGGTGTGCAAAGGCAAAAAGTTTTGGAGCCTCTTCAACATGTGCAACGAATGGTGTATCTTTTTGCTCACTTCATTAACCTGAGTATTCCAACAAAGATTTCGAAGAAAGAAAGAAGAAAGAAAAATTAATCCTAAATTTTTAGCCGATACTGAGTAATCAATAACGGTACCATCATATATAATCTTAGGCACATTATATAGACGTTGGGTCATATATTTACTGCTTATGATCATGGCCTGTGATTTTTTCGGGTTTACCAGCAGACCAAAAGATCTAGCCCAGACCGCTATGCGCTGCAGATCCGAGTTTATACCAGAAACTGCAGAATAAATGTCATCGATGTGTGAATGACGATAAAGTTGCAAGTCATCTGCGTAAAGATGGAAATTGGGAAGAAAAGAAAATAGAAGGGAAGAGAGTACGTCACCCTGAGGAACACCCGCTACAATATCACACCAATCCGAGGTAGCCTCATCATATCGGACTCGCTGCGAGCGTCACCGAAAATATGTGTCAAACCAGTCTATCACTGAGGGAGGTATGTTAAGGGAGCAAAGGACAGAAAGTATGATGTCAAAGTCTACAGAATTGAAGGCGCTGTTAAAGTCAAGTAAGACCAAAATAGAAATGCATTTATTTTCCATGGCTAGACGGAGATCGTCAGTGACTTTAAGCAGCGCTGTGACAGTACTGTGACCGGGACGAAAGCCGGATTGGAATGGAGAAAGCAGTTTGTTGGAGTATAAGAAGTGGGAAAGCTGTTTATGGACAACGTGTTCAAGGACTTTGGAGAGGTAGAGTAATATGGAAATTGGCCTAAATTGAGACAAAGAAAAGGGATTAGGGGTTTTAGGAAGTGGAATGATTGAGTTGAATTGAGTTGAGAGAATGAAGTTTCCATGCCAAAGGGAAATAACTCGTTTCCAAGGAATAGTTGAAAATGTGAGTGAGAATTGGCAAGAGTTCAGGAAGGGTAAGTGATATCATGCGGGGGCTCAGGTTATCATTGCCTGCTGCAGTAGAAGTGATAGTCATGATGTGTTTATAAACTTCATCTTCAGAGACAGGCCTGAATGAAAACGGAGTATAGGACGGGAGAGGAAGAGAGCGGAGATGGGATATAGTTTACGCTTTTGTATCCTGGTCGACAATTACTGGTGGGACTGAGAAATGAGCATTGAGCTCGTTCACATTTATTGTATAGTTGATGCTGGTGGATGACTTGACTTGCCAATACCGAGTGTTGAAAGAAATTTCCAGAGTTGTGAGTGGTTGCTTTGTTCAATAGAGGAATGTATGTGGCGTCTCTTAGCATTCCTACACAGACGACTACAACGATTTCGCAGATACTTAAATTTCGCAAAATTTTCCTCAGTTGATCGTTTCCTGTATCGACACATGGCACGATTACGTTTTGTCATCAAGGTAGTAATTTCTTGCGTGAGCCAAGGTGCCGGCACATGCTTAAGACTAATTTTTCTCAGGGGAGCATGTATATCGAAGATGCTAGTTACGATGTCGGTTAAAAGTGTCACTTTTTGGTCAATACCGGAGGCCGAGTATACAGGAGACCAGTCAGCATTAGATACATCATGTTTAAAAGCCTCCAAATCTATTGCCTTAAAACTACGTAGATAAAGGAACTTGGGTTTACAACGGGGGGTTTTGATTTTAAGGGAAATAAAAATTAGGTCATGATATGAGAGGTTGCAAGGAAGTTGGCCATGGGATTTTATGAGATCTGCAGACGAGGTAACAAGAAGATCTAATAAGGTGGGGGAGCAATTTGGAGCATGATGGGTCGCTGAAAGTGGGAGTATGCTGAGGTTGAAGGAAGAAAGTAAAGCACGAAGTTTAAGAGCACGCGAATCAGATTTCAAAAGACATGTGTTGAAGTCACCTGCGAGTACAGTAAAGTCGTAATTTGGGCTATGTGTGGCTAAAAGAGAATCTAATGTGCTAAAATAATCTACCCGCAGAGACGGGCTATAGAGCACACATAGCAGAACTTTTTTGTGGTGCAGGGTGACTTCAATGCACAAATATTCAGCTGCTCCGGAGTAGCGATTTGGTGATGCTGTAATAGTTTTGCAGTCTATTTCACCTCGCAGATAAATAGCCACTCCACCGCCGCTTTTTCCCACGCGATCATTACGGATTAGCCTAAATCCCGGGAGAGCGTAAGCTGAAGACGAAAGTGACAGCTTAAGCCAGGATTCGGAGACTTGAATAGCATCTACGGGGGAACTATTTCCAAACATCGCAAGAAGATCCGAGTGATGGCGCGGTATGCTCTAGGCATTAACATGAACGATATTAAAGTTGTTTCGAAAAGAGAGAATTAATTGTTCATGACCAGAAGGAGAAGCCGAACTCTCGTCACCACTATCCACACTGAGAAAACTATCAGACGATGAAGAGCATGAAAAAAGTCATCATTAATGGTATCATAATCAATTAAATCCATATAACTATCAATACAATATTATAAAATATGCTAATATAATATTATACTACGATAAAACAATAATAATAATAATATTTACTAATTCCTAATTAATAGTACGCAATAAATAATTATAATAATTTTTACTATGTATGATAATACAACCCATCTTAACTCACCGTAGTAATGTCAGAAGAATATTACACACAATAGGTTAACAATAAACATTTCACAAAATATTTTAACGGTATACAAAGTCAGGCAACCTTAAAAGAAGATGGAATTACAGCCTGGCAATTTATTAATGTAAATGAGATATGAAAAACACAAAAAAAAATTATATTGACAGATGACATTGACACAGTGTCAAAGTGCCACTGGTTGCTAAAGTGTTACAAAAAATATTTTATTTTGTCTAACAAAACGAGAGTAAATAAAAAGTGATATGTACTACAAACGTGTGGAAAGTGAAAAATGAACTAAACTAACTGAATATATTTTGATTTATTATCAAAATATATTCTTCAAATGTTTTCTGTACACGTGTTTGCCATTAATCGATTTCGCAAAAATATGCTTAAACCAATCCAAAAACTGCAACAAAATTAGATGAACTTTTCTATGTGATAGTCCCTGATGATGATGAAGATGAAACCGAAAGAATAAAGCAATAAATACCGTGCGTTTTGAATGTCCATTATAAAGACAAATGTGTTTGGTCGGGCGTAGATAGCCAGATTTATTGATCCTGAGATAAACCGCCCGCCGCCGTCCTGTTGCACCATTTATTTTTTAAGTTGGTCACATTTAAAATTCAATTAATTCGGACCTGCGGACATATAACGCGTTCTAGCTACTAAAAGAATTCCAAATGTTACTGGATTGACTGTTTTTGTGGGGGTACTTTTAAACAGTTGATTTTAAATTGGAATTGATTTTGGTCGCATAGTGAACTTAGTGACTTGAATTTGGGTTACAAGTTTTTGTTGCCATTTATTGTTATCTATGCTTATGAGTTACGATAATTATAGTTCTTCGCGTTTAACTTTTATTTTAGGACATACTCGTATTTTAGCATTTGTGTCCATGGCAGCGAAGCTTACATTATATTTTTAAAACTTACATTATATTTGTAACACTTAGGGCTGATTTTTCAATCGTCAGATAACTCTTATCTGAGGAATAAATATGTAACTTTGATAGATTATTTGACGATTGAAAAATCAGCTCTTATTATGATAAAAAGACAGAGAGTCTTTTTCCTTTGTAATCTTATTTATAAAAAACTCGTGTCACAGGATTTGTTACAGAATATTTATCCGAAACAGCTAGACCAATTGTTTGAATTATGATCAGGCATTAAAAATATGTAAAACTCTCACTATTCCATTCCACCCTCAGTGTCGATAGCTCTTTCACACATCACCTGTAGAATGTAGGGGTAGTAATTATAGTAGTTTTGTAGGTGTAAGTAGTAGGTGTAGATGTAGGTGTAGGTTGTAGGTGTAGGTTACAGGTGTAGGGTGTAGTTGTAGTTTGTAGGTGCTAGGTAGTGGAGGTGTAAGTTGTAGGTGTAATTGCTGGTGTAGAAACTGTAGGTTAGTAGGTCCAGGTGATAGTTGAAACAGAACCAGCTGTTTGTACAACAACTGGCAATATTATATATTTTTAGTAAAGCGTACAAAGCTTACAAAATTATAGTTCTATGAAAATTGGTAAACAAAATATTAATAAAACTTAAAGTATTAACTTTAAGTTTTATTTTATTAGGCAACAGAGCTAAAGTTGGCAATTTATTAGGCGATAAAATAGAGCGCAGTTGTTCCTATCGAGCTGTTGACACCGGCTACAGCTGTACTTGCTATTTTAACAGTTCATACAGTTTACGTTAATGCGCTAAATAATTATTTTAAACTAATAATAGTTTAAAGTAACGATGAATAGAGTTGTAACCTGGCTAATGAATATTATTTTTATGATATCGGTATTTTAAATACATTACCTAAATACGATACGAATACCTTAAATACGATATACTAAGAGTATAAGGTTCAGCTCACACCGAAACGAGCCGATACGTGGCCTCTTGTAATTAAACGTGTATCTTCTTGTGTATTGAAAAGAGTACAATTTTGTATAGCTATGTTAAAAAGGAAGTGCCGCGTCGCGTATCGTCTCGTTTCAGTGTGAGCTGACCCGAAGAGCAATGCGAATTTGTTTCAAATTTCAAAATGATTAAAGTACATGAAACAAAAATATAAACAGTACCCAATCACATATTAATCCTTATGTGTTTTTAATAATTGTGTAATTTAATTTGTGTTCGTAAATTAGCCTCTTTATGAAGTGCCTATTTTTATCCCCACAAACAGTGTTTCCTAAACAGTCGTTTAAGTTTAAAACTAAGTATAAGTTTATGTATATAAGCCAAATCTTCCCCGAAATGATCGCCAGCAAAGCTCATGGCTGTAATTTAATATGATAGGGCCCTTCGCAACACTTGCTAATGTCGTTGATGCTGCTATTCAAATGAAATTTAGAAACACCTAGAGATTTTACAAAATTACCTTAAGATGCGCCATCATTGATGATGGGACCCGAGGGGTTGCGCGCGTACGATTTTTTCCTAGAAAACCGCCTCGAAATGGAAGTGGTGCTTGCGATAGTACAGTTTTTTCCTGAATACAGTTTTAAAACTGAAAATATATTTTAATTGATTTAAGCACCAATCACAGTGTAAAGTTACACAAACTAAACTTATACATTTTCCTAAACTTAAATCGCTTTCGAATGTCGGTAAATTCCTTTTTTTTAAATACCTCTATAAAACAAAGATTACTCTTTATTTTATCAACCGACCTCCAAAACACAGGAGGAGGTTATCAATTCATGTGTATGTTTTTGTTGTGTGTACGTTAAGCGATTACTCCGCCGTTTTTGGACCGATTTTCAAAATTCTTTTTTTATTGTAAAGCGTTGACTCCTGAATTGGTCCCATTGTCACCAAATGGTAGACCTGGGGATGGGATCTATGAGGAATCGAGAGAAGTCCTCAAAATTTATAGGGTCACCGATAGTGATTTTTACTTTTTTTGAAGTAACTCGAGCATATGCTCGTATATATGCAAAAAGTGAAATGTGTCAGGGTATACCCTGGATCCAAAAGCACTGAACGGCATTTCTCAGTCTTTGAAGATGTGTATCTTTGGAAATTTCAGCATTGCTTATAAAACTGCAAGCAAATGTCACTAATTAATAATCATCATCACCACCATCATCATCACATCATACACCATGATATTATGTTGATATATAGGTATTTTTTATAGTCTTTTACACCGATATCGATTTCTTTGAACATTCACAGGTATCAAAAAGTGAAATGTTGTGCCAAGCCTGTAAACCCTAACAACGATGATGATGGGATCCACGAGGAAACGAGAAAACTCTTATTAGAAAAGTTAATGATCGTTAAGTTTCTTACACATTTTTATATGCCATATCATGGTATCCCCTGGATCCCAAAGGACTGAATAGAACTCCTCAGTCTTTAAAGATACACGTTTGGAAATTTCAACATTGTTTAAAGAACTGCAAGCATATGTCAGTATTAAATAATAATCAGCATCACCACAACCATCATCACACGTATGGTGTAATCATGACGTTATGTTGATATAGGTATTTCTCATAGTATATTACACCGACATCAATTTCTTTGAATATTCAAAGCTACCAAAAAGTGAAATGTTATGCCAAGCCTGTAAGCCCTAACAACGATGATGATGGGATCTATGAGGAAACGGTCTAAAAAACTTATCTTATGTGGACACTGGCGTTTAGATACCCTAATGCCTAATAAAAACTGTGTAGATCTTATAAGTACTTTTAAAAATTTCAACATCTCTAATGCACATATAATCGGCGACACGTCAAAATGCGTGCATCGACCAAATTGCTAGCAATGTGAAGAAATTTTGGACCGAAATAAATTATTTAGGACTCTCAGATCATGAAACATGTCAAATTTTTACTTTGCACGTGAATAAAAAACTCCATTTAAACAGCTGGAACGAAAAAATTAGGAACCTTAATAAACAAAATATTAAAAAGTTATATGAAAGTGTCTCCTCACTCACTTTCACTGAAGTATATGAGAAAGATAATCTTAAGGAATCCTTTGCAGAGTTTTATGAATTATTCGTTTTAATTTTTAATTTATGTTTCCCTACCTACACAATAAAAAAATATAATTATACAAGAACTAAAACTTCTTGGCTTACTAAAGGTGCTGCACAAAAAAAAGGATACTGTACATAAAATGCATGCAAAGTAAAAATAAAACAAGTTACAAAACCCACAAAAGGTATTCTCAAATATTAAAAAAAATGTTATATAAATCGAAACAATTACAAAATAAAGAATAAGAAATAAACAATAAAAATAATTGTAAAGCAGTATGGAATATCATGCACCAAAATATTGGCGATACGAATTCTAGCAAAGATATGGATAAAATATTTTACAATAATAAATTTTACAAAATAAAGATGACAAACAATAGCAATTTTAAATTTGACGTTTCCTATATAAGCAAAACCATGACCACACATACAAATACGATATTTCTGAATACAACGGATCCCTTAGAAGTATATACAATAATAAAGGGTCTCAACAATACCAACTCTGTAGGTGTCGATGAAATCAACACTCAAATCATTAAACTATGTACAAAATGTATTTGCAAACCACTTAGTTTTATTATCAATCCTCCATTTCAATAAGGCCGCTTTCCCGATATCTTAAAGAAATCAATAGTTAAACCATTGTTTAATTTTAAGCCATTAAGGAGATGCAGCTAATGTCCTATCCAACTATCGACCTAATCCCAATGTTTTCAAAAATTTTTGAGAAAGCTATGCTAAAGAGGCTTCAGGATTTCATTACTAGGCAAAATATCTTAACAAATGTACAGTTTAGTTTTCGCAAAAATAGTACAACTTCCCTAGCATGTTTTAATCTAGTAAAACTAATTACAGAATCACTTAATAACCGGGTACCACTAACCGGTGTTTTCCTTGATATGAAAAAGGCCTTTGATTTTGTCCTTCATGGACTCCTACTTTATAAATTAGGCAAATATGGTATAAGGGGTGTTGCCAATGTTTGGATCAGTAGCTATTTGTCGGGTCGCTTTCAATGTGTGGAAGTAAAGTTACTAGTAGATCTAGATTAGTAGATTATAAGCTGAATGAATACGGAGTACTACAAGGTAGCTTACTAGGTCCTAATCTGTTTTTGCTGTACATAAAAGATATTCCTAATATAACTCAACACGGAACAATTTCGTTTGCCGACGATACGACTCTCGTCATTAAATATGATGATAGAGAAACGTACGAACAAGAAATTAATTTAACACTTAAAAATATATTAAAGCGTAATCTACACGTTAACACTGAAAAAACACAAATCATACAATTTCAAAACTACTGGAAGCGCCATCTGGGAGCATCGACGCCAATATGAATCGCATCTCATAATATCGATAAAGCAGTATTCCACCCCCCCTTCCCCGCTTCACCGCTCCCGCGCTATACGGAAGAAATGCGAATAGGCGGACATTATTGCATTATTATAGAAAAGAGAAAATTAAATTTAGACATAAAATATAACAACAAGAAAATTATTGAAGTAGATAGTGCAAAGTTTTTAGGTATTATGATAGATAAGTACTGTAATTGGAAGGTCCACGTAGAATATGTCTGTGACAAACTTGACCGTTTCGTCTACGCAATAAAAACATTAAGGCAAACCGATAGTACTGAAGCAGTTCTAACTGCGTACCAGGGTTACGTTTCTTCTGTTCTCCCATATGGTCTATTGCTGTGGGGAAACTCAGTAGAGATTGAAAAGGTGTTTAAAGTCCAAAAAAAATGTATTAAGAGCTATTTCTGGTGCCTCTACTATGGACAGTTGCAAACCGCTTTTTAAAATATACAATATACTACCATTAGTTAGCATGTACATTGAAGAAGTATGTATTTATGTTAGGTTATATATATTTTGAACTCAAATCGAACGTATAACGTTAATCATAGATTTAAATATAAGCTTTATCGTCTAATATGTAACTTAGACATATATGAAACCAATGTATTTATACAGGCCATAGACATATATAATAAGTTACCAGATAATTTTACACACAGTTTATCTTTTAATACGTACAAAAAAAGTTAACCATATGGCTTCTAGAAAATTGCTTTTACAACATAAATGATTACAATCAAAAATATTAGGTTATAAATATCTGACCGCTGACGTGAACTGCTCATAATAATTCATTATAATCTGATTTTGGAATTACTTGACATTTATTATATTAAAATATTGACTTATTATGTAATAGGTACTTAGGATGGTTTATGGTAGTTAAAATAAAAAGTTTAACATAAAAAATGTAATTCTGACAGAGTAACAACATAATTAAAATAATATCTTGCTTATATGTTGACATAATTAATAATAATTTAATGTTTTAGTTTCAATTATGTGATGAAAAATTAATGTTTAAATGTAATTTTATTTAATTGTACTTGTACTAATCGTTCTTTAAAACTTTCAACTTGACATTCACACACCATTGTTATGGTAGGATGTGTAAGAACTATTTATAATTGTTGTAACTATCATCACTACCACATCTTGTGAATAAATGATTGATTGATTGATTGATTGAGGAAAATCTTATTAGAAAATCGTTTAGTTTTCTTACACATTTTTAATTTCCCGCAACTTTTTCTGTCAACACAATATCACAAAAAATATTTATGAAAATTGGTCTAGCAGTTCATGCAATGAATGACCAAAAGAAAAGGGGATTTTTTTGTTAAATATAGAAGATGATCACTAACTATGAGCTAATCTGAGATACGGCACCGGCCGATTCAATATTAGGCATTTTGAGTACATTTCATTTTAGAAATGGTCACCTCATGCTCCAACTTCATGGAGGTGGTAAGAAGATTGAGTAGAAAAATAGTAACATTTAGCAGAATTTAAAAGGTGAACTAAGTATTTCGACAATAATAATTATTTCATACTTTTTAGTGATTTTAAGAATGTTATTGCTTTTACTTTGGAAGTCGTTTTCTTATTATTTATTTTAATATTTTTTAATTAAATCTACAAAACAAATATTACTCTTTGTTTTATAGAGGTATTTTCAAAGGCCGACCGACGTTGTTCGATTGTGCTATGTCAAAGAATATATTATATATTACTAAGGTCAAGAATCGTCATTCCACCGATTAACATGAATGACAGCTCGCAGCCACACACAGCCTGTGTGGCTGGGCGTATGCGGTGGCGGGCGGGGCGTGAGTTTTTCCAGCCACTTTCATTCACAGGACTTTCGTTCACGGGGCTGGCCGCTATTCGTTTCGTGCTTTGACATAATTGACAATATTTTTTTTTTTAATTTTTTATTTATTTATATATAGCATCGGCTTATAACCGTTTGCCAGTGTCAAGTTAAAAAGGCGGAAAATATAACTTTTGTTTCAATTTTCAACACCGTATTCCTATATCGTCAAGTCTAAAGTCTAGTCCATGTCCAAATATATAGTCAGTACAGTCCATGAGTCATGTCAGTCGATTTAGTAAAGTGGTAGAAGCTTTACTGAAAGTCCCTAGGGAGTTTTGGCGGGAAACACAAAATAACACGTTTTTAGAAGTTGTACCACTTGCCCACACTTGTGCACGTTAACGAATATTTAATGGTTAATATTCTACCAATATTACACATTAAGAACCGAAATAATACAAATTTATGAATAAATACGAATTCCACAACTTCACCCATTGAACTCCACGGCAAAATTACAACAATATAATTTCATAATATCTATAATAGATTTGTCTGAAGCGACGTATAATATTATGTGTCAACCTTAGGCTTACGTAAACATGGCTCACATTCGCCGGTGCTCGAGCTGTCGTTTGTAGAGAGTGTCGCCCCTGAGGTTATGTTGCAGCTCAACAAATTTCCAACAGGTCATGAATCCCAAATTATTATATTTTATTTTCTTAGCATTTATCATTGGTGAGAAAAATAAGCATTCCCGCAACCAAAATCTCTTATGCGTCCTCTTAGCTTTGTATTTATTCTATAGTTACGGACGTGATATAAATTTACAATATTACATAGAAGAAAATAATATGTACCCACCTATCATTGTTTTTTAATAAAAGTGCACCTTTATGAATCGGATTTTTTAAATATTTACTAAAGATACTGTACTGGTTGCACTTTTATTTTTCTTAAAAAGTTTTTTACTGTTATGTACTACATAATATTAATTCCAATATGATTCTTTAAATGAAACGTTCCAGAAAACGAGCAGATGGATCGCCCGATCGTAAGCAATTACCGCTGCCCATTCACAACACCAGATATCGGGACAGTCGCAACAAGTCCTAAGTTACAAGTGTAACTCCTCTGTTGGTGGTAATTTTGCCTGAGACACATGGTTACCTTGTTCAGGCACTACTGTAAATTTTGTGTAGAAATAGATATAACCTGAATATCGATTTATATTGTGCTATATTGTGGTTCTGTGTAAAAATGGTAAAAAAAAAAATTATTTATTTATTCGGTCGAGCCGTTTGTACCGAAGCATGGCTCTCCCACGTGGTAATTATCTCCCACGTGGAAAGAAAATTATACCGTACTTTGAAGGAAAATAATACCCGTCGTGCGCTCACATATTATGTGTTCTCCAATAATTTCAAAACTAAGATTTGTTCTGTCAACTATACCTACGTCATAACGTAGGAACAGTTGACAGAACAAATCTTCATACAAGAAAAAGTTTCTTGATTTCACCATACCTCAACTGTCAAAGTGGCCCCAAATATCCCCAAAAGTGTTTCCATTTAAACGTGGACACTTTTTGCCTTGACATGCCTCGTTTTAATTTAAACGTCAATGGTGTTCTCAGGCAAAGGCTAATCACCTCCGAGTTTTGCGAGCTTCGCGGCGCCTCAATGAGCGTTTGCCTTAGATATTAAACGACTTTAGACTTCACATACTTTATTCATAGCAAAATATTTTCCTCCTTTCAACATTGAAACGAGATATTTCTCTTAAAACATTTTTAAAAATTACAATAATCATTATAAAGTTATTTACGTACAAATTTGTGAAATAAGCAATCACAAGTACATAAAATTTTTAAGGAGCTATTTTCTTAGAGGTGTTGAAAATGTTGAAAATTTAGGTATATCAATTACATTGGCTGGCTTGCAATGGTACGCTATAATTTTGTTCTAGATAATTCCGTAGCGACATAGTTTCAAATTGTATCATAATGAAAGGTCGCGTTTGTATCTTCGAGGATTATGAATATTTCTTGGTACGCACGGCGGCGTAAGCTAACCCTCGTCAATGTGACAGCTCGCGACCCCTGATTAAGTGTTGTATAAATTATTTAGGTGCCTTCAATGCCTTTTTATGCGCTCAAAACGGTTTTGCATAATTTTTTAAGTTAAGAAGTGCGTGGGTTTAAATAACAAACGAAATGAGCAAATAATTGTAAGAATTTTGAGGAAGAGATTTTTTAACGTTTAATTTACGAAAGGAGCACCAAAATTTACAGCATATTTCGTGAGACGTTTGTTACAACGTCAATACGTGAAGCAAGGAAAGGTTACTTTGATTCGAACATCGTTTCATATTTTACCGAACGTGGAATATTTCCTTTGACGAGGAGGCATTTTTCAATTTCGTTATAAAGGAGATATACATATTTGATTACCTCGTGTTTAAGCGGGAAAACATCTAAATGTGAGTAGATGAAACAGAAGAATTTATCAGATTATCTCGCTTATTTGTCAAGAATGAGTAGGTTAAGGACATAAAATAGGAAAAAAACATCCCGAATTCAACTGAATTCGGGATGTTTTTTTTCCAATGCAGCTGCATGAAAACAATCTAAAAGTCGTTATAGAAAATAGAACATACACGTCAATATTTGTTTATGTATTCGTATTTTGCAGCTGAAAAATCGGACAGGATAAAAGTTTATGCATATTGTTTGGTTTCGCGTACAACTTTACATTGTGTATGTAAACTTGTAAAGTTATTTTTATATTACTTATTTTTTAATATTTTTTTTAAGAAAAGTAATATTAGATGCAATAAAGAAATGCCAAGTACTTACTACACGTGTAGACCGATAGGCGATAACATCTACTTCATGTACTGAAGGGCGCTACAAGCGTGGCGAATTAATTTTTGTTTATGCAAAACTTTGCGAACGCTCTGGGAGGGCCCACGTTAAACACGAATATATTAAAGGTAGGATTAATGGAACCCAGATTTGAGGGATCGTTGGGCTTTCGCGTATAGCCCGTTTGGGTTTTTCGCTTATATTAAATACTAACTTTTACACGGCGTTTTATATTTTCGTTATTAAACGAAAATTCATGGCAATTTGCAAATTATGACGGCATTCATTGTATCTTATTTATTTTGTAATGAATTTCCGTACTCTTTGAATTATGCTAAAGGTTTTGTTATCAAAAGAATTTTCTGTTTGAATTAATGTTCGAAAAAGCGTTTTCAGCACTTTTTTGAAACAATAAGTAACAACACAAAGAAAATTCCACTTATGTACTAATAGGTGTATTAGTTAATAACTGGAATTTTCTTTTTATGAGGAATCTTCACACTGGTTATAACCATAAAATATACAATTTATATATTTTCGTAAAACTTTAATAACATTCAAAATCCTACTACTATTATAAGTGTGAGTTTTTGAGGATGGATGGATGGATGTTTGTTACTCCTTCACGCAAAAACTACTGAATGGATTTCGATTAAATTTGGTATGGTAGTATTTTAAGCTCTGGATTACAATTTTTTGGAACTTTTCATCCCCAACAACTGCAGTGTTCCCGAGGGATACTGTATTTACGCGGGCGGAGCCGTGGGCTGTTGCCCACGTATTCACGTACATATATTTGTTAGATACGTTTCCGGATCCGTATAACATTTGGCGGAAATGTCTCTGGCAGCCAAGGTTTTTATAAAATTATAAATTGATTTTATAGTAGTTATAATTGTAATTATTGATACTGGATAAGCTTATGAATTAATTTATAATTATTTTCGCAAAGATTTATAAATATTACATTTTGTATTACTGAACTTCCGGTTAGTGATTGTTATTATGATTTATTGGTGTAAATAAAAGTAATCTAACAGATAAAGTAAATCATTCGATAATTGTTTTTAATAGTCATAAATTTATTTGGATTATAATTTTGTAATTTAAATATTTTTATATAATTTCCGGTGCCGCCATCTCTACACTTCCGATGCAACGTAAGAATAGAGATGGCGGCTGCTATAAAAGATGATGCCTGTCAATTTTGTGGCAATTGCCGACTGAGCATCGAAGAGTGAAGTGAAGTACTCGTGGATAAAAGTGTACTGGCAATCGAATAAAAGTTGTACCAGAAGATATTATAGTGTTTGTTTTTCTTTGGCCAACTCTTATAGTTCAGAAGTGGGATAGAACAGGATACACAAAATTTCCTGCACGCCCACACGAAAAGGAGCTAAAATTAAGCGTAAGTACTGCAAATAATTTTTCATAGTAATTTTTAAGATTTAATTTTTACACAAAAGTGGCATTACAATTGAGAAGATAATAAAATGAATTGAAGGAAATCTTAAATGAATTTGTAAAGAGATTGGAATTTTATATAATTCACTTTATCCTTTATTGCATTGCATAGATATTTTTTTTTTCCCTTGTTATTATCATTCTTTTAAAACTAATTTAATTCTACTATAACTAATTTTATATTTTATTATAATAATTAATATATAATTATTTTATTATTATAATTATATAAATTTATTTAGTTTTATTTTTACTTTTTATTTTATGTTGGCAAATATAATATAGGGAGTATATTTTCATTTTAATATTTTATTGATTGCTTACACTACAGTAATTATGTTGGTTTAGTTAAACAATTTAACATTATTTGATGAATATATACATTATCCATAAGAATTATAAAATTTAGAACAATAATTTTAACGTTAACTAAAGATTTATTAAATGTATATTTTATAAGAAGTGTGTTTTAAATAGATATTAAGCTTTTTATAAATTTCTATAAGCTCCGAAACATGGAAAATGGAAATACCCGAGGTCAAGGGTTTACTGGAAATGATGCCCGAGGTCAAGGGCCCACCGACAATGATACCCGAGGTCAAGGGTTTACTGAAGGTGATGCCCGAGGTCAAGGGCCCATCGAAAATGATGCCCGAGGTCAAGGGCTAGTTACTGCTAACAATCAAAGTGAAGGATATAGTGATCATGATCGTGCCCGAGGTCGAGGGCTAGATCGTCATAGGGCCCAAGGTCAAGGATCGAGCACTGATGAATCCCAAGCTCGTCAAGGAGTCTATATACATGAATATCGCAGCCAAGGTGAAGGCGGCGTGCGCCAAATGGACAATATAATTCCGGAACCTACTACATCTCGCAACAAAGGTAGCCGGGAGCGAAAGAGGCGATGACGAGAGCAGCGGTCATCGTCTGAAGATTCTGGTGACAACAGGAGATTAAAGCATGGTAGAAATAGTCGATCAAGTAGGCAAAATAGAGGTAAGCGTAGATATTATTTTACCGAACTATCATCGAGCGAGTCCGATATAGCTCCGTCTAAAACAAAGCGTTCTGTTAATTCAAAAAAAAGGTCTACAGACGACATACTCGATAAATTTTTGACAATAATTAAAGATGTGAGAAGTTCGGAAAAACTTAAAATGTCCTATAATAATAATGTTGTACCCGAGTTTGATCCCATGGCAAAAGAACAAACTGTATTAACCTGGATAACTAAAGTAGAAGAATGTTCAGAAATATATGGTTGGGATGAGAAAGAAACTATACATTATTCTCTTCAAAAATTATGTGGAGTTGCTAAGTCATGGTATCAATCTCTGCCAACATTGTTATATAGTTGGACTGAATGGAAGCAAAAACTTTTAGAATCTTTTCCGTCTCGGGAAGATTATGCCGAACTTCTCACTGAAATGTTAGCTAAAAGAGTTAGGTATGGAGAGTCTTTGGAGAACTATTACTATACTAAAATTAATCTTCTTAATCGATGCAAGCTGAGTGGTAAACAGGCAGTCGACTGTTTGCTACATGGCGTAGACGATCGCGCTGTAAAAGTAGGCGCACAAGCGGCACAATTTGTAGAACCTGAACAGATTTTAAAGTATTTCAGATCGGTAAAAGTAGGTGGCACACGAGAAAATTATGATAATTATAGGAAGAATAGGGTGGACAGAAATGTTAACTCCGTAAATGACAAATCGGTAAATTCCAGGCCAGGAAGTAATAACTTTACAATAAAATGTTTTAACTGCAATCAAAACGGACATCCCAGTTTTAAGTGCGATAAACCACTAACTAAATGTACGAATTGTGATAGAATAGGCCATCAAGCTTCTAATTGTTACAGAAACAATACTAGCGGGATCTCTAATACTGTCACTACCGAAAAAAATGAGAAATTAGTTTCAGAACTTTGTGCCTCTGATAGTCTTAATGATAAGTACATAATGGATGTATTAGTAAACGGGACCCGATTACAATGTCACTTAGATTTGGGTAGTCAATGTTCATTGATAAGGGAAAGCAACGCGAAATCCTTAAACTCAAATTTAATAACTGATGTTGAACTGCCCACGCTTAGGGGTATAGGAGCAAATCTTACGCGCCCTTTAGGTATGATTGTTGCAAAAGTACAGTTACAAAATATCATAGAAAATGTAAATATGTATGTAGTAGAGGATTATGTGCTTAGACATCCAGTTTTAATAGGACATTCGTTTACCGAAAAACCAGATATAGTAATAACTAAAACACCTTTTGAAGTAATATTGAAACGCGTATCGGATAATCCAAAAGTACACTTAATATCTCGTGACGATGTTCTGATATCAAAAAATGAATTACGTGCCGTACCTGTTTTGTGCCAAAAGCTCGAGAACGGTTCTATTTATGTTGACGGGTCTATTAGAGGAAATAGGGGTCAAGAATATTACTTTATGCCGGGACAGTATGAAGTTTTGAATAACAATTGCGCTTTATTAGTTCATAATATCTCAAATGACAGCATAACTATAAAGAAAAATGTTTTACTTACGAGAGCTACACATTTGCAAACACCAACTCTAAATACGTGTCAAGTAACTATTAGTACAACCGAATCCGATAATAACGAAATAAATTGTTGTCCGGACCTAAGACGTGAACATCGTCACGCACTTCAAAATCTCTTATCGGAATATAAAAGCTGTTTCTCGAGTGGTCTTAGTGATTTAGGATTTACAAATTGTACAGAAATGAAGATCGAATTAACTGATTCAGAGCCTATAGTGTATCGGCCATATAGAATGTCGTATTCCGAAAGAACACTGGTTAGGGACATGGTAAAAGAAATGCTAGATAACAATATAGTTCGGGAATCGTCTTCACCGTACGCAAGTCCAATTGTTCTTGTTAAAAAGAAAACTGGTGAAAAACGATTATGCGTGGATTATCGTGCTTTAAATAGAAAAACAAAAAAGGAACATTATCCTTTGCCTCGTATTGAAGACCAGTTGGACTTGCTAGCGGGTAATAATATGTTCACTTCGCTTGACTTAGCGTCGGGTTACTACCAGATACAAATAGAAGAAAACTCGCGGCATAAAACGGCATTCGTAACGCCGGACGGCCAATTTGAATATAATCGTATGCCTTTCGGCCTAGTGAATGCACCGTCTGTTTTCCAAAGAACAATAAACAAAATTCTTGCGGACGCTAAAATTAAATATGCTTTGGTTTATATGGATGACGTATTAATCCCATCTAAGGACTTTCAGGAAGGGTTGGTCAGATTAAAAGAAGTATTTGAATTGTTAAAAAGTGGTGGACTGACGCTTAAAATGAGTAAATGTTATTTTTTCTTAAATAAAATAGAGTTTCTTGGGTTTGAAGTTAGCGCTAAAGATATAAAGCCTGGATTGAGGAAAACAGAGGCTGTGTCGAAATTTCCAACGCCAAAAAACCAACATGAGTTACGCCAATTTTTAGGTTTGTCAGGTTTTTTTAGACGGTTTATTCAAAATTACGCGATAATAGCTGCCCCGCTGACAGATCTGTTAAAAAAGGATCACGACTGGGTTTGGGATGCTTCGATTCTTTCGGCAAATCCGTAAATTACTCTCAGAGCGACCGTTGCTTTCTTTATATGATCCGCAAGCCGAAACGCATTTACATACGGATGCTAGCAAACACGGTTTAGCCGGTATTCTACTACAGCGTAATGAGAAAGGCGTAATGCAACCGGTTTCTTATTTCAGCCGCAAAACAACAGCAGACGAACAAAAATATCATTCTTTTGAACTTGAAACATTAGCCATAATTGCTTCCCTGAATCGATTTCGAATTTATCTTTTAGGTATTCCCTTTACTATACAGACAGACTGTAACGCCGTCCGATCAACACTTCTTAAAAGAGACTTAATTCCGCGAATCGCTAGATGGTGGATTCAATTACAAGAATTCGATTGTACAATCGAGTATAGACCGGGATCACGGATGTCCCATGTAGACGCGCTAAGTCGCAATCCTGTAGGATTGGCTTTGAATGAAAATCACGTGCTTGATGTTTTAACAATAAATACTAACGAACAAGACTGGATTATTACGGTACAAACGGCTGATGACGATATCGCGAGAATAAAGAATATTTTAAATAATCCTGATGCTGCAGATGTAGTTGATATACTTAAAAATTTTAAATTGAAAAATGGTAGATTGTATCGGGTTATAGGAGATGAAATGAAATGGGTTGTCCCTAAAGGGGCGCGGTGGCAGATTTTGAAAAGGAATCATGATGACGTAGGGCATTATGGCTACGAAAAAACTCTAGAACGTATTAAAAATAATTATTGGTTTAAACGAATGAGGCGCTTTGTAAAAAAATACGTGTCCGCGTGTCTAGAATGTGCCCATCATAAAGCACCCGGTGGTAAACGCGAAGGTAAACTGCATCCAATTGAAAAAGTAAGCATACCCTTTCAAACTGTACACGCAGACCACCTAGGGCCATTTGTTAAAAGTAAGACGGGAAACTGCTATTTATTAGTACTTATAGATAGCTTCACTAAATTTATAAATATCACACCGGTCAAGAATACTAAATCTTCTACCACGATCAAAGTTTTAAAAGATCACATTAGTTTTTTTGGAGTTCCGACACGTCTCATTACTGACCGAGGATCTAGCTTTACGAGTAAAGTTTTTAAAGACTTTATGATAGAGTGCGGGATAAAACATGTCCTCAATGCGGTCGCCACTCCAAGGGCTAATGGACAGGTCGAGAGGTTTAACCGTACCATAACAGAAGCACTAGCTACTTCTAATCACGGACTTGACGAAAAAAGTTGGGACGAACTGTTATATCCCGCATCTGTACCCTATCATGCTCACCCTAGCTTTCCGACTTTGCTGATCCCGCATTTCTCCTATCGTCCTACGCTTCAGTCCAGACCCCTTCAGTGCATTCCATCTCCGACTCTTGACCAGGACAGTTGTCTCAATTCTAATTTCTTTGTTTTATTGAAGTACTATTTCAGTTAATTGTAATAAATCTTTTTTTAAAAAGGGAAAATAGTAATCCCGTATAACAAATTGGTGGCAGCTCAAGGGGATTTTTAAAAGATAATCCCGGGTACGCCTCACGAACTGTAAATAAATCGAATTCCAATATTCTAAATCCTAAACAAATCGAAAGTGTAACGAGTCCGCGGTTCCTGAGTTCCTGTTCGGTACATCAATTTCGCCGGGTCCAGCGCGCCGAGTTCCACGAAGTCCAGCAGCCGACGCCGTCCGCACGCCGCACGGATGTTTATACAAGCCCTTATCGCCGCATTCCTGTGAGTCGTTGATTTATTCTACTTTGGTCATTGCAATTTCTTTTGTGTTTTTGTATCTTTATTATTTGTAGTGTTTTGTATAAAGTTAAAATGTCGGAATCTAGAGCGCCTAGTCCTAAATTTGAAGTAAATATTAATGAACCCAAGGACGAAACAGTCCCATCCTCTCAACCTGGGCCTCTCACCAGGTCCAAAAAGAAAACGCAGACCATTACTTCGCCAAAAGTGGAGTTAGATCTCTCTACCTTACTTAAATTCATCAAACCCTACGATGGCGCTAGGGAATCGTTGAATTCTTTTCTTGTTAATTGCAGTAACGCCCACGATTTAGCTTCCGAACAACAAAAAGATATCGTTTTTAAATATATCCTATGTCAATTACAGGGTAGAGCCCAAACGACCTGCTCAATAAAAGAATTTGTAAACTGGTCACAATTAAAAGATTTTCTTAAAATACAATTTAGTGAACGGAAACACTACGCACATTTGCTAACAGACTTGCAAGAATGCAAACAGCAAATAAACGAATCTGTTAGTCAATATGCCCTAAGAGTCGAAACATGTTTGTCACAATTGTTAACAGAAATTTCAATTGCACACGGTAGCAAAAGTAGAGAAATGATAGGTCGCACTGCAGCAATGGAAGAGCTAGCTCTCCATCACTTTCAAATGGGACTTGTACCTCGTATATCAAACGTAGTGAGGTGCAAGTCACCTAAAACATTAAACGAAGCAATAAATATAGCCATTTCCGAAGAGAAAATTCAGCAATTTTTATACAAACAAAATCCCCAACCTAAATCGCTTTCTTCCAGGCCTAGTTTTAACGCCAACCGCCGATTTCAAAATCAAAATCCTAATAATTATAATAATCGCTTCCCAAATCAAAATATGCGTTACAATAATAATAATAGCAACCGCGTTCCAAATCAGAGTGGCGCTAACTCACCCCCGGTTTGCCGTTATTGTAAGAATGTTGGTCACACGATTGATGAGTGTAGGAAACGGGAGTACAATAATAATAGGAATCAAAATTTTAATAGACCAAATTACCAACGAGTTAATTTTACATCTTTTAACGACGAAAATCCTCGTGAACAAATTAATGCCGAAGAAGGTTATGATACCGTCGATGACGTCCCAAAAAACTAACTAAAGTCCCGTCCCGGTGTCGTGCGGGACAAGTTCAATCTAAAACCGACACCTTACCAAATCAACGCACAAGTGGTGCAATTACTAAATCTACGCAACCCCGCTACATGGGCAAGTTGCAAAAATCCACTGTATCGAGTTCAAAATCCACTGTATCGAGTTCAAAATCCACTGTATCGAGTTCAAAACCCACTGTATCGAGTTCAAAATTCACTGTATCGAGTTCAAAATCCACTGTATCGAGTTCAAAATCCACTGTATCGAGTTCAAAACCCATTGTACCGAGTTCAAAATCCACTGTATCGAGTTCAAAATCCACTGTATCGAGTTCAAAACCCACTGTATCGAGTTCAAAATCCACTGTATCGAGTTCAAAATCCACTGTATCGAGTTCAAAATCCACTGTGTCAAATCCTAATTCCACTGTATCTATTAATCCTAAATCCTCTGAATCCAAATCAAATATTTTTGAGATAATTAATGATCCTACAAAAACACTCCTACCATATGTCCTGGTTGACTCCCCTGTTTCAGAATTCCCACTTACCTTATTAGTAGACTCAGGATCCTCTGTAAGCCTAATAAAAAAATCATGCCTATCCAATTTCCCTAAACTCACTAAAGAATTTATTAACTTAAAAGGAATAGATTCCTCAGTCGATTCCATACAAACTCTGGGACATTTTAATCTTAAAATCAAGTTAGCTAAATCCGGTATTACTCACCAATTCCATGTTATTGAAAATATACACTTACCATACGATGGCATAATAGGGTCGGACATGCTAAATTCTAATAACTGCAAAATCGATTATAATAAAAATTTATTGTTATTCACAAAAATGTCTCTTCCACTATATTTCCGAGATCCATCCTACATTATTCCTGCTAGAAGTGAAACCGTCGTTGAATGTTCCGTCATAAACCCTGAAATCAAAGAAGGATTAATTTTAGACCAGCACATTTCAAATAATTTATTAGTAGCAAACTGCTTAGTAAGAGTCAAATCAAATAATCGCATTAATATAACAATAGTTAATACTTCCGAAGAATCAGCTACAATTAACTCAAATTTAAAATTAAAATTGACACCATTTGATACAAGAGACTTTGACAAAAATCCCACTGTTTCTGTAAATAAAATTGATAGAACACGACCTACGGATAATTTAAGACGGACAACCCGAGTTCTTAATCAACTTAGAGTATCACACTTAAATAACGAAGAAAAATCTGCTCTTTTTAATCTCTGTGCTACTTTCTCTGACATTTTTCACTTACCTGACGAAAACTTGACACATACTAATGCCCTGAAACACGAAATCAAAACGACTTCTGACATACCAATACATACTAAGTCTTACCGATTCCCTGAAGTCCACAAAGCTGAAGTTCGTAAACAAATTGAAAAAATGCTAGAACAGAATATCATTGAACCCTCCGATTCACCATGGTCTTCGCCCATATGGGTGGTTCCAAAAAAATTAGATGCATCTAACGAACAAAAATGGAGAGTTGTTATTGACTACCGTAAATTAAATGATGTAACAATAGGAGATACTTACCCGCTTCCTCAAATTGCAGAAATCCTAGATCAACTTGGTAATAGTAAATATTTTTCCACAATGGACTTAGCTTCCGGATTCCACCAAATCCCTTTAAATGAATCAGATAAACCAAAGACCGCTTTCAACGTTCCAGAGGGACACTACCAATTCCTTAGAATGCCTTTCGGGCTGAAAAACGCGCCTGCTACTTTCCAAAGGCTTATGAACACTATTCTATCAGGACTTCAGGGTATTCGCTGCTATGTATTTCTTGATGACATTGTTTCCTATTCATATGACCTTGACTCACACATCGAGAATTTGACTGCTATATTCCAAAGACTACGTAAATTCAATCTGAAACTCCAACTAGACAAATGTGAATTTCTAAGACGAGAAGTAGGCTACCTAGGACATATAATAACTGAAAAAGGAGTAAAACCAAATCCTGACAAGGTCAAAGCTGTTACAAACTTTCCTGTTCCCAAGTGTCCAAAAGACATAAAATCCTTCCTAGGCTTAGTCTCATATTATCGCCGATTCATCCCTGAATTCTCTACTATTTCCAAACCACTTACAAATTTACTAAAAAAGAATGTCCCTTTTAATTGGGAGAATCAACAACAATTATCCTTTGAGACACTGAAATCCAAATTTACTACTGCTCCTCTTCTAGCCTATCCTAATTTCACACAACCTTTTATACTAACCTGTGATGCGTCGAATTATGCAATAGGTGCTGTCTTGTCCCAAGGACAGGTTGGTAAGGACCAACCAATAGCCTTTGCGTCTCGAACCTTGAATAAAAGTGAGTGTAATTACAGTACCACAGAAAAAGAATTGCTCGCCATTCTTTTTGGCTGCAAAACATTTAGACCCTATCTTTTTGGACGTAAATTTCAGATAGTGACTGATCATAGACCATTAAAATGGTTATTCAATCATAAAGATCCTAGCAGTAAACTGCAAAGATGGAGATTAAAATTAGAAGAATTTGAATATGAAATTGTTTATAGAAAAGGTAAATTAAATTCAGCAGCGGACGCACTCTCAAGGTACCCTGTTAATCCAATTTATCCTGAAAACAAAGAACTTACCAATCCTAGCAATGACCCTCAACTATTGTCCACTCCGCCAAATCCAACATCTCCTGCTGATGTACCTGATGTATCTATGTCTTCTATCGATTTTAATGTTGATTTTCCAGAATTTCAATATGACATACTTGATTACTTACCCATGACTGATGAACTGGTAACAGACACTGAAAATCCCATTCCCTACACTGACTCTAATAATGCAAATCCTAACTCAGACACTGATCCTAATAATAAAAATGTAAATACTCACCCTGATCCAGGAACTTCAGCACAACCGGAATCTTCTATACCTGTTGATATTCCTATTCCTGATAACATTGATGAAAACGTATCTACTTACCCCGAACCAGGATCTTCAATACCACTCGAATCTCCTACGTCTAACTTACCTGTGATCGTCGATAAACCTCCTACGCCTGACTTACCCGTCGTCGATGAAAATTATTCTAAATTCTTAAAATCACCTACTAGATCTTACAATACCATAATCAATGAACACAATGAAACTCTTCTAAAGTCATCGCAAAAATTATTAATTGTACCTACTTCAATAGACTTAGACGAGTCGGTACCATATGTATGTATGTATGTAGATTTATTAAGTAATTGTTCAAATCCTATTGTCGAAGAATTTCTGAAAATGGAAAGAGAATTGTATACTTTTAACCCTTTAGTTATTGAAGATAAAATTTACCTCTTTTTATATTTTAAAGTGAATCATTTCGATGAATGTACTTACCCTGACTTATTCAAAGCTCTGAAGTATACACGTGATCAGATAATTATGTCATACCCTACATCACATCAAGTCGCTGTAACTGACTTTAAAGGTCCCTTTGATAAGTTCTCTTTTGTTAAAATATATAATATGTTAGGATATCTTTTCGATTCCACAAATATTCAATTACACATATATCATAATAGCATTATGTATCCGTCGTTAAGCGAAATAAAAAAGATATTAAAAGATAATCACGATCTACCAATTGCCGGTCATTTAGGATCAAACAGAATGTATGACAGAATAAAAGAAAAGTATTATTGGAAACATATGCGAGCTGACGTCGAACATTACGTTAAATCATGCACCCTCTGTCAAGAAAACAAACCTTTCAGACAAATAAATAGAGCACCGATGCAAATTACTACAACTTCTACCGCACCGTTTCAACGCATATCTCTTGACATTGTGGGACCCTTACCGGAAGTAGGTACCGCAAAAATAAAATTTATTATGACTCTACAGGACGATCTTACGAAATATTCAGTCGCGTATCCCATAAGAACAATAACAGCTGAAGAGACCAGCGAATGTTTACTTCATTTTATTTCACTATTCGGAATTCCAAAAACGATACTTACCGATCAAGGCACAAATTTTACTGCTGATTTATTCAAAAAGACTTGCAACTTTCTGAAAATAAAACAAATTTGGTCAACTCCTTAACATCCTCAAACTCAAGGAGCACTTGAGCGTAGTCACTCTACACTCAAGGAGTATCTCAAATCCTTCGTAAATGAAAATCAAGATAATTGGTCCCGATATGTATACACAGCTATGCTATCTTATAATACGGCTGTTCATACCACTACAAAATTCACACCTTACGAACTCGTATTTGGCCATAAGCCATATCTTCCAGATTCAGTTTATAATTCAAACATCAATGACGCCACGTATCCAGAATATGTCAAAATGTTACAACATCGATTAAAACATGCTCGGGAGAAAGCGATTGAGAACATCATTAAGTCAAAACAAAATTCAAAAACTTATTATGATAACAAAGCAAGACCCGTGTCTTATAAGGTTGGAGATTTGGTTTATTTAAAAAATCATTTACGCTTAAGAAAGGCCTTATCCTCTCAATGGAAAGGTCCGTACAAAATTGTTAAAGTTCATGGCTATAATACTGTTTCTCTGCTCATTAACCGTAGACATGTTAAACATCATGTTGATCAAATCAAACCAGCATCGGTTCAATCTTTATAGTAAAGAATAAAATAAAATTTAAAGTAAAATAATTTTAAGTAAATTTCTTTCTATTTCAGCATTTCAGCCTCAGTGGCTCAAGACTCTATTCAACAAATAAATTCAAGTCCGGGAATTTACTTTGATCCAATAGGACGGTTAAAAATATGTTCAGATTATTTAGATGTTGTCACTCCAATAGACATATCGCATTTTCAATCGCATATAACCAATATAAATTCAATTCTTGGCACATTACGATTCTTATGCAACAAAGTAGAAATAGAATTTGACGATACCCTAGAATGTCATAATGTATTACAACCACTTACCATTAGAAATGACGAGTTGGTAGAAGATTATAATTCCATATCACATTTAATTGATCACAGATTCCGTAGATCTGCATGGTTTGGTGGTGTAGGTTCTGCTTTTAAAACCATTTTTGGTACTCTTGATGAAAATGACGCCATCAAATACGATGAAGCTATACGAAATGTACAATCAAATCAAAACGAGTTGGCTTCATTAATCAAAGATAATATTCTCATAACAACTACTATTTTAACAAATATTAACGTTACTTTAAGAAAAATAAAAGTTAATGAAGACAACCTTAATGAAGCTATCGACAACCTATCTAACAAAATAAATAATATATCTACGATGTCTAAAAGCCTAATAATGAAAACTAATATGATTACTATATTAAATAGTCTAGAAGCAAGTGTTATAACTTTATCATTTCAAATAGAGGATATTGTTAATGCAATTATGTTTAGTAGCCAGAATATACTACATCCAGCTATATTACCGCCTAGTCATTTATACCAGGAGCTTGTCGATAACTTTCGTCACTTACCTGTTGATGCGAAATTACCTGTAAACCTAGAATTAAATGAAATGTTTACTCTCATTAATGTCTCTAGTGTATTTAGTTATAGTGTTAGCGATAAAGTTGTGTTTATCCTTAGAATTCCTCTTGTATCCTTAAAAGAATATAATCTATATCATAATATTGCTCTTCCGACACCACATGATGTATCTAAACCTAGTTATTATACTTATGTTGTACCTAGTAGTAAATATATTGCAATGACCAATGACAAAAGTGCATATTGTAACTTAGACTCGCTACGGGAATGCAAAGCGATGAATGCCCGAACCTATATCTGCGACGTGACCACGATCTTCTCCACCAGCGAGTATCCGAGTTGTGAAAGTGAATTACTAGTGAATACTATAAAAGCTCTACCAGTGCAGTGCAAAACCGGAAGTGTTAACGGCCAAATCGATATTTGGAAATCTATCTCGAACAATAAATGGATATTTGTACAATCCATTTACACTAAAGTGTTAATTGAATGTCATAACAAAACAAATGTTGATCTAAATGTAATAGGTACAGGAATTGTTTATGTACCCAATAATTGTATTGGTTATTCTAAACATACAAAATTAATACCTAAATCTCAAGCTGTGAAATTTAGAGTAAATAAGATATTTTTAATGTCAATATAATAAATGATTCATGTTGTAATTTTAAGATAAATGATGGAGAGAATAGTGAGTTTCATACTATAGATTTACAAAATTTCGATCTAGACACGATTAGTAACGAAAATATATTAAAGTTCAAATCATTAACAAAAGAAACTGACAAAATCATTAATCAACACAGTTTCATTAAAAATGAAGCACATTATTCTTCCACTCTTGTAGTTATTTCTTTGATTATTTTTGGATTTTGTGTTTTTAAATGTTTAGTTTTAATAAAAGGGTACAACTGTCGTCATCCTTACATCCTTCCACGATTTTCCCAACCTCCTTCCGTCAATACATCTCCAACACAGGAAACCCAAGATGAATCTTCTTCTTCTTCTTCTTCTGGCTCCTCTCCTCCTTCCATTCCTCTTCAAGGCCTATCTAAAGACAAAGCTAAACCTAAACCTATTCCTACTCCCAGCCTTAGAATCCATGTTTAAATTCCTTTATTTCGATTTCCATAAACTTCGACCCCGAAGTTTAGTCTACCCCGGGGAGGTGTTATATCCCGCATCTGTACCCTATCATGCTCACCCTAGCTTTCCGACTTTGCTGATCCCGCATTTCTCCTATCGTCCTACGCTTCAGTCCAGACCCCTTCAGTGCATTCCATCTCCGACTCTTGACCAGGACAGTTGTCTCAATTCTAATTTCTTTGTTTTATTGAAGTACTATTTCAGTTAATTGTAATAAATCTTTTTGTAAAAAGGGAAAATAGTAATCCCGTATAACAGAACGAATACACGACATACAGATAGGTATCAATACGACTGTTCATAAAACTACACAAAAATCTCCTTCTGAGCTTTTGTTTGGATTTAACTTAAACCACAAAGCGCAAGGAATACTTAATACGGTAATAAACGATACGCTTAACATTATTCCCTCGAATGAATTAGAGTCTGTTAGAAATAAAGCTTCTGAGAAAATAAAAGAACAGCAAGAAAAAGATAGAGAGTACTATAATAAGAAAAGAAAGGCTAGTAAACATTATAAAATAGGAGATTTAGTGCGTATAGAAAAACAAGTTCCTCATGACGGTCAATCACAAAAGTTCGTAGTCAAATACCAAGGGCCGTACCGCATAGTTAAAGTTCTCCAAAATGATAGGTTTTTAATAGAAGACACACCGTTGTCTCGTAAAGGTCGTCGTTATGAGGCAATTGTAGCAGTTGATAAGATACAACCATGGGTCAGTTTTGATAGAGACTTTGATGATGATAGTTCGGACAGTAATGATGATGATAGTCATAAAGATATTAACGAAAGTATAGATAATAATGTAGATAATGCAATAATTAATAATGTAAATTTGACCAGCAATGATATGAGTATTAATGAAATAAACGAATATTTGGAAAATTGATCAAAAATGTAATTAAATAAGAGAAACAATATTAATGCAACACTTTTACTTATTTTTTTTTATTTTTTTTAATAATCATTTTTTTTTCTTATTTTTATTACTTTTTTTTATTAGGAAATTATAGATTTTTATTGAAAAAAAAAGCACGAAGGGACTCGTGCTGTCGCAGGAAGGCCGAGCTGTTAGATACGTTTCCGGATCCGTATAACATTTGGCGGAAATGTCTCTGGCAGCCAAGGTTTTTATAAAATTATAAATTGATTTTATAGTAGTTATAATTGTAATTATTGATACTGGATAAGCTTATGAATTAATTTATAATTATGTTCGCAAAGATTTATAAATATTACATTTTGTATTACTGAACTTCCGGTTAGTGATTGTTATTATGATTTATTGGTGTAAATAAAAGTAATCTAACAGATAAAGTAAATCATTCGATAATTGTTTGTAATAGTCATAAATTTATTTGGATTATAATTTTGTAATTTAAATATTTTTATATAATTTCCGGTGCCGCCATCTCTACACTTCCGATGCAACGTAAGAATAGAGATGGCGGCTGCTATAAAAGATGATGCCTGTCAATTTTGTGGCAATTGCCGACTGAGCATCGAAGAGTGAAGTGAAGTACTCGTGGATAAAAGTGTACTGGCAATCGAATAAAAGTTGTACCAGAAGATATTATAGTGTTTGTTTTTCTTTGGCCAACTCTTATATATTTTAGTAGCTAGTACTACAATATATGTACCTTATTTCTATTTTATTTATATATTAATAAAGGTGAACAATTACAATAACTCGACCACGTTTTAATAAAAATAAATCATAAGTTATTCTAACATTCGTAGAAAGGTAATGAAATGTGTCATCCCAATGTGTAATGCAATAAATCACAAAGAAATACAACCCAGCGAGTGGTCCCTACACGTTTTGCGGGCATTTATTATTTAACAGCACAATAAGATAATTGTATCTCATTATATTGAAATATATCTAATTTTACTTAGCAGACCTACGTATAATATTAATAGGTATTGTTTATACTCTCCAACTCAAAAACCCCAGCACAAATGTAATTTAGCTAGATATAAGAAAAAACGATAGGGTTCAAAAGTGGTAAAAGGGGTTTTTGAGTTAGTTACATTATACTTTCTGGACTGAGATTTCAGGCCCGCCAGACTCCCCTTATATTCTTACTGATAAAATGTATATCACACTGTAGTATTAGTGTGTACAATGAATGTATGTATGCATACCCGCTAGTTTGTGTGGTGGACCAATAATCGGGACCAGAGCGCTAAAGGGATATAAGGGAAGTCTGGCAGGTCTGAGATCTCAGTCTATTCGACAAACTATCGAACGCTTCCATAATAGGTGAGTGTTTGATAACGAATTCAGCCTACGTATAGTAATAGTTAATTGAAAGTCGGTATGCAACTAGTAGTGGAATTAAAACGTTTGGGAGAGCTAATCTAAGTTATAATTGTAAATAATGACCCTCCTATCTACGTTCTCATTTTTTGTAAATTTATTTTAATATTTAAGTTGAGATTTATGCCTTACTAGGTTCAACTTTCTTTTTTTAATAATTTCAGTTTAAGTATAGGCACAGAATACATAATAGTACAAGTAGTATAGGATAAAAAATCTCAAAGTCCGTTTTTCTCACTATCCAGAGGCGTCCCCTTGCCCTTTTCTGTAACAAAAACGTCTATATTGCATTTTCTATTTGACAAATCTATATAAATTATAATTATAGCGAAAGTATATTAGTTTACCTTTTATAAAAAATAAACCCAGTGGGCGTGGCTAAATTAGCGTATTTATAAGGAAGTGTCCTGCACAAAATGATACAAGTTGCGCTTGACCATAACTTGTTTGGTAATAACGATGAGAGTGCAGTTTACCGCGTATAGGCCAAGCCAGTCATGTACCGAAGAAGCTAGCAGGCGGATGTGTGGCTGATTAATTTCGATCCTGGTGTTATGAAGGGAAATATATCATTATCCTGTGTTTGGTTTGGGTAGTATTATCATTTATCTGTCTACTCTATCAAGTTTATTTTACTATTCTAAAACTTCAATCTGCATGTTAAATGATGCTTTTGGATTATATGTTTATGTTTTGATATAACTACAATGAAGCTTGTATGTATAATGAGTTATGCATAATTATAGGCATAATTATCATTTGCCTGTGTCTAATTATCCTGGTCAAAAGACTAATGATAAAATATATTCGTTTTCCCCTTTTTAAGTATGAAACACTTTTTTATGATTTTCCGTTCCGTTGAGAGTACTACGACTATAAAAAGTCCTTGTATTAACAAGATACCCCTTTTTTGCGTTCTTAAGATGTAATACCACGTATGTCTTCCCTATAAAAACATGCTTGTTCACTATTTATAAGACAGATATTTCTTTTTAATATGACTTTATACATATATCAGAAGAACGTAAAAACAATGCCATAAACTAAATATGAAAAAAAAAAGAAAAAAAAGGCTAGTAGAAAGCAGGAGGATAGAAAAAAAAATCTAAAAGATCCAGAAAAACATGCACTATATCGATTAAAAATAAAGAATAAATATTTGAAAGGAAAGAGTGAAGGTAAAGTCGTATCAGTTGTGAATTTAACACCCAAAAAATAAAATATAATTCTAAAAAGAAATCGAAAAACTGCTAAAAGATACTATGCTAAAAATTAATTACTGAAGAGAAAAATGAATATAGATTCTGAAGAGGAAATAATCGACGAATGTGTTTCTGTAGAAAAAAATAATGATCCTTTAGATTAAGAAATTATCGTCATATCAAGTTTCTATTATACTAAGATCTCCCGAGATTCCCAGCACATCACAAGTATTAACTCAATCTCCAGTGCTTTGTTCACGTATAACAAGATCTGCAATAAGACAAAATAGAATGCTCGAAATTGATTTGAATCTAACAAAATGATACCGATCTCATATCCAACGCAGACGTATCTAATACAATAGTAAATTCACCTGTATCAAATACTTCCATATCTGATTCACCGCAGACTCTTAGTCCACTAAGTTCAATCCTCTCATCGCCTTCAAATCGTGCCGCTAGTCCACCAAGTTACTTATTATTTTGGTTATTATGTTATTAAGGTTATTATTATGGTTATTAAGAAAAAATCATGTTAAAAATTACATTTAAAGTTCCTTTATACAAATTTAATGTGAGTAATAGTGATAACCTAATTAGTTATCAAGACTGAACTGAGAGTAATTTCTAACCTGAGAGTGCTATAATTACTTATTTTTGTTTACAAAGTTTATAGGCTAACGGCCGGTTTCAATAACCTATCTACCAATAACTATGTGTTAAAAACGTCGTCATTCTATCATTTGCCGATTTTTGCGATACAAATTTGACGTTTTTAACAAATAGTTATTGGTAGATAGGTTATTGAAACGTAAGTCGTAAGTCAATACAGAATCAGGACTGACAACTAGTCAGTGAAAAATAATAATATGTTTATTGCAAGAATGTCGAGTTACAGAGATATTAATAATTTAAAAACATGTTCTTGTACATACAGATGCACGCCATCTTCCAATCCAATCCAATTGAAAAAAGAAAATATTAGTATAAAATTATTTCATATTACAAATACTTATTAGGTTTAGGGCTGATTTTTTAATCGTCTGATAACTCTTAACTGAGGAATAAATATGTGAATTGATTTTTAGTGAAATTGGTTGTGTTAACCGTTTTCAGTATAACAGGTTATAGTTTTTGTGAGAATATGATTATATTTTTTTATAAAACTTATTTCATTTCGATAATGTGTTTTATTTTTTGTTCTTCTTATTCCTGTATTCAATTATCATTAGATATCCTGGCCACAAAATATTTGAACCTCGATATTTTGAAATCTACTTTATAGAAACGGTCCCTTATGCAAAAGTATGTTGCGTATGTTGTTGTTGGGTGTGTTGGTGTATGTTGGTGTGTTGTTTGGTGTATGTTATGTTATGTTCTTTGGTGTATCTATTATCATATGATAATAGAACATATGTTACAGACCTGAAAGTAAAATTATAATTTGCCCAGGATAATGATTTTCACACGAACAATTGATTTTCGAAGAAATACCCACATATTATTATTATATACCTAAAAACTACACTTTATCCCGTGTTGTCGGTGACGTGATGCGCGCTTCGTTCCGGAGTCTCCCCCGGAACCTCCGGTAGACCACACCCATCATCCAGAACTCCACCACCTCGAAGATCGACAAAAGATGCGTCGGCACTCTCACCACAAAGGAACTAAAGTTAACCTTGTGGCGAGACTCCAGACGCTCGACCCTCAAGGCGATGGACATCTTCTTGCGGATGTAGTCCACGACGTCCTCGAACTCCATGGACCAGTACAGGCGGAATACGTATAACGGCGTCGCGGGTACCTCACACCGCAGGTGCAGTTCGGGTACGTAAGGTGCGGTGCTGCGGTAATTGCGGGCGGCAGGCTTCTTCTTCTTTCTTCTTTCCACCAGGAGCCCTCCTCATCGCACCTCCTGCTCTCGTCATTGCCAGGTTAAGAAAGCTCAGTCCTGCGGCTCTCCACAGCCTTATGGCTCTCTTTCTCTCCCTTTGTCTTCGTCCGCGGGGGAGATGCTGGGCGACCGGCGACAGTCACAAAAGTTTTCTGCTGAGTCGCTTGTTGACCCGGAGAGGAAGGCGGGCAGGGGCGAAGGCGGTCGCCGACTCTTTGGATCCCGCTGTCACGCAAAACGATGTGTCAGCGCGCGCCACCACGTGTGTTGACAAAGGCAGATGAATAATCGGGTGACCTACTCAACCCTCATTTCGAATTCGTCCGCCGTTACGAACAAGTTCTTAAAAAAGTCTAGGACGTTACTAATTTAATTTTAAATAATTTATTTTGATTATATAGTAAAAAATGTAACAGTTAAATAGTTAAGAAATAAAATTGTGATCTGCAATACTTTATCTGTCATTTGTCAAGCAAATGGTGCGGAGGTCTTCTACTTATAATACTTAAGGTATTTATAAGATTTTATTATATTATTTATTGTTTTGGATTGGGTTTTATGTATAATATTTGTTGTTATATAACGTGCACATATACTAACAAATCTATTTATTTCTTGCAGTTATCTATTTATTTACTCAAAAGATGCTAATGAATTGGTTGTCCACCATACCGGACTGCGCCGAAAGTGTACTAAACGATATAGAGTTTTGCTTGTCCGTGACAGCGGACTGAGCTAAAAAATAATTATATGTATTTATTTTACTGTCAATTTTTTTCAATAAAACACATATATTTAACTTTAATTATCTTTTAAAAGTATAATATATTTTTTTATATTATTATTATTTCAACCCTCAGCAACCAAAATATTGAGCCAATCTACATAATATACCTTAAAATATTTACCAAAGCAGTACAGCCGTTACAATCTACAACCCAAAAATTTTTGACATAAAACTGCTTTACGCTTGACTTGGGGAGTAAGCTGGTGAATGCATGACGAGAGCGTTATGAAAAGTGTGATCGGGCGAGGCGAACGGAAGTTGATAGGGAGATATAAGTTTGTGAAGATAGAAAGAGAGTACGTTTATTTAGGCCAAATAACATCATTCCATAACAGACAAGATAAAGAAGTAGATCAACGAATTGAAAAAGCATGGAAAAGTTTTTGGTCAATGAAAGACCTAGTGAAAGGTTAATTAATTTTAAGTTTTAGTTAATTAAGTTTTTACCTTCCACTCTGCCTAAAATGTAAACTCGTGGACGTATGTATCCTGCCTATCCTAAACCTACGGTGCCCATAGACATAGCTTATATCTAAAAGTGTAACTATGGATTGCTCAACTAAGTAGTTGAGAACAGTGTTGCTCTGTAACTTAATATATACAACAAAACTAACAATATATTTCGTCGTACATAGGAAAATAAGGATTAAATAATGGTGGTAGTAAAAAGAATGACATAATACTACAAATTAAATACTACAAAGGATAAAACCCTTTTATCTAACTGTGTACTCTAACTAATGTAGTATACATTTGCTTAATAAAAAAATTGTAAGCGAATGACTACAGCTAAACTAAAATAAATAGAAACCATCTATATTGTAACTGTTGCTTTGTTTTTTTTACATTAGAATTACTCGGTTGTTGTTCTAAGCATTGTATTTATTAGTAGCTGGTGCCCGCAACTTCGTTTGCCTAGAACTAACGGAAACGGAACCTTATTATTTAAACGGAACCCTATGCAGCCTGTGTTACTCCTTATACCATCAGCTATCTGCGTGAAAGTCCTGTGAACAAACAGAAAGACCAGCTCTGTTTGATAACAGGACAGATAACATTTTTAAAAGTTGACTTTCATATGCATTAAGTTAAAAGCTGTTAATTTAAAATTACAACCAGATACTTCAATTTTATTTATTTGCATAGATATTTTTTATTACAAAAGAAATAGAAGGATTTAATTGACATTGTGGATAATATGTGAGATAAGACTCAACAAATCCTACTCCTACTACTATTATAAATGTAAAATGTTTGTGAGGATGGATGGATGTTTCACACAAAAACTACGGAACTGAACTTGACGAAATTGGGTATAGTAAGTTTAAGCTCTGGATTAACACAATAGGCTACTTTTAATCCCGAAAAAGAAGTGTTACCGTCGGAGACTGCATTTACGTGGCCAATGCCCTGGGTAAAAGCTAGTTCATAATAAATTTATGGTGATCATTTGTATCTTAAAAGCCTATAAACTAAAAAGCCCCTAAACATGTTTCATTTAAACTGCGTCTGTTATAAAATGATTTAAAAAGGAAATTTAGAAACGAGCATCGCCCCGTAGAAAAAGTTTTTCTTTATTTCATTATGTTTGTTTAGTGAAGATCACGTTCGCATGATGAAATGCGTCGATTTATAAAAAGGTCGCTGAGGAATACAAAAAATAGTATAATGAGAAAAAAGTGGTAGTTTCCAAGGCCCCCGGATAACTCTTAACTTGAAAAAGTAACGACGTAAAATAACGTGACGTGTTTACATTTTTATACTTTTTGCTGTGTTTCGTTTCATATCCTTCACTAAATCTGATACTTTAAACGAGACAATCTTGTATATATATAATCGTAATATCGGAAACGGCTGGAAGTATTTACATGACATTTGGTATGCTGGGAGTTTCGATGGGAGAAAAATCGATCTCGCTAGGTTTTATCCCTGGAAAACTTTTTTTAATATATGTTTTTTCTTTCGTCGTGCAACAATATATCAACAATTTCTACTATTGTAATGTCAGTCCGATTGGCAGTTTGGTTAATTTTGCGTTGTTCGAAATGTAGTGGGTTTGAACCCAGGTAAAAAAAGTGATTTTTTTAATCTACTCGAGCTCCTAGCAAAGCTCAGTTACCCAGTTACTATTGTTTATCTTTCCACGCGAAAACATTTTACGAAAAGCAGTGTTTTAAGACATAAATTGTTATCTCGAGCCGTCGCACAAAACCGGCTAGTGACGACTCGAGCCTGCAACCGATATGGCGAGCGAATGACTAGCTACATAGCTCGTCGTCTTATTAATGATTTACCTACAGATGTAATAAATAATTTAACTAAAAAAATATAAAATTCAAATTAAAATCATATTACTTAACTATCTAAAATTAAAACACTAATGTAGAATGCCTAAAACATGCAAAGAAATTCTATCTGGTTCCAAACTGTTTTAATATTCATAAAAAAATTATGTTAAAATGTAAGCAACTGTGTGTTTAAGCTAGAATTGCGAATAAGGCTATATGCAGCATTGGAAAAACCTCAGTGGTTTTAAATGCTGTTTATATTGTAGTAAAATTGTTTTTATTTGGTAAATAAAAGAAAATATATATATTTCAGTTTATTTTTTACCTTTCAAGTTTTGAAAAAAAAACGTGCACACGTGTTTGTTATTTACTAATTGCTTCATTAGGAAGTAAAAATGCAAAGTCAAGTTTAGGTCGCTGGATAATGAAAGGCGTGTCGTTTGGCGTTTGTCGTGTGTAATTAATCCTGGCTGAGAAATGGCTCCTGATGCAGGCCGATACATTGATAAATAGATTTTTGCTTCTAAGCAACGTGTTCAATCGGTACAAGGAGGTTGGTTAACCTAGAATGGTCTTGTTTTAATTTTTTCAATATGAAAGTGAAGCAAAAAACTTACACGTGCACAAGCTAGCTATAAAAAGTAAATTATACACTTATAGAACATAGTTGTTGGGCACATCTTAGCTTACACCAGTTTTTAGCTCAGCACACACCAAGACGTGACGCGACGCGGCGCTGCATTTTTAAGATAGCGATTTCAAATTTTACTTTCATCGCTATACAAAAAGATACACGTTTTATTGCAAGAGCGGCGCAGCGCGACTAAGCGCGGTGCAGCTCCTAATTCAAACTCTTGCAATTGCAAGAGTTTGAACAAATTGTTGTAATTACAACAAAGCGACAAAAACACGTTAGTTGCATGGGCGCCTTACTTAAATATTATTTTATTCTGTTTTTTGACTTTGTTATTAAAGCGGCAACAGAAGTACGTCATCTGTGAAAATTTCAACTGCCTAGCTTAGCTAAACGTTCGGCAGTATCATGGTTCATGAGATACAGCCTGTGGACAGACAGAGACAGACAGACGGAGACGAATAGCTGGACGGAAACTTTTACCCTTTGGGTACGGAACCTTAAAAAGGGGTACAAAGTTTTTGTAACACGTGCCTATTAATATCATTTAATATATCTTTTTTTATAATTTAAATTCTAAAGCCTCCTGCTAGTAGGTATCGACTTTACTGAGCATATTTCTCGAATTCATCTTACATGCTGCATCACTCTTATTACTACCAACACAAGACTATTATTAATATTAAGTTTTTGTTAGTTTATTACAGCCTTTCTAGCAAAATACGAGCACAAATACATCTGCGTTTTTTAATTTATCAGCTAAGTATGTAGTCGTACGAGAAAAAACGATTCGATTTGTTGAATAATTATGTTTAAACATGTACTCAACATTTTAAAGTTTGTTAAAAATCTAACTCCATTTAGTTATTAGTACGTATCTAGAGGGTATTTTTTATATTTTTGCAGTGACGAGTTTGATGACCTCTGGTTGAATCTTTTGCAGATCTTAAATGGGCACATTATGTTATTTGTACTATGAAACATCAACTTTTGAAGGCTACTAGGCTAACTAACAATAGGCTAGATGACTAATTTGATTGTGGCATAAATAAATAGTACTCTTAAATATAAGTAACTTCTTAGAAAAAAACAGTATATCAAAAGTCAATATTTTCAAAGATACAGAGATTTGTATACAAAAAATCGCAAGTCTCGTGAAAACGCTCCATACTAAAGTCGTACTAGCTGAGAGGTCACGCCTAGGTTAAAGTGTATGAAGTATTATGCCGCAGGAATATATTTGTAAATATCTCCGATATTTGTGCGTTTGACTTCATACTTATGTTAATAAATGTTTTTGTATATGATGTAAGTAAATTAATGATCTAAGTTTTGTTTACTAATTTAGCTAAAAAATATATATTTTTTTGTACTTTTACGTATCGATGTATCTAATTACTAAACTACACATAAAATATTATATTTTTTTTAATTTACCAAGTAGTAATGCCTCAATATATCTGAGTATATTAATGGAACTAAATTGTTTAGATGTAGTCATCCCTATTCTATTTTGTCAGTTTCCATTAGAAATGCGTAAAATGGTACACATATTAATAAGCATTGCATAATTAATAAATAAGATAATGGCTAGAACTTACTGTAAGATAAACTTCTTCAAAGGTTGATGTTTAATAGTACGAATCACATTATGTGGCCAATGGTCATTTTAAAACCGGCTGGTCTCTCTCCCTCGATGAACTATCGGATACCTACCTACTTAGCACAGTTCCAAGTAGTGTATATTACATTATACATTTTCAAAAGATTAATTTCGTTTTTAATTCAGTGATAAATATTTTTAATTGTGTAACCCTTTAGGCATTTAAATGGGATCTAACGAAAAGGCTGATCGCTCGATCAAGTGGAAACCACCGACCACATGTATCAAACAACGCTCATGGTAATGAGCGCCCCGACCCGGCAAATTGGATAAAATTATAAATAAAGGGTAAATTATGTAAAATCGTTTAAAACATTCAACCTATCGCATCATATAATAATAAATTATAGGGATTTTATTATTGTATATCGGTTTTATCGGTAAATTATTCACGTTACAACGGATTTTATCGTTAACATTCGTGTTCATGGAGCGCGGGTCGCTCACTGCATTAAAGTTTTAAGCAAATTGTTTTATTCGTTAATTGTAAACACTCGTGGTAATCGACAATTTATATTTATTGATGGTAACTGTTTGTGCGTTTCGACTGATATTTGACGGGTTCATTATATTATGTTAAAACGTTTGTGTGATCGTTATATAACATTTAGTACCTATTTTAATTAAGCATAGTGAAAAATATCAATGCGTAGACTTGCGTGGTTAACAGCATATATCAGTAAAACTCTTAAGTGGCATTGAGTGTGAAACTTCAAGGACATGATTTTGGATATAACGCGTCTGTCCGAAGCTAATTATAAATAATTCTTACATAATGACCTAACTTTTTAAAATACGGCTCAATACTCAGACGGTGTGCGCATTTTAGTTTTTCTATTCTGCTTTGAAGCGATGTGCTTTAGGCAGGATGAGAGTATTTTTGGATTTAAATTGATGAATTCAGTTCTGCGTCTGCCACGTGTACTCTGCACACGTTATGTTTATTGTAAACAAAAGTAACATATTTGTTGTAGACACAAAATAAGCAAATCTTGTCGACGGTAATAAATTGAAATACCGTGTTTCTTCAATTTCAGTAATAGTCTAACTTAATTCATTCCTCTAGCCAATTAGTATTCAGCCGTAAGGGACTGTCCAAGTTTTGGAATTAATGTTTTGTCTCAGTAAATTTGATCTATTGTACTAATAACATTGTATTTATTTTTGTGAAATAAAAAGGAATAACACTAATACAGTTTATAACAATCTTAACTTCGATAAAATACCTAGGTACTCGAAGTTGTCGGCAGTCACACACAGGCAAAAATATCAAAATAATGCAAACAATCAAAATTGCAAAAAATGCCAATAAATAAGGTCATCCGGTGCTATTGAAATTTGTGCCAGTTTGAAACAAAACAGTTAGGATATTTTTGATGTTTGAGCAGTAAATAATTTCCAACCGCAGTCCGCATTCCGACTTTGCGGGTAGTTATTGATTTTTGCAAGTTGACAATGTGGAGTATAGTTCAAAACTACGACTGTGCTAGTTGCATATGATGTATTTTAAGCTCGGTAATCAATGGGAATACATATTTTTGAATTAAATTTTTTGAACGACAAAAAGGCTTGCGAACAAAGAAGGTAAACCTTACCCTTTTTTTTAATATACGCATATATATGTTGTACCTATAGAATTTTCGCTGCAACGTTACTTATACATTTTGTATCTTCTCTTATATATTATGTATAATAAATCCGGCCAAGTGCGTGTCAGGCCACGCATAGAATAGGGTTCCTTAGTCGGTAGTCACGTATTTATGATTTCATTTTAAATATTTTACATGTTTTCTTATTTCTGTATGAAGTTTTCTAAGTAAGCACATTTTAAAAGTTATCAAATAAAAGTTATCTAAGCCGTTAGAATTTTCCTTTAAAGTTAATACAACATTAAAAAATTTACGTTGAATCCCTGCGTCCCGTCACGTTTTTTTTCAATCCAAGCCAGCCATTTAGCTTTTAGAAGTGAGGACACCCTTTTTATAAAAAAAAAATACGCTTTACAGTTGAATATCTCGCAAACGGATACCTAAATAAAAAAAATCGTCTTAGCAACCTCTCAATGTTTTTTAAAGATTTATCGAATGATACCCCACTCTATGGGGTAAACGCAAGAAAAAATTACATCGTCACTACGTGTAGGTGAGGTACCCTACCCTAAAAAATAAATTTTTCGTGATTTTATTTTAGCACTTTGTCAACGTGGTAAATAAACATAATACATGATATCCATGCAAAGATTCATTTTTCTAGCACTAACCGTTTGGAAGATAAGCTGAGGACGGGCGTACGGACGCAGCAACATGATGAGACGAAGGGTTCTGAGACGTGAACTACGGAACCTTAAAAATGGACTGCAATTCCAATGTCTCGCTAAAACTCGAGAACGGCTGGACCGATTTGGCTAATTTTGGTCTTGAAAATATAATTGTGAAAGTTCAAGGAAGGTTCATAAGGTATGAAATATTGGAAAAATACGACGAAAATAATAAAAACGAGCAATAAAATTTTCCATATTAACTGAACACTATTTGGTGGCGTAAATTTGGTTCTCGGTGTCACTTGACTGTCAAATATTTATTGGTGCGTTCAGTTTATCTGTTTCTGTTGGACTGCAAAACAGTTCTACTTCAGACACTACTATATACAAAGATGTGGGTTGTAGGTAGTAGGTGTAGTTCTAGTTGTTGAAATTGTAGGGTGTAGGTGGGTAGGTTGGTAGGCGGGGAGGTTGGTAGGTTGGGAGGTGGGGAGGATACTAGGTACGTAGACAAGTAGGTAGGTAGGTTAAGGTGTAGATATTGATGTATGTGTAGGTGTAGTTGTAGTCGTAGGTATAGATTGTAGTTGTATATATTGGTGTGGGCTGCAGTTAGGACAAGACAACCAGTGTCGGGGCAGCTAGTATAATGTATAATACTAGCTGATCCGGAAAATGTGGTTTAGTCATTGTCTGTATTTTTTAATGCCAATTTTAATGCCAATTCATCTATCTATACATATAAAATCCTTTGTCCTGAATGACTGACTGACAGATCAACGCACAGCCAAAACCGCTGATCGTAGAGACCTGAAACTTGCAGGGCATGCTCTTTGTAATGCGTAGGCATCCGATAAGAAGGGATTTTCCGAAATTCGACTCCTAAGGGAGTGAAAAGGGGGGAAAAAGTTTGTATGGGGCAACGTGATTCCTTGGTCCAATCTACTTCTACGTATTTTGCACAAATTTTGTAATAGAATTGATGGAATATGTGTATCATAGTTTATTGAACCCCCGTGAAAATCGTCCCCAACGGGGTTAAAAATGGGAAAGATAGTTGTTTGGGAGGGATTTGCATTAAAGTTGATATTAATACTCCTTAGTGCTTTTGATTTAAAGTCCCACTCACAAGCGATCGATCGATCTAGTTTATACAATTTAAACATTTACTGGATTCGTAGTTGCAAGTAAATCGGTTTAGATGAATGATGAATATAGCCTAAGATCGGAGGCCCGCCTAACTAAACTTTTCATATACAAGTAAATTTTTTTCGTACTTTTGGCGCCCACCGCAGGAAATAGCGGGTATGAACTATGCATAGGTATTTTCATTATACACACTTATACTACAAAATTAAATTAAATTTATCAGTAAGAGTGTAAGTAACAAGTGTAGTCAGGCTGGCGTGGGATCTCAGTGTATAAATGATCGTAACAACTAATGCCCGGTTCCTATATTTGAAAAACGATCCGTTCTAGTTACGAATGGTGGAATAGTATACGAGGCGTAAGCTTAAACCATTCCTATAAAAACGTCTCGTTAAGCAACTTACCGTCGGCTTGCTGCTAACGGAAGGGAGGGTTACTAGTAACGGACGGTAAGCGTACTGTACGAAGAAGACAGTTTGGGCCGTTCCTATAAATATTTTAAACGTCAGTAGTTAGTCAAGATTACTATTCTAATACTTACTATTCTAATAATACTATTCGTAATGCCATACGGTTACCTGTCAATTTCGGTCGGTTAGTGTCTATTTCACTGTTTTCGCTGCAAGCTGCAAGAAATTTGAAGAAATGTCGAGTTCAGATAGTGATAGAGAAGTGTTCGATATTATCATCACGGACTCCAGTGAGACTGATTCAGAAGAAGATAATAGGCGTGATAGAGTATATAAAGAAAGAGTGAATTATTTAGCGACGCTGGATTCGTACGAATTTCAAAGGAGATTTCGACTTGATAAAGAATCTGTTGAACAGTTACTACTTGAAGTTTATCCACACTTAAGAGTAACAGGAGTCAGGTTATTGGAGGCATTTGTACACCGTCAAAATATATACTATAAAAACATAACCTCATACCTACCTAAAATAAGAGTAAAAACTCCATTATAGTGAAATCTAAATCTATTATAATGAAAATCTCACCTTATACCTTGATTTTCCTTGGAAAACTCCTACCTTACCTACCTACCAGCGATTGTCTATATATATAAAAGAAAGTCGTGTTAGTTATACTATTTATAACTCAAGAACGGCTGAACCGATTTGTCTGAAAATTGGTGGGGAGGTAGCTTAGAACCAGGAGACGGACAAAGGATACTTAAGTCGCCGCCGAGTCTGTCTGTCTGTGTGTGTGTATGTTCGCGATAATCTTAAAAACTACTAAAAGGATTTTCATGCCGTTTACATTTACCGACAGAGTGGTTTCTTAGGGAGGTCGATAATAATTTGCTAAGATTTAATAGAAATTGTTTGATTTATGAAGGTGTCGGAAAAAAAAAGCCGTCAGGGAACTTTTATCGAAAAAGGTGCCTAACCTAACCCGTTGGAGATAAATAACAAAACAATGTATGGTGGGGATTGTTTCTCTTTTATAGGTATACAAAAAAGTCCGCGATGGCATAGATATGTTTATATTTGAAGGATAGGTTACTATACCCATTCTAAGTTTAAAATAATTATCAATAATGTGGTATTTACTCTGTGCTATTACTATATTGCAGGTATCTTTGCTATAGAAAATTTTTGCCACGAACACTCACACGCGGGCGAAAGCTAGTATAAAAATGAAAATTTATCGAAAAATTAAAAATAAAATATGTTCGGATGGGTCACCCTTATTATTTAGGGGTCGAAAAATTTGATTACGACCCATTCTCAGACCTACCGAATATGCAAAAAATTTTTTATAAGAATCGGTCAAGCGGTTTCGGAGGAGTGTGGCCCTGAACATTATGGCACGAGAATTTTATATCCTACTAATATTATAAATGTGAAAGTTTTGTGAGGATGGATGGAGGTTTGTTAATCTTTCACGCGAAAACTACTGAACGGGTTTCGATTGAATTTGGTATGGTAGTAGTTTAGGCTCTAGATTAAAACATAGGCTACTTTTTATCCCGAAAAAAGTACAGTGTTCCCGAGGAATACTGCATTTATGCGCGCAGAGCCGCGTGCAACAGCCATTATTAAATGAAATATTCTTTGCTGCAAGCAAGCGCATTTCAAACGTAGCAGGCCCGTAGCACGCGCGTAGCGCAGCGTAGTAGCATATTTTGCTACTTCTATTCCTAGATCTCAGGATGTAGCCAATTGCTAATAACAATTACTCTAGGTGTGTAGTATATTCATTTTGTAGAATATTTTAAGACATATTATTTATGCCTTATGCCTATATTTTAAACATGAGTAGAAAAAGTGACACTCGACTACTGTACAGAGCAGACGTGTGTTTGGTTACTCAGAACCTTTGTTCAACGAAAATAAGCATTACACTGTAATAAACTAAGTTGAGTTTTCGTTAAATAGTGAAATGTACCTGTGTCACTATTGGCAGTGGATTGATTGGCGAAGTACGGAGGTACAGCTGAAGCAGCCCCGCACTCCACCTCGGGTAAAAGAGACCTCCTATGATTTTTTGTATCGCTCAAAGCTGTCTATACAGCAGAAGCGCACACGCACATGCACACACCTACGCTGAGCCTTTTTGTTGTGTGGTCCAAAGCATGAGCGTTCAGCGATCACCACCCGCTCGAAGCAGCTCACTACATGACTTACCGACATCGGTGGAACAACAAATCACCATACCGGCATCACTGGAACATCAAGTTACCATCAGGAAACGTAAGCAACCCCCGGAATGCTGCAATTGTGCCGAACAAATACAAGGTTTTCGCAGAGATATTACCAGCATATTGGACAAATTTACAAGCAACCAACAAGCAACTTTGAAATTCATGCGTGAAAATATCGCCGAAATGAAAAGTCAGTTGAATGATATAAAGACTTCAATTGACAATCTCAATAACGAACAGGTATCTATGAAGACTCAAATATCGGATCTGGTGATTAAGAATAGTGCCACTGAAAAGAAAATCTTGAATCAGGATTTGCCGAATTTAAACAGTACGTACCCAATTATAATAAGCTTAACGTTGATAGTGATGAAAATATCATACGCGAATTGCAAGAACGTACAATCAGAGAAAAAAATATAATAATAGTTGGAATACCTGAGTGTCGGGGGACCACCTCAGATGAAAACTACTGCTCTGATATGATGAACGTCTCCAAAATCATTAGTAAGCTTATCGATGATTGCCCAGATCCTGTTAATATATTTAGACTTGGAAAATAGAATCCTACGAAACATCGTAAAATAAAGGTGTGTTTAGAATCTCCACAAACGGCAAAAATATTGCTACGCAACAAAGTCAAGCTCCCAAGTGACATCAAAATAAATTCGGATCTTACCCCAGCAGAACTATCTAAAAAAACTAAAAGATGGACTAGAATGTAGAATAAAAAACGGAGAAGACAATATAACGATCAAATACATTAAGGGAATACCAAAAGTTGTGACCAAGAAAGATACAAAAAACTAACCTATACTCAACCTACACGTATCGATTCTGCCAAAATAACTTATCAAGTACTAAATAATTACCAAAACATACTCGCTACAAAGCTAAGTCTTAATTTTTTTTTAACATTATCTTGCTATCGGAAACATGGATAAGATCAGATCAACAAGCTCAACAGCTCGAATTGCAAAATTATACACATTACTACAACATCAGGCCTGAGATTATTGGTGGCGGTGTATCCATCTACGTCCATAATAATTTAAAACATGAATTAACATCAACATCATTCATTGATGGAAATAACTATTTATGGATACACCTTAGCAAGTATGCTCTCGAGTAGTGTATAAGCCTGGTCACTCAAACTTTAACGATTTTCTTGTCAACTATAAGACACAAAAAAGAAGAAAAGAGCCATAGTCTTTGGCGATACAAACATTGATTTATTAGCTACCGATAGCAGGACCAAACGTTACAGCGCCCCATGTTAGTGGAATCCGGATATAAAATAATCAACAAAAAAGACGCAACATACTGCACACGCGAAACAGCAACAACCAAAACAATTATAGATCATGTTGCAACTAACCTAATAGAAAACAGCTTCCATTTCGCATTAATCGAGTCCTCTATATCGGGTCATAAAAATATTTATGTCGAAATGAAACATGTACAACAACCAAAAAAACAAAAACTAAAATATGAAGCTATTAATTACAATAATTTATATAAAATAATTGAGAAAACTACATTTGATAACAACAACATCTATAGATTTAATAACAACAATTAAAACAAAAATTGATCAGAAACATGTAGCACTTGGTGTGTTTATCGATTTAAAAAGCTTTTGACACAGTCAGTCACAAATTACTCTTAAAAAAGCTGCAGAGTATTGGCATCACTGGAACGGCGTATAAAATGCTACAGTCTTACTTATCCGACAGATGGCAGGTTGTAAAACTAGAAAACCATCAAAGTTCTCCTCAATCGCTGACATGTGGCGTGCCGTAAAGATCGATCCTTGGGCCATTGCTATTTTTAATATATGTGAATAACATCTCTCAATTAAACTTACACGGTCAACTCACCTTGTACGCAGACGACACTTGCTTGTTTTATTATGGACTCAATCTAGAAGAAATTATACTACTAGCTCAAAAAGATTTAGATACTCTGTACAGATGGTTCCAATATAATCTTCTTACAATTAATACTTCCAAGACTTCGTATATAATATTTACTACTAAAAACAAAAGGATTCCCAACTACATTAACCTAAACATAAATGGACAAAATCTACAACGAACCAATCAAGAAAAATACCTTGGATTGACACTAGACAAAAACCTGACATGGAACGCACACATACAATACATAGAAAGCAAACTCTCATCTCTTATAGGATCACTTCACAATATGGCAAGTTGTATTCCACAAAAAGCTCGGCTTCTAATTTATAATTCTTTAGTAAAACCTCACTTGTTATACCTCATAGAAATATGGGGTTGTGCAGCTAAAACTAATTTGAAACCTATCCAAATACTACAAAACAAAATAATTAAAATACTTCACCACTACGACTATTTGACACCATCTAAAACTATATACAAGGAAACCAATCTAATGAAGATACAACAACTTCATATATATAACACATGCATACTCATATATAAAATAATTCACAAAATTACTCATTCACACATTACCTTTACAATGCAAGACAAAATAACTAGACATACATCCGCAGCGCGGATCACCTTGTTCTACCATGTATAAGAACAAATTACGGGAAAAACACTTATTGTGTTTTTTATTTAAGGGAGCACAGCTATACAACGCACTTCCAAAAGTTGTCAAAGAGGCGACCTCGCTCAACATTTTTAAGAAAAAACTCGCAGATCATATTTATTGTAATTTGTAGTTAAAAATGCTTATTACTTGGACCACCGGCTAATATTGATAATGTTATGCAGCAAACTCGCACCTTGGACACGTCTCGATATACTTTTTTTTCATTCTACCTACATAATCGGGTCAACAATAATTAATAGTTTTAACTTTTTAATGTTAATATGTTCTCATGTAAGTGACAATGTCTTTTTGAGAATAAAGATCTTTAAACCGAAAAACTAAACCATTCTCAAAGAAATGAAACTGTAATTTTGGCTCAGCTTTTCAATAAAAAGATTTTCCCCTTTGAACCTAATATCACATGTGCTTTACATGATACAAATAAATAAAATTGAAGTGTCTGTTTGTAATTTCAAATTTACAGCTTTTGACTTAACGCATATGAAAATATATACGTTATTAACAATAAAGAATCAATTTTTAAAATTTTTGTCTGTCCGTCTGTCTGTCTGTTTGTTCCGGCTAATATCTGGAACGGCTGGACCTATTTTTACGGGACTTTCACTGGCAGATATAGCTGATGTCATAAGGAGTAGCTGAGGATAAAAAGTATCTAACTCTTTATCCTCATTATCGTCATCAAAAAATGTTTAACGCCCAATGAAGTGGGCACGGGTCAGCTAGTTTACCATATAATAGCTTAAATCAATGTCGCTGGAGTATAAGCCTAGCACTTTAAGTAGTTAGCGATGCTCTTTGACGATTCAATACACATCTCCGTCCACAAAGGACGACTGAATATTGAACACGACATGCAACGACCGTTTGCCACAGATCCGATTGTTCTATTACACGCTCTCTGCGGCTGACGTACAGACAAACAATATATATACTAATATTATAAAGAGAAAAGATTTGTTGGTTTGTTTGTTTGCTTTGAATAGGCTCCGAAACCGATTTTGATGAAATTTGGCACAGAAATAGATTAGACCACTTGAAAGGACACAGGCTACATTTCATTGCGGCAAAATGTATAAGTCATGGGCAACATCTAGTAATATATAAGGAGAAAAATAAAGAATTCTTTGGTCTAAATGCAGAATGAAGCCCTATTTGATTCGTTAGAAACTATACTTATCCAAAAATATGCATTTTTGAATTTTGATTACCAGCTCATCAATTCATTTCGTCTCGCCCTACCGGGCGTCGCGTTTCTGCACTTATAGTATTGGTACTAACTTTTTTTGTAATCGCGACCTCATGATAGAAGGGCGGGTTTTTAATAAAGTCACTTTCTGTGTTACAAATCCACTGCCGTTCATTCCGCGAGGTTTATAGATTCCGGTATAAAATAACATTTGGGCGCAATCTCCAAGAATCTATATTTTGTGTTAACTAATGACGTTAGGATTTTAACAATAATAATATCTATGGACGCTTCACACCACTTCATTCTGGCCCCGTGCTAAGTATCCGAAGAACTTGTGTTACAGGTACCAGAAAATGGGAAGTATATTTAATACTTTTATACTATAGTTACATATATTTAATATTTTTATTATATAATACACATCCATGACCCAGGAATAGTTCTTTTTGTTCCTTCGGCGGGATTCGACCCGCTACGCGACCCCCGGCTTGAGCACCAACGCGCAGAAGCACTGAGCCACAGAGGTTTTTGTGCAGTTATCGGATTTTTATCGTCCGGCAGCCAAATTTTTACTCATAATGCCTTAGTACCTGGGTAACGGAGCTTTGCTCGAAGTTCTAGTCAATTTAAATAAAAAAAGAATCACAAAAATATTTATCTGACCGGGATTCGAACCCACCACATTCCGAATTTTTGAACAAAGCAAAAAGTATATATAAGCATACCAATCTGCCAATCGGACTGACATAATAGAGTTGAAATTATTGATAATAATATACGAATGCGCAGCTTCCCAGGGATAAGACCTAGCTAGACCGATTTTTATCCTCCAAAACTTGTAGCCGTTTTCGATATTAGGATTATATAATATACACAATTATACCAGATTGTCTCGTTTAAAGTATAAAATGTATCTAGTAATAAGGGCGTTACATAACGTCCTATTTACTCGTTACAAAATACAGATTCTTGGATATTGAACCTTGGGCCGCATCACGATGTTTTGTCCAGCAATTATTTAGCAGATGCATTGTTCGTTTCGATAATACGTCGAACCGGCTACTAAATTACTTACACAAACTTGACTATTACCATCTGACAGTAATATCTGCGCTCAATTTAATACACTTTGTGTTGAACTTGCAGCTTCAAGCAATATGCCAATATTAACCAAGTTGAGAGCTATACAACGGCCAACTTGTGTTGTCCATAACAAGTAACTGGGAAATTCTTAGAACTACTTTTAATATGTCTTGAAAATATTAACCCATTATAACAACTTCTGTGTACTTTATATCCCTATAAAATGAGGTGCAATATTTTTTTATGACTTTTAAAGCTGATATCACATCTGGTATCATAAAGGAAATCATTTTTATAACTATTCCATAATATAATAAAGTAAAATAAAATTATGGTATGGTTGACTTTAAAAGTTACTTTATTCTCCAAAAAGTGGAAGTGTAAATTCAAAGCGAAGAGTGCTTATTGGGTAGTCTACAGCTCGTACTAAAGCACTTAGCATTATTCGGACATTACGTCGGAGGTGTGTTTACGTACCCCCCTCCCCCCTGTCGGAGTTTATTGAATTGTAGCCCGATAGTCCATCATACAAACACGAGTGTACGTTTTGTGTGAAATTGTGCGAAATTGTGTACACGTGTACCTTATTTTATTGTTCGCCGGTCCAATACAACCTGGTACAGTCACGAGCCGAGGTACAGTCACAGGCTAGGCTAGCTCGGAGTTCGCGACTGTGCTTGCAGAGTATTTAGCCTGATTTTGGGACTCCTGTTGTTTTTCTGTGACGAGAGAACGCTACCGGCTAAACCTGTGCAGCGCGTCTTAAATATCTCATAGACAATGTTAAACCTGAAATAATAACCGTTACTTAGTAAGTGATATTGGCAAACACTCGCGATACTTTATTATGTTGTGGATTATTTATAATATATACATAAAAATGTCAATACATAAAACCCAGTAACGATGAAAGCACTGAGCCAATGAATCGCTTCAGCCAAGTTGTATGAAATGTGAAGCATCCATCATTATTCCGTTATCCGCTCGTGTTTCTATAAATCAAAAATTACCGCACGATTCATCAAAGCGGAACAAATTAACATCAATGGAAATACAAATTCATTGAAAAATTTTGCAAGTCAACTCCCTGTGAGCTTTGAGAGTGAAGTGAGGGCTATGTTGCGCTTGGGTTTATTCTAAACAATCTCACAAGCCTTTGCTTTCAAACTACTTTTTCTTTGAACTGCGAATTCCGTAGATCCGGATATTGGTAACCTAATTTCACTGCGAGCGTCGGTATCAAGTTTGGTGACTATTGATTACAGAGGTTTAAATTGTTCTATCGTTTCATAAATAACTATTTTATTACTTGAATTGAAAACACGTTTAAATCCTTATAATAGAATCTCATGAAACATATAATAGAATATCAATTATCTTACCCTACCGAACACCGCCCTTACATTATTTTCAATAGAAATCGCTTGATAGTACTTTCCTCAAGCGTCTACAAATTTATGTCGAGTTTTTTGGTAGATCCAGTGGTCCATCTCTTTATTTTCTACATATTTATTTCACGGATTGATAATAATGTTACCTCTTTTATTCTTGTGACTTCGTCAATATGATGGAAATAAATTATTTCTTTCATACATTTCCAAAGTATAAAGTGAATAATTATAATTAAATTTTAATTATAATTACAAAAAGATAATGGGTTATCTTAAGCGAAACTCCCTTTCTAAATGTTAAGCCTATTCTGCAGGTTGTTAGAAAATAAGAAGAAGAATAAAGCAACTTAGAATCATTTAGAAACCCAATTTTAAAGCATTCGTGTTCATAATATCAAAAAATAAAAAAGTTAATACTGACAGAGAAGTTCATACTTGAGTGCATTATGTAAAACAGTGCGTCTGCAGCTTTATATAGTAATACCTGGTGCAGAGATAATTATATTATTTTAATTCAACATATTTTCAAAAGTTCATAATAAATGTAATAAAGTCATAAAGAAAATTTTGTTTAAAATTCAAACTAAGGCAGGAGCGTTGAGCACCATATCTAGGGTTGCTATATGAAGAAGTATGTAACTTTAATTATTTTAAACTAAAGCTTTTAATCTGCCAATTATGGTTAAATTTAATGAAACTATAATTCAACTTCAGTATATGTAGTTATAATAATTTTGAGTTTGTCTTCACTTTATAAATACTTACGGCAGGTATAAAAATTAAATCTAAGTTCATGTATGTACATAAACTTTGCATTCTATTATGTAGATTTTTTATAATGTAAACCGCAAACTATCCATACCTAATATTAAATAAATCTAATTATTTATTAACATAATTTTTATTGTTGGGTGAAAAAACTGACAACCCTAAGCAAAACGCATATAATGCTGTCCGTATCAGTAATTAAAGCCGGCTGCGTCCAAGGCGAAAACCGAGCGAGCATCTTATTTACATGCAAATATGAGATACATACACTTCAGAATTACACGACACCGGCTCTGCAAAGGCTCCATGCTACTGATATTAATATTACAGCGGCATTTACATTTGAAAATACATGCAGGTACGCCATACTCGCTCTACAGTGCGATAGAGATAGAAGATAATTCATTAAATCTTATACTTTAAACGGGAAAATCTTGTATATAATTAGTATTTTGAAAATTGTTTTAATTATCATGTATTATCATGAAATTCACTTTCAATTTCTCCCCCAAAACTTCCTTCAGTATGAAAGGAGTTTTGGGGGAGATATTAGAGAAAAATTGATCTAGATAGGTGCTTCAGCGCCTATGTTAATTTTAATATTAAGCTTGTTTTAAGACGTATTGCTACTTTTAATTTGTAGGCGTTTTTTTATATATGTAAGAACTGTTGTCCGCCATTTTACTTATTCACTAACTTACCTTGTATCACTGAGCATCTAAATTATCAAAATTACAGTAAAGTCAGTCTAAATAGCATTTTTATTGATTTGCCTTCAAAAAAGGTCTAAAAGTAACTAAATCCAGTTTGCCTTACGCAACGATAGATCATATCCCTGGAAAACAGCGCATTTTTAAGTTGTATATTATGTTATTTCTTTCGTCGTGCAACAATATATCAATAATTTAGATTCAATTGTGTCAGTCTAATTGGCAGTTTGGATTGTATCTTTTGCTTTGTTCGGAAATTCGGAATGTGGTGGGTTCGATTCTCGGTCAGATAAATATTTTTGTGATTATATATTTATTTATTTATTTATCAGAACACCGAGTAAAGCTCGGTGACCCAGGTACTTTTATTAATACGTGAAGCAAACATTTCAGTACAGTTTTACGATAATTAAGTTACCGTAGGAGTATGAAATTTGGCCGATAAATTCAAGTTTATGTGGATGAAGGTGTGCAGAAAGCTAATTTTTTAATTATTATCTAATTAATTAATAATTAACAACAACACATGCTACCTTGGATTATTAACACACTTTACCGTGCGTTTGATAGATACAATTCTGTTAGAAGTTGACGTTTGTCATACTAGGAATATAATATAATATTTATATTTTTTTATTTTTTCTATCTAAGGGGCAAAAAAAGGGTTTTAAATGTAATTATTTTTAAACAAAATTGAATACCGACTCCCAAAGAAAATTACGAAATAAATCTTATTTTCTAAATAATTCCCCATTTAAATTCGGCTAAAATGTTAACTATTTCTCAATCAATCAATCAATCATTTATTTACTCTAAAAGTGGTACAATAGATGTTCATATATAAGATACATATCTTAGATCATGCTTATATTGTTAAATTGAAGTCTAATTTTAAATTACATAATTTACTGTCAATTGTATAAATAAATAAAATTAATTACATAGGGATTAAAAGTCAACTTAAAAACTTAAAACAGAAATCATTTCAAATAATTTTCTTTAAACTAGTCATCTTAATTAATCGATTAAAAATATTATCATTATTCTCGTTTCCTTACAAATAGTTCTAGATTTCTAGCAATTCATTTATAGAAAAAAGGATTTACATTGAAGCCACTTAATAATTTCCTTTTTAAATTTAATATAGGGTAACTTTTATTATTTTTTGTATAGAATTGTATACTTTAATGCACATAGGATGGTATTGTTTTTGATATAATGTTATTCTATTAATAGTGCTTAGTACCAATCTGTCAGCTTTTCTATTGCTACGCGAGTAAATATCACGTGCTTCTGAGAAATGTTTATAATTTAGCTTTACAAAATTGGATAGCTCAAATATGTATAAGCTAGGTAATGTAAGTATTCCTAGTCTTTTAAAAAGTGGTCTACATGATTCATAGGATGCCCTGCCACAAATCGCTCTGACACATTTCTTTTGCACTATAAACACCTTATTAATTTATGTGGAGTTTCCTCATAGCATCAGGCCGTATCTGAGTACTGATACTACGTAAGAATGGGACGCTGCAAGAACAGTCGGTAGAGCGGATATTTGTCTCAGTCTGTAAAGAGCGTTGACAAATCTATTTAGCTTGCTACATACATGCTTTACATGTGTCTTCCAGTTTAAATTTTCATCAATGTATACTCCCAGGAATTTAGTTTTACTTACTTTTTGTATTACTTCATTATTGTACTTAATATTAAAATTAATTGTTTTATTTCCACAATTTTTTAATTCAATATAATAAGTTTTAGTCAGATTATCATTAAGATTATAGTTTTGCTTCCATTGTATTTTTTGTTGTTTAATTTATTTTTGACAATATTAATATTACTATTAGTATTCATAATTATTGATATATCATCAGCAAATAGAGTGCACGTATTATTCGTGACGTCAGGAAGGTCGTTGCTGCAAATCAGAAACAAAAATGGTCCTATTACACTCCCCTGAGAAACCACCCAATCATTTTCCCTGGATTCAGACTTATGAGCCGACAGTATGTTTAGATGGCTTATTGAGTTATTTCAACTAATTTTGTTCTTTGATAGAGATAGGATCTGATCTATTCCAGATCCTGACCTCTAATGCCTAGATTTTCAAGTTTTTGCAGTAATAGTTTATGCGATACGAAATCAAACGCCCTACACATATCGAAAAATATGCCAAAAGTGGGTTTTCTGTCATATAAGTTTTTAATTATGGCCCGAACAAGAGTAGAGGTTGCTAGAATAGTGTTTTGTTGTTTTGAAAGCCATATTGCTCCTGTTTTAGTATATTATATTTTCCTATAAATGCAATGATTCCTTTGTGCATATTATTTTTTTTAAATACTTTTAATATCACAGGTATAAGCGTTATCGGTCTATAATTTTCTATCAATTTTTCTTATGTATCAGTTTCACTAACGATATTTTAAAAATATCTGGATATTTATAACTTTTTGTGCATTTTTACTTTGGAAGTCGGTTTAATTTTTGCTTTAAAAATAATTAGTCATATTTATTAATTTATTATTAACAAATTTTACTTTTCGGTAGCATATGCTAGATTTATTTCACAAAAGTCAAATTCCTATATATTATGTCCCTATAAATTTTGAGGAGGTCCCTCGATTCCTTATGGATGCCATCATCAGATCTCCACTTTGGTTACTAAAGGATTAATTTCGAATTATACCCTTTACAAAAACAAAATAATTTTGCAAATAGGTCCACAAACGGCAGAGTAATGTTCAAAGATATCCGTGTCGGTGTAAAATACTATGAAAAGTCGAGAAGAGAGATCTATATCATCATAGTGTCATGATGATGGTGTGATGATGGTGATGATGATGATGATTACTGTAATTGATATAGTGACATATGCTTGCACTCCATTAAACAACGCCGAAATCCACAAACATGTATCTATAAGGAGTCGTGAGTTCTATTCAGTACTTTTGGATCCAGGGTATACCTTAGTGCAAAATCTTACTTTTTGGTAGCATTTGCTTGGGTTACTTCAGAAAAAGTCAAAATCACTATATGTGTCCATATAAATTTTAGGAGTTCCCTCGATTCCTTATGGATCCTGTACAGGACTGTATAAATTCACAGGGGTTCAACCGCCGGCTCAGATTAGACTCGAAGGTAGCAAGGTTACACCGATTTGGGCAGAGCCGGGGAGATAATAAAACACTTATTTGAGGAGAACGTTTTTTCACTTTTTGGATTTGCTTACCTGGCTCATGGCAATGCCGTATAGAGAGCCCCGCCCGTACGCCTCTTTCGGGCCGATCTTCCATCTCATTTTTACCTCTCTATACGGCTATTTTCCATAATTTTCCCCATTTTCCATGAGCCAGGTGAAGCAAAACGCGTTGTGTGAAATACTTTATTATCATGACCAGACATATAAACCCTTATATACTAAAAATCTTATTCTATAGAAAAGTTATTTACATTTTAAGGTTCAACTTATATGAAATGTTGTACATTTTTACCACTGTTTTCGTAATAATTTCTTAACCATTTATTATATAACCTTAAGCGTTATACCACACGTTATGTACTACGTTTATTTATGTAAATTAAAAGAAGCTACGTTAAAATTAGCTTTAGTTAAAAATATATAAGCAAAATAACCCGCACTTGATAAAACACCATTTTAACACTATTTTTACACATTGATGCCATATAAATCTATACATATAGTCACTGAGTATTCACTATTATAGTTTTATGTACTGTTTTAATTACACGTTTATTGTTCACATTAAAATTCACTCATGTTTTACGTTACGAGGCCGCTGTCCTTAACATCCTCCCCCCGGCGCAGTAGCCAGGGTCTACGCAGCCTCCTCAGGTGACTGCGGGCTCGCTGATCCCGCCGTGGACTGCTCCGGTGACTGCGGGCTCGCCGATCCCGCCGTGGACTGCTCCGGTGGTGACTGCGGGCCGTCCGCGCCCGCCGCAGACTGCTCCGGCGACTGCGAGCTGTGCGGACTCGCTGCGGGCCGCTCCGGCGACTGCGAGCTGTCCGTGCTCGCTGTAGGCTGCTCCGATGCTCGTTCCGCGCCCGGCGCCGTCCCCGGCGTCGTCCGCTCCGCTCCCGGCTCCGTCTGCTCCGCCAGCGGTCGCAACTGCGACTGCGGCGCCTCCTCCAGCACCGCCTGCTTCGACGTCGGCCTCCGGAACACGCCACTGCGCGTGCGAACGTCCGCACAGCGCACTTGTCTGTCCTGGCCGGGGTAGACTCGGTGCACGACCCCCCGCGGCCACGTATTACGCGGCAGCGTCGGGTCGACCATGACAACCAGGTCCCCTGGTACAAGGACTCGGTTGCTCAGCGGGGCCCCGTAGCGTGGTGTGAGCGTGGGGAGGTATTCCTTCACCCAGCGCCTCCAGAACTCGTCGGCAAGGGCTTGCGCGACCCTTCATGTTTTTTTGTCCGCCGGCACACACGGTCCGACGTACGGCAGTCCGGTGGACGACCCGAGGAGGAAATGATTCGGTGTAATCGCCTCCGGGTCGTTGGGGTCCACCGATACGTGCACAAGCGGTCGAGCGTTCACTGAGTACTCCGCCTCGGCCATCAGTGTCTGGAGTACCTTTTCCCTGGGCGACTTCTCGTTCAGTGTGGCTAGCAGGGCGGTTTTCACTGACCTCACCATTCTTTCCCAGGCACCTCCTTGACTCGGCGCCCCGGGCGGTGTAAACTTCCACTGCATCCGATGAGTGAGGCCCAGCTGAGCCATAGCCGGCGCCCACTCGGCGTACGCCTACCGCAGCTCGACGTCCGCGCCTCTAAAATTCGTCCCATTGTCGCTGTACATGACTGCCGGCCATCCTCGCCGCGCAGCCATTCTTCTCATTGCCATCAGTGCAGAGTCCGTCGACAGCGAAGCCACCAGCTCCAGGTGGACCGCCCGCGTCGTCAGACATGTGAAGAGAGCTCCCACCTCTTCTCGTGACGTCGGCCGATGGTGACCGTCATCGGGCCGAAACAGTCGAGACCACAATACGAAAATGGTCTCTGGAACGCCCCCAGGCGCTCGGCTGGCAGGTCTCCAATTGGCGGGGTCCTCGGGTGTGCCCGTCGTAGCCGACAGAACGCACATCGGCTCATGATAGTACGCACCGTCGGCCGCAGCTTCAATATCCAGAATTTCTGCCTGAGGTCGTTCACGACTCTCTCGCGGCTCCCGTGTCCCGCTCTGGCGTGCTCCCTTGCCACCAGTAACCTTGTGAAGTGATGTCTTCCATCCAGGATGATAGGGTTTTTCATTTCGGCCGGCACCTGCACTGCTTTGATCCTTCCGTCTAGTACGAGCAGCCCGTCCTTGTACACCGGGTTGAGCCGGTACAAGGAGCTCCATCTAGGCACCGTCTTGCCACTTGCCATCTTCTCGATTTCTTGTGCGAAGCTGTCTCGTTGTGATTTTTGATACCATAACCTCTCGGCCCTCTCCAGGTGTCGTACGTCGAGGTGGGCCCGACGATCTCGGCACTTCTCGACGAACAGCAAGACCATCGCCGTGCATCTTACGAGGCGCTCGTAGTTTGAAAAGCGCGTCACATCTGGTAGACAGCTCAGCTCGCTCGCCTTCGTGGTGTGGAAGGCGACGTATTCTTCTTGATTTTCGATTCTAGCGGGACTCTCCGCGGGCCACTCGTTCATCGGCCTGCGCAGGAAGTCCGGCCCCCGGAACCAAGGGTCCTCGTCGCTCTTCGGAACGTAGCCCGTTCTGGTGGCTAAGTCGGCGACGTTGCTCTTCGTGCTTAGCCATCTCCACTGGTGAACAGACGTCAGCTCGGCGATCTCCCCTAGCCGATGTGCGACGTACGGTGTGTATTTGCGGCTGCCGTTCTGTATCCAACACAGAACCACTTGTGCGTCGATCCAGTACAAAACCGTGTCCGTTTTCCACCTGTGTTCTGCTGCGACGGCGTTTCCCAGCCGCGCTCCGACCAGGGCAGCCTGTAGCTCCATCCTTGGTATTGTCTGTGCCTTCATTGGCGCCACCTTGGCCTTGGCGGCGGCCAACATGACTCGTACTTCTCCATTTCCTTGCAATCTGCAGTCCGCACGACTCCCCCCGCCGTTCCCTGGGGTTGTGACACCTCCCGCGTGCCACTGGAGTCCCGGTTCCGCCCTGCAGATTGTTCGGCTCCCCCCGTTGCAACCGCGGGGTAATGTGATGCCCTCTTAGCGCCACTGGAGCCCCACTTCGAATCGACCTTCTTCCATCCGTTTGGCCGTTCTGCCAAAGAGGTCGATGACTCGCTGCTCTTCTGGTCAGCTTTGCCTTGGATGCTATTACCCGTGCGTCTGTTTCGAAGTGTTTCTTCACCATTTCCTCCCGTCGTTCGCCTCGGGTCTCGATCGTAGACACGTGCAGGATTTTCTCGTGTTTTTCCTGCTTTGCGAGGCGTCTGGGGATGTTTCCATGGATTACCCAGCCGAGCTTCGTCTTCGAGGCTGCAGGCTGGTTTCTGGTGCCGATCCTCAGCTCCCTGGATACAATGAGCTGCCAGTTGTCCGTGCCGATGAGAAGTTGTGGTTTCTTGTCTTCATAGCATATCTCTTCGTTCTTGAGATCGTGCAGGTGAGCAAGTCGAAACAGTGATTCCGGGACGGACTAAGTAAGTAGGTTCAATCCGGCCACGGTTCTCGCAGTGACATCATATCTGGTACCGTCGTGACCCCGTACGCCAAGTTGTACGAGTCGGCTTTTTTCTTCCCTTCTCTCGGCATTGATCCCATGCATTCTCATCACCTTCGGTGGGCCGTCTGCGCCGATAGCCTTCGCGACGTCTTCATCCAGTAGTGTCACTGTCGAGCCCTCGTCGAACAGCGCGAAGATATCCGCTTCGCCCCGTGGACCGACAACTTGAATTCTTCTCATCTTAAGTTTCACCGCGCGGTCGGAGGTGACCGATGCGGTAATCACGGCGTCCTCTGTCTGTGGGGCGCCGCCGGACCTGTCTTCGTGCAGCAGCGCATGATGAGGCAAGTTGCAGCCCTTCACGCCGCACGGCTTCGCCCTACAGTTGTATCTTCTGTGCCTGCTTCGTATGCACCGGAAACACAGACCTTCCTTTTTGACCGTGTCCCATCTCTTTTGCATGCTCAGTTTCTTGAAAGCAGCGCAGCGAAATAGAGCGTGATCTTCGGCACATATCGGGCACTTCGTTGACTCCTCGCGTATTCTCTTTGGCTGGCTGCGACTCGGCGAATCCCTGCCCTCGTCTGCTATCGCGAAGACTGGCCTTCTCGTTCGGGCTTCATTCTTGTTAGGAGGTGGACGCGGTCCTTCTTCGGTGCCGTGCTGAACCCGTAGCGCAGCGCCCTGTCCGCTTCTCTCATTAAGAATTCAGAGAGAAGGACGACATCGGGCTCGTTCCTGAAGCGCGACGTCTCTTCTGCGTAGTCGTACCACTTGCTCTTCACGTATGGGCTGAGCTTCTCCAGGATGTCTCTCGAGAGCAACGGGTTAAAGAGGTACCCGTGCCTCAGCTTCCTCAGGATGGCTACCATGTTCTGAATCTTCACTGCAAATGGGTTGAGTTCTGCCGCCGAACCTCCGAGCCTCGGTATCTTCTTCAGATCTTCCATCATGCGATCGACCATAACCTCGGGTCGACCGAAGCATTGTTCCAAGGTCTTCATATTTTGTTCAGGCGGCGTCGCGACGCTCAGCAGTGGTGCCACGGCTTCTCTTGCTTCTTCCCGTAGGCAGCTTCTCAGACGAGCTAAGTTCTCGATCGGCTTGAGCTTGTAGAACGCAGTGGTGTCTTCCATGGCTGCTTTGAATGGCAACCATTCAGTGGGAGCGCCCGAGAATATGGGCAACTCCGTAGTGTGGCGCGACTGGTGTTGGTTCAGCAGTTTATCCAATGTTTCGGCAAGTTGTTCCACTCCATTAGCCCTAGACGTGGGCGGTGTGGGTGAGCGTGGGCGGCGTTGCTGCGGCCACTCGAACCTCGTCTTCTGGGCTCCCTTCGGTGGCATGTCTTCTGGCTTCGGCGTCTCTCTTTCTTCCATTGATGTCGGCTCTTGTCTAGCCTCTTCGGGTTCGGGACCCTGTTCGCTTAGCCAGGCTCGGACACGTTGCTCCACCTGTTCTGATGGCTCGTCGTCGTCGGGGCTGCTACCATCTTCTGCAGCGGCGACGTTCTGCTTCGATCTGCAGTTCCTTCTTACGAAGAGCGGCGAGTTTCTCCTCCGCCTCGTAATGCATACGCGCGACGACACTTGCTGTCGATCGACGCGATCTAATTGAAATAGCCTTCTTTCTGGCTAGGGTTTGTACTTCCGAGGATGCAGGCGCCTTGCTGGTACCTGGTCTCGGTTTCAAAATAGTTTGAAGCAGATCCGCTCTTCCCTCGGTTGGCGGCGGCTGGCTCGTAGCGGCAGCGGACGGCGATCGCGGCGGATCCGGAAATCGACGTGGTTGCTGCTGGTTCTCCTCGGCCCCACTCTGACTTCTGGTCATAACCATCTTCAAATGTTAATCTTCAAATGTTAATTTTCAAATGTTAATCTTCAGTGTTAATCTTCAAATGTTAATCTTCAATGTTAATCTTCCATATTAATCTTCCTTTTCAAGAATCTTCGGGAGGTTTTTCCGATGAAAAATCTGCGAATCCTTGCTTCCGTTCGCAGCAGTGTATCCTTGTATCCTCGAGTCCGATCTTCTGAGTCCAATCTAATCCCTGGCGTTGATTCCCGTTGATAAATCTTGATAAAGTTTCCAATGTTCCGGCTTGATAGGATTCTTCTATCTTGAATCTTCAAAAAATTTCTATGTTCAGAACAGCTGACGAAAATTTTCTAAGTCCAGTCTTCAGTAAAAATTTCTATCTTGATTCTTCTGAAATTTTTCTTTGTCCACAACAGCTGACGAAAATTTTCTAAGTCCAGTCTTCAGTAAAAGTTTCTATCTTGATTCTTCGGAAATTTTTCTATGTCCACAACAGCTGTTCAAATTTTTCTATGTGCCGTCTTCGTTATTTTCAACTTGATATGGACATCGAATTTTTCTTCGATCTTGAAATTCGGCTCGCCAAAGGACCTCGCACTACTGTACAGGACTGTATAAATTCACAGGGGTTCAACCGCCGGCTCAGATTAGACTCGAAGATAGCAAGGTTACACCGATTTGGGCAGAGCCGGGGCGATAATAAAACACTTATTTGAGGAGAACGTTTTTTCACTTTTTGGATTTGCTTACCTGGCTCATGGCAATGCCGTATAAAGAGCCCCGCCCGTACGCCTCTTTCGGGCCGATCTTCCATCTCATTTTTACCTCTCTATACGGCTATTTTCCATAATTTTCCCCATTTTCCATGAGCCAGGTGAAGCAAAACGCGTTGTGTGAAATACTTTATTATCATGACCAGACATATAAACCCTTATATACTAAAAATCTTATTCTATAGAAAAGTTATTTACATTTTAAGGTTCAACTTATATGAAATGTTGTACATTTTTACCACTGTTTTCGTAATAATTTCTAAACCATTTATTATATAACCTTAAGCGTTATACCACACGTTATGTACTACGTTTATTTATGTAAATTAAAAGAAGCTACGTTAAAATTAGCTTTAGTTAAAAATATATAAGCAAAATAACCCGCACTTGATAAAACACCATTTTAACACTATTTTTACACACTGATGCCATATAAATCTATACATATAGTCACTGAGTATTCACTATTATAGTTTTATGTACTGTTTTAATTACACGTTTATTGTTCACATTAAAATTCACTGATGTTTTACGTTACAAGGCCGCTGTCCTGTGTGTAACAGATCCCATCATCCGGTCAACACTTTGGTGACAAAAGGACCAAATTCGAACTTAAACCCTTAACATCAAAAAAAAAGATTTTTGAAAATTCACAGACGGCGGAAAAATATATACAGCCGAACGTATAACCGCCTCCTTTTTTTTTGGAAGTCGGTTTAAAATTATATGAATTATTATGGCCGAAAACTACATGGCGTTACAGGCGTACCTCTAATTAAGGGAAATTAGAGGTCGCCCTGTAGTTAATAACTGTTTTATTGTAGATTTAAGTACACCTAGTAACATATTAATATTGCCTGCCAGCAAAGCCAAATGTGCCAGAATATGGCCGCATCAGTAATATATTTAAATGAACTTGGAAATTTCGTTTGGAATTACAAATTCACGTTACTATATCGTTTCAACTCTCCTCATAACATTTTATTGCACACATACAAGTCTAAGTACGTGTCATTGACTTTAAATGCATTTTGGTAATGTTTTAGTAAAATTGGCGAGTCTATTTAATTTTAAAAGAACTTTAGCATTTATATAACAACATAATATAATGAACCATTAATATACAAAAGGTTTTATGATGATATACTTCTTCAACGTAAAAACGTTGACACTAAAGTGACCTTTAGCACAGGGGCGACACTCTCTACAAATGACAGCTCGAGCACCGGCGAATGTTAGCCATGTTGACGTTTAAGCATAAGGTTGACACCGAAATATTTTTAAAACGTCGCGTCAGACAAATCTATTATAAATATTATGAAATTAAATTGTCAATTATGTCAAAGCACGAAACGACCAACGGCCAGCCCCGTGTGCCACAGTCCAGGCTGGGAAAAAGTTCCTCCCCGTCCACCTCCGCATTCGCCCAGCCACGCACACACAGCCGCGAGCTGTCATTCGTGTAAATTGGTGAAATGACGATTCTTTACGTTAGTAATAATATATATTCTTTCGTCTTAAAATCCTAAAAAAATAGTTTCCTTAGTCTTAATATCAAAGGAAAATGCTCGGTTACTTTCTCTAAATGTCATTAAAATTCTACAAACATCTATACATTATCTGAAATAAAAGTAATGTGTGCCATAAGCAAATATATCTTCTAAGAAATTTTGTATAAATGAGATTTATTTGCAAAGAATACACGTGGAAAATAATATATTCGTATCTGTTTGCATATGATGCTCTCTTCGCGTCTGTGTTCTAATACTCGTAATAAGAAGTTAAATAATTGGATGCGTAACAATGTTTTAAAAAGGCTAAATAGATTTTACTTTAGAATATATTTTTTATTGTCGATGTTTCACAGCGTACTTAGAACGTACGTACGCTGACGTCAAAGCGAACGGAGCAGCCCTCAGCAGATTAATCTAGAAAATCATATTGTGCATAGAATAATTAACCGTGTCTCAGCAAAACCTTAGGGAGATGAATGTATATGTTAATTTATATAGTCCCCCGCGTATACATAAATGCGACAGACATCAATCAATGATATTATGATATATATGATATTAGGTCCTTACATATGAAAATGGCGTTTTGTCGTACTGGCCACTTTGATCTCAAAGTGTCTTCTTTGGCTTCTTTAGTTAGGAATTCCAATTTAAAATTTATACAGCTATTTACTCATGCATTTGTGTTTCGAAAACCGTAATTCATTCGTTTTTTCCTCTTTTGGTTTTTTCTTTGTGTCACTCTGTTTACAAAATGGAAAACTTGAAGTATCGTATTATTTTCGAGTACGAGTTCCACCGTGGCACTAGTGCTGCAGAAACGGCTCGAAGAATTAATGATGTGTATTGCGGCGCAAAAGAAAACACAGTGCGTTTTTGGTTCCAACGTTTTCGTTCTGGAAATTTCGACCTGCAGAATAAGCCCCGTTGACGGCCGGAGACCAAAGTTGATAATGAAGAATTAAAGGCTATTGTGGAAGTGGAGCCATCGTAAACCACGTACGAGTTAGCTGCAGGCTGCAGTGTTAGTGATACAACTATTTAAATCCACTTGAAGCAAATTGGGAAGGTGAAAAACCTTTGAATGAATTGAGTGCAGCAAACCGACAAACGCTTCAATTAGAATGTCTAAGACATCCACTGTACTCCCTGGACCTTGTTCCAACAGCTTATCATTTTTTTCCTACACCAGACCCTATATATATCAAGCGGTCTCGCACGTCACGTTGAGGTGATATGGTCTTGTTTTTCCCATTGGGTACGGAATCCTAAAAACATTTACAATATTGTATATTGCAGTGAGAAGTGTTGTTTGCTAATGAATTTTTTTCACCAAGAACACTGTTCCACGCGGTGGGTACCGCATGAATTGAGTGCAGCAAACCGAAAACCGCGCGTCGACTGCTGCGTTACATTACTCAACCGGCACAATAATGAAGGGATTTTAAATCGAATCATTACCTGTGATGAAAAGTGGATCCTGTACGATAATCGGAAACGCTCAACGCAATGGCTGAACCCTGGCGAACAAGCCAATACCTGCCCCAAGCGAAAATTGACTCAGAAAAAGTTACTTGTAAGGGTTTGGTGGACTAGTGCCAGTGTCGTTCACTACAGCTTTCCTAAATCTGGCCAGACGATTACAGCAGATGTCTATTGCCAGCAACTGCAGAGCATGATGAAAAAGCTAGCTGCTAAACAACCGAGGTTGGTCATTTGCTCTAGACCACTGCTGCTTCAGAACAACGATAGACCACACGCTGCACAATAGACGGCTACCAAATTAGAGGAGCTTCAATTGGAATGTATAAGACATCCAACGTACTCCCCGGACCTTGCTCCAAGAGATTACCATTTTTTTCGAAATTTGGATAAGTAACTTCTTCCAAGAGAAAAAATTCAACTCCGATGGGGCAGTCCAAAGCGCCTTCAAATATTTTATTGATTCCTCTCCTAATGGTTTTTTTAGTAAATGAATCAATGAACTACCCATGAGATGGCAAAAGTGCATAGATAGCAATCGTATATACTTTGATTAAATAAATATATTATGTTTAAAAAAAAAACAACTTTATGTTCCTCCTTTACAAAACGCCAATTTCATAATTTTTTTTGATTTATTTACTTAGTATCAAAAATCATAATATTAATCCAATTGTGAAACAAGTATTTTAATCAGCAGTAATAAATATTTACTTAGGTATTTATAATTTTTGGTATGATACAGAATTATTAAGTGTGTAATATAAGGCTTAACATGTATTTGATCAATTTATATATTTTGACAAGTGATCTCGAATATATTAACGGTCCTCGTGTAATGTATGTTTTCAATAAATTAATATTTGTTACAAAAAATAATTATTCAATGAAAATGTACATTTTATCAATAGCTACTTTTACACCACAGCAGGTTATTTTACTTTTATAACAATATAAATCTAATTCTTGTCCTTTTGTATGCGCATATGACTTGCTAGTTGCTACTTCATAGTATTATTTATTTATTTAATTTAATTTGATTATAACCTTAAGTACAAGGAGTTTAAGTCTTAGCCTGGGAACACGTATTTAATTTGACATCCTTAAAGGTTGCGAAATTCAGTGAAGATTCACGAAATTGTTTGAAATTGTCCGACTGATTTGCATATTCACGATTCAGCACGTGTGTGGGACATGTATGTTGAGTATGGAAACCTGGCCCTCGATCTGAATTTGACGTCCTTAAATGATGTCAAATTAAGTGCGTGTGTTCCCAGGCTTAAACGCGTAATAAATATACTTCGGTAAATATTGTTCGTAGAAACAATTCTCACGGTAGATTTAAGAAATCTATCATTAAAGCTAAAGGGTTTAGTGAAATTGTTTTACGTAAAACATTTCAATCCGAAGGAAATATCTCACGAAAGCTACACTTCAATTAAATATCTCTTTAATAAAGTAAGCTCGAGCACTCGACGCTTATAACATAACGACTAGTCGGAGCACGATTTTAAGATTGAATTTCTTTAATATTCACCTTAAAACAAATAAGTATTTGTGTTCATGAAAAAAATATTTATTTAAATGTTTTAGACACATTTGTATTATGATAGCGTAATAGTTTCAGCATTATAGCTCAAGTGATCTTATTGAAACAAATAAAAAAAGAAAATCTAGGTACCATATATTTTTTAATAAAACAAATGGTGTTTTTAATGTCCAGTACATAGTTCACTAATAATGCCCATATTAAGTATTAGGTCTTTACCTATGAAATTGCCGTTTTGTATGAAAAAATTTAAACTAATTTTTTTCATGTATTTTTTATTTGTATTAATCGAAGTAATCACCCATGCAATCAATGCATCTTTGCCAACGCAGTGGTAGTTTATTGATGCCCTTCTTAAAGAAATCAGCTGGACGGGAGGCAATAAATTCTTCAAAGGCATTTTGTACTGCCTCTCGGGTATTGAATTTTTTTCCCGCCAAGAAGTTATCCAAATTCTGGAAAAAGTAGTAGTCTGTAGGCGCAAAGTCTGGTGAGTAGGGCGGATGACGGAGAGCTTCCAACCCCAGTTGTTGCAACTTGGAGACCGTCTGCTGTGCAGTATGAAGTCGCGCGTTGTCGTGCAGGAGCAGCGAAGACGAGCGATTGACCAATGCTGGTTGGAGATATGCCAGCTTCTCCATCATTGTGTTCAGTTCTTCACAGTACACATCTGCAGTAATACTCTCCCCGTTTGGTAAGAAACTGTGATGAATCACTCCGGCGCTAGACCACCAAACAGTGTCCATCACTTTTCTAGGGGTATGTTTTCGTTTAGGGCATTATTTAGGTGCTGAACCGGGATCTAACCAACTTGCTGAGCGCTTGCGGTTATCAAACAGAATCCATTTTTCATCGCAGGTAACAATGCGGTTTAAAATTCCTTTATTTGTGTGTTTGTTGAGCAGTACAAGGCACGTCTTGACGCGTACTTCGCGCTGGCGATCATTGAGTTCGTGGGGCACCCATTTGTCAAGCTTTTTTACTTTGCCAATTTGAGGCAAATGGACCAATATTGTTTTGACGCTAACGTCGAAAGCTGCTGCTAATTCAGCCGTAGATTGTGTATCATCAGCTTCCACATTCGCCTTTAATTCGTCACTGTCGACCAAAGTCTTCGGACGACCGCGAGGTTCATTTTTCAGGTCGAAATTTCCAGAACGGAAGCGAGCAAACCAATAACAGGTGATGCGTTGGTTTGTAGTGTTAGCTCCGTAAACGTCGTTGATGTTGCGTGCCGCTTGTGCCGCGTTGCTCCCACGACGGTACTCATATTCCATATTTACTCGAATTTTTAACGTATCCATGATGACGAAATAGATTGAAATGCGATGAAAATGTAACACTAATCAATAAACAAATGACTACTTTTGGAAAAAGAATTCCATGTTTTTAAAATAAAATTAATTTGAAATTAGAATTCTTAGCCAAACAAAAATTATTTTGATTTGAAATGGCCAGTACTGCAGAACGGCAATTTCATAGGTAAAGACCTATTATATCACTTCTTACAATATTACATTAAGTAATGAGGAAACGTGATCGCGTATTTAACATTACAACATTCCATCAATTTAACATGCAACCGAGTGATTGGGATTGTAATTTAATAGTTTTTAAAAATATTTTTAACATTAAAATTGTCTGCAAAAAGCGTTGAAAAATTAATATAGTAAACTATTAACACGAACCAAGCTCCATTTCTCCAGTACACTTGGTTCGTCAGTATAAAGAAAACCCCAAGCGGAAAGAAAAAGTGTCATATTGCAAAGTCAACCCAACATAATATTATACGAGTTGAGAGTCTCTTGTAATAAGCGGCACTCACGCCACGCAAATCCGGGACATTACCGCCCTCTACGAATTACCGTATAATAATCTGTTATAATGTTGCCAACGCGAAAAATAATTAGCTCATAATGTTGTTTCATAGTTAAATCTATATTTAATTTTTAAGCATTAGGCTTAGAAGAAAAAAGCTTAGGCTAATAGAGTAAGTAAGCAGGTATAATACCTACTTTAATTGAATACATAATTGAATTCTAAATTTCTTACTTATTTCTATTTTTTTGTTGAAATATAATATTTCTTTCTATTTATTTTTCTTGTTACTTTAATTAGTTCCTATGTAGCAATTTGATTAAGTATCTCAGGAATAATTATATGAGATAAAATAAATGGTAGCGGAAAGACATAAACACGTTTTAAAATACTAAACCACCTGATAGTAGTGAGTAAACCTCATTTTTCCCTTAGATATTAAATGTAAACTCCGCCTTTGAGGTTCGGAACCGTTTAACTTCAAAGCGGCTGGAACGCATCGCTTGTTTCTGCATATTATTTTAAATTTAGCGCTACCTAGATTCAGTCTATATTAATATTTAAGTTAGGAAAATGCTCCAGTTTGTCGTTATTAAAATAATGATTTAATTTATGTTTCGATATTTAGCTGATTGTTTCAAACCATAGGTAACCAGGCACGGTCGAACTATATGCAATTAATCTGCTTGTCAACAATTAATAATTAGAAAAATGAAAAACTGAAGAAAAATAAGTTTTTTTAAGTAAATAGAAAGTAAAATGTATAATTAACTACACACACAAATGTTTATTATTTATCTTCCTATTATTAAATTACACGTCCTGCTATTTAATCACCTATCACTCATTGGTATAAAAAATAGTGTCAGACTTTAGAATACACACAAAAATAGTAGTTTTTATCTTCCTTTTGTGAGAAAATGCCGGCCAAATGCTAGTCAGACTCATGCACGAAGGGTACGAAGGGTACGGTACTATTAGTCTGGGACTATATGCTCCGGAATTTCCGGATTCCGGAGGCCGTAGAAAATTATGTGCATTGAAAATATAACTCTGTGCTTATACAATGGAGTTGAAAATGGAAGTTTCGAGTGTCGAGCTGCCATATATGACATTGATATTTGACTCGACACTTGTGTGTTCGATTTTCAACTCTAATGTATTACCGCAGTGTTCTATTTTCAATGCTCAGAATTTTCTACGGCCTTCCGGATTCCGGCGCATATTATAGTCCCAGCCTTATTAGGTGTCTATACAAGTATATTTAGTAGGTACTAATATCGAGCAAATAAGGGCATAAAATCACGTTTCTTGTATGACAGCCCTTCATTATTAATATTACTTTAATTATCATTTTTGACTTCGAGTAGTACACTCATAAAATAAAAAAATAGCTTCGAATCTATGACTAATTATTTGTCATTAGTTGTAATTTGCATTAATTGATGTGTAGGTTAATTTTATTTACAGATCTCGAAACTTTTTATATAAATCGTTATTTAAACGTATATTTAACTAATTAAATAAAAACTTTGGTATGTGTGCTATAATAGTTATATTTGCGAAACTTTGTATGCGCAAAAAGAATCCCACAAGAACCATTTATTTTAGGGAGAAATATTTTTTAAAACCCGGCAACACGATTTTACTACGCTTTCATTGCACTCGACAGGCAGGCAGGCGACATTTTTGAATATTTCAAATCGATATTAATTATATAAGTGTTTGAAGGTTTTCATATAAACTTTCTTCTGATGTTGATTTTGAAAAACATTGACAGTACAAAATTTCTGAACACTCTGTAAAGAAAAATTTCACTAGTGTGAGTACTGTGAAAATGCCAAAATTACCAGTTGCCAACAGTGCCAACCGATCCGAATGCTGTGTAACGAATGAACTGAATACTTCTGTCTCACTCTGAATCATACAATCGGAGCAAAAAAAACCTTTTTCTTTCACTCCGTATCTCGCGCGAGTCGAGGTCGCGACGTCATGCATGTGGATTGCCGCGCGTATTTGAGTTAGGAGCAGAGCAGCAATTACGTCTAGTATGGGCATGCCCACAACCCTAACGACTTGTGACTGCAAACTTTCAAGGTCTATTAATTTATAATCAAAATAGGTTCAGTAGGTAGTTGTCCCCTTTCCCCCAGGTCGCTTGGTTCCGCGGTCCGGTAAACACGGCGCGTGAGGGAGTGGACTCACACACGTTTCCCGACCCCCGGGTCGGGACCCCCACGCGCCGTTTGGAGCCGACCGCCGGTCTTGGTTGGGCCTGGATTGGCATACGTCATTCCCTCGGAAATTATGTTGCCCCCCCACGGGTTTCCCCCGCGTTCTGCCGCGGGGGGTCTTCCCTAAAACCGACTCTATGCGCCCAGTATTCGTACTGGGCGCGTCATTCCACCCCAATTAGAGGGGCTTTGCCCCTGGCATTGGTTCCCCGCCCAAGGCCCTTTTCAGGGGCCCGGCGCGCGAGAAGAGTCTCCCCTTCTCAGTTAGGTAGTTGTATTGGTATTGTTAGCCTTTTGAGTCTTATCTGGTGCTTCTTACTTGCTAGTCATTCTTATATCAGCGTTAACTTACATATTTATAGTAGTGAATTGAGTGTAAAGCAGACCTTTAGTCAGGCAGATTGAAGAGGCGCAATATTTGACATCTGTTCGTAAACTTAACCTTTTTTATTTATTAACCAACAGATTCCCTTTGTTTCAATCGATAGGTATTACTCCTTTCGATGTAATATAATCTATAATTTGTGTATGTTTTTTGTACTATTTATGCATATACATTTTTTATTTTGTATTTTGTTTTTTTTTTGTTATACATGATACTCTAGTGCTCCATATAAATTTATACTAAGCAGACGGGTATTGCGGCCCAGTCTCGGTTGCGGATTCCAGTCGCTCATCGCGGTCTTTAGTGCAGATGACGGGATTAATTAATTGTTAACTATGTATCTCTATACTTCTAGAGAGCGTCTTAGCGTCTTTATATATGAATTTTACTTTCAAGTATACGTTTCTTGTTACCTTCCTCTAAACACATTATAAGAAATGACCAAGATTCTTAAAGTAAATACGTAGAGAACAAAATATGTTAAAATAAATTATGAAGTAAATAATTGAACAAATACTTGTTTATTTAAAAAAATATTTTAGCTTTCAACAACTGAAGATCAAAGAACTGAAAAGTTAATCTAAGTATAATTTTAAAACGCTTCAAAGAGACCTAAAGAAACGTTAAGAATTTTCATTTGAACGTTCCAACGAGGTATAAATAAAACTATCCTACAAGTTTTTCTCGTAACATTTCTTGGTGGTAGTTTTATAAATACGTACAAAGCTAACGACTCCTTGTTTGCTCCGAATCTCGTTTGTTTTGGATATGAAAAGGAAATAATCTCTAATTTTAATGGTTTTTGTTAGGAGTGGAATAATTAAAGCATTTGCATCGGATATTTGATTCTTTATTTTTACGTCCATTTTATTATAAAACGAAATTGAGTTATTTTTATTAAGATTGCCAATGAAATAGTCAATCCAGCACTTTTAACAGGCAATTTAGTAGAACGAAAATAGTTTACATTGATATTTTTATGATATTCATTATGGAAATAATATTGAAGTCGCCGACTGTAGCCGGGCCTTAGGGCTTAGATGTATTCAAATTCACTCAACAGGGTCGACTCGACACGTTAATATACTACAAATCCCTTTTATGACATCATCCCCAAATAATACTTCAATGACACTGCCAACTTACCTACCTACACCTACTGCACTGGCGTGCAGAACTAAGTTTATTTTTTATTTTAACTATCTAAGAAGTTAAATATCTATATAATATATAAAAGAAAGTCGTGTTAGTTTATAACTCACAATTTATAACTCAAGAATGGCTGAACCGATTTGGATGGAAATTGGTGAGGAGGTAGCTTAGAACTAGGAGACGGACATATAATATTTAAGTGTCCCCGAATCTGTCTGTCTGTATGTTTGCGATAATCTCAAAAACTATTAAAAGGATGCCGTTTACAGACTTTACAGACGTTTACAGACGTTTACTGACAGAGCGATTTCTTAGAAAGGTTTTGGTCGATAATAATTTGTTAAGGTTTTGTGAAAATTGTTTGATTTAGGACGATAATTGTTGAAGGTGTCGGAAAAATTCAAGCCGTCTGGGAACTTTTATGGAAAACTCTGCCTAAACTAACCCGTTGGATATAAATAACAAAACAATGTATGGTGGGATTACAGGTCTACTAAAAAGTCCGCGATGGCACAGATATGTCTATGTTTTAAGGATAGGTCCAGAATAAAAAAAAACTTTCAGAATAGAAAAATGATCAGAAATAATGTGGTATTTTCAGAAGCTATTTATACGGTTACAATTTAATTATCCTTATCTAGGAGATATGTTAAAATTAAAAGGTACGCGGGAAAATGCTATTCATACTCTTTAAGAATCTGAACACAAAAATACTTGACGTTCATTCCGGAGTTGAATATCTATTATATGAAACGTAACAGGTTGTAGCGTCATCGTAGCATCACACCATAATGAACAATGTTTAAAATTATATACATACAATACTAAAATGTATTGTGTTATACAAGTTATGCGTTCAGTTTTTGGAATTTTTCAAGATTTATCTATAGACGCTATGTATGCAAGCAGGAGTTTAAATAAGTACCTAATATGGGTCAGTTCACACCGCGACGATACTCGACGCTACGCGCGGTGCAACTTGACATTCGAACTCTTACAAAGAAACGTGTATCTTCTTGTGTAATGAATAAAGGTTGTATAAATTTGTTATTTATACAAAAGAAAAGCCAGTTATTTCGCACTGGGAAATGTTACCAAGTATTTTAATTAACAACAGCACAAAAAGACGTTACTTGCATTTAAGAAGTACAATTGTCTATAAATATAATTAAAGTTCAAAGAACATTTAACAAAGAGGAATGTTATTCGAGAGGTCTTGAACTAATAAAGATGTTAAACTTAATCTACGGGAACTTCCTAGTTCCTACCATATTTTATTTGAAACTAGTCTTATTTAAACCCTCGGAATGTAGAGCAGGAATTAATTTAAGACCTGGACTTGACTTTGTTAGCGGTCCGGACTCTGTACGGCTGTGTGGTGTAAGGACTTCCCTCATCTTTAATTTAAACCCTTTATTATCAGCTGTTTATCTACGATTTTTTTACTAATGATATATACATACAAAGTAAGCCTTTTAATAATCCGTATGTCACTACTTTTTTTCTTTATACGAGAAAATCTTATTACAACACAAAAGTCAGATTACCAGATGATTCAAATATTAATATAATGAACATAATATTTGTGTGTCTATATTAGGAATTTACAAAGTTTGACCTTCAGAAGATGTTGATGTTGTCGTATTTACCTATATTAAGATAGGTACTTAAATATATTTTTCTACGTTAGACTGCAAATAAGGTACAAACTACATACCTAGAAAGGCATGAAATGTGCTCCCAGCTAAGCATTGCCACAGCCGTTAGGTACAAGTCAAATGACCATTAAGGTGCCCATTGTCCCTCGACTGCGACGTACACTTGCCATTACATGCGCCGGACGCTTGTTTATTATTACAGTATTTATCAACAATAAGTAGGCAGGTAACAACAAAATTTACGAGAAAATGTTCAGCGTGTTGACATAGTTCTACAATTGGCCATGTTACTATTTCTTGACGATATGCTACTGAAGACGAACAAAATATAATGAGCATGATCAGACTGCTAAACATTTATTCCCCAGATTGTACTAAAATAAAAAAATATGGTACGTAAAAACGCACACCGCTGTAGAATGTAGTTTAGTCCACCATCCAGTCCTCGAAAAACTAGACGTTAACTATTGTTAATATGATAAATGCTCTTTATGAAGTTCAGTTAATTTCACAATCTGCGATAGCATTATGGCGCTTTCACACTAAACTACTGAACTTGTATTATTGTAATGGCTTTAATTAATTCACGGATTTGGCCATAAGACACCCACTGCCGGACACGACCCAGTTAATTAGATAGTTATTAGTTATGTATCAATTTACGAAAGTAATGATGATAAATCATGACAAGATAGTAAAAATTATTGAAAAAACATTTTTATTGAGGACCTACATTTGTCTACGAATAATTATAATAGTTTTGATGATTTTATTAGAGTCCTTATAGTATCAACAGATAAAGTCTATCGGCCCTTCGCGGGCGAATTACTACGTAGGTAATGCACAAAAGGGTAAGGCCATAGACCTACTCGAATGTATTATAGACAAGGCATGTCAAGGCAAAAAGTGTACATACTTAAATTGCTCTATTTCTGGGGTTTGTTTGGGGCAGTCGAGGATCGAAATTTGTCATCTTGACATTTGCTTTCAGCAGTTTAATCAGTCCGCATCAATTTATCAAAATCTTCTGAAATCAAGATGGCGTAACTTTTCTTAATTATTATTTTTTATGTGAAATATACGGCATAGCCCATCCTTAGTTTTGAAATAAAAAGCAGATATGGACTAACCCGTCGTACAATACAATTCTGTAAGTAATAATGTGTAATAAAGTAATAATATTAATATTATGTAAATAATTTATCGTCAAATTACTACTGCCCGCTCAGTAGTCAGTAGTAATGTAGTAAGCGGACGTAGACTATATTGTGTGTATATTCAGTGAAAATTGACGGTAAACAGTTTCGCATTTATGTATATCTCTATGTCTGAGCTAGTTTCTCATAATGTATCTAATTACAATATGATGATTTTAGAATATAATTTAATTCAGCACGTAATACTTAAGATTATTTTTTTTTATTAAAAAAGGAGGTAAGCGAGCAAACGGGTTACCTGATGGTAAGCAACTACCGTCGCCCATGGACACTCGCAACATCAGAAGAGCTGTAGGTGCGTTGCCGGCCTTTTAAGAGGGAATACGCTCTCTTCTTGAAGGTTTGCAGGTCGTATAGGTCCGGAAATACTGCTGGTGACAGTTCGTTCCAGAGTTTTACAGTGCGCGGCAGAAAGTTACGCGAAAAGCGCACGGTGGAAGACTGCCACTCATTAATGTGATGAGGATGGTATGTTTTTCGCGTGGGACGAAGGCGAAAAGTTGCAGGTGGTATGATTCCGAACAATTCCTCAATTGGGTTGAATTGGATTAAGTTACGTCTACCCCATTCAGAGACTTTCTGCAATGAATTCTCTATTTTAGACACAAGTTCGTTTCGACTCTCAATGACATTTAGCCAAGAAATATTGGGGGAGCCGGTATACACAGCATCACCTGTACTATCATCCGCATAGCAATGAATGCCCAACGGCATTTTCGCGTGGGACGAAGGCGAAAAGTTGCAGGTGGTATGATTCCGAACAATTCCTCAGAGCACTCCCCGTGATACAACTGATAGAGGATGCAGAGTGAAGCTACATCTCGGCGTAATTCCAAGGGGTCCAATGTCTGTTTGAAATACTATGGCAGTCAACAATTCGAGCGGCCCTTCGTTGGATACGATCCAGAGGGAGCAGTTGGTATTTTGGCGCCCCTGCCCAGAGATGAGAACAATATTCCCTATGAGGCTGAACCTGCGCCTTGTAGAGTTGTAGGCGTTGGTCCGGACTGAAGTACTGTCTCGCTCTGTTAAGAACACCAAGCTTCTTCGAGGCTAACGTTGCCTTACCCTCTAGATGATATCGGAACTGGACTTCGCTCGATATGCTGACGCCAAGTATCTCAATGCTAGGGGAGATGGTTAAAGATGTGCCCTCGAAACGAGGATATGCGACCATTGTTGACTTTTTAGTGGTGAACGCGCAGACTTGTGTCTTGGCGGGGTTGAATTGGATTAAGTTACGTCTACCCCATTCAGAGACTTTCTGCAATGAATTCTCTATTTTAGACACAAGTTCGTTTCGACTCTCAATGACATTTAGCCAAGAAATATTGGGGGAGCCGGTATATACAGCATCACCTGTACTATCATCCGCATAGCAATGAATGCCGTTGGTCTGTAACATGTCATTGATATGCAGTATGAATAGGGTAGGCGATAGGACACAGCCCTGAGGGACACCAGGATCAACAGACTGAGTTTCCGAGCATTCGCCGTCAACTACGACCTTTATGCTTCTATCTGCTAAGAAACTAGTGACCCACTTACATAATTTCTCGGGCAGCCCGTATGATGGAAGCTTTGATAGCAAACCCGATCAAAGGCCTTCGCAATGTCCAAACCAACAGCCAATGCCTCTCCCTTCGACTCAATTGCCTGAGCCCAACGATGAGTTAGGTACGCCAAGAGATCACCAGCCGAGCGACCCTTACGTAACCCGTATTGTTTGTCGCTTAGTAATCCCTGGCCGTCCAAGTATCGAAGAAGCTGGCTATTGATAATGGATTCCATTATCTTCGAGAAGAGAGAGGTTATAGCGATTGGTCTATAGTTGGAAGGATTTGAGCGATCACCTTTTTTGGGGATCGGGTGCACAAGGCTGTCTTCCAAGAAGCCGGGACGATGCCAGAAGAGTAGGAGAACCGAAAAAGACGCGTCAAGACCGGAGCCAACTCTGGAGCACACTTTTTCAACACAATAGGAGGGATTCCGTCAGGCCCATTCGACTTCTGGATATCAAGGGAACGGAGGGCTTTTCGCACTGAGCGCTGATGAAACCGAATATCCGACATGATGCTCGGGCATCGCGGTATGGTCGGCGGTTTCTGCCCCCCGTCATCCAGGGTCGAGTTTGACGCAAAGAGCTTGCCCAGAAGATCGGCTTTGTCCTTTGCGTCCTGAGTCAACGATCCATTTCCTACGCGTAGGAAATGGATCGCTGCAAGCCAACCCTACCATCCGTAGGGTTGTCTTGCAGAAATTTCCTTCAATAGCTTTGGCCAGAGACCAGAATGCACGGGTTCCCGAGGGGAGGCGCTCAAGTCTCTTACCAATTCTATTGACGTGCTGTTTCTTTGCCCGAGTGATCTCTTTCTTGAGGGACCTAGAGGTAAGGTTGTACTCCTTTTTATATGTGCTGGTATTTAAATCCCGAGCAGACACTGCATTGGCCCAGGATTGGTAAGCCTCCTGCTTCCGGCGAGAAGCTTTTTTGGGGGATGAACCAAACCAGGGACGAAATCTGCCGCCAGTTGGCACTACAGAGGACGGAATGAAAAGTTCCATCCCTTGCATCACCACATCGGCAACAGAGTTGGCAGTGTTGTCGGGATCATCCGGCGAGAAGCACACGTTCCCCCAAGGATAGGATGAGAAAATCGACCGCATCCCATCCCAGTCTGCTGACTTGTAGTGCCACACACGACGGTATTTAACAGCACACTGTCGTAACACCGTCGTAAGTGGCACAGAACTCCTAACAAGGCAATGATCCGATGAACCAAGTGGTGCGATTACGGATATTTGGTAGCCGTCAGGATTTGAAGTCAGCAGAAGGTCCAACAAGGAAGGATTCTGACCATCCACATCTGGGATTCGCGTAGGCGTAGTAACCAGTTGTGTCAAGTCGTTCGCAAGGGCAAATTTGCAGACAGATCTCCCCGCATGATCAGTTTTACTGGAATTGAGCCAGTCGGCGTGGTGGGCATTAAAGTCGCCAAGTATTATGATCTCTGCGGATGGGATCTGCCGCTGCACAAAATCTGAAGCAGCTTGCAGGTGTTCCAAGAGTCGGTCCGTCTCGGGGTCACCACTATGGGACCTATATAGGCACGCATAGACGCGAGGGTGGTCGTCGCAACCTATGCGGAGCCATAACGTTGACAGGTCCCTGTCCTCAAGATTGCTGAGGCGGCGAGAGCTGATATCATCTCTGATATACACACACACTCCAGCTTTGGGCAGAAAGGAGTGCTCGAAAGAATATCCTGGGTGGGAAAGGTATGATGTGTCACTCGGAGATGATATCTGCGTCTCGGTTAAAAAGAGCAAAGCCAGCTTTGCCGTCTCAAGGTGGTAATGGACGGCATTAAGGTTGGAGTGCAATCCCCTGATATTACAAAAATCCATGTTTAATATCGAGGGGGGTGCCTTTGTGCGTTTGCTCTTGCCCCGAGCAGATTGGAGCGCAGTTTTGCCCTCCCCAGAATACGAGGGGCAGCCTGGACGTCCACGTTCAGTTCCAGGGGTTCCTGAGCATGGACGTCCAGAGAGGGATTCTCCAACGCAGTTGGAGTAACAAATTGCTTTTCAACTGCGGCATTTCTAGGGGGGTAGGGGATTGGACCTCCGGTAAACTCACTCACTCGGCGAAACACAGCGCAAGCGCTGTTTCACGCCGGTTTTCTGTGAGCCCGTGGTATTTCTCCGGTCGAGCCGGCCCATTCGTGCCGAAGCATGGCTCTCCCAGATAAAGCCTACACTTGGATCAAAATGAACTCTTATCTAAGCCGAAGTTCAAGGTTCAGTAAATTAGACAGCATGTAGAACAATCTAAACTAAAATCCGAGACCAGTCTCTACAGATACAAAGAGGTTTTTGTTCAAATAGGAAAGGAGATCTGAGAGTGTAGTAGCGGTTTCGTCAAGTCTTTAAGTGGCCGTTACTATCTTTTCCCGAACTTTTTCGCGGCTTCGTGGCCCCATATTTTCGTTTGTAATAAAGCTAGCGATCTTAGTTTTGTCATCGGTGAGTCATTAGCAACATGAGCTAATATTTTAAATTTCATAAAAGAATGTGTATACTTTAGGAGACATTAAATGTAAAAAACCGGACAAGTGCGAGTCGGACGAGAACACGTAGGGTTCCGTAGATACTATTGTACCAATATTTTACATGTTTACTTATTATTTCGTTTTTTTGTAAGAAGTTTTCCAAGAAAGCGCATTTTACAAGTTAAGTCTCTATAACTCCTGAACTAACAAAGTCATATAAGCCGTTATAGTTTTCCTTCAAAGTTCATATGGACTACCATCATTAATTTTTTTCAGACTTTTCGAGCCAGCCGTTTATCTTTTAGAATATCTCGCAAACCGCAATCGTAAACTAAATGAAATTATCGTTTTTGCAACCTCTCAGTGTTTTTAAAAGACCTATTCAATGACATCCCACACTATGGGGTAGACGCAAGAAAAAAATCATCCCCACATTACGTGTACGAGGAGGTACACGAAAAATATTTTTCGTGATTTTATTTTAGCACTCTGTTGGCGTGGTTAAAACATATCCATGCAAAGTTTCATCTTTCTAACACTTACCGTTTGGGCGGTTAGCCGGAGACAGATGGACGGACAGACATAACGAAACTATAAGGGTTCCGAGACGTGAACTACGGGACCCTGAAAAACGTTGGGCGACTCTTTTAATATGAGAGTAAATAGCCTTGACATGATAAAATGTAGTTGAACATTTGAAGCCGAGAAGAGCGGTTACTGAATAACGAGGACAATTTGGTTTTCGTAACGCGTCATTTCAAATGTTCTCTGGCTAGCTTGTAACTTATCCCCTAGGGTTTATAGGGCTTGGTCCAATTAAGCACAGGATATGGTTTTTAGCACAGGAAATGAGCGTTTACTGCGAGCTGTCATTCTGTAGCAGGCTACAGTAGTGCTATAGGACTATAGCTTTACCCTCCACACGTTAACAAGAGCCCTTAAAGAGACCAGTGGGGAAATATTCATTTAATTATTACTACCGGCGAGAATTTTAAATAGAGATAACCATGTTGTATTCTATAGTAATATTATAAAGAGGAAAATTTTGTTTGTTTGTATAATAGGCGCCGAAACTACTGGACCGACATTGATGAAATTTGGCACAAATATAGAGTAGACTATGGGGAAGGACTTAGGCTACTCTTTATTTGCAGTTTCTACGAGATTAACTTTTGCGCGCGCGAAGTCGCGAGCAACATCTACTAAAAAATAAAGAAAAATTTCATAGTCTATAACTATTGTCTGTAGAGATCTATATAATATAATGTGACTGGAATATAATATGAAGACTATTGTATAAATAATGTAAACAGCTATCTTTAAATACCAGACATTGCCTCAGAAAAGCCTGGTGATACCAAATAAGTAGATTCCAAATAAGTCGATTTCAAACATATTTTCATAACTCACCTCTAGTTTTTTCCTTACGTCATGTTTAAGGTTTCACTACATAATTTTCTGGTCCCGTTTCGCTTCATTAAAGTTTTTACCGACCGCAGGGATTTAAATTTTCAAATTAGTTAAATTTGAACCTTACCTAAAACCCGTCTACTGAATTTACGATTGGCCATTCGTATCTATGTCCTTACTCAACACAGTTTAAATTGTTCATTTGAATTGGAGCTTACAAAATGTTAAGATAACCATTTTATATTTCAATATACTGTTTAGCCTTTTTAAAGATATATGCGTCTCACAAAAATATTTTATTGAGGACCTACACTAATATATAGGCAGTGCCATTAGTCATTATGATGTTTGAATGTAACAAAGAAATTACCTAGTAGGTAAAGCAAATATTTCTGTGAAATATATAATGTTATAAAACAGTAGGAACTAAAATAAATAAATAAAACTGTCTACGCCCACAGTACCAAAACACTCTTTTCATTTAATCCTTGAAGCGTAGATTTATTAATTCAATTTGATATTTAGAGCACTCTTCTAACTTATTTGCATAACTCATTTCCTGGGAAAAGGGGTCTTTCGACTGGACTCTTCGATAAAGAATATTTATATAAATTTCATTTTTCTTTCGAGGAAAATAGTCCTAAAATAACAAACATGACGCTGTATAAAGCTAAAGGGTTAAATTCTTTAATTCAAATTATATTTAGTTTAATATAATCTATTATATTCTCTCTCTAGTTTAATATCTCTTTTAAGATTTGTCTAAGTTTACTTAACGTGATATAAATAATGGTTTACAATCTAGTCTAATAAATATTAGACTAGATTTTAAATCAAATCTAGTCTAATATTTACAATCTAATATTTTTATGTAGGCCACGTTTAGGACTTATTAATTAGTTAATATTGTTTTATATTTTAGGTTGAAATCGCTATTATAAAGGTATAATGAAATCAAATTAGTCGATTTATTTTTATTTTTTCTTAGTCGCTAATACTTTTATCACTTTAAAGTAATAAACTAGGTAGCATACAGGTAGTAACTAGGTAGCATGCTGTACTACCCAAAAAGGATATTTTTATTCTTAGTACTCCCGAAAAGCATCAGTTTTGCAAAGTCGTTAAAAGAAATAAATCCAAACGATTAAGCAGGGGACCGGTGAACGATAAATCTGTTTCATTTTAATAGTAACGTCGATGTAGAACACTGAGCTTAAAAATATTTTTATCTATTAAAACATTTATCTATTACTTATTTTATTTTTCTCTGTTGTCGTCTGCTTTATGTTCACTTACTTCGCTAATTGAACAAAAAAATAACCAAAGTTGTGTCAACATTTTATTTGGAGCCAGTATCTGAATTCTGAGTTGAGTAATATAATTACAAGGAAGATTATGAAATATAAGAAAATAGACTTTATTTGTCTGAAATTGGTGAGGTGGAAGTAATAACAACTCCAAAAGTTTGAAAGTCGGGGCTAAAACTAAGCATTGAATATCACCATAGTAATTATTTTGTTTATTCCTGATTCACAATTTTTAATTATTATTAATGACAAGCTGTCCCGACACTCGTTGTTCTGTCTTAATTATTGACTAGAATAAATAAATAACCACACCTACAATTACAACCTACACCCACAACTACACCTACCAACCTACTATTTTACGGCCGATTTTTTTGAAATATACCAAACAGATACACTTAACGACCCTATCAATATTTGACAGTCAAGTGACAAATTAAACACAGTGAACATCTATCCATCGTTTTTAGAAAAAAACATGCAAAAAATCGTCCCCACCCACCAACAGATTTCATACCTATCTAAGTTAATAGCTCTTGCCACTTGTATTATTTAGTATGGTGATATCCACCTCTGGAGAGGAGTTTTGACAGTAATTGGATTTTTATTTTTTTATTGTTTATTGACGACCTCTGTGGCTTAGTGGTTCAGCGCGTTGGTGCTCAAGTGGAGGTCGCGGGTTCGAATCCCGCCGAAGGAACAAAAAGTTTTTCTGTGTTCCTGGGTCATGGATGTATATTAAATATGTGTATAATATAATAAAAATCTTTAATATATGTATAGGTTAAAAGTAATAAATGTGCTTCCCGTTTTCTGGTACCTGTAACACAAGTTCTTCGGATACTTAGCACGGGGCCGGATTGACGTGGTGTGAAGCGTCCATAGATATTTATTTATTTATTTATTTATTACTGTTTTATATTAGCGACCCACTCCCGCTCCACACAAATGCGATGTATTATACATATAAAGCTCCCTCTTAAATCACTCTTTCTATTGATGGAAACTGCATTAAAATCCGTTGCTTAGTTTAAAAGATCTAAGCGAACAGGAAACTGAGCGACTTCATTTTACAATGTCTAAAGATTTTTAGTGATGTGGGGTACACTGCCCATACAGTTTATTGGATGGTCCTTTTTTCGTAATTTTTCAATATATCTCATCTTTTAAACTTTCCCTGGACTCTGCAATTATTTCAAGATCCATTTTTATATATTTATGAGATGATGACTCATGTTAAATTGAAATTTGAAATATTATTTATTTTATATCGACGGCTAAATCCCTAAAACCTAGTTCGATTAGTCTCAAAGGGTCCGCAATTCACTTAAAACAAGTATTTTTTCTTACCGAGGCCCGAATAAAATCGTCTTTAGGGAACAATGATTTATTTTAGTTGAAACTGCGAACAATGGAGCCCTGTAAGCAGTAAAGTATAACCTATTCCTTTCCTAATAAATGCTATCCATGATAAAAGCATTATATTGGCGATGTTATTTGAGAAACAAATGTGTTAACATTTTGCTACATTTTTCTCGCTCGTTTATATGGTTCCGTAGTTCAGGTCTTGGAACCCATAATTATAGTTTTGTCATGCCCGTACGTCCGTCCTTGGCTTACCTTCCTAACGGTTAATACTAAAAATATTAAAACTTTGCATGGATAAGTATATTTACCACGAAAAATTTTTTGGGGTCCCTCTGTAACGTAGTTACATTTCCTCTCCGTAAAATCAATAATTTGGACGATCTACGTCGCGGTGAACATACTGGCCAGAACGACAGAGAGACGCTACCGGAAGTCGGAGCCCAACTCGCTCGCGCCACGTGCTGACTACACTCCTGGACCCAGCTAAGTGCCCGCGTGGTTAAATCGCGCCCCTCCGAATCCCACAGACACCAAGAGGCTAAACCAGATCTTTTGGCCTTCTGTCCACGTCCCCTTTTTTTAAATATATTTGTCTCGTTGGTAATTCCTCGTTTCATTTAAATTACCCATAACACCTCCCAACACGCAGCGTACCTTCCCTACACTAGTGGGGATAGTTTTTTTTCTTACGTCTACCCCATAGGTTACCCCATATGACAAACTTTGAAGGGAAACTATAACGCCTAAGATAACTTTGTTAGTTCAGGAGTTATAGATACCTATTTCAATGCAGGCCCGTTTCAATAACCTATCTACTAATAACTATTTGTTAGAAACGTCAAATTTGTATCGCAAAAAACCGGCAAATGATTGAATGGCGACTTTTTTAACAAATAGTTATTATGGTAGATAGGCTATTGAAACCGGCCGTTAGAAAGCTTCGTGCAAACTCAACGAAACAATAAATACCTAAGACCTGTAAAATATTTAAATAAAATCATAAATAGGCAATTTTGGACCTGAGGTACTCACTGGGCCGGTTTTTGTTTTTGTTGAGTATTGAAATGTCACTTGTAAGCATTGACATATAAGTAGATATATTACTTAAGGCTATTATTTTGGACTTTTCTTATGAAATCACTGTACAGTGTACACTGAAAATTACACATGAGGATGTCTCTATTTACCGTAAATTTAAACTTGCGTAGAGGCTGGCTACTGAGAGTTTTCCAACCAGGGCCATTGCCAACGCGCGTGTTGGTGTTTGACACTTAAGCGATCGTATAACCTAAAAAAATACCGCGTAGGTATAATAAAGGTCTTTCTTCCATTCTTCTAATCAAAAATTATGAATATCTAGTATTAAATACACTAATTCCGCGACGTTGTAAGCACGAACTATCAGAGGCCCAATTCTCGTATTTAACTTAGACTTTTAACTTACCATCAATTCATTATAAATTAATCATCCTGTTATCCTCTTTATAATATAAAAAATCTATGTCCTGTTATCATAAATTGACCGAAAGTCGGTATTCTACTACACTATTTTAGTACATTTCCCAAATCCCAACATAGTCATTTTAAAATCACATTGACTACTATTCATAATTTTATGCGATTACAAAGGCAGCTGTTGCTTGACGTTTGTACGATGGATCGTACTAACAGTGTTGCCAATTATTGTTAGTTAAGGCACGTCCCCTGCTCGTGTTTTACATAAAATCATCGAAATTGGGGCGTAGCTATGCACATTTGTGTAAGCATACACAATGTTTTTATCTTTCTAGATGAACGGAAAACATTCCCGCGCGGGTAGACAGGAGAAGGCCAAAAAAGTGATTTGTGCGAAAAATAAATATGTTTATGTTAAGACATTCCAACATATCAAAGTGAAAAAAAATCCAGTTGACGGTTCGATTCGAGTCAAATTGAAGTCAAGTTTATAAATATAAGAGAATACAGTTTTCTATGGACAATTGGTTCAAGCTTCGATACAATAATAATTGCATCGCGGTGAATTTAGGCAAGTTAAGTATAATACGATTTTGCTGTTTGATAGGATCCGGACTGTATCGAACAAGTATCGAAGCTGCATTATTGCTGGATTAAAATAGTAGAATCAACCTTCTGGTTATGTACGAACACGTGTGCGACTGATTTCGTCCAAAACCTTTGATCTATTGTTATTAAGCCATAAAATGGGGTTTGTTCGGTAATAGCCCATATCGCTGGAATAGGCCGTCATTCCAGACGTAGGGCGCTATATATTATCGAGAATCACATACCCCGCGTGCTGTAGGAATGTGCTAAAATTGAAATTTACTACACCGTACTATGATTTAAGCAATTTATTTATCTATCTGATTAGAAATGTAGAAAATAAATTTCGCTCATAACAATTAAGACGACTTTTACACTATTATTTATGAAACTTGATTGATGCTTTATGATTCTTCAAAGTTATCTTTAAATATTGTAAGGCATCTGTTGAAACGCTAACAATGTGGACCACGAAATAATAAGAATGATGACTATAGCAAAGAAATATTAAAATATGGTGTTTATCTACTAAAGTATGATTAATATGCGAGATTAATTATTTATTCATTAAAATAAAACTTCAAAACTTTGTTCGAAACACAGCAGTCCGCCATGTTCACTCAAACACGAATCAGATTGAATGACGTCACTTCTCGTGCGTTGTCTATGCTTTTGCTATTGGCGTGTTCCATTCGCTGTTCATATTATCCAAAACGTTACGTTTTGAGGAAAACATTTTGCCTAAAAAGTAAGTAGTTTATTTTTCAAAATAACGAATATATTAAAATTTTTGATCAGACATTTTTTTTTTCGAATTTATTGCAAGTGTAGCAACTGACAATCAAACAGCAATGTGACCGGAAATAAAGAAAATTTCCTTCTTAACACCTGTCCGGAACGCAGAAACAGTCGCGATGTCACAAGCAGACGACATGACACCAGTGGCCGTTTTTGTGCTAATTTCCAAACATTTAAGTAGCTGTTTAGTTAAAAAAGCCGTGATTTATTGTAGAAATACTATATTTTTTTTAATTAAGACAAACTTATAAATATTATACAATAGTGTTTCAAAGTTAGTCATCATGCCTCTTACAGAGATAGAAATGTTCTTTACTAATATAAAAAATAAAACACTAGTGAAACACGTTGAAATTAATTAATTTTGCACTCTTTCCCGAGGCTGTCCTTCATCTGTCAGTTGGAATGGAACATTTGAAAGTAAATAGGGCACGACCTTTGTATGTATAATCACTAAATTTTTTCTCGTGTTGGAATTTAATAAAAACTGCATAGAATTAATGGTTTCCTCGGAGATACGATATTAAATTTGTCTTTTTATCCCCCAACTCATTTATCAATGTTGTATACGGCCGGCGGTATTCCAAAATATAATTTATAGCGTTATATTAAAGCTGTGTTTAGAAAATTTTTGAAATACAATTATTTACATCATTTATTTAGGGCTGCATATTACCTTAAAGATTAACTAACAACTTAAAAAGTTTTTTTCTTAGATTTTTTTTCTGTAATATAAACATCATATTTCTCATTAAATATTATAATTTTATAAGAAAATCGTAAAAGATTTATACAAAATATATTTTAGAATGTCCAATGTGACGGAGACATCAATTGATTTAGAGAAACGGTGAAATTGGTCACGTAATTTGACTGAAACTCCTCGAAAGCTTTTACTGGTTCCGGAACAGGACAATATTCATTTATATTGAAATTCCACAATTATATCGCAATATTTTCTTTAATCCTTAAACGAAAATTATTTAAGTATATTCAATTTACAAAGATTGAATTGAATTGTAAGTTGAATTATTGTAAGTTATCAAATAAGTATTTACGATACTTATCCAGGTTACAGTGTTTTTTCTGTTTTGTGTCTCAGAAACACACAAATGTAGTTTCAGTACCTGCAAAACTAATATAATTATGCATGTGCCTCATAAAACGGGTCTGTTCGTCAAAATGAGTAGCTATTCGTAAACGGAATAGCGTGAGGGAATGCCTCCTTGACGATTCAATTCGCTAAAAGCCTTTTCCTTGGCGGCCCTTAAGAACTTGTACAAAATAGAAGACCCCTATTAAATTCAAATATTAGGGAAGATACCCATACATCGTTACCCCTTTTACCCATTTCTTAGCCCCCTTCTCCCTCATGGTGACCATCCGTATTCTTATATTATTATTATTAAGCCGAGACCCTCCTCTCGTTCTCACGTAGTACTAATGGCCGTGCGCGTGCTGATGTTGACTACACGACAAAAACCTAAACCCCTCCCCCCACCTGGTGACCAAGCGTCGTACTTTGATGACACTTTACAAATCAGAACAGAACAGAGGTAACATTTGATCAGAAATTTTTGTAACAGGTTACTAGGTAAATAGTTTTCTTTTGAGATCTCATATATCGATGCGCTATCACATTTTATAGGTAAGCATTTGAGTTTATACATAAACCCACCTATGTTCTTTGTAACCGACATAATTTATTTGTCATGTAATAATAAATTGTAGGGAATTATCATAACGCCCATTAGAACGTTAGCCTATTAAATAAATTAACGAGCTTAGTGCGATACGCTAAGAACACTTTACGACGCTCAGGCGTTTATTAAGGATATAATATTATATTAACTTCTATAAGCCTTTATTAAATATTAAAGACGATAGTGGTCACAAATTTCGTATATACCAATAAACTGTAAATAAACCAATATGTAATAATAATATTACCTGGGTAACGGAGCTTTGCTTGGAGTTCTGATAAATAAATATAAAAAAAAGATAAAAATATTTATCTCACCGGAATTCTAACCCACCACACTCCCAATTTTCGGTCAAAGCAAAAATTATAGATACGCATACCAAACTGCCAGTCGGACTGACATAACAGTCTTAATAATAATTCTACTCTGTAGAATATATAGAAATATTGTTGCACGATTAAAGAAAGAACATATATAGCTAAAAATGAGCAGTTTCCCAGGGATAAGACCTATGTAGATCGCTTTTTCCCCCCAAAACTACCTGCATACTAAATTTCATGGTAATACTTTCAGCAGTTTTCGAGTAACCGATTATATTATATATACTATATTGTTTCGTTTAAATCTTAAGATATATGGGCTTTGTTGGGGTTGCGACTGTTTTGTGAATATATGAACACGCTATATTATGTAATATATCTAAGCTGTATTATTAACTAAACGAATACAAGAGAAAACACCATTATTTATGCACACAAGAAATTGATTTATACCGAAAATATAGATTTATTTTAAGATAAAATTTAAGACAAAAAATAAACAATCATTGTGTTATCAAAGAAAGCAATTTACGAGCGTTCATTAGCACCGATCAGATATCTCCCCAATAATGGGGATGGGGAGAGGGAGTGTGACGGTTATTTTTTGTTGGTGTGCCTTCTTACACTTTAATGGAGTTTTGAATAGCGATCAGAGCTGTCGATAATGTGTATACGTAATTAATCATCCCACTTCTCTTGATGAATGATGTAAGATGTAAACAAGTTCCTAACATTTTTAATAAACTGAAAATTTATGTACATAACTCATAAAAATAAATGAATGGGGATGAAATTTTATGAAGCCTTATAAAAAGAACCTGATGTTTTCATTTGAAAGTTAAGTGCTTTTCTTACTACAGTGTTTAATAGGTATTTAGTTTAAAATACTTCATAATTTATAATAATTTAATAACATTCTAACATCTCTCGATAAAATTTCTTTTACCGACTCAATATCTACGTACTCTACTTCCAATATAATATACACAGAGATCCAATCCTCACCAGGGTCACTGAGTATGGAATTGGTAGCGAACTATCGCCAAAAGTGAGTCCCAAAGCTGAAATACGAAGGCACTCACGGAAAATTGGCGGTAATATATGACTTGTACTGCTGTGTTCGAAATCCCAGCGGACGCCGTCTATTTATACCGTGGTCTGGAGCAATGGTTTACGCCGAATTTTATGTAATGTCTACGTTTCTGTATTATTTTTGGTACACGTTTTGCAACCAAAGTGATTGTATAGTATTGAATATTGATTGTCTTTTAAATTACAAAGTGCACTATTATGTACATTTTTCTGTATGTTTGTAAAAAATAACCTAACCAAGAGGACATGTCAGGACATGTCTAAGGAGGGTTCCGTAACTGTCAACACGAAACAGGTTTTTTTTAATTACTTCATAATTTTCCTACAGAGTATTTAGTATTTAATTTCATCAAATTTCATCAATTTAAATTAATTATTACAGATGCTAGAAGGGCGGACAGATAGACAGACAAACAGAGAGATATACACATCGACAGAGCGAAACTATAAGGTACCTTGAGGTACTACGGAACCGTTTTCTTTTTTTGTATGTAGCTAAATATTTGAATTAGTTTATATTTTTATATCATACTAGCTGTTCCCACACACGGTGTACTGTCTTAACTATGAACTGGAATAAATAAATGCCTACACCTACAACTTACATCTACACCTTCCAACCCACTGGGGCCGGCCTATATTTTTTAAATAAACAGGTGAACTGAACGCACCTACAAATATTTGACGGTCAATTGACAATTTGAACACAGTGAACAGTTAGTATGGGAAAGTTCAGTCGTAGATTTTAGCATTTCCCCCCAAATTATCCAATATTTCTCAGCGTTTAAGCCTTCTATTAATTAACCTTCCACAATTATTTCAAGACCAAAATATCGCCAAATCAGTCAAGACGTTCTCGAGTTTTAGCGTGAATTATTTTCGAATTTATTATTTATTTAGTCCCATATTTTGAAACTGCAATCTATTTTTATATATAAGAGAAGACTTCTGCAACCAACATCGAACGATATTTAGAAGTCAAAGTTTTTCAGTGTCACCACCCCGGTCACCCATCTGGAACTTATTAGCAAAATCGTTTGCTAATTAAATCTTACAATAATAGAGTTTCGTACAGGCTCGATATGTTAAAACAGCAAAATGGTATTCTCATAAATGTCAAACTAACGTTTAACGCGTTTTGATTGGTCCATGCCCCAAAAATCTGCTTATGATATCAAGACGATTAATTTATATCTCATTGAAAGTAAATTGATAGGCTAAGTAAAATACAAGAATTCGGTTCTAAGCAATATTAATTCTTCATTCCAATAACCTGCCTTCTAAAAGCTTACAAGTTTATAAACGGAAGTCGATAGACCGATCCATCAGCATTAGGTTAACCAGAGTAGCTTACAAGCTAACCACAGAATACTATAGTTATACAGTGTGTCATCTAGAGGTTAAGAGATTTTAACAGCAGATAGGTATATAAGTTTAATTTTATTGACCTTTTGGGAGTCCCAAACAATTGAATATTTTATGTTTAATTTTATACCTTAGGTTGAATAAAACTAAATAATTAATTTTATTTATGACTCATTTTATTGATGGTCTATGTAATCACAAATTTTAATTAAAATAAAGTATTTTCTTCCTAGGAATATTGCAATTGTCACACATCATAATATAGGATAATGTAATAATTATTATAGAAGACACGGGTCGCAGTTGCACGGGCGTAATTATAGTAATTCAACAGGATTTGATTGCATCTGGAATAATTAACGTTATTACAACAAGTACTATATCAGTATACCTGATTCCTTCTAAGGTCACACACTTAGGCCAAGAGCGGAGGTGCTACAGCAAATATACCACTATTTAAAAATAAAACTAAGAAATTAGGATCCTTTCTTAGATTTAATTAGTACACTTTTCGACATATTTCGACGACCTCTGCGACTCAGTGAATGAAGTTGCTCAAATCGGAGGTCGCGGGTTCGAATCCCGCTAAAGGAACAAAAAGTTTTCTATGTTCCTGGATTATGGATGTGCATTAAATATGTGTATAATAATTATATTATACAAATGAGCTTAATTAAATATGTGTATAGAAACTTATCCGTTGTCTGGTACCCAGAACACAAAGTTTTTCAGAACTTAGCACGGGACCAGATTGAGTGGTGTGGAAGCGCCCATATATATTATTATTATGTTTTGTTAACCCTAGAAGCCCAGCATGATTTTTTAGGCGTCAAACCCAATCATACGTGGAATCGACGTATAATTATTTTAATACAAAAAAAAAATCGACTTCCGAAACAGAAGCAATAAGATTCTTAAAAATCTTCTCAAATATTTTTCTGCCAAATATAGGTCATGGGGCATCCTTAGTTTTGAAATCTTTCTTTAATTATACTATTAATCTTAAGTCACCTGAATGTAACTTTACAATGACGGTAAATTGTAAGTGCTAGTGGTAGTACCAGAATGTAACTTTATAACGACGGTAAAGGTGCTAGTCACGTATCTAGTAGTATTATAATGCTATTCCAACAAAGATATTAGAAAATTGTATATATTTATCATGAACGCTCGAAAATTGTCTCAAATATTGAACCTTACAGAGTAAGAATTAAAATATAGAATGACAATTCAATCATAGTCAGTCATAAAAGACTATGACCTTAGCTGTTTACTTTGCTATTTTTTGTAAAATAAGGCTGTACTAAGTAGTAAGCAGTAAGGTTAATTTTCAATAACGTCATATAATAAAGGTAGTGAGACTGTTTTGTCATTTCGTGATTGCTTCATAAATAATGTTTTCGTTAAGTTTTTGTAGGCGATTTTGTATTCGGGTTTTCTAATATCTTATTACCAGAATTATGTTAATAATTATTAATTAATCAATAATATTACTATCATAATAAGTAACATTAACAACACAATTCAATTAGAACATTAGCGTAGTATATAATTTAAATTCGTAATTTTAATCAAAATATAATTATGTAAAAACATAATGTTATTATCTTTGTAGTATCATCAAGTTGTAACTTATTTCCGATAACTTATAATATATCCCGGGAGAACAGCTGTAAACAGTGATCTGTAGGCTGTAAACACAGGTTAATCCTAGCACAGAAGCCAGTCTCTCATCACATATTATGTAAATACATATACTTATCACTGCACTGCACTGTTAGCATTAGCACTGCCACCTGGCAGATTTTATAGTAACTTTAACGTTAAATAGTGGTACACCATACATCCGACAAGTTAACTATACCTACTAGTACGTCATATCTGTAAAATCTATGCCAACGCTATATTACTATATGTATAATAATCTATTTTTATAATAATACTCGTATATTCTATTTTGAAGTACCTACGCGTTTTGTTAATTTGTTTGTCCTTTTTCTTAGCTGCTATTCTTAGAAATTTCGACTGAACATGTATAATTTTATTTTTCCCCACAGCTTACTCAACCCGAGAAGCCTGTGTATCCCGATGCAGCTCGGGTTATTGCTACCCAAGCAATCAAGTGTTCGCTGCCCACTGCTAGCAAATACGTTATCATTGGAATATTCAGTCCAAGACATTACTATATAATTCAAGTACCAGAGCGTGTGATCTATTCCGAGTTATTTTATTATTGAGATATTCATCAGATGATAAGCGTCAACTACTCATTATACCACTTGGCTGCGACAAAAATGTATGGGCCTTTTGGATTTAACTACCGTTTTTTTGTTATAGACACATAAATTTGGCTTTGGGAGACTGGTTGCACTCTAACTTTACGGTGGTGATATCCGGGTTGCTGACATCCCAATTACTAATATAATACTAATGTGCCATTAGGAACTTACTTTTATTTTGCATTCAAATTTAGAACTGTATGGTCTTAATTTATTATATTAGAATACTGTAATTAGGGCGAAGGACTTAATTTTTTTTTCGGATATTATTAGTTTTAAGATAAACTTTTTCATATGATAATTTTAAATCATCTATACTTTTAACTTGCTTTTCATATATAAACTTAATCATAAGTAACTCTGCACGTTCTGGTGCGTGTTGTAAACAACACCTGCACCAACAGATGTGGTTGTTGTTGCACAGTTGTGCCTGAAAAACAACACCTGCGCTCGCAGCTGTGTGCTATCAATACTTTGATGTGAAAATAATTATTAAAGTTGTGGAAATTGTTTGTAAAATTGTGATTACTTAATCTTATTCTTTAAGTACCGTTCGGACATTAACCAAACTACTTCTTTGATATCAGTAGGTACCGTTCGGACTTTAACCAAACTACCTCTTTGGTAATAGTAGGTACCGTTCGGACATTAACCAAACTACCTCTTTGATAATTGTAGGTACCGTTTGGACTCTAACCAAACTACCTCTTTGATAATAGTAGGTACCGTTTGGACTTTAACCAAACTACCTCTTTGATAATAGTAGGTACCGTTTGGACTTTAACCAAACTACCTCTTTGGTTATTATGATAATTTGAATTTTCGTCAGAACCCCAATTCCCGTATTAAATTTAGGGGCGCTCACCTTTCACAATAAACTTCGTTTCATAAAACTTAGCTAATTCAACGATGTCAATCTCGTTTTACACCAAAATGGTTTCACCATATTTAAGCTAGTCGTGACAACGAAAATGTGATATTCATTGTCATTTTTAAACGGAACCCAGACACTATAACCGCATAGACTGTACCTACCGTCCTACCTGTCGTGATAATTCACCCATGTGACGTCAAGCTGTCAAGTCACGCGTAAAGATACACCACGACTTGTCCATGCTTGTGACAGTAAGAAATATAATTAAAACTGCAAGAATTGCGAAAGTATTTTTATAAAACATAATAATGATAATATACCTTATAAAGGCATCCAATACTAAGTTAATAGTATTGGATGCCTTTATAATTCAATACTTAGAAACAAACAAACGCCTTTGCCTCACACTTGCCACTATAAAACATTGGAACAACAATATTTTACTTAGGTAATGTAACTAACGATTGCTTAGCCTTTGTGTTAGTCACCTACTCCAAAATATGTATAAAGTGTATTTTCATATGAATAACATTTTACCAAACGATAGACCAAAACATTACGTAAGTTATGGCAGTGTGCATAGCTAAAAGTTTCTTTAATTTACAGAAAAATAAGATGACTATCGTTTTCTAACAACTCGCATAATGCATGGACACAATCGTACTGAAGTATGCCTTGCCAGCTTTTGAAGATCACGTGACCGCTGCGCAAAACGCGCGCGATTAAAATTAATCGACATTCACTATAATATTTTATAGGATAAACTCATCAAAATTGAAGGTTCTATGTTATATATTTTTGGAACCAGGATCGCCTACTGATTACGCTCTTTGTGTATATTTTTTTTGTTTTTGTTTTTTGTTTTACCTTCGTTAGGTATAGTAGTAGGTATAGTAATACCTTCATTATCAAAAGTATCGTAATTTATTAACATGGCCAGCAAGAAAGCAATTTTAGGTACCAATCGACGCTACCAGCAGGGATTATTTCTAAACGAGTCTTATTTTCCAGTCTTGATACTCAGAATAAAAGCTATTACGCTATTAAAAGTTATTAGCTATTAGTGATATCATTTCTTAAACTTTTACAGTCATAACAATATTAAATCGGAAATATTGGAGTCTTAACAAATGACACACCGTAAAACCTCATTATTTCTAGTAGTTATTATTGGTTAGTTTAAAATTGGACAAAATATTTAACGTTTGACTTTTACAATTCCATTCCCTGTACATATCCCCCATAAAAAGATAAAATATAAAGATCTAAATTTACAGTTTAAAATTACGTATTAATTATTACGCTATTACATGAAAATATTTCGTTACCTGGCTCGTTTGTCGATTTACCTCTAATTTATTTGTATAATTAATTGCTTTTACGTACGTTTTTTCTTCAAGTCAATGGGAGGGTCGCCACTTTGTAGGATTGGGATACCCATCCCAACACTTCTAGACTGCTGTATCACAGTCGATGACCAGATGACCCACCCGGTCGATGGTCAGTGTTGGAATGGTTGTGGAATGGCAGTCCCCAGTGGGTGCTTGATCTCCCCACTCCTGGTTTACCACAACCACTACATCACCGATACCACGCCCACAAGTGTACGTGAATATGTTTATTATATAAGTGTCAATACACTACAGGGTTGAAATCAGAAGGATGGAAATTTAGGGTTATATGTATTTTTACGAGTGTACGTCGAAACCCTACCCTAGAAGCCTAGTTTACATTCAGACATAACATATAATTTTGGCCTACTTAACAACTATCAAATCTCGCTAAAACTAAAACTTATTACTATTTAGACGTCCGCGGACTGAGATGTCAAGTGTGTCGGCTCGCACCTTGAATCTCAATTTCTCGGGCAATTATCAAGTGTTGAATGGCACCTTTATCGCTGGGCCACATTGTCCGCTCCGCGTTACCCTGGCCGCGGTCAATTACCATGAGGCTGCGAAATCGATTGATCTGCTAATTCCAGCTGGATTAATTAAAATGGCTGATCGTTCCGAGATTACATTATGTTAAGGATCGTTCGAATTAATTATTAAGATGAACGACCTACGCTCGACGGGTAAATTAACTGATTCTTTTTCTACGTTGTTTTCTATTCACTGTAGACTAGAAAGTAAACAAATGTCTAAAGCAAAGAAGGACCCTTTTCAAAGCAAATAGATTGAAAATAATCCAGACAACACCAACGCTTTATTTGTGTATTTCAGATACTCTTGACTCTAAGCAACGAAAATATGCTTTAATTTTCTTGTAATAGTTATCTGAGTAGATAATATAGTAGTGATAACCATAAAGTTTATGAGGGTATTTGCAGATTTATATTGCCTGAAATAAAATTTATTTATTTATTGTTATAACAATTTTATTACCTGTTTAATATTATAATATTCTTACATTTTATTAAAAAAAAGAAAGATATTTTGTAGAAAAGCAGATAAAAGTCCAATATAATAAATACCTAATGCTTGGTGATAGCGAAATAACTCGGCGCAATTCCATAACTTGAAAAGATAAAATACTCAGGATTGTTCGGAATTTGCAGATAGTTCGGCAGCTGTTGGGGCGGTAAAAACAAAAGATATTTTAATAGCACAACTAGACAAAAGTATTTGCGGCGGAGAATCAGACGGAACGGCGCGGCGGCTGTATTAAACTTTTAATTGTCATTTCTCGAGGTTACATCGGAGCTGGTCAATACGCTTCGCCCACGTGAAAGATATATCGGAAAGTGTACAAACACAAACTTTTATCCTGTTTTATATAGATTTGGGATAAATTGTGACAACCTTCAAACACTGAGGTTTTATTTTCAATGCAAACCAACTGTAGACACTGAAGTTCAAGCATCATTAACAGTTACAAACAATGAAACTTATTTTCGAATTGAGAATGTTACCAGGGTCTTTAGTCAAGATGCATTCGATATTTTCGACAGCAAAGTTCGAAAACAAATGGGATTTGATATAAGGCCTCGCATGCGACATGTCACTAAGCGATGACTTATGTCAAATCCCATACATTTTGTTTTCGAACTTCGTCGTCGAAATTATCAAATGCATCTTGACTAAAGGCCCAGGTATGTAAAATCACTTGAAACATAGTTACAGTAAAGCTATTATGTATACAGATGCACAGCCTTTTGTTTTATTAAAAAATATTAAGTATCCGAAAAGTTTCGAATCCTGCTAACAGTAGCGTGACGTTACGCTACAGCTCGGCCACACAGTCCGGAGTTTCAAGTTACCAACTGGGCCACTTTAAAGTTGAATATCTTGGAAAGTAATTGACGTATCAAAATAAACAGAACAGAGAAATATCAGAACACAGAGAGCTTTAAATTGAAATTGAAATTTAGTGAACATTCTCGAGACATTGGCCATATAAAGAAATGTTACGTTTTTTTAAAGCTTAACTTACTTAAATTCGTAAAAACATACACAGGTGTAGATAGCAAAGTCACTTCTACATCCAGGTAACTGAATAGTTTAATCAATGAACCCCGTGTTTGGTTATTAATTCCCTTATATTTCGAATTGCGTTCATCTTCCTGACATTCAATTTAGCCGTGGTAGCATTTCAGAGGAGAAAGCAGGTGTGGATCGCTTCGCTGCAGGAACGACTTAAGTGATGCTTTGGTGAGCCCGTGACGGGTTTATCTGGATTCTAGGTATTAAATAGAGCAATTTATCTATATAATCTATATAAATAAATAAAACTGAAGTATCTGTTTGTATTTCATCAAATTAAGAGCACTAAATTCATATTATGATAGTATAATAATAATAGCTCCCCACACCGATTTCGGTGACGGTGGCCGGTTTCATTGAAACCAGGCCAGCTACGCAGGAGTAACTTTATAGTGCCCAAGTGTGTGCGCAGTACACAAGAGCACTTTCTCTTTCTTTTTACTCTCGTAACCCAGTGGGACGGATAACTGACACGACTGGCGAGAGATCAGGCGCAGGTTCGACTTTTTACATGCCCATCCGACGCATGGATCATCTTTTTTGTCAGACAATCAGGTGATAAGCCTGCATTGTCCTAAGCAAACTTGATAACAACTTTTTTTGGTTGATCCAATGCGGGAATCGAACCCACGACCTTCGAGTCGAGAGCCAAGCTCTAAACCACTGGAAAACGGAGGCTGTTGTATAATATACGGTGACTAGGTACGCCAACAAAATAATTTTTTAAAATTTTGCCTGTTTTTTCGTATGTCTGTCTGCAAAAGAAATCGGGATTTGAGTCTATATATCGGAACTACCAAAAAAACAGCACATGTATCCATTTTTTAACTCAAAACGGAACGTATGTAATATATTATTTTGGTACGAAGTTCCTTATGGGGCGATGCGGAGGGGTACCCTAACCGGGAAAAAACGTCCGTAATGTAAGATTTTTATGTATAGTCTTTATTATTTTCTTTATACCTCGAATAGAACTTAAAATTAATATTTTTATAACAAGGAACTTCGTTCCTATCCGGTGTCCCACGACACCACACGGCTTTTTTATTTCAGATCGCTAGGTAGCTCTTTACGTGTAGAATATATTTTGATAAATTATTGTACTTGTTAAAGGACACTGGCGAATCCTACCTGATTTTCCATCAAGAGCGGGCAAGTTACGAACATATGTGGTTTTATAGTACTTAAAAAGTTATTTATTATATAAAAAAATATTATACTTTTAGGACTTGGGAATATAAAGTTATGAATCTCCGAATATCAGAGAAATAGTATAGATATAATATAAAATACGTATCAGATAAGTATCTATGGTAACCGTTATCATATCTTTATAGTCTATGGTTACCATGCTGTAAATTATCAATTTGAGGCGTAAAAGCTATGGAGCTTTTACGCCTCAAACTAGATGGTCTAGTGGCCCAGTAGATATATTTATTTCAATTAGAGTATAAGGTTATATTCTTTTTCTATAGCTCAGCAGTTTCGTACTAGTTTTATGAAAAAAAATTAACTTGGAGTGTGAAATAGATTCCTCCATACTGTTTATATTTATATACTTACTAAGAAAAACAATTATTATGTTTTTGATTTTCGTAACGTGAAAGTGACATCTATTATTTATCTTTTAGCATATTGCGTTTCTTAACAAAATATTTATTAATTAATTTACGTAATTGACTAATAGATTTCACTTTTCCGTAAACCCACTGAGGCAATATATTGAACAATAAGATTTAGGTTATTTATTATAATCAATTATCTTTTATCCCCCGAGTTTAATATATAATATTATTGCTTTTTTGTTCCTATGTTCATGAAGTACAACTTACAATAAATACTTTTTGTAGCCTTGAACAGGGGGGAATTTTTATAGGTATTAAGAATTTCCCCCAGTTCAAGACACACAGTCTCGTCTTCGTCGACCAAATGTATATAGATGGCCTTGGAAAATACTCTTTCTGTGATTGTCGCATTTGCTATTTTAGCGTCCCGATCAGGTGCAAATCGGGACGCGTCCTCAGATCCCTAAAAATCGGGACACCTGGCAATCCTAGTCACTGTAGACAAATACAGTGCATCTTCATACTAGACCGCCCGAATCGGCGTACGCACAAATACTATATATGTCTACTGTAAGTTGTGACGGAACTCTGGAGTTTTATCGTCGTGGTCTGTATCGAGCAATGGGCATTGGATGGGATGAGAAGGGATTATTATTTTTCTTTCTATGTTGACGCTTGAGAAAAACATGCTTTTTGCCATGACACTGGTCATCTTTTCACCGCTCAATATTATTACTTGAAAATTATACACTGGCTTGCATAAATAAGTTAATACCAAATAGCAAATTTTATCAACTTTCTGAAACTAGTAGAAAGCGTATAAAATTTATTATAAAACGTTTTTTATATAAAATCTCGAACCCATGAAAATGGTTTTAAAAAAAAGTTTTCCAAGTAAGCGCATTTTACAAGTTAAGTCTCTATAATTCCTGAACTAACAAAGATATAAAAGCCGTTATAGTTTTCCTTCGAAGTTCATCATATATACTACGACGTGAACATGACGAAACCATAAGGGTTCCGAGTCGTGAACTACGGAACCCTAAAAAAAATAATTTTAAAATGTAGTACTAGCTATTGCAGGTCAGTATAGTTTGAAATGAAATACAACATAAATATATAGACCACATTTGTACTATATAGATTACTAGCTTTAGCCCGCGGCTTCGCCCGCGTGAAATTGGGTTGTAATAATAAATAGCGACACGCCCGGCTCTGCACGGGTACAATGCACAATAAATATACTGCAGAATGTCTTTATATACTACGTTCACGGCTTTTTTGTCATTAGACAATACAAACTTACTCTTGAAAGAGCGACTTAAAATTGACCATGTGAAAAACACTTAACGCTCACATCTGTGGCGCCCCCCGGCCGGTACCGCCTCAAGTGCAACCGCTAAGTCCCTGCATTCTAAATCTGTAATATCTTCGAAAATATTCATTTCAATAACATGCTGTAAAGAGCCATATTGATCTATATTAAATGTACCATGTATATAAGGTACTTAATTGGATAAGAATGAATGCTGTATTGCTTAAAATCGCTTCGTAAATAAACCATTATTTCTAGTAAAAAATAAGGATAAAAAATGGGTGGGTTATCCCTAAGAGATAGACATATACGATTTTTGTAGACCTTTTTAAGGTGTACAATACTGTATTACATTATTTTGATCTATGTCTTAGGGTTCAGCCAGCGTTTGCAATGTAATCGCTAAAAATATGTTTTTTTACGACATTAGAAACCTCTAAATTATCAGTGTTTCTCTACTATATTATGCATGTTATTGTAAGGTTCTAGTTAATTTCTGTTTTAATTCAAATTTAACATAAATATTAGTTAAATAATTTAAACTTATTTGGTAAATGCAAATATAATATGTTTGAATGAATTACTTAAAATTATTAAAATATTTAAAATTTATAAAATTATTTAAAAACACTTTTTTTAATTCAATTATATTAATTATAAGTTAAACGGATATCATTTTCACTTGACACTAGCGCCAGAGTTTAAAGTCAACTATGGGCTGTAGGGCTTAGTATAATTAATTATTTAAATTTACTATTTTAATTTGGAATAAATAAATCCTAGAAATTATTTAAAATAGACATAAATATTATAATCAATTTAATTGAGATGTAAAATTAAAAACGGAAGTTAATTTTTAATGCACATTAATGCCATAACCGGAAGTCACACTTTACGCGCTAAAATTGCTAAGAGTAGAGAGGGGACTTAGTTTCTGGGCTTTTTTCTAGAGGCACTTGGTGCAGATCCTTCCTAGAGGATAGTCCATAGCAGTAAAGTGTGTGCTCAAGTGATTAAAACATTAATGCCAATGCCAATATAAGTATTGGCATGAAAGTGTAACTGTTACAAACTGTTATAATATGAAGTACTAAAATGTGTTAAGAAGTGAAGTGTAAGTTTAAAAAGTGTAGTAATAATTTAAAAAGTGTTAAATATGAGTGGTTATTGAAATAGCGATGTATGTGGTGCTTTAATAAACAAAGTGAACTGTGTGGTTAAGTTTTATTTTACAAGAAGTGTTAGGTCGTCTTACATTATATACATATAAACCTTCCTCTTGATAGAGTGATTATTAAATATATCTATTAAAAAAACCCGCATCAAAATACGTTGCGTAGGTTTAAAGGTCTAATCATGCATAGGGACAGACAGATAAGGCGACGTTGTTTTATACTATGTAGTGATAAGTATAGAATTTCATATGTCATATCATTTATATGTTTTTAAAAGAAAACAAATTTAGAAACAATTGGCAAAGTAACATCGCATTTAGTTTCGTGATGTAAGGAGGACTAAGGAGCACAATGCTATTTCCAGCGGGACCATTTTTTCACTTTTTCTTTCCTGATAGCCGACCATCAATCAAACTAAGCCATACAATGTTGTGGCATTACTGTGGAAATTAGTAATGTACTATTGTGTTCATGCCTTTACTTGTGCGGATACAAATTATAAAAAGACATTTGATTTTTATTACATTCTTGAAATAACATATTTAACAGCTACGAGCTGACCGCGTTGTTCTGTCTTGCCTCCCTACGAACATCTATACCAACATTTACACAACAACTACAGTCTGGTCTAAAAAGGCCACTTTAGGTGTTTCTTATTATGATTCGTATATTTTTTTTAAACTCATATTATATGCGCAATTTTACGCATTTCTATTGAAAACTGTCAAAATTGATGTTTTCTAATATGATGAAATCAGATGAATCATGTAGCCATTTTACATTTTCACGATTTTTGTATGGATAAAAATGTTATGGATATAATGTCATCATAATATGAAACGCCCAAAGTGGCCTTTTTAGACCCCCTGCACCTACACATACACTACACCTATCTACCAACCAACCACAGGCGAGACAAGCCGGCTTCGCTTATGAATATTGCCTATTTATAATCTATATTTATTTTTAAAATACAGCACTAAAACAAAACAATAATTTGCGCCCAATGCACCCAAAACATTGCGCTTCCACCTTGTGACGACATAATTCCGTTGGACGCACGAGATGCGACGAGATTAATAAATAAAAAGTCACTATTCATTTGGCTTGTTGAATGAACAACATGAACATGGCAAAAATGAACCCTAAACTGATATGAATAAAAATAAACGAAAATATTAGATTTTCATTATTTCAATTTGCTTACGCGGCTTACTATTTCGCGAATCTCACGCTTGAACCGACCTACCTATTGGGGCCGCCCGATTTTTTTAGTAGAACTGGGCCTTTAGTCGAGATGCATTCGATAATTTCGACGATGAAGATCGAAACCAAAATGTATGGGATTTGACATAAGGCAGCGCAAGCGACATGTCACCTAGCGATGACTTATATATCAAATCCCATACATTTTTGATTCCGAACTTCGCCGTCGAAATTATCGATTGCATCTTGACTAAAGGCCCTGATTTGCATTCCAAATAAATAGATAAACAGAATGCACCTATAAATATTCGACAACCAAGCGACACTGGAGATTCGAATTTACACTACCACCCGTGGGTACATCAAATATTTGACACGCAGGGAAAATTCAATCGTCATTTTTAGTATTTTCCCCGCAATTTATCCAATATTTTCTATCGTTTAAACCTTCCCTGGGCTTCCACAAATTTCAAGATCATATTCAAGCCAAATCGGTCCAGCCGTTCTCGAGTTTTAACGGGGCACAGAAACTGCAATCCAATATAATTTATAATATTTTAACTAGGTAAGATAATAAGGGGTATTGGATGTATTGGAATGCGTGTGTTTATCAAATGTTATGTAATTTAATTATTAATTTTATAGTATATTATATATTATATTATATATTATATTATATAGAGTACCTATATAATGTTTATCATTTTGCGGAACGGGCTACCATGAAACAATTAACGGATATTATTTGGTTTTGGAATTTGTAAACCGTATTTAGTCCATAAAGGACAATAAATAATATTTATTTAACCTATATTTTGCAATAGTCCTTCAAAAGCATGTCTTTGATTTTTCTTATGGTCAATGTAACGTATTGTTCGATAACATTTCCTATATGTCTGCAGTTAGTTTAATTAATATCTGTCGCGCGTAATATTATACAATTACTGCAAATACCTTCGTATCATGTGCATTATGATTTATGCAGTTCAAGATTTTGTTAGCACATTCACAGGTAGCTGGATGTTATCGCCTCTATAATGAAACGTGTCTTATTTCTAAATTGTTCGGTAGAAAAAAATGAGGCAGTTTGATATAGGCACTTCTGAAATTGGTTGTGTTACTATTTCCCGATGGTAAACGATTGATGATGACGTAACCTAATTATAACTTGTTATTTTTTATTTATTTTTTAAGCTAAAGACGGTAAACATGTGAATAAAAATATATTCAATGTTTTATGTGTATATTAGTAATTTGACATCTAAAAAATACAAAAAAGTTTCTATTTTTTTGCTAAATTATTTTAAAAAACCCACATCATTAGTTTACTTACGTCATATACAAAAACATTTATAAGAGTAGGTATGAACATATTTCGAAGATATTTACAAATATATTCCTGTAGCCTTATATTTCATACAGATTTAGCTAATTGTGACGTCACAGTTAGGTACGACTTTTGGATTTTCACGAGACTTGAGAAATTTTTAAAACAAATCGCTGTACCTATAAAAATATTGATTTTTTATATTATACTGTTTCTTCTGAGAGCTTACTCATATTTAAAAATGCTATTCATTTATGCAATAAAAAACATTCAGTCATCTAGGCTATTAATGAGGTCTATCAAACAACTGAAGTCTGATCGTTTATTTTATGTATATACCAACCTACAAAAGAAGATAAATACTTTTTAAATAATATGAAGTTTGTAAATTTTGTGCTGTGGCCTATATTTTTTTCAGAATATTGTCATACATTTGAGGTTTCATTTACTTGTCGTTTACTGATTGGCGATAAAACTCTTACCGTGGACTTATGTACAATTAAGATGCGACGATGGAAGCTTAATTAGAGGTTGTTAAACTCAAGTGACAATCGAAACAACTTTCCTTTGTGCCTGAGCAGGTTTTGAATTTAACTTTATAATGACGATTGAACGTACATATATATACAGTCATCTACCGATTAGTGGACATAGGTTTAATGAACATATTACATAATATGGTCTTTTATGAACATATTTTGATAGGCACCTATTTATGAATTATTCTTCATAAATAGAAAAATATTTTTATCGATACATTTTTATATTATACAGTTATAATATATAAATGTGCATTATCTTTCTTGTAAAAATATTAAATATTTTTCAAGAAATTTTTATTAGCTTTCAGAATTAGTGATGTTCACAAATTTTCGACAAGTTAATACTTGATTATACACGTAGACAAGAAACGGGCGTTAAGCGCACGATCACATTCTAAATTAATCTTGTCGCGATGAATTATTATGTCGAGATTAATATCACACGCTGTAATGCCGGGGCTCCTATAGCTCTATTCTTATCGGCTTCACTTACGACTTACTTTTTGAAGACCCTCCTCCAAATCCCTACCTATTAGGCTACAGGCTAGGGCTTCCCTATGCAGGAGAACCAGCCTTCGCCACTGATAGACGTAGAACGATTACCCCAACTCTGGCATAATGACTATTCAATTCAATTCCAAAACAATAAGAATCATCGAACGTATAAAACCTTTTCTTATCTTAATCTTGTATGTAAATAATCGGTTTCTCGAAAACGACTGCAAGTAATATCATGAAATTTGGTATGCAGAGAGTTTTGGGAGAGAAAAATCGAGCTTGCTAGATCTTATGCCTAGGAAGCTTCTTCTTCATAAATCTTAGCTATTTATGTTTATTCTGTCGTCGTGCAACGGTATATCAATAGTTAAGAGTTTATAAGATATCATAAGGCTAATTCTTGTTGTTAAAAATGTTCAGGGGGGTTAGCAAGAACAATTGTCATCAACTGTATAGTATGAAAATCATGACAGCGTCTATAGAAATTTCATTCGATACCGTTACGAATAATAATAATAATATCTATGGATGCTTCACGCCACGTCAATCTGGCCTCGTGCTATGTATCCGAAGAACTTGTGTTACAGGTACCAGAAAACGGGAAGTATATTTAATACTTTTATACTATACATATATTTAAGATTTTTACTATATTATACACATATTTAATACACATCCATGGCCCAGGAACACAGAAGTTTGTTCCTTCGGCGGAATTCAAACTCGCAAGCCGGTTTGAGCACCAACGTGCTGAACCACTGAGCCACAGGGGTCGTCAAGACAATACGTTGATGTCAATTGTTCCTGCTCACCCCCCAGTTCGCTGTATGCTTTCAGTAGTTTACACTACAAGAAAGAAATTATTTATTTATTTATATTTGAACGTCACGTCTTAATACACGCCACTTCTATTGACCCTCCGGTGACGTGGTGCGGATATCCTGCCTGTACAAAACTCATGGCGAACACTCAACCCTTATATAGGAAGATTTATTGTCCCCGCTAAGTATCCAGAATGGAGGCACGACGTGGACATTGAAAGCTAAAGCCTATCACTTTTTATGTTTCCTCTGATAAGCTGTTAAGGATATGCTTATGAAAATTTCGTCGAAAAAGGATTTCCTGCGAACCCCAAAAGATAATATTTCACTTTGGAAATGTTTAGAAGTATTTTTTCTTGACATTACATTGTGGCACATGAAACGTTTAAATATCGTAACGATTTGATGCCAAAAAGTATAAACTAAGAAAAGGAATCATATAACTTTTTTATGTATAAAACATTAACTTTATTCAACCACGGTCTCATTGTTTTTATTTTTTTTAGACTTAATCCAAGAATAATCATAATGGGCTAAGGGTAAAAGGAGCATGTATTACAAATTATTATCATTGGCAAACATCAAATATACGTGTGATATGTAATAAGTTACGTTACTGCTGATGTATGACCGCCGAGACAGGCTGCACTGTCATCTCAATAATTCGATTCACTTGGATGCTCATGAATTCACTGATGATATAACATTCTCTGTATTTCAATCCATCCATCGAATTATAGCATTTTTCTTAGCCATATTATTCCATTCATTTCTCATTGCTAAAACGTATAACTCTTATTTATCGTGGTGTATGAGGTTACAATTTACATGAATCTATTGAAAAAAAACTAGGTCAAAGCGTGTAATATTTCGTGTATTAAAAAAAAACTGTGTAGTGTGTAGTGTTGAAATAACGAAGTTCTTGTAAGTTCATAATGTTTGAAATTTACGCTATATTAATTCTAGTACGGCACGCCACTACAATTTGAGGAATCCCGTAGAATAATTAAAATATCACGGCAACACACACCCAGGATCGTTACGACTCTAAATTTCAGCATACTTCAAATTGTGATGGGTGTTTCTACCAGGATAGTGAATGTGAATTTTTAACATACCAAAATTAAATTAAGTTATTCAAATTATAAAATTCATCTTTTTACTGCCTATTCACCAGAGTGCTAGGTGGTTTCGAAGCTTATTTTTATTAAAGTTATGTTCCATTTTGTGTGAAAACTTTTCTACTCTCGAACTTTGGAAATTTAAAGCTTGATAATTAGTTATGGAATTTTAAATGTTGCTTTAATATTATAATTCTAATTAATAACTACAGCTATTGTAGTTATTAAGGTTATATTTCTAGGTTAGTCAAAACCGTTCTAACCATCCATTTTCGACACGACAATCAGATGCAGATAAAAGTGGATGAGAACTGCAGGCACTTTTGTGTAATCATCAAAAGTTCATCGCCTTTTATAAATCAAATATAATTTATCAAGAGGTTTTTGTATACTGTCCATTTTCTAGGCTGTAACCAAAATGCGAACAAATAGTGCAATTTGTCTTGTTTTTGCACGCCCTGTTACCCCATGACACATGGCCGCTCAACTAGACAAGTTTCAGATAGTATTTATTGCATCAACACGGTGAAATGGGTTGAAAAACTTCGGAAAACTAATACTCACAATTGAATGTAATAATGTGTGTGTATGAAGTTTGAAACTACCAAAAGAAAGTTTTTGTTGACAAATCAAATATTGTAGGTCGGAATGTGAAATGATAGAAGACGATATAATGTTAGAATGTTCCCGTAACGAAGATTTCAGATCGTGATAAAAGTTAAAAACTTTATGAATATTGGAACTTGTAACTGCATTCTAGCGTATCCCATGTCTGAAAAAGCTAAAGAATTGTATAAAATGGTCGGCAAAACACTAAATCGACCAAAAATGGATTATTATATACTTAAGTTTATTATAATAAAACTAAGCTCTTTAAATAAATAATAATATAAAAAAATTACGTGGGTGTTTCTTTGAATTAGGTGTGTCATTGATGTTATTAGGAAATCACATGAACTATTCAATTTTTGATAAATTATACTTTCAATAATACAAATTGGCGATTCTAATTATTTTTAGTTTACATTTTTTTGTAAATATTCATAACAATAAAATCAATCATGCTTACTTCCGGATGAGATGAGTTTGACACTGTGTGTCGAAGTTATTAAGCAGTATGTCCCCTTTATGGCGTTGGGGACAATGAAAAAAGGTTTTGTATTGTTGAGGTATGAATATGCATCGATATGTATCGAGGGTGTCACCCACATCCTGCCGCTTAACGCCGCCCAACAAAAGCCGTTACTGAGGCCCTTTTGTGATAAAATCGTTAAAAATATAAATTATTTTATACTATTTTACAAATTCTTATAAAAAATTTATTGATTTTAAAAGAATTAACATTTTGAACAATCTACAGTTGCTGAGTTTCGCTAGGTATAATCTTGTAGCAGCCGCTACGAAGAGGTTCTTTTACGCAAGATTAGCCGCTACGTTTACCAGACCCCAAAATAAAATAAATTGTATGGACACTAGACGGTTAATACTCTAATCCAGAATCCTATTATTATTATTGATTGTTATTTTAATGATAAGTGCACCGTAAAAACTGATGTAAAGTTAATAGAGATACATTATTTTCATAAAAGTCCATTAACCGCACTATGGCAACTTAAGTACGTAATATAAATCAACACGAACAAAATTATTTCCTGCTCATATGTCGGAATTAATCTTATTTCATGTTTGAAAATACATCACATATTGTATCGGGTTTCATAGGGATTTCAGTTAAAATTGATATAGAGCATTCATCATAGCCGAATGACAACTAATATCGATACGATACTAGAAAATGTAATAACGCTAATAGTAAATCGTTAGGGTAAATTTATAGCGCGACAATACGCGACGCTACGCGGCACTGCATTTTTAAGATAGCTATTCAAAATTGAATAGCTATCTTAAAAATGTTTTTTGATGAACGTTTCGTATGACATCAGTCACATCAGTCACATACTGCACATGCGCTGTTGCAGCGCGGTGCAGCTTGACATTAGCACTCTTACAGTGAAACGTGTATCTTTTTGTGAGATGAATAAAGTTAAATTTTGAATAGCTATTTTAAAAATGCGGCGCCATGTCTGACTGACCTTACTTCTTGTAGCGAGCTGCAACTTGATTTGTATGTCCTTCTTGCGCTTGAGTGGTGATGATAATAATACAGCAACAATTCTTATATTCTCCTTTATTGGTGCTTAACACCAATAACTAATAATAATAAAACTATGTGTTAGGCATATATCATATGTAATACGTATCTACGTATTACATATGATATATGCCTAACACAAAATATACGTCTACACTATGTATAGCCTTTTGGCCAACTAAAATAAACTAACTAGATAGGCTTTAACTTCATGACATCTGTCAATGTCATTTTTGACATTAACAGATGTCATGAAGTCATCACTTACTTTTGTCAATATGCAACACTTCTGAATTCGATGTAATCTTATACTTTAAACGGACAATCTTGTATATTATATATAATCGGTTTCTCGAAAACGGCTTCAAGTGTTACTATTAGTGTGCAGAGAGTTATGGGTGAGGAAAATCAACCTAGCAAGGTCTTAACCCTGCTAAACTGGGCATTTATGAGCTATACATGTTTTTTCTTTCTTCGTGCAACAATATATCAATAATATCGACTCTGTTATGTCAACCCGATCGGCAGTTTGGTATTCGTATGTATAATTTTTGCTTTGTTCGAAAATTCGGAATGTGGTGGATCCGAATCCCGGTTACATATATGTTTTTGTGATTCTTTTTTTTTTGTTTTTTAATATTCAGAACTCCGAGCAAAGCTCGGTTACCCAGGTACTTGATCATTATTAATTAACTACTATCGAATGAACAAATGTCAAATACACGAGTATAACTGGTCGCTGTGGATTTGCAAGTTGTGTTTAACTTCCAATGCGCTTGCAACATACGACGGACTTCGTCGTACGACTCGACTGGTACTATTAGGTATTAAATTAAGCCAAGTGGTCTAAAAAATTAGTAAAAACTACAAAATTCGATAGGTTCACAATTACCTATTATACACTTCGTGAAATATATTGATAATGCTTATTTATGAGCGCGCTTCTCTATCAGTACATAGTATAAAACAATGTCGCTTTTTCTACTGTCCCTATGTATGCTTATTTCTTTAAAACTACGCAATGGATTTTGATGTAGATTCTTTTACTAGATATAGAGATTGAAGTGGTAGGTTTATATGTATATAACATGCATAATATAGTAGATAAACACTAATAATTTTAGAGATTTCTAATGTCGTAAATAAACACATTTTTTTGCGCTTACATTGCAAACGTTGGCTGAATCCTATGAGATAGATCAAAATAATGTACTACAGTATTGTATTAGAAATTATATTTAGAAGATATCGAAAAATTTATATTCAAGCGCGAAAAATATATATCAAGTGGTTACGCACGTCGCGTCAAGGTGATAGGCCGTTTTTTTATTACCCATTGGGTACAAAACCCGAAAAACATTTTCAATATTGTATACAGAAGTATATTGCAGTGAGTAGAGTAATTTGCTGAAGAAGTTTTTCTCCAAGAACACAATTCCACGCGGGCGAAGCCGCGGGCAAAAGCTAATATTTATATGTATATACAGGTTATGAATAAATTTGGTATTGCATAATTTTTTGTTATATAAAAAAGTATTTTAAAATTTTTAAAGTCAATTTACGTTCCAATGTAAGAAGCTTTTTTCTAAATAAATCACTATGTTTTAAGGCGGGCACACACGGAACTCTACTTTAGGAAAAAATCGTATCGTTCGCGCGACGATTGCTATAATCGGATATCTGTTTAACTGTTGAAAACTTTACAGCATTGTGCCCGGCGTATGACATGTGAAACATTTTGTTATGCTCAGTTGCTTCAGAGCTATGAATCACAGTTCGCTGAGATTCTGCAGAACATTGACAACATGCTGCAAGGCAGTGCGAATATTTTCTATTAGTGCTTTCACAGTAGTTATCCTTTTTATTAAGCAATATGATGGTTCTTTTTTTCCACGTACAAAGAAGTTAAACGAGAGATTAAAATGGTACCATTGAAGGTGAAGGAGAATACCTCAATTCTTGTGTCGTTACTGTTACAATCATACGCCATATTTTAAAGTCGGCGGGAATCACCAGATTAAATGGCCTCGAAAACAAATGGCACTCCACAAATCAGAGGACGCTTATTCATTTGTCAAAAGTCTTTAGAAGAAATGAGACCGCTCCAACATGGCCAGCAAATCGTACGACATTTAAATAATATCGCTCTTACAAGTCGACAACTTTGCGCGGAAAAGGTCTAGAAAATTATTATTCACCAAATCCTTACATCTATCAACCGCTTTAATTCTTTGAAAATAAAGACCGGAAAAGCGGATTTTTTACTTATCTAAATGATATACTGGAAGCGGCTAATTATATCACGATTCATTTGAGCTGGGATACTTTATTTTCTGATATCTTTTGTTGATTACAGAGATAAAGATGAAAAATCACCCGGATTTAACAGTATTTTTATTTATTTTGCTTTAAAATAAAAATTGATTTAAGACCATAATAAATCTGGATATTTGTTAATAAATTATAAGGTTTTGATTTTAATATTTTTTATGCAACGTAAATTATAATATAATCTACACTCTTTTCACGATTTTAATCATCATTATAATATATAAGTTCTAGCTACAGCTACAAATAGAATTACTTCTGTTGTGTTGTCTGCACTAAAATTCAATATTAAGCTATAATATTTTTAGCTTTACTAAAACAAAAAGTAGTTGCCTAGGTATTAAAGGACATATATCGATATTGTAACTAATAAAAACTACGAAATTTTTACCATTTCGCAAGCACTGTTAGGTTCAGAAAAAAATATCTGCCATCACTTTTTCACACTATTAAGTCGAGTACGTCGAATAAAATAAGAATTGCTATTTATGTAAGCTTGATATACACACAGACATGTTTACTATATACATATACGACATGACGTATTTATAGGATTGTTATTGTGCGTAGTAAATCAATATAAACGGGTGTGTAAAATGTAATAATGCTATGACGTACATTTGACAGAACAAATCTTCATACAAGAAAAAGTTACGCCATCTTGGTTTTCACCATACTTCAAATGTCTAAATGGCCCCTAACATTTCAAAAGTGGGGCCATTTAACTGGAGACACTTTTTGCCTCAACATGCCTCGTCTATAGTTTCGTATATATATACGTCTACGACTAAGTTAATAAAATATATAATATTATTTATAATATAGTTTTTACCTCCTTACCTACACCAAAATAGGATTGAAATTATCACTATGTAATAACCTTTGTTTGTGTATTGAATATAGAATAACCTTTGCTTTTTTTCAGTACGAGGAATAAAGGAGAATGAATTTAAAACTTATGTACTAACAGTAAGGTTGATATCGGTGTGGCAAGAAATTTTCACGCGTTGATCAATCAAACGTCGTAGGCAGGTAATGTTAGTAAGTTGCGAAGTTTGTAGGCGAACTTGGCGTCGTTTTTTAAATAACAGACTCAGCTATAAGTTTATCACAAACTACAGCTTTGCCGATAAAATGCCGTAGTGAAGCTAAAACACGGCTTTTGTATATATTATTAATATTATTTTACTACCATTAATTGACCACCGCAGTAGTAATAAAATCTTAAGACAATTGAAACTATGCAAACATATTTTACTTTCAAGCATATTGTGGCAGAAGTTGCAACTTATTCGACTTACTTATATTAAATTTTATAAAGTTTTCAATTATTTGTGAAAATAATTGAAAACTTTATAAAATTTAATAGACACATAAGACTAGTATTTGCGTTGCTCCTAACTTCACTATCACGGGAGGCACGCGGGCGCGTGAGGTGCGTCACTGCCACATATCGCCGAAGTATGATTTATTTTGATTTCAGATATTTTAACTGGATATTATTTATGTTGCGCGATTTGTTTAGTGTCGCAAGGTTTAAGATTCAACGCCATGAATAGGTGATCGATGGCTTCATCTTAGTATTTGTTACGTGGAATTTTGCGGCTTTTATGTAAGCAGGCATTGCACAATATAAGGTTTTCCTTTATAGGTTTTAAAGAACAGGTTTCTACTTCAAGATAATATAATAGTTTATATATTAATTCGCAAAATTATTGATACCTACATCGGACACATGATATATTACTTATGTAAAGAGTTAACGACGTTTAGGCAAAAAAATAATTAGGTATGAAAATCGACAAAAAAATGATACTCTACTTATGACGTCATTCACAAATCACAGCTGATTTTAAATCTGAATTGTGAGGTCAATTACCTTCTGACTGTCTTTTTTAAATTTGATTGTTATTTTTTTTTTAATTTAGCAACTATTTTTCTGCCTACATGTCTTTACATAAGCAGTAAATCATATTCACAAAATTTTCTGTAATTAATTTTGCGAAACGTTTCATAGATACCTAATATAATACGTATCCTTTTTAACGGAGTAGATAGGTAATATTTTTGTATATCTTAGCTACATATTTTTTACTAATCGACATATTATATATAATTACCAATTTCTGTTTCTACGCTTTGCCTACTAGCAGTTGTTTTTAAAAAAGGAGTAAATTCACAATGTCCTTTAATTAGATTCAACCAAAAGCCCATTTTATCGGATCACTCATTGCTATAAACTGGCTCTGTACACAGACGTAAAGCGCATTCCGCTCGGAGATTAGATTCTCGTGTCGACCTCACTCAAGTGCTGAGTTTTTGAGACCGATCGCTGATAAGCTAAGCTTCGGCCCGTAACGATAGAATTTTTATTCGGATTGGTTAAATCCCGATTTTATAGGTACATTAAATAATCAACTATATCTAAATATTAGCCACAAAATAAGATAAGCTTCATAACTATTAAGTCTAACTATTAGCTAAATGTCTGCGCCGAGCATTAATGAGATGAGATTGAGATTATAGAGAGTAGGTTTAAATTATGGTATTTAAAGAAATTAATTTAGGTACTAAGACGAGTATTCGTCTTAGTACCTAAATTAATTTCTTTAAATGTGTGTATATCAAGCTTACATAAATAGCAATTCTTATTTTATTCGACGTACTCGACTTAATAGTGTGAAAAAGTGATGGCAGATATTTTTTTCTGAACCTAACAGTGCTTGCGAAATGGTAAAAATTTCGTAGTTTTTATTAGTTACAATATCGATATATGTCCTTTAATACCTAGGCAACTACTTTTTGTTTTAGTAAAGCTAAAAATATTATAGCTTAATATTGAATTTTAGTGCAGACAACACAACAGAAGTAATTCTATTTGTAGCTGTAGCTAGAACTTATATATTATAATGATGATTAAAATCGTGAAAAGAGTGTAGATTATATTATAATTTACGTTGCATAAAAAATATTAAAATCAAAACCTTATAATTTATTAACAAATATCCAGATTTATTATGGTCTTAAATCAATTTTTATTTTAAAGCAAAATAAATAAAAATACTGTTAAATCCGGGTGATTTTTCATCTTTATCTCTGTAATCAACAAAAGATATCAGAAAATAAAGTATCCCAGCTCAAAAGAAATTAATTTAGGTACTAAGACGAGTATTCGTCTTAGTACCTAAATTAATTTCTTTAAATACCATAATTTAAACCTACTCTCTATAATCTCAATCTCATCTCATTAATGCTCGGCGCAGACATTTAGCTAATAGTTAGACTTAATAGTTATGAAGCTTATCTTATTTTGTGGCTAATATTTAGATATAGTTGATTATTTAATGTACCTATAAAATCGGGATTTAACCAATCCGAATAAAAATTCTATCGTTACGGGCCGAAGCTTAGCTTATCAGCGATCGGTCTCAAAAACTCAGCACTTGAGTGAGGTCGACACGAGAATCTAATCTCCGAGCGGAATGCGCTTTACGTCTGTGTACAGAGCCAGTTTATAGCAATCTTTTAGAATTTCGGTCTTCGAATAGTAAACTTTATTTTGGTTTAAGCTTTTTAAATTATACAATTTAAAAAGCTTAAACCAAAATAAAGTTTACTATTCGAAGACCGAAATTCTAAAAGATCAGATAAAATAAACAGTCATATATATTTTATTGTATCTGGGTATGATTGTGTCCTATACACAAGAGTTTTTAAAGTCATCCCAAACAGAAGTTACATTCTAGTTGCAAACAAATAAGTCGAAACGGGACTTAAATTAATGACAAACTTGATGATTCTAATAAAAACTGATTTGTGAAAGTTGATATGTTGTAGAAGTTCAACTCGTCATTACTGTAAGAACTCAGCAAAAGTGAATCGTTCGGGCACCGAAAGTTAAAGTTAAATTAGAATGAGAGAATTTTAACTTGAAGACATGGGATTGGCATAATTTATGAGCAGATAGCGATTGCCAACTTACTTAGTCCCAATTTCACAAGCGCCTGTTAGTGTTAATCGGTTGTCTAAATATTATGGCAGTTGAACTTAGTTTATCTAATAATTTTCGAATCCCAAAAGTGTCATCTAGTGGTCACTAGATGAATCTTTTTTAAATTCGAAGATAAAGTTATTTTGCTTTGCTATTATCGGCAATGTAACTAGTTTTATGAAAAACATTTCTTACTTTGGGAGTAAAACGGAGCTTTAGTTGAACTACTTTATCTAAGAAAATAAATTTTCAGAAAAATAATCTCAGTCTTTTCTGTCTCAGTGCCATATATCTATGTCAATTGCGAGTTATATATTATAGTTATGTATTAAGTAAACTATTGAGTAAACATATCGTCTCTAACAACATCGGATACAGCGACATATCGCTTAAAACGAAGAAACTATACGATATATTCATCGGCAATGACGACCAACCGATTACTTATAATAACAATATGATCAATTTTCAAACTTATTACTCATCTATGAAGGAATATTATTTAACTTATTATTTAGCTACGAACTTTCTCCTACTCCATCGGATTCCATCCTACTGCACTCTTTGCCATTTGACCTTGCACTTTTCACGACTTTATTTAGTGAATAGTGCGATACTTGACTGTGTGAATGACAGGTTGTATTTATTTGGCAACAAGTCTATAATATTATGCATATTCTATACCCATACTACATACTTACAGTGATATGATTACTTGCGTGTATTGCTTATAACAATTTTCGGACATAGCGTCTCTTCAATATCGTTATATCAGCATAATATAATAATAATCAGCTATATAAAGCTTTTATCCTTGTCACGAGAACATCGCTTGCTCCTTTATCTCGTTTCTTTGTAACGAGACGTTCACGCTCCGCAGACGAATCTGTTTTCGTAGAGAACACCAACTTAAATTGGAATTAACCTATCTGTGATTCTTGACGTGGAGTAAATTGATTTTAAATTATGCCGTTCTTTTTAAATACTGAGAAATTTCTGAGATATGCAAGACATATTTCCAATCAACTATTTGATCAGCTTGATAGTTGAATTAGATAATTCGAAAGATTTGCTCAGTTTTTTAGGCGTGATAATCTAAGAATTCTCGTTTAGTTTAAAAGACAGGCGAATGAAATTGATTGCCTCTGAAAGTAATATAGTAAATTAAGATTTTAGAATAACCGTTAAGTTTTGTTAAGAATAATTCATGAACATCGACTATAAATAAGAGCATAGCTATGTTATCCAGAAAAAAAGTCTGCATTTATTCTTGTTAACCTTATTGAAGACAAAGAAATTGTATAACAATTGGCACATTCAAACGGAAAATACGGGATCATCTACTAAATGAACAAAAATACTCTGTATATTATGCTTTCATAATTTATTTCTTTCTTCTTCTTCTTCTTTTCTAATTTCTAACACTTGTCCAATATAGAAGAGTACTTGTCATAATAAGCTTTTCAGAGAAATTTGTAACGCCGACCATAATAGTTAAAATTATTTAAATAATAGGTCTTTACCTATGAAATTGGCGTTCTGCAGTACTGGCCATTTCAAATCAAAATAATTTTTGTTTGGCTAAGAATTCTAATTTCAAATTAATTTTATTTTAAAAACATGAAATTCTTTTTCGAAAAGTAGTCATTTGTTTATTGATTAGTGTTACATTTTCATCGCATTTCAATCTTTTTCGTCATCATGGATACGTTAAAAATTCAAGTAATTATGGAATATGAGTACCGTTTCGGCAGCAACGCGGCACAAACGGCACGCAACATCAACGACGCTTACGGAGCTAACACTACAAACCAACGCACCACCTGTTATTGGTTTGCTCGCTTCCGTTCTGGAAATTTCGACCTGAAAAATGAACCTCGCGGTCGTCTGAAGACTGGTTGCCAATGACGAATTAAAGGCGATTGTGGAAGCTGATGATACACAATATACGGCTGAATTAGCAGCAGCTTTCGATGTTAGCGTCAAAACAATATTGGTCCATTTGCGTCAAATTGGCAAGGTAAAAAAGCTTGACAAATGAGTGCCCCATGAACGATTAAACGAAAACTTACCCCTAGAAAAGTGAAACAGTGACCTGTTTGTTGGTCTAGCGCCGGTGTGATTCATCACAGCTTCTTACCTAACGGGGTGAGCGTTACTGCATATGTGTACTGTGAAGAACTGAACACAATGATGGAGAAGCTGGCACATCTCCAACCAGCATTGGCCAATCGCTCGTCTCCGCTGCTCCTGCACGACAACGCGCGACCTCATACTGCACAGCAGACGGTCTCCAAGTTACAAGAACTGGGGTTGGAAGCTCTCCATCATCCGCCCTACTCACCAGACCTTGCGCCTACAGACAACTACTTTTTCCAGAATTTGGATAACTTCTTGGCGGGTAAAAAATTTAATACCCGAGAGGCAGTACAAAATGCCTCTGAAGAATTTGTTGCCTTCCGTCCAGCTGATTTCTTTAAGAAGGGCATCAATAAACTGCCACTGCGTTGGCAAAGATGCATTGATTGCATGGGTGATTACTTCGATAAATACAAATAAAAAATACGTGAAAAAAATTCGTTTACATTTTTTCATACAAAACGGCAATTTCATAGGTAAAGAACTAATATATAATGTACTCTCGCTTAGCACCTGAAACTCTATCTTTTGTAAGAATATTAATATTTGCATTGTTCTGTATTCATGTTATTTTATTCCTGTTTGTATTTGTTATTATTGAAAATTGTAGATTATTTTATTAGAATACTGCATAATATTGGTGCCATAGACGGTTAATTGCATATTTTGTCTAGTTTCTCCGTTAAATACTTTAAATAATGTTATGTTAATATCATAAGTGTTCTAGTTATAACTAATTATTTTCATGCTCACTATGAGTGTTTTTAGTTTTATTTTATTTTTCTTTTTGTTTATTCTATGGAGCTCACATATACTAATCGTTGGTATCATGGATCAATGATTTATCTATGAGCTATCTGATTGAAAATGAGCGTTGCGATTTCGCAACAATATGCTGAGTGAGCTCCAATTTGGTAAAATAGAAACTAGTTTTGTCGTTAATTTTTTGTTTGTTGTGTTTCTTTTTACTTAATAATATTTCTATTCTATTACGCTTACACACTTGCCGCAGCCACAGAGTAAATGATAATGTAATATACTGTTCCTCAGATCCCGCAACTCTGTCGGAGCTGCGGCAGGTGGGCGCAGAGGTATAGGAGTAGGTTGTGGGTGTAAATTGTAAGTGTAGGCTGTAGGTGTAGGTTGTAGATGTAGGTTGTAAGTGTAGGTTAATGTGTAGGGTATAGTTGTAGGTTGTAGATGTAGATTGTAGGTATATGTTGAGGGTGTATACAATCTTGTACATTGTGTAGGTGAAGTATAATCGCTTAAAGTCGTCCGCGTCGTCCGGTTGTAGATGTAGGTTGTAAGTGTAGGTTGATGTGTAGGGTATAGTTGTAGGTTGTAGATGTAGATTGTAGGTATATGTTGAGGGTGTATACAATCTTGTATATTGTGTAGGTGAAGTATAATCGCTTAAAGCCCCTGAAAAAAATGGTATAGTAATATTTGTAAATAAAAAATATTATTTTTTATTTGAATAAAATAACTCACGTAATCTTGCGCTACTCCGTCGGAAATACCTAGCAGTGGTAACATTCAGGAAATAAAATATAGATTTCGTGGTAACACAACGTTGACATCACATCATCACCAGAATTTAATATTTTATTAATAATAAGTGGAACAAAAACTTCCGTACCAACATTTTTACGAAAATTTGCGAACCGAATATTTGGCACAGTTAAAGTTTATGTGGAGGAAGATGTGCAGGAAGCTAATATTTATTTAAATAATGCTTAGAAATACATAAAGTCAATAAAAATTACGCAACACACTTCCTCACATTATTAACAAACACTATCGTGCGTTTGATAGAGACAATTTTGTCACACATTGACGTTTGTCAATCTGTCATAATTACATTTTGATGTGTAACACTTATAAGTTTAACTTATAAGCTTATAAAGTTCAAACATAAAAATAATGTGAATTATTATGGGAGAATTTCGACCAGGGTGACTTCTAGTTAGTCTTCATTAAACGTATGACATTGCAATATAATTTGAAACAAGCAAAATCAATGTGCAATTTATTTATTTTAGATAGGTATCGAATTCGATATATATTAATATTAGGGTAATTATTACCTTATAAGGGTCTACAAAAAGTGCCAATATTTATAACACTTAATATAGACAGTGTTAAAATATTGGTCTCGTACACTTCCACATCTCTATAAAATGTATTCGTGATCACGAATCCTCATCCCGATGCCAGAGCACCAGGCGAGATAAAAACCGCCCATATGCGAGTCGCACACGAAGGGGTTTTTTATTTTTATTTTTATTATTAAGTACTACATGAATACCACCTTATTCACTTTTATCCTTAAAACTAAAATAACAAACAGTATTATATTATCTAACGTACATGACCATGATGTACATAGCATTAAAAATAATAGGTATTTTTAACTTAATTTAAACTTAACTAACATCTACAGTCCATTTCTTTCTTGGTATAAACACTATATTTATCATGGACTATGGTAAACATCGAGATCTATAATATTATTCAATTTATTTTGATAATGAAGTAAGAATTTTTGTCATCGGAGATTGGCTTGTGGAGCCCAAGGTTGGTTCTAATCTTTGAAATATTTGCACAAAACGGCAAAAAAAAAACACATTTGTTGTATGCGTGCTCCACTTAAATATTTATTTTATTCTGTTTTTATTAGTAGTAGTTTTTATTAGTAGTTGTTGTTATAGAAGCAACAGAAATACATACATACAAAATATGAAAATTGCAATTGTCTAGCTATCACGGTTCACGAGACAGGCTTGGTGACAGACAGACAGTCAGCGGTGTCTTAGTAATATAATCCCCTTTTTACCCTTTGGGTCTGTAACCCTAAAAAGCAGTGATCTTATAGTCCTGGCAATACTTTCATCGTATGGGACATAGCTATTCCTATAAGCAATATTTTTCACTTAGCTATGAAATACGCTGCGTAAAAAATTAAAAATCGTTGCGTCATTCAGTAGCGTGCTACACCCGCGATATTTTTTTAATTGATGTATAGGCAAGATTTTTTATAGTATACTGTAGTTAAAGTTAGCCATTTTAGTTTAGTTAGTTTTTTCATTTGTTGTTTCAAGTACGGAAATAATATATATAAAATATATTATGTATAGAAAAGCATTAACGATAACAAGCAACTATTGTATATTTTTAGTATGGTTAAAATACCCAGAAGATACATTTAAAATTCCTGTTTAAAAATAAGTTTTCTTGAAGTCTTTGCTAAGTCAGAATGAGTTCGTAGCAGATAGGAAGTAGCCATTTTACAATTCAGTTTGAATCTTATCGCGAATATGCCAACACCTTATTGCATATGCAACATGGATGCGTTACCAGCTAACAACCAACCAATCAGCGCTCAGAACAGAGAAATAGCGTATTTGAATTCTAAATTCGAATTGCACCGCATTTGATCATGTCGTAAAATAGATGCAAAATGTCGACTTTCCCGCGGATTTTCCCATTTCTTATGATAGGGAACATAAACGTGTTCTTCTGGAAACGTCGTGATCAGTCAATTAGTAAGCAGAAATTTGAAACTTGGCACATGAGCAGCTGTAAATTACTCGGACCTGTTAAAACTATTTTTCCTATTTAAAGCGAGGCTCCATTAGTGCGTTACGCTGCGTTGCGTTGTCACAGCGCTGCGTCGTTTTTCATAGATTTTTATGACATCATGCCCCATTTATGCATCGCGTCGTCGCAAAGCAACGTATTTATGCGTTGTATGACTTATATGCCAGTTGCCACACCTGCGTTGCGTTGACACACGACATCACAATACAAGAGGGTGATAGCAGCGTATCATCCATCCTTCCTCATGTCTGCTGTCCGTCGTTTCGTTTAAACGTCGCGTTTGACGACGCAATGAATGATGTCATAAAAATCTGTGAAAAACGACGCAGCGCTGTGACAACGCAACGCAGCGTAACGCACTAATGGAGCCTCGCTTTAAATAGGAAAAATAGTTTTAACAGGTCCGAGTAATTTACAGCTGCTCATGTGCCAAGTTTAAAATTTCTGAACATGAAAAATAAAATGCCTAATGTTAACTACGTAAACTATAAAAAAGATTATCAATTTGTGCAATAAGAATTTTTGCAAAAAAAAGTAATCTAACAGTAGTTTAGTACTTAGATCAATTCCAAGATATTGAAAATAAGTTTAAATGATCGATATTAAACGGAAAGACTCGATTTTATGACTGGTTTAATATAATATGAACTCACCAACCCCTCACAATGCCATTCAAGTAGAAAACGCAGTCTTCGTACAAACGGGGTGCTTAATAAATCTCTCTCTTGGTCTTATATAATCCAAGAAACTGCTTCCAGATCACGTTTCCCGCCTTTGAATCGATATAAGCAAATATTATTCTGATTGCTGTTTATTGTATTAAACTCGTTTATAATTCGATTTCTTACACAAATAACATTTTAATAAACTCTTCCAGTATTGTAAATATTTTACAGACAATCGCGGTTTACTTTTTTTAGTAAATCAATCAAGTCACGGACGGTCGGGACTCACTCGTACTGTTTTACATTACAATTTTCAAACATTGTAATGTATAACAAAGATTTCCGTTCGTCCCACTACGTTCCGTCCGTACACTAATAATCACAATGTCGTAATTTGTTTACTTAAGCTATGACAGTTTATAGAAGTTTATGTATATAGCAGAAGCAAATGGTTTGATAAAACGGCCATTTTGTTAAAAGTATCGTCAGTGAACGATATGTATGTATTAAATAAGACAAATAAATAATACTCGTATGTAACTACAATGAAATAATATTAATAACCTATCAAATAATATGTACGTAAATTATACACAAATTAATGAAATCTACATCGAACTGCGATCATGAGATTAATGACTAAATTAGCAATTCAAAACATTAATGATAAAATTAAAATAATTTTCTAACTTCGCTCCGTTTCTGGGTCTTTACTTTTGAATGTAATGGAACTAATTCGGATTGTAAAGTTACACCCGTGTGTGGCCCAAGTTACGGAGACAAGAGATCGCTTTCAAACTTCCACGTTCAGTTTAAATATATTGTATAACATTGTACACCTATTTTAATAATATTACGCACCTAATTATATAATACGCAACTTCGTCTGTATAGAACTGTTGATGGAAACAGAACCCTATTTTTTTAAGCAGAAGCCGAAAATGAAGAAGATAAATGATAGAAGTAACTGAAGTTACTCTTTACAACATCAGCTATCTCTACCAGTGAAAGAAAGTTCCAGTTCGTTTCAGAGATTATCCGGAACAAACAGACAGACAGTCAGACAGGTGGCCAGACAAAAAAATAGATTTTTTGGTGAAGGTACCGTATATGCTATCATAGGCATTTAGTGCACAGCTGTCAATTTGAAATTACAAACAGACACTTCGATTTTATTTATTTGTAAAGAAATGCGTCAATTTTTTCTGTCATTGTTTCGGTATTGATCAAAACGTTAAACAAATGTTAACGGTACTTTTTATAACGCTTTTATTACTTTCATCTGTATGTTTGCTTGCTTGCTTGTAACCGACTCCTTTGGGCTCGATTTTGTCCTACTTTGAACGATCAGATTTAATTCAAACTTTGCACACCTGTCAAAGACCGATGACAATGCAATAATTCGATTTAATTTAATTTTAAAAATCAAAAAAAAAATATATTTTAAATAATATTATTATAAATTCTTATAATAAATAATCATGCGTGCAGTTCCAGGCTTACTCTGGCAAATCGTACTAAAAAGCAAAAAATTAATTATAGTTTAAAAAAACTAAAAAAACACGCTTTTATAGAAAATCTAACTAAAAAATAAAAAATTTAATTTAATTAATTTGGATTTAAGAATAGTGTAAATGAAAAATAAATGTTTATTATTGTAAAAAAGCGTGGGGTGCATAGTGTCAATAGTTATAAACATTTTATTGGCAGATATATGAGAAGGATCTTCACTTTGATAATATCTTAAAAATCACTTTAAACGAAATCTGATCGTTTGAAGTGGATCAATATCAAATCCACTGGAGTCGGTTACATACAAACAAACGTACAGGTGAAGACACTGCACCCCACGCTTTTTTATATTAATAAACATTTATTTTTCATTTACACTATTCTTAATACAAATTTATTGAATTTTATTTTTTATTTTTTAGTTAGATTTTCTATAAAAGCGTGTTTTTTAGTTTTTTTTAACTATAATTTATTTCAGAATAGCTTACTATGTTTTGCGCGCTTCAGTCGTAAAATATATGAAAAGTAAACGATTAGAGCACACCGTAATCTCATGGCTTGTTTTCATGAACGCTTCACTGAAGTTTACAAGTTTTGTGCGTCATTACCCAGAGAGATATCGCAGGAAATAGCTGAACTGTGCCCGAATACCTACGGTATCAGTAAATTATAGCCACGACTCCGATATGTACAATATTATTTTACTAATATCATGGTTTCTTCTAACCTTACGGTATGTTTTTAATGATTGCATTTAATTAAATAATTGTACTCGACGTTTAACGATATCGTTTCGTGATTGCTAACCAAAGACTGTTTGGTTAGCAATCATGCAATGTGCGCTCGTTCTTTAACATTGACATGATTCAATGGCTGTTTTTCCACTTATCAGCCCGGCACTGGCCTGGCTGGTGACATGTGTTAGGCTAGAACTATATGATCTACAATCCACCGGGCCCGGCAAAATTCAGAGCACTGAAAGTAGCACTTTGCGCTTTGACGACCGCTGTGGCTCAGTGGTTCAGCGCGTTGGTGCTCAAGCCGGGGGTCGCAGGTTTGAATCCCGCCGAAGGAACAAAATAGTTTTTCTGTGTTCCTGGATCATGAATGTGTATTAAATATGTGTATAATATAATAAAAATCTTAAATATATGTATAATATAAAAGTATTAAATATACTTCCCGTTGTTTGGTACCTGTAACACAAGTTCTTCTGATACTTAGCACGGGGCCAGACTGAAGCGTTCATAGATATTATTATTATTAAAAAAGCTGAAAATCGAATACACAATAGTGTCGAATCAAATGTTAATGTCATATTATATTATTATGATAGCTTGACACTAGACATTTCAATTTTCAACTCTATTGTATTAGCGCAGAGTTCTATTTTGAGTGATCTAAATTTTCCCGTGCCCGCCGAATTCCGAACAATATTGAACATATATATTGAACAATAGCAATTTTAAAGAACGTGTTGATTGATCACAAAAAGTTCTAGTAAAAAAATAATTTTATATCTCCACCAAATATGCCAATATTAACGAAATTATAGGTACATAACATTGTATATTGTCGAGTGTTGACAAATCCACTTTACGGTCTGGGAGCTGATCGGTTCATACACAACGTCGATTTATATTCATACAAAAGTCGAGACTTGAGACGAGTGAAGAAAAAATACTCTACAATTTGCCAAATATTCGAATACAGAAAATAAATAAGAAAATATTATGAATAAAATATATTCTCAAGGCTCCAAGTATACGAGTACAATATACATTGCTATGAGTAATGATATACTTCGCTTTTCGCTAGCTAGTTTGTGTGTTTAGTGTTTACACTTAGTAGTCAATGATAGATAGAGTGAAAAAAGCCTCAACCTAAATCTAAATGTTGCGTCATCAAATATAATATTTAAACTTTTGAGTATAAAAATAATAATATAATCACTGTTACACATATGTTTTGCAGTTACTAAGTACCTAGCATTACTACTAAGTACCTGGGAGAGCGAGCTTTGCTCGGTGTTTTAGTAGAACGATAAGATAATTAAATATAAATAAAATTATATAAAAGAATAAGAAATAATAAGAATCACAAAAATATTTATCTTACTGGGATTCGAACCCACCACATTCGCATACCAAGCTCCCAATCAGACTAATGTAAGAGAGTCAAAATTATTTGTATATTGTGGTGCACGACGAAATAAAAAAACATGTATTGCATAGAAATGCGCTAGTTTCTAAGAGACTTATCTCTTAGAAACTAGCTAGATCGATTTTTCTCTCCCAAAACTCCCTTCATACTAAATTTCATGGTAATGCTACAAGTATTACGTTGTAAGCCGTTGTCGAGATACCGACTATATATAATATACAAGATCGTCTCGTTTAAAGTATAAGATAAATTAGGTGATCATCTATTGCTGTTAGTACAACAACCTACTGTTTATTATAGTCTCAAGGAAGGTGGGAAGAATTATTTCAGATTGTTTATTTTGAAATATTTTCTTATAAATATGTATTCGCTTTATCCTGCATATAAATTAGAGCCATTATGTAAAAACACATAAAAGGCTATAGATCTTTCTGCCACCTTAAGCCTAGCTCAGCCTTTGAATTGTAATGTTTAAAACAGTGGAATAGTAAAGAGGGTGTATTATGGTAATTTCGGAAATATAAAACTACCCACCAAATCTACCTTGACCTTAGTAACTTTTATACCACATTTATTATGCATACACCAAAAACATAAAGGCAACGACAAAGGTTTTGGAACAACTAGGGTCAATTCACACTGAAATGGAACGATACGCGACATAGCCCTGCATTTTTAAGACTTAGATTAAAAATTTCAGATTAAAAATAGAACTCTATTCATAACACAAGAAGACACACGTTTCATTGTAAGAGTTCAAGTTTTAGGTTGCACCGCGCTGCACAGCGCATATACTCTACTAATTTCAAATACCTTTGACTCGAGTAAGTTTGGCGAGGAACTCCGACGCTAAACGTTTTCCCTTTGGCTACATACAGTAAAATTGTGAGGGCCTTTGTCCCTTTTTCATTTGGTTCCATTGCAGATAGTGTTAATGTATTGAGGCGAGATGGGTGCTTAATGACGTGTGAATTGTAATCAATCGGTCCCAGGACGGGGCGGGATGAATCTCAAAAGTTTCTAGCTCATTTCATTCTATCTCCGGTTACAGAGTTGATTATTTTGTGACAGGCATTTTAAAAAGGTCATTGATTTTTTTCGATCCGGATGATATCTGTGTGTGGACCGTTTCGCTCGTATCGACAATCCGTTCATACATTTTCATCCCTTCCATCAGTGTTTTCGTTTATTACTTACTAATATAAAATTAATTGTTTTGCCACCAATAGATAGTATTTCAATTGAACTCGGTAACGATTTCTAATCACGTATAACTTACAAATAAGTTATAAAGCTGTAATAACCTTATATATTAATATAACGAATGGCGCCCAAGAGATGACCAACACCAAACGAGTAAAGTTTTGGACAAACTGCGCAACTTACGCGACACCTGGATTATATACGCGATTGGTTTTACTAACTTGCCCCGTTTTATGGTAAGTGATCTTTATTAGCCGGGAAATTGTCACACTGTATTACATTCGAAGATTTTTTAAGATGTATCAATTTTGTTTTTATTATCTCACTACTAATAGTGAGATAATAAAAACAAAATTGAATAAAAATTAAAAAAAAATTATGATGAGTATTATTATTATTTTTTTTTATTTTTTTATTTTACAACACTCATCTACATGGGTGTTGTATCTAAATACAACACTCATGTAGATGTCATCGTCAAAAAAATAGCGCCATCGATGATGTTTAGGTTTTCCTTTTCACTACTTCCGATTCAGACAGATACAAGCAAAACCTTGTTGAATAAATATTTCAAGTCAGTTTGTAAGTCCAGGTTTAGAAAAAATGTTCACAGGATAGATCCGACTAGATACGTGAACTTACATCTGCTTCTTTTAAGTAGTATCAGGGTATCTAATTAAAGAGAGGGTTCTCATATTTTATTTGTATATTAACGAAGATATAATACAGTCAAAATAGATACAGTTGTTAATGACATGTCAGTTTGATATCATAAGTTTATTATAATACGAACAAATTAGGACAACGGTTAACCTGCTTATAAGTTAGATTTCCTGATAGTACTTTATAAGCTGTTTCTAAAATTGTTTCATATGCCCCATAGTAAGGTTTGCCGGCAGCTGAGGTCTTCCTAAGAGATAAGCACTTAGCGCATTGTATAAAGTCTCTTCTCTTTTAAATATACTTTCCCAGAATTTTCCGAACACGATGGAGTAAATTCGAACTACGTTGATTGTACACTTTCATAAGTAATGATTGATGTTTTAAAAAAGTGTCTACTGATAACAATATCTAAATGAGCCTTAGCCAATAACGAAATTCTTTCATTAGTAAAACACGAAAGATTACGCAACAGGAGGCTGTATTCTCCCCGCAAATTGCCTATAAATTTTTATTATGGCCTCTTGTTTGACGCCACGAGGTTTCCCAAATAAATGGCAATGTTTTACTATGTATGAGCTTAGGTAGTTATTTATGGTTTTTTCGCGTCTAGCCGGAGATCATAAGGCTGAAATAATATTTTGCTCAATAATGATAGTTGTTAAATGATGGCAAATTTATAGAACGAGTGTAATTTTTTTTTTTTTAATTAAAATAAAACGCTAGATCTACGAATTATAAATTTTGTGACACAAAGAACCAAGCAAAGAAAGAATAAAATGACAGTAAAATCAAAGCTTTGAAGTTCGGAATGTTAAAAGTTTCTGAATCCAAACAGCAACCATGCGGTACTTGATGCAGATCAGACTTAATGTGAGGCCGGCAATTAGAGTGCAGGGTACCAATCAGCGCTGACGACGTAGTTGGTAATGGTAAGCGACTTCACCAGAAACCTTTGAACTTAGTGATTCAAATTGGTTTAACTTCTATTTCTGTAGACGATTATTTATAGTTCCTAACACAGGAAAATCTTAATTGTAAACACATGTTATATTTATAACATGTCTCAGACGAATATGATTTCAATATAATAATACGCCAGCTAGTTTGTCACTGTTCTTGTATTATGAGTCTGAGTTCAGTATGCAATGTTTGCATAAATAAAGACTAGTATTGTAGTGTACAATGAAATAGGGAAATCATTGATGTTTTATATATCAGACGTATCGTTAAACGACGCTACCCGGTCCATTCACATCAAAACTGTCGCTGCACTTTTACGTGTTGCCGTAAAAATCACACAAAAATTTATCGCGCACTGTGTGGGGTACTTTCGGACATCTTTGTTGCGATAAGGGACCGATTCAATAAAATCACATGGACTGCCGTGCAGATACTATTTGCCATGAAAGCTATAAATAAAAGAAGTAAGAGTGACTTGCTATAAGTACATAATTTGCGATTTCATTTTAATAAATCAACAGCTAAATAAAGAAGTCTATTAGAATTATTTCGATGAACACATTTTAAAGCGTAAAAACTGAAGTAATATTTCCTAACTTACTATCCTACTTACTTTATGATAGTAAATCACACTTACTATCATAAATGTGAGTTTTTGAGGGTGTATTGCGTTAAAACTGTTAAATGGATTTTGATTAAATTTGGTATGGTAGAAGTTTGGCTCTGGATTATAACATAGGCTAAATATTTATCCCGAAAAAGTTACGGGGGCGGAGCCACGGGCAAAACCAAAACCAAACCTACTACATAATATAGGCACGCAAAACGTCGTTCAAGTAACGGATGTTTCTTATTTTTCTTGGATTTGGAAGATACACTATTATAAATTTTATTGGCATTTCCTTAAGGAAAATATAACCTATTTAGTTTCGTGCACTTGGTAAAACCCAGTCGGCCATTCCCTCGCGTCGTGTAAAACAGGTTTTAAGAGTCTTGAGTATTAAATAATTGAATTATTAAGTAACAAAAGTAGACATTTTGGTATCACTACATAGTATAAAATAAAGTCGCTTTTTCTGTCTGACCCTATGTATGCTTAGATCTTTAAAAAGATGGATGATCACATCGTTGGATACGATGCGATGGATTTTCATGCGGGTTTTTTAATAGATAGAGTGATTCAAGAGGAAGATTTATATGTATATAACATGCATAATACAGCGAGATAGATCAAAATAATGTACTACACTATTATACTACATGTTATAAAGTTCTACAAAAAAAAAATGGTATATGTGTATCTCTTAGGGATAACCCACAATAACCAAAAATGGTTACTTGGTCCTTAACTTTTAACGAGAAATAATGGCTTATTTACAAAGCAATTTTAGGCAAAACAGCATTAATCCTTATCCAATTAAGAACCTTAAATACATTGTATTTAATAGATTAATAATTACAATAGATATAATAGATTAATGCTGGTTTGCCTGTATTAAATGATTATTGATCTATATTAAATGCACAATGGTGCATTTAATATAGATCAATATGGCCCTTCATAGCATGAAATTTAACTGAATATAACCGAAGATATTACTTATTTAAAATGTAGGGACATAGCGGTTTACAGCTGCCCGTACCCAGTTCATACTTATTATTATGTATAACAGTATAATCCTTATCAAATAAGTATGTTACTCACTTATGGATATAAGATAATTATATTCTAGCTTTAAGATAAAAAAATATATAATATTTTTTTCTCCAACAATATTGTATACAGAAGTATATTGCAGTGAGTAGAGTTATTTGCTGATGAAATTTTTTCTCCAAGGAAATTATTCCACGCGGGCGAAGTCGCGGGCAAAAGCTAGTTAACTATATTAGGCTAGGCCTACCAAAATATATCTTCTCAACATCAAATTCAAAAACAGTTTTAAGAACTTACGTAAGCATATAAGCTCGGTGTAGAACGATAAAATAATTAAAAATAAATAAAAAAATATAAGTATACAAAAGAAATAATAAGAATCACAAAAAATATTTATCTTACCGGGATTCGAACTCACCACATTCCGAATTTCCAAACAATGCAAAAATTATAAGTAGGTACGCATACTAAGCTGCCAAACTAGACTGACATAAGAGAGTCGAAATATTGATATATTGTTGCACGACAAAATAATAAAATATATATTGTTTAAAATGCCCAGTTTCTATGGGATAAGACCTAGCTAGATCGATTATTCTCACACTGATACTAATTATATGACCAAACTTTCATGCAAAAATATAAATGCGATATCGTTAAGTGATACAAGAATAAGTGTAACTGAGAACTAGTTTTCGCAGCGAGCTCTCAAAATGTCAACAGCAGTGCTAATGTTAAGGTGACCCTGATCGGTGGGCAATCTGTACGTGTACGCGTGTTTTAACTTTTTTTTTAAATGATTGCCGCATCACATTTGAAGTAAGTACTGAATAAATATCCCCATCTCATTTTTTAACCTTGTATCGATTGTACTTATCACAAATTTTGTTTTGTTACTGTAAGGCACAAAATGAACTTGAGTATTCACGACGTTTTAGTTTGCAAAATTATTATATTAGGTCTTACCTTACCTACCTATGAAATTGCCGTTTTGTATGAAAAAATTTAAACGAATTTTTTTCATGTATTTTTTATTTGTATTAATCGAAGTAATCACCCACGCAATCAATGCATCTTTGCCAATGCAGTGGCAGTTTATTGATGCCCTTCTTAAAGAAATCAGCTGGACGGGATGCAACAAATTCATACAAACAAGTAGTAGTCTGTAGGCGCAAGGTCTGGTGAGTAGGGCGGATGACGGAGAGCTTCCAACCCCAGTTCTTGCAACTTGGAGACCGTCTGCTGTGCAGTATGACGTCGCGCGTTGTCGTGCAGGAGCAGCGGAGACGAGCGATTGACCAATGCTGGTTGGAGATGTGCCAGCTTCTCCATCATTATGTTCAGTTCTTCACAGTACACATCTGAAGTAATGCTCACCCCGTTTGGTAAGAAGCTGTGATGAATCACAAAGGCGCTAGACCACCAAACAGTGACCATCACTTTTCTAGGGGTAAGTTTTCGTTTAGGGCATTGTTTAGGTGCTGAACCAACCAACCAACTTGCTGAGCGCTTACGGTTATCAAACAGAATCCATTTTTCATCGCAGGTAACAATGCGGTTCAAAATTCCTTCATTTGTGTGTCTGTTGAGCAGTGCAAGGCACGTCTCGACGCGTACTTCGCGCTGGCGATCATTGAGTTCGTGGGGCACCCATTTGTCAAGCTTTTTTACCTTGCCAATTTGACGCAAATGGACCAATATTGTTTTGACGCTAACGTCGAAAGCTGCTGCTAATTCAGCCGTAGATTGTGTATCATCAGCTTCCACAATCGCCTTTAATTCGTCATTGTTGACCAAAGTCTTCGGACGACCGCGAGGTTCATTTTTCAGGTCGAAATTTCCAGAACGGAAGCAAGCAAACCAATAACAGGTGGTGCGTTGGTTTGTAGTGTTAGCTCCGTAAATGTCGTTGATGTTGCGTGCCGCTTGTGCCGCGTTGCTGCCACGACGGTACTCGTATTCCATAATTACTCGAATTTTTAACGTATCCATGATGACGAAAAATATTGAAATGCGATGAAAATGTAACACTAATAAATAAACAAATGACTACTTTTGGAAAAAGAATTCCATGTTTTTAAAATAAAATGAATTTGAAATTAGAATTCTTAGCCAAAAAAAAAATATTTTGATTTGAAATGGCCAGTACTGCAGAACGGCAATTTCATAGGTAAAGACCTATTATTAACCATGATTGAAGCTTTCTTTTTCACCTGCGGTTAGCGTTAACACTATTGTTAGATTTTCTTAAGATACTATTTATAAACGTAATTTCCGATTTCCAGCATGAATCCTAAACAAAAAAGGCAGATTAAGCAGATTGAGCCCCCCTACACAGCATGCTTCTGTATTCCTCTGAGAGTGGCTTGTTTAATCATGAGTTACATGACTTTGGTAAGTTTTATATTATTTGTTGCATAATATAATTTATTTATGTAAATTATACCCTTTACTACTCATTATATTTTATTTTATTATTACACGCTAATAATTATCTTTAATTTCTTCGCAGTTTAAATAAAAGTGAATTTGAAATTTGTAGTCGCAGTGGATTTTTATTTTGCTTTACTTAAGTAGCTTTTTTCCTTTTTACAACTTACTGTAATTTTTTTTTCAGTTTTACTCGTCACTAATAAGTATAGGGCTCCTCGGATTATTAACATGGATCATCATAGAAGTGGGAGGCAGTGAGCAGCTTACGTCGAACGGGATTTTGTACGGAGAATTTTTGTTAGCCCACATAATTTCCATCATTATTTTTGTGTTCCTTCTAAATATTTTTGCGATAGTTCTGACCATATTCTGCTTGGTCGGTGTTCACAAGGTTAGTACACTTCATATTTAACGTTTAAAATATTATAGTATTTTATTATTAATGCCTTGTTCACAATTTAAAATTAAGAAACTATAAAGGAGTCAACTCACCATAACTTTCCTAATTTATTTATATTTTCTGTCTGAAAATTTGTATCAACTAATCAAATATTAAGTACATGGAAAATAGAACTAAGTCTCCGGTACTGATTTCGTACAAATCTCATGAGCCGTTTCGAAGCGAGGTAGCATTACAACTGTAACACGTTTAATACGAGTAGGAAGACCATGAGGAAGAAAGCTCGTAACATTTCCGGATATCAGTGAGATATTTGATTGAATCTTTTCCTGTTAAATTTTGTTATCTTTGATACTTGTAGCTATAGCATTGACAATAAAAATACATAATTTTATATCCACTTACTATTCTAAATGTGAAAGTTCGTGAGGATGGATGGATAGATATTTACTCTTTCATGCAAAAACTGCTGATCAGTATTTGAGCTCTGGGTTAACACGTAGGCTACTTTTTATCTCGAAAAAGTACCTACAGTGTTCCAGGTGGGATACTGTATTTACAAGGGCGGAGCCGCGGGCAAAAGCTAGTTATAAATAGTTAATAGGTACGTGAAGCAAAAACATTCAGTACAGTTTTACGAGACATGTTCGAACTAAGGAGTATGAAATTTAGCACAGTTAGTGTTTAGCTGAAGGAATGTGTGCAGGAAACTAATGTTTTTTAAAATAATGCTTAAAAATACATACCATATTATTAAAAATAAAGTTAATCACTCACACTATCATGCGCTTGTATAATAACAGAAGGTTTGACACAATAGGCAATTTCCAAGTTAATGAAAAATATTTCAAATTGTTCATTATAAGTTTTTACAAACAATTAAACCGCCGAAAAAAATGAAAAGCAAACTCAAGTAATTTTGAGTAGGCGCCAAACGTACTTTACTATATACTACATAAACGTACTTTACTATATACTACATAAACGTACTTTACTTTCGTTACGTTGTTATTTACATATGTATAGTAACATTAGTTTAAGAACTTAGTAAGAAGTAATAAAAAGGTTTCTTTTTTTTTTGTCTTTTCAGTTTTTTCTGCGGTTAAATTTTTTGTTAAAAACTTATTATTCTAATCACTATTAACTACATGCGCTCATTAATCGAGAGGTTTTATGTAATAATTTTATATTGTTGTAACAAACAACTCGGCATTAAAATCTGTGAGCGAATGATGATGATGATGATTACTGAAATTGGCATATTAGCAAATGCTTGCTGTTATTTAAAAAACGTTGAAATCTCCAAAAATGAATCTTTTAAGACTCAGTAGTTATGTTAACTAACTTGGAAGTTAACCTATTACTACAAAAAAAGAGTTATCAAAATGGGATTTCACTGTAAAATGTTATGCGTGGTCATACATAAAAAATATGTATGACCACGCCAAAACGCTTAAATGTGTTGTCATGACGTCACCTGTCAACTATTAAATCACACTAATCATGTCAAATCCTAGAATGCTTGGTGGTAACTTTGGTAATTTTCTATTTTAAAATGCCTTTTATATGGTGCTATACAATAGTATAATAGTAATAATATTACCGAATAGTAATAATATTACCGAATAGTAATAATATTACCGAATAGTAATAATATTACCGAAGAGAAACGCAGATATTTCGCACAAAACTTGCACTAAACTTCGACTGACAAGTGACATATAATTTTATAAATGACGTTTACTGACGGTAATTATGGGATTAGGGATAATCTAACGTCACGTTTGACGACTGTGCGTTTTTAATCACTCTGTCAAACGTAAAAAATAAGTTTTTTTTATTATTTTATAAAAATCCCACACAATCACATTCTATTGTAAAGTGTTGGTTAAATTGGTTTTAAATAATGTTTAGTGATAAAATATCAATAGTTTGATAATATTCATCATAAGAGAATTGCCTATTGTCCCTGGAATGTTCTGTCGCCAGCGGATTTCCGGACCACTACGACCTTCAAATCTTCAAGAAAACAGCGCACTTCTTTGTAAAAGCTAAGCACTTGCGACTCCTCTGGTGTTGCGGATGTCCATGGACGACGGTAATCACTTTCCATCAGGTGATCCGCTCGTTTGTTGCCTATTTCATTAAAAAAATTGACAATCGTTCTGCACATTCCATGGAAAACATCAACATATTTTTTATTGCGTATCCAAGGGGCAAAAAAAACAAGAACAGAGCACAAAACCAATCCAACTGCGTCGAAGAGACAGGGATATGTTATTTCACCAAAACTGATTACTAACGCGTTGGAGGACGTTTTCAAGACGCTTCATTGGAACAAACGGGGACTGAACATAAACGGCCAGTACATCTCACACTTGCGATTTGCGGATGACATAGTCACTATATCAGAATCTCTGTAGGACCTGGAAGAGATGCTTAACCTAAGCGATTCTTCAAGATGGGTGGGTCTCGGTGTGTAACCTAAACAAAACAAAAGTCGTGTATAATGAACACGTTCTCCCGAGACCTGTCGTCGTGAATGGCGTTAGTCTCCAAGTTGTGCAAGAATACGTTGTGGCGGACCAATTAGCGCCACAATCCTGAATCGCGCAGGATCAGGATGCGACCAAAGGATGATTGCGATTATTATTTGTTTATTTCCTCCTCTTGCGATTCAGGATTGTGGCGCTAATTGGTCCGCCACAACGTATATCTTGGCCAAACTATTTAACAAGGGCAGCACAATTCTTAGAAGGAGGCCAGTCTATTATTCTATACGCTTGGGCTGGGCTGCATTCTCCCGAATGCATGATGCTCTGGGGCATCTTTGAATGTCGATCCCACAATCCCTTAAGACCAGGGCCTTTAATCAATGCGTTCTACCGGCAATGACATACGCAGGTTGTTCGTTTGTTAATACAGACTTTTCAATACACTGGTTCATAAATTCGTACATAATATTAGGCTGTATACGAGTAGGTATAACTCATGTAAATATTTCTTGCATTGTAGAGGCGACCACAGCTTATGATCTGGCACATCTCATTCACAACGGCACGAATGCTGATCACAGTGGCAACACTGGGGTACAACTTGATGGCAGGACTGAACTTCGGCTTGCTAATTTTACAACTCACCGATATTTGTAAGTGACATTAATAATTTTTGTAACTGATTGAGTGTACCTACTGTTGGTTCTTGGTGGATAATAATATCACACAACATTTTTATACACTTTTCCACTTTATTTAGGTTTTTACAATAATATATAAACACGACCGTAAACGAAACCTGTCGTGTTTATATAATATAAATTATTGTAAATACATAGACTGCCAAAATCATTACCCTTCCTTTTGGCTTCGCGGTAGTCGGGTATCCTAAATAAAGTGGAAAAGTGTACAAAGGAGTTGTGTGATATTATTATTAATCATTTTTTCTTCTGGTAACTAATTTTCCTAAAATCCCTAGTGTGTAGTTTCCAGCCAGGTAACCTTACCTAACTCCACAATAGTTATTAATGTTGAGGGGTCTCGTCAATTAATAATAATAAGTAAATATATATTAATTATCTATTTTAGTGGGATTGGTGATTACATGTATAAATTATTTAATAATATTTCTGTTCCTGAAATTTTATTGCAATTTTCAGGTGTCACAATCTACTACGTATTGGTTTTCAAGACCTACATGGATCAGTTGTACAAAGAAGTAACAAGTGAATCAAATAATAACTGTGACCAAAGTTTAGAAATTAAAAAAGTTCCTATCGTTTGACAATTTTTAACAAATTTATCTTCTATGATTGTTATAATAATGGAAGATAACTTTGAAATATTTATGTACATTTATTTGTTTTATTATAAAAAAGTCAATTTAAGTAAAGTATTAATATTGGTACGTATTTCATTGTTGGTGTTTCATTTTTCAATTCAAATCTTAGGGATACCTTACTGGCTGATTACTGGCTATTGCAAGAAAATATATTTTGATTCATGGGTGTGCTGTGTAATTAAAAGTTCATTAAAAATAATACTCAATAATGCAAGTCCTAACCAAAGTCAGGAAGCCCCATATTATGTATGTACCCTACGACTCCTACGAGTACATCGCACACAAGAGCAAGCTATTGTGTTTTGTTATGCCAGCAGCTTAGTTTATGTTACCCTCGAGTGCTAACTAAAGTATTACTCAGTTCAAAATCGACTCAGCTGAAAATATGTTTTAAACTGTTGCTAACAAAATTAATTAAACTTTCTTGTGCCATAGAACTAACTAGCTTTGGAATTATTTCATAAACTGCTATACAATGTGTAAATGTAACAAATATTAAGTACAATATATTGGGATTTTTTTTTGTACGATATTCAATATAATATAATGCCTATAAAAAGTGATAGAATTATCTCAAACAAATTCTCTTAGCAAATGGGCAATAAGTAGAAAGAAACTTTGTAACAGTACTAAGCAATACTAATACCAAAGAAAACAAAACGTAAAGTAACGTAAGTCATGCCATGTGAGCTTGCCCTATTTTTGACGAAGGCGGACTTGTTAATTAATTAAAATCCCAGCCATTGAGTTTCTTTCATCAAAGGAAGGATTTCTTTAGGATTTCAAACTTAGACTTGGACATTTTTTCTCTAACAGAAGTCCACAACCGATAGCGTATATAGGAAATATTTTTATCGAGTTTTTTTTCCAGTTTAATGTTTTTACGACACACTAAATAAATAATAATATGTAATAATAATTTTTAAATGAGTATGTAGCAATAGTAATCTATGCTTCTATACTAATAATATAAAGAGGGAAATTTGTTTTTTGTATGTTTGTTTGTTTGTTTGCATTGAATAGGCTCCGAAACGACTGGACCGTTTTAAATTTACAGATATAAAGTAGTCTACAGAAATGGACAAAGGCTACTTTTTAACGCAGCAAAATCTACTACTGTGTAATTTTTTGTTCGCACGAAGACATCTTCAGACATCATAGGCATATACCCATATGCCTATGAAGTTAGAATCTGAAAAGAACATCCAATGTTCTTTCTGATGACAAAACGTAGTGTAGTTCCACGAGTTTTGTTTTTCTAAAGCGCGAACCGCCTGCGAGGATTGAAACGGCAATATAAAAAGCCTCACCTCTTTGATTGCGGTGCTCCGAGGTGTAAAGAGAAAGCTCTCAATCATCAGACGTTAGACGTCCGTTCTATTTTCGTTAAAAGCAAAACATTCTTAAAAATAGCGCCCGTATGAAGCATAAGACTCAAATCACACCGAAACAAAACAATACACGACGCGGCGCTGCATTTTTTTTATAATAGTGATTCATAATTTAACTTTTTTTAGTACACAAAAAAATACACGTTTCATTGCAAGAGCGGCGCCGCGCTTTCCAGAGCGGTGTAATTTGACACTGTAATTTGAACTCTTACAATTAAAAGTTTATCTTCTTGTGTAGTAGATAAAGTTCAATTTTGAATCTTAAAAGTGCAGCGTCGCGTCGTGTATCTTCTCGTTTCGGTGTGAACTGACCCTAAATTTCACACCTTTGTTGTGGATATTAATCATGAGTCAAAAGTTATCATCGGCAAAACTTACACAATAGAGCAATCTTTCATGTTTTTGTGCTAACTTTTTGATAGGCGTTATTGTGAAACGTTTATTGTTGGGATCAACTCTTTATCCCGAAATAGAAATTGCATGAGTTTGCTAAACGCTCGGCTATGTTGTTGATAATTTATGGAGGTGATATTAAACGAACGACAGAATGAATCGAGATACATATTGTAATATTTTCAAAATATTATGCTGGTGTAAGTTTCACGAGGGTATAAGGAAAATTTGCTGAGGTGATTTTCTATGAGCACATGACTAGCTAATTATATTAATGTGTTTCCATGTAGTAAGTTCCTTTTATACGTTGGATTACTTACTTTATTTTAACAAATAAATAGGAAAATAAATTTCAATACACACCATAAAATACAGCGTCAAACGTTAAAGATAGAACAATAGACAAGTTGTAGTACACTAGTACTTTGAGTCCTTTATGAGGTCTGCGGCTGTTGACACAGGCTTCAGCCGCGATCAAAGCCTCCATTTCACTGAGTGTGCACGATACAACCGCATGTATCGGCGCTTTTCACTGTCAACACTCAACATACTTCTTGTTCAATTACGTGACAATGATGATAATTAAAATTCTAACACAAATCATATTCGTATTGTTTAGTTACTCAAGGGAGTCCTTCAGATAAAAAGACAAGACAGTAAACTTAGGTAGATCTTCAGAATATTTATCGATTCGAATAAAAATATGATGTTTGCGAAACCTACACATTTACACAATATCCAATACCAGGCGCCAACTTATATATGTTTGATTATAATTAATTATTATCCCTTTATTTACGAAGAAACTTAAAGTAGAGCTTGGGTACAATTTCATGTTTAAATATATAGTACCTGGAAGACCGAGTATTGCTCAGTAGAACGATAAAATAATGAAAGATATAAAAGAAAAAGAAATAATAAGAATCACAAAAATATTTATCTAACCGGGGTTCGAACCCACCACATTGCGAATTTCCAAACCATGCAAAAATTATACGCATACCAAACTGCCAATTATTAGACTGACGTAAGAGAGTCGAAATTATTGATATATTGTTGCACGATGAAATATATATTGTATATATATATATTGATTGAAAATGCGCAGTTTATTATCTTATCCCATAAGACCTATCTATATCGATTTTTCTCCCCCAAAACTCCCTGTATACTAAATTTCATGGTAATATTTGTAGCCGTTGTCGAGATACCGATTATTATATTATATACAAGATCGTTTAAAGTATGAGATAAAATAACTCCCCACACCAATTTCGGTGACAGTTACCGGTTTCATTGAAACCAGGCCAGTTACGCAGTAGTAATTTTATAGTGCCCAAATGTGTGCGCAGTACACAAGAGCGCTCTCTCTTCCTTTACTCTCGTAACCCAGTGGGACGGATAACCGACACGACTGGTGAGAGATCATGCACAGGACCGACTTTTTACATGCCCATCCGACGCATAGGATCATCTTTCTCGGCAGACAATCAGGTCAGCGTGCACTGTCCTAACCAAACTTGGAACCAACATTTTTGTTGTTCCAATGCGGGAATCGAACCCACGACCTCCGAGTCGAGAGCCAAGCTCTAACCACTACACTACAGAGGCTGTGTTTAAATAGCAAGTATCTGGAGACCGAACTTTGCTCAGAGTTATAGTAATAATTAAAAATAAATAAAGAATCACAAAATTATTCGTCTGACCGAAATTCGAGCCCGAGACACTAATTTGCCAACAACGCAAAAAGTCCAAAAGTAACCAAGCCACCAAACGCATTTGACATTTTCGATATTCCGATTATATATACCAATCACATTTTGCTCGTTTAATGTATAAGAAGATGGTATGCCTATTACGCGTTAGGCAGCATAATTTAACAAAAAAACTTTATGACAAATGCAAAATACTTACTCAAATTTCTATTATATTTCCATTTATCATTTGAAGCAAATCTGCAATATTGGTAATACTCCTAGTGCTATAGGTTTATCAAACCAGCTCACTTTTGCTCTTTAAAAAGTTGGAGGAAGCTAAAAGTAAAACTTTATTTTCTTCAATAGTCTTTGATTGCGCTTCTCGGAAAATATTAAAATTATCTGGGCATCCAGTCTATACAAGATTGCACTTCACAGTCGCTACTCGCTAGGGAAAAATGGGAGTCAATTTTATTCCGAGTAAAAGGCAAATTCTAGAATTCGAACCGAATCAACATTAGGTAAGTATATTATTATTTATTATTAACTTTTTTTATATAGTACGATACTTATTAGGTAGAGGAGACAGGAGCATGTTGTAACGGAGGGAAGTAGTAACAGCTTTATATCTCATCCTGTATTAAATATTTTGTTTCGATTTTGATCTTAACGTGCTCTTTATGATACGGCCTACGACGTAAGCGCAGCCACAGCCCGAGAAGGAGCGGTGACCAATTTTCAGCAGTTTACCTACAGTTTTTTGGCAGATAATAAAACAATTGTTCGTAAAATTTGATTTCAAGATACACCGACGATACAACAAACTGGACCAAAATTTAGAGACGGAATTTAAAGTCATCAAATATTTTCATGCATAATTATTATAATATTCGGCAATTTGTCGAATGAAAATTTTAATTGAGTGGCGTCTAGGATCTAATAAGCCACAATGATTTCCCCCGAGGTAAACACTTCATTACCGAACTTTTCTGCTCGCCCACGCCTCGCTCGCCTCTTGTCACAATACATTTATCTCCAACAACTTAACGGCTATTCCTTTCTCGAGCTTGTAAGAAAATAAGGGTAAAACCTATACACAATTGTTATTTATTTGTTACAGTTTATTAATATTTATAATATACAAAAGAATTCTAATAGTGAAGTTTTTAAAACGAGGGATTTCCGGGTCAACGTCAAATATGAATGATAATATTACGTTCCGATTTGTAAATGGTTTTTTTACACTATAAGTGGATATTCAATGTTATAGGCATTTTTCTCCTACAATTGCAGCATACCAATGCATAGCTAATTATAGATTTAAAACACTGAAATATCAGGCTACTTGGTACCTACTGCCGACTGCGTGATAATTCAGGAAAATATTGTCCAATTACATACGAAACTGAGTACCGCGTAGAATTACATTAGGTACATTACTTCCATGAATGCTAGTTTCATTTCTTGTGTAAATTTGTAGTGGCCACTGGCCGCTGTGTCTGGGCAAGCTGCTTTTAATATTTAACACCTGGTTTTGGCCAAATGAGTTTTCGTATCGCGAGTTCGTTACGTATGTATTGTAGAGTTATTGTAGTTTATTTTTGATATTTTTTACATTTACTATAATACTTTTATGGCAATTCCTAATGTTCGAAGCAATCGTAATATAAAATCGGCATTGTTCTAAATAATTATGAAGTTACAATGATTTAGATTGTGTAAGACTTAATTTTTATAAGAATTAATTGCATTTAAAAAAGTTGTCATAGCTGCATTTTAAAATTATTTAATCAGGTATGCGAGTACTGTAACAAAGAACCTTTGAATGATTTTTTAAAATCCAAATCCAATATCAGGAAGTTGGCCACGATCAGACCGGGGCAAATTGAATTAAGGCCCTCAAGTTCTTTAAGATTTCGTATAAATTGTTTTCGTTATCTGAAATTTGATTGTTTGTCTTGTTTAAATTGATATTACATTTCCACTTTAGCTTCTATTAAGTTTAAAATTCAAAGTATCAGATGTTTTATCCTTAAGGCTGTAATAATAGGTAATGTTAGAATTGAAAAGAAATTGGCATTTGTGTAACGAGTTCAGCTGTTCTGAGGTGATAATATTATATTTTATAGGACTCTCAATTGCTATCAAATCATGAAACTTATTAATCTGTTGTTGTTTGCCATAAAAATATAAAGTATGGCATATTGAGAAACGTGATGTTTAGAATAAAGAATACCGTCACAATATAACCTACTCTGAACTATATCGAGTCCGATCAGATTGAAGATACTTATTTCAGATAAGACAAAGAAATATAGAACAAGAAGATTGTATTATCTCCATTAAAATTTTAAGCCCCTTGAAATCTTGCAAACAATATGCTATTTTAGGCCACTAATTCTCAGCTTTATCTTATATCTTAACAATATTGTACCAATACAAAGGCAGTTGATATTGGGTTTGAAATTATCTTGAATTATTCATATCAATTGCCATTATCCATACATTGTCAATATATTTTATTTTATTATGTTTTAGTATTTGTAATATGACAATGTCGGCAACAGAAATTCGCCTTATGTGAAAATTTAAATTAGCTGTCACGGTTATAGAGTTACAGCTTGGTGACAGACAGCTCTATGGCATCTTTTATGACTGTCCTAAATTTATGTTATTGATTGTACTGTAGGTTCTTGGTGGAAATTCATGTTTCACAGTAATAACACACAGGACTTCTTGCACTATTTCCACTTTAATAAGTATTTTACATTAATTTTAATATATTACACGACCGGTTTCGACAAAGTCATCATCAGGTGTAGGTAGATTAAAATTAAAAAAAAAAAATGTAAACATTGTGCAAAGGGTTGTCAGCATCATGAAATTTTTACAATTTTGTGCAACGTAATTTAAATTTTTATACCAACTTATTCTATTTTCTACTGTATATCACAAATTAATATTAGTATAAAATTATAACACATTAGATTGATAAATTAATAACTTATTGATTTGTAATTTCATAGAATTATGTAATTATATAGAATGGATGATATATTCAGATGATATGATCAGAATATAAAATTAAAAGTACTACTATCATCAATGATTCAATTAAATTAAAAATGTCCTTAATACATAAGAATCTAAGATATTATAAATAATGGCAAATAAATTATATGAAATTAAAACATGTCAAAATTAAAATTAATAAATTATGTCAAAAATTCATCCAAAATTAATACCAATGTCAAAAAGTCACAACAAAAGAACATAGTATAACCTATAAATAATAATTAAATTAAATGTCTTGCAATAATATGGAACTCGAAAGGCATGTCTGGTCATTTAGTAAGATCCCACATTTTTTGTGTCTGTTAATTTCAAGCGCTTCTAATGCGTCCATCTTCCTGCTTTTTGGTAATATATGTAAATATTTTATATTTTTATCAGGGTCAAACTTGTGTCCATTACTATTTAGATGTTCGGCAAACGTAGATCTTTCAGTATTTTTCTTCCAAGCAGTTATATGTTCTTTTATTCTAGTTTTAAACTTTCGCCCTGTCTGACCTATATACACCCCTCCACAGTGAGACTGTAAATACCGCTATTGTCCGTGATTTTAAACTTATCTTTATTATTGCACAGTAATTTTTTTAGTGATCCTGTAGTGTAGAACGCCACTCTAGTCTCCTTGTTTTGTATAATCCTCTGGAATCTGTAGGAAGATGGGCCGATGTATGGTATTTTTACCCACATCTTTCTTGAATTACTGGTACTGGGCTGGTACACACAGCTGAATTACTGGTACTGTATAAAGTTTTAAAATTGAAACTAAAGATAAAATCACAACATTTATGGTTTAATTCCCAATGTCAAAAACTTAAAATAATTCCAAATTACATTCAGATAAGATGCCAGATGTTTAAACCATATATTGATAAATTAATGACGCGAATAAAGTTTAAATGCATAGAAGCTGAAATCCATCACTTATATAAGCAAAGAGATAATCTCGGAGCCCATTTGAAAGTTGTACATATGGAACTAGCTCGTCAGTTACACCCGGTTGAACTGGACTGGCTCCAGAGAGAAATACATAAATAATAAAATCTATGAAAAATTTGTTTTGCAAAGTAAGAAGCTTAATCACCTATTAAATCAACAAAAACCCAAAAATATAAATATTAAGACTACATTCTATCCTAAAATTGTCAACAATACACCCATAAACTTTACCAAAGAAGAAGTAAATATATTAGGAAAAGGCCTCAAACACTGTCCCAGAATTAATATACCAAAGAAGGAAATAGACAATCTGGCAGCTGACCTTGAAATTGCTTCTAAAGATAATAAAATGGTAAAACAATCTTGTGCCATAACATTACATAAATTAAAACACAATCATACCTTCCTAACTATGTCTGATGAGTCGGTTGTATTAAAAAGTTTAAGAAAGAAGATAAGTACAAATAATTTAGTAATCACTAAAGCAGATAAAGGTAACACAGTAGTCATTGCTACAAAACTGACTACCACAATAAAATAACAGATTTTTTAAATAGTAGTGATGTTGAAATGTTAAAAAAAGATCCTACTGAAGTTTTTAATACTGAAGTCAAAGACATAGTTCGATCTACTGACAGTGTACTTAAAAATACCCACATAGCATCTATTTTACATATGAACCCTTTGCCGCCGCGATTGTATGGTTTCTACAAGTTACATAAACATGAAGCGCCTATAAGACCAGTGGTCTCATATACATCAGCACCAGCCTATAAATTAGCCAACAAAGCTAATACAATCTTTAAAAGCCTGACAAAATTTAATCCAAAATATACGATTCGTAATAGTCTGGAATTAATAAATAAAATTAAAGATGTCCCCGTCCCAAAAATCGGAACTCTAGTATCTTTTGATGTAAAAAACCTATTTTCAAATATACCGGTTAAGGAATGTATGAATATAATTGACGAAATTTTATGCACCTCACATTTGGACGCACAAGAAATAATAGATTTAAAAGCCATTTTTAAGGTTTGCCTAGACCAAAATTATTTTATATATAATGGTAAGACATATAAACAAAAGGATGGACTAGCAATGGGCAGTCCCTTGTCTCCACTTTGTGCAGATATTTTTATGAACGAGTTAGAAAAAAGAATACTGGAAACATCATATAAGGAAAATATCGTATACTGGTATAGATATGTTGATGACGTGATATGCCTATGGAAAGGTGAACATACCAGTTTACATAACTTCTTCAATTACATAAATACATTTAATAATAAAATACAAATGACAATGGAAATAGGCAATTAAATTTTGAATTTTCTAGATTTAACTGTTGATATAAACCTTGGCCGTCATAAATTTAATATATTTATTAAACCCACATACAGCGAAAACATTCTCCATGCGAACTCATGTCATCCACACCAACATAAACACGCTTCGTTTCATGCTTTTGTACACCGACTACTGAATGTACCCCTAGACACAAACGATTTCAGGGCAGAACTAAACACCATTAAACATATCGCCGTAAACAATGGCTACAAAAGCGAGTTGATTGACACAATTTTAAGAAGAGCGAGAAAGAAAATGACAGAAAAAATGCTGTACAATCAGACGGAAGACAGAGAAAAAACAAGAAAGATGTGGGTAAAAATACCATACATCGGCCCATCTTCCTACAGATTCCAGAGGATTATACAAAACAAGGAGACTAGAGTGGCATTCTACACTACAGGATCACTAAAAAAATTACTGTGCAATAATAAAGATAAGTTTAAAATCACGGACAATAGCGGTATTTACAGTCTCACTTGTGATACATGTGGAGGGGTGTATATAGGTCAGACAGGGCGAAAGTTTAAAACTAGAATAAAAGAACATATAACTGCTTGGAAGAAAAATACTGAAAGATCTACGTTTGCCGAACATCTAAATAGTAATGGACACAACTTTGACCCTGATAAAAATATAAAATATTTACATATATTACCAAAAAGCAGGAAGATGGACGCATTAGAAGCGCTTGAAGTTAACAGACACAAAAAATGTGGGATCTTACTAAATGACCAGACATGCCTTTCGAGTTCCATATTATTGCAAGACATTTAATTTAATTATTATTTATAGGTTATACTATGTTCTTTTGTTGTGACTTTTTGACATTGGTATTAATTTTGGATGAATTTTTGACATAATTTATTAATTTTAATTTTGACATGTTTTAATTTCATATAATTTATTTGCCATTATTTATAATATCTTAGATTCTTATGTATTAAGGACATTTTTAATTTAATTGAATCATTGATGATAGTAGTACTTTTAATTTTATATTCTGATCATATCATCTGAATATATCATCCATTCTATATAATTACATAATTCTATGAAATTACAAATCAATAAGTTATTAATTTATCAATCTAATGTGTTATAATTTTATACTAATATTAATTTGTGATATACAGTAGAAAATAGAATAAGTTGGTATAAAAATTTAAATTACGTTGCACAAAATTGTAAAAATTTCATGATGCTGACAACCCTTTGCACAATGTTTACAATTTTTTTTTTTAATTTTAATCTACCTACACCTGATGATGACTTTCTCGAAACCGGTCGTGTAATATATTAAAATTAATGTAAAATACTTATTAAAGAGGAAATAGTGCAAGAAGTCCTGTGTGTTATTACTGTGTCCTAAATTTAATTAAAAACGTTTTCTTTCAAATTGTATCTGCATATTTAAACAAAAAAGGAAAACATATTTTAAACACGTTTAAAAAGTAGCACACGTGGAAAGAGCATTACTAAGTAGGAACCGAAAAAGTATAGAAAGAAATATGAATTTATGAGCGAAATAACGCTGTAAATATATCAGGCCTCTGGCATAAAAAAGCCAGAACGTAATTCTACTGTAGGCGTGCGACATTGCTTTGGGTTTTGTAACGAACACTTTTTAATTTTATTTTCCCGTTTTTGCCATAATGTGGTTTGCATTTTTTTCATTCTTAGATAGTGTTTCCACTGCAGTTGCTTTATGAAATGTTGTCCTGGATTATGGTAAAAAGAAATGTTGATATATGTATATCAAGTCTTATATTTACATTCACAACTGTAGTTGTGAATGTAAATTATAAGACTTGAAAAGTGTACGGTATCTATTTTATCCAGTCTATTAAATACATATTAGTGCTTGTTGGGTAGGTACAAATCCATCTGATAATTACTAATTAGTGATGTTTTAAGTGGAATATAGTTACAGTGAAAGCAAATGAAGTAATTCAATTGCAGTTTAATTGCAAGAGTTTATTTAATCTCAATGAATTCTCATTGTATTGTTACAAGAAATAAATTAAAGTCGTAGTTTTATTAGAATAAACTTTCAAGAGTGAATATTGGCAATCAAATTATTACTTGCAGCATTGAAACGGCCAAAAACTAAATCGCCACTCAATGCTCTACGTCTGCTCAAAATTTGAGCGACTCTTTGGCAACATAAAGAGTCTAAACCAAAAAAAGCCAAAAGTCTACTACCTACTATTGTTAATGCGCTATCCTTTCACGAAATTATTATGTTACTATGAATCTTCTTAAGCTATGATATAACGCCTCATTCTGGGGCGTGGCGAGACTCCACTCCTCGGAAATTTTGACTCAAAAAGGTAGTTTTTAGCGGCACGAGTTTATGTTAAATTTATGCAACCAAATTTCAATTCTCTGAATGCATTTAACGAATTTCATTTAGTGCTACTGTTTTATAAATTTATTTGTGGAAGTCAAGTTAAAATTGATTACCAGTGATTACCAGTGTTTAGCAGAGTTTTTAAGTCGTCTTATGGAAATAAAACCATAAGATTCAGTGAAATTTAAATCTTTTGTATTTACTGACTCTTTATTAAGTTGTATTTTAATTAATAACCACAGATATATTAAAATCTTTTATTAAAACAGAGGTCTTAGCCAACACGCCATCGTTACAATGTCGTACTTCGAAATTGGAAATAATATGTGGAATTGACATAATGTTCAATAAGTGACATAACGTGCTAACGTCAATCCCATAGGTACATTTTAAGCTATTGCATAGCTTTTATCGCGGGCTTTGAGCGCGGCGACCGAATCAAGAAATTCCGTAACGAAAATAAACCTAACACCCCCCACTCCGACCGGCACAGCGGTGCGGCGTTGAAAGCCGTGTATCGTCTAACATCATTTCATCCTATGTCCCCACCAGCTCACCGGCTTCCCCGGCAGCTACGTCCGAAAAGTCGCCGTCGTCGCCGGCGACGACATCATATATCGATACAAAGTCATCGCCTGACAGCGATGACTATACAGATGTTTCCCAGTCGGAGATGTCCTGCTCCGAGCAGGAGGCCTCCGAGGGGGAGGACGGCTTTCAAACCGTTAAGGGTAAGAAGACCAAGAAGAGGAAACGCGCGGACGGCGCTTCCTCTGCGGTCTGCTCCTCGCCGACGCCACCGGCAAAATCCGCGAAAAGCGGAAAGGGGAGAGTTTTTAGGGGTTTTAAACCCGGATCCCCAACCCGTACCGAACCCATGCAGACTGACGACATAACAGTCGCGGCCCCGAACAGCCCCAAGGCCCCCAAATTGCCGCCTCCTGTTATAGTACAGGAGAAGGCAAAGTGCAGCCATTAATGAGCAGAGTATAAACTACTCGACAGCCAGCAAAACCCCAAACGGGATCATGATGCAGGTTCCAACCCCAAACGACCATAGGAAACTGACTGCTTTTCTCAGAGAAAAGCAGATCGGATACCACATCTATGCCCTGGAGGACGAACGCACTCTGCGAGTCGTCATCAAGGGCGTAGATAAAGAGCTCTCCACGGAATCCGTCCTCGAGGACCTCTGCAGACAGGGGATCCCCGCCAAAGAGGTACACAGGATGTACCACCCAGCCAAAAAATACCTGTACAACATGGTACTTGTCGTGCTTCCCCCCACTCCGGAGGGGAAAGCCATTTTCAATATCAAAAATGTATGCCACATCACAGGCTTAACCATCGAACCCCCCTACAAAAGGGGAATGCCGGGGCAGTGTCACCGCTGCCAACTGTACGGCCACTCAGCGCGGAACTGCTTCGCCAGACCGCGCTGCGTCAAATGCCTGGGCGACCACGGCACGTCCGAATGTCCGCGTAGAAACCCAGCTGAGGAGACTACTCCCCCCAGCTGCGTCCTATGCAATTCTTCTGGCCATCCGGCCAATTACAAAGGGTGCAAACGCGCACCCCAAGCAAAGAGGCGCAAAATTCCACCAATGAGAGGTGTACCTCCCAAGCAGAGGTACGTCCCTGCCCCTCCTCCCTCCAAACCTGCTTGGGGGTTACCTAAAAAGAGTCCACAAGGACCTCCTCCACCTCCTCCTCAAAGGTCGACGGCCCTCCCAGCCAGTCCGACAAAGGTCCTCCCTCCCCCGGCCAATAGGGCCACAGAAACGGGACCTGCTAAACCGTCCCCGACCTCCAATTTCGGCGCCGACATAGCGTTCGCAGCCAAATTTCTTAGCGAAATCGATTCGATGGAGCTAAACGTCTTCGTCACAAAACTGAAAGGTTCCTTCGAGGACCGCATGTCAGCACTAGCAAGTCACACGGACTTGATAAACAAAATAAAGGAGTTCTCCTAAACACAAAAACATGCACCCGCGTGATTAGAAAAGCACCGGGGTAGACGTCGGCGCCTACCCCGAAGTCTTACACCAGACACGAACACACGTTAAGACTTACGGACCGACTTAAACACGGGACCACCGGACTCGAACCCGGATCCGAGTTCGACTCCCTTTAGTGTAGCCACACATAATTATGACCGCGACCGCGACATTGTTATAGAGAGCTCTATAAATACTGCGGAAGCACTCGACATCAGGACATTCGCGCGCGAGTCCACCCGACCGCACGCGGAAGGGGACGGCCCTCCGAGATCCTTAAAATTGAATTTCTCTATCCCTACAAATACGCCGTTAGTTTGTGTTACCGCGCGTGAGCAACCACACTCTTCAGAGAGTGTGGAAGGGGTCGGACCCCTCAGCAGGAGGGACTACGGTCTCTCCAGTCCTAAATATAATCCTAAATATAAAAAAAAATAGCTTATCCGAAGTTATTCCCCAAAATCAATACGGACATCACCAACTAGGGGGTGATGGAAGAGGGGGGTCAAACCCCCTCTTTGTTTTTCCCACCAAAACGACTGCTAAATGGCAGTCACTAGACCGACTAAACTAAGAGGGCTTAAAGCCATTAGCGTAGACCCAAACGAAAAAAAAAAAAAAAAAGTTAGTTCGGCAGACTTCGGCACGATGTTTGTGTGCGTACGACTAGACGTATGCGTGTAGACTTACTATGCAATAGCTTTACAACGCCAGTCCCCGAGTGCCACACGTATTTTTTTCTAACTCTACCGTGGGAGAGCCATGCTTTACGTGGGATAGCCAAGAGTTAACACAAATGGGCCGGCTTGACCGGATAAATAATACGACCAAGCAGAAAACCGGCATGAAATAACGCATGCGTCGTGTTTCGCTGAGTGAGTGAGGTTACTAGAGACCCAACGGGGGTTGGGGATTTCAAGAACCAGGTACGCAAGTGTGCTACACCAGAGGAGTTAGAAGTGTAACTCCTCTGTTGTTGCGACTGTCTATGGGCAGCGGTAATCGCTTACCATCGGGCGATCCGTTTACCCGTTTCCTGGTTCATATTATAAAACAGACATTTTGACTAAGGGACCAGGTATTTTAACGTTTTAAAATATATACTTTCGGTATGTTCCTACTACATATAGCCTTCACCCTAACTTCACCAACGTATTAAAACGATATTCAACGCTAAGGCACGGTTTTCAATATTCTGTCAGTCCCATTATAACGTAGAACGAGCGAGATCGAGTGAGATCGAATCCGGGTTTAGCGTGAAGCGTGTTTATAGAAGTTTGGAGAAATCGGGGCTTAGTCGGAATTAGAGCATAGGTTTAAGATATAACAATTATATTAAAGAAAAATACTTCACTACCAGAGGTCGCATAAATAAACTAAGAATTACAAATAATTCAGTCTGGAATCAACTATTCTTTGGTTACTACTTATAAGTTATAAAGTTGAACCTACTTAATAAAATTTTAGCTTCTTTTTGTAGGTTTTAATGTTTTGTATTATTTTATTTCATTTAATTCAATTAATTTTCTTTTTAGTACTTTTCTAGTTTGTAAATATTTTAAACATTTTGCTGTAGATTAACATTATTATATATGTATATTTTACAATATATTATTTTAGATTATCAAAATTACAGAAAATAAAAGTAGAGATTGTGTTCATAAAAACAAATTACTCAGAAAATCATTGAAATTTAACACATTTCAAAACTTTACATGGAACCGTATCAAAAACTTAATTTGTGATTATTACTACATCACAAAGCTGCTCTGCCACTCATTACGACTACACCACTACTCACTCGACTTACGGCCGGTTTCAATAACCTATCTACCATTATCTATTTGTTAAAAACGTCGTCAATTAATAATTTTCCGGTTTTTCGCGATGCAAATGTGTTAAGGTTATTGAAACGGGCCGTAAGAAGCTCGCCTGGATTGACGCCACTCTTATTTTTGCCGGATTAGACGATATAAGACGAATTTTTGCCGGGGTCTGACTTATGCAACCTTACCATACTTATATCCTTTACAAGTACCGAAGTAGAATATAAATAATATCTTATGAGACAAACAACTGGTGAACACTTTGCTTGCTACAAACGCTTCGACCTCTTGATTGTAAGTCCTGATGTGTGTCTGAGTGGTGATGATAATAATACAGCAACAATTATTATTATATTCTCCTTTATTGGTGCTTAACACTGATTACGTATTACATTTAATATGAGGTATATGCCTAACATAGCAATATACCTACGTCTACACTATTTATAGCCTTTTGGCCAACTGAAATAAACAAACTAAATAGGCTTTACTTCATGACATCTGTCAATGTCAAAAATGACATTGACACTTACTTTTGCCAATATGCAACACGTTTGATGTTCATTGTCCAGTCGTATATATACCTATCTCTAGTGTCTTCATTAGAACGAAGCTCGTAGTTACAAGAAGAATTTTATTAATATTTTATGCTTGATGATGATGATGATGATGAGATTTTATAAGGAGTCCAGTAGTTGTAAGATCACGGTCCACAGAATTCGAATCATAAAGTCATCGTAACCTCCTTTCAAGAACGTATCCCCCGGGATAGGGGGAGCTATAAATAGGTTGAATGCAACTACTTATTGCTTTGTAATTGAAGCAAACGATGAAGTAGTGTATAAAAAAACCTTTTTCTACAGAGTTGTAGAAGTACTGTCAGATGTGCAATATGGTCTTTAGGTAAAGATGTCAGAAAGAGCCATACAAATATTATATAATGTTTCTATTGACCCTACTAATATAAAATGAACCTGGGTAAGCGGTAAAAAATTAAAAAAACTGCCAATCGATCTGACATTATTAGAGTTGAAATTATTTATATATTGTTTCACGACAAAAGAAAAACAAAATAATAATAAAAATGCGCTGTTTTCCAGGGATGAAACCTAGCTAGATCGATTTTTCTCCCCCAAAACTCCCTGTTTACTAAATTTAATGTAAATACTTCCAGCCTTTTTCGAGATTACGATTATATATAACGATTATATATAAGATTGTCTCGTATAAACTTTAAAATTTACTCGTAACTCGTTAAAGTCTAACCAATCATAAGTATTAATCTTTGAATTTTTTTGTATGGTAATAGAGTACAAAAAAACATAATAACCAATACCTGTAAATCTTTCAGCAATACACAACTATTTCAACGTGACAATTTCAGAGCAAAAATTGAATAAATCCTTAATTCAAATAAAGAGACAATTCTGAAGTGATTTATCTAGCGTCGGAGTACTTGAGAGACGTTATTTCAATTTGCAGCCGCCTGATCGTGGCCTGATATTGGATTCCGTTCGGTTCCACTAAGATAGTTACACGATAAGGTAGCATTTGCATAAATGTCCTAGATCTAGATATATCGATGTAGACAAAAAGCCTCTATCGGAAAAATAAATTTCTTTTAATGGAACTTTTAACGTGCATTTTGTCTTGATAAAGTTTTTTTATATCTAGGTAACTGGTATTTCTGATTATAGTTTGAATTAGTAGAACACAACAATGAAGAACATAATATAATAATCTCACCGACTTAATGATTACGCCAAATATGTTTACATTACAGGTATCATAAACACCTCATTTTCTGCACCACTTTCGATGTTGCATCGATGTAGAAGATGTGGGCGGCGATGTTTAGCACACCTAACGTCATCGCGAGATACGTGGACGGCACAAGGGTGTTGCCGCCTACTGAATAATAATAATAATAATAATATCTATGGACGCTTCACACCACGTCAATCTGGTCCCGTGCAAAGTATCCGAAGAACTCGTGTTACAGGTACCAGAAAACGGGAAGTATATTTAATACTTTTATATTATACACATATTTAATACACATCCATGACCCGGGAACACGGAAAAACCTTTTTTGTTCCTTCGGCGGGATTCGAACCCGCGACCCCCGGCTTGACCACCAACGCGCTAAACCACCTGAGAGAGGTCGTCATTCTGAAGGATCCAGAGATGTAGTGTTCCCTTATGACCACGGAACGCTTGGCGGAGGAAGACGATAGCATCGCCGTCATCTATAATTAGATGATAGTGGTAGTCACAACAGCTCCCATGCCCCGCCAAAAGCATGAAGAAAGACATCGGGGGGCTTAAGTTGGTAAACCCGGCGCAAAGTACTGTTGGGAGTCCAACAAAGGTCTGCAGCCCTTCCCCGGGGTGCCTAACGGGTCATGCATATCGCGTTTCCCTTCGAAAAAAAAGGTGATATAAACACCTGAAAAATGTAAGCTTCGAATGGTACCGTCAGTAACAACTCACAAGCATTAAAATATCAATTTAATAATACCTGTATATATTTTCCAATTTGAAACAATAGAGTAGTATGAAATTGGCAATTGAACCGCACTGCACATATTTGTGTGGCACAGGGGCAGTGGTCGATTGCGCAGATAGTGGAGTGTTAACTGTGTAGAATGGGTGCTTTGATCGTATTCAGACAGTACCAACAGCGACGATCATTCCAAACCTCATAAGGGTGTATAGCTACCAAACCAATGTCATACTCCGGCTTCGCGTTGAGACTAGGTAATTGTTATACAAGCTTTGGGTGACTAGCGGCCAAATACTCGAACACTTCATAAATTAAGAGGAACTCAAATCACGCGCTGTCCTTGTCATTGCAGCTACAAGAAACAGTGATGTGTGATGACCTGTGATGCTCAGCCGTATATCTTACAAAAATACAATACGAACAATACGTGATTGGATTTTAAGTTAAGTATATAACAAATAATTATTAAAAACAAAATTAGTAATAAGCACGTCAATACACATGCCCAGCAATAAACTTCCAGAAAACTGTCAAAATGGAAATATCCATTAATAAATTAAAAAAAGTAATTTAAGAAGTTTGTGTGCTTATTACTTAAAGGGTCAATGATTTTATTGAGGATTGCACACCTTGGGAATAAGATCGCCACCTGCAAAGGCTACTTCTATGTACTATATTATGATCTATATTGACTTTCATATTATAATTGTAGATTAATTAATAACTTTATAGAAATGTTTTTTTATAAAATAACAATTTTTCATCTTTTTGCTAAAAAGTTGCCCGCACGTTTTCCGCTCTCAGTTCTGCAAACTATCAGTGCCATTATAACCTTATCAATCTGGACAAAAATAAAAAAATTACTTCCCGTTTCATCAATTAGTCTGATGGATGGTTTCCATTAATTCCGTTACCAAAAGGTAAAAAAGGTCACTATTGCATGGGTAAATTGGGATTTATTCAATACACGCCAATCTGGCTGACGTCGGGACGCAAATTCGTTTGCTTTCCACTTGGTATGCGCGTCACGGCATGGACGCCTTGCGCCTCACAATATCACCCATTATTTTGCCCAAATTGAAATGTCACCGATTCCAATGAGATAGTGCTTCTGTTGTATCTTAAGCTGTAAGATTTTGATGAATTAGATATAACTCTTCAGGTAAACTTTCGAAGATCATATTTCTATTTTAAGCGCTTCAATTCTTTTAGAATCATAAAAAATAAAATATGATGATATTTATTTACAAAGTTTTTTGAATTACCTACATCTAAAAATGGAATGCTATATCTGTACCTACGTTAATTTCATAGCGCTTTGTTTTGATTATTATTGCATATTATTAAGCACCCTAACATTATAATTAAAAAAATACAAATTTTTGTTTTAACTGTAAGGGTTACTTCATACCGCAAAGATACGTGACGCTACGCGGCGTTGCATTTTAAGATAGCTATTCAGAATTGAATTTTATTTATTACACAAAAATATTAATACACGTTTCATATTATGACATCAGTCAGTCATACACTGCACAGTGCACATGCAGCTTGACATTCAAACTCTTACTAATGAGACCTGTATCTTATTGTGTAATGAATAACGTTAAATTTTGATTAGCTATCTTAAAAATGCAGCGCCGTGTCCCGTATCGTTTCGTTTCGGTATGTATTGACCAAGTTCAAACTAAATTCCGTTAGATAACATCGAAAACTAAAAGTGTAGCTTGCACTGGAACAGTATTTTCAGTAAGTCCCCAAAGTTATCCGGGCCTTAGTCCGAAACATATTTTTCTATATAAGTTGGATAGTGCTTTGTTTTACCTTGTGTTACTTGGATCGTATATTTGATAAACACGTATGTAAAAGCTGTGAATAAAATACGGTCTTTAACCGACTACAAAAAGTCGTAAAACAAAAAGCCCAAATGCGTTAAATGTTTTTAAAGAGTCACTTTCACGACTAAGGGTCAGCTCACACCAAAACGAGACGATACGCGACGCGGCACTGCATATTTAAAATAATTATTCAAAATTGAACTTTATTCAGTACACAAGAAGATACGCGTTTCATTGCAAGGGCGCCGCGCTAGGCGTAGCGGTGCAGTTTGACATTCGTAATTTTGTAATTAAGTTAAATTTTAGTGTATAAAGTTCAATTTTGAATCGCTATCTTAAAAATGATGCACCGCGTCACATATCATCTCGTTTCGGTAAGACGAATATAATGATACTTCTCAAGCTCAAATGCGACAAGCCGTTTTAGCTCTAGAGCGTGCCAAAAAATATACACACAAACTTAATCTCCAAAAACTTAAGCATCCTTCTGGCGCAGTTAGGTAAATACATGCATGTATATTCTTAATAATATGTTAAGGACCTATGCATGCAATACAGACAAAATATACAAGGACGATATATTTGCACACGTTAGTTGCACATCTTAGAATGCTTGTAGCTGTGCTTGTAGACTGCATAGCGGCGAGGAGCCGCGGTACACTCTCGAGCATTCCTCGCGCTCCACTGCTGTGTTTGACAGTGTTGTAGCTGAATACTTCCCACATAGTTAACAGTACGATTCATGCCAATGTGTCGTACATGGAGCGTTATATGAATGTGCAAATTATTAATACGAATTAAATTTTGCCGTATGAAATTTTAGTTTTGCTTATTGATCAAATTATAGTATTGCTTATATAATTAATTGCGATATTATTCCCTATTTGGGTTATGTAGTTGGTCTGATAACAAGTGTGTGCTGTGCCTTAGTTATCTTGAACATTTTGTAAGCCATACGTGTATGTATTTGACAGCCATTACGAAAATTGACACAATGCAAATTCCCAACTGTCAGGCTGGAATAAAAGTTGCAACGTAGCATTATGCCCTGAATTGCTGTGTCAGGCGTGTCCATTTAAATCTTCTCATATATTTTACGATTGGTAAAATCAGTTACAGAAAGGACAATGAAACCATTTCATACATTCTTGGGCTAAGAATGTAATAAGATAAAAATGTCATATATAGATAGATTCAGATTAATTCGCATTAATTCACCTTGTGGAAAATGCGGTAACTTTTGACAATCTGAGAACAAAGTTTTGAGCTGTTTAGTGAAAGTGAGGTTATGTTTAAATACCAATGAAAACTTTTTAATACAATTAGGTAAAGAAAGCGTGAAAAGTCATAATAATAGGTAAAGTAAGGCCAACGAGACGAGATAGAAAACGTAAATAAACGGACCGCTACTGAGTTGCATTATGAAAGTGGGTTAATATTATATCTGTCCTTATCACTCGTATGCAATAATGACGTCAGTTGGTCGACGACAGCTGTCGTAGCGTGTTTCGTAGTACAGGAAAGCGACCAGTGCCGCAGTCGTCAACATTTTGTCCGCCAAACAATTGTGAACAAGTTCATTCCTGTTTGGATTGCGTTCGAAGTGATACATATTTTTTCGTCTCCGTATTTACTTGGTTTTTTGTTGTTATTATTCCGTTTCGGTTAGTTTTATTTTTGATTTTTGCTGTTATTGTGAGTGCTTAGTTGATGATTTTAATTATGGAATCACAGCCTGGCGGCTCTAGACAACCTTTGCAAGAAATCAATTCACCACGCAAAAAGCGTCAAAAAGTAAGTTAACTTGAACTTGAACCATTACCATAATTTTGATTTTTATGGTTCCATACCAAAAAAGATTCTTTTTATATAATAATAAGAAAATAGTCTAAAATTTACCATTCCTCACATTTTTTTTATTTACAGCGGACTATTTTACATCTAATGAAAAAGGAATGGTCGTTAATGTGCACACATACGTGAAGCAAACTTGGCCTACTGATGAATATCCGTACAAAACAAGTATAATGGAGAAAACAGCGAGCATTTTGGGCATCGGTGTCGCTTCCGTATATAGAATTATAAAAAATATGCAACAACTGGGAATGTACAAAGCCCATCAACAACCAAAAAAGGATCACATTCTCGGAAAAAGTGGACGAGTTTGATAAACAGGCCATACGAAAGAAAGTTCATAGCTTTTATCTGAAAAGCGAATTACCTACATTAAAAAAAGTACTTCAAGCTGTCAATGATGATGAAGAATTACCTAACTTTAAGAGATCGACATTTCAGAAAATACTTAAACATTTAAAATTTAAGTATATAAAACGACAAAGAAACAATGCTTTAATAGACAGAGGCGACATTATACTATGGCGAATGAATTACTTAAGAAAGATTTAAAAATACCGATCGGAGAATCGCTCTATATTCTATATGGATGAAACATGGGTGAATGCAGGTTTGTCAAATAATTGTGCCCTTATTATGTTAATAAATTATTATTTATTAACAGCTTTTGCCCTTACTTTACTTACTGCCTCCGTTGCCGAGTGGGCTGAGCGTGGGCTCTTAATCTGGAGGTCGCGGGTTCGGTTCCCGCAGGGGACACACATACTAAAAAGTCACTTTATTTGCTGTTCTCTCGTTGGGTTTCTGGGATCGATAAGCCTTGCAGCCCACAAAATAAGAAGATGACTTACTAAAATAATTAGAATTTTCGGCAGTATATGCACTGCCGAAAATTGTACACTGGTAATGTAAAAAATTTTTTTTTTAATTAAATAAGGGGGCAAGCGAGCTAACGGGTTACCTGATGGTAAGCAACTACCGTCGCCCATGGACACTCGCAACATCAGAAGAGCTGCAGGTGCGTTGCCGGCCTTTTAAGAGGGAATACGCTCTCTTCTTGAAGGTTTGCACGTCGTATAGGTCCGGAAATACTGCTGGTGACAGTTCGTTCCAGAGTTTTATAGTGCGCGGCAGAAAGTTACGCGAAAAGCGCATGGTGGAAGACTGCCACTCATCAAGGTGATGAGGATGGTATGTTTTTCGCGTGGGACGATGGCGAAAAGTTGCAGGTGGTATGATTCCGAACAATTCCTCAGAGCACTCCCCGTGATACAACCGATAGAGGATGCAGAGTGAAGCTACATCTCGGCGTAATTCCAAGGGGTCCTAGCTGTTTGAAACACTATGGCAGTCAACAATTCGAGCGGCCCTTCGTTGGATACGATCCAGAGGGAGCAGTTGGTATTTTGGCGCCCCTGCCCAGAGATGAGAACAATATTCCATATGAGGCCGAACCTGCGCCTTGTAGAGTTGTAGGCGTTGGTCCGGACTGAAGTACTGTCTCGCTCTGTTAAGAACACCAAGCTTCTTCGAGGCTAACTTGGCCTTACCCTCTAGATGACGATATCATCTAGAGGGTAAGGCCCTGGACTTCGCTCGATATGCTGACGCCAAGTATCTCAATGCTAGGGGAGATGGTTAAAGATGTGCCCTTATTAACTTTATTAACTTATTTCGTTTTCAGGGCACACTGTTTCAAAAACTTACGTGGATACTACAATAACTTCAAAACGGCATGCTTTTATGGAGGGACTGAGTACGGGTGCAAAGAACCCTTCTTCAAAGGGCAGACAACTGATTGTGGTGCATATGGGAAATGAAAATGGTTTCACAGAGATGATGATGATGATGATGATGGTTTGTTTGTTTGTTTGTTGTGCTGATGATGTATTTGAGTCAAAAAACACAGGTGATTACCACGAGTCAATGGTCGCGAACCGCTTTGAGCAGTGGTTTGAGAATATTTTACCAAAACTTGGTGAAAATGCTGTAGTGGTACTGGACAATGCTCCTTACCACTCAAGACACCAAGAAAAAACACCCACCAGAGCATGGAGAAAAGCAAGTATTCAAGAATGGCTGCGTAATAAAGAACTAAGCTATGATGAAAAAGACGTAAAGGCAGAACTTTTAAAGAAAGTGAATAAAGTAAAGGCGAACTACCAAAGATACGCTGTGGATGAGCTCGCCAAAAAATTTAAGGTGGAAGTCCTAAGACTGCCACCTTATCATTGCGAGCTCAATCCCATTGAACTCGTATGGGCTGACATAAAGGGACACGTAGCCCGCAATAATACTACATTTAAATTTGAAGATGTGAAAAAACTGCTACAAGAGGGGATCCAACGTGTATCTGCTGATAAATGGCGAAATTGTGTGGATCATGTAATAAAAATCGAGGACAATTTTTATAGCAATATTGACAACATGATTGATAATACAATAGATAGTTATATCATAAACATAGCTGACTCGGACTCTTCCGACGAATCATCTTTGTCTAGTACAAACGAAAGCGATTAAAATTCGAACTTTATAATAATTTATTCAATTAAAAATGTTTACATTCTTTATCTCGTCTGGTTGGCCTTACTTTAATTATTAATGATTATGATGACTGAAAAAAATAAAGATATAACAGAAATAGATTCATAATAAATAGAAAACAATTGTAATAGTTACTAGTATATAGTTTATTCGTCTTCTATAAAGATTAGAATGTTATTTTTATGGTGAAAATTTTATGAAATTATCCAGGTGGAGCAATATGATCTAGATACCTTGTCTAGCTAAGGTACCATAATATTATGATACACATAACATGAGCATTGAGCACTCAGCAAGCTCCAACAGTACTATATAAGCGTATAATAAGAATAGCTGCATTTCCTCTACGACAGATGTAAACTAAAATATTTATTTCAAGTTTTGTGACCCGGATTCTATAATAATTAGAGCAGTGGTCGATGAAAATAAAATTATTGAGGATGGCACTCAAAACAAACGCAGCAACTCGAATCGCATTAGAATACACGAAACGAGTGAATCAAAAGTCAAAACGTCAACGGCTTATGACAAAATTGTCAATTGTGCAAGAAGTATTTACTGTAATACTGAAATCGATTAACGCCAGAAATTAATAACGTGTCTTAAATCTTAGATTGAATTCAAACGATCTTAGATTCTCAAACAAATATTTACGTAAATTGACGTTAAGTTAATCCTAGGACCATTGAAAGGTATTGAAATCTTGATCTCAGATAGTTAAAATGGGATTAAGATTGATTATTAATTTCAGCAAGACTGGAATATATTTGCCCAGATACTAGATACAGGTTTGAATTTCGAGCGCCAATACTTGCGAACGGCAGTTTAGCCTCTCTGGAACGAAAATTGAACAACAACATTGGGTTGAAAAGTTGGGAACTGTTAGTATAGAAAAATTTTATTTTGGTTTTTGTACTTTTCACTCAATTTTTCCAATATTTCCTCCGTATCTATATTTCACGATTTATAACGTTCTACCAAACACACTGTGTAAGAAGAATATTATAGGTACGAAACAAATCTTTAATAACTTTGTTAAAGATTACCCTCTTGTTAATTTTCATGATAAGCTATTGATAACTTGACCCAGAATCGACAGAAATGAAATGGTTGCTAATGTGTTCAATTTAAATAATAAATGATGTCACCAAAAGAGCAAACTCGAAAAACGCCGGGTATAGAAGCTATGAGAAAGAATAACTTCAATTTTTCTCCCGATTCCCGAAAGACATTATAAACATGGTTGTAATGTATTACATAATAATATGTTGTTCGGTGTTGAAATTGTAGATATACTCGTACATTAATATTACGTAGGTACGATTACTTGCGGAAGTTCCGTAATTGTGGAGGCGGAAACAAAGCTCCGTTATAACTATAATCTATGCCTGCCTATAACAACAACCAAACTACATACTCCCACAGTTCCTAGACTCCACCTACTATGATTTTGGATTTTATTCTTGCTAATAACTTCTATACCCTGTGTATTTCAGAGTTGCCCCTTTGATGACATCAAATATGATTTAAAATGAACCCATTGGCAAATATTTCATCGCTGTCGACGCCGGGTTTTGTAAGTATGAATTTTGGACCTTGCCTTTTCCATGATTCATCATATACACATCTGTAGTTAATACAATATTATGAAGTGTTAATATCATTTGTGCTGTTTCGTCAACTTCATTCTTAGGTACTTGTGCAGACATCTTTTGACAAATGTGCAAGGTATCGCTACGCGGGTTATCTTTCCGCGTAAGTATTTTTATCAGGATATTGAAAATGCCACTAAGTCAAAATACTTCTTACTTTTTGAGTCTAAGGAGTTTTCATCTAGGAGTGTTATATTATATTTGTGTACTAATATTTTTTCATATTAATAAAAGTGCTGCGTGTATAACTTGTTCGTATTTGCATATTAATACTGGTGGCACTACCTAGGGACTGGTGTATTCAAAGTTACGCTAGATTGTTGTGCCTCGTACGCGATATGCACCAGCAAAAACTGTGACTTCAATTAAATTTTCAAGTAAATAGAAATGTCGACATATAAGTTGGAAAAGAAAGAGTCGCATTTGTTTTCACACTGCACCATATTACAGTTACTGCAGTAAAATAATATGAACTTGTTTTTTAAAATCATTAAACAATACAAAGTCAATCTAATTGAATTATAATAATATTGCCAATATCAATGTAAATTTTGTTCCAATAGTGTAATATACCTTTAGGGCAACAAACTTACTAAAAGTAAATTATAAAAAGAAACAATAAGAAGAAAGCGAAAGCTACTCTATAATTTTCTTTTTCCACATATTATACAGTCATGTCTTCAAATGACTTCAAAATAAATTGATGTTCAAGGAGCATAATCAGTATTCGATTCTTGTTCCAAAATATTAGGTCTTTACCTATGAAATTGCCGTTTTGTATGAAAAAATTTAAATGAATTTTTTTCATGTATTTTTTATTTGTATTAATCAAAGTAATCACCCATGCAATCAATGCATCTTTGCCAACGCAGTGGCAGTTTATTGATGCCCTTTTTAAAGAAATCAGCTGGACGGGAGGCACCAAATTCTTCAAAGGCATTTTGTACTGCCTCTCGGGTATTGAATTTTTTTCCCGCCAAGAAGTTATCCAAATTCTGGAAAAAGTAGTAGTCTGTAGGCGCAAGGTCTGGTGAGTAGGGCGTATGACGGAGAGCTTCCAACCCCAGTTCTTACAACTTGGAGACCGTCTGCTGTGCAGTATGAGGTCGCGCGTTGTCGTACCGGAGCAGCGGAGACGAGCGATTGACCAATGCTGGTTGGAGATGTGCCAGCTTCTCCATCATTGTGTTCAGTTCTTTACAGTACACATCTGCAGTAATGCTCACCCCGTTTGGTAAGAACCTGTGATGAATCACACCGGCGCTAGACCACCAAACAGTGACCATCACTTTTCTAGGGGTAAGTTTTCGTTTAGGGCATTGTTGAGGTGCTGAACCAGGATCCAACCAACTTGCTGAGCGCTTGCGGTTATCAAACAGAATCTATTTTTCATCACAGGTAACAATGCGGTTCAAAATTCCCTCATTTGTGTGTCTGTTGAGCAGTGGCACGTCTCGACGCGTACTTCGCGCTGGCGATCATTGGGTTCGTGGGGCACCCATTTGTCTCGCTTTTTTACCTTGCCAATTTGACGCAAATGGACCAATATTGTTTTGACGCTAACGTCGAAAGCTGCTTGCTAATTCAGCCGTAGAATGTGTACCATCAGCTTCCACAATCGTTTTAATTCGTCATTGTCGACCAAAGTCTTCCGACGACCGCGAGGTTCATTTTTCAGGTCGAAATTTCCAGAACGGAAGCGAGCAAACCAATAACAGGTGGTGCGTTGGTTTGTAGTGTTAGCTCCGTAAACGTCGTTGATGTTGCGTGCCGCTTTTGCCGCGTTGCTGCCACGACGGTACTCGTATTCCATAATTACTCGAATTTTTAACGTATCCATGATGACGAAAAAGATTGAAATGCGATGAAAATGTAACACTAATCAATAAACAAATGACTACTTTTGGAAAAAGAATTCCATGTTTTTAAAATAAAATTAATTTGAAGTTAGAATTCTTAGCCAAACAAAAATTATTTTGATTTGAAATGGCCAGTACTGCAGAACGGCAATTTCATAGGTAAAGACCTATTATATGTGACGTGTGACCTTAAATTTTGATAGATTATCCTATAAATATTTAAATTCAATACACGCGGCTGGTACTGCGCGCCAGGCGCGTGACATGCAAAGCCGGTGCGTTGTACGGCAATGTGAGGTGTTCATGCGTAATAAGATCTCCCAGGAAATAATATTCATCTTATTTTTCTGTAAATTACGCAAATTTTAAGTTTTACATACTATCATATTTACTTACGTAATATTGTAGTCTAAGAGCGTTTGTGCACTACACGTATCTTTTCCGTTCAGCAGACCGATTTTTTGCTCATAACGCCCTATGGATATAATAATAAGAGCGTTATAAATAGAAAGTCGGATGCCGGACGGTAAAATTTAGTGCAGTGCACAAATATTCTAATGTTAAATATTTCATTCAGATCAAATTACACCCTGTACATATAGGAAGTCAGCGGTTAACTGTTTCAGTATGAAAGATCTGCAGGAGCTAAAATGCCGTAGCCATATAAGTTATTCCGTAACAAAATCTGATACACGTACGTGACTGGCGCGTATCTGGCTGACGACTTATCGCTGAACGCGCGAACGCCCAGTTTTTCCATTAAAATGCTATGCGTTGTATTTCTGTTCCATTTTCCGACCGTCCAATTTATTTCGTGGCATTTGTTTTAAGACACTGCAAGCTGAATTCATATAAAATGTTCCTTTCTTTTTGTTCGGCATGTTGGAATTTTAAATAAAATTTTATTTTCATTAAGTGAAAATACCCAATACCCACAGATATATTGTTTTTTTTTGCGAAAAGTGAGCCAACTGTCCCACGCTCAAGCCTACATTCCCCCAGAAAATGACCATAATATAGTTCAAGGTTTTTTTTAATATTAGTTAAGCAGTTTTTTAATTTTTTGTCTATAGTTTATTCTATTATATAAGTTATCTTTTATAGTTTATCTTTACCAACCTATGTCAAGCAGCCAGGATGCAGGGACCTCTAATATTTCGACCGTGTCCTTTGGAAATCTGTTGCAATGCTCCCACTGTTCCCGATATTTTAAAAGCCAGCGGGGTTTGAACATCCACGTAGGCAAATGCCACAAACAGCTTGTAACACTCATTCCCCCAATAACCAATTCACTTCCGAACCCAATTTGTGAAACAAATTTCTGGCAAGAAATATCCAAATTTAAATGTTTTATACCAGTTCTAAGACGGATCCCTAGGGGTGCCAGAGTGACTGTAGCCCAGAAGCTTGCCGAGACGATACGCAACACAGTGCTGGAGAACTCGAGGCAAGCCTGGGAAAATCTACTCACCTTTCCCTACCGTTTTCTGCATATCACTAGAGATCCGCTCAACAATGCCTCCCTCACTTCAAGAATCAAAAAGAATTGTGTTTCGGACATTAACCTCAACCCAAATTTTTCTTCACATTCCACGGTCAAACATAACATCGTGAAAACTGTGGAAAATAAAATAAGTGAGGGAGACATTAAGGGTGCAGCGCGGCTCCTGTTTTCCAATGACACGGTCGCCCCCGACTGCCCAGAAACCCTCATCGCCCTGGAAAACAAACATCCATCACAATCCAATCCTTTCACAGTTTCCGATGACGCATTACCACCACTACAAACGTCGAAAGAAAAAGTACGCGGAGCCATCATGTCCTTTCTTCCGGGTTCAGCTGGCGGCCTCGACGGTCTCACCCCTCAGCATCTGAAGGACCTCACCAGCGGTTGCTGCGGGGAGGCCGGCGAGAAGCTCCTGCATGAACTTACGAATCTGTGCAACCTGATGCTACGTGGAGGGGTCGCATCAGATATCGTAGACATTCTGTATGGAGCTAACCTCTGCGCCTTGAGGAAGAGAGATGGTGGCATTCGTCCGATTGCTGTCGGCTCCACATACCGGCGCCTTACAGCCAAACTAGCTTGCAAATCGGTAACTTCCCTCGCGTCATACTTCCAGCCAAAACAGCTCGGTTTTGCCTGCAAAGGAGGTTGTGAGGCCGCCGTTCACTCTTTCAGGACAGCTATCCACAATCAAGGCGATGATGTGTTTCTGAAGGTCGATATAAAAAACGCTTTCAACTCAGTTGACCGAGGCGCCTTGTTGGCCCAAATTAAATCTAAAGCACCTGCCATTTTACCATTTATGCTCCAGTGTTACAACGACCCCACCAAACTCATTTACAAAGACCACCTCATCTCATCCGAAGTGGGCTGCCAACAGGGCGACCCTCTAGGTCCAGCAATCTTCAGCCTTGCTATACACCCGGTCATCGAGCTTCTAGATTCAAAATTTAATGTTTGGTATTTGGATGATGGGACCCTTGGAAGCGATGCACACACTGTACTATCAGACTTCCGCACTCTGATCTGCGAGTTCCAAAAAATAGGTCTGCAGCTGAACCTAGGTAAGTGCGAACTTTTTGTGCCAGACCGTTGTGGGGATAGAAACGCGATTATATCCAGCTTTAAAGAAATAGCTCCACAAATGTCTGTCATTGACAAGGATTCGCTCTTCCTTTTGGGCTCACCTATTTTAGACGAATCTCTTCCGGACTTCTTAGATAACAAATTACAAAATTTTAATGAAACTTTAGACCGCCTCCTCCAAATTAACTGTCACATGGCCTTTACCCTAATCCGTTTTTGCATTTTCGTACCTAAATTGACATATGTCTTACGGTGTTGTCAACTGTGGAAGTTCCCTCAACTTCTCAAACAGTTGGATGATACCATAAGACAAACGCTCTCCACTATTTTGAATACAAATTTCGATGACCGCGCATGGACTCAGGCAACGCTTCCAGTTAGGTTCGGTGGCCTGGGTGTTCGAAAGCCTTCTGACATATCGCTTCCGGCCTTCTTGTCCTCAGTCCACGCGAACCATAGTCTTATCTCCAAAATACTACATCACCCATCCTACTCCAATACAGTTACCTTTCTGGACGAGGCCAAGGACGCCTGGAGCGTAACTAGTGCTTGTAGCGAATTGCCTGACAATACTTTTTCCCAAAGGCTCTGGGACGAGCCACTCTGCAGACTGGTACGGAATAATCTTCTTAATACGTCCTCCAGTCCTGTGGAGCAGGCTCGCCTCTTAGCTGCGGAGAAGTGGGAGTCGGGCCTTTGGCTACAAGCATTACCGTCACCTAATACGGGCACATTGCTGGATCGAACAGCTTTCCGGTTAGCTACTTCCCTGCGTCTTGGCACCCCCCACGTCGTCCCCCATCGCTGTGTTTGTGGTGCAAATGTGGACAGCCTCGGACACCACGGGCTGTCCTGTCAACGAAGCGCCGGCCGCATCTCCCGACATCACTGTCTGAACGATCTCATCCGTCGGGCTCTTGTCACCGCCGGAGTGCCAGCTGTGCTGGAACCCTCTGGTTTGGCGCGCGACGATGGCAAGAGACCAGACGGTATGACCCTGGTCCCTTGGAGAGTGGGACGGGCTCTTGTATGGGACGCTACTTGCGTCGATACACTTGCTCCGTCCCATGTCCAGGGCACCTCGAGTTCTGCAGGTGCGGCCGCCAATCAGGCGGAAAACCTCAAGCGGCGCAAATATGAGAACCTTAGTGGGGATCTCATATTTGAACCGTTTGGGGTTGAAACCTTAGGTACATGGGGTCTGGGTGCGCACAAACTTTTCGGAGAAATCTCCAAAAAACTCATTGAGGCCACCCGAGACCCCAGAGCCGGCACCTACCTGGCCCAGAGAATAAGTATCGCAATCCAGCGAGGAAACTCTTTGAGCCTTCTAGGTACTCTGCCTGGTGGGGATGACCTGGGAGATTTCTTTTTTTTGTAGCATTTTAAGTTTTGGAGTAGTTATTATTTTTTTAGTACTTACCTACTTTTATAGTACAATTGATTTTTTTTTTGTATTTAGTTTAATGCGTAAACTTAAAATTTATACTTTATTAACTTTTTTTTACTCCCATTAAAATTTAATACCAATATAATATTATATTGTGTGTTAAAAATCTTTCATGTAAACATTGCTTTTTAGCTTTCTAAGTTTTTGTTTGCTATTTGACAATAGTAATAAAATTGAAAGTAACATTTGCTATTTCTCTGAATAGTATCACTTGTAAATACTAAATAGGCTTTGTGAATTGATCAATATTGAGTATTAATGTATCTTTAATCTTAATGTACTTTTGTATATAAGATTAAAGGTATATATACTTACAGGTCATGGAGTAGTGTATATGTATAATGTGCACAACTCCGTGACCTGTGAGTCCTGACAATTTTTGTCAGGACTTACAGGTCACTACATATAGGCCATACTACATGTAGGTCATGAAATATTCCAGTGACTGGAGGTCACCCTGTGGTCGAAATTCGCCCATAATTTATAAGTTTGAGCTTTATAAGGGTTCTTTTGATAGAAAAACATAATAGTTGTGAGAGATTGACAAACGTCAACGAGAAACAAAATTTTATCTACGCAGTGTGTGTAAATAATTTAAGACAGTATGTGTTGTTTTTTTTTAATGTATTTCTAAGGATCATTTGAAAAAAATTAGCCATTTGCACACTTTCCTCCATATAAACTTTTACTGTGCCAAATATCGTTCGCACAATTCTCGTAAAGCCGTACCGGTGTCCTCAATCCTGTCTCGTTCGTTAAGCGTATCTTAAGACAGGATAATATGATTAAGGAATGGGACAGAAGATAATAATATGTGTAGGCAGCCGGAGTCCGAAGCTCTTCTTCTCCAGCGCTGCCGCGGCTCACAGAATAGTAACTAAAATAGACATTACATACCACACAACACAATATAATCACTGACTGGACACGGCGTGTTCGCCTTCTACTTGAATCGGCTTAAGCTGAAGGAGAACCCATTGTGTCCGTGTCAGCCCGGATTTGCGAAGAGAATTCCTCACTTGTTACTCGAGTGTCCGATATTACTAGATAATAGATAATAGATATGATATATTATATATTATATGATATGATATTGAGTAGAAGTTCGGCAATTAAATATATTATATTTTGTATTGTTGTGAATGTTAAGTCTTTATTGCTTTTGCACCATTATATTGTATTGCCATTTCATCATTCTACGGAAAAAACTCGACATTAACAACAAACCGAGCACGACAAAACTCCACTTACTAGTACATACTCATAGGTATGAGCTTACTTAAAAGCACTTTATTGTTAATTTTAGTATTTAACTGTACACTTATGTATCTTTAGAGTATAAAGATTTTTTTTTAAAAAGGGATTTAACCTTGGCTGGCTAACTTCTATAACCCTACTACAATGAAAGTTTGTGAGGATGGATGTTTGTTACTTTTTATGCAAAAAGTACTGAACGGATTTTGATGAAATTTGGTAATGGCTTGTGTTAGCTCTGGATTAACACACGAGCTCTTTTAATTCAAAAAAATATATAGTGTTCCCGTGGGATGGTAAATAGATGATATTTGGTACAGCTATAGATTACGTATAAATTTTATTTTTGGCATCATAAATAGAATAATTTTATATTTTCTTTCTCATCGTTCAAGTAGTCCGATCAGGTATAACAAGATTTTTAGGTATAGAAGACCTAGTCTGTCATTATAATTTTCACTTAAATTCTAATTTCTTTACGAAGTCTAGACGGATATAGTACCTACCTGGGCAAGTGACAAGTCATTACGTCAACGTAAGGGTTATTCACACCTAAACGAAACGATACTCGACACTGCGATGCATTTTTAAGATTAGCTATCTTTTAAAAAAAAAATACTTTATTCATTACCAAGAAGAAACACGATGTAAGAGTTCGAATGTCAAGTTGCACCGCGCTGTGCAGTGTGTGGTTGATGTCATATGAAACATGTATCTCTTTGTGTAGTGATTACAGTTAAATTTTGAATAGCTCTCTTAAAAGTGCATCGCCGCGACGCGTGTCGTATCGTCGCGGTGTAACTGACCCTCATACGAAGCACTTTTTACATCTGCTGGACACCTTTCGTGCCTATCAGTTGGCCACTAGCTTCGAACTGATAATGATAACTCATATTCCATAATTACTCGAATTTTTAACGTATCCATGATGACGAAAAAGATTGAAACGCGATAAAAATGTTACACTAATCAATAAGCAAATGACTACTTTTGGAAAAAGAGTTCCATGTTTTTAAAATAAAATTAATTTGAAATTAGAATTCTTAGCCAGACAAAAATTATTTTGATTTGAAATGGCCAGTACTGCAGAACGGCAATTTCATAGGTAAAGACCTAATATAAGGGGATTATGAAGTTATATTTACATATATTTAATAGGGGTGATAAAAAAACTAAGTCTCCAAGATTCATTTTACTGTTTCGTATTTTTAAAGCCATAATATAATTTATTATTTAATGATAATAATAAACAATAATAAAAAAATCTTGCACTATCTTGTCAATATTAAATACGAATGAGATAAATTACTATTTAAAACTAAAATAGATATAGAATCGTCTACATCTAGACATAAGTTTTCCTAATTTTAAAGTATAAAATCTATGGTTTCTCAAATTTATTTATCTATTAATATAAGCAAACTTTTGATACTAATATTACTATTACTAATGCAGAATTTGCTAACAAAGCCCTTTAAGGTTATAATAAGATATTGTGTACAAATTTTTTAAAATATTTCTTTCAAAACATCATTCAAACCCTTAGTTCAAATCAGATTGATAAAACGTTCTCACATTAATTTACCAGTGTTGACAATAACATTACATAACAAGAGAGAAATAAATTATTAGGATAAGTATAATTACCTATATCGTAAAAAACATTATAATAATCTGCGTTAACAACCTATAATTTTCTATATCATAAGTATTCAATCATACAACCAACCGTAAACGACCAAGAATGATCATATTTCTCGCGATCTTAGTACACAATTAGGTACAACCATTAGGCGCTTACAACATAATAATATTATAAGATATGTTAACAATAGTCAATACTCTAATAAACTTTACACGACGTGTAACTTTAATAAGAAAAAAGTCGTATACAGGATATGTAACCTTTTGATATCCGCAAAAGCGAACGTGGTAAAAATATACGACAAAATTATTCATACTTAGCGGCACTGAAAAATTCGACAATTTATTAAAAGCATATTTAACGCAAAAAACAAAAACATCATCAAACATTGGATATATTAGTTTATTTACTATTTAGAGTATACTGCATAGAGTATAGACTATAGACTATAGACTATAGACTACTATAGAGCACTATAGACTATAGACTACTATAGAGCATAAACCTTAAAACAAAACGGTAACTTAACATTCACTATTTAATGAGTGTAGACTTAGGTATTTGAAAATCCATTTTTATAATTTATTTAGAATGTTCAAGTAAAAAAAATTTCTTAAATGTATGTATATTTGTACATTAGTAAGAAGTTATTAATGTTTTATAAAACTTAGTTACTACCTATTTATTCCAATAATTGCAATTAGTAAACAAAATATGAAGTAGATATATATATATATATATATATATATATATATATATATATATATATATATATATATATATAATATGAAGTAGATATGAATATTACGAGTAGGTATTACAATAATGAAAAAACAAGGCATTATAAAAAAATAAGAGCTGATTAGAAAGCTATGTTAGAAAATACACATATTATATGAAAAAAATACTTAGAAAATAATGGCACACAATTCATGACAAGAATACAATTTCAAAGCTTCATTAGGCAGTTGCTTTCATACAATGTAAAAATGTAGCGTTTAAAGTATGGGAACAATATTAATTTCATAAAGCAGTAAATTCTGTGGAAAATGTTGATAAAGGCGTCGCTGGGAATTCTTTGTTCGTTTTATCGCCCAATTTAGATCCAGGTAGAGACCAAGTCGAGCTTCCCGTCGCTGTAACTCTCGGGCCCATATTATCGTAATCTGACTTAAGAAAGCACGTTCGGCTACGTTTTGGTAATGTTCCTCCGCCGTTTAATAAATCTGGATATTCCTTACTATGGCCCGTTACTTGCACCGATATAAAAATGTTTCCATAAGGCCCTGGGAGCGCAAACTCTGCGGGTGGCGGTGGGAAAGGTCCGGATGGCCCTTCTATTGTAATTTGAACGGGATCTAAACAACGTTGAGTATCTTGACTATCTGTGGACATAGATCTATCGAACATTTCAAATCCATAGGACGAACCTAAATCGACACTAGTCCTATCGCAACTTACCGCTAGAGAAGTATCTAAAAGTTTTTTTTCTTGGTCGGTAAAACTTCTACTAGGTGGAACTCTTCGGCGCCGTATTTTCCAGCATATACAAGCAGCTATGAAACCAGCAGCTGTCATTGCAAATACAGAACCAAGTGCAATAAAAAATGTTGAGTACTCGGGTGCACTTCGAGCCGTAGCTGCCCTCGCTTTTGGCAAGAATATTGTAGAATAAGCACTGGCTTCACCGGCTACACTCCTCGCCGTGCATGTCCATTGACCAGAAAGTTCATTGGTAACATTTTTAATCGTAATATTTACCCATTGTGAACTCTTGTTTATATAATCATCTTCGTAATCATTAAAATAAGCCAACGAGTACCTATGAATTGATATATCACTATTAAAACTTGTGTTGTTTAATATTTCTAAATGGCGGAATAACCATGATACTTGTGGTTTTGGGTCGCCTTGTACAAAACATCCGAATTGCAAATCTGCACCCACCTCAGTTCTTATAACAGAAGGGCTCGATAGTGCGGTCGGTGGACAAACCATGTTATTGGATTTGATATCTCGCCACGACAAACGGTGCTTGTTTTCAGGCCCAGAACAAAAAACTTCTTCACTGCCAAGATTGCTAGTTAAAAACCACTCGTGAAATTCTTTCAGTCTACAATCACAATGCCAAGGATTGTCAGAAAGGGTAAGAGTTTTTAGCATCGGCAAGTTAAATGTATTTGAATGTAAGTATGATAACATATTTTGATGCAGATGCACCGTTTCTAATGCTCGCAGATTAACAAAAGCATAAGGATGGACGTTCCTTAGATGGCACCTCGAAATATCTAATTTCTTCAAATGTTGGAGACTTGGAAATTGCTCCGAAACTAACTTGCTTAAAGGGTTGTCATTAAGGATCAAAAGTCGGAGTCGGTCGTTGCCATTAAATGTGTCAGGAGAAAGTTCCGTGAGCTCGTTTCTTGAAATATCTAGTTCTATTAAAATTCGGAGCTCCCTGAATGCGTCTTGATGTAGGAAACGTAAATTGGTCGAGCTGAGATTTAAACGCTGCAGGTTCAATAAATCTATTTTGGCAAAAGCGTCTTGATGTAACTCTTTTAAAGGATTTCCGTTTAAATCCAAAACTTGTATATCCGAGGCTAAGTACGGTATCTGCGTCAGACCAGCTGTAATACATGATGCTGTTTTCTTTCCAGACGACCATTTGCAGTGGCATTCGGCGATGTGACCGCAGCTCAACCAGTCGCTCTCCGAGTGGTGGACTAGTACTAGTACAATGAGTAATAGTGCGCAGCATGCCCGAATGCCCATCTCATATTAGCTTCCGGCAATTTTACCTAAAACAATAGAAAAATACATTATGGTTAATTATTCGTTGCATTTGTGAAGATATACTTTTTTATACCTATTCTCATGGTAGCTCAATTCGGTAATCAGGCTACATCAAAGATGTATTACAGCTTAGCCAAGATATTCAAGGACATCGAAATTTCGTTAACTATTTACCCCGGCAATTAACCATCTTGTATCGCGTGTGAGACGTGTTGGGGGCTATTAGTGACTTACCTACTGAGGGAATATATTCATGAAGCCAAGTACCTCTCAGGGAACAAGAGAACACAATTTGTAAATGACAAATTATATTTAAACACAATTTGTAAATGACAAATTAATTATATTTTTTGTTCCTTTTTTAACCCTGATAGACTAGAATGGTTGGTTTTAATGGGTAGGTTAGAATGGTTTATTAAATTTAAAATGTTTAAAATTACATCAAATTAGAGCGTAATAAAACTAGATAAGTATTTAAAATTTCCAATAGTTTGTCCCATTTTAGTATTTTTATGCTTGGAATAATTGTACTACTGACGGATCTGACATATTTAGGCGAACGTTCCAAACTATGCGTGTAAAAGTGATGAGAAGAGTTTAGACTGCAGTTTGGACTGCCGCGTGGAACGTTATAATTTCAAAAGTTTTGCTGTCAGTAGTAAGTCGAGGCTCCAAACCGACACTTTCACTGACACAAATCAGATGTCAGCCCCGCGCATCTAAATGTGCGTTTCGGAGCGAAGGTTGGAAGGGCGCGTGCGCCCTTCACGCAGTAGTTTCACACGCGGGAAACATCCCGCGATCCGAACTTAACGTGTGAAGGTCGCTATTGCCTTTGACAAAAGAACCCTAATAAAGCTCTAACATAAAAATTAATTGAATATTGGTCTTAAATATGTGTAGTTTAAAAATCTATCTATACATATTATAATAAATTTGTAACTGGTCGCTGTCTGTACATGAAAGATAAATAGGAAAAACTATTACATGGGCTATTCCGGCTTAATGAACGATATAGGACCCAAAACAATGATTTTTAGAATTTTTGTCTGTTTGTCTGTACGTTTGTACGCGCGAATCTCAGAATCTACTTCACGGATTTTGATGAAATTTGGTATGGTAGTAGTTGACTCTGGATTAACACATAGGCTTCTTTTATCGCAGCAAAAAGTACGGTTCTTCCAAGATTTATTTTTCGCTTATGAAGTCGCGGCTAACATCTGAACTATATACTAATATTATAAAGATGTAAAGTTTGTTTCTTTGTGAGTTTGTGTATTACCGAGATTGTAAGGGGAAATCTCTGGATCTACTTCAACCTATTTTTAAAATTCTTTTACCAATAGAAAGCTACATTATTTGTGAGTATTATAGGCTATATACTGACTTGTGAAAAATGATAAAGTCTTTTCTGGGGTAGTCGGATTTGCAAAATAAATCGAAAAAAAAAACGAGCGAACGAAATCTTTTTTGAGAAACGATGAGAGATGAGAGATGAACTCAATAGAGTTCTAGAGAAAAGTTTTAGTGTTTGATAGTGCAGGCAAAAATATAAATAGCATTTGCCCGCTGCTTCGCCCGCGTAAAATTGGGTTTTGACGATATAATTGTAATAATTTACAACTTTCATCCCCTATTTTACTTTCTTAGGGGTTGAATATTGAAAAACGTTAAAATACGTAACTCATTATTCCGTACTCAATTCATACGAAATTTCATGTGAATATGTCCAAGGAATAAAAAAAATAATACAAAATTTTATCCCCTATTTCCCCACCTTGGGGGGTTGAATTTTGAAAAACTCCTTCCTTTGTGGATGCTTTCGTCAAATGAGAAATATGGCACACTTTTTTGAAAGCTTAAAGAGATAAGGCTGGGCTATATGATCTGGAATCCGGAAGGTCGAAGAAAGTTCAGAACGCTAATTTAATTTTAAACAAAAAATAAACCTCCTTTACTACTAAAAGTAAAAATACACAAAAAAGTATGAAATAAATATTATTTATTTATTATTATTAATAATAATTAACTTATTTTCTAATTAATGCCCCTATTAAATTCGGCTAAAATTTTAACTCTATAATTTTAAAATTTTAAAATTTTTAAATCTAAACTAAAATTTCTCTACACAATCTTAATTATACATTTTAAGAACGTTTAAAATAAACTATCGAATGAATATGCGCCAAGCTTCCATTAGGTATTGTAAATAAGATGATGATGATGATTACTGTAAGTTACATAATGGCATATGCTTGCAGTTTTTTAAACAATGCCGAAATTTCCAAACGCGTATCTTTAAAGACTGTGGAGTTCTGTTCGGTGCTTTTGAATCCAGGGTATACCTTGGTGCAGAATCTTATTTTTTGGTAGCATAATATACTTGTGTTACTTCAGAAAAAGTCAAAATCACTATATGTGTCGATATAAATTTCGAGGAGTTCCCTCGTGTCCTCATGGGTATCCATCATCAGGTTTCCACTTTAGTGACTAAGGACCAATTTCAAATAATACCCTTTTATAACAACAAAAGAATTTTGCAAATAGGTCCATAAACGGCAGAGCAATGTTTAAAGATATCCGAGTCGGCGTAAAATACTATGAGAAGTACCTTTTATATCATCATAATGTGATGATGTTGGTGATGACGATGATTACTATAATTGACATAGCGACATATGCTTGCAGTCCTTTAAGCAACGCCGAAATCCCCAAACATGTATCTATAAGGAGTCAGGAGTTCTGTTCAGTACCTTTGGATCCAGGGTATACCTTGGTGCAAGATCTTACTCGTTGGTAGCATATGCTTGGGTTACTTCAGAAAAATTAAAAAAATTATTATAAATTTAAGTCCCCGCTGCGTCTGTCTGTCTGTATGTTCGCGATAATCTCAAAAACTCTGTTATGCTGTTTACATTTACCGACAGAGCGGTTCCTTAACAAGGTTTAGGTCGATAATAATTAGTTAACGTTTTGTGGAAATTATTTGATTTATGATCATAATTGTTAAAGGTGTCGAAAAAAAATCAAACCGTCTGGGATCTCTTATCGAAATCGCTGCCTAACCTAACTCGTTGGAGATAATTTATAACAAAACAATGTATGGTGGGATTTTTTCTCTTCTAAAGGTCTACAATAAAGTTCGCGACGGCATATAATATTATCCCACAAAAACCATTAAATGAAAAAGAGCCAAGTCCTTTTCACGTAAAAAGTTTTGCGTTATCGTAGAAACCAAGTCTAATTTAGGTTAGTCCCTAATTATTAGTTATTCATTATAATTTTGTGACTGCATGTGGATAATTTTATTTTTTTATGTTTATTATAGTGTCGGTTTGCGATCTTTAACCACCAACCTCTGATGGTAAGAAGTTATAAAAATGTCTAAGCATCAGGAGATCGTTTTGCTACTTTCCAAATAATTAGTAAAAACTTATTACAATTTCATACCAAAGGTCTGTTTGCTCGTTTCCAGATCTATTCCAAAATTAAAACGATGACCGCCGCTCATGGACATCCGCAACACCAAAGGAGTTACTAGTGCGTTTCCGTTCTTTAAAACACACTTTGGGCTACTGTATAGGTATAGGACGCAGTGAATAACAACGCAAGTTCTATTTGCCATCGGTTTTCTGTGAGGCACTCTTATTTATCCGGTCCAGTCGGCCCATTCGTCCGGAAGCATCTACTCGAACCTAAAATAACCTAACATTTCTCAATTTTTGAGGTTTGATGAATAAATAAGGATCAAAAAGTTATCAGTGAACTTGTTTGTGTTCATACATTTTGTTTCGTTTCATTTGTGAATTCGTAAAATTAAAAATTCGAATATTTTTTTCAGAACTTTTAGTTTTTCTATATTTTTCCTTTATATGTAGCTAATAAATTAGCCTGACAGCAAATTTGAAATTACGAAGTCTGCTAGAAGAATGCTTTTAATTTTGCTTATTCTCCCTACCTCCACCCATATCTTTCAAATTCGTGTTTTTTGCCGCATATTTTCTCCTAAATTATGCACTCGATTTTATGAAACCTAAAACATTAGCTTGTGCCACTAACAACTTCTCCACGACAAAAGTTCAGACGCTAGCTTTATTACAAACGAAAATGTAGGGGCACGAAAAAGCCGCGAAAGGCTTCGAAATAAGATAGATACGGCCGCTTAAAGACTTGGCGATAGCGCTGGCCGCGCTATCAGATGTCTATCTTTTAAGGATAGGTTATTCTAAGTTTAAAAAAAAATCACAAAATATAATGTGGTATTTTCAAAAGCTATTTAGACGGATTCAATATTAATCCTTATTTAGGAGATTATATCTAGGGGAAATATATTTTACTCTGTGCTATTACTATATTGTAGGTATATTTCCTATAGAAGTTTTTTGCGACAAACACTCTCCCACGAGGGCGAAGCTGCGGGCAAAAGCTTGTCTTAAATATGTGTCTTTATATATAATTATATATATATAACTCCCCACACCGATTTCGGTGATGGTGACCGGTTTCATCGGAACCAGGCCAGCTATGCAGGAGTTATTTTATAGTGCCCAAGTGTGTGCGCACTACACAAGAGCTCTCTCACTTCCTTTACTCTCGAAACCCAGTGGGACGGATGGACCGACACGACTGGCGAGAGATCAGGCGCAGGACCGACTTTTTACATGCCCATCGGACGCATGGATCATCTTTTTTGTCAGACAATCAGGTGATCAGCCTGCATTGTCCTAACCAAACTTGGAAGAATATTTTTTGTTGTTCCAATGCGGGAATCGAACCCTCGACCTCCGAGTCGAGAGCCAAGCTCTAAACCAGTGGACCATGGAGGCTGTTAATTGTGTATAGTTTATAAGTATTAAATATAATATTTCCGTTGTCTGGTAGGTACCTGTGATACAAGTTCCTCGGATACTAAGTGAAGATTTATAATATGTATTATTATTAATTATTGTGTAGAAATATACTGACGTTGATGATTTATCATCAGCATGATACCTCTTGAATACATGCACCATTTAACGTGATTGAATCATGCAATTAGACTGTTTTTCTATTAATTATGTTGTCCTAATTCATATAATTATCTATCTGGTTATAGCGCCGTATTATCAAGAAAGAGACGGATATATATAAGTTGTTGAATAAAAAGGGAAAGAATTATATTGGCTAATTAAGTGTACCTAAAATACCTATGTACCCAAAAATTTCGAAAGGGTTAATAAATAATTTATACGATGTTGACTCTCAAATGGCCCAGAAAACTAAACTTTTCACATACAAGGCACTCTCGCCGTAAAACCTAACGAAGTTTGAATTTCCCTAGGGTGTATAACAATACAAAATTCCTATAAATAATTTTTAAGTTTAAAATAAATGTTGATATTCGCTTTAATTAAAAAAAATCGGCGAATGCAATGTATATTGCAAATAAATTGTTAAAATTATATTGGAATATTTTCATCAAATACTAAATTAAAGGTTAAATTGTTATTTGACATAATAGGTCTTTACCTATGAAATTGCCGTTCTGCAGTACTGGCCATTTCAATTCAAAATAATTTTTGTTTGGCTAAGAATTCTAATTTCAAATTAATTTTATTTAAAAAAAATGGAATTCTTTTTCCAAAAGTAGTTATTTGTTTATTGATTAGTGTTACATTTTCATCGCATCAACTTTTTCGCCATCATGGATACGTTAAAAATTCGAGTAATTATGGAATATGAGTACCGTCGTGGCAGCAACGCGGCACAAGCGGCACGCAACATCAACGACGTTTACGGAGCTAACACTACAAACCAACGCACCACCTATTATTAGTTTGCTCGCTTCCATTCTGGAAATTTCGACCTGAAAAATGAACCTCGCGGTCGTCCGAAGACTTTGCTCAACAATGACGAATTAAAGGCAATTGTGGTAGCTGATGATACACAATCTACGGCTGAATTAGCAGCAGCTTTCTACGTTAGCGTGAAAACAATATTGGTCCATTTGCGTCAAATTGGCAAGGTAAAAAAGCTTAACAAATGGGTACCCCACGAACTCAATGATCGCCAGCGCGAAGTACGCTTCGAGACGTGCTTGCACTGCTCAACAGACACACAAATGAAGGAATTTTGAACCGCATTGTTACCTGCGATGAAAAATGGATTCTGTTTGATAACCGCAAGCGCTCAGCAAGTTGGTTGGATCCTGGTTCAGCACCTAAACAATACCCTAAAAGAAAACTTACCCCTAGAAAAGTGATGGTCACTGTTTGGTGGTCTAGCGCCGGTGTGATTCATCACAGCTTCTTACCAAACGGGGTGAGCATTACTGCAGATGTGTACTGTGAAGAACTGAACACAATGATGGATAAGCTGGCACATCTCCAACCAGCATTGGTTAATCGCTCGTCCCCGCTGCTCCTGCACGACAACGCGCGACCACATACTGCACAGCAGACGGTCTCCAAGTTGCAAGAACTGGAGGTGGAAGCTCTCCGTCATCCGCCCTACTCACCAGACCTTACGCCTACAGACTACTACTTTTTCCAGAATTTGGATAACCTCTTGGCGGGAAAAAATTCAATACCCGAGAGGCAGTACAAAATGCCTTTGAAGAATTTGTTGCCTCCCGTCCAGCTGATTTCTTTAAGAAGGGCATCAATAAACTGCCACTACGTTCGCAAAGATGCATTGATTGTATGAGTGATTACTTCGATTAATACAAATAAAAAATACATGAAAAAAATTCGTTTAAATTTTTTCATACAAAACGGAAATTTCATAGGTAAAGACCTAATATGTAATCGCTGTGGACGGTGAATTTACGTGAAATTACGGTGAAAATATTTAAAAAATATGACTAAGCTACGTAACAAAAAATTCATTTGAAAAGTTTGTGGACGTAGAGTCTGAAATTTTAGGGGTCAGACCATAAGTACGAAATCAATGCTATTGGCAATATGAACCAGTTGCAACCAATTGTACCAATGACATATACGATAGAACGTTCCGAAAATTGATGTGCGTTTAAATGGAACTTAATAATACACGATTATGGAACAGTTCGTGCAAATATTTTTCGCACTTTCAGGCTCGCCTCTAAATCATGTAATATGAAACGTGCTCTCCGGACAATATTATATTTTGTAGAGGCGAGATAGGAGTGTAGACAGCCTACTCGAATATAATTTGTAACTACGTAACATGTCTCAGAATACTGTAACCCTAGGTCTGATTCAGGTTTAGCAACGTTTGAAAGAGACAACCATATAATAAAGGAATATTTTGTACACTAAAAATGAATATGACTCTAATCTATATTCTATATAACAAATATATTTGACCCATTCAGTTCAATAATTATATTTTTTTTACAAAAACCCGACAGCTTTCAACAATTTTGATGTAGCTAGTACCTACACAGTGTCAATCTCACGTTAAATAAATCTAACGTAGGCTCTAGAGCGTTCCAAAGTAATATACATACATATATACTCGTAAAACATAACTCTCCTTTTGACGCAGTCGGGTACAAATACAGTGCCAGTGATCGTCGAAATATAAAAGACAGTAATATTTAATGGGATCTGCGGATCTTAACGTATAAAGTGTCATAAACGATGTGACTTTATGGCGTGGCTGCTCGCCACAATAATGTTCGTGCTCGAATTGATGGCTCATCCTATCCAATTAGCGATGGCACCTTCATGAAACACGATATCGCTTGATATGGCCTACTTCCCTCTGTCTGTACTACTTTACAGATTTAATGCAATTATTATTTAATCGGGTTAAACGGTCTATTATACTGAAACAGGGGTGACAAACACATGACATACATCAACATCGTTTAGCTATTTTCAAGGTGAAAATGAAAAAGTAAACTCCATAATACGAGTAATAAGCCCGAATGTTTGTTCGCATTCCACATTATGCGGTGACACAAAAATCAAAAACACGGAGCAAAATAAAATGTTTGTACGGCACATACGCTGACGAATACCTGTGCTGGTAGGGCGTAATAGCAGGCGTTGATTTCCTGACACGCTCATATTGTACGAGTAGGTACGGGGCGGCGCGGCGCGGGCGGGCGCTGCGGAACAAATGTGCGGACGCCGCGCGCCAGGACGTGGCACGTGAGATATTGCACTCGCCGACGCCGCCGCACACGAAAAGGTTGTACAAATGTTAAAATTTCGTAATATACAACACATAAATGGAGGGTAAGGTTGTTTAAGTCGAAGCCCTTACGGAAATAATATTAGTGCAATATTCATTGCAATTAAAAATAAATAAATCTTTGGCATTTATTGAATCTTAATTTGGTTGTCTTTTAATTAACAATGACAGATATTTTAAAATATTTATCAAAACAGGTGTTTTGAAGTTTAAAAAAAATATATTTTTGGTACTATAAGTTGACTAGACGCCTTATTCGTACTTAGAACATAGATTTAATAAACTTTTAAGAATAATACTTCATTTTACAATTACAAAGAGTTCAGTGTGAATACAATTTTTTTTTCATCATCATTAACAGCCATAGGACGTCCACTGCTGGACATAGGCCTCCCCCAAAGATTTCCACAACGAACGGTCAGGACCGTTGGCGGCCCGCGACCTTCATAAGGTCATCGGTCCACCTAGAGGGAGGCCGTCCAACGCTGCGCTTTCCAGTTCGTGGTCTCCACTCTAGAACCTTTACTCCCCAGCTTATTATAAGCAGTTATCAGTTCTACGAGCGATGTGGCCTGCCCATTGCCACTTTAACTTGCTGATTCTGCGAGCTATGTCGGTTACTCCAGTTCGTCTGCGAATCTCCTCGTTGCGGATTCTGTCACGCAGAGAAACCCCAAGCATAGCTCTCTCCATCGCTCTTTGAGTGAGTTTGAGCTTATTTAAGAGGCCAACAGTGATGGACCACGTTTCACATCCATAAGACATCACTGGCAACACGCACTGTTCAAAGACCTTTGTCTTTAGGCACTGAGGTATTTCGGACTGAAGACGCTGCGTAGTTTCCCGAACGCTGCCCATCCGAGTTGGTTTCGTCGTTGGACCTCACTATCGAAGTTGGGCTTGCCTAATCGGACTGTCTGTCGTCAACATTCGTCAACAACTTCGATTTTAGAGTTCCCAACAAATACTGGAGCGGGTACAACATGGGCATTAGACATAATTTTCGTCTTGTCCATGTTCATTTTTAGACCCACTCGTTGGGAATCTCTATCGAGGTCACCGAGCATGGCGCTAAGGTCTTCCAGCGATTCTGCCATTATGACTATATCGTCAGCAAACCGAAGGTGAGTGATGTATTCGCCATTTATGTTGATACCGTATCCTTCCCAGTCTAGGAGTTTCAAAACATCTTTCAATGCTGTGGTGAAGAGTTTAGGAGAGATGACATCCCTGCCTTACACCTCTCTGCAATTGGATAGGTTTCGTACTTCCATTCTGTACTCGGACCGACATGGTGGCATTGTTGTACAAACACTTCAACACTTCTATATAGCGATAGTCAATGTGGCACCGCTGAAGAGACTGAAGCACCGCCCAGGTTTCTCATAGTTTCGTTTCTCGGTTTCAGGTTTCTCGAAGGCTTTCTCATAGTCCACATACGCCATACAGAGCGGACGATTATATTCCTCCGATTTCTCTATAATCTGGCGGAGTGTGAGGATATATAATGTGAGGATGTATAGTCTATGGTACTATAGCCTTTTCGGAAACCGGCTTGTTCGGGTGGCTGGAAGTCGTCGAGCCTGCGCGCGAGACGGTTCGTGATAACCCTCGAGAACAATTTGTAGATATGGCTCAAGAGCGAGATCGGTCTGTAGTTCTTCAACAAGGTATTGTCTTCTTTTTTGAAGAACAGCACCACAACGCCCTGCACCAAGTCTCATGTGTGGCGCCTTCGTGTATGACGGAATTGAACAGTTTCTGGAGGACTTTGAGTACCGGTTTTCCACCCGCTCTCAGAAGTTCTGTCGTAATTCCGTCTTCACCTGGCGCCTTGTTATTCTTAAGCTGTTTGGCCATCCTAATCTCGTACAGGCCAACGTCTGGGATATCCTCGGTATAGTGTCGAGTTAGCTTGGCTCTTGGATCTTTAGCCGTGCTGATAACAGATGTCCGTGTCGATGTATACAACTGTCCGTAGAACTCTTCTATCTCCTCCAAAATCTCTGGCTTCGACGAGATGATCTTGCCTTGATCGGTCTTCAGCTTCGTCATCTGGCTTTGTCCGATAGACAGTTCCTTTGCGAACACTTTAGAGCCCTTGTTTCGCTCAATCGTTTCCTCAATACATCTAGTATTGAAGGAGCGTATATCGTGTCGCATTGCGTTGGTTATCTGTCTATTAATCCGTCTATATTCTGACATGTCAGCTGAAGACTGCAATCTCATTTCTCGCCTTTGCGCCATGAGTTCCAGAGTTCCATCGGAGAGCTTTTGAGTTCTACTTTGGCGTCGGGTCTTATAGAATTTCGACCCAATCGCATGGACAGCTTCCACAAACCTGTTATTTATATCGTCCACAGATTCGCACTCGCCTAGGCATTTGAAGCGATTTTGGAGCTCGAGTTGGAATTTTTCGGGATTTTGGATATTGGCAGCGGTGGGTCTGATCGTGGACTTCATCAGACTAGACCTTTCCAGCTTAACGTTTAGATTTAATATGCCTCTTACCATGCGGTGATCGCTACCAGTCTTAACCCTGTTGATCACAGAGACATCATTAAATATACGCCGCTTGGTCGTCATAATGAAGTCGATCTCATTTTTTGTGGAACCGTCCGGGCTGATCCAGGTCCACTTCCTGGTAGGCTGCTTCTTGAAGAAGGAGTTCATCATGAAGAGTCCCTCCTTCTTCATGAAATCAGCCAGTCGCTGCCCCCTTGGGTTCCGCTGCCCAATTCCATATTGTCCCATTCTCAACTCATCGCTTCGTTTGCCCAGTTTCGCGTTGAAGTCTCCCATCACAACCGTATAGTGGGTTGGTGAGGTATGTATGGCTTTAGAAATGTCCTCATACATAATCTCAACTTCATCGTCAGGGTGTGTCGAAGTAGGTGCGTATATCTGTATAACCTTGATCGAATACCGACTGGTAATTTTCAGTTCCAGGTATATCACCCTATTCGACACACTCTCGATCTTCACTATGTTGTTGACAAGTGACTTGTGGACGATAAACCCGACACCACCTTCGGATTTACGTTCTCCTTCCGGGTAGTAGAACAAGTTGCCAGATTTGAGAATTATCGTGTCCTCGCCCTGTCTTCGGACTTCAGATAACCCTATGATATGCCATCGCAACTTGTCCACTGCTTCTTCCAGCTCAGCAATCTTCGAATCTTCCCTCAAAGTGCGTGCGTTGTACGTTGCCAGGTCGAGTCGTCGGGGGTGGTAGCCGGAATTTCGGAGCCGGAGATTCTTCGCACTCCCTGCCCCGCCGTTCCCGTAGCCACTACCGTAGCCAGGGATAGCGGGGCTGCCGGTGACTAGGGGCCGTGGCCGTTTTGTGATGATCATTTTTGGGGGGGGTTTGCCGTAGTCACCCTTAGTATGCTACTTACTTACGCGTACCTACTTACTCAGACGGACGCTGCTGCCCATTCGCCTGAGGTCCGGGTTTGTCGCCTCTTACGACACGCTTTTCTGGACTGCGGTGGGGATTTGTATTCTTTCTCCGTCCCCACACGGATATTTTTTTTATTTTTATTATACTATATTTATTTCTTACAAAGTTGAAAATGAAATTAGATTATCATATAAAAAACAGAGTACTTAGAAAATCATTAAGATTGAACACAGATACTACTTTCTTTGACTTTCAACTCCAGCATCATGTGTTATGTTTTGGCTTTGCCTAAAGGTAAACCTATTTACATTGATACACTGGATCACGCGTTCATACAAAAGTAGGGCTTACGCATATTGCACAGGTGCGACTTAAGCGGTGGGGTCTTCTAAGTTTAAAACTAAAACCTCTGATATAACCCAAAAAAAATCTACCGTGTACGTTTACTTACATGTACACGATAGATTTTTTTTGATATGCCTAAATGATAACCAATATGTATTACAGATAGAATAGATATATTTAAGAATAAGGATCACATTCTTCATTCTTGTTATAGTAAAAAAGCTTACAAATGAATCAAAACTTTGTAAAAAACTTGCTTTGTAATTATTTACTACTTCACGAAGTCGGTCGACCGTCCAATTGTTTACGTTGATTCACTAGACTTAATATCTTAGATTGACGCCACTCAATAGCGCAGTTTATAATAATATTGGACGTGATATTCCCGGGATACTTCCTAAGTATCCTTACCTTACTGTTCTACAGTTGTGTGATCATTACAAACTCGTAAGTATGTAATGGTCGGAGGTACGAATACGGGATATAAGTAATTACTCATTAGGTAAGTGAGTAATCTCATCGAGTATTCACTTAAGGTTAACTGAACTATTTGTTGATTTTTTAAGAACAATTTCTGTAACAATCTATTATGATTAAATACTATAAATATTAATAATATGTTTAATATGTAGTCATTTTTGCTAAACACTTCAAGAAGCTTTGTTTCACAAGTACTGATCGTACTTGTGAAACAAAATATATAGCCATTTTCACTTTGTCCCTAAACACTTTCACTAGGATAAACCTTACTTAGGGAGACGACATTTTGCGTAAATTGATAAACACACCTCATTTTTATATTTTTCTCAAATCTCTGCTAAAGTAACTGCAAAGCTTCCGTCTCACAGGTGAAAACGCGACATAAATAATTCTGATAGCCCGGCCCAGTTGGGACGCTGTATTTTATACAATATTTATGAGGTATGTACTCCTAGGTTGTCTTCTATCTTTAGTAAATAAGTATTGACGTTTATCTGTTCTATCAGGAAGAAAATATAAATCACGACGGAGTTGTTTAGCACCTGAGAGACCTGGGCTGTATACTTCTTACTGCCTAGAAATTTATTTTTTATACTTGTTTTCGAAATGAAACCCCAGCAGCCATGTAGTCGTAAGTCGTCTGGTAGTTTCCTCAGAGCAATATAATATATACATATCTGTGGTCAGTTTAGTCTTCATGAAAATTTAAACTAGCGTAGGTACGGTCTATGCTTCCATTACGTCCGACGTGGCTAAAAATTAAACTTCTGTTCACATTGGCAACATAATACGAGTCTACACTATCTCAAAGTTATAACTATAGCATATATACAAGGCTATTAAGAGGAGAAACATATTATATCGTTCCTTATCCTACATGGATAAATAATATATAATAATATTATGTTAATACCTAACATGAGTACCATAAAGTCGTAATTCCAACCTCTTAAAAATGGACTCCAAAGGGTCACCAACGCCGAAGCAACCTTAGAAATAACCTAACCAAGAGCATGTCAGGACATGTCTAAGGAGGATTCCGTAACTGTCACCGCGTAATATTTTTTTAACAAATTACTTTAAAAGTTACTGTCCGATTTCGTTCAAAATAATTTTCCAAAAGAGTTTTTAGCATGATCTATCAGCATGGAAATCTACAAGTTTCTATCTCGTATGGTTTAGAAATGCCAGGGGGGACCAACTTACAAACAACTTTGGAGGCCTCCAAATGATTACTCGAAAACGGTCGACTTTGTAAAAAAGTCATGTAATAAACCTTCTTTTTATTAAATATTTTTATAAAATACCTATTCATCGAAAACCCCACACGATGGGGTAGAATGAAAAAATATTTTTCATTACCACTTCCCATGTATGCATCCCACCCCTAAAATGAAAATAATTATTGTTTAATAATTATTTTATATTGGCCTAGTGGGTAGACCGTTTGATTCGCACTCAAGAGAGTGCAGGTTCGATTCCCAGGTTCTGGCGTGTACTAATGAGACTTTTTCAGATCTTAAGTACATTATACGGACGCTCTAACGGTGAAGGAAAAGATCGTGAAGAAACCCGCACATGATTGGCCCCAGACGTATTGACCAGTTATTCCTCTGGACTAGGCTGACTTATGTTGTGAGAATGCCGTATGTGCTTGGGCAACCATACGACATTTAAAAATCCAACTGTTCCAGGCACTACAGTATTTCAAGAGTGGTTACTTCGCTCGGAGAATACTGTATAAATCATAAATGGGCAACAACCAGCCTGCGGGCCTGATCCGGCCCGCTGTAGGATATGATCCGGCCTGCGAGACATTTTGAAAAAAACCCAATTAAAAAAATATTACATTAGGTACTTATACTCACGGGAGCGACAGTGAGGCGGCAAACATTAAATCCTTTGATGTTTGCCGCCTCACTCTTTGATAATTGCCGCCACTCGGCTTGCTCGATCAAATTCTTTGTGGTTTGCCGCCTCACGGGCGACACATCAAAAGATTTATTGCTTCTCAATTATTCTAAACTAGTTTATTCCAGATTATTCCATTTACTATTACTTCATTACTATTTATATTACTTCATTTTGCCTATATAAGCAGGTGGATGGCCCGAACGTTAGTTCAGTTCTATTTGAGCTACCGAGGTGATAACTTGGACAAGCTATATCCTAGCGAAATGCTCGAGCCGTCAACTTGCTTTGTGACTTTGTGTGCATCTTGAGTGGGTACTAACTATAGTTTGTTATTAAGTTTATTAAACGAAAAGTAAACAAAAATGATGTCTGGTGGAAAGAAACGAAAAGTAAATACAGAGGGTCGCAAGAAAAATTGACTGAAGAATTCTTTTTTATCTTGCACAATGATAAGCCTATTTGTTTGCTGTGTAATGAATCCATTTCAGTAATGAAAGAGGCATATATAAAGAGGCATTACTCAACTAAGCATGCTACGCTGCACTCACTGGCAGGACAATTAAGAACAGACAAAATCCGCAAAATTGGAAAAACAGCAACAAATGTTTCATAAACAAAGAACACAACTTGATAATGTTGTGAAAGCTAATTTTATAGTTAGCTCAAAATTGGCAAAGGCATTAAAAAACCATTTGCCGAAGGAGAATTTATCAAGGTACGTATGTTAGAAGTTTTCGGTATTTTGTGTCCTGAAAAGAAAAATGAATTTGAAAAAATTTGTTTGTCAAGACGAACTGTTGTTCGACGTATCGAAATGATGGCTAATGATATAAAACAACATTGACTGACCGTATGGCTGGTTTTGAAACATTTTCCATAGCATTAGACGAGAGCACCGATTTGTCTGACACAGCTCAACTAGCTATATTTATTCGAGGTGTTGATAAGGAGTTCATTGTTACTGAGGAATTGCTTGCTTTACAGCCGCTAAAAGGAACCACTACAGGAGAGGATATTTTTATTAAAGTTCAATAGGTATTCACAAGTTCTGGCTTGCCATGGTCTAAATTAATTGGAGTATGCACTGATGGTGCACCTTCTATGGTCGGCTTACGTTTCATCAGAATTTTGAATAAAAAAGAAACAGAATTAAATGTGCAAAAAGATGATTTGATAGTCCTTCCTTGTATTATCCACCAACAGAACTTGTGTTCCAAGTCCATTCGACTCCAGAATGTTATGAATGTGGTAGTAAAAACCATCAACTTTATTCGATCCCAAGGGCTTAACAATCGTCAGTTCAAGGCGTTTTTTGGATGAAATATCAGCTGAATATAACGACGTAACATATTATTGTAAAGTCAGATGGCTGAGCAAAAGAAAAAATGTTAAAACGGTTTTACGAGCTTAAAAATGAGATAGCAGACTTTATGAAAATAAAAGATAAACCACTATCTGAATTAAGTGACGCAAAATGGATATGTGACTTAGCAATTCTGGACGATCTTACAGGCTATTTGAATGATTTAAATTTGAAACTTCAGAAACAAGGACTGTTAGTAAATGATTTTTTACAGCCATTTGAAAGTGTTTCAGATCAAACTACGCTTGTGGGAGTCACAGATGCTGTCTGGTAACAGTTACCATTTCAACACGCTCTCTGCATATGAAAATATTGCTTATGCTCAATATGCTGAAGAACTCAAGTTACTGTCGGAACAATTTCAAAATTATTCGGAAAGTCGGCCATTACCTTAAACTTCCAACTTCCTAGTCGGAAGTTTAAGGTTAGTCGAAAATTTAGCGACTTCAAAAACATGGAAGACCGTTTCAGTTTATTTGCTACTCCTACAAAATGTAATGTACGAAATGCTCCAATACAAATGAAGTTGATCGAGATTCAAGAAAACTCACTCCTAAAATCCAAATTTGAAGGCGTAGAGTTTTGCGATTTTTACAAAAAATACCTAGAAAAAGAGGATTTTCCGCAGGTTAGAAAATTCGCAAGAAGATTGTTTTGTGCGTTTGGCAGTACTTATAAATGCGAACAGTTCTATTCATTGATGACAGTTAATAAATCAACACATCGTACAAGACTGACTGACGATAATTTGGAAAATTCTTTACGTCTTTGTATCAGTGAAATTAATCCAAATATCGATGGATTAGTTTCCCAAATTCAAGCACAAGTGTCTCATTGATTTCGGTGTATTTAACTTTCGTAGTTTGTAACAATTGTAAATTTAACGATTTAATTTTATTGTACCATTTTTTTAAAATTTCATTTTGTTATTTTAATAAATTGTACTATAATAACATTGTCGTATTATTTCCTGTCTAATATCTATAGCAAAAAATATTATCCCTACTTTAATATGCACTAAGTACTTTTAAACGCGGCCCGCGAACGTATTTGCACGCTAAAGTTTGGCCCTCAACATGTCAAAGGTTGCCCATACCTGGTATAAATCATCCAATAACGGATGAAAAGGCCTAAGTTTATTATTTTATGATGCCAAAACTGAGATCTATGCACAATCTATAACTCCATCCATTTATATTCGTAATTACAGAAGCTAGAAGCGCGGACAGACAGACAGACAAACGGACGGACAAAGCGAAACTATAAGGGTTTTTTGTGTATTACGGAACCCTAAAAATCAAAAAGACATTTGCTTTCTCTTTCACCCTATTTGTTTTGCCATTGAAGTTTTGTGAGACAGATAGCTGCTTACGGCTTCGATTTTAGTACTCCTACCATGTTTTATTCTTCTTCGTAGTACATTATTGCTATTAATGATATTTGTCATAATGCTGATCAAATGTCAGGAGTTTTGTTTACCTCGATCGGTATGCGTGGGGCAGCTCATTTACAAAATTGTGGTTTCACTAATTGCGATTACGTTTAAGTACTGTTAAGCGTTCCACACGTATTCCATATTGAATATTGAATCATACTGTTGTTCAGTCATTTAATCAACATTGCCATCAATTTAGTTTGCAATTACTATTTTCTCTTTAATCCTCGACGAAAACAGAGGGGAACTTATATCATAAGTTTGACATGTCTGTCCGTGGCATCGTAGAGTCCAAACGAATGAACCAATTTTGATCTTATTTTTTTTGTTTGAAAGCTGATACGATCGAGAGTGTGCTTAGCTATAATTCATCATCATCAGCTCGCTTACTGCTTGACATTTCGGGATTGCGTTTAGGAGAGGAGAGCCGATACGGGAAATCATCGTCCTCCGTGGTCCGTTATAAATAGCCTCCGTGGTCCAGTGGCTTAGAGCTTAGCTCTCGACTCGGAGGTCGAGGGTTCAATTCCCGCATTGGAGCAACAAACAATGTTGTTTCCAAGTTTGGCTAGGACAATGCAGGCTGATTGTCTGACAAGAAAGATGATCCATGAATCGGATGGGCATGTAAAAAGTCGGACCTGCGCCTGATCATTCGCTAGTCGTGTCGGTCTGTCCGTCCCACTGGGTTACGAGAGTAAAGGAAGAGAGAATGCTCTTGTGTACTGCGCACACACTTGGGCACAATAAAATAACTGCTGCATAGCTGGCCTGGATCCAATGAATTCGGCCACCGTCACCGAAATAGGTGTGGGGAGCTATTATTATTAATATTATAAATGTGAAAGTTTGTGAGGATGTATGGATGGATGTTTGTTACTCTTTCACGCAAAAACTATTGAACGAATTTTGATGAAATTTGGTATGGTAGTAGTGAACTACTATTCTGAATTAAAACATAGGCTATATTTTATCCCGAAAAAGTACAGTGTTCCTTTGAGAAACAGTATTTACGCGAGCGGAGCCGCGGGCAACAGCTAGTAACTTATATTTCCGGGCGTGAGTAATCGGGCGAAGAGAATAAATAATTACCGATTGTAGAGTAAGAATATTATAATGGCAATAACAATCCTACTAGTATTATAAATGTGAATGTTTGTGTGGCTGGATGGATGGATGGATGGATGTTTGTTACTCTTTCATGCAAAAACTACTGAAGGGATTTTGATGGAATTTGGTATGGTAGTAGTTTAGGCTCTGGATTAAAACAAAGACATACAATTTTTATCCCGGAAAAGTACAGTATTCCCGCGGACCCGTATAGTATATTTAGGCGGGCGGAGCCGCGGTAAACAGCTTGTCAGTAGCTTTCGGTGTTGCGTCAGAGTGAATGACAGTTGACGCTTTACATTTTAACTAATATTCACTCTCAAATAGCCAACGCGCCGTCAAAAATATTTCATTTGTTTATTAGGGGCCCCATATACGATCCAGTTTTCCTTCAGTTCGGCCTGAACGGATGCAAAATCGTATCGTCTGTGTGCAAATTCGAGATCGTATCAGTCGGCCGGATGGACTAAAGCGATTCGTTCCAGTGTTGCCAGCTCTGTTTTTGCGAAACTACTAAACTCGCGTCGATTTCTACTAAAATAATACTGAAAACTATTAAAAACAGCTACTCAACTTAGGAATCCCTAAAGCCCCCAAAATACCACTGCATTTTAGGTTTTGTTATATTAAAATTTTATTATTTATTGAATTATATTATAATTTTATCGTTAAATCAAATTATACTAGGAAATATTACGTATATAGTAATTAACGGGTAGTTATAAGCAAATTATGGATGAATGCTACGATGTATTATTATGATTTATGATAAAGTGTCAAATTTTATTCTCGTTTTTTTTTGTGCCTAACCTAGGCCATTTTGCATATGATTACTGTCTGGATCTTTCCTACTAAAACACTACTAACAACTAAAACTCCTACTAAGGAGGGAATAAAATACTTAATTTAGTAGTAAAACTTTGTAAAATAACTAAATTTTTTTCCGTGTAAGTGCTCGAATCAGTTCAGGCCGAACTGACGTCAGCTCTAACTGAAACGATCGGCCTCTCGTCTGTGGGTGCCTTTAACTTAATGCGAACATTTCAGAATCAGCATTCAGCACGGGAAATTGATTCGTAACGTCATCGAATGTCAATTGTATAGGCGCTGTCATAATTTTCATACAATAATTATCTTTCGATAACGTTCCGAATCTACTTGGCAATTGTTCGTGATAGCCCCATATATGTTTCGTTTAGTAGTTTGCATTAAAAGTTAGATTTTTACTCAGTTTATAACAAGCATCTAGTAAAAATGTTTTCTTTGAATGTAAATTTAAATTTCTAGGCAATAAATTGTTTCAGTTACCTATATAATAGAGAATGTTTTCTCCTACGCTCAAATATAACTAACAATAAATATTTTCTTTAAAACTTTTGAATTCACTTAAGCTATTCATTAACATTGTCATAATTTAAATAACATGCTGTCGGCTAAGCGGAACTAGCAATATGAAAAGTAAAATATTACTTATTTACAAACTTAGCGCTACCTTCTCTTGTTCTATTACTCTCAAGTTAAGTATGACTTTGTTAGATTAGCTTTGGCCTACGACTTATAACATATTATAGTTTGTAAACAAAATGCAAACTTTATTTTTTAACTGGCGTGTTCATCAAATTCATTACATTATATTTAAATACGATATATTATTATGCATTCTCCGAAAAAAAAAACTTCCGAATAATACCTAAGTAATAAAATAATGTAAAAAGCCCGCGATGCATAATATTTTTACAATAATACCTAAATAAGTAAACTAAGTCACCAAACGTTTGCTCCTAAGTGCCTGGGCGTTATTTGTGGCCAATCTAAGATTCCTCAGCGTCCTGGTCATTTAATTGAGGTACTCCTAGTCTCCGTGGTTCGTAGTTCAATTAAATCAAGTGATACAGCAGTGCGGCTGGCCAGGCGCCAAGCGTGATCCGTGGTTCTACATTAATATTGTTTCAGTTCACCGGCCCATCAGACTTTGGCTTCTGATTAGATTGACCGAGATTAGTTTGTACTGTAATCCTAAGGGAATTATTGTGTTATCTTCTATCTGTTACCGCCATAAAACGAGACTTTTAGGTCATATCCCTTATGGGCGACACAGACGGTGAAGATAGTGTAATATTTTATCTTAAGATGCCTGGAATAATTTCCTGCATAATATATTGGTAGTGTCTTAGCCGTCTGTGATAATTCAAGCAAACTGTATAGCATTAAATTAACTTAACATAAAATACTATAATATCTCGCCGTCTCTGATGTCTTTTAATATTAGGATCTTTCATGAACTGATTACATGCATGAATATGTTTAAGTATCATTTTTTTGTTCTTTAAAAACATTGATTTACATAGCTCTCAGGCACGCCTAGATTGATTTTAATGTTTTAATGTTAAATATTTACAAGGGGAACGATGTTTTTAGTAAAAACTATGGGCACCGACCTCCGCTATGGGCTACCGTTTGCCCCAATTCAAAGGCTCTATAAAAGTGGGTGCTTAACCTAAATAAGTGATGGGTTTGTTGGCCACTTAACCGGGCCCAACAATAATGGTTATAGAAGCCATTACTTTTATTATTCCAAGAGTCAGAGTACTATGGGGTCAAAAAAGTCAATCTATCTTTAAATTTATGATATCGATTTTCCTTCGTTATAAAATTAGATAATTTTTATAAAAATCAATATTTCTGCAATTAATCATAATTCTCTGAAATTAATAATTAATCATCATAATATTATATAATTTTAAATACAGCTAAATTTCAATATCGACCAACTAATTCTACGACATAGAAAAGCTTTTGTGAAGTTTCGACGTCCAAAACGGATTTTGTATACGTAGTAGCGAAATAAATAGAGCTTTAAAGACAGCAGTTTTGGATATCCGTTATCATTATCTAAGCCTAAAATCTTTGATACTCTACTTCATGGATTTATAAAGCTTCCAGATAATGTCACAGGTAGAATGTTTCTCTGCTCTTTGTTATCGTTTCAAAATTAAGGCACATGGATTCTATATTCGAATTTCGAGACACTTTTCGAGACTTTCACAATCATTATAATATTATTGTGTTAAGGTAAGAATATTTAGTTATTATCAAGCTGGACAAAATACTTTTGTTATTATTAATAATAATATCTATGGATGCTTCACAACGCGTCCATCTGGCCCCGTGGTAAGTATCCGAAGAACTTGTATTAAATGTACCAGAAAACGGGAAGTATATTTGCCCAATACGTTTATACTATACATATATTTAAGATTTTTATTATATTATACCTACACAGCATATTTAATACACATCCATGACCCAGGAATATAGAAAACTTTTTGTTCCTCTGGCGGGTTCAAACCCACGATCCGCGGCTTGAGTGCCTACGTACTAACCATTGAGCCACAGAGGTCGTCTAAGGTTTAATTTCAATTAATTTAATTGAATGGACTATGGGTATATTTTCTGAAATAGTATCCAAGCAAAATTTGGATTTAGAGGAAATAAGCGTGTAGAAGGAAAAAAAATGTTATTAAAGACTACATCGAACACAGTAATAAAATGAAGAGAGGAACGGGCGCGAAAGTCGGGGTAAAGTAATTATAGTCTCTGGTTCTCGATTCATTTTAAAATATTTTCTTTTATAAAAGACCTTCGGACTACAAACTTCGTTATAGAGCGATTTTATTTCTTATTTTTACACAGAATCTTAATATACAAAAAAAAAAATTTTTTTTTATTTTGTTACTCGTTACAATTAATTTCATCATAGTCATAATATAAATGTGAGTTGATATTTTTGGCTAAATATTTATTATCATTACTATTCGAAAACGTTGTAAGTGCTGTTACTGGTTCAAGAATATTTTGTACATCCATGCCTTCATTACCAAAAGAGGTAAATAAAATGAGGAATATCAATATTTTTACCTCAGAGTAATCTACATGGCGTAGTGGACCCAACCCGGGTGTAACTTCTAGGTCACGCTCGACAAGGGGCAACTCTCGAGTGTACAATTATGTTCCACTCAATTGCTCCTGCGATAAATTTGGCTTAAGATACACGGCATTGTCTTACAGCTTGCAGTCCGCTTTACTATCGAGCTAATGCCGACTTAACTACTACAAATAGTTTTCAACTGAAATGGCTTATGAAGTTTGTTTTATGAAACTTAAACAAAAAACAGTGGATTGACTTAAAATGACAGTAATTTCCGCAAACATCAAAAACCACCTATACCCATCAATATAATATTCCAACCACGTCCTTGATATCTTTCGGGAATCGTCATTTTCAACACATCTCTCCCGTCTATTCCATACAAAAGCTGACTTTATTCTTGCTCATAATTTCTATACCGGCGTATTTCGAGACAGTCCTTTTGGTACAACTCAAAAACATCATCATCAAATATAATTTAAAGTGAACACTTCATTGCTATCGACTCTGTCAATTTTGTGCTAACTCCTTCATTGAATGGTAGCGCATAACCGAAACAGTATCTAATACATTTTTATAACTGTTCCTTCATAATAGATAAATGATTTATAGTAGAAGTTAGGAAAAATTTATATCATGTCACAAGAAAAAGTAAAAATGTCGAAGATAAAATATAGTTGACGCCAAATCAAACTCCACGCAGATCGAGAAACAGAAAGAAATGTTTCCGAACTCCCCAGAGAGTAAGGGATTACGTGTTATTTAAAAGTTCATTCGTTACATGAAAGATAGGTATCAATTTAGAATATTTTGTATATTAAAACTTTACGATAAAATTAGGTATTCTTTTGTAAGCTGACGCTAGATGATTCATAAAAGTAATGTCACTTGCATATATACAGGTACATTATATAATTTTAAGGCAACTAACAATTGTATTGTTGTTCTTCTACTTAAGCAATAGAGAAGTACAAAATTTACTTGTTATTTAATTAACAGTTTATTCGATGCCAAAGTTGTATGCGCTCTCCCTTACAATACTTTAAAACATGGTTTGACTTCTTACTGGAGATGTGTACCTTCGAATTCGTATTCATTGAAAACGTTGCACAAGTTACTAGTAACAGCTAGTACGACGTAAACGAACATTTGTTGACAAAGTTCAAAGCTTAGAGAACAAGCGTGTACAAACAACACTGATCCAAAAAAAGAAATTGTTTACATGAAGCGATGCAGCTCCAGCTAACGTACATTTTGAAGACACATTATTACATCGCTCTATCGATAGAGTTACACAACTCGATGTTTTGAACATTTTGCTTTTGATTTTAAAACTCGGTGAGTAAGCAAACTTATATTTTTATCATTTCCAAATAGCATATTATGGGTTAACCCGTGAGGAGGCGCACCTAAGTTTGTAACACGAATAGGCGCGCGCGAGCATTTTGCACATTCTACTTTTAAAATGTTCATATCTTCAAGTTTCCCATATTTATTGATTGAATTTGTATTCAACTGAATAAAGTAAGATTTTATAAGATAACAATTAAATAAAATTAGTTAGTTAACAAGTAAATATGTTTCAAATAAAATATCTAAATTATTCAAATAAATATATTTTACGGCAAATAACAAGAAACTAGAACTGTGAGAAAAATACTCAAAGCGTGCCCTACATCAGTATTATACATAGGTTACAATTTATAGATATAGAATTCAAATATTAGTAAGGATTATAATATCAGTAAAAGATATTACGTATAATGATGAAAATGAGAAGAAAAGGCAAAACATAACTACAAACAATAATGGAAATAAAAGATGATTTGTTTAAAAAAACAACTTGAAAATGAAATACAAAGACAAGACTAAGGAAAAGCCATTAATTAGGGAGGTTGGCGTCACGGTCCAGTTGGCGACCTGTCACGGAGGTCAGTTCGCTCGGATATTGCGGCCGTGTGTCTGAGGACGGAGCTTTTCGTCTTTAACTGAATTATATTTTAATGTACTGATAGTTTCTAATGTCTTTCAGAAATCGTCGCTTTTAGGGTTCCGTCGTACTCAAGAAATACTCAATTATAGTTTCGCTCTGTCTGTCTGTCCGCCCTTCTAGTTTCTGTAATTATAAATATAAATGAATGAAATTTGTTATAGTTATATATTGTGTATAGATCCCGGTTTTGGCATCATAAAATATATTTTAGGGATGGCTCTCCATACATGTGAAGTGGGGATGAAAAAGTATTTTTTCATTCTACCCCATTGTGTGTGGTATCGTTGAATAGGTATTTTAAAATAAAGGCAATGTTTCATCCATAATTTTTTTTACGAATTCAACCATTTTCGAGTAATCGGCCTCCAAAGTGGTTTATAAGTTGCTCCTCCCTTACATTTCTAAACTATAGGAGATAGAAACTTCTAATGTATCTAAAATATCTACTGCGCGTTGGTAGTTACGGATCCCTCCTTAGACATGTCCTGACCTGCTCTTGGTTAGGTTATTCATTCATCGTCTGTCATTTTAATTGCCAAGTAACATTAGCAATCTGGATTTACAATAATTAATATTACTTCAACAAATATAGGGCCTGATTTTAATTAACGTCACGTTTATATCGGACGTAGATAAAACTCAGCTGACTTGACATTTTTTAGATACAGAAACGTTATCGCGGTATGTGTGGTACCTAAAGACAACAATAAGTGTCAGTTCACACCATGACTTAACTTTATTCATTACACAATAACTATAACTACAATTTTTATAAAAAAAATTATAACCCGACTACGTAAATTTAATAGCGTTGTAATGTTACCCGGGCTATTATTACGAATCTATTGACATCTCATTTATTACAATCGGACCCAGTAGCATAGGTGCTACGGTGGAACAAACATACATACATACATAGACTTCCAAAATCATTAACCTTCTTTTTGGCTTCACCGTAGTAGGGTAAAAATGTAGGTAAAAATACACGTTTCATTGTAATAGTTCGAATCTCAGGTTGCACCGCGCTGTACAGCGCATCTGCAGTGTACCGATGTCAAATTAATCGTATATCTTTTTATGTACGTTCAACTTTTAATAGCTATCTTAAAAATGCAGCGCCGCGTAGCGTAGCGTGTCGTCGCGGTATGAACTGACCTAAGAATCAATGTAGAAATGTTTTATGCTAATGCAAAATCGCAGAGTAAAAGTGTAAACGGAATTTATACGCATCCGAATACCGATTCAAAACAGCCTACATAGTTGTACGGCAATTAACTCTTAGAATGCTACAGCCTGCAACCAAAACAGAAGTTAAAACAAAATATAGCCATTAATGTACATTTTATGTTGAACCAACGACTTGCAAGCATTGCTCGGTCGTGCTCACACTGTTTCTAACGCGTTCAAAGGCTGCATTTGGCTAGTGCACCTAATTTGGAATTGCCTTCCATTTAAGTTGGACTTAGAAAGCATTTACTGTTAGCTTTTATTGTCTTAGAAGTTGTTCTTAAGTAAACTGCCCAACTGTGGATATTTGCTGGTAAATAGAAGTGGAATTCCAAGAGCTTCGAGTGGCTCAAATTAATTAATGAGCAATCTGCTGAAGAATTTTAAATAAATAGATTTGAATTAACTATTATCTATTTTTTTAGACACTACAACATTTTTTTTAGAATTTTACTTACGTTAATATTATATTTATTAACTTCTACTATTCGAAACAATATATTGCATATTCATAGAAGCTATATTTAATATGTCATTGAAATATAATATTCATTAATCGAAGCGTCAATCTCGGTGCAATTAAAAAACAATTGGTTTATCTCAATGTTTCGACAACTTTCAATTATAAGGTTGAGTGAACACGCGTTTTTGAAAATAACGGAACCTTTTAAACGAAAATGTACAGGAATAAATTTTTGTTTATTTAAATATGAATAATTTGATTGTAATTTCATTCAAATAATATACATAAATAACTTAAATTGTAAATTAGGTGTCATTCTGGTTTTATAAATTGCTGATATGTAAAAACTTATATACAAAAATTTAATGTCACAGTGTTTGTTACAGAAGTCCTCCGGAACGGCTTAACCGATTTTTATGAAATTTTTACGACATTTTTATTGGAATTATAAAAAACATAATATAACCCTCTAACACCAAACCCTATTGTTAAATACTGCAGTATAATATAATCTTAACCGCCAGTGGTCGGTAACTCTTTCACACACAACCTGTTATGTAGGTCGCAGGAGTAGGTAGTAGGTGTAGGTTGTAGTTGTAGGTAGTAGGTGTAGGACTGTACGTAGTTGTAGATGTATGTAGTTGTAGGTAGTAGAAGTAGTAGGTGTGAGTTGTAGGTGCAGTTGTTGGTGTAGTAACTGTAAGTGTAATAAGTATGTAGGTAGTTCTTTATTAATTCCAGTTGATAGTTAAGACGGAACGTCTGTTGAGTGCAGCTAGTGATTTATATTATTACTTAACTATTTCGAATTGGTGCTGAATATCAAAACTTAAATGAGATACAAATTAGGAGTCTCTTGCAAAAACTTTGTATAAAAATAACATCTTCTCATGTATAAAAATGGATTGGAGTTCCATTATTATAAAAAGTTGAGAGGTGTCAAGGGACACCCGGATGGAACGAAGTTCCTTTCGATTAATTAGTGAAGGAATTGTAATAATTTTTTTTTTTTAAAGTTATAATAATATTTTTTTTATTATTAACAAATATAATGTAATATAAACTTAATCAGTAGGCTCAATTTTAGTAATGATTGAGAGAGAGAGAAAGATAGGCAGAGAAACACGCGCACGCCGCACGGCTTACAACTATAGCAAAAAGTGTCGTTACAACTTTTAGTCTTAATTTTTTACGTCTTTCGCAACGCGCGATAAGGAACTTCGTTCCAATAATAACTTTTCCAGTTCATAGTTAAGGCAGAAAATTGTGTGTCGGGTCTGCTAGCATTTTATAAAGAAATACTTTTCTCCGTGAAATCATTTTAGATCTAAGATGTTTCTATTTGATAAAATAAGCCAAACTAAAATTTATCGTGACATGTATGAGGTTAGAGAGTACAGGGTACTTAAATTTAAGGTCCAATAAAAGATAGACGTGCTTTGAGGACCAGATACGAGTAAAGTAAGAAATGTATTTCGATTTGACAGTTTTCCTAAATTTTTTGATGTGATGTTAATAATGAACAAAAAAGATGTATGAATGATTTTTCTTGAAATATTTTTAAATTATTAGTTTGAGAAAAAGACAAAACGTGAAATTATGTTATTAGGCTTCTTGACTTTAGGCAAAACTGTATACACACTATAATCAAGACTAGCTACTAGGTTGGGATGGCATATCACATATCTGATATCGCTGGTGAAATGGGCACAAATTAATTTGATAACTTCTTTTTTGATTGAATAGACAGTATGTACTAAACTATTCTATAGTGTCTAAAGTGCGGTCGTGGAGCACGTAGAATATTGTACAATGGCTTATAGCTACTTCCCAAATAACAATTTATCGTTGTACAATAGTTGAGTAAACGTTATTATATTACCACATCTAAGTCACACTAACGTTTTACAAACGTTTATTAAACGCGAAAAGGGCGTCATTTATACGACCAACGTTGTTGTACAATCGTCATACAAAAGTCACAAGTGCCTTCGTTAAAGTCATTCAAAAGTCGTGTGAACGTTAAGAAATTATCACTTTCATCGCACAGTAGTTTAATACTTGTTTTGTCATATTGTGGTCGTACAGGTGATTTGAATGACTAAAACTGTTTATTTGAGTCAAGTAACAACACTTGTGCGACTGTTTTTTTTCTCTTGCTAGCGACTTGGTTACTTGTGGTTTTTGGCAAGAGATTTGAGTGCAAAATAAGTATTTCCAAAAAAATAAAAGATGAGTGTTATCATGTTATTTCATTTTCATATCTTACTCTTTATAACTAATCCCATTTAGTTTTACTGGGACTTTAAGTTTTATGATAACATACGTATGTAAATACTATTCAAATTCACACGCCCCTTTGTAGTTTTGTGTTTGAAACATTATAATATTTTTAGTAAAAATATGTTTATTTCTAAAAATGGAAGACATGTTGATTTTGTCGCATACTTACCTCTTTATGACGCTATAAAGACAGTAAGTTGTTTTATGGTTATTTCAAGACCATTCAATACGCCATCCGCCATTACTTTTTGTTTTTTTTAAGGTGCCCATTTTTGGGCCTACTTGTTCCCCTAACCACGAAGTCAGGACAATTTTTTACTTTTTTAATTTTTAACATTTATAATTATTTATTATTAATACATTTCCTTAATATCTTGTTCTTACATTACTTTTATTCCATTTCCTGTTATTACATTTCCAACGTTTAGCTATTCTTTTACATTTCCTTTTTGCTATTTTAATCTATATTTAACTTCACATTAATTATTTATTTTAAATTTTTGCTACTTTATGTCTCATTTTCTTCTAAATTCTTTCTCTTTGTTACATTTTCTTGCTTACTTCTACAACTCTATTTTCTTGCTTACATTTATACATTTCCTTTACCTTAGTCACTACATTTACATTTACTTTACACTACTTTCTCTTTTGCCTTTACATTTCTCTTTTTTAGATTCACATTTCATTTTTCTTTTACCTTTACATTTCTGTTTTTTAATTTATATTTTGTTTAGCTGTTACATTCATTTCCTATTCCTATCATATTTTACATTTTTATTTATACTTATTTACATTATTTCTATATATTTACTTATCTATTGCACATTTTCTTTTCTGTCTATAGATTTATATCTTTTAACATCTTTACATTTCCATGATGATTTATATTTAAGCCTGTCTTTACATTCCTTCACACTCCATCCTTACGTTATATTTCTGTTTACATTTCTTATTTATTAAAACCTTTGTTTGTATAGATTATATAATTTCTTTTCCTTTACATTACATTTCTTTCACTAATTTACTATTATCATATTTATATATTACAATAAGAATTTGTTTTATATTTTCCTACTTTACTTCATTTTCGCATTACTACTGTCACGCTACACTACTATCCCAGTTCTACCATTCAGCCCGGGACATCCGCCCCGACGTTTTGCACAAAAATTATTTACATAATGATCCTTGTTTACAATGTGTGTTTTTCCATAGCGCGTTTATCTGCTAATAGTGCCAGTGTACAATTCATTTGGGACAAGGGCAGGGTATGTCTTTTTTCTAAGCTTATGCTATATATGCTACTTTATTACGTTACAATAATCCCATATATATGCAGTCTTTTTTTTTTGTCTCACAATACCCACCGCTGTCTGCCTACTTCCTTCCTTCACATCATTGGCTTAAAATTAATTACAATTAATAATAAAATCCAATGTTTTGGCTTCATAGACTACTTACTGGCACTATTGGTGTTCGACATAGGCAACCGTATCACGCGCTATGGCGTCCCACCTCTGTCGGACCGGACAACCCGCGCTGAATGCATTGTGATCTATATGTTGTAACCCTTCCTTTTTACAATTTATGCAACAAGCCTTGTTTCCAGCCTTCAATCCCTTACACTGAGACTGGTGGTGCGACCCGGAGCAGTGGCAGCACTTCTCCTCGGCGGTGCTGCAGAATCGCTTCCCATGTCCGTACCCTAAACAGCGCGAGCACTGCATTAGGGGGGACTGGTCCGCGACTCTAACTCGCTGCGTGTCAATATATAAGTGAATGAATGAATGGTGAATTACTATTAGGGTTCCTCAAAAAAATAATAATCCTTTTTAATTTGTCAATATTCACACAATATCAATTACATTTAAATCTATTTCAGGCAAAAGCTGATCGTAGTAAAAGCGCAGTGCAGATTACAAAACATTTTATTATATTCAAGTATATATCATTTTCAGAATTCAATTATATGAAACTTTAACGTAAAAATTTGACTCAAATGCGACAACAAGGTTGGTTAAAGTCAAGGCATGACTTTTAATCGACAACATGTAATTCAAGACATATTTAAGACGCAAATGTACAACAATAGCTGAAACTATAATATAACGTTGTATATTTTAGTCTTGCCGCCGTTGCTATAACCTGTTTATTATGACATATTGGTCTCACCATTAAAAAGTTAAATCAAAGGCATCTAAAGGACCGATTAGTCTCATTACTATTATATATTTACCTCATTACTATTATAAAACTGCAATACAACTGGGAGTCGTATAAGCCTTGACTTATATCCCCTTTATTTTTACTTTTTTTAATGACGTTTTTGTTTGTCGGATTGTCTCTTTCACACGCTTACGTATATATTGCTATCGCGCTCCTACCGCGTACCTGTGTAAACGCTATTTAACCAGAAAAAAAGTTATCGAATTAATTTATGCCTATTTCACCAGCGATCTCAGATATGTGATATGCTATCTATGACTAGAAAAGGCGTCGAAATAACACTAATAATGAATAAACGTGTACACATAATTTAATAATTATTATGAATAGTACGAAATTCCGTCTAAAGATCATGGAGTCAACGCCATTTACCGAAACAAATATTTGTCTTAGCAAAATTATCTAAACCCCATTCGTAAATTAAGGTCGGCCGGGCGACAATTTTAATTAAAATCAACTTTGCAACCGAACGAGGAGATTGGACACAATTCGTAACAGATGTGTACTTTGGGACCTTAGAAATTAGAAACAAAAGCCTATTACATCGGATACCATTATCACCAGGATTGGAACCTCGATGTTTGTACAGTTGACAGTAACCAAATTATTCCCCGCTTCCGCCTGCTGAAGTCTTACTTTCGGACAGAGAATTACTTTTTTTGAAATTCCCTTACTAAAAAGGTAGTAGAAAAAATTGTAGTTATAGTTTGTCAAGTACTAATCATGTTCACAGTTTTTTATACAAATAATAACTTTTAAACATATTTTTTATTTTATAATAATTATAAAAGTATTAAGTAGGTATTTTTTAAAACAAAGATAAAGGTTACTTAAAACTTCTTGAACACACAAATTGTCATTTCGGCGTAAAAGGTTTTCGTGTTCTCCCGGCGAAATGCAATTTTGGGTCTGTTTGTATCAATTATGAGTTTTGACATTAATAAGTTTGGAATTGCTTAAAAATATTTTTTCCGTCTCCACGATGCAAGCTAAAAGGTTTCGCTCATTTTGTAAAGAAACTAATTTGTGTTACATTAAAGGATAACATGAAACTTTTCCCGTTTCGATGGGGGACTGTGGAAGGTAGGTAGGCTGTGGAAATAGAGTAGCACAAGTGATTAAACTTTCCTTATGTCTGTCTAGATGTGGATACGCACTTTACAAGATAGGTTAATTATCAAAATTTAAGTTGATTGGGACTTGTATCGTGAAAACTTGATCGTTAACAGGACACGGGGCTGTTAAAGACCCTTATTGAAGCTCATAAATTCCAAGTTTCTTTTACACTTTTTCATTGACAGTTTAAAATAAATAGGTGCTACGCGCTGAAAATTGAAATTTGTATTTGAATTTTTAGCGCGTATCATCCCCGTAGATCGAATTACACTTAAGAAAAACTAAAGTGTAATTTGATCAATCCATTTTAAGATTATCTAAACATTTTTATTCAATCAAAATACAATGTATTTAGTGAACTCTTTAGCATTATTATTTGTTGCACATAAAGATGATTTATTGGCGCTAATACACATATCTAATTGTGTTCTTCCGTTTTTTTACAGTCGCAGATTTTTATACTTTTCAATATTTTGTGCGAGCAATCGATACGCCGGAAACCTTAATCCTTAATCCACGTATAAAACTTGCACGGCTTCAACGATTTTAGTTAATGAAGCTTAAAATTTGCTAATCTGCTTAGGTCACTGATGCCGGATTTATGTTGTCCGACGCTTTCGAAGTATTTTTATGAACAGGAACAGCCAAAGATTTTTATTAAAATGATTTTCATTTATCCATATTATATGGTAAAAAATAGTATAGTGATTATTTTTGTTTGTAACAAAATTTTACATAGACTATAAAAATTGAACATAGACTATCAAAATAAAATTCATAGACTGCTAAAATCGTAACCCTTCGCTCTAGGCGGGTAAAAAGAAGTGATAATTACTATTAGCTAATGTGATATTAAATCTCCAATTTTGCGAACGTGTGTTGTGGCAGTAGGTATTAAGGTAGAATGAAAGTACAAGTACATATGAAATTGGCGTTTTGTAAAGGAGGAACATAGTAATTTTTTTAAAACATAATATATTTATTTACTCAAAGTATATACCATTACTATTTATGCACTTTTGCAATCTCATAGGTAGTTCATTGATTCCTTTACTAAAAAAAACATTCAGACAGGAATCAATAAAATCTTTGAAGGTGATTTGGAATGCCCCATCGGAGTTGAATTTTTTCCCTTGCAAGAAGTTATCCAAATTTCGAAAAAAAATGGTAATTTGTTGGAACAAGGTCCGGGGAGTACGGTGGATGTCTTAGACATTCCAATTGAAGCTCCTCTAATTTGGTAGCCGTCTGTTGTGCAGTGTGTGGTCTAGCGATGTCCTGAAGCAGCAGTGGCCTAGAGCAAATGACCAACCTCAGTTGTTTAGCAGCTAGCTTTCCCATAATGATTTGCAGTTGCTGGCATTAGACATCTGCCGTAATCGTCTGGCCAGATTTGAGAAAGCTATAGTGATCGACACCGGCACTAGTCCACCAAACGCTCACAAGTACCTTTTTTCGAGTAAATTTTCGCTAGGGCAGTCTATGGCTGGTTCGTTAGGGTACAGCCATTACGATGAGCGTTTCAGATTATCGTACAGGATCCACTTTTTATCACTGGTAATGATTCGATTTAAAATCCTTCATTATCGTGCCGGTTGAGTAATGTAACGCAGCAGTCGACGCGCGTTTGTCGGTTTGCTGTACTCAATTCATGAGGTACCCACCTTTCAAGCTTTTTCACCTTCCCAATTTGCTTCAAGTGGATTAAAACAGTTTTATCACTAACACCGCAGCCAGCTAACAGCTGCAGCTAACTCGGACGTGGTTTGCGATGGATCCGCTTCCTCAATAGTCTTCAATTCTTCATTATCAACTTTGGTCTCCGGCCGTCCACGGGGCTTGTTCTGCAGGTCAAAATTTCCAGACCGAAAATGTTGGAACCAAAAACTCACATTGTTTTCTTTTGCGACAACGCCGCCATATATATCATTAACCCTTCGAACCGTTTCTGCAGCACTGGTGCACGGTGGAACTCGTACTCGAAAATAATACGATGTTTCAAGTTTTCCATTTTGTAAACAGAGTGACGCAAAGAAAAAACCAAAAGTGGAAAAAACAAATGAATTACGGTTTTGAAAACACAAATGCACGAGTAAATAGCGGTATAAATTTTACATTGGAATTCCTAACCAAAGAAGATATATTTGAGGTCAAAGTGGTAAGAACGACAAAACGCCAATTTCATATGTACGGACCTAATACTAACCAAAGAAGATATATTTGAGGACAAAGTGGCAAGTACGACAAAACGCCAATTTCGTATGGACGGATATGTATTAATAAATTTTCTAATGAAGATGAACACACCACAGACTATAACATTAATTCACTTTTGAAGTTCGATTATAATAAATCTCATAAAAACGCTACAAAACTGTTATGATCATGTAAAATCAGATTACTTATTTAGAATATGTCATCATGGTAATAAAATATAAAAAATAGAAAAATTGGTCAAAACTTTATGTGAACAAAATTAATGATGAAATGCTTTTACCAAAACAGAATTTTAGCGACAGCTTACTCTAGCGAACTAAAATTTAAACAGCAATCATAAAACTGAAAACTTTTAGTTAATAATTTCATAGATTTAGTATTTTACATGTTTCGATTAATAGCGTCGAGAATTTTATTCATGAATGAACATTATTTTGAAATGTTCACAAAAAACATTTCAAATCGTAGGTATGCGGTAAATCAATTTTACACGCCAATAAATTTAGTAATGATGATTAACATTGTAATGAATAAATGAGTTAATTGAATACCATTATCAAACAAAATAGTTTTAATCATAATAATGCGTGTAAATTAGGTCTGAAACAAAAGTTAGCTTCATTTAAACTAGGTTTATTAGCTTTGTTGTTCTCTTTATTAACCTTGTACATGTAAATGTATTTTTAGGGTGCCGTAGTTTACGTCTCGGAACCCTTAGGTTTCGTCATGTTCGTCCGTCCGTCTTCGGCTTACCGTCCAAACAGTGCTAGAAATATGAAATTTTGCACGGATATATGTGTATTTACGTCGACAAAAATTGACGAAAAATTTTTTTGGGTTACCTCCCCTCCACGTAAAGTGGGGATGATTTTTTTTCTCGCGCCTGCCCCATAGTGTAGATTATCATTAGATATGTCTTTTAAAACATTGAGAGGAGAGGTTCAACTTTAAAGCGCATGTTTTGTTAAAATAGAGCGTCCCACCTCCCTCTAAGTGTTAGTCCCTCTAAAAGCTAAACGGCTTACTCGAAAGATCTGAAAAAAAATCATGATACTAGTCCATGTTTTATTCACATTAAAGGAAAACTATAACGGCTCATGTAACTTTGTTAGTTTAGACATTAGGAGTCATAGATGCCAAACTTGTAAAATGCACTTACTTGAAAACTTCATACAAAAATAACGAAATAATAAGTAAACATGTAAAATATTGGTATAGTGGTATGGAACCATACGCGCTCGAGTCCGACTCGCACTTAGACGGTTTTTTTCTGATGACGATGTCTGTCAAGTGCTACGAGTAGTGAAAGAGTTTCTTGTGTTCAACAGGCCCTTTTAATTTCTACCTCTACTTATTTGATGTATCACGTGGACGGTGAGCAAGACAAATTGCGAAGGACACCTATAATACAATGTTACTGTAGCAGGCGAAGGTTTTGGCCTTAGATTTAAATAAGAATGAACACATCGAAGCGCCGCGCCGTAACATTATCTTGGAAGTAATTGGTAAAAAATTTCATATCTACGTTAAACTCTGAAGTCGTTATTATCAAGAGTAAGAATAGAGTAACAATATATCATGATATTATGATGGCGTTCCTCGTTAGCAATTTCCAAACTATAATCTCCTTAGAGAGCTCACATATCTTCGGTGGAAGTTTGGTTTTGAATAGCATTTCAATTGAATCTCCTAATCTGAGGGTCAATTCTGCTAAACAAAACCTGAAAAAATAATACAATTACAATGCTTCATACGATTGATGAATCGACGATCTCTGTGGCTCAATGGTTCAGCGCGTTGGTGCTCAAGCCGGGGGGTCGCGGGTTCTTGTATGTGTATTAAATATGTGTATAATATAATAAAAATCTTATATAAATAAAATCATATATATAATATCATATATATAATAATAATAAAAAATCATATATATATTATGTAAAGTATAAAAGTATTAAATATACTTCCCGTTTTCTGGTACCTGTAACACAAGTTCTTCGGATACTTAGCACGGGGCCAGATTGACGTGGTATGAAAAGTCCATAGATATTATATTATATTATATTATATTATATTATATTATATTATATTATATTATATTATATTATATTATATTATATTATATTATATTATATTATATTATATTATATTATATTAAATTATATTATATTATATTATATTATATTATATTATATTATATTAAATTATATTATATTATATTATATTATATTATATTATATTATTAATGAAGTCCCGATACAATTAAACTGCCAAACCGGTATTCTCCTAAACGTAAAACTAGTGACGCGCCTGATTGAATTGATTGATTGAATGAAACGCGTCCTGATTGGTCCAAACTTCCTAAAGTCAGTTTATGACATCAAGTCGCTTCACTTATAAATATTACAATCAAAGTAAAATGAAAGTCTTCTTTACATACGAGAATTGAGCTTCTGATTAGCAGCACATTGCTAACATTTTTTTACAACTTTACATTCGTGTTCGGATTGAGTTAGTTCAGATGGTCTATGCAGTAGCCATTCATTAATGAACTAAGATTTATTTCATTTCATTTTGTAATATTCATATTACAATTAATGTGGTCTCTATTTTCTTTAATATAATTCTTGAAAATCTTCTTGAATAACCTGTAATTCATTTATAATAATTGATAATATAATATCTATGGACGCTTCATAACACGTCAATCTAGTTTCTTGGTAAGTTCTCAAAGAACTTAAGTTTTACGGGTACCAGACAACGGAAACATATTTATTACTTTTTATATGTACTATATACATGTATTTAAATTTTTTATTATATTATACACATATTTAATACACATCCATGACCCAGGAACACAGAAAAAACTTTTTTGTTCCTTCGTCGGGATTCGAACACGCGACCCCCGGTTTCAGCACGAACACGCTCAACCATTGAGCCACAGATTTCGTCGATTTATCAATCGTATGAAGTCTATTTTTTTTATATATATATATTTTTTTTACTTTTATTATTTATCAAATTTTGGCGAGTATTAATATCAGATATCGTGACTATACCTTCACTGCCGAACACTTTTTTCGGAACGCACTTGGCCTAATTTTTTAATATTAAATTAAGTAATCTGATGGTTATAAAATTAAGTACACCTTGTAAATAAAGTCTAGGCCGTTTTATCGTTATTTAAAAAATGCACAGCGCGTCGCCTCCACCTCGTCTGTACGCTCCAACCGGTATTACTCAAATTAGTTAAGCAAGCGTAATGACACTTACTTAGCCTGCCTTGGCACGGAAACTCTTATGGAGGACGTTATACTTATTACTATGCGGATTTTAATCGGAAGATATTTCTGAGCGGCTGAATCTAGTTTCATTTCCTTAACATTACTTTATGTTAAATATAAAGTTCTAATCTTAATATTATGTGTGTTACTATGTCGTCTCGAACAGTGAACACTCTTGTGTTACATTGTAACGTGCTAATACGACATTATCACGTAGCAACGCGTCAGGTAGATAGTTTTCTCTTTGTGAAATCCACTGTAAAACTTATACAAATAAATGAAGCCTAGAAACCCGCGTCCAGCATGCATAATCCAACGATCTTGCAGGTTCACAACATGTTTTTCACTAGGAATGAATTAGCCGCACGACATAAGTCATGACCGCTGAAGTGCTACGCCGCGCCACGAGTGTGTTATTGGTCGTGATACTAAAGCTGGCGCCTTCACTTATGCAATTTCGTATAAATGTGTTAAAAGTCGGATAATAACTTTTGAAGTTATTTGAAAAAAAAAAACCGTTTGATAGTTACGAAACTCTTCGAAGACATGTCCTAACATACTTTTGGTTTGATTAATATATTAAACAGTTATTAATTATATTGTAAGTTCTGTGGTTAAACAGTAGTAATAAAAAAAAATTATTGTCTTCTTTATATTCAAAAGATTTGAAGAAGAGTGAAAGAGAAATCATGAGGGGTAATATAGCTGTTCTACGTCACATAGTGCTTCTATTCACAGACAGCAAACAACGCAAAATGTTAATGTATGATACGCGCGAGCTTTTAAATAGCGGCCTGTAGAATACTATGAAAAAATACAAGTAATTCTTTGAGATTATTCGCTAAACAATAATGATCTATAAAATTTTGCATGAAATAAAAAAAATAAAAATGAAATGAAATTAATATATTTTATACTAGCTTATACCCGCTGGTCCGCCCGCGTAAACACAGTATCCCACGGAAACACTATTTTACTTTTTCCGGATAAAAAGTGCCCTATGTGTTAATCCAGAACTCAAACTACTACCATACCAAATTTTATCAAAATCGTTCAGTAGTTTTTGCGTGAAAGAGTCAGAAACATCCATCCATCCATACATCCATACATCCATCCTCACAAACTTTCACATAATATTAGTAGGATTGAAATTTTAAACGGTATAAATTAGATAACTCTGCGAATTGTTAATATTATGTTAATAATGTGTTCCATTTGAACAATTTAGTTTCAAATTAACAATATATATGTACAAAATTAAAAATGTATCGTGAAATTAAACAAATCCTAGTGATTTTATAAATAAACATTTTGTGCTCAAGCAGATTAAGGGGATAAACAAACATAGTAGTATTAAGAGATTGATCCCAAGCTTATTAAATATTAATTAATTAGTTACAACTTACAAATAATAACAGTAAATAAGTAATAGAAATTAAAAGGAGGTAGCTACTCGTAGAGATAAACTGAAAATGTGTCAAACCAATCCACCTAGATCTCTACTAAATCAAACCAAAGAAAAGTAGGTAAAACGTACTTACTATTATCCATTCACTTAACAGTCACTAGTTCATACACTAAACTAAACCACGGATTAATTGGTCGATCTGTCGAGATACAGATCGGGCGTCAGTTACGCGTGCAGGCGCGCCGCTTGCTAGCGCCTGTCTGGACTCCCGACGACTCTACATTCAACACAATACAACTTTCAGCACGGTTTCAGCCGCCCGAGTTAATACGAACCCGCTCACGTCGTATTATTATGTTAATGCGAAGTTTCATTACAAACCCCTACCGTAATAAGGCGTAAAATACAAGTTGTGTATTATAATTGAAAAATTCTAAGCCTCGTAGATCTGAAAACAAAGCTGCGTGATTTTCATGTTGGTACATTTAACTCAAGGTTACAGAATTGAATATTGCGATTTAGCCTGTGACCACTATCGTATTTTTGAATATTTAATGTGTAACATCTTTCTTCTCGCTTTCTTGCAATTTGTGGGAGTGATTTCGTGAAATGGGATGGATGGAAGTCGCGGAAGTGCGCGATATTTGAATCGATGAATGAGTGCCGTAAAACACAGCGCTGTACAGCATTGTGTTTTTATGAAATATTTTCATAAGTAACTTTATCATGTTTTTATAATTTTAAAATTGCTTATTACTAAGGGTAAGGTTAGATATCAAATGTTACACATCATAATTATGCGACTACTGTAGGGCTCGCTCGTTTTTAGGGTTCCGTAACACTCAAGGAACCCTTCACTCTGTCCGTCCGTCCGTCTGTCTGTCTTTCCGCGATTCTAGCTTATGAAATTATTAATATAAATAGATGAAATTTGGTACAGTGATACATTGGTGATATCAGTTTTGGCATTATAAAATAATAATAATTGTATATTCTAGGGGTGGCTGTCCATAAACGCGAAGTGGGGATGAAAATATTTTTTCATTCTACCTCATCATTTGGGGTATCGTTGAATAGGTATTTTAAAATAAAGGTAAGGTTTCATTCATTGCTATTTTATGAACTAGACCGTTTCCGAGTAATCGGCGTCCAAAGAATCCAAAGTGGTTTGTAAGTTGGTCCCCCCTGGACTAAAAACATTCCAAAATATAGGAGATAGAAACTCGTAAGTTTCTGTGCTGATAGATCATGCTAAAACTCTTTAGGAAAATTATTTTGAGCAAAATCGGACAATAACTTTTGAAGTAATTAAAATAAAACCTATTGCGCATTAATCGTTACGGAACCCTCCTTATACTAGTCCTGACATGCTCTTGGTTAGGTTAGGTTATTTTTTATTTATTTAACAGGTGTTTCTAAAACTTTATTGAATATTATAGATACCGGTGTTACCCATACATAATATCTTTTTAAACGTACTTTGACAAATACATAAGTTTGTACACTGTTTTTTATTTTCGTTAAAAATTAAATTCAGTTATAAACTCTAAGTACGTAATTGAATATTTAAATATATTGAAAAAGTAAAACCCAAATCAGAGTAATCAACACTTTAATGATAGTTTATGAATTAGACTTGTCACTTCGGTGCTTGTAACGGTAATGAATCCGCCATGAGGAGGAGGGAGACTTCTCCTCGCGCGCCGGGCCCCTGAAAAGGGCCTTGGGCGGGGAACCAATGCCAGGGGCTAAGCCCCTCTAATTGGGGTGGGAAGACGCGCCCAGTACGAGTACTGGGCGCATGAGTCTCGGTTTTAAGGGAAGACCCCCCGCGGCAGGACGCGGGGGAAACCCATGGGGGGGCAACCGCAAAAACAAAAGGAGTGACGATTGCCAGTCCAGGCACAACCGGGACCTGCGGTCGGCTCCAAACGGCGCGTGAGGGTCCCGACCCGGGGCCGGGAAACGTGTTTGGGTCCACTCCCTCACGCACCGCGTTTACCGGACCGCGGAAACGGGCGACCTGGGGAAGAAAGTGGGGAAGGAAGGCTTCCGGTACCCGACTTTTAATGTCGGGGGGGAAGATGCACCAAGGAGGCGACGGGGTGGCAAGAGGGCTGCCACCCCGACAGGCCCCAGGTGATTATGTGACGGTGTACGCCGGCATCTGGTTTTCCGGCGTAGGGGAGAGGTGTGGGGGGGAATACGATCCCACGATGGGTGGGGCGCTGTTGCGCCGGGGCGCATCAGTGCGCTTGGGTGTGACGCATCATTGCGTCAGGGCTCCTCCTCCTCGGGGGGGGCGGTGAGGCGGGCTGCTTCGCTCCGCAGGGTCCTCCGGGGGGGGACGGCATCTCTCGGCAGGCGGTGGCGGTCGGGCGGGCGGGCATGCCACGGCGCCAGGTCGGTCAGCTCGACCAGGAGCGAGGCATCCGCTCGCGCGAACAGTTTCGCGGAGAGCTGGGCCACGAAGGCCTCCACGCTCTCCACCCTGAGGTCCCTCGCTATGGTGGAATTGCGGACGTACCACGGTGCGTCCGCGATGCGGCGCAGCACCCGGTTTTGGGCCCTCTGCAACAACCCTTTCTGGGGTGCAGAGAGCAGGTGGTGCCACGCGGGTGCCGCGTACGTGAGGCGGGACCGTACGTACGTCTTGTAGAGGGCGATGCGCATCCTCAGGGGGATCAGCGGGGACGCGTAGGCCGGACGCAGCTGGGCTACCGCTGAGTTCGCCCTCGCCACCGCCGAAGAGCACTGGGCAACCATGGACAGGCGGCGGTCGATAATGACCCCGAGATATTTCGCCGTCTTACCCCATGGAATTTCGGCGTCTCCGATCTTCAGAGGAGCCGGAAAAACCTGTTCTCGTAGAGACGGCGAGCGCCTGGGACTTACGTGTATTCACGGATAGTCTCCATTTGCTCAGCCAGTCCGGGAGAAGGTCCAGCGTCCTCTGAAGTTTCTTGACTGCGTGGTCCCTGTTGAGCGAGCTGGCGATGAACGCTGTGTCGTCAGCGTACAGCGCCGTGATGGTGCCAGGATGCGTAGGTATATCGCTGGCGTACAGGTTGTACAGCCCTGGGGAAAGCACACTACCTTGGGGTACGCCAGCGGTGATGGGGCGCTCGGCGGAGAAGACTCCGTCCACGCGCACCTTGAAGGATCTGCCGGAGAGGAAGGAGGCCACAAGCCTTACCATCGGGGGAGGTACGTTGGCTCGAATGAGCTTGCAGAGCAGGCCCTCATGCCAGACACTATCGAACGCCTTTTCCATGTCCAGGAAAACGGCGACCGAGGCTTCCTTCTTGTTTGCCGCAACGGAAAGGTGGTGGGTCACGCGTACCAGCTGGAGGGTGGTACTCAGCTGGGACCTGAAGCCAATATGGCAGACATCTAATTTATACCTTACAGGAATAAAAGCTTAATAACATAAATCTCACTAAACCTATTTAAAAACTCTTCTATTTAAAAAATCTTATTTCAAAAATCTTATAATTCTTATAATAAATTAACAATAATTTTAAAATAAGGAATTGATTTTATAATAGATTTTATAAAAAGACAATGGTATAACAAAACTATTAACTAAACTTGACATTTCATTTGACAGTTTGACAGATAAACATGACGTGATTAACATTAAACTTGTAACATTAATTGTAAATTTAATTTAATAATATGTTTTAGAATAATAACGTGTATAAAATATTAATATCAACAATAATAATTAACAATATCGACTACATTAAAATATTCTGTTGGCCCGCAGACTTCAGAAAATGTAAAGTTTTGCCTTTAAAAGTAATTATCAAAGTTGAATATTATAGTTTTAACTTTTAGTACTTAGTTACTAAATTATTAGCTAATTTAAAGGTTTGTGTTTAAAATGTTGTGTATAGGTATGTTTTTGAATAAATATGTGTGTTATTTGTTTTTGTTAAATAATAATTTAAGTGTCAGAAAAGCAAGACAAAAATTGGAATCATGAAATAATTAACACCAAAAAAAAAGTATTTAGCCATTTTATAATAAAAATCCCACATTTCCTGAGAAAGTTCTTTATAAAAGACGTTTATACAAACTTCATTTTCACGCCTGCTACGTTATGTGTAGCAGGAAAGCTTAAGCTTTGACAGGACCGGCTTAGAAACATTTAGGAAGTTGAAGAAAATCTGGAATTCATTTGGAACAGGTTGATGTCAGACTGTAAACGGATGAAAAGTTATATTTTAACAGTCGTGATAAATAAGAAAGGTTTCATACGCTAGCTTTTCTAACTGGGAGTAAGTAAAATATAACTAGATTTTTTTATGGATGATGACGTTAGTGATTGCAGGCTGTAAATCTTGAACACATAAAAGTATGCCTAGTCTAGTCAGCGTAGTCCATAGGAATGACTAGTCGTCGTCGTCGTCCAGAGGAATGAATACGTCTGGGGCCAACCATGTACGAGTTTCCTCACAATGTTTTCCTTCACCGTTAGAGCGTCCAATGTCCATATAATATACTTGAGATCTGAAAAAGTCTCATTAGTACACGCCACACCCTGGAAATCGAACCTGCACTCTCTCGAGTGCGAATCAAACGGTCTACCCACTAGGCCACGGAGTTCTACAGACTGTAAACAAATGAAAAGTTATATTTTAATAGTCATGATAAATAAGAAAGGTTTCATACGCTAGCTTTTCTAACTGGAGTGAGTAAAATATAACTAGAAAATTTTATGGATGATGACGTTAGTGATTGCAGGCTGTGCATGCAGGAATCTTGGTAGGAAAATAAATATATAAAATGTTCCATGTATAAAATATAACGAAAAGTTAAATAAAATACCGACCTGGTGCCATAGCGCTAAGATGAATTACGTCTCTTACTACACGGCTAGTGTATTACGTATTTACAAACATTGCTACAGTGCAGACGCTTGTAGCTCTCAACATATTTTATACTAAGTGTTACTATGGTTTATTAAAGTGTACTTAGCCATCATGCTTTTCTCTTTCCTAATGGCTGGCAGATGGGTTTGGTTATGTGAAGAAGTCTGAAATACGAGTAATAAGATAGAGAAGACTTTTCAGAAGCCTAAGCCACTTAATTATTTTCGATATAATCTCGATTTGGTCAACGCGCTGACTCATTCGTATACGCGTGAAATTATGCGCGCGCAAGCGTGACAGCCTGAAAATTTAAACGAGATTTTACCGATAATAATTACGCGAATTGCCATTCAGGTGTCACTGCTATTGAATCGGACCCGTAGAGCTGAAGCCTAATTCTCGTAACCATTTTTGATTATAATAGGTCTTTACCTATGAAATTGCCGTTCTGCAGTACTGGCCATTTCAAATCAAAATATTTTTTTTTGGCTAAGAATTCTAATTTCAAATTAATTTTATTTTAAAAACATGGAATTCTTTTTCCAAAAGTAGTCATTTGTTTATTGATTAGTGTTACATTTTCGTCGCATTTCAATCTTTTTCGTCATCATGGATACGTTAGAAATTCGAGTAATTATGGAATATAAGTACCGTCGTGGCAGCACGGCACAAGCGGCACGCAACATCAACGACGTTTACGGAGCTAACACTGCAAACCAACGCACCACCTGTTATTGGTTTGCTCGCTTCCGTTCTGGAAATTTCGACCTGAGAAATGAACCTCGCGGTCGTCCGAAGACTTTGGTCAACAATGACGAATAAAGACGATTGTGGAAGCTGATGATACACAATCTACGGCTAAATTAGCAGAAGTTTTCGACGTTAGCGTCAAAACAATATTGGTCCATTTGCGTCAAATTGGCAAGGTAAAAAAGCTTGACAAATAGGTGCCCCATGAACTCAATGATCGCCAGCGCGAAGTACGCGTCGAGACGTGCCTTGCACTGCTCAACAGACACACAAATGAAGGAATTTTGAACCGCATTGTTACCTGCGATGAAAAATAGATTCTGTTTGTTAACCGCAAGCGCTCAGCAAGTTGGTTGGATCCTGGTTCAGCACCTAAACAATGCCCTAAACGAAAACTTACCCCTAGAAAAGTGATGGTCACTATTTGGTGGTCTAGCGCCGGTGTGATTCATCACAGCTTCTTACCAACCGGGGTGAGCATTACTGCAGATGTGTACTGTGAAGAACTGAACACAACGATGGAGAAGCTGGCACATCTCTAACCAGCATTGGTCAATCGCTCGTCTCCGCTGCTCCTGCACGACAACGCGCGACCTCATACCGCACAGCAGACGGTCTCCAAGTTGCAAGAACTGGGGTTGGTAGCTCTCTGTCATCCGCCCTACTCATCAGACCTTGCGTCTACAGACTACTACTTATAAACCACTTTGGAAGCCGATTACTCGAAAATGGTTGATTTTGTAAAATAGTCATGTATGAAACTTTGCCTTTATTTAAAACGACCTATTCAACGATACACGATGGGGCAGAATGAAACAAAAAACATTTTTCATCCTCACTTGTGAAGTGGAAATCTACTCCTAAAATATAAAATAATAATTATTTTATGATACCGATGATAAATAACCGAGATATATACATAGTAGTTGATGTCATTCTACTTTTACGTATTTAAATCAATCAATCCTTTCTTCACGCAATTTTTGAGCCTCGGAAAGCGTTCGACCAACACAATTATGGAATTCCACCTTGCTTACTCTTTCAATTATTTGAAAATAACTAAATTATATAACAATTTCGACAATCTTGTCTCGTCTCGAGTCTCGACCCGAAAGATCTGGGACTTGAGACAACTAAAATTACGAAAAGTACCTGTACTTCGAGACACGAGACGTCCCGGGACCCAAACCCTAGTTAGGCCATTTCAGTATGTTATCAATATGAGTAATGTGAGAAAAAATTAAATATTTACAAATTTCAATAGCCTCACATCTGTTCGGTAGCTAAAAAACTATTTGAAGTGAGTTTTTAAGCGTAGGGCATAATAATACTCGCACGTAGTCACCGCGCCGTTTACAAATTTTCAGGGCACATTACATCACCCTCTGCGACTTGGTTGCCGCTATCTATTCAAACAATCTACATGATGCACGTCGTCAGGCCATTTCTGCGATTAATATGTGTGGGCAAATTAAATATTTACCATAATTCAATAGCCACATTCATCTGGTTAATACAGAGCCGGCATCATCTGTCACGCGCGGTCGCGCAGTGCGGCGCAGTGACAAATCGCTGCGACCAAAAGTGCGGCAGCGCGACACGTGCATTTATTTATTACCATAATAATTAATCTGAATACAATATTTATACATGCGGGCGCTAGTTAGTGGCTGGAGTATTATGAAGTGGACTTTTTCAATAAGAAAATAAAAGTTGTCATCGAATAAACTAAAAAAAAGGTTGTTTGTTTGTTGATTTGTCGTTATTTTGTTGATTCCTAAAGTTCAAGTCCATACCCTACTATGTGAAACATTTTTTTATCTCTACAATGATTATGGGTGGAAAAGCGCATATACTCACGACTAATCTTTGTAAACATCTTGTAAACAAATCTATGCTTAATCTCGAAGAACTGAACTAGCTGGCATTGCTACAATCAGATAAGTATTATTAGGATACTAAGGATGAGGTGCTATCATAATATCTAAATGCATGATATTGTAAGTGGCTTAGATTTAATAGCACAGTATAAATTTAACATTAATACGTATATCACAGTGGCCTATTATTAAACAGACTTTAAAAATCTTTAAAGTAAATCTGAAACGATCTGAATCTGAAGCTTTAATGAAAATAGCAGCTCTCATAAAGATACAAGCCGTGATAAATTCCACGCACGTATTACTTCGAAAGCCAATTTAAGAACGATTTAGTCCGTACGGATAAATGATCAGAATTTTCGAAGTTCTTTTTCACATTAATTATCTTTTAATATATTTTTCAATCTTAAAAGTAATTTATTAAAGATAGATGCCTGGTCTTAAAACATATTCCATAAACAGAAAACAGTCAATAATCTACTCTATTTGACTTGACTGAACTTTGTAAAAAAGTAATGTATAAAACCTTACTTACCTTTATTTAAAAGGACCTACCAATTCGTCCTTAGCCTACAAGATGGGGTAGAATGAAAATATATTTTTCATCCTAGCTTCACATGTATGGAGACCCACCCCTAAAATATAAAATTATTATTTTATGATGCCAAAATTGAGATCCATAAACAATCTTAAGCCATAATAAATTCATAATTTTTATATTCATAATTACAGAAGCCATAAGGGCGGACAGAGAGTCTCACAGACGGACAGACCAACAGACAGACAGACAGATAGGTAGACAGAAGGGCGGACAGAGGGAAACCATAAGGTTTTCTTGTAGTACTACGGAACCCTAAAAATAAAGCGATTAAACAGAAAAAAGACTGCGTTCTCTGCAGATAATAAATAAAAGGGGATTTTATTGCAGAATCTAAAGGTGTGTTTATATATATGGGTACATGTAAAAATTTGCTATTTTTAAACCTTCAAAAACAATTAGGTATTACCTACACCCTAATAAAAGTAAGAACCATCAAGATTTTGTTTGTAGTTTTGTAAATGGATGCATTTCAAAGTTACGAAAAGGTTAAAATAATATGTTTTTAGAACCTTATTATAAAAAACCTATGTACTAACTAGTTTACTTACATCGAATACAAAAAGATTTACTATACGGTGTCAAGGGACACCCGGACGGATCGAAGTTCCTTTCGATTAATTAGTGAAGGAATTATAATAATATTTTTTTTTATTATTAACAAATATAATGTAATATAAACTTAATCAGTAGGCTCAATTTTAGTACTAATTGAGAGAGAGAGAGAGAGACAGACTGAGAAACACGCGCACGCCGCACGGCTTACAACTATAGCAAAAAGTGTCGTTACAACTTTTAGTCTTAATTTTTTTCGTCTAGCCCCCTTTCGCAACGTGCGATAAGGAATTTCGTGTTTTGAATTTTCGTGGATAAGGAAGAAAGTGCGAAATTCCGTCTATAATCACGGTACACAATATAATAGATCTACATAGATATAATATTATGTGTATTGTGTATTGATCACGAACCTCATGAAATGAAGGAACTACGCTCAGTGCATTATTAGAACCTTAACTCGTATTGTGTAACTTAGTATCGGTGTTATGTTAATACAAATAAAAAAAAATATATACACGATAGTTGAAAAACGATAATAGTTTTATACAGTTATTAGTTACATACTATTGAGTATTAATTGTTGAATTTTAATCCTTTTCAAAGTAAGAATCCGCGGTTCTAAGAATAACTTAGATACTTTATAGTCTCAAATGTTAATTTTGTTTCTATAAACAAATTAGAGTGAATTCCAGAAATTTCAACAGTTTCCGCATTTAGCTGTAAGCACATCTACGCTATAAATAGTGCAGAATGCAGTTTTTGTTTTTTTAACTCGAACAAAAGTAACTGTTATTAGTTTGTAAAAGCGCAATAGGCGTGGTAGGAATTTACATTAGTGATTTCATTTTAAAGTCTACTGTTTAAGGCTACGAATGGATTAGTTACATCTAAGTAGTTGTAAAGCAGTTAAATAGTACATGAGATACCGAGCTTTGCTCGAAGTTTTAGTAGAACGATAAAATAAGTATGTAAATAAATATAAAAAAAATAATAATATATAAACCGACATCAAAATAAAATCAATAACATTCTTAATTAAAAATCACTTAAAAGTATGAAATAATTCTTACTGTCGAAAGAGTTCCCCTTTTAAATTCTGCTAAAATTTAACTATTTCTCTACTCAATCTTCTAATTTTTGAAGTCGCCCATTTTTGAAGTTCCCATTCGACCCATTTATTTCGATATATAATTTGTTAATGGGTCCCGCCTGCTAACAAACACCATGACAATTATTACACTGCACATAATCTTCAACCCATAGTGTAATCTGTTAAACTAAAATAGAGGTTGAATTAGGTTTTAGTACTGTGAATTTACAGTCTTGTTTCAGTTTTTTTAGTGCGTTAGGCATCTTAGGTATATTAGGTTTTTTTTTGCAGTCGGGTTTTTTTTATTTTTCTAATTATTTATTTTATTTTAGACTTTTTAGTGTTCTATCTGGCACATTTCTATGAACTAGAGTGTGTTCTAACTCCTATTATGACTTTTGTAAATTGGACCTAACCTAACCTAACCTAACCAAAGAAGATATATTTGAGGTCAAAGTGGCAAGTACGACAAAACGCCAATTTCATATGTAAGGACCTAATCATACCCCCTTACTAATAAAAATATTAATATAACGGATAACCTATACAACGTTGCTATCTTTGTCTGATACGTTGGAAAAGTCACTTGACAGACAAAGAGAGCGACGTTGTTTAAGTTATCCGTTGTGTAAACATTTATAATAGTAAGGGGTAATAGTAAGGGGTAAGTATCTGTACAAATAATAAATAATAAATAATAAAAAATAAATTCGTAAATAGTCGCTGTCTGTACATGGAAGATATATAAGAAAAACTATTACAGGCTTATGAAGGACATAGAACCCGAAACCATGGTTTTTAGAATTTTTGTTTACACGCGCTAATCTCAGATCTCAGAATCTACTGCTATATATATATATATATATATATATATATATATATAACGTATAACCGCCTCCGTTTTTTGGATGTAGGTTAAAAATAATTTTCATACTCGAAAAATAAAATCTTCCTATAAAAGGGCGAGTTTGTGTTGAGCGGAGTCACCGTGTGATGATTTTTTTACTTTGAGTATGACAATATTTTTTGCCTAAACGTCTACAAAATAAGCAGTAGATCATATTATTATACCCAAGTATCCGTAAGAGATTTTAACAAACCTTATATGATCCGGAATCCGGGAGGCCGTAGAAAATTCCAGAGCGCTAAAAATAGAACTCTGCGTTAATACAATAGAGCTGAAAATTGATTTTCAGTTCTTTTGTATTAGCACTCGGTCGGTAAATGTAAAGGGCATGAAAATCATTTCAGTAGTTTTTGAGATTATCGCGAACATGCAGACAGACAGACTCGGCGGGGCACTTAAGTATCCTATATCCGTGTCCTGGTTCTAAGCTACCTCCCCAACAATTTTCATCCAAACCGGTTCAGCCGTTCTTGAGTTATAAATAGTGTAACTACGACTTTCTTTTATATATTATATATAGATATATAGATTACTTAAATAGTAGTTTTTTATTCATAATTTATTACAAAGTTTATAAAGTCTGTGCTATTACTATAATGCAGTAGGTATATTCGCTAAAGGAGTTTTTTGCCACGAACACTTTTACACGCGGGCGAAGCTGCGGGCAAAAGATAGTCTCTTTATGTGTAGGAATAAAACCTTTTCATAACGCATCTGTACAGGTTAAGTATCTACTTAACCTGCATTTTGACAACATACCTATCTAAGTATGTTGTCAAAAATGCATTTTATGTATGGCTTACATAAAAACAAAATAGTAAAATTTCAGGATTTACCAAAGCTGTTTTCGTTTCATGGACTCTTTAAAATTCAAGGAAGTTTCTCTCGGGATGTTGTTGAAGCTGTAATTCATAAAGTGAACTATTAAATTAATTACGTGTTTTTACCCGACTACGGTAAAGGAAAGGAAGCGTAATGTGTATGTGTGTATGTTTGTTATGTTTTGTCTATGTATGTGTGTATGTTTCTTCTACCGTAGAGCTTAAACTGGTGATATATGTTTAATAAATTAGGTGTCAATAGATTCGTAATAATAACCCGGGTAACAATAGGCTTTAATATAATTTATGTAGTCATAGCCTTTAGTCAAGATGCATTCGTTAATTTCGACGGCGAAGTTCGAAATCAAAAATGTATCGGATTTGACATAAGTCATCACTAAGTCACATGTCGCTTGGGATGGCTTATGTCAAATCTCATACATTTCGTATCGTCCCATACAGTTTTTTATATAAATTGTAGTTATCCATTATGTCAATGCGTATGATATTTTATTAAATTTTGTAGTTTTATTTTATTATTTCTTTTTTATTTAATAACACAAAAAATAACATATTTTACCATTACATAAATCGCCAAACTGTGGAGCAGTTTGTTGGCGGTTGAAGTATTCTAAATAAAATAATGACAGTTCTATTTCAAACAATTTTCATCAAACAAAATAAAATATATAACAAAATAATAAATATTATTTCTAACATCTAAATATATTTTTAAACAATTTTGTACTGACATGTTATAACCTCTCTTATACTTATACTTATTATCCTTCTTTACTTCTTTACTTCTTAATTGATATTTATTAAAAAATAGTACTACTATTTTCTAATAAATACTAGTATTTTCCAATAAATAACTTTCAGCCTTCTTTTTTAAATTGACAAGTTTAATTTTTTATTTCTTAAGAAATCTATTTTATTGTATATTAATAGTGTCAAATATCGTCTAGTTCTCTTACCATAATAATTTTTAAAATTTGACATTACATATTTACCTTGTGTTGCATTTCTTGTTTATGCTTTATATTTTCTTTATATTTATTTATACTATACTGCTCTAGCGCTATAGTGTAATCAACTTTTGCATGCACGGGTAGTATCTCATATAATTTAAATAATTCGTTGTAGTTATGTTTATATTTCACTTTTACTTTATCATTTACCAGATATTTAATGAGTCTCACTTGCAATTGTTTTATCCTGTCTAGTTGTGTTTTGAAGGTAAGGCCATAACTGCTTATGACGTAGCTAATGAGTGAGTCTGCAAGTGCGTAATATATTACATACAGCACTTTTTTATTAACAAACTTATTAAGATGATAGAATTTACCCAGTACTGACTGTAATCTATTACACACTTGATTCACCTGTAATTTCCAACTGAGCTTATCGTCTACTATCAAACCTAATTATTTACTATTTCTATGTTTGTACATTTGCAGTTATTTTTAGTATTATGGAGGCACTCGTAAGTATGTCCAGATATATTTATGTTATTATTTAGCTTATTATTTTTTACTGTAAGGTGAAGTTATACACATAGATTTAGTTTTACTGTGGTTGATTATTATGCCATTGTCGTGTGCCCATTGAATTATGCTATCAAAATCCTTCTGTATATAATGTTGTGCATCTTTCATGTTGTTCGATGAAAACAATAGACACAATATGTCATCTGCGTACATAAAGGTTTTACAATGTTTGAATACATTTATGACGCTTAATGAGCCGGTGGGCACACCCAGAGTGACACTCATCTCATCTCCAGGGACTCCGTCTATCAGAGTGCGCAGCGACCTGTTATCGAGGTAGGATTTAAACTAGCTATTCACGGGGCCTCTGACACCACATTCATCCATTGCACGCAATAACACTCCATGGTCTAGGGTGTCAAAAGCCTTTTTATAGTCAATGAATAATGCGGTAACAGTTGCCTAGGTTCAGGCTATTGTTGATGTAATCGGTGAATTCTGCGAGCGCGGTGGCGGTGCTGCGCCCTCGCTGGAAACCGTGCTGCGCCTTAGATATTATGCCGTGCTGCTCTAGGTACCTACTTACCTGGTTCACAATTACCTTTTCTACAATCTTATTTATCACAGACAATATCGCAATTGGTCTATAGTTACTGTAATCTAGATGAGTTCCATTTTTATATATCGGACGTATAATTGACTTCTTTAATAGGTCTGGGTAAACACCTTTATGCACACACATGTTTATAAATTTCGCTAATACTACACTTATTTTATTTTTAACTTGTTTCATATGTTGTATTCTTATATTATCTATTCCTGGCGCTTTATTACAATGTAGCATATCTATATATTTTTCCACTGTGCATGCTTTTACTTTCTTAAAATAAAACGACTTATCACTCGGCACTACGTAAGAAAATCTATCCAAAAAATTTGCTAACAACAGTTATGTTTTATATTCTTAATTTCTGTTGTAAATGTTTCTGAGAATTTGTTACATATATTATTTATTGTATTAGTCCGCCCTAAATATTTAATAATAATATCATCCAAGCTCTTTTTAGAATTGCTTATTCATTTATTTATATTACACCAAATTTTTCTAAAATCATTATTACACTTTTCTATCTCTTTTTGTCTGTAATTATTTTTAGCAATATCAATTAATTTATTAACTTTATTTCTATATCTAGTATATATTAAATCTATTATTCATGTTATTAGGCGAAGACTTCCATATACTAAAAAGAAAATCTCTGTGCTCTAGCTTTTTCCGCAGTTCTATATCTACCCATGGCTGTGTTACTCTTTTTGTTTTTGATATTTTACGAATTTTGCTCTTATCATATATATCAGTAAAGATTTTATAAATTTTTTCGACGATTTTCTTGCATTAAATCGGACCAATTTATCAATTTTAACTGTTCACTGACATCTTTTTCATTTAATACTAAAAATAATATTAGATGAAAAAAAATTACCAGTTGCAGTCAAGCTAATTCTAACCGTATAGTGATCCGATATAATACAACTTAACAGGTGAGCGCGCGCGTCGATCGTCGTCGAGCCGCAGTTCGCTCGGACGCACACGTGGTCGACGTTCGATGAAGTCACTCGGCCATCCACGATCACTTCTCGCGTTGTCACGGACGTAGGTATTACACTTTGTAGGCCGTTTTCACATAACATGGTTTTATAAGCTATAATTGTATAAGTTATAATTGAGCCATCATCATGTAATATGTTGATGTTGATATCTCCGATTAATACAGTTTCTTCTGATGATACAATATTTTTCAATAAATAATCTATTTCCGAGATGAAAACTGACTTATATTGTTTTACTTATATATATTGGTCTATATATAGCTAAGATGTTCGTAATTCTGTTTCCATTTTTTATTTTAGTGTGTGTTAGTTCCGTCGCGTTATCGGTAGTGTTTCTAGTGTGAATTGTTGGTCTTCTCTTATGTATATGAGTATCCCACCACCTCTTTTTGTGTTCCTGGTGTTTGGGTATACTATGTAACCGGGAATCTTATACAATGAAACTTCCTCGCTTTTTATATTAACTTCCGTAAGAACGATGACTGACAAACTTCTATTAACTATGCAGTGATCTAATAATACTAGTAATTGATTGAAATGTTTTCGTACAGAGCGTATGTTCAGATGAATTATATATCATTATTTGAGAATTGTTTCGTCCAAATCTTTATATCCTTAAATCTGTTGTATCTAATGTCGGATAAATCCAACTCTATCAATTAAATAAATGCTAATTATTTCATACCCCCAACCTATTTATCTATTAATTTAAGAAGGAATTAAAGAATAAAATTTTAGTAATGCTTCCAGCATTCCAGCAAAGGAGAATTCTACGCATTTATCATACATTTAAATATGTAACTCGCAACGGAAACCGCTAGAGGTGAAATAAGGGTTTGCTGTGCACTTTTTCCGCTTCCTATGTTTTTAGCAAATACGGAGAAAAATATTCCCTAATATCAGTACCATTGTAATATTACAATGGTACGTTTGAAGATTTTTGTTCCTTATTTAAAATAATCATTTCGCAAGAACCAATGTTCGCTTTAACTTTGGCTTTGGTTTCGAGAGAAATAAGGTGACGATAGAACAAAAAAAATATATGAATATTGCCTTTTTGATTTCCTTTACGGGAACCTTTATAGTTTCGCACTGTCTTTCCCCTCTTGCTATAGAGTTTATTTTAACTGGCATCATAAAATAATTTTAATTGTATTTTAGGGATGGCTCTCCATACATGTGAAGTGGGGCTGTTTTTTTTTTCATTCTAACCCAAAGTGTGGAGTATCGTCGAATAGGTCTCTTTAATTAATAAAGGCGAGGTTTTATATTATATGTTTTTTTTTAATGTTCCTAATCCATATTTCGAGTAACCGACCTCCAAAGTAGTTTACAAGTTAGTTTCCCTAGAATTTTTATACTAACCATAAACTTGTTACTTTCTCTTTAAGAAAATTATTTTGGACGAAATTGGACTATTTTTTTTAGTCATTATTCAAAAAAACAAAAATAATGTGTGTGTCAGCTCGGACGCAAGACTGGAGTTTACTCTAAAAAGTAGATAGAATTTGGTGTGCAATGCAAAGCGACCAATGCATCTTGGCGAACATCGTGAGACAGCGTACCGTGTGGCCGTGTGACATCGTGAATTCGATTTTACTCCCATAGATTTTCATACCACGGGCTTATGTAAGAAAATTGTTTCTTAAGGAGTAAACTCCAAAAACATATTGCGCGTTGTTAGTTACGGAACCCTTTTTAGACATATCCTGACATGCACTTATACTGTACATTGTACCCAGTGTATTCCATGTCTTCAAACGCTCGTAGGGCAATTATGTCTCACAAGAAACGATTTCTTATTCCGTCTCAAAAGATTTACACACGTTTGCAAAAAGAATAATAATCCAACAAATTACCTATATTAAAGAGCTTTGTATTTCTACTACTCGTATATAAAAGCGTTTTACTCTCTTTAACTTTTCATAGTCTCTTTGGGAATATGTAATGTTTTATTTGAATTTTACATTTTTGCTTTATTGACACTTCCTCCTGCGTCGTGTCTGTACGGAAAATGTGTGAGTAAAAAGTTTATTGCACAATCAAGGGGCGGACTGGAAGCAATAATTTTGAAATTAACAAAGAAATACAAAGCAAAACACTCGAGTTGAACTAAACTTACGTAATTAACGAAGTTAATTAAGAAAAGAGGCTTTGTTTTCAGAGTTACCACGCTGTCGATGCAATACATGCGGAAAAACAATAACTTTTTTACACTAAAAAGTTATTTCAAACAGAAGCTATTATAATGTGTATTTACACAGTATTAATAAATACTGATCCGTAGGTATATAATATTGTATTTTATTAAAGACTATCTTTATAGTCCATAGTATACCATAAGATAATCTGTGAAAAAAACTTATTGCATTAATTCTAAGACTGACAAAATATTTGGTACATTCAAAGACATTTTACTACCTGGTTATTCTGAGATTTGGGCATCCGGACATTTTACGACTTTTACTTATCCCTCCAGATCGGAAAAATCTGCAACATTATATCATATTAATTTAAAAAGAAAATTTATTTTTAAAAAATGAATGTGTAAAATATTAAGGAATTAAAATTATTAATTAAAAAATAATGAAATAAATTACACTGTTGTCACCCTACATGTCGGCGAGTTTTAACAAACGACGCGTTACGGAAATCCATTAAAAATAGACCAATATAATTTCTAATCGAACAGAAGACATTAATTTTGCTTTTAGATGGTTTAATAATAAATATAGCATTGATTATTATTATTTAAAAGAAGTCATAATACTACAATTGTCCCAATATAGCATGCTGAGGGCTTATTCTATACTCTGATTTAGGGTCAGTTCACACCGAAACGAGACGATAGAATAGTGATTCAAATTTGAACTTTATTCAATACTCAAGAAGGTACACGTTTCATTGCAAGAGCGGCACCGGGCTATAAACAATAAAAACAGCGGTGCAATTAAACATTCGAACTTCCGCAATTAAAGTATCTGTGTAGGTATGCTGAGTGCTGACCCTTATAATGTCAGTCAGTTAAATTAGTTTTAATGCACTTCAAGAGCATTTTTCCACTATCCGATCCGATCCAATAGCCTTTATCGGACCGATGCATCGCCACGATTAGAAAGACAGGACATAATTATGTATTTCAATATGAAACATAATATTTGTCCCGTTATCGGATATCGTATCGGATAATGGGAATACGCTCAAAATCTTTTTTCTTATATGTACATTTAGTAGACATAACGATTTTTTAAATAATTTCACGTTGCTTTCACTTTTAGGAAATAAAAATAAGTTGATTATCCTTTAGCGACAATAATTATTATATTACAGTTATGGTCACTTCAAAATCGATTTAACATGTTCTAAGGATTAACAATGACTATAACTTCATAACAAATTATTTAAAATAAACTTAGTTAAATTTTACATTTAACTTGAAATTGGAGTTAAAGGACTCAAAGAGAAAAGTTAAACTTGAGCTAGATTTAAGGGCTTAGTTTAATTAAGCATACGAAAAGGTTTTGTCTGTTTCATTAGATGCTTGGAAGCCTTTTGACGTAGGAGAGAGTGAGCGAGTTAATCCTCAAGCGCCATACTCACTCCAGCTTGCAAGTCCAATGTCACATTGAAGCGAACTTGTTTTAGGCAAAACTTATAAATTATTGACACTTATGAATGCGAGTAGTACCGTGCTGGATTTGCAGGCTGGACGGTCAGTATGCCCCAGTAGCATAAATCTTTTCCGTGGCGCTCACAGTTTCTACTAGAGTGCCTACTCAATGTTTTGTCACTAGTTAGAGAAGAGTGTAGTATTTTAAGCAATTATGACCTTAAGTTCAATCACCACGGGAAAAATGAAACATATTTAATGACGGAAAATTATATATTTTTTAATAAAAATATTTTTAAGTGTTCCGTACCTCAAAAGGAAGAAATGAAACACTTAAATGTCGAATAAATGTTTATTTATTTATTTACTTAAAAAATCACTTTCTTGTACGTCTGTTTGTCCATCCGTCCGTCTGAATGTCTGTAAATCAAGTAAGGATTACTTGTTAAAAATTACTAGCTATACTCAAAAGACGTGGTCTGTCTCAACTATGAACTGGAATAAATTAATAACTACCTACATACACCTACAGTTTCTAGACCAACAACTACACTTACCTTCACCTACTACATACTCCTATAGTTGTACATATACTACTTATCTACACCTAAAACCACACCTACACCTACTACCTACCCCTAGAAGTGATACCCCTAAAGGTGATGGGTGAAAGAGTTATCGATCACTGAGGGATGAAGATAATTATAGTACTAATACAATTTAAGATAATTTTAGTATTATATATTGAACAATGGGGGTTGGTGTTAGAAGGGTGAAAATTGTGTCTTTTACTATTTTGTGTGCTTTTATTACGATTTTTTTGATACCAAATAATCAAAATATGAAAAATGTCCAAAAATCTATATAAATAAAAATGAATTACCGAAATGATTGTACGCGCATAACTTCCAAACGACTGCACCAAATAGGATAAATATTTCTATTATGTGTTCGTTATTGTCAGGTCAAAACTATCTGTTTGTATGAAAAAAAATATTTAAAAATTATAGCAACTATTTTTTTATATAGGTATGGCAAAACAACGTTTGCCGGGTGAGATAGTTAAAAATAAAAAATTGGGGTGGGCTACCCGTATCACTTATACAACCTATTTTTCATACCTACCATATTTCATAAAAATCAGTCAAGTCGTTTCTGATACCGTTTTCTCTAGCAAACACGTACAATGTGATACGAGAATTTTATATTAATTTTAAGATTAAAGCTAAGCATATTTTGCTGAATTATCCCGTAGCGGTGCTAATCTCGCTTTCAACACTTACAGCTGAACAACCCATTTGCAGACGCAGGATGCCTGGAAATTACGAGGCTAAATGTAATTCACTGATAACTTGAATTACTTAACAGCTTAAATTATGTCGCAAGTGTACAGATGTAGCAAATGAAATGTAGACAATAATTGTGTAAACAATAGGAACTGTGATTTCTTAAAAGTTGTCTTGGCTAAGGTGATATGAATATTGAATATTATATTATATTAATATATCCTACGCTAAGTGATGATAATACTAGGAGCCACGTAACCCGTGGCGGCCGCACAGCAATCGTATTATTGTGCAGGATTGGTGGGAGAGCCTTTAGGGTCAGCTCATACGGAGGCTGTGTATTTTTATGATAGCGATTCAAAATTGAATTTAATTACTACACAAAAAGATACACGTTTTTATTGCAAGAGTGGTGCCGCGCTTCGCAGCCCGGTGCAGATAGAAATTTTGAACTCTTGCAATGAAACGGGTATCTTTTTGTGTACCTAGTGATTGTAGTTCAATTTTCAATCGCTATCTTAAATAAAAAAGAAACGTATCGTCGCGGTGTGACTGACTTTATAAATAAACCGTTATTATTTATCGCTAAGACAATTCTCAAGAAAGTACTTAAGATGTTGTTTTAATTAATAGATCGTACGTTAAGTACAGCTGTAGGTACGGCGTATCAAGTGAGTGCGAACGTATAATTACTAACGAGACTCGTTACTCAAGTACGCTGTCATTCCTGTAAAACTGTTACTTGAGACGCGGTGTCGTGAGTACAGTCAAACCTTGACTTGAGTACGGCTTAGGATACAGTACAGTCGATATTATTTGTTTGCTTACTTACATTAAACTAATTACCTATTTTATATATATTAATAGCACTCAATACCAAAGAAAAAAGTCAAAACAAAAGTGAAATGATGTGCAGATCTTTTTTGGCTGTCGAAAAAAACAATCCTCGTTATACTATTCCCTCGCTCCTATAATTCCTCGCCCTATTGACCTTAAGTCTGTTCTGTGTTTTGTAAATACTACATAATAATATATTCTCACTAACAAAATAAAACTGTGATACTAACCCTAAATTTCTGTGTTAGTTGTAGGTCTTATTCAATATACTTCCTCCAGTACATCGTACTCTTGTTTATTCATAAAACCCTTTCATAAGGCAGAGATTTCGTCAACACTCACATCGGCGAATCACTAAGGAATCATTTTAAAGAAGAAGAAGAACTTTTTTCGAATACCAATGATTTGCAGTCCGTTTTAATAAAAATACAGACTAAACTTTTTTTGGTATTTATATTATTAAATATTACATCATTAAAAAGAAATATTGAAAGAATGTATAATCAGTAAAGCCGCTCTTTTTAAAAGTGTAAATGAAACGTTATTTCATTCGTTCTATGTCATGTAGATGACGCTTAAAAGTTAAGTAAGTGATCTCATTCACGTTATCATCTGATATGGTCTTGAGATCATACTATTAATTAAAGACATTCTTGAGAAGCTAATCGTTACTTCAGACCGTCTCAGCCAAGAAAGATCTTGAGAACGAGTTTGAGAACGGTTTAGTAACACGGGCCTTACAGTACTATCCTTGTAGGTATTGTCGCTGAAAGCAGTGAATCTCCGCGAGGATAATTTAATTATTTTGTAAGTAATTAGCATAAACTACAGAACACTGGCGCTCGTTCTCAGCGTTACCGCAACTAAATAACCCAATTAACATTTTGTTATTCTTTTTCGGGGTAGTACACTACCCGTGTTGTAGTTCCTTTAACATATCCGAGATTATTTCTCCGGTCGTCTAATTAGCTATTGTAGCGTACAGAACAATATATACATGCATATAATAAATTCTTAACTGGTCGCTGTCTGAACATGGAAGATATATAAGAAAAACTATTACGAACTTTATGAACGACCCATAACAATGATTTTTAGAATTTTTGTCTGTTTATCTGTTTGTATGTATGTACGTTTGTACGCGCTTATCTCATAATCTATACTTTTTATTGCAGAAAAATGTACGGTTCCCGCAAATTTGTTTTTGCGCGTACGAAGTTAACGGCTTAACCGATTTGAATGCGGTTTTCACTAATGCGTTTTGGTTACTCCACTCCAATTAAAATTAAATTAACCGATTTCAAAAAAAGGAAGTGGTTATACCTTCGGCTGTTTATATTTTTTTTTGTATGTTAAACGATTACTCCACCGAATGTGGATTGATTTTCAAAATTCTTCTTTAGTTATAAAGGTTATTGGTTTATTTTGTCAACAAAATGGTGATCTGATGATAGGATCCATAAGAAATCGAGGGAACTCTATATCGACGCATATAGTGATTTTGACTTTTTCTGAAGTAGTCCAGGCATATACTACCAAAACTAAAGATTTTGTGCTAAGGTATACCCTAGATCCAAAAGTACTGAACAGAACTCCCGAGTCGTTACAGATACATGTTTGGGGATTTTGGCGTTGTTTATAGAACTAAAAGCCACTATGGCAATTAAAGTAATCATCAACCATCACCGCCTTCATCCCACCATACATCATCACATTATGATGATAATAGGTACTTCTCATAGTCTTTTATATCGACACGTATATCTTTGAACATTGCTCTGCCGTTTGTCGAAGCATTTTCAAAATTCTTTTGTTGTTGTGAAGTATATATTTTAAATTGGTCCCTTAGTCACCAAGGTGGAGCCTTCACCTTCCTTCTCCACTTCACCAACCTGATGAAGGCATTCATGAGCAATCGAGAGAACTCCACAAAAATATCCAAACATTTATAGTGATTTCGACTTTTATAGTAAGTAAAATTTTGTGCCAAGGTGTAAGGTGTAGATCCAAAAGCACTGAACAGAACTCCTCAGTCTTTAAAGATGGACGTTTAGAAATTTCGGAATTGCTTAAAGAACTGCAAGCATATGCCACTTACAGTAATCATCATCACCACCATCTTCTTACTATACACCAACATATTATTATGGCGACATAGGTACTCCTCATAGTTTTGTACACTGATCACATACATCAATTCAAAAAATCAATCTAATACATCAATGTATTTGAAACTTTGCTATTGCCAAAATTATATTCATGATCTGATGATGATTCATCACTATAATATTATATTTATTGCTGACTGATACATTTTTTCCGCCGCCTACTACAATAGATAATCATTTTTATCACTGGTGATTGTTAATTTGGTCTACAGATCGGTAATGCTTATTTGGGGAAATACCACGGCCTCTCAGAAAACTGGCATAAAAAACGCTTGAGTTTGTTTTGCCGAGACCGTCTTGCGTCTGTGGACCGATTTTCAAAATTATTTTTTTGATTTATAGGATATAATCTCAAATTGGTCTTTTTGACATCAAAGTGGTAACCTGATGATGGGATCCATAAGGAATTGAGGGAACTCCAAGCATGTGCTACCAAAAAATTAGATTTTGCTCCAAGGTATACCCTGGATCCAAAAGTACTGAACAGAACTCCTGACTCCTTATATATACATGTTTGGGGATTTCGGCGTTGTTTAAAGAACTGCAAGCATATGCCAATATGTCAATAAGAGTAATCATCATCATCATCACAACATACATCATCACATTATGATGGTATAAAAGGTACTTCTCATAGTATTTTACACCGACACGGATATCTAATTACTCTGCCGTTTATGGACATGTGGGAATGTGGTGGCAAGCCCCAAAGGGAGGTCTCCGACTAAGCGAGGTGGTATGCTCGGTCGGGCTGAAACCCACTTGTATGAATTTCAGGTATTGTATATATAATGCCGATCATAGAAAACTTCGATAGCGCGATTCAGGTTTGTGGCGCTAATTGGTCCGCCACAGACATATTTGTAAAATTATTTTGTTGTTGTAAAGGGTATAAATTCGAAATCGGTCCTTTAGTCAGTAAAGTGGAAACCTGATGATGAGATCCATGAGGAATCGAGGGAACTCCTCGAAATTTATATGGACACTTATAGTGCTTTTGACTTTTTCTGAAGTAACACAAGTATATGCTACCAAAAAATAAGGTATTGCACCAAGGTACGCCCTGGATCCTAAAGCACTGAACATAACTCCTTAGTCTTTAAATATACGCGTTTGGAAATTACGGCATTGTTTAAAGCACTGCATATGGCACTATTACACTTACAGTAATCATAATCACCATCTTGTTTACAATACCTAATGAAATCTTGGCGCGCATTCAATGAAACGTTCTTGAAATTCTTAAAATGTATTATATTAAACGTTCTTAAATTGTATTAATAATAATTTAACAAATATCACTAAAAAGGGAAAAATTATTATTTTTAAACAAAAAATTAAGCTGACTTCCAGAGAAGTACACAAACAAGTTTGAAATAAATATTATTTTCTAAATAATTCCCTTTTCAAATTCGGCTAAAATTTTAACTATTTCTCGGTATTTTCTCGGTACCAGCAAGTTTGAACGTGAGTTCTTAAAAATATTGTAGGATATTGTTTGGGATGGTACCGACTTCAAAATTAAGAAGATTGAGTAGAGAAATAGTTTTAATTTTAACCGAATTTAAAGGGGAATTTATTTCATACTTTTTTGTATATTTTTACTCTGGAAGTCGGTTTAATTTGTATTAATAACTTTCTTAAAATGTGTTAAGAATAATAAATATAACTTAAAAGGGAAAAATTATTATTTTTAAACAAAATATGAAAACCTACTTCCCAAGTAAAAATGCACAAAAAAGTAAAAAATAAAACTTCTTTTCCAAATAAGTCCCCTTTTAAATTCAGTTAAAATTTTCACTATTTCTCTACTCAATCTTCATATTTTTGAAGTCGGTACTATGGCGTCTACAAAAAAATTAGTTGTTATTATCCTATCCTTAGTTTTTATCCAAAATAACTGCTCATGCTATATTTTTTATCTTTTCCCTGTCCTTCTTGTAATACTGTGTAAACTGTCTTATTTAAATAGCAGAGTCTGAAATTACTGTACACTTTTTATTTTATTTTATCTTATACTTTAAACGAGACAATCTTGTATATATATAATCGTATTCTGGAAAAAAGCTGTAAATATTACCATGAAATTTAGTATGCAGGGAGTTTTGGGGGAAAAAAATCGATCTAGCTAGGTCTTATCCCTGGGAAACTGCACATTTTGAGCAACATATGCTTTTTATTTAGTCGTGCACCAATATATCAATAATTTCGACTCCATTATGTCTGTCTAATTGGCAGATTGAAATGTTTATCCATAATTTTTGTTTTGTTCGAAAATTCGGAATGTAGTGGATACGAATCCCGGTCAGAATCTTTTTCTTGTGATTCTTTTTATTTATTTAAATTTACAGAACTCCGAGCAAAGCTCAGTTTACCCAGGTAGTTTATGTTTTATCGCACAAGTATTTCAATATTGCCGCTGACACTGGTTAGTGCCTAATAGGAACGTTGAAATAGACGTATAGTACCTAATAGACAAAATAAAAAAAAAACTGGCCAAAAACGAGTCGGATACGCGGACGAAGGGTTCCTACGAAATAGCTAAAAATTCACGTTTGTTGTATGGTTAATTTTTTAATTTTTTTTTTAGAATTTGTCGTTAATAGCGGTGATAGAAATACACCTTCTGGGAATATTTCATAACTCTCTAGCTATCACAGTTCATGAGATACAGACTGATGACAGACAGACGGACGGACAGACAGACAGGGAAGTCTCAGTAATTGGGTCTCGTTTTTATCCTTTAGGTACGGAAATCGAATAGTCGGCATCTATTACTGTGAAGAGTTCTTGTTTAAAACAAATTTCACATTGAAACGAGACGATAAGCGACCCGCGCTGTATTTTTACGCGTTTCATATGACATCGGTCATACACTGTACATGCGCTGTGCAACTTGACATTCGCACTCTTACAATAAAACGTGTATCTTCTTGTATAATGAATAAAGTTAAATTTTTAATAAACATCTCAAAAATGCAGCGTGTCACGTATCGTTTCGTTTTGGTGTGACTTGATCCTTACCGCATTTACACACGCGCCACGGTAAAAAGTGTACATACAAATCCTAGTGCAGCGGCGCCACTGGAGCTGCAGCAAAGAATATATAATACCACGGTAAAGAACCTTCATCCAGTAGACTTACACGAATGACAGCTATGTGTGCGTGGCTAGATGTATGAGGGGTATGCGCGCGGTGAGCGGGGCGTGAGTTTTTTCGAGTCGGATCTTTCGTTCACGGGGCCGACGGCTGGTTATTTCGTGCTTTGACATAATTAACAATATAATTTCATAATATTTATGACAGATTTGTCTAACGCAACGTTTTCGTGTCAACCTTAGGCTTACGTCAACATGGCTGACATTCGCCGGTGCTCGAGCTGTCATTTGTGCCTCATTATCAGTGATGCCTAAGTGTCGCCCCTGTGGCTGCGGCGCGTGTGTAAGCGTACTTACGGCTACACCAAATAGTGAATATAGAAATATTTACGAAATAATATTTTACGAACATTATTTTCTAAATATTCATAATCCAGAAGCACAATGAAAAATTGTTCAGTCCCACACTGTGGTGGCCCAATTGCCTCAATTTGAAAATAACTGCAGAATTATATTCAGTAAATAACAGTCAATTAGAATTTAACTAAGCACATACGGTTTAAATTTAACAAAACATTTCATATATTTGAGTGTATTCCGCACAAAACCTACATTTTATATTTAAATATTGAATTTAATTTGTCTATTGTTAAATTTACCAAAATTCTATTCGCGAAAAATTGAGCATTGCATTTGTTGTAAATATTTATTGCATCTAGAAAAAGATTAAAGGAGAAGAATAATTATTGCGTTTTTGTTCGTACTTACTTTTTCACATGTAATAAAATGAAAATAATATTACTTTTGTAATAAAACAATCATTAGAAGTAAACAATAGATGTATGTACTTACTAATTAACTAATTATATTATGTAGGTCAAACGAAAACAATAAAAATATTTTCAGAAGCTAACGGTTACTAAGTTTAATTTTTACGTTTAAAACAAGATGCGATAGATTTTATTCCATTAAGATTAAAAAAAAAAACAAAGTAGGTACAGCTTAATGTCCGTAAGATTTTTAGCCAGATAATGATAATTATTATTCTCAGGACATTTACACATTTCCTACAATTATTTTATTTAAAAATAATAGATAATTGTTTACGAAGTCCATCACAGTTTTGGTAAACTAAAATCAAGGTAGCTGGTCATCTTTGCCCTTCTAATAATTTTGTTAATAATTGTTTTTTTCCCGTCTCGTATCAAGGCCATTCGAACGTTATTGTTAATCACCTCGTCGACTGACGGAACAACAGCGTTGATATCGCCTATTGCTAAGCGGTTTACAGGTTTTACTTTAATAAGATTAGTTATCGCAAGACAAGAAAAGTGGGAGCAAGACTCAGTGCCCTGGGTCGTATCGCATTCATGGAGTCAAATAACTTGCCAATAAGTCAGCGTAAGCAGCTCATAAACAAAAATAAGAATAATAATAATATTTATTTAGCTCATACAACATAAAACCTTATTCTAAAACATACAGTTATATAGTGTTATGTAATACTAGTTTTATATAGTGTATATTATATAATAAATATTACTATTATTATACTTTTATATAGTTTTATATAGTGTATTTTATATATATTTTATAATAAAAATACCGTCTACTCGCTTCATAAGAAAAAATACAGAGCAACGTCTGGCAAAGCAAAAATAGTGTTTTCTACTACTTTTACCTTTTCTCTAACAACATTATAATGTACTCTCACTCGCTAAACGAAGCAAAAACCTCAAGGGATCCTTACATCGCACCCTTGTCACTAAGTGGCCTTTAATTGCCTTAGGAACGAAAAGTTCTTACCCTCCTGCGTACGAAGCGGTTTCTTTGTTCACAGCTAGGTATTTAAATAGGCTCGCATTATTACATTATAGATTTTGACTGCGATAGTACATACAAATTATATTTTATTCACAAGTCGGATAAAATTGCGTAACAATAAGGTAGTTTATTTTGATCTAGTTGAAAGTTATCGTAACTATAAATTAATTTTTACTGACGGTTGTGTTTCTGATAATGGAACCGGTTGCTCCATCATTTTTGATTCGGATCCTACCGTAACAAGTTTACCCATCCAATATTCTATGTTTCCATTTGAAGCTTATGCAATCTATCGTTCTGTCAAAATGGTTCTAACAAACCCTATAAATTTTATGCTATTTTAACCGATTCTAAATCTTCTCTTTTAGCTATTCAAAATAGATTTTCTGAAAATCGTCTTATACAATTAATACACTCTGTCGTTTTTGAATTAAGAGAACTAATTCTCACCTAGGAATAGATGGTAACGAACAAGCTGACCAGATGGCTAGGGAAGCTAGTTCAATGTCATATACTAGTAACGACATTCCCATTATTCATTCCGATGCTAAACGAGAATTATCTAACACAATTAATTTTATGTGGAATCAAATTTTGTTTACTGACTCTTCCAATTTACATATTTTCAAGAGACTTTCTAAAGGGTGAAACTAAATTTTTTAAACATAATAGAAAAGACTAATGTATATTAACACGGCTGAGAATAGGCCATACCAACGCATCTCACTCGCATTTGTTCGCGAAACGCACTCCTCGGACTTGTCTTAGATGTAGCTCACCGTTCACTGTTAGTCATGTTTTAAAATATTGTAATAGTTATGATTCCGAAAGACAATTGTTTAGCTTTACCAATGACAGATATGTATTATTAACCGATCCTGATAATGTTCTAAAATTGCTCAAATATTGTAATTTATATGGTTTAATTTAAATATTGTTATAGTGGTCGCTGATAACCTATGTAGTTTCAAGCGACCTTAAATAAATAGGAAAAAAAAAGAAGCTAGTTTAGTATGTCGTTACTTAAAATGTCTAATATAACGATTGAAATGGTGAATCGCAAATATTGTTCTTTAAAATTCATAAAGCGTAAGAATACTTTATTAAGCCGTCGTTTTTAATTTCTCCGGTTCTACGTAACCTGAAGGAGTTATTTTGTACCAGTTGTTGCCTGCGGCGTCGTCCACAGCTAATCAACTTATATCCAACGATGAAGCGTACTCCCAGCTAACGCAATTTTAATCGAGTTCTCTGGCAAGGTGGTGCCTAGTTCCTACTTATAAAAATTGATCATTGAGTAAATTCTGTGGATATTAGATTATTTTTATTTTCATCGCTACGTATAAAGACGTACGTAGAAATATTGTACCTATGTACAATATTTGTCATTAATCTCTTGAATGTATAAATCCAAAAAGACCTTTGTAGATAAATCTATACATAACAGCAAAATAAATGGATACAAATAAGAATAGATAAAATTTAGATATAATACTTATTACACCTACCTTCCTATTTAAAATCAGAAAAGGCCTTTGATTCACTCGAGTGATTTTCTCGGTGAAGATAAGACACGAAATCGCTGTTAGAAGTTTTATAAAGATTCAATAAATCATTTTGATTGATTGTTCACAGTAATGGATCTATTGTAATACTGTTATTAAATGTAATCAAGAACAAAAGTTTTAAAAGCAGAAGGGTACTGAACTATACAATGAATTATAAACAAGATGTAATGGCTACGTCTAATCCGATTACGATTTGTTAGACATTAATAGACACGTGAGCTAATACGACACTTTAAAAATTTAATAGTAAGTATTAGGGTTAATTCACCACACACACACACACACATCAGACCGAAACGAAACGATAGTTATTAAAAAATTGAAGTTTATTCATAACACAAGAAGATACACGTTTCATTGCAAGAATTCCAATGTCAAGTTGCACCGCGCTGCATAGCGCATGTGCAGTGTATGACTGATGTCATATGAAACGTGTAACTTTTTTATGTAGTGAAAATAAAGTTAAATTTTGAATAGCTATTTCAAAAATTTAGCTCAGTGTAGCGTCTCGTATCGTCGCGGTGTGAACTAACACTTAGCGTAGTAGTTTGAAGGAACAATACAGGCCAAGTGCTTAATTAAAGAAGATGCAATCTATTCCAAATACTTAAATTGTTTCATCAGATATAAGTCTCGTTAAATTTTAACTGTAAACATACATTGTCGGTGAAGATATGTGTTGTAAAATTTAGTTATTAGCGGCGGCAATCGCTCACAAATGCCGACGACACGACAGCGGTCATTAAAACTAACAATAAAACAGACTTAAAATTGCGGGCGGACATAACACAATTCTTAATTTTCCGCCATGAAACGACTTGTCTCGTCTTAGCGCAAAAGCCGAGGACACATTTTATATGTTAAAACGTTTACTGCCAGCACGCGTAAACCACGGCTAAAAATGGGTTTTGTCTTCAAAAGAATAGACAAAATTACAGATTCCTCAAGACTAGAGATCGCCCTGTGGTCGAAATTCGACCATAATTCATATTTAAATATTTTGTTTAAATTTTGAGAGTTCTTTTGCCTCTTAGATACACAGCAAAAATGTGTAATTTTTTTATGCTATTTACAGTGCCGGATTTTACACATTTGCCGCCCATAGGCTATTTTGCCCCTCCCCAAACTTCCTTTTCTAAATTACTCTTCTTATAGGTACTAGTCAATAGTACAATTGTAGTTTTTTACAATTGTCCTGGTTGAAATTTGTACCAAATAGCTATTTGAAGGTATGTTTAATAAAATGTGTGAATTAAATAAAAAACAACAGCGCAAAATATGTTCTAATGATAATAATATTATGTTTTGTAAGTTGAAAGCGAACAAGTGGAGCGAGCGAGCAAAAATTTATCTAATTTCGTAGGATTAGATTGGATAAATCTATTATAATAATATATTAGTTTAATTTGTAACAAATACCCATCTAAAAGGGTTTATTCTTTGGAATAATTAACAGCGCAAAATAGACGATAGACTACTAAATATTAGAAATAACATTATTAAGTTCTGTACGTTGAAAGAGAGCGAGCGGAGCGTGCAAGCAAATCCAATAGAAACCTGCAAAATTAATTTTGCAGGTTTCTATTGTTTTCTATTACAGGTTACATGCTGCTGGATTTGCAGTCTGGATCATGACCTAATGGCCCTTAAAATATGTCCAAAACCATGAAAACGTAATTTTTGCTTTACGTATTAGAGCGTTTTCACATTATGCAATACGATGTCGCTTATCGCGCGCGATAAATTTAACATTGAAAAATTTGAGAGACAGCTATATTATTTTTATATTGAAACGTATACCTTTTTATTATTATTATTATTATTATTATTATTATTATTTTGCTTAGATAGAAAAAAGTAAAAAGAAACTAAATGTTGTTTTTACTTTTTTTGACTGATTGACAAATACTAGAAATTGACAAATACTTCAAAGTGTGATAAAATTATATTAAACGCACGGTAGGTAGTGTGAGCTAACTGAGGTAGCGATAATAATTATAAACTATTAATAATGTACTAATTAAAAGAATATCAGTCCAGTTCCATTAAAATTACGAAAAATAAAATTTCACTCATGTTTTTTACGATGAAGCCGAACGTCAAAACTCATTGGGTTTGACAATAATGAATACGTGTGTGTAACTATGTGTAAGCCAAATGAATGGTGGGGTGGTTTGCTGATATTTTCATGAATTTAATGTATTTCCAAGCATTATTTGAAGGAATTTAAGCTTTCCGCACACCTTCCTCAGCATAAAGTTTAATTGTGGCAAATTTCACTCTCATCCATACGCACAATTGTCGTAAAGCTGTACTTTAAATTTTCGCTTCACGTATTAATATATAGATGTCAAGATCTAACATTTTGTCTATTTTTCCGTAGAAAAAAAAGTTATAATTGTATAAGATTTTTAAGTAGGTATAATATCTAATTATACATTATACAATCATCATTTTATCTTATATATTATATCAATAACTTAATAATGTCTAACATTAATATAGCTTCTTTTAAGAACAATGAACATTGAAACATTTGAAAAGTTTAATATGGAAGTCGTGTGTTCTTAGCTTAGCTCCCGTTAAATCCATCCGTAGAGATTGTCATGAAATAAAACAGAGATATAAAAACGTTTTCTATTTATTTTAGGAAAATATTTATTAATTAAGTTTTTATTGTTTGTCCGTAGAAAATATTTTCTTATAAAATGAAATTTCTAAAAGGGATTAAAATGGTAAGGAAAAACGTCACGTAATTAACAAAAAATTACAACGATAAGAAAGCTGGAGATAACTAATCATTTTGATAAATAAAAATATTATTGTTACTTTCAGGAGTATTTTATTTTTTATATAATCATTATTAGTAAGTGCTAAATAGGTACTTATTAACTGTGATGATTCGGATACTATTAGGTATGAAATTAGCGTTTTGTCGTGCTGGCCACTTTGATCTCGAATATATCTTCTTTGATTAGGAATTCCAAATTCAAATTTATACCGCTATTTACTAATGCATTTGTGTTTCGAAAATCGTTATTCATTTGTTTTTTCCTGTTTTGGTTTTTCCTACTCTGTTTTCAAAATGGAAAACTTGAAATATCGTATTATTTTCGAGTCCGAGTTCCACCGTGGCACCAGTGCTACAGAAACGGTTCGAAGGATTAATGATGTGTATGGCGGCGCAAAAGAAAACACAGTGCGTTGTTGGTTCCAACGTTTTCGTTCTGGAAATTTCGACCTGCAGAACAAGCCTCGTGGACGGCCGGAGACCAAAGTTGATAATGAAGAATTGAAGGCTATTGTGGAAGCGGATCCATCGCAAAACCACGTCCGAGTTATCTTCAGGCCGCGGTGTTAGTGATAAAACTGTTTTTTGCAAATTGGGAAGGTGAAGGACCTCATGAATTGAGTTCAGCAAACCGAAAAACGCACGTCGACTGCTGCGTTACATTACTCAACCGGCACAATAATGAAGGGATTTTAAATTGAATCATTACCTGTGATGAAAATTGGATCCTGTACGTTAATCGTAAACGCTCATCGCAATGGCTGTACCCTGGCAAACCAGCCAAAGCCTGCCCCAAGCGAAAATTGACTAAAAAAAGTTACTTGTGAGCGTTTGGTGGACTAGTGCCGGTGTAGTTCACTACAGCTTTCTTAAGTCTGGCCAGACGATTACGGCAGATGTTAATTGCCAGCAACTGCAAATCATGATGAAAAAGCTAGCTGCTAAACAACCGAGGTTGGTCATTCGCTCTAGGCCACTGCTGCTTCAGGACAACGCTAGACCACACACAAACGGCTACCAAATTAGAGGAGCTTTAATTGGAATGTCTAAGACATCCACCGTACTCCCTGGACCTTGCTCCAACAGATTACCATTTTTTTCTAAATTTAGATAACTTCTTGCAAGGGAAAAAGTTCAACTCCCATGGGGTCAATCATGGAGTCCAAAGCGCCTTCAAAGACTTTATCGATTCCTGTCCAAATTGTTTTTTGGTAAAGAAATCAATAAACTACCTATAAGATGGCACAAATGCATAGATAGCAATGGTATATACTTTGATTACATAAATAACAACCTAGAGCTACTACCTATTTTGTCATAATTAAAATAAAAGGTAAAGAATTCAAATTGGTCCAATATATATATATATATATTAAGAGCGAAAGTATGTAATGTTAATTAAAAAAAAATCTGTTACAAGTGGTATAAAAGTCGTAGATGCACTAACAAAGGGTAAATGCTTGTTGCCAGCGGAGCTATATTGTACTGAAAATGTTCAGGTAAAGCTGTTACGACATCAGATAACTTCGTAATTTGTCTTATAATTTTTGTCTTATAGAGAAAACTGCATAATGTTTTGTACAATAGCTTGATAGGTACATAAAAATTGTTTTAAATATATTGAAATTATTAAAAAAAACTTGCAAATACACTAATTATACATTAAAAATATTGAGTACCATAAATCACAAGTAAAAACGCTTTTAAGGAAATTAATGTCGCCAACTGCCACTAATCCATTACCTATTGCGGGAATGCAAAACTTGGGTATAAAGTACAAACACACAACATGTACCGATGGATTACATGAAAACTAGTGTGGTAGCAGCGTTAGCTAGAAATGTAATGTGCCTTTACATTGAGAGCACGTAAACCTGTGTCACGGACTGGAGAGGACCGTGAAAATTGTTTGATGCATACGTTTTACCTCACTTTATTTACTGTTTCGTCAACACACCGAAACACAAAAATTCAAAATTGCAGAGCTTAAGTCATAATTTAAAGTAGGTAGCTAGTATTATTGATAAGTTATCTGTTTTAATATTATTTTTATACGTATTTGTGAATAAAATGCATCCAGTAGTAAAACTGTATTGAAGTAGAACGTTTGAGACATCAGCACGTGTAGAGTTGCCAAATGTCCACATCACGTCGGACAGATCTTCGTTTTGGTAACATGTCCGTCCAACCAACACGTCCGAAATGTCCGGCTCTTGTGAGACTATATAAATTTGCTCAGTTTTTCATGAACATTTTATCATGCATGACTATGTTTCCTCTCCTCTCACCTGCAATGTGTGTATCCACGGCTTCTTACTGAAATATCCGAATGAACAAGCTGTTCTGTCCGGCTCTTCTGGTGACCTGGCAACCCTAAGCACGTGTAAGCTGAGTTGTTATTGCACGTCCTACACGTGTACGTATTTTGCTTCCACTTTTCCCTTAATTACAAAATGTACACAGGATTTTTCCGGATAATCCGGATAATCCTCTTCCAGTGCTTAAGATAACCCCTTTAGGGTATTAATTTTTCAGCGTCCTTAGTTTAAGTTTTCTTTTAATACAGAACGGATAATTAATTAATCTTTTTGACATAGTCATTGTTTTAATTATGTAGGCGGAAAGTACACCAAAATACATTTAATGCGCACAAACATGTCCAATTTTAATCTGAAAACATCACTACAGTACGGATAAAAGTACACATACACTATTGATTTTCGTAATTAAAAATTCAGAGTAACCGAGAGGCTTTTCTGATTACTTTGGGTCGTAGAAGCGCGGTAAATATCCGATAGGGCATAAATCAAAGGGATCCTGTTTCGAGAGGTTTCAATCGCCCTTTATGAGTGAACAAAGGGCGTGATATGTGAGATTACTCGACTATCCCTCCGTCACGTAGCGCCGCAACCTCACGTTCCGTCGACTCAGGTCCTCACCAGAAGGTTTAGAGTTCCCCTGTCCTTAATCTCTTAAAGGTTTTTGTTGGGACATTTTTTGTGGTCCTAATGGTTTGATAAGCCGTCAATATTTTACATTCTACTAATGTACCCCATGGGTGACTTTAAGTGAATGGGACCTTTTGACTAATGAATAAATACAAGAAAATTTGTTTCCAGATCGCACTTCGCAATGTCTGTGGTTGTGGTCAGATTTATGTATTTAAGCCGCGTTTGCCATTAAATGTAAACAACTTGTTGCTCTCACTTGCTTGTTTTAAGCAAAGTAAAATAGTTTGCAGGGATTATATTAAACTTAGTGTATATGTTAATCTTTATAGGATTTGGTGTCGTCGTTAGTGATTTAAAAATAATAATTATTAAGATTACACGTAGGCCTTTTATTACACCTAGGTATCTACTGACTATTGGCAGGTAAAATTGTATTTTTACACAGAAACTTTGTAATCCCGCAAGTTTTGTTTAAATTACTGGCAAAAGTGCAAAAACATCAAAGAATAAATAAAAACAGAAAATTTAATTTGCAGTAATAAGCGAGCTCGGGGAATCTTAAAGGACTTTGTACACTGATAACGATGTCGTGCTGCAGCTGTTTTTTACGTAACAGAATTTTCTTTGTGGATTGGCTCACTTGGCAGTTGCTAATTATACTATTTAGGCTAATAAAAAATGTTAAAAATATTTCACTGTTATGTACGGAGTTGTGACTAATAATGTTAGTGTTTAAGCTAACAAGCTACAATGTTAAACTAGTTCTTTTTTTAGGTTACTTATATGCATAGCCAGTTATAAAAATAATTGCATTTCCAATAAAGGAACATTATGTTTGAATGTGTCTACTTTATTACGCGCCTGGGTTATGTTTTTCGCGCGTATCTTTTATCTGTGTATGTTTGTTTGTAAATTCCTTTATTCCCACGTATTTTACAAACAGCGATTGGATTTCGACAGTTAAGGTATCGTTAGATTTGTCTCAAAAACCCAAGTGTCCTAAAATAGCTAGTTCAAAGAAAAAATGCCGGAAATTGGCGCCAAATTGTAAGTAGTTCAACTTTTTTTTAACCAAACCTATCAAGTAGGGTATCAAAATAAAGGAAATTAAAATGAGATTTCCAAAATATACATATTACGTCATGTAGGTATTTAAATTTAATCAGAAATAATTACAACCATTTTAATGAAATAATTCGAATAAACTTGTAATCAATGCATTCAAACAGTTGTATTTTTGTTTTAAATCGACCAAGTGTGTATTGGATAAACTAAAAAATCTTAAATATAATAAATAATTAAAAAAATAAAACTAAAAGCAGAAAGAAACATGCCTAAGCAACGCACTAAAAAGACCGAAACAAGATTGAGCTGAAAGCCTAAGTGAAATAATTGACATGATGTTTGGTAGCAGGCGGGAACCATTTATTTTTGTACTTACTATAATTTGCAAATGGGTCCCGCCTGATACCAAACATCATGTCAATTATTTTAATCAGGCTTTCAGATCAATCTATTTTTTCTACTATTTATTTAAGATCGCTTGGAACTATGTAGTTCAGTACATTGTTTCGGTCTTTTTAGTACGTTGCTTAGGTTTTGTTTTTGCTGTCAGGTTTTTTTAAAAATTTTTCAATTATTTATTGTGTTTTGTGCACACAGAATATGCACAAATCAACTGCTTTCATTGATCTGACTGCTGAGTGCGAGTTTTGGTCACTACTCGCTGTGAGGAAGTTAATTTCAATTTGTATGGCATCGAATGAGTTTCTATTGTTTGCCACTAGGGGCGTTGTTTCAATGTCATAAAATATGTTATTAACTTCTTCACGGCGATTAGTGACAAAAACTCTCCGTACTCAGAAGTCAAAGTTCTGAGCAACTTAAAGAGAGTGTATAATCTGCTTAAGACAGGTATTATTTAATTATGATGAAAAATCAAAGTACCTGCTTCCTTGGTTTTTTCTTAAAGCAGTGTTAATTTAAGTTGGTTTCTTTTACTGTTCCCGACAGATTTCATTAATTTTTTATTGCGGATAAACTTTGCCAGATCCCGGGGGAATGTTAAGATTGAATGTCATTCTGTTTAACGCCTTGCCTACTTTAGTGCGAGTAAATATTATCCAATCAAAACTTTATGGTACACGAGATATTGGTATAATTAATTGCGATTTGTAAGATTACCTATAATGATATTTATAAATATGAAGTTTATACTGTAAGTCACTAATAAGTAATACAGTATCCCACGGGAACACTGTGCTATTTCAGATAAAAATGAGCCTTTGTTTTATGCCAGAGTTTTAACTACCATCATATTAAATTTCATCAAATTCCGTTCAGTGGTTCGAGCGAAAGAGTAACAAATATCCATCCATCCATCCATCCATATCTCTCCATCCTCACAAACTTTTACATTTATAATAGTAGTAGGAATTAACCAGGAAAAGTATGTTTTCTACAACAATACAGTTACAGTCCCCTTTGTTATTACCTAAAATACTATGCAGGTGTTAATATTGTGAATTATTGCATTTAGAACTAAATGTTGATAAGCCCTACACGAAACGTTCGAGTTTGTGTAATGAATGTGTACTTAATACGACCCAGCTCAGCTGAATGTGCTCGACTCAGCTGAGCTGAGTTGCGAGTGCGAATTAAATTGATCAATCGACCGACTTGTGCTTGTTTAAGTAATTACGATTATTCTAATCAAAGATCAAATAGCTATGAAGATGTGCGCGTTTTTGTACGGAAATCTCTATTAGTGTAATTAGTATTTAGGTACCTAGTTAGTACTTAGTTACGTACGAGGTAATAATAGGTTCTGTCACTTCTACATTATTATTCAGAAGATTTTTTATTCAAAACTAGATTGTGCCCGCCCGCATGAATACATTTTCCACGGGAACACTTTACTATACCAAATTTCATAAAAATTCATTCAGTAGTTTTTGCGTGAAATAATCACAAACACCCATCCATTTAACAATCTTACACATTTATTAAAGTAGTAAGATGAGATAAGTATTTTGTAAATTCATATTTGTGCGGGTTGCATTTTATTTGTTTTTTTTAGCTATTTAAATTTTACAATATCTCTTTCAAACTACTATTTATACTGGTTTTTGTTAAGGTATAGGTTAAAATATACTTACACAATAAAATATAATATAAAAAAGAGAAATGTCTTAGGATTTGTGACGCCTACGTTACAGTATGAATCTGAATCAACATAAAAAGCAAGTTTATTTCTAACCATGCAAGATACGAGTAGGTAGTGGGATAAAAAAACTTTGAAATTAGGCTATTCTTTCTTTGAGTTTACTATCGCGTCAGAATTTTACTGCTTGTTATTTCTGTTTTATTGTATCTTCGTCATTATTTGTTATGTGAGGTTATTGCGAAGACCACCAGTGAAGTTTATTTTAGCTGTTGTTCCCAATGATCGAGAATGAAAAATAGATCCGTTTATAGGTATTATTTATTACAATATTATATTAAAAAAAGCTATTGTATATTTTATTCTGAAAACGAGGATATTTGGTACTGTCAATAACAACTTACTGTTGAAAATTAATAATACAAAAAGCGAGAAAATTCAAACCTTTTAACTAAAATAAAAGAAGACACCGCATATGTAAACTAGGCAGTAATCCGATCGCGCAAGTACCTGAGCTCGTGAAAAAAACTTAATTAACTCCTCCAATGTTCGCTTTGCCTAACTATAGACGTTGATTTATTATAAAGTCTAGACACAATAAATTTAATAGCTATTTGCAACTATAGCGATGAAAATGTTGGTTATTTAGCGAAATTCAAATCCCGCCAATTGAATTTTTAGTATGCCGCCGTCGCCGGCACTGGCTAGTCACATTTTTATAAAATATGTAAAGTGCTAAGCCCGTTATTGTATATTTTATTGAGGTAGTTACTCAAATTATATATTAAATTGACTTATATTATGACACTTAGTTTTTACGTGTTATAAACTTACTCACGACGGGAACGTCGTCAGCTCGTTACGCAAGATCTCGTCCTAGAAGGACAAGTTGACAATTTTAAATATTAAATACTTTGTCATCTGCTTTTTAAATAAGTAATTTTAAGTAAAAGTACAGTTCGCAAATCTATGATCGTATTTTAAACAAAACAAAACGGTAGTTTTGTACGACAATATTCTTTCATTAAAAACAAATATGAAGATATAGGTATGTATAATGTTTTAGTATACATTACTTAATTATTTAATTGGTAAAATCAAACGTATTGTCACAAAATTATAAAAAAATAATATTTTACCATAACTATTTAGGTTTTTTATGTATTTAAAAAGAGGCGGGGTGCGCAATTGTGACCGCGCATTTGTCGATTATAATTTATAGCAAACAGATAATGTTGAACTATATGCGTTCAAAATTAACTCTTTACTATCAATTTTAAAAGAATTTCCATGGCTTAGGATGTAAAATGTAATTTAAGATAAAAATAAAAGAAAGATAAACGAAAAATGTATCAAACTACAAGGTACAATTTAATTTTTTTACTGATACTACTTCATAATATATTTTAGTTATAAAACAGCGCAATGTGAAAAATGGGTCAAGTTTACAAATGAAAAAAATAAAAAAAAAATACATTTGTCATTACAACCTATTAGGACGAGATCTTGTTGGACGAGCTGACGAACGACTCCTCATAACATGTATCCTCACTTATATTTATGAACTATTTTATGGTTGCCTACGAGCGTTAGTGAGGTTATTTCATCTATAGGGGTTAGGGGTCATCTATAGGGAGTAGGGTTTAAATAAATAGTATTATTCTTCTTAAACAAACATCTAATTAAATATAGCCCCCAAACCATCACCTGGTATATTTAAGCGTAATATTATAGTCTATAATGTTCTATTATCTTCGTGTTCTTATATATGTATATACTTACTTTTCCCTGTGGCTTCGCCCGCGTAGAATTGGGCATCAAACAAAATCTTTATAATTTACAGCCTACTCTAATCATTATAATTTACTAGCCTTACTAGCCTAATAATAATTATCAATTAGTAATAATTATTATAAATAACTCTCTTTACTCTAGAACATAATTTATATCGCGGCCCGTTTCACTTTTCAGTAGAGCTTGATATCAGGTCTAACGCTGTTTAATGTTAATGAAGTGATAAAATCTGTTTATTTTGCAAACTTTTTCTATCCCCTTTATTACTGAATAAATTTAGCATATCATTTAAATAAGAAATCTAGAAAATAAATGCTTTATTTTTAGCAACTTGATAATACTTTATATTTTTTATCAACTAAATGTTGCCCGTGACTTCGTACGCGCACATGCTGATTTCACGAGAACTGTACATTTTTCCGTAACAAAAAGTAGCATTATATTCTTCACCGTTGTCTATATCAGTATCATCAAAATCGGTCCAGTAGTTTTCTTCTACATATCTTTCCTCTTTATAAAATTATAGTAGACTAGCTTTTGCAACGCGGCGTCATTTTCGTTCAGTCAAAAGATTTTAACTTATTAACTTACTACTTTAAGGGAATATTTATGAGATTGAAAAAAATCATGTTTTATGTTACTAAATGAATTTATATTATTGACCTGCTAACTTAAATTTTAGGAAACCTTTGCTTATTCAATGTATTTTACGGCGATATGAATAATAATAATTGAATACGGTTTCTCGACTTTTCGATCATTGTTTCTAACTTCAACATTAAACACTATTTTACTTCTCTATCGCGTTACCATTAATCATAACGTTATGTACGTGGTACGAATTATTTCAAAGCGTTATATACGTAGGCCCCAAAGGTAATATCAAAAATATCTCACAACAAATCCACTATGACAATTCTTGGGGTATTACATTTTATATTTTGCGAGTGAAATACTTTCCGCGGAGAATTCATAGAATATTGCAGTCGCATCCGAGACTACGATTGCCTGAAGACAATGCTCGTATCTGGAGCAGCTGAGAGGCTCAAGCAAATGGATATGCATTGTTTTGTATTTTTGCTTAAATGTATCTTAAATTAATCCTATTTTGGACTGTTGTATTGTTTACTCTTAATAGCTTCGGTGATATCATTACCAAGTTGACCGATTTTAAGTCACATTTGTACGTCTATAAAACTACAATGTGCAACTTAATATGAGGTCATTACATATGAAATTGGCGTTTTGTAAAGGAGGAATATAAAGTCGAATTTTTTTAAACATAATAGTAGGTCGTACCTATGAAATTGCCGTTCTGCAGTACTGGCCATTTCAAATCAAAATAATTTTTGTTTGGCTAAAAATTCTAATTTCAAATTAATTTTATTTTAAAAACATGGAGTTCCTTTTCCAAAAGTAGTCATTTTTTTATTGATTAGTGTTACATTTTCATCGCATTTCAATCTTTTTCGTCATCATGGATACGTTAAAAATTCGAGTAATTATGGAATATAAGTACCGTTGTGGCAGCAACGCGGCACAAGCGGCACGCAACATCAACGACGTTTACGGAGCTAACACTACAAACCAACGCACCACCTGTTATTGGTTTGCTCGCTTCCGTTCTGGAAATGTTGACCTGAGAAATGAACCTCGCGGTCGTCCGAAGACTTTGGTCAACAATGACGAATAAAGGCGATTGTGGAAGCTGATGATACACAATCTACGGCTGAATTAGCAGAAGCTTTCGACGTTAGCGTCAAAACAATATTGGTCCATTTGCGTCAAATTGGCAAGGTAAAAAAGCTTGACAAATGGGTGCCCTACGAACTCAATGATCGCCAGCGCGAAGTACGCATCGTGAGGTGCCTTGCACTGCTCAACAGACACTAAATTAAGGAATTTTGAACCGCATTGTTACCTGCGATGAAAAATAGATTCTGTTTGATAACCGCAAGCGCTCAGCAAGTTGGTTGTATCCTGGTTCAGCACCTAAACATGCCCTAAACGAAAACTTACCCCTAGAAATGTGATGGTCACTGTTTGGTGGTCTAGCGCCGGTGTGATTCATCACAGCTTCTTAAGAAACGGGGTGAGCATTACTGCAGATGTGTTTTGTGAAGAACTGAACACAATGATGGAGAAGCTGGCATATCTCCAACCAGCATTGGTCAATCGCTCGTCTCCGCTGCTCCTGCACGACAACGTGCCACCTCATACTGCACAGCAGACGGTCTCCAAGTTGCAAGAACTGGGGTTGGAAGCTCTCCGTCATCCGCCCTACTCACCAGACCTTGCGCCTACAGACTACTACTTTTTCCAGAATTTGGATAACTTCTTGGCGGGAAAAAAATTCAATACCCGAGAGGCAGTACAAAATGCCTTTGAAGAATTTGTTGCCTCCCGTCCAGCTGATTTATTTTAGAAGAGCATCAATAAACTGCCACTGCGTTGGCAAAGATGCATTGATTGCATGGGGATTACTTCGATTAATAAAAATAAAAAAATCGTTAAAATTTTGTCATACAAAACGGCAATTTCATAGGTAAATACCTAATATACTTATTTAATCAAAGTATATACCATTGCTATCTATGCACTTTTGCCATATTATAGGTAGTTCATTGATTCCTTAACTAAAAAACGATTTGGACAGGAATCAATAAAATCTTTGAAGGCGCTTTGTACTGCCCCATCGGAGTTGATTTTTTTCCCTTGCAAGATGTTATCCATATTTCGAAAAAAATGGTAATTTGTTGGAGCGAGGTCCGGGGAGTACGGTGGAGGCTACAGGGCAAACCCTTAATCCGATCGTCATTGTTTTAGACTCAAAGCTAATAGCTGACTAGGTTGTCCAGAAGAACTTTTCTCAAATTTTTGATATCATTCTTCGTTTCCCAAATATCGAGCACCAAAATCAAAAATTCGGAAAAAAATGTTTTTTTTTTCACTATTTCGGCCATAACTTTTTTCGTTTTTGACTTTTTCCAATAATTCTCGTGAATACGCGTATTTTAATCCTTTTCTGAATATCATATCTTCAAAACTTTTCGAGAGATAAGGGGATTGCACTTTTTCCTGAAATCGGGGCCTATACTGGAGCGAACGAAAAGACATTTCCAATGTCAAAACATACACACGAATTAATAACCTCCTCCTGTGTTTTGAAAGTCGGTTGAAAACTACTTTCCAAATTTGACTTTTCTACTATTAGCGGTTACGGTTCTTTACGTCAGTGAGTCATTCAGTGGTGACATCTCCTTTTATATTTAGAAGAATATTTACATACTTATACCATCTAATTAATAGCGTAAATACGTCGTTACCTTTTTTTTTTTAATCTGAGCATATTTTGTCTGACAAAGGAGGAGACTCGACTACTTTAACTTTGTTCCACGATAAATTTGGGAACAATAAAGTATTTGGAGTATTGACGACAGAGTAAAGCGTAATTTTATGCAAGCCGCGTACACAATTCACATTTCCATTTGATTCCAGTGCTCTACGACTTGAGCACATTGTTTTTTGTCTTTCAAAGTAATTGGAACAATTACGAAGGAACTTTTGTGCAACATTTTATTACCAGATGAAAAAATTTAATACTATTTTTACCCGACTACGGCGTAGCCAAGACGTTTATCTATGTATATTTTATATGTATGTTTGTTACACTGTAGTGCCTAAACTACTGATCCGATTTTAATAAATGAGTTGTCAATAGTTTCTTTATAATGGCCCGGTTAACAAAGGCTATATAATTTGCGTAGTCGGGTTATAGTTTTTAACTTTTGGTTATTATTTTATAAAGACGTGCTATACCGGTATCGTATAGGAAACATTTCAGGCGGCGGTAATCGCTTCCAATCAGGCGCTTGGGCGACTATTTTTCCACCGTATGCAAATAAAAGTCATGTGGCCAATAAGGCCACTTTAAGAATTGTAGGTTTGAGACCATTGAAAAGTTTCGTTTACTCGTCGTCTTCGGCTTGGTACTTTGATCTGAAAAATGTTATTTGTTCAAACTTTTTGCGGCCTCTCTATTCGTATACGATTAATATGTGATTTTAGAAAACTTTATTTTTAGACCCTAATTTGAAAAAAAAAAAGAAAATCTTACAAGTAGAGCCGCTGAGAGCTGCTTGTAAACTCACTTTATTTAACGCTAAGCCGACTAAATTTTAAAGGTAATAACGGACACAAAATTTGATTTACGTACGGGTCATCTGCGGGATTATTACACAAAAGCTCGGTGGTAAAAGCTAACTGCATATGTTTTCTATGTAAACACTGCAAGCTCCGCATGAGCTTACAATAAGCTCCGGGAATAAACTTTACATTCATAAAAATACTGCAAATTGACTACAATAATGAAAATATGCAAACACTAATTTTAAAGCTTTTACATCTCTTTATGTATATTTGTTAATACCGGAGTTTCGTTTTGGCGCATGCCGATGCAAACAATTGAATTGTGGAAGTTGACTTATGAATTCGAAACTATGACTCCAGAGATATTTAACAGTAAATAAAAATGTGGTGCGCGTTGTTATAGTGTTTACTTTATATTAGCTGTTGTCCGCGGCTCCGCCCGCGTATATACAGTATCCCAAAGGAACACTGTACTTTTTCGGGATAAAAAGTAGCCTATGTTATAATCCAAAGCCTAAAATACTACCATATTAAATTTCATCGAAATCAGTTCAGTAGTTTTTGCGTGAAAGAGTAACAAACATCCATCCATCCATCCATCCTCACAAACTTTCACATTTATAATATTAGTAGGATATCTGTCGGCGCTATTATGCGATGTTCACCTTATGCCTGGGGGGGTATTATGAGGTCTTGTAGCAGTATTACTTTAACATTACTTTTGAATTTCATATAAGCAAACATGATCTCTATTTATATAGACAAAAAGATATTTTTAATTTGCGCGAAATCTAAAAGTAATGTTGAAGTAATACTGCTACAAGACCTCATAATACCCCTCCTGATCGAGCGGCAACTTGTATAGTACATACCTTGAGTGGGCTGATGATTCTCGAGTGGACCTGTGATCCATCCCGCTTCTGATTTCGGAGGGACTCAGGTTTGACTGCGTTTATTTATCTTTTCTTCAGCAACAACAGACTTTTGACATTTAACTTGTTTATTTTGATTTAAACTCCAGTTATTTAAATAACATTTATTTATAGGATAACTGAAATTATCACAATCCATTTTGCAACATTTAGAATCACTTTTACACTTAAAATACAAAACTTTACTAAACATTGAAAATTTAAGCAATAATAATAATAATAATAAATAAATATAATGATTATGATGAGCTATTTCAATAACAATTTTAATAACTTTTAATAACAACTAGATGTTGCTTGGACCAACGTCCCCGTAATAATAATCTTCCTCCCGAGCACGCTGTACTCCCCTCTTCATAGGGTGGGGCGAATCCTCACTGCCCCCACCTTGCGGATTCATGGGCTGCCAAGAGTGGTTCGATGAGTAACATTGCACGATGACAAACAACAGCAGGTGCATTAACACCTGCGCCGACATATCTGATACTTGTTTCTTGTGTTTATCATCATAATATAATTAAGTACGGCACAGTTCGTGCAAATAGTGTGTTGCGCACATATCGTAATCCAGGATAGTGTATGGTAGGCATCACGTAAAGACAATATTCCGTGAGTGTTATTTAATAACTTATATGGAAATATTTTTATTTGATTCATTGATTTACTTTAAATAAAATAAGATAAGAAATAATTAGATGATAGCATTATTTATTGCCATCGTTCATCCCATAAATTACCTACGTGTACCTAAAAGTTATTGAACCTATAATTTTATCTATTATCACACTATTATTACAAATAAGGAATCTAGTACCGAGCTTTGCTCGGAGCTCTAGTAGTTTTAAAAAAATAAAAAAAAGCACAACGATATTTGGCCGGGGTTCGAATATAGCAAAAACTATACATGAGCATACCAATCTGCCAATCGGACTCGAAATTATTGATATATTTGCACGACGAAAGAAAAAACATTTGTGGCTTAAAAATGCGTAGTTTTCCAGGGATAATACCTAGGTCTTAGCCTAGGCTAGATCAATTTTTCTCCCCCAAAACACCTTGCATACTCAATTTCATGGTAATAATCGCAATCTCGATCGAAATTGCGATTATATATATACAAGATTGTCTCGTTTAAAGTGTAAGATAATATTCAGAAATATTTTCCAACCAATCTATCCGAACCTTATTTCTGACATAAAGTATCAGTATGTTATCGTCCGAAACTGAGTTAAGCCTGAGTAAATTGTACAATTTACTTTGTTTCTATCAACTTTCATCACTTACCCGAATTTACTTATAAGGAATTTATTTTCCTTCTGTCTTGGCCGCATAATATTGTATTATTTATGCGTCCCTCTTGTACGTGGTATGTTATTTGTTCAGACTAGACTTTTTGATTACCTACCTATTATGGTTGTCCAAATTGTATTAAGCTTACCAATTTTCGTCCGTGTCATCAACTCGCGTATTTACTGTTTTTTTTATAACCAATGAATGCCTAACAATAATTATTATTTAATCTTCAAAGAATTTAAAAGCAAAACAAAAACTAATTACTATTCGCCTATCCTAAAGCAAATAACCCACTCTACAATCTACATTATGTCACATTCTCGTGGTTTTTTGAATAATGGCGACCTCCAAATCTATTCAACCCAACTACATGAAGACGATGAAAAATATATTCCGATTTGCTAGAGCCCAAAGATAAATCAAATTGACTTATATTATCATATTACCGCTTTACGTGGATTTTGCTTGTTAGTAAGATTTATAGCATTCTCGACTTTCCACCGTGTATAATAACGCTTCTATTCCACTGGCATATTCTGCTTATAGAATTTTATTTTAAAAGCAAATTAAGTGCTTGAAGTTTTATTTTTCACAGATTATAACAGTCCCTTTTGCTTTTGCGGTAAAACTCGTCGTACATAAAAGCTTAACTAGAGTTTCCAATAAGAACTTTTTCCCTGTAACTGGTTCACGGTACCACCACACTTAGTTTGCAGCGACATTATAATATCCAAGTTTTAATTTATATACTTAAAAAAATATTAAAGTGAGAAATAAACATAGTTACCTCAGTAAAATAACTAAATAAATAATTTTGTGTTACTTAAAAATCTAGAATACCTAATAATATATGTACCTATCATAATAGGTATATTACTATAATATATATGATACAGTTAGTTTTGAAAGCGGAGAAAACAAATAAACGCGTCTTTCAGTATTTTATTGCTGTGTCAATATAATGACAATGTCCCCATAAAATGTACAGATTTTTTTATTTTTATTATCTTCCCCAACATAGAATAAAAACAAACGACCTATAACATGATAGAAGGTTAAAAACCCCCGGGGCGCGGGGTATTATATTGTCTAGGCTTCCACACAAATTCGAATATGAAATGCACACAATCCATCGATCACCAAACAATAATTATCGGCTCAAACATACACCTATAATCGGAAAGCTAAAGAAAAGAGCAAAAGCAATAATACGCTTCGACGCACGCGATTTAGGTTTTTAACGCATTAAGCATAAGAGTTATATTACGCTAGTGGTTGTGTTCAATTTGTTCGAGTAAATATTGATTTGCTACATATCTACCTTCTCAATAAATATCACTTGTGGAAATGTTTTCGAGACAAACATGTGCGTTGTAATTTAGTTGCTTGATAAGTACAAAATAATACAATTACACCATCATAATAGGAAATTAATTGCCGACTGTACCCCAACATAAATGGAACAAATTCAAAACGGATTAACCCTGCTTGGTACAATTTATATTATATTGATAGCCTAAATGTTTAACGTAGAGTTTCTAAGAAAATTGCTCCCGGGGTCTGGGCATATTTTTTAACTTATTTCAGAGATCTTGATAAATATGATTAATTTCCTGTACTGCGAATGCAGAGACAATATTATGCGCGTATTCTGCCATCGATTCGTCATAACGCTGCATAATCTCTGGTTAGTAACTAAATCGACGGCACCTACTTACATTATTTTAACTGCAAAATGGAATTTTTTTGGAGTCTATTTATAGGTATCTTTAGTATCACGTTTTAAAAAAAATTAAAACCCATTGCAAGTGCCGTTTACTGATTCGTATTTTATCTTAACATATGAGTCGTTGGTATTGGTCGGACAACCAATACCAACGTATGTTAACTTACTCGAGTTAACGTTGCGCACAGTTGAGTGTGCGACAAGGCTGTTACTGCCACTAACGTAAGTGTTCGCCGCAATATACGCGCGTCATTTATTGTTTATTTTGACGTGATAACGTCTTATAATTCGATGGAGCCGGGTGCACGCACGAAAAAACATGACTCATGCGTTACCGGCGTTACCTCTTATAGTTGCGGCATTACCTCGCTCTGTTCCATTTCTTATGACGTTGTCACGTTCAACTATCGTCAGTAAACCGACTTTACAGACAATCGAGTTTTTTAAGTATTAGTTACTTAAATATGTTGTACCAAGTAGCATTCATGTTGTTTTTCTTAAATCGAAAATATTACTGAATAATGTATTGAATCGGGCAGAACCGTTTGCTTACGATTGATTTTCATATTCCAAAAATAACGTAAGTTGGAGTTCCGACAGTATACATGGCTTTTCTTTAACGAATTTGTATCGAATCTGACAATTGCGATACTTTACGCGTGGTATTTGAAATTCTGTTACTTATAGAAAGTGCCACTTACGATTGATTTGGAGTTTTTTTACAGTTTTATACATATTCAATATAAGCACATGTAAAAATTAAGTTTTATGTTTTATTATATGAACGGAATTGATTTTCTGTATGAAAACAACATCAAATTAGATATTTATTTAATTTACCTAGTTACTGGAATAATTAGGAGTTGGTGGGTGATAAACCCCTTCTTGGATAGAAGTTTAGCATATAAGGTTTTCACAGTTTTAAAATTTCATCAGCAAGTTGTAAAGTTTCAGGCAGCAAGATCGATCACATGTTTTGTAAAAGCCCGAGCCCCATTTTTTTTAAATTATTGAAACGACGAATTAGTTAATCAATCTTTGTTAAATACATTTAAAAGATCACTTGGCAGAAAATTACTAGGTCAGCTGACAGTTAAAGTAGTTTATGAATGAGGAAGTTGGAAGCTTATGTCAGTAATTATGCAAGTAATTTTAAAAGTAGTTATATCGAAGATTACAGCAGAATAGTATCATTAATATTCTTACAGTACCCTAGTATACACCATACTACCTATTATCCGATCGACTTAATGCTATCGATTGGATCAGTTCCATATTGAAATAAAACAGTATCAACTGTCATGGCAATCTACGCCTATACATGGTCAGTTCTAACTGATCCAATCGGTAGCGCTGATTGGTATTAATTTTGAGTTTTCATGGTATTAAAGAAAGCCCACTGGTCGGATACGCTTTTTTAGCTTAGATTTAAAGTAGTAAAAAAATCAAAAGTTATTTCTTGAAGACTTAAGAAAAGAATGGAAGAATACTAATAATTATCATAGCTGTTTGAGATGACTCCTACACAAGGCTTTGAAAATTTAGAAACCATATTATATTTATTGGTATTTTCCACCTATTCAACCTACTTGGCTGTTAGTTTAGTTATAAATTCAGGATATTTCGTTTTTCAAGTGTAAGTGATCTTACGTTAAGACGGTAATGGTTACTTTAATGGTTTGAATAATGAATTAGAAGTAAAACAATCCTGATTTGGTCTTAAGTAACGATTTGTTGCTTTCCTCTTACGCACTTGAAGTCTTAATTGTAGCAAACATTATGTTGGCCTTTACAGAGATTTACAGATCTTGCGTTTCGTGCAGTAAAAGGTTTTAAAGTTTCTCACAATAGGAATAAATTTGACTCTTCCCTCTTCATTGGTGCCTCTTATGTATTGCCAATTTCTGCTATGAAAACAGTAATGGGTGCCTAAATCTTGTCAAGGCGTTATTAGTTCTCTCATCTGACATTGATAATGAAAATATCGATGATGAAAGAAAACATCAAACTTACATTAAATCTAGTTTATTAGTTCAAATAGTTATGATTAAAATATTTGTTCTTTAAGCCTACACTGGCGGACACATAAACTGCATCATAGTGCAAGATAACTTTCAATGAAATATAATTAGTGAAATTGCAAACTATTTTGATTTATTTCAATGATAATGCTAAGACTGGTTCTTAATCTGATAAAAAAATCATTTTATGTGTGTATAGGTCAACTTTTCTCACTAAAAGAATCAACATAAAATTACTCCGTTTGCAGCTTTTTGGAATGAAAATGTGAATAGAACAAAAACGGCTTTATTATGACAATTTTACAATACTAAGAAAAGAAAAAGTTTTTTTTATTTTAATAAGGTGTATTACCTCCTTTTGCCTTAATTACTGATTCAAGTCAGTTTCGCATCGATCTGATCAGTGGTTTTAAAAGATCTTGTGGAGTATTGTTCCATTCTTGTGTCAATGCAACTCTGAGATCCGCAACCGTTGTTGGGATCGGATTTCTTGTAAATACAGCTCTTTTTAGGTTGTCTCACACGTGTTCTATCGGATTGAGGTCCGCGTTACGTGCTGGCCAATCCATGGAATGAATCTCAACCTGAGTAAAGTGTTGCTCAACTTGTCTCGCTGCGTGCGGACGAGGAATATCTTGCATCAGAATGAAGTTTTCGCCTATATATCCGCTAAAAGGTACCACATGAGGGTCCAATATTTCCGTTATATAGCGATGTGATCTTAAACCACGGTTACCACGGCCATGTGTGTATGCGTCAATTAACACAAGTTCAGTTCGAGCATCCATCGATATGCCGCCCCAAATGGAACCCTCTCCTCAATGCAATTTTGAGCATATCGCTCTCTTCGTCTACGGTAGGCTAGTCTCAGACCATCAGCACCGTACAAACAAGTCTTACACTTATCAGTGAATAATACGGAAGCTCATTGCTCTTTAGTCCAATTTAAGTGTTCACGAGCAAATCTTAGTCGAGCTTGCTTGTGAGCTACAGACAATTTTGGTCCATTTGCGGGTTTGAAAGGTGTGATATCACGCTCTTTTAGCCTTCTTTTTATGGTTCGTGCACTAAATGCTACGTCACGTGCCTTGTGGAGCTCATTTTTAATGATTATAGACGTTAAAAACCGATTTCGCAAGGAAGTTGTCACAATAAACCTGTCGTCATGAGACATTGTCACCCGAGTTCTGCCGGTTTCTGTATGCCTAAGCCTGTCTCCATAAACCTTGTGTAAACTCGGGAAACCGTAGGCTGATTTACATTTAAATATGCAGCAATTGTTTGTTGGTCTAGACCTTGCTGCACTAGAGCAACAATTTGTGCGGCTTTTTCGTATATATATTCGTGAGAGAAAAACGTGTTAAAAATGAAAACAGACTAGCAATTAAACAATTAATAACGATAATTCAACATGTGACAAAACAAAAAAAAATATTCATCAATCACAACATAAACGTAACAACGAGTTAATCTTTAGTAAATTGACAAGATTTCTTCTATAGATTATTTTATTTATTTTGTGGCATTACCATATTAAATTTTGTTTTTGTGTATAAACACAATGGTTTATAAAATCAGCCTTTATTTTCCAATACCAATAAATGTAAAAAGTTCGCATATTTCGTAATAAAATTTGATTGAATGTGTTCTTGCACTATGTTGCTGTTTATGTGTCCGCCAGTGTAATTAAACCCAAAAATAACATTATTTATTAAATTTTTCACTTAACAAATAGAATCCTTATTATCAATACTACTATCAATGCAAAAATAAGTCAGTCTGTAACGCAATTATGCACAAACTACTGAACTGATTTGACAAAATGTTTGTTTGTTATCCTAGAACCAAATTATACACAAAATTCCTTATTTCCCTAATTATTTAAGTTTTTTCTGTTACTGTAATACAGTGGTTTATAAATAAATAACAACAAATAAGTGCGCCAAGCAAATTGCTGTGAATAACCATGATAGTAAAGATATTTTATGTAAATTTTATTCTCGTTAATCCATTAAAATTAATCATAAGTACAAGCAATCTACGAAGTAGAAGTGATATTATGATATTTGATTATTATAACGTAGATTACGTTGATATATTTTATCATGATATTTATCGGGATCGGCAAATCCGATACATTTTTGTTTATTCAGTTCCTACAAAACAATTGGAAGTGCCAATTACGATTAAGAAAACAAGCTCATTTATGTGGTATACTATCGTAACTCAATTTTCACGAAAACTATTCAACATTTAGGATTTTTGATACAATGTACTAATTTATTATGCGAACAATACTGTTTATGCAAGTTTTCATAAGAATATAACCATTAGGGACAAAGTTATACGAAAAATAAACTTTAAATCTCTCTCCTGAAAAGTAGCATTTTTCAGATATAATAATGTACGTAGGCGCCGTCGAAATATTCATTACTATCTAAACTAATTTTTCTTTTAAATGTAAGCAATTAAAACAAGCAGTTGTTGTAATAACACATTGCCGCAAATGTGGTGTATAGACAAAATGGGTGAAACGAGGCGAGCTGGTTGGTATACCTAACCCAGTCCATTACTCGATCCGAACATTAACTTTAATAGAGGTATTAATTCTTTCTTACAGTTTCATTCGCTCGAGTGTAACAGAAAATCTGAATTCTTTGTACTTTTACAAAATTTTGATGTAAAACTAGATGTAACTAAATGTTAAATCCAATAATACAGTTGATAGTCGTACAAAGTATGTTATAATAATGTTTCAGTTACATATTATGTAACTGAAACACAAGCATCCACGACATGCGACAAATATAACAAAAAATACTACTACTTAATATTATACTTTGTAAAAGATACAATTTCAAAATGTTAATTACACATTACATTAGAATTTTATCAAAATATTATTATTCAAATGGTTTAACGTCAGAAAAAAAATTAATTAAATGATTAAGTACATTGTCAACAGGCAGTTGGTGTAGATTGAATGTAGCGTCGGCCATTTTGTCATCGGTAAATTGTTAGCATATTTTAAAAGTTGCAATGGCGTTTTATTTTTGTTTGTATCCAGAGTAAAACCACTCAATTTTCCGCTCGGGTATTGTAATCTTTGGCTAAGCAAATACACGCGGCAAATGACCCATAGCTGTTTTCAACCGCTGTAATGTCGTCATCACAGTGCCCACAGTAATAGAAGGGTGTTGCCATTTTGTTGTATCAAACATACAAGATGGCAGCTCTGTACACCGATATCACTTAATCTGAAAAAAATAATTCACATAAATAAAATAAATATTAGGTATGTTTGTAGTAGCATAGCTACGTGCTTAGGTATATTGTTTGTCTATTATTAAGCACGTATAGAATAGACGAGGCATGTTGAGGCAAAAACTGTCCCCACTTAAATGGCCCCAATTTTTGAGTTGTTTGGGGCCATTTTGACATTTGAGATATGGTGAAATCAAGATGGCTGACATCTGAGGTATGGTGAAAACAAGATGGCGTCCATTTTTCTTGTATGAACATTTGTTCTGTCAAATGCCTATCTATAGTTTTGAAATCTTTGTTATTAAGATATTAAGGTGTCAATAGCTTCAGAATTGATAAGGACCTGTCGATGGTTTTAAAATTGTTATGAGACACATGATTAGGTAGTCTAACAATTCATTCGTCATTTTCGAACGATATGATACAATATGTTGATATTGTGAATTTTTGGTTCCAAATTTTTTTCCTATCGTATATTACAGGCCTATGTAATAAGTTATGTTTTTTTTTTCAAATTAAGTGATATCGGCAAACAAAGCTGCCGTCTTGTATGTTTGATACAACAAAATAACAACACCCTTCTATTACTATGGGCACTGTGATGACGACATTACAGTGGTTAAAAATAAATATGTGTCTAGTTATAACACACATTTGTAGTACAATTATCTCTTGTACAAAAAAAGTTTTAAAATATGTTACATTTCAAAAGACCGGTTGGAATTTCATTCTTTAATATTTTAAATAGGTAATCGGTGTGAGGGGCGGCGCGCGGTTATGTCCAGCTATATCCGAAACGACGCGAGGGATAGCCCTACGTATGAATCTTATCAACATTCTGCGGCTCCTCCGCCGCCGCCACGCCGTAAAAGGTAATGGTGAATTTAGCTTTCATTTACTTACGTTTGGGCCTGTATAATTAATTCCTTTATTCTACCCACATTGCGGTACAAATTACATAAGAATTCATTAAAACGCCGCAAGTTTAACGGAATACAGTGATTCGGTCGCTCCACCTGCGTAGCTTACTACGATATTTCGTAGCAGCTACGAAGTGCACTGATCTTCTTTTTTTTTAATAAAAAAATGGATTGCAATTCCAATGCTTCGCTAAAACTCGTAAACGGCTGGAGCGATTTGGCAAATTTTCTTGGTCTTCAAATAATTGTGAAAGACGAGGGAAGATATAAACTGTGAGAAATATTGGAAAAATTGCGGAGAAAATATTAAAAAGCGACGATTGAATTTTCCCATACTGACTGTTCACTTTGGTAAAGTCACTTGATTGTTAAATGTTTATAGGTGCGATCAGTTTACCTGTTGGGTTTATTTAAAAAAAAAAACAGATGTCCCCAGAAGGTTGGCAGGTGTAGATGTAGGTTGTTAGTTATAGGTGTAGTTCGTAGGTGAAGTTATTTATTTTTTCCTGCTTATAGCTAGGACAGAACAGCGTATGTCGGGACAGCAAGTCGTATAATACAAAATCTGGAGACATCCTTATTAATTAATTATTAAAATCATACCTGCTGCATACGGGCTTTTTATTGATTTTCACCGAATAATAACATTTTAGTATCGAATTAAAAGAAAATAAAAAGCCACGCATTTGGGTATACCTCAGTCAAATGGTCAAAAAAGGGGGTTACTACTTTCCATGTCAAGTCAAACATTACTAGGCTATAACGGGACGTCTAGTAAATGATACAAAATAATTATTTTATACAAATCACAATACCATATTGTACGTCAGCATAGCGATGCAACTGCCAAGTCGATACAACAGCGGATGATAGCGGTCGTCATAACAAAATGCGTAAATATTCAGTATTAGTAGATTCTACTAGAAAGTCTTCTATTAGAAATATATAAATTTGTAACGATTTTCGCACTGTCTTGATCATTGCGCTCGCTAAAATTTACTGGTAATTATATTCTAATTAAACTATTAGTGAGTACTAAGAGTTAATATTGTGCATTTGTGTACAGATTTTATGCACAACTGAAAACCGTTTTACAGTGAGCAGCTACCTGCTGAATATGCAGCGGCCACGGAATATTCAAGGGGTCGGCTATTGCTGTAACTTGGAGTAATTTGAAGAAGATGCAAATTTCTCAGCCCACTTTTTGCTTTTGTTAGTTCTTTTTTGAAACTCGGGGCATTCAACTTTTCCACCTTGAAAAAAACAAAGATTACATATGCAACAAAAATTTTAGAATGATAAATGTTTTATAAACTAATATAAGGTTGTATGTACTATATTATGTAAATTGATGGTGGTCGATCATCTTAATGATGAAGCGACCTTAAATTAATAAATGAAAATACAAAATAAAATTGGTTAAACTTATATTTTCTAATTTTCTAATTCATTATGCTCTAAATTAAAGGAAAAGTACAAATATTTCTTTAAAATATTCCTTTAAGATAATAATTTTTGTCTGAAAACACCTCAGAAATAAAAGTACTAGTAGTTTCAATGGTACTTTTAATAACCAAGAGCATGTCAGGACATATCTAAGGAGGGTTCCGTAACTATCAACGCGCAAGTGGTTTTCTTTGAATTACTAAAAAAGTTACTGTATGATTTCGCTCAAAATAATTTTCCTAGAGAGTTTTTAACATGATCTATCAGCATAGAAATTTACAAGTTAGAAACACCAAAATACAAACTGATAGATCACTTTGGAGGCCGATTACTCGAAAATGATTGACTATGTTAAAAAAGTCATTTATGAAACCTTACCTTTATTTTAAAAGAATTATTCAACGATACCCCACACGATGGAGTAGAACGAAAAAAAAACATCCCCAGTTTACATGTATGGAGAGCTACCCCTAAAATGTAAAATTATTGTTATTTTATAATGCCAAAATTGAGATCTATGCAAAGTCTTTATCTATACAAAATTTCATCAATTTATATTCATAATTACAGAAGTTAGAAGTGCGGACACACACACAGACATACTGATGGACAGAGCGAAACTATAACTATAATGAGCGAAATTATAACCGTATAACAGAACCCTAATACAAATAAAATGCGCAAATACAAATAAAGAAGGAGGGTTACTTACATGATAAATAAGTTATTAAGATGGTGAGAGGCGGGTTTTCCCTAGTAATGTCCATCCCATATTTATTGTCTGAGAAACAATTTGGATAAATTAATTCAAAAGGGTTAATAGTATTAAATGTTGAAATGTATTTAAAAGAGTAGTTCTTAATTCTTGGAGAAAAATTATGTAGTCATGTGTCTAAATCTGGCTATAATAACCCCAACATTACCAGAAGAAGAACATTTTATGATGGGTAACTGTATTCGGGGCCCCAAATAAGCGAGAGAAAGCATGAAGGAAAATTATTATATTCTAATAATTATAATATTTACTTCGATTCATCGATAGTTAAAATTTGAATTTCCATATTTTCTCAGTATTATCAACCTCTCTCCTGGATTCAAAAGCAAACATTTACAGGCCGTTTATTTATTTTTCATCTACCTATCAATGACACTATTGAAAAATATTGTGATTAATTGTAATAATATAGCACAAAGTAACTTAAATGACAGCTTACCTACTAAAATCGGTGTAATTGGTTCTTGAATTTGTTAAAGAAGTTCGAATAATTTTCAACTGTATCATTATCACTGAACTTTAACATCCTTACTGCTGAGCTTGGGCCACCCTATTAAGTAGGTGTACCTGAGTTTTCAATATAATAATGAATCTTGATGATGACCATCTCTATACACAAAATCAATAAATTAAAAAAAAATAATGTACAAAATTAACAGCCAGGACAGTGCAAAGAACTTGAGAAAATGTTATAATTATACGACTTTGTGTCTTTGAAAACCGTTCTCGTGTAAGTTCAAGAGGGCGCGACGTTCATAGTGAAATCAATAAACCCTGGCACTAGTCCAGAATTCGAAGGGAAATATGTTTACCGGTGTGTCAACTTAGTCATTGTTTTTCATGATGGAGACAGATTGGCGCAAACAGGTTATTTGCCTCCACAACTCCAATTACCGGAAATGGATACTGATCCAACTTTTGCCATTTAGATAGGTACTTAGATTTGTCTACATCCCTATCGGTTTGGAAAATATTCTTAATGAAGCTCCTCATTAGCTAGCATCTAGTTGCAACCAATAGACTAAACGAAATAGGTAACACAAAATCTGCAAGATGTTCGAGATATAAAATAACTTTTTTTTTCACTTGGGGAAATCCTTTGTGGATCCCCGGTGGACTGGAGACGTGGGCATGTTGGATTCTCGCTGGTTCGAGGTGAGGAACGCGCCCGGAGATACCGCACTAAAACCCCAAGGTGCTTCCTCCTCCGCTTGTTTCTGGCCGGACAACCCGCCGAACCTACCTAAGCGATAACAAGCAGCGGTCCAGTAAGCGGAATCTGCTTTCAGCAGCAGAACCATCGCAGCAGCCTGTCGACAACAGCTACTTTTCTTCCGGGAGAGCACTTCGAGGCACCGAAAGCTCTTTCTTTTTATTATAATAGGAGGGTAATATTCTTTCGAAATTTTAGTCTTACGGAGCATGTTATGGTCAAGTCAAGACTTTTATGACAACAATTCCCAAAGTTTGCAGTAAATGAAGTATAATTAATCCCTTTTATTATTAAACTCTTGCAATTAATAACCCAAAGTGGCTCCAGGTGTCTCTGGGTGCCATTATTATTACATTGACTTAGTAAATGTAAGTTGTTACGGAATTCTTGGTAATTATCGAAGTGGTGGATGGCATTTATTGTTTTTGTTTTGATTATAGTCAATATAAGATAAGTGGGTTATATTTACGGAAACGTGCCCCTAATTTTTACAAGTCTTCATTACTATAAACAGAAACACATCACAAGACATAATAATATGTAGAATTGGTCAGAAAGAACACACACATAAACTATCGAGCTAATCATAATGAATTAGCAATGTTGGTAACGGAAAGAAAGAGAGGAAAGAGGAGTAGGATCGATGCAATGTTTGCACTCTACCCGATCGTTGTGGGGAAAAGCTAGTTTATTTATACAAATAATAAAATTGAAGTGTCGGTTTGTAATTTTAAATTGACATCTTTTCTATTAATGCATATGAAAGTATACCTATACGATACATACAATAGTTAGTTAGTTAGTTCTACGTAACAAAGTGGCACCAACTACTTTAAAAAAAAAAGTTACAGAAAGCCATAAGTACAAAATACATTTGAAAGCCATATTGATCTTCAATTTGGCGCGATAAAAAAGTATTTGTGTGACCGTCATTGTACCTTGTGTACATATTTTATTCTGAGGGTCAAATATAGGACACGATAGGACATCCGTGACTGCGAGATAAAACTTGGCCAATGTATTGACGCCCACTGTGAGGGCCTTTCAATTTCCTTAATCATTCTTGTAATGTGTCATAAGATTTTATTTTATTGTTAAGAAGTTACGGTAAGTTAAGTTCTTTTTATTCCACTTATTTGCCTTTACTGTATTTTCTAATGTACAGAAGTTAATTCTATATAGCGTAAATATTTATTGATATTTGCGTTTTTACTGTTCATCTGGGATGGCTTTTAACATATTAGGTAGAGATTAAACAATAAATTAAAACTGACTTCCAAAGAAAAAATGCACAAAAAAGTATGAAATTAAACTTATTTTCTAAATACTTAATAAGGTACTGACTTAAATATTAAGAAGATTGAGCAGAAAAATAGTTAAAATTTTAACCGAATTTAAAAGAGGAATTATTTAGAAAATAAGTTTTATTTCATACTTTTTTGTGTATTTTTACATCATCATAGTGTGATGATGTACGTTGTGATAATGGTGGTGATGATGATGATTACTATAATTGACATAGGCATATGCTTGCAGTTCTTTAAACAACGCAAAAATGCCAAAACATACATCAATAAGGAGTCAGGGGTTCTGTTCAGTACTTTTGGATCCAGGGTATATCTTTGTGCAAAATCTTACCTTTTGGTAGCATATTATGCTTGGCCTACTTCAGAAAAAATTGATATCACCATATGTGTCCACATAAATTTTGAGGATTTCCCTCGATTCCTCATGGATCCCATCATTAGGTTACTTTGATATCAAAAGGACCAATTTCGGATTATACCCTGTACACCAAAAATTTTTTTGAAAATTAGCCCACAGACGGCGGAGTAATCGTTGAACATATATATACAGCCGACCGTATAACCGCCTCCTTTTTTTGAAAGTTGGTTCAAAATAAAAGTAATATTTATCTATTACTAGCTGACCCGGCAATATTATTTTGCATTGTATGTGTAATGCCTCATCATGTAAATTTAAAAAATTGACGACAAAATATTTAGGGGTGAGTCACCCTTATCATTTAGGGGTTGAAAAAATAGATTACGACCGTTTCTCAGACCTATGATATATACATATAGAATGAATATGCAAAATAAAATTCATTGGAATCGGTCTAGCCGTTTCGGAGGAGTGTGTCACTATGACACGAGAATTTTATATATTAGATGAGAAACCACGTAACAAGGTTGCCGTGTGAGAAAATTTTGTAAAATATGTATTTTATCGGATGAAGGATGAATCAAAAAATATTCTGATAATATTTGTTACCCATAAATGTGCGTAAATATTGTGCGGAAAGAGTCCCCGTGGGAAATTTGGTAATTTTGTAGGTTTATGGTACATTCTGGGACTGGTTTTTCGTGCAAAAAATTACTTTATAAATTTCGTCGGACATTTCTACATTCACCTTACCATATAATTTAATATTAAAATTAGGTTCGTGTGCATAATAAAATGAAAAAACCCATTTTCGGGATAATACCTTATATGTTATTTGTTTATTTGGGAACCGCTTAACGTTGCTGTTGGGTGCTAGTAACAAATAACGTCACTCTTTTACAGATTAGGTACATAACATTGATTGTTTACATAAATTCAGATTTGCAATCTAAAATTACATCGCGTATACATTTACCAAGCATTTTAGATAAGCGATCAATGGTCAATAAATGTTAAAGCACATAAATGTATTGAGAAATTGGATTCATCACGGATCAGGAAATGAAAACTATCCGCGAGCCCACACGGATATATTTTAAATGGATGGTGGAATGTGTTTATCAGAAAAGGAAAATATATGTAATATTCTCTAAGCGTGTTTTTTACAGAGATATGTACAATTTATGACTATATTAAAATTATTTATTTATAAATTTCATATGGAATTCATATGGAAAAATGAAGAGGAAAAAACTAAACCTCGATTGATTTTTTCCATAAAAGAGTTTACTAACTGTTAAAAATTATCTTAATATGTCCCTTGACTGTCAAATATTTATGTGCGTTTTAGGTGCGTTCACCTGTTTGTTTTATTTAAAACTCGGCTAGCCGCATTTGGTTGGTAGGTGTAGATGTAGGGGTAGTTGTAGATGTAGGTGTAGGTTGTAGGTGTAGTTATTTATTTATTCCACATCATAGTTAAGACAAAACAACGTGTGTGTCGGGACAGCTAGTTATCAATAAAAATATGGTTTAAGAATTCCATTAAAGATAATGTTATGCAGAATTTTCTGCTGGTGATTTATTTCATGAATTTGAATTTTAGAAAGATAAATTTTAGAATTTTGTAAAGTCAAAAATATAAATAAGTCGAAAATAAAATAGGAAATCATTTCGAGCAGAATACAATATTGACTATTATGTTGTATTCTGAGCATATAGTCATTTAGAGCAGAATAAAACGATCGAAAAAATAATTAATACGTAAGAAATTAATATTATTGTCTACACTGTGGTAAAAGTACCAGCATGTTTTATTATTATAATATTTATTTATACTTTTGCGATTGTTTGGTAAGTCTGTCGTACGTCACACCAGTTAGGGGCCACGGAAGGTCAAAAAAGGCCACTTTAGGTGTTTCATATATTTTTTTCAACTCATATTATGTGCGCCATTTTACGCATTTCTATTGAAAACTGTCAAAATTGATGTTTTCTAATATGATGAAATCAGATGAATCATGTAGCCATTTTACCATTTCACGATTTTTGTATTGAAAAAATATATGAAACATAATAAGAAACATCTAAAGTGGCCTTTTTAGACCCCCAGGTCTCACGGCGCGCCGTGGTCCTGTGGTCTCCATTTCGGTTTTAGGCATTACACTGCTTGCGTGCCAAGTTTTTTGTAATTGTTTGTTTCCTTTTTAGTCTTTGTTGTTTTATGGTCTCATTGCTCATCTCATTGAGATGATACGCGACGCAGCATACCGCAGCGCCGCGCTACGAGTATGTAGAGCGGTCTATTTTTACATTCGAACTCATGCAATTGAACATGTATCTTCTTGTGTAGTAAATAAAGTTCAATTTTAAATTGCTATCTAAGAGTCAGCTTACACCGAAATGTAAGCTGACTCTTAGACTTAAAATGCAGCGCCATGTTGCGTCTCGTTTCTATGTGAACTGACGCCAAAATGTTCCGAATAAAGATATATTTATTTTATTTATTATAGATGTTAACTTATTATTAGCTGGTCATATTTTAACACACAATCGTGTAAATTAAATCGATTATTTAAATTTTTAACTTTAAAATTATAATAATCGCTTTCAGTAAACTACAATCGTTGTAGATTGCTGGCAGGAAATTGATTTCAGTCGCCGTGATTCGACACTTATGATGTTAAATGGTCTGGGAGTAAATAATCCGATATCATTATTTACACTCATGTGTGTTTCAGGCATTTCTATAGGCTTCATTTTAACAATAATTTGTGCTTAAGGCCAAAATTTAAACTTCTTTTTTTTAATGCTTTCAATAGATTTCAAAGTTCTAATCTGTAGATTAGAACTTTTCAATCAAGGTGTACCTACCCTGGGATCTTAATATTGATATAAAGTGTCTAAATACTCAATATTAACTTTTTGTTTAGTAACCTAAGTTCTTACATCTATACTAATACTAGGTCCTCACATATGAAATTGACGTTTTGTCGTACTGGTCACTTTGATCTCAAAAATATCTTCTTTGGTTAGGAATTCCAATTTCAAATTTATATCGCTATTTACTCATGCCTTTGTGTCTCGAAAACCGTAATTCATTTGTTTTTTCCTCTTTTGGTTTTTTACTTGGGTTTGGTACCTCATGAATTGAGTGCAGCAAACCGACAAACGCGCGTCGACTGCTGCGTTACATTACTCAACCGGCACAATAATGAAGGGATTTTAAATCGAATCATTACCTGTGATAAAAAGTAGATCCTGTACGATAATCGGCATCGCAATGATTGAACCCTGGTGAACCAGCCAAAGTCTGCCCCAAGACAAAAGTGACTCAAAAAAGTTACTTGTGAGCGTTTGGTGGACTAGTGCCGGTGTCGGTCACTACAGCTTTCTTAAATCTGGCCAGATGATTACGGCAGTTGTCAATTGGCAGTAACTGCAAATCATGATGGAAAAGCTAGCTGTAAAACAACCGAGATTGGTCATTCGCTCTAGGCCACTGCTGTTTCAGGACAACGCTAGACCACACACTGCACAACAGACGGCTACCAAATTAGAGGAGCTTCAATTGGAATGTTTAAGACATCCACCGTACTCCCCGGACCTTACTCCAACAGATTACCATTTTTTTCGAAATTTCGATAACTTCTTGCAAGAGAAAAAAATCAACTCCGATGGAGCAGTCCAAAGCGCCTTCAAAGATTTTATTGATTCCTGTCCGAATGGTTCATTTAGTAAAGGAATCAATTAACTACCTATGAAATGATGAAAGTGCATAGATAGCAATGCTATATACTTTGATTAAACAAATATATTATGTTTAAAAAAAATCTACTTTATGTTCCTTCTTTACAAAACGCCAATTTATATACAATATGTAATGACCTAATACAATATGTAATGACCTAATATTATAAATGTGAAAGTTTGTGAGGATGGATGGATGTTTGTTACTCTTTCACGCAAAAACTACTGAACGGATTTTGATGAAATTTGGTATAGTAGTAACAAAACAAACCGAAAAAGTACAGTGTTCCTTTGGGATACGTATTTGGTGTACTGTATTTATACGGGCGGAGCCGCGGCCAACAGCTAATAAAATAATAAAGAGGAAAGGTTTGTTTGTTTGCATCGAATAGGCTCCGAAACTACTAGACCGATTTCGATGAAAGTTGGCATATATATATAGTAGACCACGGGGAAGGACATAGGCTACTTTTTATTGCGGCATAATTTACGGTCCTCGCGAGATTTCCTTTAGCGCGCACAAAGTTGCAGGCAACATAGGCAAAAGTACAAAATATAAAAGAAAGCCAAAACTATTTTAAACTACGTTCTGCGGCTTAAAATATTCTACTTGAAAGAGGGAATTTAAAATTTAATCTTACAGTATTATTAAAAAGAATTCAAATTCTATCCAGCCCTCTCCCTGACTAATGGCGCTGGGAGATAGCACAGGTGATACAAAATTGATGTTCCGTCGTGCAAATATGGCAACCCTCCATCAACATAATTACGGGCTAACTCGCCATCACAGTATAATTAGTTTTAGCCCATGTGGAGTTATCGCGCTAATTTAAATGAAACTGACTATCATATGGCGAAGTTAAGATGAGTTACAGACCCGTCCGACCGATTTTGATATGTTTGGTACCTGGATAACCGAGCTTTGCTCGCAGTTCTACAAGATTTAAATAAAAATATAGTAATAATTACAAAATAATTATTTATATTGTTTTACGACAAGTGAATAAACTTACCTATATTGCTTAAAAATTCGCTGTTCCCAGGAAGATCTACCTAGCTAGCTATATCGAAGTTTTTCCCCAAAACCCTCTGCATACTAAATTTCATGGAAATACTTGCAGCCGATTCTGAGATTCTGATTATACAAGAATTGCTCATTAAAAGTATAAGATTTTGTTTGTTTCTAATGAACATCCCTCCAAGCTTGTCATTGGTTACTACATATATAATATCTTCAATTATAATATTTTTTAACAATTCTAACTTTTGGTTACAAAAATTAAATTTATACGCAAAAAAATTACTATTAATATATAAATAATTTTTATAAACAAAACAACACAGGCTTTGTGCTGAGCTAGATTATATCTAAGTGTCATAGTGATAAATCAAGGCAATGGAAGGTAAAGTTTCAATTTAAGCAGGCCACATAACTCAGGGCACAGGCGTGATATCCGCTAAATTATAGTCACTCGCATTACACTTGGATATTTGCCATACTATATTGATTGCCACTACCGGAATTTTCTACACGTGATGCCTTACAAGATTTATTTTTTTACGGATTTGTACGCGTAGAGTATTAGAAAATACAAAATTTATTTAGCATGGCCAATTAAAATTTTATATTAGTTTTTTTTTCAAGTATATACGAGTACATGTAGAGTCATAAATTGTTCGTATTATATTAGGTCATTACATATGATATTGGCGTTTTGTAAAGGAGGAAAAAATTATTTAATCAAAGTATATACTATAGCTATCTATGCACTTTTGCCATCTCATAGGTAGTTAATTGATTCCTTTATTAAAAAAACCATTCGGACAGGAATCAATAAGATCTTTGAAGGCGCTTTGGACTGCCCCATTTGAATTGAATTTTTTACCGTGCAAGAAGTTACCTAAATTTCGAAAAAAATGGTAATCTTTTGGAGCAAGGTCCGGGGAGTACGGTGGATGTCTTAGACATTCCAATTGAAGCTCCTTTAATTTGGCAGCTAATCTGTTGTGCAGTGTATGGTCTAGCGTTGTCCCGAAGCAGCAGTGACCTAGAGCGAATGACCAACCTCCAACCTCGGTTGTTTAGCAGCTAGCTTTTCCATCTTCCATTCTGGCAATAGATATCTGCCGTAATCGTCTGGCCAGATTTAAGAAAGCTGTAGTGAACGACACCGGCACTAGTCCACCAAACGCATACAAGTAACTTTTTTGAGTCAATTTTCGCTTGGGGCAGGCTTTGGCTGGTTCGCCAGGGTTAAGCCATTGCGATGAGCGTTTCCGATTATCGTACAGGATTCACTTTTCATCAAGGTATTCATTCGTTATAAAATCCCTTCATTATTGTGCCGATTGAGTAATGTAACGCAGCAGTCGACGCGCGTTTGTCGGTTTGCTGCACTCAATTCATGAGGTAACTTTCAAGCTTTTTCACCTTCCCAATTTGCTTCAAGCAAGATGGAGTGCAGCCTGCATTTAACTCGGACGTGGTTTGCGATGGATCCTTTGGTGACGCAAAGAAAAAACCAAAAGAGGAAAAATCAAATGAATTACGGTTTTCGAAACACAAATGAATGAGTAAATAGCGTATAAATTTGAAATTGGAATTCCTAATCAAAGAAGATATATTTGAGATCAAAGTGGCCAATACGACAAAATGCCAATTTCATATGTAAGGACCTAATATTTATATTATGATAAGAAACGGACATGTCATACTGAATTGTATTGTGACTGCATGCCGTCATTATAATACAAATAAATTATGGATCCCTCTTCCTACTGAATTAGATTCCCTGATAGTAAATATAAATTTTAAAATATAACGATACCTTGCAATTTTCTGTAAAGTAATTCTAATTGTTTCAAAAAATCAAAAACATAATTACTGAACCTTTTTGAACTCCTGATCAATGCAATATATGGTACGAACTAGGCCATAACAATTTGCATATTAAAGAGTATGTGTACACTGTACGAGCTGTATCAAATTTGCTAAAATATTCATAGCGTCGTTAATGAACCGTGGTCTTATTTTGATCTAGATCCTGACTTTTGTACGTATTATTTACGAAAAAAACATCGAAACAAACATAGATATTCAAGGAGCATAATCAGTATTCGTTTCTCGTTTCAAAGCTATATAACACTTGTGATCTTAATTTTTAACCAGATTATATAGATAGATATAATACTATAATTCTATTCATAACCGCGTGGCCGTACTTCGCGGCGTGCGAGTGATCTTTTACGGCAGTGTGAGAATGTCCAATTGTTCATGCGTAGTGCGAATTGTTACTTTTCTGTAAATTACGAACATTGTTAGTAATGCATACTAATGTGGACGATACTGTCATTACTTAAATATAATATTGTAGCCTAATGTTGGGTTAAATATTTAATTCGGATTAAGATACTTCCTGTATAAGTCACTTTTTGTAGAATATTAGGCTCCTACTAGATTATTTATCTAAATAGAGAGAGCAGATGCTCTAAATGCAGATCCTAAACTTTTATTCAATATATTTTTAACTAATGTAATGTATAAGTTGGTACATTCTAAGCATTCATTAGTGCTTAGCTTTGGTGGCTTTCCTATAGGTAACCTTCTAAGGTTTTCCTTAACCTTAATCTTGTTCACAGCTTAGATAAATACGAGCGTGTATAATTAATTAGATTATTATAATCCTTTAATGTATTATCCGATAGAATTAAGTGAAATTGCCTTTCCTGGAACAAAGGAAGCGCTGCTTATTTTCCTAGGTCTGTGTTCTGTAATATTCTAACGCTTGTAATGTGGCTGGAAAAGTACAATATACTTTGTGGAACTTTTATATTTACTGGAGCATACAAGGCTCACTATTATATCCTTTACTGTCACTGTCGAATGTTGTGCTGAAACAGGCAAAAATATTTGAAAAAGTCCACGTGTATTCTCTGACTCTCGTCTAGGCTGTATTAAGGTGGATACATTCTCATTTTGTTATTTATTTGGCAAAAAATGCCACCAGTAGTACATACATTAATACATTAACATAAGATGAGCATTACCGATTATCGTACAGGATCCACTTTTCATCACAGGTAATGATTCGATTTAAAATGCCATTTTTACATTACTAAACCGGCACAATAATGAATTGTGCCGGTTTAGTAATGTAACGCAGCAGTCGAGCCGCGTTTGTCGGTTTGCTGCACTCAATTCATGAGGTACCCACCTTTCAAGCTTTTTACTTTCACCTTCCCAATTTGCTTCAAATGGATTAAAACACTTTTATCACTAACACCGCAGCCTGCAGCTAACTCGGACGTACAATAGCCTTCAATTCTTGATTATCAACTTTGGTCTCCGGCCGTCCACGGGGCTTGTTCTGCAGGGCGAAATTTCCAGAACGAAAACGTTGGATTCAAAAACACACTGTGTTTTCTTTTGCGACACCGCCGTCATACACATCATTAATCCTTCGAGCCGTTTCTGCAGCACTGGCGCTACGGTGGAACTCGTACTCGAAAATAATACGATATTTCAAGTTTTCCATTTTGTAAACAGAGTTACGCAAAGAAAAAACCAAAAGAGGAAAAAACAAATGAATTGCGTTTTCTAAACACAAATGCAAGAGTAAATAGCGGTATAAATTTGAAATTGGAATTCCTAACCAAAGAAGATATATTTGATATCAAAGTGGCCAGTACGACTAAACGTATATATTACCTATATATTATTTATTCTTATAAAAGTGTTTTCAGCTTAAATCAGCTTATTTCGTAAAACATGTATCCATTTACACATCCTTGTCATAGGTGCGTGTTATTTATTACACATATTTGGTGTAACCTTAAATTTGTCCTGGAAACTTAGAATTAAAAGTTCGAATATTGTATCAATGGATATGTAAGGCTTGAAATATAGTGATCCGATGGGATTACTATATTTTAAGCATCTACGTCTTTGTTTATCTATCTATCTAGGTATATATATAAAAGGCAAAGCTGATTGACTTGCTGCTGAAAAAAGAAAAAGAAAAAAAAGCTGATTAACGCACAAGCCAAACCCTGAGGCTAGAAATTTCAAATTTCGCATACGTATTTCTCATATGACGTAGGCATCCACTAAAAAATGTTTTTTTCAAAATTCAGCCCCCAAAGGAGTAAAATAGGTGATACAAGTTTGTATTAAACTTTTTATTACTTGGACATATTTGTATGATATTTCGTATGAATTAAGTACGGAAAAAATAATGAGTACGCATTTCAGCGTTTTCTAAAATTCAGCCCCTACGTGGGTAAAATAGGGGATGAAAGTTTAATACCTAATTTGCGAAGCCGCGGGCAATTAACGCTAGTCCTCTTCTAAATTAAGTTTTATAAGTATCTTTGTATGCCAAGGAAAATTTCGCGATATCGCGCTTATTATAATCTTCGTCAGCCCTTTTGCCATCTATTGTTGAAGTAGCTACCATACATTATTGCCATCCCTGTTGGGGCAGTCATAAATCCTAATCCATAAATTGACAGCTACATTTTGTCAGTTCATAACGATTTATCGAATAAAGTACTCATTTCCTTTAAGGATCGATCTATTGAACTGTCATCAACTAATAAACTACAATTTTCTAGCTTTGTTGCTATCAGCACATAGCTTTCGACACGTTCTAATTTGTAGTTAGATCAGAACCAATGGAACGTAATTAATGGGACATGAAATAAAACGGTGCCGATATGGGCTCTTTGTAAACCACCACTTGTGGACTGAACATTATCACTTATGGACTTTTACACTACAATTATAGCAATATTATTATCCCACATCTTACATAATGTAATATAGCATTAATATTAGTAGCATTTATTAACATTATCTTGGACTAAGATCTGAGGTCCGCCGGACTACCCTTATATTCTTATTTCTTGCTGATGAAACGAATATCCTACTAATATTATAAATGTGAAAGTTTGTGAGGATGGATGGATATTTGTTACTCTTTCACGCAAAAACTACTGAACGAGTTTCAATGAAATTTGGTATGATAGTAGCTTAGGCTCTGGATTAAAACAGGCTACTTTTTAACCCGAAAAAGTACAGTGTTCCCGAGGGATGCTATATTTACGAGAATGGAGCCGCGGGCAACAGCTAGTCATATCATATTAGTATGTACAATGAAGGTATACCCGCTGATTTGCGTGATGGGTCTCATTCTCAGGTCTTCTTGCCCTGTGCCAAAGGTATAAAAAAATGTAGTAACTTTTCTTATAGCCTTTGAAATGATTCTAACGTATATTATAGTAGAAAAATGACAATTAAATATTATACATGAAATTTACACTGAATACTGATTTTTAACGGCGCCAGTTTTTGGTATAGTTTTCATAAAAAATAAAGAATGGAAAATCCAATGTTACGTAAATCCACGTAGAAATAAAAGACAAACTTCTAGCCCTTAAATCTCTTTACTTACTAAGTTTAGAGAAAAATTACGAGTGTAAGTTTTGTTCCTTACGTTATTCTAGGACCAAAAAATAAGGTTGATACTTTATCAGAATGTAAATAAAGTGAGTTTAATTTTTGCGCATTTTTTGTACCTAAAAATTGGCCCACAGCACAAAGTAGTGGGTGTATGATGTACATTTTATAAGTTAGAATGAGTCTGGCAGGCCTGGGATCTCAGTCCATCTCAAACGATTATAATATGGAAAAATATTAGGTAGATAACCCGCAGAAGGCTGCTGCTTGCATGATGGACTACAGTCATTAGACTGTTGAGTCTTTCATCAACGTGAGGAGAATTATCTCCTCACGTTGACGAAAGACTCGAGCTCCAACAGTGTGGAGTTCGGTGTTAGAAAAATATTATGTTGAGGAAACCTATTCAGGAAAAACGTTACGTAACATTTGTGATCGAGTGAATGTATTTGAAAATACAATTTAGCATTATCCTAATAATAATTTATGAGCTTTCTAGGATAACTAGAAAGCTGTAAGTGATTCTTTAGTAAAAAACTTAAGCTTTTATTAAACATTATTTTTATCTTTGATATTCGCTTTCTTCAATATTGAACTATTAAAAACTTTATATTTTATCTTTCTACTAAAATTGTTTCAACTTAGCAAACAAAGACAAACGTCAAATGAAACAATGTAGGAGTAATTTGCTTTATAAGACAGTAATAAGTACGCAAAGTGAGTTTAGTTCTGGTGAGCTCGACAAAAGTCAAGACTCCATTGTGTGAGGGTTGAGACAACAAAAAATATTCCGAGCCGTCTTCCCTCTGACAATAGACACTAGAACAAAGTGAATAGTAACACTGTAGTAAGTTCAAATATGTCTGAAATTCTTTGCGACAGCACAATGTTTTATCTAGTCTCCAATGTCTGTTTTGTAAGTTTTGATTCATGATTCCAAGCGGCTTTACCACATGTTGTTTGATGTTTATAAGTACAACAACATTTTAATAATGAATAGCACCTTTACTGGTAAATTAGCACCGGCAATCTAAGCCCTATTGATATAGTAATCGCATTAAGGTCTTTACACGACTCATAACTTCAACCAGCTGCGGCGTGTCATCACATCATGCCGAAGTTAGTATCCCAAATTGGTATACGTGAAGCGCTTACGCTAAAGTTGCTTCATGCGAATTCATTTTGTACCTATCAGCGGGCTACTCTATTAAAACTTTCTTTATGTATCCCGACTTTTATTACCACGATTAATAAACTTTTTAATGGACTCTGAATATTGCACGGTAAAATTTCATGTAAATTATTAAATATAAAAAGTTAACGCATCATTTTTGGGATCAAAAGTTGAAGTGGAAACTTGTTTATATGGTTAATGACGATTTTTGATTTGGGCAGAGTGAAAAAATGAAAATATTTTTACGCAATTAATATAATAATGGCGGACATACCTAATAGAAATTTTGTAAAAATAATACGTAATAATCAAAAGTAAAATCTATAAGTCTACTACTACTATAATAACCCGACTACGTAAATTTTATACCCTATGTTTCCCGAGCCATTTTACGAATCTATTGACACCTCATTCATTGAAATCGGATCAGTATTTTAGACGCTACGGTGGAACATACATACATACCTACATATAATATACATACACAGCCTGTTTAAAAATAATACGCTTCCAAAGCCAAAAGACTTCGCCGTATTCGGGTAAAAAGTAAATTCAGAGGAAGGTTAAAGGTGTTAAGACCTGAAAACATGTCAACGGCATGACGTCGTCACTTGTCAACCTAAAACAGTGCGGTGTGAGAAGTCGCGGCACGGTGCGTATAACGCGCAAATTCACGTCGCCGTAAACGTTTAAAAGTTTTTGGCGCCAAAAAATGTAAAAATACGTATTCCTCTTTACTTAACGGCCGCCACAGACGAGAAGCCGATCGTTTCAGTTACAACTGACGTCAGTTCGGCCTGAACGGATTCGAGCACATACACGGAAACAATCGCATCCGACCGAACTGACGTCAGCTCGGCCCTTAGATTAATAACGCCTAGATAGTCTTCAAACAAACGCATCGTACAAAGTGAAGCAAGCAACAGATAGATGTAGGTGTAAGCATTACAAACCTTTAAATTAAACCTTTAATGTTGTGGGGTGTGTACAGTTTTAAGGGACAATTTCCACGGTAACATTTGCTCTTAAAATTGGAATTATTGTATTTGTTTTTCTTAATATCGTGGGATGTAAAAATTTAACTTAAATTTCATTTTGAACCATCTCAGTCAACTCATCTCATCAACTGGTATTAAGGATTATCTTAATACTGAAAATACTTTAAATTGATAGTTAAAAAATCAGAAAATATTAAAAAACATGGCTTACTAATAGTTGCAACTTATTTGAAAATTTTGAAATAAATTTCTTATTACTAAAACATTTTCACAATTCACAATTGGATGACAATAGCCAGATGGCGACAAAATGTGATTTTATTTTAAAATGTTTTAAATATTTGGCTTAATACAAGTCAAGTTGTAGTACTTACATATTAAATGTTATGTCCGAAGCTTTTTTAATTATTTTCCGATGTATTGTGACAACGACACTAACCGTCATAATGTTTTTAATAGTCGGAGATGTATGCACTAACGCTTGACAACTGAGCCGATATGGCTCAATATGATTTGCATCACTTTTCATGCCCGTACCCGGTTTCTAGGCATTTTAATCTAAGGTTCGGCCTGAACGGAATGAGCACATACACGGAAAATCGCACTCGGTTTGCCGCGAGCTTCAGTGGTGTTTTTAGGGTTTCATAATACTTGAGGAACTCTTAATAGTTTCGCTCTGTCCGTCTGTCTGTCTGTCTGTCCGCTCTCCTAGCTTCTTCTTGTTATAACTTTATGACAATAACTTTTGTAGAAATTCAAAGTAAACCTATTCCGTTTCCGGTTCCGTAACGCAATAGCGCGTTGATAGTTACGGAACCTCAACTTAACCTTAAAATGTCGTGACATGCTCTTAGTTAGGTTATTATTTTATTGATTAATTGTATTTTCTGCAAGTGTAGTCACGCTGTCGACGACACCGAATTATTGTGCCATACATTTTTCCAGTAATAATTGTTATCTAAAAAATCATTTCTATAACAGATTTTATCAACCATACTCGCTCTAAAGTTTCAAATACTTCAATGAACTCTAAAATTTTGGTATTTCTATTGTCGTTTTAACAACAAATACTAAAAACAGAATAAAATAAAATTTGAGGTTCCCATACAACAAACGTGATTTTTTCCGTTTAGTACGGAACCCCTCTTGCCGATTCGCACTTGACCGGTTTTATTTTTACACTCGAATTTTATTACCGTTCAGTCCATACGTACAGATCACAATTAATGTTGCCAAGTTAGTTGTTTTACAAAGTTTTCCTACTAAATTTACTATTTTCTTCCCTCTTTAGTATGAATTTAGTTTTTAATAGTGGTTTTGTAGAAAATAGCCAGACAGTAATCATAATATGCAAAATGGCGTGCTTCTATGTGCTATTATGACACCTTATCAAAATAGCACATAGTAGCACGCGTCCGTAAGTCGCTTAAAACTACCGATTTAATTTCTATATTACGTAATATTTCCTTCTATATTTTTTTATTTTACGGTAAAATTATCATATTTTTAATATATTAAAACTGAAAATGCATGGGTTTTTTGTTGTTTTTTAAGGATTTCTAGTTTTTAGTAGCTTTTTTATAGTTATCGGTACTCTTTTAGTAGTTTTTAGTTGAAAACGACGTTTCGGTTAGTTTCGCAAAAACAGAGTTGGCAACACTGGAGCGAATCGCTTCAGTCCATCCGGCCGACTGATGCGATCTCGAAATTGAACACAGACGATACGATTTTGCATCCGCTCAGGTCGAACTGAAGGAAAACCGGATCGTGTATGGGACCCCTAAATCTCGGTTGACATTATGTCATTATTACAACAAGTAATATACTTTAATGTAATGAACTCAACATTAAATTTAATGATTAAACAAGACAAAACAATTTTGTAACAGTATTCCCGTGACAAACAATTATGCTTATTACAGCTCATTATGTCGCAATCAATTAAATCAATCGAGATTCTGCGTGCGGTTGGGATTTCTACGCGGAAACATCAATTAATAAAATTAATTTATTACGTTTTGTTATAATTTATGATGTGTGTAATATTAAGGCGTGGTACATTTGAATAGCAAATTTATAGCCCGTACCTACATTATGTGTGGTCACTGGTCGCGCTAATCAAAAGTAACATTTTGTGAACTCGGCATGGTTTTCGAATTTATTAAGTAACTAGCATTTTCCCGCGGCTCCATCAGCGTAAATACAGTATCCCACGGAAACACTACTTTTTCGGGATAAAAAGTAGTTTTTGCGTTTAAGAGTAACAAACATCCATCCATCCATCCTCACAAACTTTCACATTTGTATTATTAGTAGGTTGTGAGCACATATTGTCCGTTAATGTGGTCGTAACTAATTACGTTAGGAAAAAACAAGCCAAATTCATTATTCAATAATGAACACGATTATTTTTAGTATGCTAATATTTTAATATCTGGTAGTAAACATTCAAGCCGTCCCCAGTGTATCATGTATTCGATATATTGGTTTATCTGATGTTATTTACTAAATTACGTAATGACGTTTTTTATCTGGGCGGCCATCACAAAATTTACTGCTCTGGTAACTCAAAATTGTTTCGTAATTCATAGTTTATGTTAAAATATATTTTTATATGGTTTTAACCGAGATGTTAATGTAGAACTATATTTATATACACCAACTACATACAAACTACACCAACATCAACACCTATAACAACAACCTATAACTAGACACCTACACCAACATCAACACCTATAACAACAACCTATAACTAGACACCTACACCAACATCAACACCTATAACAACAACCTATAACTAGACACCTACACCAACATCAACACCTATAACAACAACCTATAACTAGACACCTACACCAACATCAACACCTATAACAACAACCTATAACTAGACACCTACACCAACATCAACACCTATAACAACAACCTATAACTAGACACCTACACCAACATCAACACCTATAACAACAACCTATAACTAGACACCTACACCAACATCAACACCTATAACAACAACCTATAACTAGACACCTACACCAACATCAACACCTATAACAACAACCTATAACTAGACACCTACACCAACATCAACACCTATAACAACAACCTATAACTAGACACCTACACCAACATCAACACCTATAACAACAACCTATAACTAGACACCTACACCAACATCAACACCTATAACAACAACCTATAACTAGACACCTACACCAACATCAACACCTATAACAACAACCTATAACTAGACACCTACACCAACATCTACATGTACAACTACAGCTATATCTATACTTAATACTACACCTGCAATCTACAACTACATCTACAACTACACCTTCTCACCGTTTAAGTCTTCCTTATAAATAAATAAATAAATATCTATGGACCTTCCTTGAACTTCCACAATTATTTCTAGACCAAAATAAGCCAAATTGAGACTCGGCTGGACTGATTTGCCTTATTCCCTTGTCTCGTTAGCTAGATTCTATCTATCTATCTAATTGCAATCCATTTTAGGGTTCCGTAGTTCACGTCTCGGAACCTTTATACTTTTGTCATGTTCGTCCATCTGTCCGACCATCCTCGGTTTAAATTCTAAACGGTTAGAAAGATGAATCTTTGCATGTATATTTGTATGTCGGCGTGCGACAAGTGCTAAAATAAAATCACGATTTTTTTTTCTGGTACCTCCCAGTCCCAGACACATGAAGTAATGGTTGGGGGAGGGGAAAGGGGATGATTTTTTGTCTGGGGCATTACTTCATAGATAGGTATTTTCAAAACATTAAGAGGTTAAAGTTTACTTCTATTTTTAGATGTACTAAGTGAGCTAGAATTATTTTAAGCGATAAATATATAATGACGAAGAGCCCCTAAAGTGTTTCGCTGAAAAGCCTTGAGTATTTATTAAATTTCTAAAAAGTTTTTTATGAACATAAACATAATTTTCGTAGTAGGTATAATAATGATGATGCTAGATTTCTAAGATAACGTGTATCATTTAGGGCTATGTAATTATGTTCGTGTATAAAGTATTCCAATATGTGGTACATATCATCAAAATACAATGTTTCCACTTTCGAAGACAAAAATATACAAGGTCTTTTAGTCAAGATGCATTCGATAATGTCGACAGCGAAGTTCGTAATCAAAAATGTATGGGATTTGACATAAGTCATCGCTAAGTGACATGTTTGATTACGAACTTCGCTGCGAAATTATCGAATGCATCTTGACTAAATGCCCAGTCTTTTTCGTCACGTCTGGGCACGAAAATATAGGAATAAACAAATTCTCTAGATAAAAAATATTTCCAAACAGATGTTAAAAATAAATGTTTATGTTACTTTATAAAAGTGATTACTAAGTAAACTGAGAAAAATACACATTAACCCAAAGTAACCCAAAGGAACAACTGAAATAAAAATATACATTTACGTCTTCGAGGTCGAAGTAGGCGCCGTGATAATTTGAATATTATTTACAAATATAAGTAGTTTACTACCTACTTATATTTGTAAATAATATTTTGTTAAAATTATTTTGTGTAAATCTTGAGGCACTAGTAAAATTCTGAAAGAATGAACTCGTGTTTTCCGAAATTATTAATAATCATTGCCTTTGCGTATTCTTAGATAAAATTATAAATCTCGAAAAATCCTTCTGTTTTCTGCGCAAAATACAATATAAATATGTAGGTGACATTAAAATTATTTGGTTTATATAACATTATTATTATTCAGTGTAATAAATGCGAAAAGAGCAGGCGCACGTCGAATGGCCGTACAGTTTAATAGTCGAGTTTCAGGTAAATTTATTGAAAGCCGTTCACTCGCTCTGTGATTTAATATCGAATAATTCTTCACGCTTATAAACTCACGTCGTAAAGGCTGTAGGGAAAGCGATCGTTCATGTTGCAGTATGTTCTCCTGAATTTTAAATATTAAACTCAATAGATTTGAAGAAACCAACTATAAAGCAAATCAAAGCATAAAATTTATTTCAATTAATATTATATAGCTGTTAAATATTTTGATATGCAAGATTATGAATATTTAAAAGTTCTAAATCAATCGGTCTGACAGTAACGTATGAGTTGTAGGTACTTATCGCAAGCTGTGTCGCGAGTTTCTTAAGGCGCGTCTCCTGCTCATGGTTTTTCGAAACATTACACAGAAAACATGAAACAAAAACATTTGTTTTCATACACAAGCTGTCTCTAGCTATAGAAAATGTTTTTGATTGAAACACAACATTTGTGTAGACAAGATCATGAGTTCCGATGAGGAAGACTTAAGCACTGGCAGTTTTAGCGATTACAGATGCAGAATTTAGCAGAAAACACAGGGGGCCTAAAAAGGCCACCTTAGGTGTTTCATATATTTTTTTCAACTCATATTATGTGCGCCTTTTTACGCATTTCTATTGGAAACTGTCAAAATTGATGTTTTCTAATATCAATATGAAATCGGATGAATCATGATGAATCAAATCGTGAAATGGCTATTCACGATTTTTGTATGGAAAAAAATATATGAAACATCTAAAGTTGTCTTTTTATATTTACTGACCCGTAATTGTAGTATTTATCAGGAGTTACGAAAAGAAGAACGAACTTTTTGTAAATTTTGCTTAACTTTTTAATTAAACCCAAAATTGCAGAGAAAGATTGCGATTTATAAAATGCGCGAAAGCACTTTTTTGAGCTCCTGGATTGAAATTCTAAGCAAATGAAATAATAAAATGAGAATGTTGTCTCCTATATAGTCGTATAGTTCGTAGCGGCCTTAGAATTTTGAAATATCTTTGATTTAATATAGAAAAAAATCTTATTCTAAGCAAAAAAAAACTTCGAAAATCACTTTAAGCTAACTGTGAATTACTCTTATCTACGATAATATTATTAAGCAAAATTTATACCAGAACAATTGTTACTTCATGAGGAATAAAGATTTTATAATTTTAAAGCATTAACATACTAACCTATTTCAATAAAATCGTTATCAAAAAAAAAACTCGCAATCAATCTGCCCCTTAATTGTGTACCACAGAGATCCGTTAAATTATTCGCCCGGAAAGATCGTATTGATTATATCCACCGCGTACGAAATTATTTTGCCATTATTCCATACACTTTTTGTATGACACAACGTGGAAAATGTACCGCAGATCGAATATTCCTTTGTATCTTCTCTTTATTTACGCAACATCCGCAGAATTGGAGCATGGTAAGAGGCTTTTGATTTTAATTAAAAGTTCTTATTACAATTAATTTTATTTATATTCGCCGTATTGGCACATTTAAATTATTTATTGTATAAGATTTATTTATTCTCATTATTCATTCACATGTACATTTTATCGTATGATTGCATTTAAGTCATTGTTTAATTACGTATTTAGAACAACCTAATTGCACATCCAATAGTTAAAAACATAAATCGAGATAAAGTACACCCTTAAAAGTTTATGCAATAGGCTAGTTTCATCTATGAAATGATATAAATTTGTTAATTATATAGTTTCTATCATAAGAAATACGAATACAACACTATTTTGTTAAATAAATATGCGATTTATTTATAAATTCGAATATAAAACTGTAATTTCATTACCTGTATGTGTACCCTATGTGACCGAAAACGCCAGCCGCCATATTTTTCTTGTAATTGAAGTCATAAGAACATAATCAAATTGATTATACCACAGCGAAGGTTAAATCTAAACTTCATGCACTAAACACGCACATATGACATTTATTTGTTTCTGTTCTTATGACGTCACGATACTGGTGGCTGTCGTTTTTGCGCAAACATTTGTCGTTTAAATTTTAATCATTTTTTCTTTACATAAAGACGAGCGGTTATCCTGCGGGGCTGATTTGTGAATCTAAACCATCCAGGGCGCCACCCAAATGCATAAAATAAAATTCATTCAAATCGGTCCAGCCGTTTAGGAGGAGTTCAGTGACACACTGTACACACGTACAGTAGAATTATATATATAAATATATATTATTTCCAGGAAATAAAAATACTAGTTGACTATCGATTGATACGAACATTTCAAAATATATTTGGAAAAAGAAATAGAATAGCCTATTGTTGTAACTTTGTTCAATCAATCAAAATTGTATAAAATATGACACTACTTTAAAGATCATTGGTATGGTATTTTAATACATTAAATATTATATTGAACTACATGATTTTATGTATTTAATTCATTATTTTAGAGAGTCCAATAAAATCAATAGTGCAAAGGACACTGAAAGCCACGGCCCGAGATTGCATGTCCAAGATCAACGCGACAGAAGCCGATCTGGAGTATTTGATACAAGATCCGCCTTTTCCAGAGAAATCTGCCTGTATTGTCACTTGTCTACTAGAAAAGGTATGTAGGTATAGTATGTATTTAGAAATATACGAAAATATCAATAATCGAGAATAAAAAAGCTAAGTATCACCACACTTTGCTTTTACAAAAACATACAACAACAGTTACGTACAAAGCAACTTATACCGTTTTCAAGCATTTGGGTTCTTAGCAGGACCCAAATATGATAGATCGATAGGACATATTGATAGATCAATCCAAAATTCAACAGATTGTTAGAAAGTTATCATTAAAATCCTACTAAAATTATAAATGTGAAAGTTTGTGAGGATGGATGGATGTATGGAGGGATGAATGGTTGTTTGTTACTCTTTCATGCAAAAACTACTGAACGGATTTCGATGACATTTTGTATGGTAATTATTATATTAATACGTGAACAAATATTTAAACCCTAAAGAAGAAGGCTATGACGTACATTTGACATAGCAAATCTTTATACAAGAAAAATTTACGCCATCTTGGTTTTCACCATACTTCAAATGTTAGCCATCTTGGTTTCACTATACCTCAAATTTCAAAATGGCCTAAAATCTCCGAAAGTGGGGCCATTTAAGTGCCTCAACATGCCTCGTCTATAACATAACATATACGTCTATGTACGTGAAGCAAAAACATTCAGTACCGTTTTACGAGAGAGTGCAACCGCAAGGAGTAGAAAATTTTACCGGTAAATTAAAGTTTATGAGGAGAAAGGTGTGAAGAACTATAATATTTTTATATCGCTTAGAAATACATAAAATTAATGAAGTTAACAACAAATCATACTACCCAGATTATTAACACACACTACCGTGCGTTTGATAGATATACAATTTTGTTACACGTTGACGTTGGTCAATCTGTCACAATTTTAACATTTTTTATATTTGTCCTAAGAGGCAAAAGAACTCATAAAAGGTTCTAACTTAAAAATAAATGATTTTTATGGGCTAATTTCGACTACAGGACGACCTCTGGTAACAATTAATAGTTGCTGTCGGGGAATATTTTTAAATTGTACAATGTTTATAATTTTCCATCTATAGCTTTGAAAGTTTTCAGTATAATTAAGTAGCAGCTGCCTCGTACGCATAATTTACATTATTCAACAGATTGGTATCGTAAAAAATCAAAAATACTCCAAAGTTGGGTTTATTACTGTTGTCTCTCCGCTGGTGATGCATAGTGAAGATAAAATGAAACACATGAAGACAGTTGCAGAAAATTGTAACAAAGAGGTAAGTTTTATTTTATAAATTAAAAATGAAATTAAATACATTTCTTTTTGTGTTTGAACCTCATTCATTTATATATAACCGTTAAACACTGATCATTAATTTTCTTCAAATTAAAGCACCTTACAATAATGTTTTGAATATTATATAGAAATGTCGCATTAGCTTTTATATAAATATATTAAAACCTTATAATCTTATAATATTTATTATTATATTTCCAAATAAGATACATAACAGTGATATATTTTTTTTAAGTAATATCATCCTATACATTATATACCTACTTTGCTGAAATTTCAATATTGTATCTTAAAAAACTTTTGTGTAACGTAATTTACGTTTGTATTATCATTATTTACTGAACATTTATGCCTACAATAACTTATTTGAGAATGAAAAATAGGTGTTTGCAATTTTTGATTCTAAAAATAATACGAGTAGGTACTATTAATAATAATAAAGTTATTTTTGGAGTGAAACTACTTTAGCGGCGTTGAGAGTCAAATTTCAAGGTTGCGTCACGTATGATTCTGGATATAACGCCACCTGATGGTAAGAGATTACCGCCGCCAATGGACACTCGCAACACTTGCGTTCCTGGGCCATTAGTTAAGATGCATTCGATAATTTCGACGGCGAAGTTCTAAAACAAAATGTATGGGATTTGACATAAGGCATCGCAAGTGACATGTCACTTATATTTTTGATTTCGAACTTCGCCGTCGAAATTATCGAATGCATCTTGACTAAGGGCCCTGGTCCTTAAAACCCCTCTAGAGCGTCCAGTAATTGTGAGCTTCTATCTCATATTGGGTCTTACTTGATTTTTTTAATCAAATGATCCAAGAAAAAATTCCACTCCAGCCACTAGACCTCGGTAATAATTAAAACCGAAGTGTTACACAAAGTGTTCTTTTCAGATCCCGGTCAACGAATCAAAATGTCAGCTCGGGAACGACATAACGACCTGTATATTCAAATACGCACCCGAACTACACTTCAACAAGAGCTGAGATTAACGAGCTGCTTCATTATTCAAATAAAAACATATTTTACCACTTTGTATTTACTCATTACTTTATTAGTATAATGATAAATAGTGAGAATATAGGCTCTATACTCTACCATACTTTTCTGTCCTAATATTATTATGAAGAGTAAAAGATTTGTTTGTTTGCATTGAATAGGCTCGAAATTACTGGAATGATGAAGGATATCTGAATTTCATCAAATGATTTTGATGAAATTCAGATATCCTTTAGTGCGCATGAAGTCGCGAGCAGCATGTAGTATATTAATAATATAGCTTATACCTTAATTGTTATATATAACCAATATAATAATTAACGCAGACGAAGTCACAGGTAGGTCGTAACTCGTAACGCTATTCAGTAAAATTGTCACCATGACGGGATCACACGCAAATTGTTACACAAAGAAAGTCGTACACGTTACGTCACGTCGTGTGTCACGACTGATGTGGGTCACATTGAACCCGACGTTATTGCGTGTGTTTTAATAAGCATTTAAACATTAAATAAATTTCTTATGAATTTATTAACATATCCTTTTCACACGTTCTTCTTTAACGCGCTGAGAGACAGAAAAAATGATTATAACAGACCTTGCTTGATAAACAGATAGTTCAGTAACAATAGTATGTAAAATATTGATTTATAAGGCCATAACAATTAGATATTGTTTATATTATTTATGAATTATTCATAAATAATAAAATTTTCTAACAATACCTACAAACACGACATGTATCATATTGTATTTTAAGTACTTGCAATTGGGTGAAATGATTTAATTTTAAAAAGCCACCAACTCTATGACCGCAAAGCCCGCAATGCGTGTTCGCGAGTAATATTCAATGAAAAATTGCTTTATAAAACACCCCATAATAATTGTCGTTTGTGCGATTTTTGTTTTTAGGCCATACAATGCGTATTGTAACAATGTTAACACTTTTATATTCATCGCCTGCATGTAAAAAGCACTTAGTACACCGTAATGACCAATTGGGTTCAAAAATGCCTGAAATTATTATTCGTTATTATATTTTTTGTGGACCTAGTTTGACTGATATAGGAACATTTACCTACTTCACAAATTATGTTAATTTTTCTAAAGTTTAATCGTAGGCTTGAATCATCCTTGCTTCGAATCCGGCGTACAATTTGATGGTGTACGTAAAATACGAGTATGATGGCACTTTAAAGCAGCCCCAAAAGATACAGCGGCCGTGTTGCGGCGGGCAGAGTACCAGTGGCCATCCGTTTGGTTGCAAATAGCGATGTCGCCGATATCGACAGGAGCTAAGTAGCGCACCTGGTGTTAAATGATGTATTCACTTCATTAGGACTAGCTACTGCTACGGACTTCATTTTATTACTATAATGATAATAATAATAATAACCCCCCCGGGGCGCCACCTTGACGTGATGGGGGGGCTTAGGGAAGGCACGAATTATAAAGGGGTCACTAATACCTAGACTTAGTAACAACAGTCAACCCCACCATGCGGGTACCAGAGCGTTACACGATGGAGAATCCCGCCCCGGGTTCGGGCTGCCTTTCGTATTATGGGGGGGGTGCAATGAGTGCCAAGCTAATGCAAGCAAAGCTAAAAAAACATGAAATATTAGACATAAAAGAAGAAGCAATACGGTTCATATAAAACCAAAAACAACTACCTGACTGACATAGACTCAAACTTACCTCAAACACAAACTCACAGAATGCAGTGGTCGAGCGAACTTAACCAACTCATCATGAAAAGCTATTACAGAATCACAAAACTAGAAACGGACCTCACTTCATACAGACCTACACCAAGAAATTGTTTCTAGATGCCCAGAACTTGCGCACTTATCTATCCAACGGATAGCAGATCAATGGAGAACTATCGTCAGTAACAAACTTTTATCTGCATACCATCTTAATCATATAAAGGAAGAAGTACGAATTGAATTAGAACATAATTCAATTCGTACTTCTTCCCGAACCAACATCAAATGATACCAATAGACACTAGTAATCAAATGAATCCGGAAATCGTATAATTACGTAACAGGTGCGTTCCCAGTCTATCCCATGAAATGGTCATACAACTAGAGGAATTAATGCTTACAGAAACTAATATATTAATGAATTTAAAGAAATCGATCCGACAAGAAAACCACATATTTCTAAGCTTAAAACATCTAAAAGTTATTAGTACACGGTATCCGTGAGTCGAAGGACGAGAATACCGCTGGTGTTGTTGTGGCATCATTGTCAACCAAGTGCAACCTTCCAGATATAACACCCGATAGAATCCGTACTTGTCATCGTATGGGGAAGCCTAAAAATGATAAGGTTAATCATAAACCGAGGCCTATCCTTATAAAGTTTACCGACTTATCACTCCGTGACCGGGTATGGAACTCCAAGAAGACACTTAAAGGAACAAAAATCACACTCTCAGAGTTTCTCACAAAACCGCGACACAATATCTTCATGGCGGCTAGAGAGCATTTTGGTGTTTCATCATGCTGGACCCGAGACGGCTGTATCTATGTAAAAAGTCCTGATGGCGCTAGGCATAAGATTGAGACATTGGCCGAGCTTCATAACTTACAGACAATGCATACCAGATCGTAGTTGTATCATTCGTTATTTTATATGTAGTCATTAACTAGTACCCGCATACAAATTTACTCTTGTATTTACACTTTATCTTGTGTGGGTCTAGGCTATTTTCAATCATTTGTTACACAATAATATGTTTACCTCCAACAAAAACATAAAAATCAACATGTCACTGCCATTGACACTTGACGTATGTATGCGTTTAGAAATTGAGGAAATTTGATTGTTTTTTTTTCTTTTATTTTTATTTTATTTTATTTTATAGTCTGTAAGTTTTTTTATTTAAGTTTTTTTTTTGTTGTATTTCTTTTTATTACCCTGGAGCGGGCATAACGTATGTATTCATTTCGTGCTTTTAGTTGTGATGAAATATAGTTTTTTTTTGTATCTGCTACCGTTATAATGCACAACATAAGCACTGTAGGCAGGCAGAGTAAAAATATTAGTAGATTTAGTAGTTACATTTAAGTTTATTTATCTATATATTATTAGTGGTACATAAGTATACAATCATAACTAATATATTTATTAGTATATTATAGTAGTAATGCAACATAATACTAGCGATGATGATTTGGCCGATGATGGTGCTGACTTTCTCTCGGTGACTTCCTCTTCACATTCCTCTAGTGATAGCTTTCACAGTGTTTCTGTGCCTCTTGATGTTTCTGTGGAGACAGCATTCGTATCGTTTCCTCGAAACTTCAATGCAGTGCACATCAATGCCCAAAGCATCCCTGCACACTATCCTGACCTCCTTGCCACTTTTTCGAACAACCGTAATGTCCATGCAATACTCGTCTCTGAATCTTTCCTAAAGCCCTATCTCCCTTCTACTTCTTACTCCTTACCTGATTTTGTCCTTATCCGTAATGATAGAACGGGCAAAGGTGGTGGCGGTGTGGCTATTTATCTTAGAAATCACTTTTCCTACAATATCCTGGATAAATCTCCCTGTGATTACTCCGAATCCTCTGAACACCTACTCTTAGAAGTGTTATTTGGGCATTTAAAACTTTTACTTGGTGTGTTCTACTCCCCTTCTCTAAATATTGACTACTTCCATAAGTCTGAAGTTTTATTAGAAAAATATGTCACTACTGTAGACCACACAATAATCATGGGTGACTTTAACACCTGTCTAGTGAACAAAGACAATTTACACATGACCCGTGCCTCCAAACTCCGTTCCTTAATAAACTTCGTTAATCTTAATATCCTTCCCCTTAATCCAACACATTTCTTTCCTAACTGCACACCGTCTTTACTTGATCTGATAATAGTTTCCTCGTCTGATCACGTAAGCGCACATGGGCAATTTAATGCCGAAGCCTTCTCCTACCATGGCCGTATTGTTCTGCAGCGTAACTTCAACGCAATTGACACCGATAAGCTTAAGGCCGATCTATGTGCTATTAACTGGGATACGGTTTATAGTGCTCCCTCTGTATACGAGAAGATGGAAGTTTTTAACACACTTATAATGCAAATTTTTGATTCACACGCTCCTCTGCGACCTACTAGGTTAAAACACCTACCGGCGCCGTGGCTCACTGACGAGATTAAAAGTATTATGGCCAAAAGAAATTTAGCTAAAGTTAAATTTAGAAAGAACCCCACCGATATGAACCATGAAAAATATAAAGAGCTCAGAAACAGTTGCAACAGACTATGCAGAAATGCACAGCGTCGCCACATTCATTCTTCAGTTAGTAATGGTGATCCTGCTAAGGTGTGGTCGTTCCTTAACTCCTTAGGTATTGGCAAATCAAAGTCCTCCCTTTCTCCCAACCTTCACCTTGATGTCCTCAATCTTAACCTCATCACTACCAGTCCCATCCCGGCCTCCGTTAAACAACAGTCCATAATTGCCCTTTTACCTTCTCCGACATCTGATCCTCCGTTTTCTCCTTTCGTTTTTAAAGCCATCTCTATGCCAGAGGTTGAGAAAACTATTTTAGCTATTAAGTCAAACGCTGAGGGTGTTGATGGTATTAGTAGGAGAATGATTACTCTTAGCCTTCCTGTTGTACTCCCTGTCCTCTGCCACATTTTCAATTACTCGCTTAGCTCCAGTACATTCCCTAGTTGTTGGCGAAAAGCTGCAGTAATCCCTATACCCAAAGTGAAATGTCCTACGTTACCCTCTCATTTCCGACCTATATCCATACTCCCATTCCTATCAAAAGTCCTTGAGCGCCTTGTCTATCAAGAATTAAGTACATTCATTGATTACAATGCTTTGCTCAGTCCTCTCTAATCTGGCTTTCGTCCCGGGAATAGTACGGTTACAGCTCTAACCAAGGTTTCTGATGATGTGCGCCTGGCCATGTCTAATCAGCAACTTACTTTTTTAGCTTTACTCGATTTCAGTAATGCCTTCAATACTGTAGACCATGACATCCTTATTGCAATGTTAGGCGCACTTCATTTCTCTGATGATGTGCTGGGGTGGTTTCGCAGTTATCCTTTTGGGAGGCAGCAATGTATTCGGGCAATGATCGGGTATCTAGGATCTGTGATATATCTACCGGTGTGCCTCAGGGTGGTGTTTTATCCCCTCTCCTTTTTTCCATCTTTATCAATTTCCTCACTCCCCTCCTTTCCTACTTCTTCCACCTTTATGCAGATGATCTTCAAATTTACACCCACGCTCCTGCTAATGACCTTAGTTCGGCTTTCGCGGCAATTAATAAGGATCTTGCGACAATCCTCCATTGGAGCCAGTGCCATGGCTTAAGGGTCAACCCCAACAAGTCGCAAATTATAATCATCGGCGGATCGAAGCAAATAAATCGGCCTAACTATGACTCCCTGCCTAGTATAACTTTTGACAAAGTAACTTTACCTTGTAGTGGGGTAGTTAAGAACTTGGGTATTTACTTCGACTCAACCCTTAGGTGGTCTCACCACATTTCAGAGGTAAGTCGTAAGCTCTTTGCTGCGGTGGGGTCACTTAAGCGTTGGAAAAACCTACTTCCCATTAAGACAAAAGTCGAGCTTGCGCAATCTTTACTTCTTCCTATCTTGGACTATGCAGATGTTTGTTTGATAGATCTCAATGAGGAATACCTTAACAAATTAGAAAGATTACAAAACATCTGCATCAGGTTCGTGTATGGGCTGCGCAAGTTTGACCACGTCTCTGAGCATCGACAGCGACTTGGTTGGCTGCCCATCAGGCTTCGTCGGGAAGAGCATGTACTAGCCTTCCTATACAATATCTTATTTGACCCTCGTTCTCCCCCATATCTAAAGAATTGTTTTCAATTTCGAAGTGCTGACCAAAGCCGTGCGTTACGCTCTGAGTACAGCAATAAACTTCTTGTGCCAATTGCCAGGTCCGGTTACTTTGCAAATTCTTTTGCTGTGAAGGCTACGCACTTGTGGAATGATCTTCCACGTTTCATCCGAGAGTCGAAGTCACTTGCCATTTTCAAATCCAAGCTCCATAGTTATCTTCGAAACAGAGTGGCTCGCCTAATTTGACTTAATTTTACTTTATTTATGCATGAGAGCCTCTTCTTAATTAAATATAACTATGCATGCAACTTTGTATCATTATTTTGTTGTATTACTTATTTTTTATTATATTATTATTATTATTTTTATTTTATTTTTCAAACCAATCAGAGATTATTTATTTTTATTATTTTATTATTAAATTTTTATTACCCCGCTATTTATCTATTCGATTTACCTCTCCTGTCCTGCAGGGTTGCCTGGAAGAGATCGCTTATAGCTCTATAAGGCCGCCCTTGCCCACATTTAGGTTATAATTTTAACTAATTTTAGTAATTTGATTGTACGTACTTTATAATGTGAGCAATAAAGTGTTTATCTATATATCTATCTAAAAGATTATCAATTATTATAAACCACTTAAACTCTAAACGGATACCCTCTACTATATTTATAAACTTTTGGAACCGTCTCCCCCCCTTTGAAGAACTAACGGGATAAAGCAATACTGCTTACCGATATCAACTACGAGTGCAGGTACAATCAATGTGCTATGAAATAAATAAATGACATTTACAATTTACAACTCATACCCTAACCTAAGCTCTAGAGTCTAAATACTATAGGCTGTCAACAGAAATGTCGACAGATTATTTAAACTAAAATTAAAATAACAAATTAAACATTTAGAGAAACTCTATTGAGTTGGCAGAGGGCAAAGTCGTATAATCGGGTGTTTATAAGTACCGCCTTTTGGTTTTTACCTCCGCGACACGAGTAACACCATCCTTATCCGGATAGACATTAGTGACAATCCCCAAAGGCCATTGTGACGGCGGAGCGTTATCCATGTTTAGTATAACTATTGTACCAATCGTTACAGGATTAGATATAGTATTCCATTTTGCGCGCTCTTGCAAATTATGTAAATAATCCGATTTAAATCTTTTCCAGTACGATTGGACTAGTGAGTCCATTTATGAAAACCGGGACAACAAAATAGTGCATTCTTTGGATACATTCGCCGCTGGTAAACATTCTAGCGGAGAGTTAAACAGAAAATGGACGGGCGTTAGAGACAAGGGCTCGGACGGGTCAGAGCTAAGAACGTACAAAGGGCGACTGTTTAATACCGCCTCAATTTGTGCGAGGACAGTTGACATTTCCTCAAACGTGAGAACTTGTTTCCCGATTGTACGAAATAACAATGACTTAGCGCTTTTGATATTCGCCTCCCATATACCCCAAAAATGACTAGCCGTAGGTGGGTTCATCTTCCACGTAATACGGTGTTTAACGAGCTCATTACTAAAGGTCTGATAATAATCATCAGATGTTAAAAACTCGTGTAGTTCGTTAAAATACGCTTTCGATGAAACAAAATTTGTTCCGTTATCAGAATACAAATACGCGCATGGGCCGCGACGAGATATAAATCGTTTGAACGCGTCTACGAAGTTAGCACATGTTAGATTCGAAATCAATTCGATATCCACCGCCTTTGTAACTAGACACACAAATAGGCAAATATATGCTTTCACACTCCGAATTCCACGCTTGCGATACGGCGTCACGTATAACGGCCCTGCGCAATCGACACCCGTATGCAGAAACGGCCGCTTACTTTGTTCTAAACGGCATTTAGGTAGGCACTTTAAAACAACTATTGCATTTTTGCGTAAGTTTCCGGACTACTCGTCGAGCGGAAATTATCCAGTATTTAGTTTTTAAAATGCTAATTAATAGCTGCGGTTCTGCATGAAAGTTCTCGCGGTGATATTGATAAATTAATAAAATTTAACTACGTGACCTTGTTTAGGAAGTATAATTGGGTGTTTTGACGAATAGTCTAAAGACGAGTGCGATAACCTACCCCGTAATATACCATTCACAGTGAATGGAAATAATTTTTGCAACTTAAGTGAACATTTTAAACCATTTTTAATATTTTTAATATCTTCGGAAAAATAAACAGATTGCACGGCTCGAATCAATTTGCATTCCGCTGCAGATAAATTAAATTAAATTAAATAGCGTTTATTTCAGGCTGCATAGGCCCATATTATAAATACCTTATAGACTAACATACATAATATATAATAAACTAACACTAACATTAAACACGTATTGTCTGCGACGTGGGGCGCGAAGTGTTCGGGAGTCGTACTCTAAATCTTCTGTAGACGACTTCAATCGGCCAGAACTCCTCCTGCTCGAAGGTCGGTAAGTGATGGGTTGGAACTCTCACCATAAAAGAACTAAAGTTCACTTTATGACAAGATTCCAAACGCTCGACCCTCAAGGCGAAGTTGGTTCTTCTCCTGATGTAGTCCACGACCTGCTCGACCGTCGTAGACCAATGCAACCTGGACACGTACAGCGGTGTCGCGGGAGTCTCACACCGCAGCAGCTGCTCGAATCCTCCGGGTGCGGTGCCGCGATGGTTTCGGACGACGGGTTTCTTCTTCTTCCTCTCGACTTTGATGAACCCGTCATCATCGCACGTTCGGTCTTTTGTAGAAAGAGGACGCTCTTTAGAAGGGGCCTCCTTCTTCCCTTTGTTTTTCGGACGCGGGGGAGGTGGCGGGGGGACGCAAGCTACGACACTTGCGTAACTTGGCACCGGCTTCTTCGCGGGCGGGGAGCGGGCAGCAGGGGCGGCAGCGACGATGTTCGTTGACCCGTCGGATAATGCTGACGGGCTAAACGTGACCGCCTGCGCGCCTCGACGCCGAGTAATGTTTGCTGCATCAGGTACATATTGAATTAACACTTTTTAATTGTGATAATTCACTACGTAAATCACTTATGGTAGACTCTGATGCCTGCAATCTACCTTGTCCGTCCGGATCCGTCTGCTTTAGCAGGGAGATGATGTCCTGCACGCTTCTTTCGGTTCCATCTCTCCGTCGCGATGGAATGTTCGCGACGGAGCCGCGCGATTAACAAAATATTAATTAAATAAATAATATTTGCTGCATATGTATAACGCGGAGCGCGACCGTTCGCTAGCTCGACACATTACACACATAAACATCAGCCGTTATAGAGTCATTACGCTTAAGTTTTCTCGCGAAGCGAAGAGCATATACAGCTGCTCGAAGCAGCTTAGTCCAAGAAGAAGCTAGCAGCGGCTGCTCAATTTCGTTAATTTTTACGGATACATGTACTATGGTTTTTTCTTCTGGCAACGATAGACGGCTAGGCACAAACTTGCGTGACGGCCACGTGCTTATCGATTGTGATAACCAAACCGGTCCATTTCGGTCAATTGAACCACAGCTTATGTTTGATCAACTGACTAGGCGTAAGTCCTCGTGACACGCAATGTGCGGGATTTTCTGAGCCGGCCACGTGATACAGATCATTCGGAGATATGTTAGATTGAATTTGTGAAATACGGTTAGCAACATAGGGGTCAAACCTATGTGGCGAGGCGACTGACCAACACAGCTTGACCTGAGAGTCCGAAAACACGAACACATTATTTATTTTGTGTCGTTTTGAAAATGTGTTATGAACTTCCTTCAGAACACGGGCAAGTAATAATATTCCGTTTAATTCTAAACGAGCGAGCGTAATGTTTTTGGTGGTAGTAGAAAGAATTACTCGCTTAGTACAAGTCGACGGCGGGTTAGAAATATCAAACACAAAGGTATCTTGTGGCGGTAGCCAACGCAAACTTAACACCTTGAATACACTGTCGTGATCAAAGGATACCGTAGTAGGCTGGCGATGAAACTCGGGGATGTGATCGAGCAGTTCGGGCGAATTAGAAGCCCATTTGAGTATTTCGAACCCGCCCGCCTTAAGCAGGGCTATAAGATCCTTGGCTTTCTTAGCTGCCTCTTCTACCGAGGAGACGGAAGAAGCCAAGTCATCCATATAGCTGTCTCGCTCTAACACAGTGGCCGCATTTGGCGATCTGTGCCGCTCGTCAACCGCGAGTTGACGTAATGTACGTAGTGCTAGAAATGGCGAACATCTAAGTCCGAACGTAACTCGATTAAAATTATAGACCTCAAGCGGATCACTGTTCGCGAAGCGATATAGTATGCGTTGATATTTACAATGAGTATGATTTGTATGAATAGATAAATAAATTTGCCATACGTCAGAAAAAAACGCGATACGAAACACACGGACACTTAATAGTATATCAAATATGTTAGACTGTAAAATTACAGCCGGTATATAAAATGTCATTAAGTAACAGACCGGTGTCCGTTTTAGGCGTACCTTAGTGGTGACCTTGTCGTTGCGAACAATAGGATGATGAGCTAGAAAAAACCCCTGAAATGTCCTCGTCGGGTGCGACACGAGACAAAATACTGGAAGTCAGATATTCCCGAATTATGTCATCTTATTTGATTTTAAGTTCGGGGTTGCTTGCGAAACTTTTTTCTAAAAGGAAAAAGCGTTTTTTAGCGGTTATATAAGAATTGCCTAAACTTCTAGGGCTTTCTTTAAAGGGGAGATCGACCGAGTAACTGCCGTTGTCGCGACGAACGTCGTAGTAGAAGCGTAAATATCTTCGCACATTTGATCATCGGGACTTTAAAACATACGCGAGGGCAATTCCTCGGTCGCCCAAAACTTCTCGACAACCTTGTATAGCAGTTCCGTAGAAAAGGCACACTGTGTGCGTGACGCGGGATTTAGTGAGACCACGGGTGCTGTTCCCATTACTATGTAGCCTAAAGCAGTTTCGACAGCGCATAGCATATCGGGCTTGGAACATTTAATCTTATTAAATAATAAAATAACGCAATAAATATTTACGCCTAAAAGCATATCTATAGGTCCCGGCTGTGCGAACTTGTCATCTGCCAATTGTAGGTATCTAATGTGACTCATAGCGGCCCACTCAATTTTCGAGTCGGGCAGCTGTGTCGTAATGTGTTCCACTACCAGAAGCTGTGCGACATATTGACGACTATCGTTATTAAACCTGGATGTAAACTTGAGTTCAGTCGTTCCTAATATTTTTTGTGTAATACCTCCTATACCTTGTACACTTGTGTATTGTGTGTGTGCTTGTTTACCAATTGACAACGACAAACGTTTGCAGCATTCAGCCGTGATATAGTCGCTTTGAGACCCAGGATCAATTAAACATCTCAAATGATGCACACGATTAAGTTTATCGATAAAATTTATCTTGGCGGTGGCTAGTAACGCGGTGATATTATAACCGCGATCCTTGTCACATGCTAAGTTACATAATGACTTAGATTGACTAGATGCACCGCTATGCTGCACGCTATTGTCGACAAATGTCTATTGGCGGCAAATGAGGTCTAGGACGAGTCGTAGACGCAGCCGAAGGCCCGTTCGAAGGTGGCTTTCATTCGGTATCCAATAAAACCTGTCTAACAGCAGTACATGTCTTCAAATTCGGTCCAGGAATCGTAGTCGATACTGGCATTCGGGTCTATCTGCATTTGCATTAAATTAAATGCTTCAAGAACATTTTGGTAATCGGACCTAATTGTTTCTATATTTAATGCACTTGTACGAAAAGCTCTAACCTGTCGCGAATCTGTCTCTTCCTTATGCGCATTCCGCATCCGATTGACTACCTTTGCCTGGTTTTCCCATTTTATAAGTGAAATAAAAATTTGATAACTAAAATGCTAATTTAACGTTAAATCGCGGTAGTAAATTAGGTATACGAGAACAATATCAAATCAAATTAATACTCGTAATGTAGGTAGGATATCCACCTGCATGCGGTTTAAAAAGCGGTTATAAGTTTTATAATAATGTAGGTAGATACCTTAATTTTATGCGGAGGTTAGGTTTTAAAATTATATATATATAAAATACGAATAATAATATATAATATATATAATAAATGCTATTACTTAAATATATTGTGTGAAATAATTACCTAGCGTGAAAAAACAAGAATAATTTCGATTCACAGTTGATCGTTACGCGCGGGTTGTGTCGTTTGAAATTCACACTGTCACGAGTCGCAAGTCGCAACTCCGGTCCGATAAAATGGCCGATTCAATTATTAGAACAAATTTCAAAAATTATTTCTTCAAAACGTATGAGCATAAATTTACAGCGGGGACCGATTAATTTTAGGGAATTGTCACAAATACCGTTCAAGTAATACGGGAAAAATATAAAATGAAATACCTATCTATTCGACAAGCTATTTCGATTACTCAAAGCACAACGATTGCATAATGCACCTAATAGTTAATAGCGGTGAAAATAGTAAATGCAGATTTAAATAAATGAAATATAAATTTATACCTAGGCACGCTTTAAATTAATAACTTTAGAACGAACTAGATATAATATCTTACGTTCTGTTAGAACGGACTTTTTAAAAGACTTTTGAAAAAGAAAATTTATTGAGCTGGAAAAGATTCACAACACAAATTAATTTAACTGGATTAAACCATACATTAGGAGATTAGATATGCGTCCGTGGTGGCCCGTGTCTAGCTCTGAACTGACTCGCAGCTCAAACCTACTAACTAAGATGACAGAGTAGTGATGATGTATCAGCACTCCCGTCAGCAATTCTAGGAACAGCATAGGGATGTAACAGCCCCCTGCGTAAAATAAAACTTACCGGTAAAGGGTAAGTTTTTATAGAACTCTTCTAAGTTGGGGTAAAGGAGTGTCCTCTACAACTGGTTTATTACCAGGAGGTTCGGTTTGTGTACATGAATTTAAATCTTGAGTTCTAGTCAAGAGTGGATGCTTATTTAATCTCTTCCATAATTTAAAAATAGTAAAAATTAAAATTATAACAATAATACAATATGTTAGAATAGGAAAATGGGAATTATATTCTAAGAGTGGGTGAGGCTTATTTATGATTTTATTAACATCGGTAATTATTTGCTAATTAGCTATATCAGAAAGTTTTTCTAAGTTTATATCTAATAGTTTTAAAGAAGCTAATTTAGATTTTAATTTATTTAAGTTTTCAGAGTTGCAACACGGATCATCAATAAGATTAAAGTCAGGTGCAATTGATTTAATGGTTAAATTAAAACAGGATTTATATGAAAATATTTTGTGTTTATAATAAGCTTTGCAGTTTACCTGTAAGTTTAATAATCCAGTACCAATTAATCTATGTTGAGACACTTCTGAAGGACATTCTATATCGATTTTTATCTGTTGAGTTTCAACAAATAACCATTTACTATTTGTAAGTTCTTGCCAAATATCTATTTGTCCATAAATAAGCCTGGTTTCACATTGTTTTGGGAGAGTTTTGAATATTTTACTTAATAATTCAGTTTCACAAATAGGAGTACTTTCAATTGAATTTACGTCCATATGACTACAAATATAATTAGAATTAATAGTTTTCACACAGTTATTAATATTATTTAGACAGATATAAGAATTCTTATATTTACTTACAGCTATATAGCTACAAGTAGGTACAATCATAGCATATGATTGAGGATCCACATTATCATGTGATACAGGTAGTGAGAAAGGTTTGTATAAGTTATACTCTATTCTTAAAACTAAAGGGATTTTAATAACAAATACAATCTTATTTTCTACATAATAACAGGACAATTGCGCCATATCAATAATGCTATGTATATTGTTTAAGTTTAAATTTAATGGTAGTTCCTGATTTTTCGGTAAATTTTTTATATTCTTTCCAAGTTCCGTATATAATTGTTTAGGAGTTAAAACAAATGGATGGCTTGAATGACTTTTTACTAACATAATAGAATTGATTAAACTTTCAATTCTGAACGATAATATAAATATACTAGATGAAAGTTCTTCGTAAAGTTCATTAAATTTCGTTTCTAATTCGATATTTAACATATTTTTACTTATAGAGTCAATAGCGCTATTGAAACGGATTTCATTTTCTTTAATTAACTTTAATGTTTTATTATAATTTTCCAAAGCTGAACTATTAATTAAAATATTATCTTTTAATAAAGATGCAAGTTTTTTATTTGAGGAATGCAGGGTTTGAATGGCGTTATTGTATCGGATTGCGTCATTTTCATCCATAGTTCCAATTATCTGTTTAAATACAGTACCAATTCCAGCAAACCATGCTGATCTTTTACTTCTATCAGAAGTTAAATGAGAAATGGCGTTATAGTCTCTCAGAATACCATCATAGCGAACTATCAATGGTTTTAAATGGATATTACAATTAGTGAAATTAAAGTTATAATTCAAATTACAGAAAGTTTCAGTGGAATCTAAATAGTTTTTAATATTTTCAATATGAGGTTTTATGTAGCTAATATCTACAGGGACTAAGACATGTAGTTGATCATCAGAGACCTTGACTGTTCCGACAGGATCGAGATATATTCCAATACTTTTATTTATAGGTTGTATCATATCCAATGAGAAAACGCAGACGCTTGTTGCACCAAGCCTGGAATATAATTTTTTATTTTTTTATTTAAAACTAAATAAAATTATGATTTAAGGTTAACTAGAATACTATCTTAATCTACTCAGTACCGGTTTCGGCCAATTTGACTTCATCGTAATGATATTTTACGTGTCGTCTATTTACAAGTAAGGTAAGTGTATTATTACCGTTTATTTTTATAACTTTGTAAGGACCTTTCCAAATTGCCGACAATGCTTTACGGAGACGAAGATGATTTTTAACATAAACCATGTCACCCGCTTTATATTTAACCGGTCTAGAATGTTTATCATAGTAAGTTTTGGAAATGTTTTTAGATTTTAGGACATTTTCTATAGCTTTTTCTCTAGAAAGTTTTAACCTTTGTTGAAGGACTCTGACGTAAGAATTATAAGTTGGTTCTAATGAAGATTCAAATATGGAGGTTGGAATAATCGCTTTATGACCAAATACGAGTTCATACGGAGTGAAATTAGTTGTTGAATGAACTGTAGTGTTATAAGTTAACATTGCTGTATAAACATATCTATGCCAATTGTTTTGGTTCTCATTAATCAAGCATTTTAAGTACTCTTTCAGAGTGGAGTGGCTCCTTTCAAGGGCGCCTTGAGTTTGAGGGTGATATGGTGTTGACCATAATTGCTTAATTTTTAGAAAATTACAGGTTTGCTTAAACAATTCAGCAGTGAAATTTGTGCCTTGATCGGTTAAAATAGATTTTGGAATACCAAACTGAGAAATAAAATGAATAAGACATTCTGATGTATCTTCGGCTGTAGTATTATAGATTGGATAAGCAGCTGAGTATTTAGTTAAATCATCCTGAAGGGTGAGAATATATTTTAACTTAGCGCTACCAGCTTCAGGAAGTGGACCTACTATGTCTAATGCTATTCTTTCAAATGGTTCAGTTGACGTAGTAGTAATTTGCATGGGAGCACGATTACACTTACGAAGAGCCTTATTACTTTGGCATAATTCACGTTTACGAACATAATTTTCAACGTCACTACGCATATTTCGCCAATAATATTTTTCTTGAATACGTTTTAGCATCCTATTAGAGCCTAAATGACCAGAAATAGGAATATTATGATTTTCTTTCAATATTTTAGGAATTTCACTCATTATGGGGTAAATAAGGATGTTTTTATATATATGAATAGTTATGTCACTATTATTGAAAAAGTACATCAATATATTATAAATTTTAGTAAAACTATGACTATCGAAAGGATTTTTAAAGTCGGTAATACTAAGTTCCTTTACACCTTCGACCACTAATTGATTTCTAAGATTTTGGAGACTCATAAAAATATCCTCGTAAGTGTTTTTATCGTAATGATAAAGTTTAACAAATAGGAAATAATAATTTACATTATTACTAGTGAACTTTAAAAATGAATGTAAAGTTCTTTCACGATCTCGGATTGCAGCAGAGTTTGGTGTATTATTAAGGATTTCATCGACGTAAGCATTTGACTCGTCAATATCTATAGAGGTAGGTATAATTATTGTTTTTACTTTGGTTTTTAATAAGTTTTCATTATATTCTAGGATCTTAACGTTAGATGTAGATGATATATTATTTGTTTTTTTCAGGTATTCGGAGTATCTTGTACTCTATGACTTAAAGATTCATCAGATGCAGGTGTAAGTACTATTTCACTCGGCACTTCAGGATTTTCAAAATATTCTTCAGGTAAATCAAAAAATTCAGGTAATTCTGGAAGTTCTGGTAAGCCGGGACTTTCTAGTAAGGGTATATTTTCAGGTTGAACTACGATAGGAGGAGCTTCCTGTGTTTCGTTATCACCAAGGACATTAATTAGGTTATCGGATATTAAAAATTATGACTACTATGCTATTTTTAATTATTTATTTTAAACTAAATTAGGTATAACACACACTTTTACAATATTATGATTCTAATTCAATAATTTCAACTAAATATTTAAATTGATGCTTTCTTTACAAAATTCAGCGTGATAATACCGCGCGCCGGTCCATTCCAATACTTTTATGGCGTTCGTCGCGCGGTGGAAGTGGCAACTTGTTTTCAACTTGACGCCGCTAGACGGCGCCTCAAGTTGCTAACACGGATTGGGTTAAATTTACAGGATAGCGGGAAAGAGCATCGGCATTCGTATTTATTTTGCCCTTTTTATACTGGATTTCATAGTCGTATTCCTCAAGTTTTAGTCTCCAACGGACTAGTCTGGAACCTGGATCTTTGCAGTTAAATAGCCAATTCAATGGTTTGTGGTCTGTTATTATTTTAAAACGGCGACCAAATAAGTAGGGGCGAAACACTTTTGTTCCATAAACTATTGCGAGACATTCTTTTTCGGTTACTGTGTAATTAGTTTCTGCTTTATTTAATGTTCTTGATGAATATGTTATTGGCCTATCTTTGCCTACATCGCCTTGTGACAGAATAGCAGAAATAGCGTACTTCGAAGCATCACATGTCAACAAGAAAGGTTTTGTAAAATCAGGATAGATTAGGACAGGAGCAGTTACTAATTTGGATTTTAATTGCTCAAAGGCCAATTGCTGTGTATTAGTCCATACAAAGGGTATATCCTTTTTAAGTAAATTTGTAAGGGATTTTGCGAATTTTGAGAAATCTGGTATAAAACGACGATAGTAGGAAGCTAATCCGAGAAAGCTTTTAATGTCTTTGGGACATTGGGGAGTTGGAAAGTCGACTACTGCCTTTACTTTCTCAGGATTAGGTTTTACGCCATCATCGCTAATAATATGACCTAAGTAACCTACTTCTTTACGGAGGAATTCGCATTTGTCGGGTTCTAATTTCTGTTGGAAATTTCTAAGTCTGTCAAAAACAATAGATAGTTTATCAACGTGACTTTCTAAAGAGTGTGAATAAATTACAATGTCATCTAGGTAAACGAAACAGTGTAATCCCTGCAAACCTGATAAGACCGTATTCATTGTTCTTTGAAAAGTTGCAGGTGCGTTTATTAGGCCGAAAGGCATTCGATTAAATTCGAAGTGCCCTTGCGGAACACTGAAAGCTGTGTTTTGTGCATCATCAGGGCTCATTTTAATCTGGTGGAATCCTGATGCAAGGTCAAGGGTGGAAAAATATTTACTTTGTCCTAATTGGTCTAATATTTCATTTATTTGTGGAATTGGATAGGTTTCACCTATAGTAATATCATTGAGCTTTCGGTAATCAATTACTATTCTCCATTTTCTATTTCCATATGCATCAAGTTTTTTTGGTACGACCCAAATAGGGGAGGACCAGGGTGATTTAGATGGTTTTATAATATTTTCATTTAACATTTTGTTTATTTGTGTTTGGACTTCTTTTTTATGTATTTCAGGGAAACGATATGATTTACATTAATTGGTTGATCTGAGGACGTGCGGATTTCATGTTGAACTATATTTGTACTGGTTAATTGGTCACCTGGTAAATGGAATATATCTGAATATTGACTACAGATATCATGTATGTAATTTGTTTCTTCTGAATTTAAATGATCAGTTCGTAAGTAATCTAATAACTGTTGTTTTCTTTCGATACTACTTTGGTTTTTATTAAACTTATGCATTTGATTTTCACTATCAATATTATAAATTTTTAATAGCAGATTAGATTTTATCGTGACAGATTTATCAGATGTATTAAGGACTGTTAAATTTACTCTATTATTATTTTTCACTTTAACCAGGCAATTTGATATTAAAAGTGAATTAGAAAGATGCTGATCACATATCATTCCTTCTTTTATGCTTTCTGGATTATCAACTGAGCATTCGATTACTTTTTCGGATCTTGGTTCAATAATATAAGAGGGTTCATCGAATGATAATTCTGTGTTAAAATTATTTATTTCTAATGAATGTGATTTATAGTTAATTTTACAATTGTATTTTAAAAACAGATCATTACCTATTATACCATCGTATGGAAGATCAATGCTATCGAAAATATGGAATGTATGTGAAACATTTGTATTCGGATTAAATTGTAATTGCAAAATGAAATGACCTATACTTTTTAATGAATTATTTTTTGAGTCAATTCCTTTGACTGTGATATTATCTTCGCTGCATATATTAGGCTTACGATTTATAGAGCTGTTTTTCACTATACATAATGATGCTCCAGAATCTATAAGAAAGGTAAGTTCTTTTTCATTTATTGATGTTTTAAGTTTAATATAAGGTAAATATCTTTTATTACTAAGGATTTCATACATTTTATTAATCTCTTTCTTACAGATTTTATTTTCTAGGTTAGATAGATCGTGAGTTTGGGGCTGGCTACCCTGTCCATTGATCTTTTGAATATTAAAGGAGAGACCTTGAGTTTGGGGCTGGTTACCCTGTCCATTGGTCCTATTATTATTTAGGGAAAGATCGTGAGTTTGGGGCTGGTTACCCTGTCCATTGGTCCTATTACTATTTAGGGAATGACCGTGAGTTTGGGGCTGGTTACCCTGTCCATTGGTCCTATTACTATTTTTTATTTTATATTTCGTATCGACTTGAACAAGAGGGAGTTGCCCCGCGCGATACCTTAACGGGACAGAAGCTAGTTTAAATTTTGATTGCTGTCAGTCTCTTCGACGCCTTGATCGTTATTATCTATTTCAGTAAAATTTACTCTTGGACGTGGATTAATCGGAGTAAATGCTTGATTTTGCGACCTCCTACTGTTATTATATTCTCGAAGGCTACAATTTTCTAACACATGCCCTGATTTCTTACAGTAACGGCAAAATGGTGCATCTCTTGATGATGATGAACTAGGATTCTGATTATTATAATAAGGTCTTGCTTGTGGTTTAAAATTCGACTCATTTCTATTTGGAATTCTACGAGATGATTCTGATGGTCGGAAGGATTGTGATGATGATGATTTTTGACCATTCGAATAAGTATTATAATTATTTGCTAATTGAGGTCGCTTATATAGGCTTTGCTGTATTCGTTCTTCAGAAATAGCGATATTGATAGCTTGATTTAAGTTCCGTGGGTCCCTACAGCGCACTATATTTGAAATACGTGGATGTAAACCCATAAGGAAGTGATGTAATGCTAAATCTTCCATGGCCGCTGAACGGCCGGGGAGTTCACGTAGTGTACAATTAGATAACGTTATTTCCGTTAGAAGTTGAGAAAGATAAGTTTCGACACGCAATGAGTATTGGGTTACATTTTCATTTGAACTCTGCTTGCACTCCTGTAGGTCCATTAGTATATGCGCATAATGTTTGCGCTCACAGAATTGGTTCAGTAGGAATTATTTAAGTTGTACCCAATTCTTAAATTCTTTAATAGAGCAAGCTATTTCAGCTTTGCCCTGTAGCTGACTATATATACAGCGGAATAAAATATGTTTCTGTATTTCTGTTGCTAAATCGTATGCATTATTGCAATTTATGATGAATGAATTTACGCTTTCTCTTGAGCCATCAAATGGCTTAATGAATTTAAATAGAGTATTGAGATCTAACTCGACCCTGTCTGCACCTGGAGTAGTTCCCTTCCGGGTCGTCCCCTTAGGAGAACTAGCTGGAGGATTTATTTCGCCGGACGAACCGGCATCGGAATTCAACATTGGAATATTTATAGTTAGGCCTTCTGAAATTTTATCGCTTTTCGGCATATTTAAAATTTAAATATTAAAGTTCTAAAATTTTATTCTTGATTCGGATTATTCCACTGAACCCTAAAATATCTTAGTAACCTAATAGACCTAATATAAACAATAGCTTAAGACTTACAGTATAATCAATACGTGGGCGTTAGAGATAAGCTCGGCGACTCGTTGCATGCTCGCTGGATGGGATAACTCGATCGGGATCACACGGAATAATATTATTTTGAATTTTAGCACTTTGCACTTTTTGGATTATAGTTTTTCGTCACGGATGTCAGGACTCTTCACCTCGCCTGGCCGGTGCTGGATACTGCTTTCGGGCTGACTCGGCCCGCAGCTGGGTACCACTTATGTCACAGTGGGCACAAGGGATAATGATGTAACACGACAGGAACACACTTGAGATTGAGTTGTATTTATTATAATATTTATATACTTTTAGTTTGATGGAAATTACAGAATATGAGTTTTAGTGAGTTCAGATCACGAGACCACAATACAAAGAGTATACTTATACTCTATCGATGCACTTTTTATACATATATTTTTTTTTCACGAAAATTTTAATTATGTCACTTTTCACTTTTTTACACAAAAATGTCTTCGGATAGCGTATTGGGTATTTTAGGGATTTACGTATCCCACCGCTGCCACCAATGTTAGAACGGACTTTTTAAAAGACTTTTTAAAAAAGAAAATTTATTGAGCTGGAAAAGATTCACAACACAAATTAATTTAACTGGAATAAACCATAAATTAGGAGATTAGATATGCGTCCGTGGTGGCCCGTGTCTAGCTCTGAACTGACTCGCAGCTCAAACCTACTAACTAAGATGACAGAGTAGTGATGATGTATCAGCACTCCCGTCAGCAATTCTAGGAACAGCATAGGGATGTAACAGTTCGATTAAGGCAAATTAGTGAAATCAAGACTGACAGTAAATTTAACTGTTAAAATTTTAAACTGCACTAAGGGATAATGGAGCTGAAAATTATTAACTGGAATAATTCCGGGGCGAATTGACCAGAAAAAATGGTAGATCTTGAATCTACTTAGCTGAATGGACTGTATAAGGGAAATTTGATATTTGGAAGGATTCCAGTGAACACTAACCTCCTGTGCTGCGTTCTACGTATCTACGTTGAGGAGGCCTCCAAACCGTCTTCGTATCTTCCTTTGTTGTAACGGTTAACTTCCCACAAATTTCTTATTTTCTAGCGTGGCGCGGTGGTTATTCTTTGACAAGACTAGACACGACACTATCATATTACGGCCAGCGCGAAGCGTACGGCCTTTATATATGTTCACTTCAGAGGGGTGCGGGCGGGAAAGGCTTGAAAGGAATGGTTAGCAGATTTATAATACGGATACCCTCAACTATATTTATAAAATTTTGGAACCGTCCAATATATAATATTAGACAACAGTTTAAAATACACTCTCAACATGAAACTCAAAATATAGAAATTTCACATTATCTTGACACCCTGAAACAAAACCTTAATACTCTATGGATTACAAACAAAATTACCGGATAGAAGAAGACAAAAAAAAAATTAGAGATGTAACAGCAATGAAATTTGAAGATATAGGATTAGATCTACTCAAAAGTTTAATAGCCAGAACTCATAACTGGAAAGTTACGGACTCCGACAATATACATAATTTCTGGTATAAAAAACTCACATGTACTCACGATCTTTTACATCAACACGTTAACACATTCATCCACTCACCTGACAGAATGCCATACTACATAACGCAAGGAATAACCTATATGCTCCCTGAAGACCTGAAAGATACTGAAAACCTAGCCAAATATCGTCCCATTACATGCTTCCAAAATATTTATAAAATCATCACATCATGCTTAAGCGAAACTATATACAAACACACACAAGAACATAATATCTTAGCTGAAGAACAAAAAGGTTGCCGAAAAAATAGTCAGGGATGCAAAGAACAGCTTACAATAGATGCCGTAGCCTTGAACCAAGCACTTAAAGAGAAGCGAAACATATATATATATATATATATATATATATATATATATATATATATATATATATATATATATATATATATATATTATATATATATATATATATATATATATATATATATATATATGTTTCGCTTCTCTTTAAGTGCTTGGTTCAAGGCTACGGCATCTATTGTAAGCTGTTCTTTGCATCCCTGACTATTTTTTCGGCAACCTTTTTGTTCTTCAGCTAAGATATTATGTTCTTGTGTGTGTTTGTATATAGTTTCGCTTAAGCATGATGTGATGATTTTATAAATATTTTGGAAGCATGTAATGGGACGATATTTGGCTAGGTTTTCAGTATCTTTCAGGTCTTCAGGGAGCATATAGGTTATTCCTTGCGTTATGTAGTATGGCATTCTGTCAGGTGAGTGGATGAATGTGTTAACGTGTTGATGTAAAAGATCGTGAGTACATGTGAGTTTTTTATACCAGAAATTATGTATATTGTCGGAGTCCGTAACTTTCCAGTTATGAGTTCTGGCTATTAAACTTTTGAGTAGATCTAATCCTATATCTTCAAATTTCATTGCTGTTACATCTCTAATTTTTTTTTGTCTTCTTCTATCCGGTAATTTTGTTTGTAATCCATAGAGTATTAAGGTTTTGTTTCAGGGTGTCAAGATAATGTGAAATTTCTATATTTTGAGTTTCATGTTGAGAGTGTATTTTAAACTGTTGTCTAATATTATATATTGGACGGTTCCAAAATTTTATAAATATAGTTGAGGGTATCCGTATTATAAATCTGCTAACCATTCCTTTCAAGCCTTTCCCGCCCGCACCCCTCTGAAGTGAACATATATAAAGGCCGTACGCTTCGCGCTGGCCGTAATATGATAGTGTCGTGTCTAGTCTTGTCAAAGAATAACCACCGCGCCACGCTAGAAAATAAGAAATTTGTGGGAAGTTAACCGTTACAACAAAGGAAGATACGAAGACGGTTTGGAGGCCTCCTCAACGTAGATACGTAGAACGCAGCACAGGAGGTTAGTGTTCACTGGAATCCTTCCAAATATCAAATTTCCCTTATACAGTCCATTCAGCTAAGTAGATTCAAGATCTACCATTTTTTCTGGTCAATTCGCCCCGGAATTATTCCAGTTAATAATTTTCAGCTCCATTATCCCTTAGTGCAGTTTAAAATTTTAACAGTTAAATTTACTGTCAGTCTTGATTTCACTAATTTGCCTTAATCGAACTGTTACATCCCTATGCTGTTCCTAGAATTGCTGACGGGAGTGCTGATACATCATCACTACTCTGTCATCTTAGTTAGTAGGTTTGAGCTGCGAGTCAGTTCAGAGCTAGACACGGGCCACCACGGACGCATATCTAATCTCCTAATTTATGGTTTATTCCAGTTAAATTAATTTGTGTTGTGAATCTTTTCCAGCTCAATAAATTTTCTTTTTTAAAAAGTCTTTTAAAAAAGTCCGTTCTAACATTGGTGGCAGCGGTGGGATACGTAAATCCCTAAAATACCCAATACGCTATCCGAAGACATTTTTGTGTAAAAAAGTGAAAAGTGACATAATTAAAATTTTCGTGAAAAAAAAATATATGTATAAAAAGTGCATCGATAGAGTATAAGTATACTCTTTGTATTGTGGTCTCGTGATCTGAACTCACTAAAACTCATATTCTGTAATTTCCATCAAACTAAAAGTATATAAATATTATAATAAATACAACTCAATCTCAAGTGTGTTCCTGTCGTGTTACATCATTATCCCTTGTGCCCACTGTGACATAAGTGGTACCCAGCTGCGGGCCGAGTCAGCCCGAAAGCAGTATCCAGCACCGGCCAGGCGAGGTGAAGAGTCCTGACATCCGTGACGAAAAACTATAATCCAAAAAGTGCAAAGTGCTAAAATTCAAAATAATATTATTCCGTGTGATCCCGATCGAGTTATCCCATCCAGCGAGCATGCAACGAGTCGCCGAGCTTATCTCTAACGCCCACGTATTGATTATACTGTAAGTCTTAAGCTATTGTTTATATTAGGTCTATTAGGTTACTAAGATATTTTAGGGTTCAGTGGAATAATCCGAATCAAGAATAAAATTTTAGAACTTTAATATTTAAATTTTAAATATGCCGAAAAGCGATAAAATTTCAGAAGGCCTAACTATAAATATTCCAATGTTGAATTCCGATGCCGGTTCGTCCGGCGAAATAAATCCTCCAGCTAGTTCTCCTAAGGGGACGACCGGAAGGGAACTACTCCAGGTGCAGACAGGGTCGAGTTAGATCTCAATACTCTATTTAAATTCATTAAGCCATTTGATGGCTCAAGAGAAAGCGTAAATTCATTCATCATAAATTGCAATAATGCATACGATTTAGCAACAGAAATACAGAAACATATTTTATTCCGCTGTATATATAGTCAGCTACAGGGCAAAGCTGAAGCACAAGAACATAATATCTTAGCTGAAGAACAAAAAGGTTGCCGAAAAAATAGTCAGGGATGCAAAGAACAGCTTACAATAGATGCCGTAGCCTTGAACCAAGCACTTAAAGAGAAGCGAAACATATATATATATATATATATATATATATATATATATATATATATATATATATATATATATATATATATATATATATATATATATATCCATGTTTATAGATTATAAAAAAGCATTCGAATCCGTACCACATTCTTGACTCATATACATTTTGAAACATTACAGAATACATCCACTCATCATTAGCTTTTGGAAAATATTATGCCACGCTGGAACACTAAAATTAAAAAAATATGCACCGATATAAAATTAGACTGCTGAGACTGATTTCATTCGTATAAGAAGTGGAATCTTTCAAGGTGATGCTTTGAGTCCCTTATGGTTCTGCCTAGCACTTAATCCAGTGTCATCTTTACTGTCACACTTTACGGTCACAACACCACTGAAATAGGATTCAAATTAAACACAATCCACAGCAGACCACCTGACTCACTCACCTTATGTACATGGATGACATTAAACTTTTTGCAAATACAATTAATGACTTACACAGCCTTGCCGACATCACTCAAACTTTTTCAAATGATATCTGCATGGAATTCGGAGTAGACAAATGTAAGATGCAATCAGTTAATGGAAGTAAAATAGAGCAGGCCTCATACGAACTAGAAATTCATTACATAATAGGATCAGTAGACAAAGCAGAAGCATATAAATATTTAGGATATAATCAGACACAGGCAATACATCACAAGGACACAAAAAATATACTACGCGAAAAATTTAAAAGTAGAATACATCAAATATTACATACACACCTCAACTCACAAAATACAATTAAAGCCATAAATAATTTTGCTATACCTATACTTACATACTCGTTCGGAATCATCAAGTGGAGCAAAACCGACCTCAATACACTGAAAACAAACAAACAATCAACACGACCCTAACAAAACATAGGAAACATCATCCAAGGGCCTGTGTCCAAAGGCTGACCTTACCTAAAATAGAAGAAGGTAAAGGACTAATAGGTATCATAAACCTACACAATAAACAAATCATGCTCCTTAGAACATACTTTTACAACCGCTCACAAGATTCACCAATTCAAAACGCCAATTGCAGGTCAGACTCATTTACACCACTCATGCTTGCAGATCATAATAAACAAATAACAATCATTTCAAATCAACAAAAAATTGATACATGGACCCAGAAGTCCCTGTACGGCCGCCATCATGAGGATTTAACCAACACTAAATTGACAAGGTAGCGTCAAACACGTGGTTAAAGAGAGCCGAACTGTTTCCAGAGACCGAAGGCTTTATGATAGCAATCCAGGATCAGATCATAGACACAAAAAATTATAGAAAATACCATCATCCGGGATAGCGGTACAGGTAGCGACCACTGTAGACACTGCCGCAGACAACCTGAAACCATTCAACACATCACCGGTACCTGATCATCCATCACACAAACAGACTAGAAACACAGACATGATCAAGTAGCAGCAATCATACACCAGATATTCGCTGGCAGTGGAAAGTTAACGTAGTCAAAACAATACTTATAATCATTTCGACCACTGGCATCGTACCCAAAATATTGCACACATCCCTCAAAACACTTAACATACACCCACTTACATACATAACCATACAAAAAGCAAGCATTCTCAATACATGCCGCATCGTCGGAAAAATTTTATCAATCAATAATTAACACACATTTTACCTGAAGTTGTTTAGCCACAAGCCCGCAACTTCAGTAGACCCCGCAAAGGAGAAAAAATATTCTAAGAAAAACATAATAATAATCTATGTACGCTTTCATATCACTTCAATCTGGTCCCGTGGTAATTTTATGAAGAACTTGTGTTACGGGTACCAGACAACGGAATACTTTTATACTATATTGTATATTATATATATATATATATATATAAGAGATTTCCACGTATATAGTCACTCATCACGATATCTCTGAAACCATTAGAGCTAAAGACTTGAAATTTGGTAGGAATATTCTTTTCACCGAGTAGAGGTCAGCTAAGAACGGATTTTACGAAATTCCACCCCCAAAAGGGGTTTGGGGGGGGGTTGGGGGTTAATTAAAAAAAATCACATTTTAAACTACAGCTCTTATAGGTATGAAACTTAGTCAGGATATTCTTTTCGGCATGTTTGAATTTACTAAAAAATAATTTATGATATTCCACCCCAGAGGGCTGTGTGGGGGCGTTGAAAATTAAAAAAAATAATTATCTTCCAATCTATAGCTTTTATAACTCTGAAACTTGACCAAAACATTTTTTTAGCATCTTTGAGTTTACTAAGAACTAATTTTATGATGTTTCACCCCCATGGGGCTGTGCGGGGGCGTTAAAAATGTAAAATATGTAAAAAGTGTGATAGTGTAAAAGTGTAAATGTAAAAAGTGAAAAAAGTAATTATTGATCGTGCGAATAAAAATAGTTTGCGACTGCACATGAGCACACTGTGAATTTGGCAGATAATTAATATATTATATTATATCTATACAATTAAACGAAATTGAAGTGTCTGTTTGTAATTTCAAATTATCAGCTTTTATTTTCACTTAATGCATTTAAAAATATGATCGGTACTTACAATAAAATATAAATTGTTAACATTTTTCTGTCCGTTTGTCAGTCTGTGTGTTTGTTCCGGCTAATCTCTGAAACGGCTAGACCGATTTTTACGGGACTTTCACTGGCATATATAGCTGATATTATAAGGTCTAGAATAGGCTACTTTTATTTTAGGGTTCCGTTTAAAAAATAAGGTTCCGTTTCGGTTAGTTCTATGCAAACGAAGTTGTGGGCATCAGCTAGTATGTATACATATATGGAGCGTACCACGGATTTGGTCCGCTCCGTACCAAATCCGACCGTGTGTAGAGTAGTCTGGCGAACATAATTATTTTTAATTGTGTTCGCCGTTGTCGGCATCGGATTTGGTTCGCTCCGTAGCAAATCCGTACGTGTGTAGAGCAGTCGAGCGTTTGGGTCGGACAACGATCTCAGTGTTGCCAACTTAGGGATTTTCCCCCCAAAATTAGGGAAAAAAATGTACGGGGGCTTACAGGGGGTAGGATTTTTAAAAGTTTACTCCTTATGAATCAAATTTTATATGTGTATAGCCCGGGGTATGAAAATTTATAGGGAGTGAAATCAGATTAAGTGACATGTTAGTTTTATGTCATTTACACGTAAGTCTTTATGTGTATAAACACATAAAGATTTTAGAGTTTCTAGCTTATTATCTCTTATTTATTATAATTATATTATTATTTATTTTAATATAATTGGCTTATCCTAATCACAATTATAATTGGGATAACCCCAATTATATTCCAATAAAATCAGCGTAAATCTTGTAAATAGTATAACTAATCAGGGTCGATTTAAGGGTTAATATTTTGAGAGTTGGTATCACTGTACGATTTTAATTGATTGCTGGAATCATCGGCGTCGTCGAGAAACAGCACTGTAAATAAAACTCTGCGCTTATATAATAGAGCTGAAAATCGAACACACGAGTGTCGAGTTTTCAATTCGGTCTGCCGGAAAATAGCCGTGCGTGTATAGCGACACCGGATTCGGTACGCGGATATGGTCCGCGGGCCAAGTTCGAGTGTCTATTAGCACTATTAATGTGAACACGGCTTATGCGTCATTGGTAAATTTTGACATAATATGACAACATGATTTGCAGCGAATAGACTGTTATTGCATAATGTATTTATCAGCTAAACGTATATAACTGTAATTTTCGCGACCGTACCTACCAACCGGAATATATTTTAAGCCGCCCTAAGATGTTGACATATTTTTAAAAGTAAATAGTAGATGCAATTCCCCGCACGGTTGTCATAAAATTCCTGGGCGAATACCACAACAAATCGGTGCCGTGCCAAGTCTTTTGTGTAAGTAAAGGCCTTTGGCGTTGGTAATGTTCATAAAACTTGCGTCTTCACGCAGCTGTATTTACTTTGTGCGAAATAAATTCAACCTTTTTTGTTGTGATCTAAACTCTAATTTTATACTGATACTCAAATGTTTTCTGGTCAGCCCGTATCAGATAAGCTAGTTTTGTGCTGCAGTTCATTTAAAGTTTACTGCTAAATCGCGTAGCTGTCCCTTTTTTCCATCTATTTAAAATTTTCAGGATTTTGCATTTCCTTCCGTTTAGAAACCTTTTAAAAATAATCTCGGGCACTATGGAGTGCAAGCTTTCTTAGGAAGTGCAAAAGCTTTATAGGGACCTATTTGAGCGCCTTATAGTAGTTAGGGCGTTGACTGTGCCCTAAGGGCTTGTGAGATAAAAGCAGATAAACGATGCTTACATCTGCAGTTATCTGATACGAGTCAACATTGTTTATGTGCTCAAAGGATGTATCCTTATCCTAATCTTAACCAATATTATAAACGTGAAAGTTTGTATGTATGGATGTATAGATTATGTGACTCTTTCTCGCAAAAACTACTAAACTGATTTTGATGAAATTTAGTATGGCAGTATTTTAGGCTCTGGTTTAATACATAGGCACTTTTTATCGCAGCAAAATGTACGGTTCATGTAGGATTTAGTTTTTCGCATACGAAGTCGCGGGCACCATCTATGTACCATAAACTGTAGTAGAAAAAAGAAATACAGAATACTTCTTATTTTAGTTTGTCATGAATAACTAGCGATTGTGAAAAAAAAATTATTTTAAGCAGTTTGTGTGGTCTTAAGTAGTTCTATAGAAATGATTGGGTACTAATAGCAATTAAAAAGTTTAAAATTTAAACAAAGGACGATGCTAAAATCGTCCCCACCCACTAACAGATTTCAAACCTATCTGAGTAAATAGCTCTTGCCACGTTGTTTATTTAGTATGGCGATAACCACTTCAGGAGTGGGATTTTGACAGAAATTGGAATTTATTGTTTTATATTAGCGTCCCACTCCAGCTTCCCATGGGTGCGACGTACATAGAATGTGATGTTATACATAATCGGTTCCTATTGGATCACTCCATCCATTTCTGAAAACTGCATCAAATTCCGTTGCTTAGCTTAAAATATCTAAGCAAACAGGAAGCTGAGCGACTTTATTTTATACTGTGTTTAACTAGTCTTCTCTTTCTTTTTTTAGCATATTTTTACTAATATTAAACTTACTATAACAGAATATCACTGAAAATCTTTACACAGTTTAAAATGAAGTAGCTCAGTTTCCTGTTCGATTAGATCTTTTAAACTAAGCATCGGATTTAAATGCAATTTTTAGCAATGGATAGAGTGATTCAAAAGAAAAGTTTATATGTATAATACATTGCACCCGTGAGAAGCTGTAGTGGGTCGCTAATATAAAACAATAAATAATAAAATTCAAATTCCTGTCAAAACGCCACTCCTGAGGTAAATGTAAACTAAATAATTATCACCTTGGCAAGAACTATTAACTGAGAAAGGTTTGAAATCTGTTGGTGGGTGTGCAAAATGACCAAGACCATGCAAAAAACTGTTGGACAGTGTCCCACTGTCCATACAGTTTTTTGCATGGTCCTTTAAAACATTTAAGTAGTAACTTAAATGTTTTAAAGGACGGAAGGAAAATGGAGGAAGGTAATATTAAGTTTTACAACTAGCTCTAACATATAATTTTCCTTAAATTTTATCTGTCTCTGTGTCAATAACAATTACTATAAGGGTATTTATTTAACCAAAAAGCAATCGATCAAATTAATATTGTTACAACTCAGTGAAAGAAACAAACCCAATAAGGAAAAGTGTGAGTTGTAAGGGTTGAAATGGAGTCTTGACGGGCGGAAGTATTAGTGCTCACCGTGAACGTACAACAGATCTCGTTTACTCTAGGCCTGTTTCGTTTAATCTTATTTATTTAACAGACCACTTACAATAGTTCGTATATTGTATAGCGGATACATTACTTTTTGTTTTTCATTAGTTCTACTACCTAACGGTTTTTAGGGTTCCGTAGTACTTAAAGATCCCTTATAGCTTAACTCTCTCCGTCCGTCAGTATATCTGTCTGTCGGCCCTTCTAGCTTACAGAAGCTAGAAGGGCCGATAGACAGATATACTGACAACTAAGCATTTCTATACATAATTACAGAATTATTTATATAAATGGATGAAATTAGGTATGGTTATAAAGATTTTGTATAGATTTTGGTTTTGGCATCATAAGATATATATTTTATATATTGCTATCTCAAATTATATATTACCTACTACAACATTATTGTAGGTATACTTTTCTTTTGCTGACTTTATGCTACTTGACTAAAATATACAAAATATAGGATTCAATTAAAATTTAATAGTGGCTTTTCGTTAATGTCAATATTTATAAAATAAATCTTATAATACCTGATAATTTACAGTATAGTTTGCACAAATGTATGTTACAGAAAAACAAAAGCAAAAAAATCCAAATGTAAAAAGCAATAAGACCCTGATAGGCAACAATTTAAACTCGTCAAATTGGTTCCATTAAAATGAAAATTCTTTTATTGCTTCAATTTCAATTTGACCACCCCGAAAAATCTATTCAAAGAGTTTTTAATACTCTCCAAAGCTGCATTGTTCTAAACTTCAATTAATGAAATCTTGAAGAGTAGCTAGGGGAGACCGGGGATAGTTGACTCTAGGGGTAGGTAGACTAAGCGGCAATAACTCGCTACTGTCACGTATTTTTCGTCAACCATTTACAAGCGAAGACGCACCCCACCCGATAACTTGTGCGAAGTGCGCCGGCGCAGTCGCGTAACGTTCGGGAGTGGCAAAACATGTTTTGTTTTTGCTCTTGGTATGTAAATTTTTTTGCTATAATACTTTATTTATTTTTGTGTCTGCCTATCTATGTAAAACACGGTTGTTACAATACCAAATGTAAATTTAATAGTCTTTTGTATATTAGTCACTGAATTAATTTCATACTAGCACCAAGGTGTAGTCAAGTCACAAGGCTAAAAGTTAAATTATCGTAAGGGGCTGGTTGACGAAGTTTGTTCGGGGTAGGTAGACTTCTTGGTTAATTATTATCGTAAATTAATTAATTTACCACAATAATTAACCAAGAAGTTTACTATTTTACGCCAAATTTAAATTTTTACAGAAAACGAGGACGTATAAAAGAAAGACAGAGAAAAAAGAAGAAACTAAAGATTTGTAGTTTATATAATTTATTAAGTTCGTTTTCGTTCTAGTAGAAGAATGTTTTAGTTTATAGAAAGTTAAATATGTTGATTAATGTTTATATATAAAAACAAGTATTTAATATTGATCTGTAATGTTGAATGAAAGAGGAGAGATACCATTTTTAAATTATAAAGTTTTATTTTCATTTAATCCTTTGTATTTACGTGAATTACTGCCTAAGTCGACCTACCCCATACTTATAGTCAACCAATCCCGGACATGGGGTAGGTTGACCAAGAGGCAGAGGTTTAGAAAATCGAATAAATAAGTGTCGTAATGATTAAAATATGTATTAAAATTAATAATTACTACTACCTGGGTAGTTTTTCTATCTGTAACAGCCGTTATTTTCTTTATATTAATTCAAACATCCAAGATATATGAGCTGAAGTCAAAAGTTGGTCAACCATCCCCGGTCTCCCCTAATATCCAAGTTTAATTAAAATGTAATTACCTATATAATTCACACTTGACTTTAACTAAATATAACACTGGTCTGCGAAATTTATTTTTCTATCCTATATGTTTTCATGCATGATGATATCGTAGTAGGTGCCCTAAGATCAGAATTTAACATCCAAATATATACAGCGCATAGATTTTTAAAACAACGCCCATATTATCTTTTCTTCGATTCTATCGATTTCCATAATACGTAGAATATGCCTTAAATCCTAAACACAAATATTAGGTCTTTACCTATGAAATTGCCGTTTTGCATGAAAAAATTTAAACTAATTTTTTTCATGTATTTTTTATTTGTATTAATCGAAGTAATCACCCATGCAATCAATGCATCTTTGCTAACGCAGTGGCAGTTTATTGAGTTTATTGATGCCCTTCTTAAAGAAATCAGCTGGACGGGAGGCAACAAATTCTTCAAAGGCATTTTGTACTGCCTCTCGGGTATTGAAATTTTTTCCCGCCAAGAAGTTATCCAAATTCTGGAAAAAGTAGTAGTCTTTAGGCGCAAGGTCTGGATGACGGAGAGCTTCCAAAACCAGTTCTTGCAACTTGGAGACCGTCTGCTGTGCAGTATGAGGTCGCGCGTTGTCGTGCAGGAGCAGCGGAGACGAACGATTGACAAATGCTGGTTGGAGATGTGCCAGCTTCTCCATCATTGTGTTCAGTTCTTCACAGTACACATCTGCAGTAATGCTCACCCCGGTTGGTAAGAAGCTGTGATGTATCACACCGGCGCTAGACCACCAAACAGTGACCATCACTTTTCTAGGGGTAAATTTTCGTTTAGGGCATTGTTTAGGTGATGAACCAGGATCCAACCAACTTGCTGAGCGCTTGCGGTTATGAAACAGAATCCATTTTTGGTCGCAGGTAACAATGCGGTTCAAAATTCCTTCATTTGTGTGTCTGTTGAGCAGTGCAAGGCACGTCTCGACGCGTACTTCGCGCTGGCGATCATTGAGCTCGTGGGGCACCCATTTGTCAAGCTTTTTTACCTTGCCAATTTGACGCAAATGGACCAATATTGTTTTGACGCTAACGTCGAAAGCTGCTGCTAATTAAGCCGTAGACTGTGTAGCTTCCAGAATCGCCTTTAATTTGTCATTGTCGACCAAAGTCTTCGGAAGACCGCGAGTTTCATTTTTCAGGTCGAATTTCCAGAACGGAAGCAAGCAAACCAATAACAGGTGGTGCGTTGGTTTGTAGTGTTAGCTCCGTAAACGTACACTAATCAATAAGCAAATGACTACTTTTGGAAAACAGAATTCCATGTTTTTAAAACAAAATTAATTTGAAATTAGAATTCTTAGCCTAACAAAAATTATTTTGATTTGAAATGGTCAGTACTGCAGAACGCCAATTTCATAGGTAAAGACCTATTATAAAGAATAATAATTTGTGCAAAACTTACCAAAATATTTAGTTATGGAACAATTGAATTGAATATTATAAACAATTGAAAGACAAGTTTTCAATTAACTGATGTAATGGTATTGCAAATTCTTCTCAAGCGCATTTAATTACAACAATATTAATCACTTTTGGCACTTTCGTCCTCTTTCTTAAGTCTCTTAATCCCAAATTAAAAAAAACATGAAAAAATAAAATCGACCAACGGGAACAGATTTCAATATTATAACATAATTTTTAGAAGGAGGATTTGGTCGAAGACCAGTGTCATTTGCAAAAAAATAAAAACTGTAAGTTAGCTTTGTCATAGCACATAAATGTAAAAAAGTAACTTATGCGTACACAATACGTTTCACTTCTTCTATCAAATTATGTTACTGTTAGGAAATGAACAATAAATATCTCCGCGCGAGAGCAATGTACTAACCTAAATTCGTTAACACGTATATGAGATACCGTTACGCATTATCACTTTTATTTTTAGGGTCATAAGATTGAAATTTGTTTACAAAATATTTCGGTACAGTCAAGATGTGTTTGCTTTACGCCTACCCCTTTTGAGAGATATGTAAACTGGGTGAAGTAGTGTAGACAGGAGCTTGTCGCATATTTTCCCCTCTCCGTATAATGAAGACACCCCTATCCATGGAAATAGCTATTTCCACAATAAGCAAACGTCGAAAATAAGATTGAAATAACAGATTAGGATGCTTACGATGATTAAATATGCGAAGACGTGGAACTTCATTATTTTGTAGTCAAAAGTCCACAGAAGATGGCTATATTATGTATCTTTGAGTTTCACTTTTATATCGAACCACTAGTAATATAGCATTGTATAAGTAGGCCAATATCTAAATATATTCTAGACAAGTTAAATCACTGAAAAGTTTAACTTTAAATTTTAAGTCATTTTTGACTTTTTATCTTTTTATTTAAAAGTAAAAAAGTATTTCTTAATATAGTTTCCCTTCATATTATATTAAGTTTAATAATCTACAGTTTACAAAAAATAAAAACTATAAAGAAAACCTGAAATGGAATTACTTTCAATGCATTATAATAAAATAGAAGTAAAATAGGCTCTCTATTAAGGCAATATCTATTATTTTCGGCCTTCGTTATTTTTATGACCCAAATCCTCCGTACTTTGTTACCTAAAATAAACCTTTTATTTTAATCCTTACTACGGTGATATAGGGCACCCTAAATTATTATTAGACTCTCATCGAAAATTTTAAGGTGCCTACTTCCATTTAGATTTAGGTATTTTCATTAGACAATAAATGGTGGCGTAAAAATGATGGATTTGTGTGCGAAGGATTTTGCACTGGTTTAATAATTTGAACGTGTTGTGTACGGTTTCATTGTAACTATTCATAAAACTGTAACAAGTAAGCTCGATTGGATAGCTTATGAGAAGAGTTGATGTCGCCGGTAAGTGTCGTGAGTTAATAAATAAATTAATTTAAATAAACAGATTAATATTGTTATGCTTACATATTATCCTATGAAACAAAAATAAGGGTATACCTACACAGATACATACTACGTACAGGCACGTAAAACTTCTAAGTTTAAACTTTCACGGATACACACGTGCTTGTGTATATGTGTGTCTGTGTGGCTGTTTTTCTGTCAGCTCAATGAACCACTGTTTTACAACTAAGTAACAAATGTTGTGTGCGTCACAAAAAAAAAAAAAATATAATACACGAAATCAAAATGGCTTTAAGCTTAAACTATAGCAAATCGACTACCTAGCAATATTGTATCTACTCGTCTATACTAATATTATAAAGAGGAAAGGTTTGTTTGATTGTATGTTTGTTTGTTTGTTTGCACTTAATAGGCTCCGGAACTATTGCACCGATTTTGATGGAATTTGGCACGGATTTACAGGAGACCAAAGGGGCATAGGTTACTTTTCTTCGCGGAAAAATGTACAGTCCCCTCGCGATTACATTTTGCGCGAACGAAGTTGTGCGCAATCTAGTCTTCTATAAAATTCCAACTGACAATAAGCACTCGCACATAATTTTTACCCAGTGCCTTATCGTTAACTTTCATTGCTGAACATTTGTTACCTGTGTGAGGACGAAAACCACAACACCTGGCCGGCAGCCAAAACATTCAGGTCATTTTATGCTAACATTCATATAACACGAAAGAAAGTCACAAATAAGAATGTCTTGTTTGCTGGAAGAAATATTATTGTAGCGTAATGTATTTCTTATACCTCTATGCTACGGAGCAAAGATTAGCCCTTAGATTTTTTCAACTAAGTGCCTACTACGGACTACCTAAACGTACGAGGAATGATCACTTTTGATTTTGCCTATTTTAATTAACTGGCAAAAACTAGCTAGCATATATCTTGGCGCATTAACCGAAAATACTTAGGTGACGTTAATATTTTTTAAATTCAAATATTCTTAGTGGCGTAACCATTTGACGACCTCTGTGGCTCAGTGGTTGAGCGTGTTGGTGCTCAAGCGGAGGGTCGCGGGTTCGAATCCCGCAGAAGGAACAAAAACTTTTGCAGTACTTCTGGGTCATCATGTGTATTAAATATGTGTATAATATTATAAAAATCTTAAATATATTTCCGTTGTCTGGTACCCGTAACACAAGTTCTTCGAGAACTTACCATGGGACCAGATTGACGTGGTGTAAAGCGTCCATAGAAATTATTATTAGCATTATTATTCACCATACCATAAGAAAACGAGAGTATAATCTTAAATTTGACATTAATTATTAATTATACGCTTTTTTACCATGGAGGGTAGAGGAAAACTATCTCTGTATGGTGCCAACTTGTAAAAGTGTCTAGCTGTACGCAGTAAATAGCAGTTGAAAAATCCTCCATGAACGGCGCTAGCAGCGGCAAAGGGTATGGAATGTATTCGTTTCTTGATTATTGTATTTGTCAATAAAGAATTTAAAAGCTGAAAAAATTCGCTACAACGGAAAGATAGTTATTGTTATTATTTATTTTTGTTTGTATATTCTGTCATTCTATATTTTTCTATTCTAATGTAATTACTTATGGCGCTTACTTTGATATTTTCATAATTTAACGCATTTCAGCGGACACTTTCAGGCAAAGTTCTCCTTTCCTCTACCCTCCTAATTTTTATGAAGGAGCTGCGTACTAAGACTGTTTATATTTATGTATATAGTATCATGGCTTAGTATCTATTTAAGTTTATGTGTAGTATGTAGTTGTATGTATTTGTAGTTAATTTCTTATATTTTATCTTCAGTTATCCTAATTATACCACTTCCGCATACATTTAAGTTTTCCGTTGACACTAAGGTGGAAGAGATAGCTTCAAGCGAAAAGACCGCCTTTTCCCACGCTCTGTCTAACCGTTTTGATTGGTAAGTCTATTATTTTGTAATTTGTGAGCAATAAAGTGTTTTATTATTATTATAAAACTGTAATAATTTTTGTATTTGTACATTGTACATGATGAGTAATTAATAATAGTGGGGTGTGTATAGAATATAGACAATTATAATAAAATTTATGAAAAACTGATGAAAAACCACGGGTAGCACGTGAAATGAGGAGAAAATGCAATCACAAAATTTCATATCCATTCCAAAGCCACAGCATTAATTCGTTCCGACACTTTTTTCAGACCAACGTTGACGCGTCTCCAAATTGAATCGCGGAAACAATGATATCCGATACCGATCGGAATTGATTTACCGCGATAATTAATTGATAAAATTTGTAAACGCAAAGTGGGGCAAAGATATTAAGAGAATGTTCGTTACAAATTGTTTCGGCAGTTTACCGTTTGCATTAATTCATAGAATCACGTCGATTCCACGCCAAAAATTTCTGGAAATTTACCACGATACATAATTTTTTATGTATCGTTTCCTCTGTCTACGTATAATATTGTTGGTATATTGGCTTCTTATTATTCTGTTCTCGTGGAATATTTAGTGCTGATTTGTTCGCCTGAATCTTTATGGAAATACTGAGCGTCTACTTACGCTGAAAATAAAGCCAATGCAATTTACCTACTTTTTACGTTCTTCAGGGTAAACGTTCACAACTCAGCATAAAGTAAAATGTATTCATGTAAAGAACTTTGTAATAAAGTTTGAAACGACTCTTTAAGCGCACTTTAGGTAAAAAGCCGAAGAATTTTCTTTATTAAAAAACCTCCGAAGCAAAAAGATGGATGTTATAAGTTTGACATGTCTGTGTATATTTCGTTGTCTGTTATATGTGTATCATCTATTTGTACTCTATGGCATCATAGTTTCTAAACAAAGGAACATTTTGATTCGGGTTTTAGGGTTCTGTAGTAACCCAAGGATCCATTATAGTTTCGCTCTGTCCTTCCGTCTGTCTATGTTATCTATGTATAGGTTCTTTAAATAATATTTCATACATGACTTTTCTACAAAGTCAAGCATTTTCGAGTAATCGACCTCCAATGTGGTTTATAAGTTGCCCCCTGGCATTTCTAAACTATAAAAGATAGAAACTTGTCTTCATGCTGATAGATTATGCTAAAACCATTATCAAAAATAATTTGAGTGAAACTTTTGAAGTATTTTCAACAAAACCTATTGCGTGTTGATAGTTACGGAACCCTCCATAGTAGACATGCTCTTGGTTAGGTTATTTTATTTGAAAGATGATGTGATCAAAATTGTTCTAAGCTCAATATAATAATAATCTGCTCGCTAAGTGATTGACAAAACATATTACTAAGTATTATTTGCAAAACTGGTCTTCAAGATGTTTTTTATTTTTTATTTATTATACTTTATGCACACAATATGGTACAGAAGCGGGCTTAATGCCTTGTGGCATTTGCTACCAGCCAACCTATAGGTGATGCAGAGACAGTGAGAGGCAGATGCATAATATTAAAAGGAAACAGAGATTCAGACATTTCAGTATATATAAAATATATAATAATAATAAATACTATTATAACTGTTTATTTAAAAGAAACCTACTTAATATTTTAAATATATAAACATAATAATATATAACTGCTATATACTAATATCTGTGACACCGATGGCCGTTATCATGGTGGCAAGATTGTTATGTCAGTTTGGTAAATATCTAGCAAATTAATATTACATCTTTTAATTGCGTTATTACTTCACAATATCTGGCGACGATGTCGACAGCAGAACTAACAAAAACTAACGCGCCTAACTAACAAGATTGGAAAATTACGTCAACGCTCACGAAATTCTTGATATGTAATTAAAAGACAAAATCAAGGAATAAGTATTTGGTTTTATTCCAAATAAAATGCTACATATATTTGTAAAGCATGTCAAGTTATGACAATAACATGAGATATTGTTAATAAGCAATCTAAATACATTAAAGGAGGTCTAAATGTACACTACAGTTCTATCATACGCGGAAACCCAAATGAGACTTTAATGCCTTCAAGAAAACCTACAGTCATTTTGAGAACTACAAGAAAAAAATTAAATCTGAAATACCAGATGAAGAATTTGAAAATGAAACGGAAACCAGGTACGAAATTGAAGAGAAATTCACACTACTAAAAACAAAATTGTTAAATATGCCAGACCAAAGTGAACAAACTTTGGCCTCGACACAAATATCAAGATCACAACTAAGCGCTAACATTCAAACAGAATTTAGACCGAAAATTAACTTTCAAACTATACAAGAAAAATAAACTTTTAAAAATTTTACACAGCGCTTAACTGTATATTTCCTGTTGAACAACATTAGAGACGCAAAATTCAAAGTATACTCATTACTTTCGGTATTACCGCCCAAACTTCATGAGAAACTCTACGACCTCTGCTCTCCAGGACAACCGAAATCAACATGAATTTTAAAGACCTTTACAGACCAACTATCGTCGAGTATTTAGACTCAAAACCGAGCACATGGGCGCTACAACATCGATTTATATCCCGACAACAGCAAGAAAATGAAACCACCGCCATATACGCTGCAGAACTGAAGAAATTGTCCCTAAATTGCGAATTCAAATGCCAAAACTGTAAGAAATCTACATTAGAAAGTTTCCTATCGCTTCAGTTTATTCGAGGTTTGAGAGATAGTGACATAAGAACTAAAATATTACAAGAAAGAGACACTCCACCCTTTGCAAAGCTGATTCTAATCGTCTCATCGATGGAAATTGGAAAACACGAGAATAGTAACATGTCACAGGACATACATAGACCACTCAATACAAACACCATAGCATCGACTAGCAAGCAATCAAGATATTCTCGGCCATCCACTTCAACGGAATACAGTAAAAACCGCAGATCACCTATAACAATAAAGGACTTAAGTGGAAAATGCTTGTCGAAAAATCGATGTGGAAAACCACGAAACCAGATTTGGTACGCGTCTGCCTTCAAAGAAATACACATACGAACCAAGTAGAAGACAACTTAAGTAGTGAAGAAAGTCTGTGCGACATATACCTTATCAAAGAGGAAATTTCTGAAAAATACATGATTCTGATTAAAATAGAGAACAAACTAGTTAATATGGAATTTGGCACAGGAGCCAGGCTTTGTAGAGCTTGTATGAAGACAGGGTGTCTTCATACAAGTTCTACAAGGAATTAAAAATTCAAACAAAAACTTTTTAAAACAGACATGAAATTCAGAACCTACACAGGGGAAGTTTTTAAGCCTGCGGGAGTGAATTATGTTAATTGCTTCTATAAAAATCAAAACTTTAACGGAAAACTATACATTATTAATCAAGACGTAGATCCAATATTTGGTAGAAGTTGGATGAAAGAAGTCACAATTAAACTAGCAGACATACGAGTAATACACACTTCTATTCCGAAACTAGAAAAACTAGTAGAAGAATACTCAGATACTGTATTTAAATCTGATTTAGGTGAAATACCCAACTACAAAGCCCATTTGAACCTAAAAAAAGACGCGCGACCTATTTTCATCAAACCGCGACGCATACCTTATGTCTTAAAGGAGAAGGTTGATAAGGAAACTGATCGACTTAGTAGAGAAGGGGTAATTTCAAAATTTGATCATTCACATTAGGGCACACCGATCGTCCCTATCGTGAAATCAAACGGAAATATACGTTTATTGGCCGACTACAAGGTATCCCTAAACAAGGTAATAAAATATGAACAATACCCTATCCTTATAATCGACGACATATTTGCCAAAATGAACGGAGGAAAATACTTCTGCACCTTAAACATTACCCAAGCTTACCTCAACATGGTAATGGACGATAAAAGCACGGCCCTGCAAACCTTGAGTACACACAAAGGAACGTACAAAGTAAATCGTTTATAGTTCGGGGTTATTATTGTGAAAATGAAGGCTCTGGCTCGCAGTTACGTATACTGGAGGAATATCGATAGAGATATCGAACAGAAACTTAAATCATGTAGAGCATGCTACAACAAAACGAACCTCCAAAAACTCCGATACATCATTGGGAACAACCGATGGGACCTTGGCAATGACTGCACGTTGATTTTGCTGGACCGATCCAGCGACAACAGCTCTTTATAATCGTTGATGCATTTACAAAATGGGTTGAAATATTTCCAACCAAAAATACAACAAGTTCCTGGTATATCAACAAACTCAAAGAACTATTGTCAACATTTGGCATCCCATACACACTCGTATCAGACAATGGACGTCAATTTGTCTCAGAACAATTCGCGAGCTTTCCAAATAGATGCGGAGTGGTACATAAGACGTCGGCTCCCTACCATCCAGCAACCAACGGTCAAGCAGAACGCTGCGTACAGACTATAAATAAAGGCACTACGCGCAATGGAGGCGGTGGAAGGTGACATATTTAATAAATTAACAATACTTCGCTTCACGCGATGCTTCGCAAGCCGCCGTCGTCTACGACAAAGATAGGTCGTCTACGAGGCACACCTGCTGTTAAGGCGTTCACCACGGGCGACCGGGTCCAGGTTAGAGCCGACGCAAAACAGAGATGGGAATTCGGGACTATTGTACGTCGCCTGGGCCGGCTACACTATGAGGTCCGAACTGATGCTAGTACAGTCTAGCGCCGGCACCTGGAACAGCTTTTGCCTGCGCTTGGCGTTCAATTACTGGAATAGTGGCGGATAGCTGCTATATACTATTATCTGTGACATCGATGGCCGTTGCCATGGTGGCAAGATTGTTGTCAGTTTGTTAATATGTAGCAAATAAATATTACATGTTTTAATTGCGTTATTACTTCACAATCTCACACAATAATAACATTATAAGATATTTCAATAATTTACTTATTTATTCTATTCTATTTTGTCAATGATTTTAAGTATAGTTCACGAACTCTGCGTTTGAACACATTTTTTGTCTCAGACATCCTAACTTCTTGGGGTAGTGAATTCCAAAGGAGGATGGACTGAATTAATGAAGATTGATGGAATTGTTAGGACAAAGTTGGAAAACCAGAACATTTCGAACTATTACTGTTTTATTATCTCTCAAACTATTTTATAATATAATAAACTCAAATTATTATTAATCCGAATTAAAAAGTATTTTCTATATTTTTTTATTGAAAGTTAAACTGGTATCTTATGAATTGCGAAACTGTGTTGTTAAAAAGACAAGTAAATAGGTTGGAGGTACTTGACAATGCAGATTATAGACATCTGGATAATTGACTTCCAATACCAACAAAGCTCGTTTCCTTTACTCTCAACTTTTTACTGTTCCATAGCATAATAATTTTGCATATTGTGATTCCACTATTTATTTACATTATACAATCGTACCTATTTTAATTAAGTAAGGATAGAAATAAAACAAACAGATTAGCTGTAATAGATTTAATTCATATTAATTTTGCTTTTAAATAAAACTTTTAGAAGCTATCTCTTGCCCGTAGTATAGGTACAGCTTTATACAGTCGTATAATATTAAGTCATAAAGAGAGACAAAAATAAGACAAAGGGGTCAGTCTTATATTTGGGAAGTTTGTAAACACGACTAAATAATATTTACAAAAGTTGGGAAGACAATCATGCGAAGTCATAAAAGGAATAACTATTAAAGAAATAATTAGATAGATACTTAATATAATTCCAAAGTCCCACATCGGTAACAATTCTTTTAAAAAGTTCAAGTACTCATACACTTTAATAATGATAACAATCTTACATTTTTATATCTTACAACATAATATTATCTTGCATCGTTCACATCAATCGCACAACTATATATTTACAATTTGAAATTTTCCACATAACCTACTAACTATAATTACATTAAAATTTGGAAATAGTCTAATTGACTCTTAAGCTGTGTGGTACCAGGTCACCTCAGATTGGAAGCGTCCAGTACCAAAGGCCGAGGCTAGAGTGAAACGAACTCGGGCGGCGGTGGAGGTAGGGACAAGACTGGAGTCTCAGATGATTCCAAATTTTCTGAACTTGCGCCAGGTAAAGACCAAGTAGAACTTCCTGTTGCTGTTACTCTCGGACCCATGTTGTCATACGCAGGAGCTGTACAACAAGTTCGACTCCTTCTAGGTAAAGTGGCACCACCACTTAGTAAATCGGGATATTTTGAACAGTCTCCTCTACTGGCTACTTGTACTGATATAAAAATATTTCCATATGGAACAGGAACTGCAAATTCGGCGGGTGGCGGTGGAAAAGCCCCAGGAGTGCCTTCTATTGTTATATGCACGGGATCAAAACCACAACCTCGAGGCGGTTCATCTATTGACAAAGATCTTTCCGTCAGTTCAAAATCACACGGTGAAGCCATACCTGCAATAGATCTGTCACAGCTCACCACTACTGACGCATCAATTAACCTTTTTTCTTGATCATTAAAACTTCTACTAGGAGGCATAGTTCTTCTTCTCAATTGCCAACATGCCACAGCTCCGATAAATCCTAACGTTGCCAATGCCCCCAGAGCACCGAACACTACACCCAATAATTGAGGAATACCTGGCGCAGTTCGGGCTGTAGCTGTCTGAGATCTCGGCAAGACTAAACTTATTACTGCTCTCGCTTCACCTGCCATGCTTTTAGCTACACAAGTCCATTCTCCGGCAGCACTCGAAGTTACATTTAACAATGTAATGTTTACCCACCTCACGCTGCCAGGTACTCTATTTTCGGAATTGTCATCTTCGACGACCGTATCAGATTCTTCCATATCACAATCTATTGTACTGTTGTGTATTTCAACACCATCTAGTAACCACGTCACTTGGGGTTTTGGGATCCCGTGCACCCAACATCCAAATGTAGCTGGAGCTCCAATTTCCGCTCTTACTACCAATGTGCTCGATTTTACTTCAGGTTGGCAAGCCATCGATTCGCTAGGGATATTACGCCATTTGAATCCGGAGTGATTAGCGGGTTCTACGCAGACCAATTCCTCTGTACCCAGTGTACTATCCAAAAACCAATCTTTGAATTCACGCAATCGACAGTCACATCGCCACGGGTTACCAGACAAGGACATAGTTTTTAAAGCTGGTAAAGAAAAAGTTATCAAACGGAGGAATGTTAGTTGATTTCTTCGTAAATCTATATTTTCCAATGATTTTAAATTTCTTAAGGCATTCGTATGAATTGTTCGTATTCTGCAACCATCTAATTGCAGTATCCGGAGATGCAGTAGCGGTGGAAACTGATCGGAAATAAGAGTCGTAAGGGGATTGTTACTCAGTATAACCATACGTAATCTTTCGTTGCCTCTAAATATGTCTCTCGGTAGTATCGCCAAGTCGTTGTCGGCCAAATCGACTTCCACTAATATTCTTAATTCTAAAAAAGCATCTGCGTGTATAGATCTAAGTTTTGTTGCGCGCAGGTTCAACCTTTGTAAATTGAGTAGGCCGATATTAGAAAAAACTTCTTGAGGGAGATTTCGCAGTGGATTATCATGAAGATCTAGAACTTGTATATCGGATGAAAGAGATGGTGGGCGGCGCAGGTCACTGGAGGCACAAGTGGCGGTTTTCTTCCCGGAGGACCACTTGCAGCGGCAGGTCGCGATGTGGGCGCAGTCCAGCCAATCACTAGCCGTCCTCGCGGTACAAGTCGTGAAGATAACAATCCAATACCACCTGGCCCACGACACGCGCATACTCATCTCATTTCGGATTTGTATTTACACCGGCCGTATGCCTGCAACAAGGAAAAAAACTTTAATTAACCTGAAATCAAAACATTTCATCTGATTTATTCATCTGATAATAATAATCATGGTTGTGTATGTTTTTTTAAATCATAATATAGATGACTTTTTAAATCATTTGACGTTATAAATAAGTTACTAATTGATGCTGTATACCAGTTAGTATTATATACATTAATTAATAGATTATAATCGGTATGTGCGAATTATCGCCTTAGTTACGTGAATGTTATACCTACATAAGGAAGGCTGAAAATATATTTGTTGTATTATGTTATTTTGATATGAATAATTTATCATGAGATTAATATTAGCTTATTAGAAATGCATAAGATAGAATTTGGGTCTCGGGGGAAGTTTATGATGCGAAACATCGTCTCAATTATTTTTGAATTAAGTCGTACCTCAACTGAATATTAAATTGTTAAAATAAAAATGTTCTTTTGTTAATAATTTATACTCAGTATTTACGCCTAGCTCTGAAAAAAAAAACATCATGAATAGTAACTAGCTCTTAGAATTTTGCCCCTATTTAGTTAAAAACTCTTATGTATTTTTTACCCAATTGAAAAATAATTAATGTGTGCATGTAGTAATAACTCTATAAGTAAACACACGATGGTTATAATGATAATATGTTCTGGATATACGCTGTCAAATAACATAACATCGAAATTGTTTTGATAAATGTCTTCAGTATTCCGGCTCGGAGGTTTTTTGTCTAGATTAGAAAGATTAATGGTCAAGCGAGATATTTGTCCGGCCGTGTTGTTCCAGAGGCCCACATAATAGAGTACTTTCTCTCCAGAATACGCTAACGGAATATTATTTATGAGTGTTCGTTTCAGAAATGCACAACTTAATATTATTATGATTTTTTCAAATCTGAGTTTAATTGTGCTTGCCGGAATAAAACTTTCGTAGCATATTGTAAGGCGATACAATAAGTTTAAATAATTTTGATCTAGTATGCCGTTTAAGTATAATTAAGTCTCTGTACAAGTCTGTCGAGGTTATTTCCAGTTAAACCTCCTCTAGCAATGAACAAGCCTATTAATAAAATTAATTATTATCATTCAAACAATCATAAGTTTAATTTATATTCAGCCAGGAGAAAAACTTTCTGAACCGTAGGTACTCGTACTTAATTGTACTTATATTAAAGCTTAATTAACACGACGTATTTTTAATTGCATAAACAGCCCAATACGAAGTATTTTTAAATTCTTTAAAATACTATAATAAGTATAGTATACATACAAAAAAATTAACATTTAAATAATTAAATGTTAATTTTTTTGTATGTATTCGTAAATAATAATTAATGCTTTTAGATAAATCATAATTGTAATTATTTTACTTTAAACAAATAATATTGTTCCAATTGTAATTAATTTCTTTGTGTAATTCATCTTCTCATTAAATTTTAATACACAACGATGTAGAATACAGGCAAATAGAGAAGATGTAGACTATTTCGGAAAAGTTTAGTATAATAAACATTAGTTTGACGAAGGTTTATGGCTTTCATTAAGATTATGAGCGAACACAAAAGAGAACATAATATAGGACGGTCATAACTATAATAATTACTAAAGGACTGGGAATAAACGTGTAATGGGCTACACGCTACATTATAGTAATGTGACGTCACTAACAGCTAGTGGCAAACTTAATGAAATGTATGAGATTCCGTGTAGAAGTCATTTAAGACTGAGGCCCCATTAGTGCGTTGCGTTGCGTCGTCGCAACGGATTAACGCATTGTATGTCACACCTGAGTTGCGTCGACGCACGACATCATAATCCCAGAGGGCGATAGCGCAGTGCATTATCCAGCCTCCTCTTCGTCTCCTGGCCATCGTTTCGTTAAAAACGTTTTGCTCCGTCGTCTTAATATCTCTATGCAAAATGACGCAGCGTCGTCGCAACGATGCGAATCGCACTAATGGAGCCTCTCTCTAACGTAATATTATAGGATGTGCTAACGTATCTGAATTGAAAGAATTTACGTTGTCTACCTATACTAATCTAACTAGTCCTGAGTTATACAGGTTTACAGGTCCATTAAGTAGTTGTAGTTCCCATCATTTTTGATATTTTTGTCTATGAATACTATAGTTACGCCATTTTGATTTCAGAAGATTTTGTCTATTATTAATATGCGGACTGAATAAACTGCGGAAAGCAAATATCATAATGTTGAGTTGACAAAATAAGTCAAATCTCGACTGCCCCGAACAACCCCTAAAGTATTTAAGTGTAAACACTTTTTGATTCGACATGCGTCATCTACAATATTATATAGTCCTATGGTAGGTATACTATTTTATTAGACAAAGGTGCTAAGTCGGTAGGCGATGTAATGCTATTAGTCAAGAATGATATAACGTGCTCTACGCCATCTCCGAGAATTGCCTTAAGCACTCTTCGCGCAAACACTTGACTATTTAAACTTCTAGAATTTGCGGCGCAATGCAGGTAGGTACGAAAAGTTGTGGAATAAACATACTCGGGCCAACTTGGTGAAAAGTACATATTATATATCAGAATAGTGAACTGTATTCAGAATGTCTTTTGCATAAATATTTAAACTCGGCTACAGCCAGATTTATGTTTTTTTTTTCGAGGAAACTTAGGACTCTATAAGCGATGGTTATCAATATTCAATCTTAGGTCTTCGGATAATTCCGTAGTAATTTATGAAAATCCTACCAAAATCTAATGTGCTGCATCAATGCTGCTGGAGACGTCTATTGCCATAGATTTTCAGTACGACGGTCGCGGCCTGTATCCACCGATTAATATTAAATATAATGTTACAGCATAGTTATAATATTATTCAATGATATTATAATTTATAACTACGTTCATGTTGTTTTAATGTTGAGGCAATCAAACGTGCCATATAATTTGTGTGCCCGTAATATTTCAATAAGGCGTTTTAGGCTCCGTGTGGAATAGTTTTTCCCGTCATACATAATTCACAGCAACAATAAATGTTTTCTTATGGCTCACCTTTACACTCTTACTACTACACCTCTACTACACCTCTACACTCTAGGGCGTAGGTACTTTAATATTGTTTGTGTCAGATAAAATTGCTTTTAAGTTTATGTTATAATATGTTTCTGGCGCTTGCCTTACGTATTTTATAACATTTATTTTTCTATAAAATTATATTTCAAATTATTTTCTAAAGAACCTAAATTCTTAATAACTTGACATTAAGGAAAAATAAATTACGAGAAATACAGTTCATCTTTCAATTATTTGACACCTGAGCTTTTAGAGCTCTTATTATTATTGAATAATAAGCCGAGTCGTGTAATTTATCTGTCATCCCTAGGGTACACTGAAATATTATGTATGTGTGGGATAACAATAGGGGGCTAGTTTCCGATAATTATCATAGAGCTAGAGCTCGGCGTCGAAAAAGGAGGTTATCGAGAACAAGCAGACCACTGCAGATCGCTAGGGGCCCAAAAGTTTGATATAGAACCGCCGGTCTAGCGGTTCTAAACCTGGCAGATTTTTTTTATTGACCAAAATGTGTGAAGATTTATTGAGTAAAAAAAAGTCATAAGGAACAAGAAAACTGTTTTGATACACGACTGCGCGCCAAGTAAAAACCGATAAAAATGCAAGTCTGGCAGTCCTACTCTTGACCAGTTTCCAGCCAAACCTGTATGTGTAAGAATTTTGAGTAAAAAAAGGTCATATCAGAACAAGGTCAAGTTATACGTAAATATGTTAGTCTCCTAATCTTCTTTCGAAAACCGTCGGTCTGGCATGCTCAAACCTGGCCTAAACTCTGCCAGACCGGGAAAAAGTTACCTCCTGTGATGCTTACTAATAGGTAAATAATGAGTCTTGCACTTAATGAAAAGTGATTTTATTAGATTTGTATATACTCTTAACGAATTTAAAATTTGGCACCTCATATTGCTACCTGCCACTCGATCCGCCATCGTGAAAAAATGGAAAAAAAAAATTAATTTTAATTATTAAAATGGCCGCCGCCATGAATTAGCACTCATTATAATTATTTACAAACTTCTCGATGGTTATTATCTAAAAGGGCATAAAAATTAGGATAGGATATAGTTAATTATAAAAATATCACCAACACAAATAAAATTTCCCTCTGAGACTGCAACGCTAGAATTATTTATTTGGCATAAAACTGCTCATAGAATAAATTGTACAAAATTGTATTTAATTCAATTTTGCACCACATACTTTTATCGTAAAATGTGTCAATATCCCTATATTGCCCAAATATTGAAAACATGGCCATTTTTTCATGATGGCGGATCGAGTGGTAGTAATATGAGGTGGAAAATTTTGAATTCGTTAAGAGTACATATAAATCTATTAAAATCACGTTTCATTAAGTGCAAATTACTCATTATTTACTTGTTAGTAAGCATCACAGGAGGTAACTTTATCCCAGTCTGGCTGAGTTTTGGCCAGGTTTGAGCATGCCAGACCGATGGTTTTCAAAGGAGGATTAGGAGACGAACACTTAATGTGTTATACTCACGTATAACTTGACCTTGATCCTTCTTACACGCTCGGGGCGTTCTGGCTGGAAACTGGTCAAGAGTAAAATCTTCACACATTTTGGTCAAAAAAAAAACTGCCAGGCTTAGAACCGCCAGGCCGGTAGTTTTATATCAAAATTTTGGGCCCCTAACGATCTGCAGTAGTCCAATTGTGGCAGAACAATAAGCCCCACAATCCTGAATCGCGCTATCGAAGTTTTCTAAGATCGGCGGTATATATACAACATCTGAAATTCATACAAGTGGGCTTCGGCCTGACCGAGCATACCACCTCGCTCGGTCGGAGATCTCCCTTTGGGGCTTGCCACTATATTCCCACACAATGCTTGTTCTCGATGATCTCCTTTTTCGACGTCGAGCTCTAGTTCTATCAGGTAATTTTCCGCTTCGCGCTGCTTTAAATATAATAATTCTGAATTCACATGAAGTCATGGTCATCATAATTTTATATAGGTACAGGGTTATAAGTCGGTATCGATATGTTTTTTCTACTCGTACATATTTGCAGAGTAGCTACTTTGTGCTTTTAATTTATTTGCTTTTATGTTTTTATAGTTTTTATGTATTTAATAAGTTGTATTATTATTCTGATACCATTATTCCCGCTAACTATGAAATCGTATTATAAACTTATAATACGATTTCATAGTAAAATAAAAAATCTATTTTATTCATTATTTGTAGTTTTTTATGCATATTTAAAAAAAAAACCTATATAAAATTATGATGACGATGATTTTATGTGAATTCAAAATTATTATATTTATAAGCAGCGCGCAGCGGAAAATTACTTTCGGATTATTATCGGAAACTAGCCCCCTATTGTTATCCCAGACAAACATAATATTTCAGTGTAGACTAGTAGGACTGACAGATCAATTACAAGCTATATACGAGTAATATGATGTATGCATTAAATAATTATAATTCTTATAAGGCTTTGTATAGTTTTTAAGAGGTTTGTAGGAAGGGTAATGATTTTAGTTGTCGATGTATATATGTATGTTTGTTTCACCGTAGCGCCTAAACTACTGATCCAATTTTAATAAATTAGGTCTCAATAGATTCGTAATAATAGCCCGGGTAACATGGCTATATAATTTACATAGTCGAATTATAGCTTTTATAAAAAAATATAGTTATTAACATAAAATATGATCGTTATTAAGTAACAAATTCTTTAAATTCGTTATAGAACCAAAATATGAAAAATCGCATTTAACATTTCAAATACGTGTTACATATTTTAATATTGCAATTCAAATACAAAAATAATTTCAATGTTGCCATTTCTGGTCAAAATAAAATTGAACGGGTTTTATAATATTTATCTTATCAGGTATCGATGATCGAAATAAATTGATACTTTACAAAGCTCATTCACAGCTCGGTGAACCTCATTATTAAAATGCCAGTAGCATTATAGCGAAATGTATTATTTCTATAATTGAGTTTTTCTTTTGTGGGACATTTTATATTTTCAAAATCCGATTATGTAAGAGTGTATATTTTTGGGTATTAAATAGATTTGTATTTTAGTAATATATTTTGTAGGTCAACTTTGGCACTTTCTGTTTGTTTTTTTTTTTTTGGTTCATTTTGTGACAAGAGAAAATAATGCCAAATGAAAATTTTGCGAAATTATTAACATTGAAAACGATTTAAAGATGGAATCTGCCTACAGCATGCGTATATTCAATATATATCAAATATATTTAAACTACGAAAGCAGTTGAAGAGTGAAAGTTTAAATCAGAGAGAAATTTAAGCCAATACAAAAATTCCATTGGTTCAAACAACATTCTTGAAGCTCTCTCGGGTTCTTCTGTAAATGAATTCCAACGTATTTGAAAAGAAAAGTAAATACTAACCAAAACGGTTTGATCTTTTTGAAAACAATTTCCAAACTTATTGAGGTCTCTTTATCATCCTGTTAATACTTTAACTCACTAAAATAATAATAATTTATACTTTTGAGATATTATAATAAAAGCCTGTTTCACAATCTATTGATATGTCACATAGCTTATTTGCATGTTTTGTCTCTGTTGCTCGATACGAAGTAAGCAAAGACAAATTTTCCGAATAGGCTTTCCAATACTTATTAGAAAAATGGGAAACTGCAGCTAATAATAATAATTATATTTCGTTGCTTTATTCTCGATATAAAATATAACCAGGTAGTCCTTTTTTCTTATTGGCAACATTCGCACGAAAATGTACTTTTTTAAATCTAGTTTTATATTCGCCCGCGCTGACCGACAAGGGGCCATCATTCTTTTTTCGTGCGCGGCAACAGGCGCACACTCTCTCGGTTATTTCTCTAAGTTGAGCAATAAAGTGTAATACAAGATTATAATTATGCCAAAAATAAACGGCAAGAATACAGGAAGATTTGCTGAAATTAAACGTCGCAAAATTCGTGTTATTTAGTCTGATTCTTCTGAACCGGATGAAAATACAGGTTAGTTTTTTCAATCTACCCTCAAAAAATATAATATATTATAATTATTATTCGATATAATGTTCTTAATTTCCTAGTGTGTCCGAGTGTTACTACTAGGTATTTTATATGACCGTGTGTCATTTAAATTTAACATTTAAGAAATAATTTCTAGATTGGCCGCGTGTCATTTCTATGAAATAATATTGGCCGAGTGTCAAAATGTGTTTCTACAATAGAGATAAATGTAATCTTTATTGTTGTAGATCCGAATACTATACCTAACGATGAACAACAGCCCGAAGACTTAAACGATATGTTGTTAGCGTCGCCGTGTGCGCCACCACAAACGCAAAATTCGTCGTCTTCAGATAAAGACGACGTTGCTTTACCAACTATCCCCGAGCTACCACCAGGCGGCATTTTGTCCTCCCTTGGGGATTCAACTGACGACACCCCGGATTTTGGCGAAGAGATCCACCCGAATCTAGCCGAAAGGTGGTTACCGATATTACGCAAAGGCTTAGACAGTGACTTCAAAGCAAAACTTATGGCGGAATACAAAATACCTAGTAACTGCACTTTACTCAAGTCCCCCACAATAAATCAAGAAATCGCCATAGCGATCACTGTCGCTTAAAGCTCGAGATAAAAAGTTGGAAACAGCGCAACACCAGCTAGGATTAGGTATTACAGCTATAAATAAAGCACTGACATTGTTTTGTCATCGCCGGTAAGGCGATGACAAAATACAAGCAATTAAAGTATTATCCGATTCTCGTCGTATTCTGACCGACTTACACTACGTTCGGACAGATCACAGAGTAGTCAAGAGATTTACTCTGTGATTTGTCAGATTTGTCTAAGCTAGGGTTGAGACAAATCTTTTCTTGATATTGTTGAAGACAAGGACAGAGACGAAACTCTCTTCGGCAAAGATTTGAGCGATAAAATAAAGACCGCAAAAGCAATCGAAAAACAAGGGCTGCAAATCAAGAAATGTGCCCAAACGACAGTATCGTCAAGGTCTACGGCATCTACATCTCAAGGAAGAGGTCAGGGAAACTGGTCAGCTCCTCCCCACTTCCCTTCGAAAAGGAGGGGAGGCCGGGGGGGATACAGAGCGAGCCCAGCACCAGCGAACCAGTACGCGCAACGCCGAGCACCGCCGCCGCCACCAGCCGCTACCGCAACACTATTAGCTCCATACATACCAACATAACTGTTGGTTAGCAATCACTAACAATACTTACAGTATTAGACTGGATACGAGAAGGTGTAGTTATTCCTTTAAAGAATAATTTTATTCTACAAAATTATATACCTTATTGTGAATGTAATTCATCGTATTCGAAAGGTATGTCGGCAGCTAATCAAAAATTAATAGAACTAGATGCCATTTCACTGTGCAGGCCTAATGCCAACCAATACATATCTAAAATATTCTTAGTGCCGAAGTCAAACGGAGAAAAACGTTTTATTTTAAATTTAAAATCTTTTAATAAATACATAGAAAAAACACATTTTAAAATGGAGGAGTTTCGCACCGCTTCACGGTTAACATCTCAAAATTGCTACTTAGCAACGATAGATCTAAAAGAATCTTATTTACTTGTACCAATTCATCCCAGTTGCCGAAAATACCTACGATTTCAATTTATTGGTATTCTAGTTGTAGCTTTTCCAGCTGTCAAATACGGCTGGTTATACACAAAACTTTTTGAAAGAATAAAATATTTAAATTTAAAAAAGTTTATCAATTATGATTATAAAATACAACTACCCCAACATATTTTGCCAGATTTATTATGGTGGGAAAATATTATATTTAAAACATGCACTTCTTTACATGTACCTGAATATAGTCTAGAGATTTTTACCGATGCATCTCGGACAGGTTGGGGTGCATTTTGCAACGGAAAACGTGCAAATGGTTGTTGGAAACAGGATGTACTTGAATATCACATAAATTACCTAGAATTGATGGCTAGTTTTATGGGTTTAAAATGTTTTGCGAAAGATCTTTGTAACTGTGCTATTCTGTTTAGAGTAGATAATGTAACAGCTATAAGCTACATAAACCGTATGGGCGGTGTCCAGTTTTTACATTTAAACCAATTGGCCAGGGGACATTTGGCAGTGGTGAAGCTCGTGAACTTTGGTTATTTGCGTCATATATAAACACCAAAGATAATTTTGAAGCCGACTTTGAATCGAGAAACCCCGATACTGAATTTGAATTAACCCAAACTGCATTTGAAATAGTAACTAAACAATTAGGCATACCTACAATTGATTTATTTGCTTCTCGCACCACGGCCAAATGTCAACAATACGTCTCGTGGAAACAAGACCCGGATGCTATAGCGGTAGACGCATTTACTATTAATTGGGGTTCATATTTCTTTTATGCATTCCCTCCATTTCCACTACTACTCAAGGTACTCCAAAAAGTGATTACAGATAAAGCTACTGGAATATTTATATTTCCCTACTGGCCTGCCCAACCATGGTTCCCACTTATTAAAAAACTATTAATATCAAAGATTATAATACTAAAGGAGCCTTTTTGTCCTGGTTTCAGAACCCGGGTATCTCAACACCATCAACCCCCGCCAGCTTCCCTGGCTGCCGGGATTGTCTCCGGATAGCCTTCTCTCGCAGAGATGTCCCGGACTCGGCAGTAGATTTATTAATATCCTCGTTATCAGTTAACACTCTACGTCAATATGAAGTTACCTATAGATTAAGGTGGGGCTTTTGCCATAAAAATAATAATTATTGATTTATTTAATTGTTCAATAAAATTAGTGTTATCTTTCCTTATGGACCGCTTTAATAAAAATGATTCATACGGTTCTCTGAATAATCACCGTGCAGCTCTTTCTATTTTATTAGATAAAAGTATTGGTCAAAATGATTTAATTTCGAGATTTTTTAAAGGTGTTTATAAATTACGTCCTAATAACCCTAAATATTCATGTACTTGGGATCCGCAAATTGTTCTTAATACTATCGCATAGTGGTATCCAAACTTGGAACTATCTTTAGAAGTTTTAACTAAAAAAGTTGTTACATTACTGGCCTGTGTACTGCACATACGGTGCAAACACTCTCCCTTATAAAGCTTTCAAACGTTAACTAAACGTTAAAATATATTCCAATGAAATCAGAATAAATATAACTGACATAATCAAAACTTCAATAGCTGGTTCCGAGCAACCTATATTATGTCTCCCATATTTTAATGAGAATCCCAAAACATGCCCTGCTAAAACATTAGAGGATTATATGTCTGCTACTAGGAGTATTAGACCTGATAACGTTGATTCTCTTTTGTTGACTTATAAATGTCCTCACAAAGCTCCCACCGCCCAAAGATCTCCGCTGCCACGCCACATAGCCGAGCTGATCGCCAAAAAGAAGAAGCTACGGCGGCGTTGGCAGCTAATTAGATGCCCCCGACTCAAGAATGAGCTGAACCGCCTCACCGCAGAGGTGAAGCAGGCACTGCAGGACCACAATGCGGCCTTGTGGACGCGGCGCATCACGAATGCAGGTGAGGACTGGACCTCCCTGCACCGTACGTGCCGCAGTCTCACCGGCGCCACCGTCCCCACAAGACCTCTGATCCACCCAGACGGTAATCCTAGGTACCGAGCTGAGGACCGTGCCGAGATCCACGCCGACCACCTGGAGCGGCAGTTCTCGCCCCTCCCGTCTACGGCGACCGACCATATAGCCAGGGTATCCGAGGAGGTAAGAAAATTCTTATACTCCCCCCCTTCCTCCTTAGAACGTCCCAATTTTTCCTTCTCCCCTAGAGAAGTTCAAAAAATACTCGCCCGCCTCAAGCCCCGCAAGGCCCCCGGCGCTGACGGGGTTACAAACGCTGCCTTGCGCCATCTACCTTTCCGGACAGTGGCCGCTCTCGCTCGCCTATTTAATGGCATTGTGAGGACAGGCCACTTCCCTAAGCCCTGGAAAATGGGGCTTGTAATTACCATCCCCAAGCCCCACAAAAACTTGAGACGGGCGGAGGGCTATCGCCCTATAACCCTTCTCTCCACCCTATCTAAATCCTTTGAAATCCTATTCCTCAAACACCTCTCTCCTTTTCTTCCTCCTCGGCGCGAACAGTTTGGGTTCCGCTCCCAACTGAGCACTACCCTTCAGCTGGTTCGCGTGGTGCACCTCCTCACGGATGCCGCAAACAGGAAAGCCTCTGGTGTGGCAGTCTTCCTGGACATGGAGAAGGCCTTTGACAGCGTGTGGCACGAAGGCCTCCTCCACAAACTCCTGCAAGCAAATGTCCCCAGCCCCACATGGTAAGACTCCTCTCCTCTTATCTTTCGGGCCGGACCTTCAGGGTCAAGGTCGACGGGGTCCTCTCGGAGGAACGCCCCATCACCGCAGGTGTCCCGCAGGGTGGAGTGTTGTCGCCCAGCCTCTACAACTTTTACGCCAGCGACGTGCCCACTGACGTTGGCACTACCGCGGCGTTGTATGCTGACGACACCGCCTACATCTGCACCTCCCAAAACCTCACTCACGCAGCCGTGAAACTCCAGAGGACCCTCGACCTCCTCCCGGCATGGCTGAGCAAATGGCGACTCGCCGTCAACGCCGGTAAGTCGCAGGCGCTCGCCGTCACCCGCAAGAGGGGATACCCGCCCGCCCTGAAGATAGGAGAGAAGGAGATACCATGGGGTAAGACAGCTAAATATTTAGGCGTCATTATAGATCGGCGGCTGACCATGTACCCCCAGTGCAACGCCGCGGTTGCTAGCGCCAGCGCCGCAGCAGCGAAACTGTCGCCGATCTATGCAGCTCCCCAGGTCCCGCTCAATATGATGTTGGCCCTGTTTAAAACATACATCCGCTCGCGCCTCACGTACGCGGCTCCTGCGTGGCACCACCTGCTCGCTGCGTCCTACCAAAAAAAGGTGCAGCGAATGCAGAATCGCGTGCTGCGCCGCATCGTCGGAGCACCGAGGTACGTGAGCAACGCCACTATAAATAGGGACCTCCGCATATTGAGCGTGGAAGACTTTGTTCGCAGGCTCGCCACAAACCTCTTTGAACGAGCTGATGCCTCGGACCTGGTCGAGCTTGCCGACCTGGCGCCTTGGCACGCCCGCCCGCCTGACCGCAGACTGCTGCCCCGTGACGCCATCAGAGCTGGGGACCCCGCAGAGCCTCGCCTGCCGCCCCGCCCCCGAAGAGGAGGAGCCTCGGCGCGTTAGCGCGCTCTGCCACCCCGTCCACCGTTGGATTGTCTCCCCCCCTGACCCTCCCCCCGCGCCAGTAATTAAAATACTGGCGCACTCTTCTTGCACCCGCCCGGTGTCCGACGTGTGGCAGCCCTAATGCCACTCTGTCGGCACCGTAGCGTGTTTCTCCCCCCCGACATCAAAAGTCTGGGGTCCGGGACAAATATTTTTCCCCCTACCTTTTCCCCAGGTCGGTTTGTGTCCGCAGTCCGACAAATGCGGAGTGTGTGGGAGCGGCACCATACGCGTTTCCTTGGTTCCCGGACCGGGACCCACATGCTCCGCCGGAGTCGACTGCTGGTCTTGGCCGCCCTCGGCCGTCGCTTTTCTTCCTCCTAGCTACCTCGGGTTTCCCCCGCGTTCTGCCGCGGGGGGTCTTCCCCTAAAACTGACGTCTTGCGCCCAGTATTCGTACTGGGCGTGTCATCATTAAAAATTAAAAAAAAAAAAAGGAATTTCACATGTAGAGGGGCATAGCCCCTGACCATGTTTATCCGCTCAAGGCCCCTTTCCCACCGCCCAGTCGATCGGTCGTTGGATAAAAAATGTACTTCGCAAGAGCGGCGTGGACGTGGCGATGTTCAGCGCGCACAGCACGCGGCACGCCGCCACGTGGCCAGCCTCGACCTCATCAGGCGGGCCGCCGGTTGGACGCCTCAGTCACAGACCTTCGCTAAATTCTATCATCGTCCTCTCGCTGATAGTGGAGGCTTTGCAAAGGCAGTTTTACAACCTTAATCGCTTAATCTATGGTTGATTAATTTGATTATTTTGAAGTAAAGTAAATTTGTTGAATAAATGATAAAGTATTATTTTCCAAAGTTAGTTTATTTTACATAATATAATCCTTTTGGACTTTATTATACCCCATAGAATTGGCTCTAAACATCTACCTGGTTATATTTTATATCGAGAATGAAGCAACGAAATATAAATAACTGATGATCAAACGAACTTCTTGAAGTGAAGTTCGATCGATATTATATGAGTTGCTTCATTCGAAGATATAAAAACCCGACCCTCCCATAGGTCTAGAAAATAAACTAATGGTTGATTGTCTCTAAAGAATGATGGCGCCTTGGCGGTCAGCGCGGGCGAATAGATTTTAAAAAGTACTTTTTCATGCGAATGTTGCCAATAAGAAAAAAGGACTACCTGGTTATATTTTATATCTTCGAATGAAGCAACTCATATAATATCGATCGAACTTCACTTCAAGAAGTTCGTTTGATCATCAATAATAATTCACGTATGCGACGCTTTTGCTTTTCTTATAGAAAGACGAATGACGAAACAAAAGAGGCGATAACAACTGCTTAAAATCGTTATGTTTCTCAACATTATGATCAACCTTTTGTGTACTTGCCTCATGTTACATTTCTCTTGAGTTCAAGGTTAAAAAATGTTATCCTAACTAGTGTTAATAGAAGTCACAATTATCTTTTGCATCGAGTGTTATTGTAACAACATAGACTGTATTCATAAAGAACTGGCGTGTTATGACTCTAAAACCTGTATAATATGGAATATGGATACCCTTTGTCACGCGACGTCACATGCACACCAGTGATAAAGTGCATGAAGTCAACCCTGATTTATTTGCTTAGGCTGATGTAGCTCAAAATATTCGATATACATTGCGTGGCCTACCTTTTCGATGAAAAGTAAAAATATTTGTCTGTTTGGTGTTAAAATATTTATGCCTCGTATTTTGGACTTGTTGTTTTTAGGCTCATTTTTACACCAGACACGTCGTTAGTTATGATGGCATGCTATTTTGTATGACCTTGAAAAGGATTATAATGATTATTTATTTTTTAATACTGCATGGAAAAAAATGGGTTAGCTAACATTTTTTACAACGTCCTCCGTTATACTCAGTAAATTTATTTATTAATTTAATAAGAATTTAAATATTTTATTTATTAATTGCTCATTGGATTGGTCGATAATACCACATATAATTTCCAACTACGATATTCACACCATCACGAGCTTTCATCTCCAATTAAATTTCGTTTATATTGACGAGATTGGCAATTGTCTGACCAAATCTAACAGGATTCGGCATTTCCGCATACCGCATGTGCGTGAATTGCGCAATCTAATGCGCATGGAATTAGATCCTGGCAGCCTGCCATCTCGCGGTCTATTCCGGCCGTCGACCTCTTTTGTAGTTTCGCTGAACGAAAACAATGCATGCGAAACGAAACTGAGTGCAAAACATAATGCAAATTGTAGGTACCTGTTTTATATGAAACGTTTCGAGATAATTGTCTCGAAACTTAGTTTTGTTTGAGTTTTTATTTCGTACCTACGCAGGATTATAAATTATATTATGGCTATATAATATAATTATAGCTTGAACGAATATTTAGCCAGTTCTAAAAAGACTAGAATCTATGACCTATGTAATGTCTACAGTGAGGATAAAAAGGCTGGTAAATAGAACAATGTCTTGAATCCAATCACTTTCTAACACTGTTCGTACCCGTTTCTTATCTTTCATGTTCTACGTCTTTTGATACCTCATCCGTATTTAATTTTAACAATTTACGGCAATTTTTTTCTGTCTATTTTAGTACTCCAAAAAGGTAATTAAATTTTATGACTTGTTCATATAAATATTGTTGACGACCTCTGTGGCCCAGTAGTTAACGCATTGGCGCTCAAACCGGAGGTCGCGAATTCGAATCCCGCCGAGGAAACAAGTTTTCTGTGTCCGTAAATATAAATAAATAAATATATTACACTTTTCAATTTTCTAACGACAACCTCCATATTATCCTCGTCTGAGTTCGCTTTGTTATTAATAAAGCTATCTTTTGCTATATCACAATATCGTTACTTTATGACATGGTATGGTATTATGGAGTAGTTATACTCGGTCAATAACAACAAATCGTTAATATTCTCCGAAGGCTATAAATTCTTTGAATGCCCCAGGGTACTGTAATAGTACCGAGCCTCTATTGTTGGTAGCCGGTGACCTTATTGACTATTTGCTTTTGGTTGATGAACAAATAGATGAGATTTCAAAATTATCAATCTCGAACAATGGACGAAAACTTTAATAAAAACAGTACTTTCCTACCTTCATTATTCAAATATTTCTCGTACGTATAACGTGGTACGTATAAGCCCCACTGTTTTAGGTGAATGTACGATAGCGAAAAAGTGAGGCGGATTTGCATTTAGAGTGCCATCTGTGCTTGGTGGATGATGGATATATCTATCATAATATGTCAAGCGTTATATAAATTCAAACGACGACGGAAGGTTGACAGTGAACCGATAACTACACGTATGTTGGTTTAGGCAAATTTTTAATTGGAAACATTATCTTATTGCTTACGAAAATATTCTCTAAAGCGATGAAAATGTTGGTACGCAATTATAAATATATGCCCACTGCACTTAAACGGAAAACAAACATTATATATCCTTTTAATAATAAATTTAATGATTAGTATTAATAAACTTATATGACATTTTTAATTTAATAACTGTAATTGACATTTTATCTATATTCTATACTCATGATGACTTTGTTTTAAATATTCAATATATTTTCTTTTATTGTAACATTTTAATTATTATTGTAGGACATCTTATTTTATATCCAATTTATTTAATAAGTGTGTTATTGTGATTTAATATTATGATTTTATCTTTCTTTTATGTATTAGAATTAGCAAAAGTTGTATGTAAGTATTTTAAATCGGTACACTAATATGACATTTCTTTTTAATTATGTTGAATAAGTTGGATTATTTTTATTGTTTGATAGGCTTGAAATATGATACATGGTGGTAATATGAATAGTTGCTGAAACTGTTTTATTTTCGCCAGTAACTTCTAGACAAACATCCCACCCCCTTGGGGTGCTGAAATAAAAAAAATATATATATACAGTTACAGTATTAATAGGTACTGCAAATAAACAATGAAAATGTAAAAAAACTTAATATGAAATGTGTGATGATAAAAACCTGTGATGTATGCACCTTAGGCGGATGGTAGCATGATTCTCGCCAAAATCTTATATTTGATAATCAAAAAAATATCTCGTCGAATAAAAGATGTGACACTAATAGATTTCTCAAATATTGTGCACATGCCACGTATAAGCCATGATGCTATAACCTCTGTTTTTTTTGTTTATTTTTTTATTTTGGCACTGACAGCAGCTACACACTATGAATCTTTTTTTAAAATATTTTTTTTAATGAATATCTTATGACATAATAGCTATAAGTATAAGTACTTTATAAGTGGAATTTGTATGTCTGTATAATCTTATGACTGTTGGCCGATGGGGTATACTTTAATGTTTAATTATTTGCATACATAATTATTACTAATTGATTGTTGTGCTACTGGGATTTTGATGATAATTGAAATGTTTTGTTCACTAATATGATTTTTTTTATAAAACTATGTACTAATATTATTCCATGCCCATAAGGGCCGAAATTGTGATCAATTATAAAAATGTAACATCTATGTAACCAATTTCTTGGAATAAACGATTCTGATTCTGATTCTGAAAAAAATATTATAATATTTTATTCATAACTAGTGCCCGCGACTTCGTACGCACAAAAGGAAATTCTGTAAGAATCGTACATTTTGCCGTGATAAAAATAACCTATGTCCTTCCCCGTGGTCTACTCTATGTCTGCGTAAAAATTAAAATCGGTCCAGTAGTTTCGGAGCCTATTCGTTGCAAGCAAACAAATAAACATACAAATAAATACCCGCTTTATAATATTAGTATAGATGTCGGTCGAGTCGCTTTAGTAAATAAATTGTTAATATTTTACAAAACAAAATATTTTGTAATCATTGAACAAAAATATCTCTATGATTTAATCAACGAGTTTATATTCGAAGCTTTACAAAGCTTTTATGAGAGCATGAATTTAAATTTTATAGCAATTTTGTTAGCAATTTTGTACTAATATTACTGAAAAGGTCTCAGACATTTCAACTATCCCAGACATTAAGGAGAAAGAAATTACAACATTGAAATGAGCGCGATTTGATATACCTTTAAGGGTTCTAAAATTACGTAATTTTTTCATGAAATAGGGGACGCAAACGAGCAGACGCGTGATCTAATCGAAATCTATTACCGTCGCACATAGACACCCGCAACATTAGAAAATACACAAGTTCGTTCTTGAAGGTCGTAGCGGTGCGGAAATACCAGTGACGACAGTTCATTCCAGAGTTTTATTGTGTGCGGCAGAAAACTCCGGGAAAATCGCACTGAGAATAACTGCCACTCATAAACATTATGAGGATGGAAGTTTCGTCACATGGCACGATGGCAAAAGTTGCAGCTGGTATGGACTTAGGGCCAGTTCACACCTCGACGATACGCGACGCTAGCGGTGCTGCATTTTTGAGATATCTATTGAAAATTGAAATTTATTCACTACACAAAAAAGAAACGCGTTTCATATAATCATATCAGTCATAAAGAGCACATGCGCTGTGCAGCGGGGTGCAAACTGACATTCGAACTCTTACGACGAAACGTGTATCTTCTTGTGTAATAAATAAAGTTCAATTTTGAATAGCTATCTTAAAAATGCAGCGTCATTTCGCGTATCGTTTCATTTCGGTGTGAATTGACCCTTATACCTCGGACAATTCCTCGGAGCACTCCCCATTCTATAACCGATAGAAGATGCAGAGCGAGTATATAATATCTCAATATGTTGCCAATGAGTCAAACCGATTTGAAATACTTTAGCAGTCGACAATTCTGTTTTTCTCAAGAGAACCTAAATTCAAATTATCTTTTTCGGTTTAACAATGTGTTTCATTTGCTTTATTCAAATATCGCTCGGGTTCTCAATTTTTTTAATAGCGTGATTTATATTTTATTAATTAATAATTAATAATACATTTACTATTACGATATTGGAATTTACAATTTCTAGGAAATTTATAAAATCCTTAGGAAATGTGTGTATTGATTAATCTTTGAAACAATATTTTACATTTCTAGACAATTTACATATAACATATATTAGGCATATTATTGTATATTTATTACATTCATATTTAGTAAATATCTAGATTATAATAAAACTACATAGTTTTTCCATAGATGCTATTGTTTTTCAGTTGGAAGCCGGTTTAATTTTTTCTTTTAAAATAAAATAATATTTTTTCCCTTTTTAGTCATATTTATTATATTTTTAATAACACATTTTAAGAAAGTTTAAAAGAAGCGTTCGAATGTATAATTGAATACACGCAAAGCTTCCATTAGATATTGTAAATAAGATAATGATGATGATTACTGTAAGTTACATAATAACATAATATGTTTCCATTTTTACAACAACGGCGAAATTTCCAAACGTGTATCTTTAAGGACTGAGGAGTTCTGTTCAATGCTTTACATCCAGGCATACACCCTTTGGCACAAAATATTACTTTTTGGTAGCATATTTTGCTTGATTTATTTCACAAAAGTCAAATCTCTACAGATGTACCTATAAAATTTGAGTTTCCTCGATTCCTAATGGATACCATCATTAGGTCTCCACTTTGGTGACTAGGACCAATTTCGAATTTACCCTTTACAACAAAAGAATTTTCCAAATGGGACCACAAATGGCAGAGTAATACGTTCGGCTGTAATATATACAGCCGAACTTGATCGATTTTGATCTATGTAAACATTTTTGAAGGTAGTTACTGATTTCGTAAAACTAAGTAAGAGTAAAGTGATTCAAAAACCAATAATAAATATATAGAAGATCAACACGACTTACAACTTGATGAACAACTTTAGAAATGGACGCTTATGTTAATCAAAACAACAAAAACGAGGAAATAAGTTTTCCCTTGTGGCAAATAATAATAGATTTCCTTTTCTGTACACGTAGTTCAAACAAACAAACGAAAAACGGGGTTCTGCTATGTTTTCAAAGGTTGGCAACAAATGCTTACAAATATTTCATGAAGCCAAAGCTCCGGGCATAGACGAATTTAATAGGAACGGACGGCGTTGCCGTTATAAATCCACAATACGCGAATTTCATTTTCACATACAAACTGTTTATGACATACAATAGTTAATGGTTTATTTGTGACTAGATGTTACCTGTAACTTCGTGCGCGTAAATGGAAGACCGTGCATTTTTCCGCGATAAAAAGTAGCCTTTCCTGTGGTCTACTCAGTATCTATGCCAAATTACATCAAAATCGGTTTACTAGTTTTGTTCTTTATAATATTAGTATAGATGTATAGATAAATAAAAACAAATAATAATTTAATTCAGATGATATCAGACAAACCTTATTTTACACACAAACACTCTCTACACTACTATACAGTGTTTGTGCTGTAGTGTGTGCCAGCTGTGCCTGAAGTCATATTGAAAATAGCCAAAAGCTTATAAAGGATAACTAAAATAATGTTACTGTAAGAAAACATAATGTAACACGTATAAAATATATCTATATAAATATATTTATTTTATTCTAGTGCCTCACACTTGATAGTTATTATAATAAATCAAATTTTATCGAATGCTAACCTTAGAATATACCAAATTATGTATAAAATATATTATAATATAGATATACACCCTTAAAAGTATTATTTGAAATTGTTTGCATTGAAATAGAATATTAGAGTAATAAAATAGGTTCTTAATAGAAACTGAATTAAATTCCAAACTCCACAGACTAAAAATTTTAATATAACTTATTGTTTCCCTAAACTACATTCCTACATTGTTTCTGCAGTATTTGGTATTGAGTTCGTTTTCATTCAGTCCTTCGAAGAGAATGATGTGCCAAAGTATTCGGGAGCTCGTTCAAACCGAGGGAAGATTTTATTGACAAATACTGTTAATATTGTTGATAATATTGTTGACAAAATAATAATATGCCCGGCCTATACTAACCCGTATAGTAATCTATATAATATCGTTGAAGGTATATATGTTTATTTATTACAGAATCTATTTGTATATGTAAATCTTATTCTTTAAATGAGACAATCTTGTATAACTGCAGAAGAGAATGTATGTTGTTACGAGAACGTCTTTGTGGAAACTGTCATACCTGTCGGCTGTCCTTGACAGCTCAACTTTTTACTTATTTAGTACTAGATAGCTCATGTTGCCCGCGTCTTCGTGCACACACAAAATGTTATCCTATAGGGACCACACATTTTGTCGCGATAAAAAGTAGTCTACCTACTTCCCCGTTGTCTAATCTATATTTTTATTATTATTTAGCACAGCTGGTGCTAAGTTTCATCAAAATCGGTCCAGTAGTTTCTGAGCCTATTCAATGCAAACAAACAAATGTTTCCACTTTTTAATATTATTAAAGCTGATGTTGTGGACTTTCCTTAGCATGAACAGCGAGCAAATGTTATGTTCTTCAACCAGGTAGGTATGCCATTAAATTGTTAAAACAATGGTTAAAAATTGTAAACCTTTGGTATATTTCTCATACGCGTAGGAGGTGCTCGTACTATCGTCAACATGTTATGCCACCTAACGATGCAGTTACAAAATATTATTAACTATCTTAATAATATATCTCTAAGTTATGACCAAAATAACATACCTTAAAATGCAGCTGCATGTTTTATAAAGGTATATGTTACCGCGAAAGTATTATATTTTAAGCCTTTAAATATTCGCTTATTAAATAAAAGGTCAAATTAGCTTTAAAAATGGAACCGAATCAAACGATAACAAGAGATTTATACACGGCAGATAGCACACGGCCGGCCGGGCCGCGATCAGCTTTATTTGTTACACTTTACAATAGCTTTAATTTAAATTGAATATAAATATTCATTGTATCTGCTGAAAAGGGTGTTAATTCTATCAGATTATGCCAATATACTTTTGAATAAATAGAATAGAAACAAATTGGAATTTGTAGCACATTGTTTTGTTTAAGGTACCTAATATAACAAAAAAGAATATTAAAATTAAAACTTGCCAAAATTTTTCTTATAAAGGAACAACACTTTTACGTAATATTACTATAATACTGTAAAGCAAAATAAGAATATTTTTAAAGATATTATCATGAAGTACAAGTTAAATTAAAAGCTGGCGTACAAATTTTGTATAATATTATTAGTCGTTGAATAATTATTATGTCTACTAGAACTTAACTTTAAAGGAGTCGATTCAAAATTGACCCAGAGTCGACAGCAACAAAATTGTTGTCTATGTGTTCCCTTTAATAAATCATATTTGATGTCATCAAAAGGGCAATCCCGAAATACGCCAGGTATTATAGATGTTATGAGCAAGAGTTAAGTTTTTGCATTAACAGGCGTGATACGATGTTTGAAAAAAACATATTATATTGATCGGCGTAGGAAAAGGTGTAGGTGTAGTTTTTGATGTGGAAATTGTAGGTAGGAAATTGTATACATACGTATAATACGTAGGTCTACAATTTCATGAATGACATGACATGTAAGGTAGTACGATTTCATTCGGAAGTTCCGCGATTGGGAAGACGAATACGAAGCTCCGTTACACCTCTAATCTATATTTACCCACCTACAATAGCGACCTGTTATTCTTGCTCATAACTTCTATAAAAATAATATGTATGGACCATTGGGATGACGGCCTCTGTAGCTCAGCGGTTAGCGCCCTGGCACTCATGCCGGTGGTCGCGGATTTGAATCCCGCCAGGGAACAAACAAGATTTCTGTATTCCTGGTCAATGGATGTGCATTAAATATGTGTATTATAGTGAACTCATTGGAGTCCATTTCATTGCTGTCGATTCTGTTTTTTTGGTATGGATTTTGGACATGTCCTTTAAAAATTAAACTTCAGAGTTTTATATAATTTATATAGTATGATTGTTAATTATGAAGCCAGAAGCTATACGAACTTTGCTAATATCAAATAGAGCCTACCTAATACCCCCCAGAAAATATTCATTAACCAGTAAAGGGTATGTAATGTAAATTTTTATAATCTGTAAAAAGCGATGTTTTAAAGTCACATTAAGTTTCTACTTCAAATAAGATTTTAGGTTAATACTTATATTTTAACATCAAGATTGTCATCATACTTTTAAATTTTAATTAATAATGCAACTCAAAGGGGAATAAAAACTCAAGGAACATTAGTAAGCAGTAAGAACGAGCCCTCAATTTACTCTTACTGTGTTAGAGTTCTAGAATTAAGCAGAGCTAGTCTTTGTGAAGCAGTTTCTCAAGATTGCATAATTAAAAAGTGCTGAAGAATGCATTACACTTTGAGGTTTATTATAGGAAAGTAAACCTAGAGTTAAAAAATTAACTTACTTCTTTTATATCTAATCTGTTTGAAAATTTGTACCTTACGCAGCTTTTGTCGAGATCCGTATACACTATGCTTTGTTTTTCAATTGGCGTGATCTTGTATCTGCATGATTTGTGACGCCTATTATACATTTATATTATTATTCATAGTCTTATTTAAAATACAAGTAATAATCAAAAAAGATAAACTTATAAATAATATTATTTCTTGAACAGCTGATAAAACGCTTCGAAACAACTTGATGCGATACTAAAGTTAAGTATTTCATTAAAATTAAAATTCCTACGAAAAGCTTGTAAAACAACCATTATATTTCAGCTTAAAAGGGGCGTAAAAAAACTAATTTTCGAACATAAAACTCATCAGTTTCAAGAAAAATTACTTCAGCACCGTCTGATGCGCTCATTTTATGCCTTTTAAAGTTTCGTTGGCAAATAATATGATATTGTTTCTTTATGTTTTTAAACGGTTTTCTACTTTAAACTCTTGTTATTTATATATATATATATATATATATACTATATAAACTGTAATATAGATTTATAATAATATAATATAGAGTACTTTGAGGTTTATAGGTAATCCCTAGATTTTGTGTACGTGTGGACTGAGGGACCTACCTGAATTTCCCCAAAACAAGTACAGCAAATTTTAGTAGAAGTCAAAAAAATTGTAGAACAAATCTGGGAATTCGTAAAAAGATAGTTTAAGAACTACAGCCCTCAGAGTGTGGTCACTCAGTTCACAGACCGCTATTTTCCAGATCTCGAAGAGTATGTGGAAAATTATGTTTTTTTTCACTACAGAATTTCAGTAGAACTTTTGTAAAAGTTTTTAAAACTTTATCAAATACATACAGAAATAAAATATCTATAACCACCGAAGTATGGTCCCCCAGTTCACACAAAAGTGACATATTCATTTTGCGTTATATTACCAAATTTTGACAAAATTCAATATCATATAAAATCTCATATATCATTTATAAGATATCAACTATTATGTTGGGTCACTCAGTTCACACACTGGTGTATAAGAAAATCTCAGTTATCTATTAAAAGAGAAAAATATCAGAAAGTCTACTGTACTTAAATTTTTGTAGAAGTTTTTTTCTCTTGGATTAGCACATCAAATATATAATTTCATTGATTCCTAGCTGAGATAATGTTAATTTTTTGATTCTATGAAAATACAGAGTAGGGTTACCACACAAGAAGCAAAATGAGGACAGTAGATAATATATTGTGTGTTATACCTTATTAAATTTACATTTTGCTCGCGGTTTCACAGCTTTTCACTATTTTAGGGGTTCATAGTACTACAAGCAACCCTTATTTATACCAATTATTAACTATTTGTGGTTACGCTCTGCCCGCCCTTTTCTCTGTCCGTTCTTGCTAACTCCTGATATGTAATTATGTATATAAATCGATGAAATTTGATATTTTTATAATATTTTCAATTAAAAAAATTAAATAGAAATCTTAGGTCTTTTCGGGGACGTACCCAAACTACTCCCGGTGACCAACTTTACGGTGACATAGCGTAGTATTTTAAAGACCACCTCCCCCCTAAACAGGTTACGTAATTTGGGTATGTACCCATAAATTAGTGTCGAGCTTCTATGAAAAGTACACCGGCATATTTAGCGGAACATAAAATAAAGGTTTGATATCAGTTTTATTCTAAATTATAAGATTTTAATTTTATTCAAATACACCTTACCTTATCTGGAGCGAACTTCGAGTATTTCTTCCTTCTGAGTTTGATTTAAAATTTCATTGAAATACTGTTTTTTGGTAGTTTTTTTTAATCGCGTATCTTTTTGGAGTTGAGAACTGAATCATGCCTGACTTAGCCCCAACGGAGATTGCCAGGGCACTCGAAGAAATGGTTTGTTTTGGAAGAAAAGTGAAAAAAAAAAATCTGCGAAGAAATGGTCAAACCTACAGATTGATATCCAGAGATCTTCGTCGACCAGTTTCAACGATCCATCGCAGTATCCAACGGTTCAGGGAGGCCGGTACTTATGTGAGAAGAGCAGGACAAGGCAAAAAAAGACGCACTTCGAGTAGGGATGATCGTTTCATTCGGCTTCGTGTACGTAGGAACCCCCGTTTGACGGCCGTCCAAGCCCGACATGAGTTAGAAGCAGTGCGGGGTGTAACCGTAAGTGAGCGTACGGTACGAAGAAGGTTCGCAGAAGCTGGTTTGGGTTCATTTATGCCCGCCAAGGCTCCAAGGCTCGAGGTAAATCATCGTAGAAACAGGGTAACTTTTGCTCAGGAACATCGACTTTGGAACGCGGACCAATGGAGTAAGGTATTGTTTAGAGATGAGTGCAGAATTCTCTTAAATCGAGGCAGGTAAAGAATATACAGACGCAAAGGAGATCGATACATTCAGACAAATTTTGAAACTACAATTGCATCCGGTGGTGGATCAATAATGGTTTGAGCGGGCATTTGTTTGGGAGCTCGCACAGACTTGGTAGTGATTGACAGAGGGAGTCTGACTGCAGACCGCTATATCAGAGAAGTTTTAGAAGAAAATGTCGTACCGTTTGCCTCATGTATCGGTGACGATTTTGTTTTTATGCAGGATAATGCTCGGCCGCATACCGCTCGGGTAACTCAAGCTTATCTTAATGATATGAATATCACTGTTATGGAGTGGCCGGCGAGATCACCGGATATGAACCCAATAGAGCACGTTTGGGACGAGATCACCGGATATGAACCCAATAGAGCACGTTTGGGACTTGCTGAAAAGAAAAGTCAAGTCCAGAATTCCAGCTCCTGCCAACGTGGGTGAACTGCGAATCGCCGTAGTTGAGGAATGGCGGAGACTATCCCAGGAGACCATCGATAACATCATTTTCAGTATGCCTAGACGGGTAGTAACTTTAATAAGAGCACGTGGAGGAAATACGCGATATTAATCACCATTTTTCTAATTTAATTAATTGTTTTTTTAATATTAATTTTCACTTTTGCCGGTTACATGAAAAGTTCAAAAATATACCAATTTTCACAAATAGCCTTTACTCGCAAAATCTGTTCTTAATGTGATCTCATTTTAAGTAAAACAAATGAAACTTTAAATAACAAAAGAAGTGTAAGTAAGTAGATTTTAAAATAAAACCACATTTTTTTAATTATGGACCTTTTTTTTTGTGTTCCGCTAAATATGCCGGTGTGTTTATATATATACCTAAGTAATTTATAGATATTATTTTGAATTGAATATTTTACTACTTGGGGTAGTCACATTTAACTACTACACACAGAGTGGAGCGAAACCACAAAGGCGAAACTTTACTATTTACAGATTTGTTACGAGAACTGGGCCTCTGATTTAGTACACTATACAAATATCTCCCTGTCCTCCTTGTCAGCAAAAGTAACTAAAATTTGTACCACCTCCGTGCTTACGTAAACATAGATAATATAATATGCATTTTGCGATTAATGTAATTTGTTTTTCTCTATTGATTTATTTCATTTAAACCGGTTGGTAGGCGATTTTACAACAAAAATGACAAGGTATTTGTGAAGCGACTAGCCGCACGGTTAAAATCAACCCGTGTATATGCTCTTTAACTTTAAAAACCAGACCCTATGGTGCTTACGTAATACTTGAACGGTCCCATAATTATGTACTTACTGAAAAGTTATTAATTTGAAATTACAAAAAAGTGATTTATTTATTCGCACTAAGGTTTTTGTGCGAATTAATAAATCGGTGGAGAAAACCCCAAAGTGCAATATTAAGATAACTTTCAAAAAAGTGTAACTGGTATCCTTTGGCCATTCAGTCAGTAGTGTATCAGTGGTCGAATCAATTATAAATTAGCTATTTAATTTACAAAATTGTTTTGATTAAGACCGGGACACCCAATCCGTCAAACTAGTCTTTAAAATAATAATAATAGTATAATAATATCTATGGACGCTTTCACACCACGTAGATCTGGTCCCGTGGTAAGTTCTCGAAGAACTTCTGTTACAGGTACCAGACAACAGAAATATATTTTAATACTTTTATATAAGATTTTTACTAAATAATACACATATTTAATACACATCCATGACCAAGGAACGCAGAAAACTTTTTGTTCCCTGGCGGGATTCAAACCCGCGACCCCCGGCTTTAGCGCAAACGTGCTAACCACTGAGCCACGGAGGTCTTTAAAATCTGTCTAATCGTTTTGAGTTACATACCTACCTTTTTTTAGTAACTCAACTTCATGTAAAGAATATTAATAATTATCTTTCGTAGCTTCATTCTCGATATAAAATATAACCAGGTAGTCCTTTTTTCTTATTGGCAACATTCGCACGAAAAAGTACTTTTTTAAATCTAGTTTTGTATTCGTCCGCGCTGACCGACAAGGCGCCATCATTATTTTTTCGTGCGCGGCAACAGACGCACACGCTCGCGGTTATTTCTCTAAGTTGAGCAATAAAGTGTAATACAAGATTATAATTATGCCAAAAAGAAAAGGCAAGAATACAGGAAGATTTGCTGAAATTAAACGTCGCAAAATTCGTGTTATTTCGTCTGATTCTTCTGAACCGGATGAAAATACAGGTTAGTTTTTTCATCTACCCTCAAAAAACATAATATATTATAATTATTATTCGATATAATGTTCTTAATTTCCTAGTGTGGCCGAGTGTTACTACTAGGTATTTTATATGGCCGTGTGTCATTTACGTTTAACATTTAAGAAATAATTTCTAGATTGGCCGCGTGTCATTTCTATGAAATAATATTGGCCGAGTGTCAAAATGTGTTTCTACAATAAAGATAAATGTAATCTTTATTGTTGTAGATCCGAATACTATACCTAACGATGAACAACAGCCCGAAGTCTTAAACGATATGTTGTTAGCGTCGCCGTGTGCGCCACCACAAACGCAAAATTCGTCGTCTTCAGATAAAGACGAAGTTGCTTTACCAACTATCCCCGAGCTAACACCAGGCATTTTGTCCGCCCTTGGGGATTCAACTGACGACAACCCGGATTTTGACAAAATACAAGCAATTAAAGTATTATCCGATTCTTGTCGTATTCTGACCGACTTGCACTATGTTCGGACAGATCACAGAGTAAATCTCTTGACTCCTAGTGTAGACAAATCTTTTCTTGATATTGTTGAAGACAAGGAAAGAGACGAAACTCTCTTCGGCAAAGATTTGAGCGATAAAATAAAGACCGCAAAAGCGATCGAAAAACAAGGGCTGCAAATCAAGAAATGTGCCCAAACGACAGTATCGTCAAGGTCTACGGCATCTACATCTCAAGGAAGAGGTCAGGGAACTGGTCAGCTTCTCCCCACTTCCCTTCGAAAAGGAGGGGAGGCCGGGGGGCATACAGAGCGAGCCCAGCACCAGCGAACCAGTACGCGCAACACCGAGCACCGCCGCCGATGCCAGCCGCAACTGTCGCCGCCAGCCGCTACTGCAACACTGTGAGCTCCAAGCACAACCAACGTGGAGCACCCACGGCGCTACTAATCCAGGTTCATGCTGCTCGCTTATAATAATTTTATAACTGTTGGTTAGCAATCACCAACAATACTACAGTATTAGACTGGATACGAGAAGGTGTAACTATTCCTTTAAAGGATAATTTTATTCTAGAAAATTATATACCTTATTGTGAATGTAATTCATCGGATTCGAAAGATATGTCGGCAGCTATTTAAAAATTAATAGAACTAGATGCCATTTCACTGTGCAGGCCTAATGCCAACCAATGCATATCTAAAATATTCTTCGTGCCGCAGTAAAACGGAGAAGAACGTTTTATTTTAAATTTAAAATATTTTAATAAATACGTAGAAAAAAACACATTTTAAAATGGAGGATTTTCGCACCGCTTCACGGTTAATATCTTACCTTAAGATAAGATTACTATCTTACCTTATAATCTTAAACTTTATAATCTTAAACTATTCTTGTACATTTTTTTGCTATCAACTATAGGGATGTTGCCTAGTGTAAATATATATAAACTTACTAGTTTGCATAAAACTACTGAAATCGAGAAACGGTCTATATATAAAGTGCCTAAACTTCAGTACAAGAATATTTTACCGTTTGCAACCTTATCTTGAACTTGTCAAACTTTAGATAAGATCAATTGGTATAGAGCCAGACTTTTCAGACATGACTTTTATTTGTTTTTATTTATTTGAAACTAGCTGCCCCGCAACACGTTGTTCTGTCGCACCTATAAATATAGTGTTAATATTTTCCCCGAAATTTTTCCAATATTTCTCACTGTATAATTTCAAGTCCAAAATTATCCAAATCGGTCCAGCCGGTCTCAAGGTTTAGCGAGACATTAGAATTGCAATCCATTTTTATTATATACAAGATAAGATTTTCTTTACTTTGTAATTTTCCATATCAAATCACACATTTTATAAACTTATGTTACATCCCCCGGTAACGGGATAAAAAGTATCCTATGTCCGTCCCCTGGTTCTAAGCTACCTCCCTACCAATTTTCACCCAAATCGGTTCAGCCGTTCTTGAGTTATAAATAGTGTCTAATTAACACGACTTTCTTTTATATGTATGCGAGTACGAATTTTGATGTATGTTAGCATTGAAGATGGAATATTAATTGGCACATTTGGCACTTAATTATATCAGGAAGTTTTATATATGAGAAGATACCTAGATAGATATTAATATTAGATTAGATATTAATATATTAAATAGATACCTAGATAGATATTAAGATTATACTAATTTACTAATTAACACGACTTTCATTTATATATATGCGAGTACGAATTTTGCTGTATGTTAGCATTGAAGATGGAATATTAATTGGCACACTTAACACTTAATTATATCAGTAAGTTTTATATATAAGAAGATACCTAGATAGATATTAATATTAGATTAGATATTAATATATTAGATAGATACCTAGATAGATATTAAGATTATACTAATTTATATTTGTGATAAATTAGCTAGATGTTTCAATAAATTGTTATTAGACGGTGAATTTCCAGACAGTTTAAAAATTGGTAAGGTAACGCCTATATACAAATCTGGACCCAAAACAGACCCCGGAAATTATCACCCAATTTCAGTGCTGCCGGTACTATCAAAAATTCTTGAAAAATTTTACACTCGCGACTATCCAATTATCTTGACTCACTTAAGTTTATCTCACAAAGACAATATGGTTTTAGAGCAAAAAGGAGTACTACGGCAGCTATAATCGATTTAGTAACTAAAATAAAAGATAATGTAGATAAGAAAAACATAGTGTTAGGAGTTAGGAGTATCGATTTAAAAAAGGCATTCGATACTGTTAGTCATAAATTACTAATACAGAAACTAAAGACTATTGGCATAGGAGGCAATGCATTAAAATTTTTTGAATCGTACTTAAAAAACAGACTACAAATAGTAAAAATTGATAAATTCTGTAGTAAACCCCACCCTATTAACTGTGGTATACCACAGGGTTCGATTTTAGGACCTCTTCTCTTCATTATCTATGTAAACAATATTGATAGAATAGGTCTACGCGGTTATTTAACTTTATTTGCGGACGATACTTGTCTTTTCTACTTTGGAGCTAATATTCATGATATAATAAAACAAGTTCAAAATGATTTAAATATTCTTTCTGAATGGTTTAAGTACAACCTTTTAACAATTAATGTCGCCAAAACATGCTACATTATATTTAGCCCAAGAAACAAAATCATTCCAGCTCATGATCCACTAGTTATAGACAATACTCCGATTAAAGAAAAACACAGCGAAAAATACTTAGGCTTGAGAATGGATAGGCATCTTACCTGGAATAATCAAATGGATACCATAATTAATAAATTAATATTTATAACTCCCTCGTTAAATCACACCTACTTTATCATACTGAAGTTTGGGGTAGTGCAAATAAAACTAAAATAAATAAATTACAGAGACTCCAAAATAAAATTGTAAAAATAATATTTCGATACCCATATTTTACACCAACAACCAAAATTTACAGTGAAACTAAAATTATGAATATAAAACAACTATATACTTATAACACCTGTATCCTAATTAGAAAAATAATCGAAGGTAAAATTCAAAATTATCTAGACTAGCCGAAGTCTAAGACGCCCTAATTTATTAGTTCTACCCAAAATACGTACTAACTATGCCAAAAAAAGCATCACTTTTGAGGGAGCACAGTTATATAATAGTTTACCCGACCACATTAAAAATAGAAATTCATTTAATTGTTTTAAGCACCAGTTATCTAAGCATGTCATTGAACACTATTAAATCTATTCTAAGAATGTTAAAATAAGTATTTTGTGCTGCTATCTTTATATTGTTTTCTTATTGCAAAAACTTTTGTACTTAGTTTTTAAGTTCGAACTGTCTATCCATCATAAATAAGTATTGTTAGCGTCTTGTTCTCATGTAAGTGGATATTGTATCTTTTTATGAGAATAAATTCTTTAAACCTTAAACCTTAATTTACTAATTAACACGACTTTCTTTTATATATATGCGAGTACGAATTTTGATGTATGTTAGCATTGAAGATGGAATATTAATTGGCACATTTAACACTTAATTATATCAGCAAGTTTTATATATAAGAAGATACCTAGATAGATATTAAGAAGATAATTAAAAAGAGTTTTTATAATCGCTAAAAAATTTTATAGTTATGTAATATAATATATACGTATTTGGAGAATACTAAGACCTACCGCGACACTCCACACAGTAGAACATCGAAATGTTTAAACATACAAAAAACCTATTATAATATATTATATATTTATATTCAGGAAGGCTGGCAATTTTAATTATTCGCGACTAACATTTTTGACAAAATATAGTTCAATTACGACGACAATTACTACGAAAAAAGTATTATTGAAATAAAATAAGTACAAGCATTTTCATTCGCGCTTATAAGTTTTAAGTGGCACTCAACAAAATCGCAGTAAGGTTCGCGTTATTTTTTCTTGTCGTCAATTTATAATACTTTAACTTTTTTAGAGTTATATAATTCATATAATTTTGCTAGCCTACGAAATAAAACATTCACAAGCTCTAAACTTTATAGAAATATTATATATGTAATAGGTAACTACCTACATTGCACAACAAAGACAAAAATTTTATTTAATAAGATTTATTGCTAGCTTGCTTCTTTTAAGCTTATTTTTATCATTCTCTTGAAAACATTCAAAAACTATAAACCGATTAGTATTTCATGAAACCTTTAATTAGTTGTTTTCTGGAGCACACCTGGAGTGATTAATCCTCCGGTTGCTTTCTTGTAACTGTTTCACACGTCAAACGCAGTCGTGACCCGTTTCCGCTCTATTTCAGAACTATTGTTCACATTAAAACTGAAGAAAAACAGATAGAGAATACAAATACCCGCGCCTATGTTTGCTAAATATTTTAACGCGTATTCAATGACGCTATACAATGTTGCGACTATTTTAGACGCAACAATTCGTGCGCGTTCTTTTTCATTCTGAAAACTTTTCAAAGTAGATTTTTCCAAAAGTCTTAAGTCTCTTAAAACCTGTATATCTTAGGTACCAAAGTCACAGTCAAATTTTTTTATTCAAAATTGGTCTACATGATGCATACTACCGGTTCGGGAACTAGCCCGGCGAGAAGGACAGGCGTAAGAAACTCGCACGGGGCCACCTTTTATCAAAAAGATGGGAAAGTTTTTCTTTTCAAAAAAATTTTTCACAATGTAGTAACTTGATATATATAACAGAAGTCACAAGTACATAGAACATACTTTTAAGTACATAGAAGCAGCCTCGCAAGGGGCCATCATATTCCCAAGGTGTGCATTGTGCAAGCGTTAATGAAATCACTGAGCTTTAACAACTTTTTTAAATTTATTAAAAATGTATAAAATAGTTAAAACTATAGTGTACAATAGTTAAAACTAACTATCAAGAAACAAAAGTAAAGGTCGTAAGAGGCGACAAGCCCGGACCTCAGGCGAATGGGCAGCAGCGTCCGTCTGAGTAAGTAGGTATATACCACTGCGGTCACCAACCCGCCTGCCAAGCGTACCAAGGGTGACTACGGCAAACCCCCCCCCAAAAATGAACATCACAAAACGGCCACGGCCCCTAGTCACCGGCAGCCCCGCTATCCCTGGCTACGGTAGCGGCTACGGGAACGGCGGGGCAGGGGGTGCGAAGAATCTCCGGCTCCGAAATTCCGGCTACCACCCCCGACGACCCGACCTGGCAACGTACAACGCACGCACTTTGAGGGAAGATTCGAAGATTGCTGAGCTGGAAGAAACAGTGGACAAGTTGCGATGGCATATCATAGGGTTATCTGAAGTCCGAAGACAGGGCGAGGACACGATAATTCTCAAATCTGGCAACTTGTTCTACTACCGGGAAGGAGAACGTAAATCCGAAGGTGGTGTCGGGTTTATCGTCCACAAGTCTCTTGTCAACAACATAGTGAAGATCGAGAGTGTGTCGAATAGGGTGATATACCTGGAACTCAAAATTACCAGTCAGTATTCGTTCAAGGTTATACAGATATACGCACCTACTTCGACACACCCTGACGATGAAGTTGAGATTATGTATGAGGACATTTCTAAAGCCTCACCAACCCACTATACGGTTGTGATGGGATGGAAGACGGAATTACGACCGAACTTCTGAGAGCGGGTGGAAAACCGGTACTCAAAGTCCTCCAGAAACTGTTCAATTCCGTCATACATGAAGGCGCCACACCTGAGGCATGGTGCAGGGGCGTTGTGGTGCTGTTCTTCAAAAAAGGAGACAATACCTTGTTGAAAAACTACAGATCGATCTCGCTCTTGAGCTATATCTACAAATTGTTCTCGAGGGTTATCACGAACCGTCTCGCGCGCAGGCTCGACGACTTCCACCCGAACAAGCCAGTTTCCGAAAAGGCTATAGTACCATAGACCACATCCTCACACTCCGCCAGATTATAGAGAAATCGGAGGAATATAATCGTCCGCTCTGTATGGCGTATGTGGACTATGAGAAAGCCTTCGATTCGATCGAAACCTGGGCGGTGCTTCAGTCTCTTCAGCGGTGCCACATTAACTATCGCTATATAGAAGTGTTGAAGTGTTTGTACAACAATGCCACCATATCGGTCCGAGTACAGAATGGAAGTACGAAACCTATCCAATTGCAGAGAGGTGTAAGGCAGGGAGATGTCATCTCTCCTAAACTCTTCACCACAGCATTGTAAGATGTTTTTAAACTCCTAGACTGGGAAGGATACGGCATTAACATAAATGGCGAATACATCACTTACCTTCGGTTTGCTGACGATATAGTCATAATGGCAGAATCGCTGGAAGACCTTAGCGCCATGCTCGGTGACCTCGATAGAGCTTCCCAACGAGTGGGTCTAAAAATGAACATGGACAAGACAAAAATTATGTCTAATGCCCATGTTGTACCCGCTCCAGTATTTGTTGGGAACTCTAAAATCGAAGTTGTTGACGAATACGTCTACCTGGGACAGACAGTCCGATTAGGCAAGTCCAACTTCGATAGTGAGGTCCAACGACGAATCCAACTCGGATGGGCAGCGTTCGGGAAACTACGCAGCGTCTTCGAGTCCGAAATACCTCAGTGCCTAAAGACAAAGGTCTTTGAACAGTGCGTGTTGCCAGTGATGTCTTATGGATGTGAAACGTGGTCCCTCACTGTTGGCCTCTTAAATAAGCTCAAAGTCACTCAAAGAGCGATGGAGAGAGCTATGCTCGGGGTTTCTCTGCGTGACAGAATCCGCAACGAGGAGATTCGCAGACGAACTGGAGTAACCGACATAGCTCGCAGAATCAGCAAGTTGAAGTGGCAATGGGCAGGCCACATCGCTCGTAGAACTGATAACCGCTGGGGAGTAAAGATTCTAGAGTGGAGACCACGAACTGGAAAGCGCAGCGTTGGACGGCCTCCCTCTAGGTGGACCGATGAACTTATGAAGCTCGCGGGCCGCCGTTGGTTGCGGGTGGCCCAGGACCGTTCGTTGTGGAAATCTTTGGGGGAGGCCTATGTCCAGCAGTGGACGTCCTATGGCTGTTAATGATGATGATGATGATCAAGAAACTGTTATCAATTAGGTACTTAATATGTAATATATTTATCCAAGTCGATGGCTCTTTGTTTTGTTTTTTTGCTTTGCTCTTCGTTTCTGAAAGTGGTAAAACATTTTTAGCTTTTTAATTTAAGATTTTTAATTTCATATAATATAGGCTATAAAGAAAACATTTAGCTTAAATTATTTAGCTTTTTTTAGCTTAAATCTGCGCTATTAGTTGATGTACCTACATAAGTCATATTTTGTTACATAACTAATTATTATGCTTCTAGTTTATAAATTGTGTTTCTTACTCTTAGGGTCAGTTCACACCACGACGATTCGTTTTTGAGATAGCTATTCAAAATTGAACTTTATTCACTACACAAAAATATACACGTTACATTGTAAGAGTTCGAATATCAAATTGCACCGCCCTGCTCAGAATGTGAAGTGCATGACTGATGTCACATTAAAAGTGATCGTTCAGTAAATAAAGTTTTGTTTAGTAAATAAAGTTCAATTTTTAATAGCTATCTTGAAAATGCAGCGCCACGGTGTGAGCTGAGCATTACATGGCATGTATTTAGATTTTACCAATAATCCTACATAAATAATAATAATAAACATTGCAGCTGCCGAAATGAGGAGGCAGGCGCGCGCGCCACACACACACACCGTGCGTGGACCCGGTCCACGCGCGGTGTGTTGCCCACGCCCCCTCTTGAGCCAGTGAACACCCTGTTACTGACATACATTCCTACAATCTGTTTGACGGTAAGCTTATTCATAGTTAATGCTTTGGTACACATTTAGAAAAACCAAATGGTTTTATAAAAAAACTACCTACTTAAATCATTGGGGTTTTTTGTACGTAGGTCCTATAAGTAGTACTATTACTTTTATGAATATTTTATTTTACTACAGGCGAAAACAAATTTCTCACATTCTGTCGTCGGATGTGGAATATGTTTCTGATATTCACGACTCAATAGAAAGTTTTACCGCAAAAATTTTTCGACGTCGTCGGCTCAAATATAGTTCTCAGATCAAAAATTTAAATGGGTATAAAAGCTTTGCAGGCTTTCGACATTTTATTATTTTCATATTAGATTACATCTCTAAAATATTACAGCACACATAAATTCAATGATAAAAAACTATAAATTATTTTTACGAGACGTTCAAAACTCCAGTGGAAAATTGTTGAAAAATTTTACCTATTCAAAGTTACCGGCATAAGATATTAAATTCCTCGGAGACCGAAAAAACGAAGTTTTCAAAACATCGGAGGCATTTTTAATCTCGAGCAATTTCTTACGCGAATGACAACAAATGTTCTCTTATGACAACACAATGTTTTATTTCGATGTATTATTCACTTTTTGCTACGTGTATGTTTATCAATGTTCTTATTAACTGACAGTTCTTTATTTACGATACGAACCATTGTATGATTTGGACACAGGTAGCGTATTTGTGTATAACAAACAGCCTCCGTGGTCTAGTGGTTAGAGCTTGGCTCTCGGAGGTCGTGTGTTCGATTCCCGGATTGGAACAACAAGAAATGTTTTTTCCAAGTTTGGTTAGGACAATGCAGGCTGATCACCTAATTGTCTAATAAGAAAGATGATCCATGCGTCGGATGGGCATGTAAAAAGTCGGACCTGCGCCTGATCTCTCGCCAATCGTGTCAGTTATCCGTCCCACTGGATTACGAGAGTAAAGGAATAGAGAGAGTGCTCTTGTATACTGCGCACACACTCGGGCACTATATGACTCCTGCGTAACTGGCCTGGTTTAAATGAAACCGGCCACCGTCACCGAAATCGATGTGGGGGAGTTATATAACAACCATTATAAGCTACGGTGCCTATTTGCCATGAGGTGGTAGACCGTACTTTGCTTGTTTGCCACCATCTGGCATATAAAATCTACGTTCACCACAATAGAATGCAAATATAGCTTTCCTTTTTTCTGGGCTTCGATTGCGATGGCTTCCATTAAGCCATTTGTAGCAGTTCCCCAAAAATATTTACTCAATTTATTTTAGCTTTACAAAAGCGGAACACAGGCCGTAAAGAAAGATTTGTGGATTTGGAGATCATCAAAAATTCACGTCAATTTTATTGAGCCGTAATTCGGTTGTAAAACTTATAATCTTTTGGTGTCAAGGTTACTTGAGTAAACTGTTACTAAAATCACCAAACTTAGCATTTGGTCGCCATTCTGAGGGTCAATTCTGCTAAATAAAACCTGCAATAATACAATTACAATCAAGACGTTATACGCTAAAATTGGCAAACTGGTATTCTCGTAAACGTTGAACCAGCGCGAAGCGCGTTCTGATTGGTCGACACTTCATAAAATCAGTTTACGATAACAAACAGCTTCACTTATAATACAATAAAAGTAAAATGGAAGTCTGCTTTAAATACGAGAATTGAGGTTCTGATGTACCCGGTCATTACCCGGTACAGGTCTATTTTAACAGAGCAAAATATAGAATTTAGTTTTATTTGTTTAATAAGTTAAATACTATCGCGTGTAATTTCCGAATTATCTGCGCGTGCACGCTGCGTTGGCTTCAAGAAAAAGATATCCTCAATATCAAATAATAAACCCACCACACTAGATAATATCTGTACTATATTATAGTAATAGTTAATAATGGAATCAATGGAATATCCCTTTCAAAAGAAAGGGACAGAAAATCGACCCATAATTACTTTTCATTAAAGCTTCTGACATCAGACACCAGTGTCAGCGCAAACTTTCGCAATTTATCACACACAACACCATCAACATGTGTTTTATTTTAACAAATTGCATTGTTTTTGACGTTAAGTGATTAATACGTTTTTGAACACTCGTTACACTTTATTGCTTTTTAACGCCACAAAAATATTGATATCGGTAATTTTATTTACAAATAGAAGCATCACACAGAGCACAGCTTCTTTACGTCAACCATGAACTTGAAAAAAAGTTAATTTTTGGCGCAAATGTGATTCTTTTTAAAAATTCGCAATTTTCTAAAAGTATTGTGAAGGTAATAATATTATTATTAGGCGCTTTAGTGATTTAAGACATTAGTTTTAAGACAATGTTTAGGTACATCCAAGAATTGATTTTAATCAACAAAATTAATTTTAATTGTAATTTAATAATTAATTAATTAATTAATTAATTTTTAAATAATAATTAATAACTTTTAATTTTAACTGTTTAATTAAATTTTTAATGTTTTAATTTTTAAATATTTTTTTTTCTAGTTTTTACTGTTTCACAATAAATCTACTGATGAGTGTCATGCATAGCTTATTTGCATATTTTGTCTCGGACGCTCGATATAAAATAAGCAGCGACAAAACTTCCGAATAAGCTATCCGACATTTATAAGTAGATTATAAAACAGGCCCTAAATATTCTTCTCGAAATCTATTATTTCAAAATATAAACAAATAATAATATTTAATATCCGTCGTGAATATGTCGCAGCCATCTAGTAAAATTAGCCAGCCAATTTGACCACTGGTCTGTTCATTATACGCCGGCATCCAATGAAATGAGTACACCGATTGTTATTTAAAATTAAATCACTCAAAGTTTAACGACTTGACGTATTAAAAATTAGCCTGTTCACTGTTGGAAATGACAGACCAAGATTTGTTTCGCAAAGTACATATGTGAGGAGACCTGAGAGACATGCTTCGGTACCAATAGGCCAGCTTAATCGGACGGGTAACACGGCTTTATAAAAACCCAGCGAGAATTAATAACGTTTATGTTGTTTTGCCTTCTAGTAGTGTTGGTTAAAAATATCTGAAACAAACTTTCGTCTCCTCGGGGGCTGCAAAAGTCCATGCGCGGTATTCAGAAGCACTATCAGGCAATTTAACTGAATGACTACACGACGTCTGCCATCCTTAAATTAAACTTTGTTCTCAACGAATTGGTTTGTTTTTATTCCTCTATTTCATTGGATGCTGGCGTATGATGAACGGCCTTGGTCGTCTCATTGTCTGGCAAATGATTTTAGGTAAAATTACCAAACAATGGTCGATCAATTTATTGGTTTTATAATATATTTAACATGGACTGCGTTTATTTTAAATTAAAATTTTAATTGGTCAATTATAAGAAGGGTCGTTCAGTATTAACTCACATTATGAAATAATTTACTGCGGCCACGAGCACGTGTGTCCGACGGATTGATGTCGGCTATGTTGATTAAGGCCAATTACAGACGTCATTTTATGTATGAGGCTTCATCTGAAAAATGAAAATAGCATAAACATACGTAATTACTTACGTCGTAATTATTATGCGGTAATTATTAAGTATATTATATTAAGTATATGTCGTAATTATTAAATACATTATACGGACGCTCTAACGGTGAAGGACGACGTATTGACCAGCCATTCCTCTGGACTAGGCTGACTGTGTTGTGAGAATGCCGTATGTGCTTACGACATTTCAAAAACCGATTGTCCCAGGCACTACAGTATTTCAAGAGTGGTTACTTCGCTCGGAGAATACTGTACAAATCAACCAATAACGGATCAAAAGTCCTAAGTTAATTATTATGCTCACTACGCACGCCGGTATCGCCGGATAGGTAGAACTACCACGGACTAATAATACCATCCATTAACTTGTTAATACCTATTATTGGGTATTTTCCTGCATATAAAATTTAATTTTTTTAACATTCAGAAATAATTAGGAATAACAACTTGATAAAAGTAAAAAGAATTAAGATTTCATGAGTAGTTTTGTACCTAATTAGATGAATTTCAAAGTCACAAAAAGTTACAACAATAGTGTAAAAAACCTACATAATAATTAGTTTACTTACCTCAAATACAAAAAGATTTAATACGGTAAGTATGAACATAAACGCAAATGTCAGAAATTTTGTGCATAATATAACATAATATACATTTTGTAGCAACATACGAGCGTGTGGCGTCATCTGGTTGTACGACTTTTGTATGGGGCGTTTTAACGAGACTCAGAAAGTTGCTTCAAACAATCCGCAGTTTCTTTGAAAATATTGATTTTGGTATACTTTCACTGTAAACTTTCTTATTTTTAGAGCACTATTCATTTATGTAATAAAAAAATTACACAAAAATTTACCGTATTCTATTTCAAGTAAATATACAAAGAGCAACATCATTTGGTTAAAAAAACTTATATGCTTAAAAAAACCATTTAGATATTCCAAACAGCAGAAGGGTAATAAAATCATTAGCTTTTATAAGCCGTATAAGTGTGTAGCGCTGAAAGAGCATTCGCTGTAGATGCAAATTATAAGCGCTATAAATCGGCTAACGAATCGGACTTCAACCATTAAATCGAATAGCTCTTGATGTGAAAATGCACTCAGAATCATGAATTTTTCAGTTATTTATGCTTATATGTGAACATTCTTTCGATTTATGTTTGGAGGTAATAGGATGGAATAGATTTTATTTTATATGCAATAAGCGATGTACTTTCAAAGCTTTTTGATGTGAATGCCATTAAATTTAAATACCTCTTTGCTTTTATTCGTTTGAGTAAAAACTTTGATAAGTAATTTTGGTATTATATTGGTATTGCGCATTATTAGGTAGTACGTGTTTCTTAAAATAAAGAAACAGAACGAAAAGTGAATGAACGCTGATTGTTTTTAGGGTTCCGTAGTTCACGTCTCGAACCCTTATGGTTTCGTTATGTCCGTCCGTCCGTGCGTCTTCGCCTCACCGTCTAAATAGTTAGTGCTAGAAAGATGAAACTTTATATGACGTGTATTAATTAAGTCGACAAAATGCTAAAATAAAATCAAGAAAAATATTTTTTTAGGGTACCTTCCCTACACGTAAAGTATTTTTTTTCTCGAGCTTACCCCCTAGTGTGTAGTATTTTAGATAGGTCTTTTAAAAACAATGACAGGTTGCCAAGGCAATTTTTTGATTTAGGTATCCGTTTGCGATATATTCAACTTTAAAGGGCATTTTTTTGTTAAAATAGGGCGTCACCCCTCTGAAAGCTATACGGCAGGCTCAAAAAATCTCGTGATTGTAGTCCATGTGATGAACTTTAAAGGAAAATTATAATGCCTTATATAACTTTGTTGGTTTAGGAGTTATAGATGCCTAACATGTAAAATGTGCTTACTTGGAAAACTTCCTAGTGGTATAATGGTACGGAACCCAATGTGCGCGAGTCCAAATTGCACTAAGCCGGTTGATTACCGGGCTTAAATATTTTTATCTGCACAGATATTAAACAATAACTAGTGAACATATTTGTAGAATCAATTTAGAATTGTGCTCTAAGCCAATTTTTCATAATCAACATAGTTTTTTACCCCAATGATATTTACTCCGTCACTATTGGAACATATAATCGGCACAATCAAAGCACAACTCTCCACATACGCTACAGAAGCCCTAATTGCCGTGTGGTAAATAAAAATAAATTAATACCCTATAGGTTCTTAATAAATGATAAATTACGATATCGATATCAGTACCGTAGTTCACTAGACATCCCGATTTAACGAAGTTATAACCGGAGTTAAAATAACGTTAGACTAAACTAATACCTGATATCTCACAGTATTGGCGAAAGCTTTATTAGATCAGTAACATGGTACTTTAATATTATTTTGTTTTTAGTAACATTGGAAACAAACATTCGGTAAAGTGAAAATACGACATGTTTTACTTAATAAGTATCATATGAAAATATTGACAAGCTTTTTAATTAAATCTGAGGCCGCGGTCTTGCCCTCGCCAAGTCTTGCGGCCGTACCATCTTTTCTCAAATCATAATTTGCGGCTTCTTTGCCCCCCTATTTTTGTTTGTAATAAAGCTAGCGGACTTAATTTTTGTCGCCGATGAGTCATTAGCAACATGAGCTAATTTTTAAAATTTCATTAAAAGCGGGCAAATATTTTACGAGATAATATTAAGCGGCAAATAAAGCTAGTTTGTAAGAGATGGATACTTGTAGCAGACCTAGAAATTTCAAATTTGTCGTTAGGTTAAGTTATTGGCTACATATTGATGGAAAAATATGGAAAATTAAAAAATTAAAAATATAAATGTTAAAAGTACGAATCGAATCTACGCGTACATAATGTATGAAATTGAGTGCACTGTTAACTTTGTAATTCTTATTTGTATAAAAAGAACATAGTAAAAGTAGTAGGTTATTTTAGGTTCGAGTTAATGCTTCGGCAATAAGGGGCCGGCTCGACTGGAAAAATAACACGGCCTCACAGAAAACCGGTGTGACGTAGCGCTTGCCTAATTGTGTTTCGCCTCGTGAGGAAAGTACCGAATGCCCAGGTGGGTGGTCATAAAGATCGGGCCGCACGTGCAACTCCTCTGGTGTTGCGGGTGTCCATGAGTGGCCGATAATCGTTTTTTTTTATGGAATAAATCTGGAAACTAGCAAGTGGACAGCCCGATGTTAAACAATTATGCCCACATTTGGACACCCGCAACACCGGAGGAGTTATATGTGCTTTGACGGTCTTTATAACTTCAAACACCCTCTTGGTATACAGGTAAACCTACAAAAAGAAATGAGATCCCACAAAAAACATTCACACAACAATCCTCATACAGTATCAAAATTTTAACGAGTTACTAATTATTTTAACTTTCTTGAATTGAACTTGGTTCCTACGATAACTAAACTAAGATAACTAAAACTTTTTCGAATAAAAAACTTAGCTTTTTTATGTAATGTTTTTTGTGGAATATATTTTCCTTCTAAAATAATCTTAAAAAAGTGTTTCCAAGTATCTACATTTTGTATTCACTGCGTCAGTTGTCGTGGGTTTTTTGATTTTGATCTTAAGATCAAAAGGTGTTTAAACACCTTTGAAGTAATTCAATTTAAATAATATGGAGGCTGCGGAAATGATTTTCACGACCTCAACCAGGTTGGCAGTTATTTATATCTGGTCTGGGCTCCACCGCAATAGCGGGCAGAAATTTTAAGCGTTATTAAAATTCAATAAAGCCACAGACTTACTAACAAAGACCAAATTGATTCCGATATTTTTAAGGGACTGACTGACTGCTGATTTTTTTGAATAGAGCAATTTTAAACATTAAATTATTTGAAAATTAAAATTCGGCAGAAACACACGTTGTTCTGTCTTAAATATGAACTGGACTGAATAAATAACTAAACCTACAATGCAACTTACATCCTAGTCCTACACCTATAACCCACCATTTTTTTCTCAAATTTCTCACCGTTTAAACCTTCCCTGAACTTCCACAATTATTTCAAGAGCAAAATTAGCCAAATCGGTCCAGCCGTTCTCGAGTTTTAGCGAGACATTGGAATTGAAATCCATTTTTACGACCCTCGGGAACGGAATAAAATGTATCCTATGTCGCTCCTGGTTCTAAGCTACCTCCCCTCCAATTTTCAGCCAAATCGGTTCAGTCGTTCTTGAGTTATAAATAGTGTAACTAACACGACTTTCTTTTATATATATAATTATATATATTATTATGTTCTAAGCTCCAGAGTAAGTAGCTACATGACGGAAAACACAGATGCAATAGAATACATTGAAAGAAATTAATATTTACCGAAATACTATAAAGTGTCTACGAAAAATAAAATAAATAGAAATGCAGTAAATCGTTAACCTTAACCCCCGGAACATTATTCCTAAGTATATTCTTACATACCGTGATTTACGGCTCAGATAAGAATTTATTGTGTACAACGAAAAGTTGAGAGATCATGTTACATTGGCCGACTCCGAACTCCGGGAAAATGTTAGAATGTAAAAAGTCCAAGGAAAAACAACAGGAAACATCAATGTTGACTCGAAAGGATATGAGGAAATTTTAATATTTAATACATTTTTAGGTATCTTCAAGGTCAGTTTATGATTATACAATAAGAAAGAACTTTCCTTTCTCCCTAATAATTAGTTTTGTAGTGCCATAAAATAACTTTGAAATAATGCAAAAAAGTGGCACTTTTATAAGTATTGTATAATTTTATTCAATGGGAACATGGTTAAACGCAGTATTTAAGATAACTAAATTATTGTTAGAACTAAAATATCACAAATAACATAAGGATTTGAACAGTAATTTTTGTTTCTCAATCATAGCAAAAACCAGCCGTGTTGAACGTGAGTTCTGTAAAATATTGTTTTATCAATTAGGATATTGTTTGGGCTGGTACGGACTTCAAAATTATGATTAGTAGAGAAGTAGTTAAAATTTAAGCCGAATTTAAAAAGGAAATTATTTAGAAAATAAGAATTATTTCATACTTTTTTGTACTACTGTATACTAAATACTATATATAAATACTAAATAAATACTCCAGGCACCCTTATAGTTTCGTTCTGTCCGTCCTTTTGTCTGTCTGTCCGCGCCTCTAGCTTCTGTAGTTATGAATATAAATAGATGAAATTTAGTATAGTTAAAGACTGTTTACAAATCTCCGTTTTAGCATCATAAAATAATAATAATAATTTTACATTTTAGGGGTGGCTCTCTCCTCTGGCGTACATGAGAAGTGGGAATGAAAAATATTTTTTCATTCTACCCCATCGTGTGGGATATCGTTGAATAGGTCTTTTAAAATAAAGGCAAGATTTCATAAATTACTTTTTAACAAAGTAAGCCATTTCGAGGGATCGGCCTCCAAAGTGGTCCAGGGGGGGCCTGGAATTTATAAACTATGAGACCTAGAAAATAGAAAATTTTTCATCCTGATAGATTATGCTAAATACTCATTAGGTAAATTATTTTGAACGAAATTGGACTGTAACTTTTGAAGTAATATGAAAAAACCTATTATTCGTTTATAGTTACGGACGTTAACGTCCTTAGACATGTCCTGACATGCCCTTGGTTAGGTTATTAATTTGGAAGTCGGTTTTAAATTTTTATTATTCGGTCCGTATTTATGTTCCCTTTCGGAAAATATAGGAATTTTACTGATTGAAAACAAATACTGACTTAGGGTCACTTCACATCGCGATGATACGCGTATATATATTCGCGAATCGTCGCGGTATGAGCTGACCCTTAACATTTTGTGTGATGTAATTTCAATCACATTGAAAGGAAACACAATATGGCTACAACAACCGCTAAATGGTCCCACTTTAGTATATCAAACTTGAGTGGCATATAGTCAAAACACAAAACGAAATAATATCGTCCGCATAATAGCTGCGTAATTTGAGAATTTTCCTGACTATCCTCTTGGAGGATAATAGACTTACGAGCATGTATAAACAATTTATGCCAATTATAACAATGTCTTAATACTTTAGACGTACCCAAATGTTGCTGAAATTCAATCGACGGCATTATGGTTACGACCCTATTAGTGGTTGTGTTTATTCCATTTTAATATTATTTTACATCTTTTGAGATCTAAAAGTACTATAACAAAGTTCTCTTGTCACTTGTTCACTTTGTCCCAAGATAATTTTAAATGCGTACAAAAACGTAACATAAATAAACACTAAGCTTATATCAAAGCTGAGCTATGAACGCAATATATGAAAAACGTCTTATTTGTGGCATTCCTAAATGTATGTATTATTAATACGTAGATGTTCCTTACGACTTCGCGCGGGCATAAACAAACCCCGCGGGAACCGTAGGCCCATCCCCGTGGTCTACTCTATATACCTATCTGTGTAAAATTTCATCAAAATCACTCCAGTAGTTTCGCAGCCTATTCAATGCAAACAAAGTAACAGACATACAAACAATCAAAGCTTACCTCTTTATAATATTAGTATAGATGGGTATTATAGCATCATTAAGAAGGTATAACAAAATGTATCGTAACATAAATTAGTATCATAAATCGTAAACTATAATAACGCGTATCACTAAGCACGGGTCTATCGAGTTATAAGTTAGGGTAATTAGGAGTTCTCGAAGTTCTCGTGCCTTTTAGGACCTTTGGTATCATTTCAGGTTGGTAGGTACGCAAATACTGAACGATGTTTAAACCGTAGTAAGGTAAATTATCATGATATTATAATATAATCCACAATAAACATTTTTGTTAACTCATATTTAATGAAGATATTCTTGTGCCTTAATAGCTTAAATCATTTCATGGGAACTGTGCAAAATGCTGCACAAAGACTATATAATTCAGTCCATAAGTATATTACTACCTCTATTGTATGTGCCAAATATCATTCAGATACAGCCCTTCCTGGTGTAGGTATAAGCAGATTAAATATCCCTACTCTGTAAACTACACGTTTAGACAAGAATAAATAATATATTCATTACAGTTAATTTTTGGGGATTGATACAGATCACGTTGCAGACGGATAGTAAAAGATCCGGTCAATCCATTTGATGACGTAACTCCAGAGCAAACCGACGTCTCGACACGAACTTGGCACGTTTTACGTATAATAAGTTAGAGACAGTTTCGCTCGTAAAATTTTCTATTTTTAATTTATATAGGTCAAACGTCAGGTCAACTAGACACCACGAGCGATTTATCGGTTCAAAATACACTGATAAAGCAGTAAATTCATCCATTCAATTGACGGCGACACTTGTCCAATGTCCATACTCCATTCTGAATTAGGGTCAGTTCACACCGCGCCGGTACGCAACGCTACGCAGCGCTACATTTTTAAGATCAGAACTTTATTTACTGCACAAATTTTATTTACAAATGAATCGTGTAACTAAAAGTATATACTTTTAGTTACACGATTCATTTCTACATCGAATGTTATCGTTTTCGATTCGATTAACATCATTTATACACTGCACATGCGCCATGTTCAAACTCTTACGATGAAACATGTATCTTCTTGTGTAATGAATAAAGTCTTGCATAATATAGTAGTAATAAAAAGTAGAAATGTCAATGTCTTATTGACAGATGTCACAAGCACAGCCTATCTAATTAGTTTATTTTAGTTAGCCAAAAGGCTACATATAGTGTAGACGTATCTGTGTTAAGCATCTCTTTCATATGTACCAATAAAGAAGAATAATACAATTGTTGCTGTATTATTATTATCACCACTCAAGCGTAAGAAGGATCTGTAAGAACCAAGAGGTCGCAGACCGCAACATATAGTTCAATTTTGAATAGCTATATTGAAAATGCAGCGCCATGTCACGTATCGCTTCGTTTCGATGTGAATCGACCCTTATATATATATATATCGATTTTATTGAATCAAACTAATCACGAAAATAAAATTCCATCTAGAGATCCAATCGTGGAATATTATTTATTCTAATTATTCAATTACTATATATGGGACTATTATTAATTATTATAATTAGGTTTTATTATTGACACATCATTTAAAAGCATTATTAAAATAATGTTTCATTGAGGACATTTTGATAAACTGTTTTATTGGAAAGATCATTAACATTATGTTTAATTATATTATGTATCGTGGACTGGATTTGCAAGTGGTGTGTTATTTTCAATAATTATCGTTGATAAAACAAAATAGATTGGCATAAATTAGTTTTACTATGTTTCTACAATACAAGCTTTTCTTCATTTTAAGCTTTTTAGCTTTAAGCACCTAGGAGACCGAGCTTTGCTCGGAGTTCTAGTACATAGTACTGAAAAAACGTATTGTAATAGGTACCTATAATTGTATCTGAGTTATGTAATAGATATTTCAGAATTTAGTTCTGATTTAATTTATTAAAGATATACCTAACTGACCTAGTAAATCTTCTTTTTACGATATTTAACCCTTAACCACCTACCACCTATTTTTGTCACGTAACAAAAACTACATTTATCTCAGGTTATACCTACGGTGTTGACAATGGATTTAAATGCAGAAAATACTTATTTATAATTCAAAAGTTTATATTACAGCTTCAAGTAACTTATATAAAAATATCTACTTAAGATATTTTACAATCTTTTGAAAAGATTTTTGATTTTAACACAAAATTACACTCTTCTTAGATTGTGTGGTTTTGATAATTAAGGAACTAAAAATATCGACCACTTTGGATTGTTTTCTTAAAACTTAGAATATTAACTATGAAATGTAAGAAATAATATAAGTAAGACTTAAATTAACAAAAAAAAAAACCAAAGGCATTAACTTACCACATAAACTTCAACAAACAACCCCCTAACATTCATAATTTTCCACCATAGTTTCAGCATACTTTTTTTCTCCAAAGAAATTAGCACTCTAATACGAATATTGATGTTAAAAAGATAGTTTTTGATTTTTCTGAAAAAAATGCATACCTACTGAGTACTAAATTGGCATAATTGTTTGCCTAAATATCAGATTTATATGCAAAATGTTAAACCTGAACTACATACTTAGTTTTATGGGATTCTACATAACTAAAAACTAAGTCTTATCATTTGTATTCTATGCAGCAAGTGAAATAACCATATTTCTAGATTTATTAGGTATATTTAATTTTTCATAGAATCAAACAAAATCGTGTGAGTGCAAAAAGTTACGTAACCGCCTACTAGTGGTCTTACAGACCGCGGGCGATATATTTAACTTGCCAAGCGCAAGGGCGATCACCTGATTCACCTGATCGAAATTCGAACCAAAAAAAAATATGTACATACAAATACCATACTGCCAATCGGAGTGACTTTCATATTATGAGTCAAAATTGTTGACATATTGCACGACGCAATAAATAACTGCGAAATGCGCGATTGCGCAGGCATAAGACCTGGTTCGATTTTCCTGCCCCAAAATTCCCTGCATACTATATGTCATGTAATTTTTAAACCGTTTCCGAGAATCTGATTATATTATATGTACAATAATTGCTCGTTTAAAGTATTTAAGCTGTAACTTACTTGGTAATTAAAACAATAATTGTTATAGTGTGCATTGTTCCATATCCGTTCCGTTATCAGCGATACCCAAGTGTAGTAATTAAAGACTAGACTATATAGACGATAATACGTCAATTTCCATCGCCCTACGGCCATAATATAGGTTTTAGAGCTATTCCATTACTGTACCAAGATAATATAGGTATTATCTTCGTACAATAATGGAATAGCTCTAGATACGGGCAATCAGCCTCTCAGCGTGTATTGCATAATATAAATTCATTCAAAGATGGTGCAAGCACACTCTACTTTTTTTTACACACAAATATAGTTTGAGCTCTGGAATAATACATAGGCTACTTTTTATTCGAATACAGTGTTCCCGCAGGATACTGTATTTACTCGGGCGGAGCTGCTAAATCTGCTGCGGCAAAAGTTAATTCGTTTATATTATGTTTGCATCATGTGATTTATTTTAACTTCAAATAACAGAGAGTAATTTTCAATTCGTTAATAGTAAATTTAATACATCAAAAGTTTCGCAATTAAAACGTCAATATTGTCATACACAATTGTGGGTGTCCTGTTACTAAAGCGGTTACGTTAGTTACGAAACTCGCGTTTCGTACCGTCATTTACCCCAGAGATAAAAAAAAAAGTGTAGAGCTTTCTAGAGCTTCTTATGTAAACAGCCAAAACAGAACGGTAGATGTTTATTATTTACCTGCAACTTTTCGCCATCGTCCCACGCGAAAAACATACCATCCTCATCACCTTGATCAGTCAAGTCTTCCACCGTGCGCTTTTCGCGTAACTTTCTGCCGCGCACTGTAAAACTCTGGAACGAACTGTCACCAGCAGTATTTCCGGACCTATACGACCTGCAAACCTTCAAGAAGAGAGCGTATTCCCTCTTAAAAGGCCGGCAACGCACCTGCAGCTCTTCTAATGTTGCGAGTGTCCATGGGCGACGGTAGTTGCTTACCATCAGGTAACCCGTTTGCTGGCTTGCCCCCTTATTTAATAAAAAAAAAAAAATGTTAGAAAACGATCATACTCGTATTATCTTTGTTTTGAAATGAAAAGCTAAACTACGTTTTTAAGCCTCAGTATCGTTTATTTTTAACTGATCGCTCATTATTCTATAATTGTGAATAGATAGAAGGTATCAAATAAAAAACAAATTAAAAACTTTCGAATGAAAATGCAATAAGACATTGCAATTGCGACCGGCGGAGGCTCTCTTGGCCCAAGATTAAACCTTCTCACGTAACGATATCGCTTGTTCCATGTCCTTCAGCTGTGCGCGTGTCTTATGCAATAAGCATACCAGACACGACAACTAGCTTCGATAATTTGAACCGAGAAGCTACGAGATCCGTATCGAAATTCTTATCATGTTCCACAATTTCCATTTAAGAAGGCTTTTTTGCCGTGGTTTATTAAATATTTAAATATTTTATGACTACTACTATTATTATATTTAATTTCCGTTGGCCGTGAATTCATTATCTTTCTAACCTAATTTTTTTACGAGATACCAAGCAACGGGGATTAATATTCCAATATATTTTTCCTTTCATTTTTCAAACAAGCTTTGTTAACTTTTTTGGCATAAAAATTGAATAACAACTATTTTTATTATATATAAATGAATCCTCCTGTTATCCTCCTAAAAAGATCTCCATCAAATTTTCGAAATAAGTACGGATTGTGTTCATACATGATTGACAATTCTAATGAATTATACATTTATAATCATTTAATAAGGCGTCCGCTAAGGTAACGTTGAGGAATTTCTGCTTTGAAATTGTTAATCTCGAATATAAAGTTAAGTAAGAATACCTAACGAGGACGTACTAAATGGAATTTTAAATTAGAAATTTTAGCGTAACGTGAAAGTCCTTTTGCGATAATGCAGAATCGGTTATTTAAAGAATCACTTTACATAGAAAAAGAACATGGGAAAAATGATAAAAATACTTTTTCGCATTAAAAGTTTGTACAAATCAAGTCTGTGCTATTCGTTGTAACTTTTATAAAGTCGCTTAGAATACAGTATAACACAAAGCCCCTGAAGAGTTGAGCTGTACACTTTTATTAAGATACATACGCAGAAGTTTATGTGCTGACTCGGGATTTCGCATTCAGATGGAAACGGTGTAGTAAAAATAATAGCTGTACAGCATTCAAATGATAGTAAAATAACTATTAAAATTACTAACTCAAGCTTAGAAATGTAGGTAACATTAAAATATTTAAAATAATATTGTGTATTATAATAATGAAAATCTTAAATGTAAGTATAGGTAGTATAAAAAGTATTAAATACCGTTGTCTGGTACCCGAAACACAAGTTCTACGAGAACTTACTACGGTACCAGATTAACGTGGCGTGAAATTGTCCATAGATAATAATATCCATAGACAATTTCACAATATTACAAAATATAATTATAAAATATTATATTTTGTAATTAATTTTTCTTGTTGTATTGTAAATATTCTTACATCTTTATAATACCAATCGTATTATTTTGTCTCTGATTTTGATAATTTTAACCTTAATTAGATAAAATGTTAACCTTTATACCCTAATTTGCTTAATAAGTTAAAAAAAATCACAGATTTCGTGAGGCACACGACAATCAAGCACAATGGAACCGAATCTAAAAAACTTGACTTTTTTTTAAAGGTTACGCTACAGGGCAAACAAACCCTTAACCCGATTGTCTTTGTGTGAGGCTCAAATTGTAGCTGACTTAATTGCCCAGAGGAGTTTTACTAAAATTTTTGAAATCATTCTTCGTTTCCAAAATATCGAGCGACAAAATTAAAAATTCGGAAAAAAAAAAATTATTTCACTATTTCGGCCACAACTTTCTTGGTTTTTGACTTTCTCGAAATAATTCTTTTTGCACCTTACAGCTCTCGTGACTACGCGTCTTTTGAGTTTATTTTTTAAATGTCATATTTTCACAACTATCCGAGATATAAATAAGGTGATCGCACTTTTTCGTGAAAACGGAGCCTACACTGGAGCGCACGAAAATACATTTCCAACGTTAAAAAATACACTTATTCAGTAAAAAGATTTCTGATATATTAAAATTGTAAATCAATTATTATTCTTCATAATACCTATAGTTTTTAGGGTTCCGTATTTTTTTGTAACTAGGCTAATATTCACGTAATTAAACATGTTAAGCTAACAAATACAATTTTAAAATAATTACAGTGTAATATATTTTTGTAATTAAGTTAAATTTAAGTTGAAAATCTATTAAAATTCGTACAAAATAGGGCAACTAAGTTTTATCATATTCGGGCTGGCTCTGAGAAAGCCAAAATATTATTTTAGGAGGAGCAATTTTTTTTAATGAAAGCTTATTAATTTTTCACAGGATTAAAGTTATTATGTTACACAGGCATAATGTTACTATTTATGTTTAGCTAGTAATTAAAATAATATAATAATTAGAACATATAATATCCCTTTCTTATTCACGTTAAAAATTTACGAGAATTTATACAACATAGGTAAACAAAGTTTCATCATATCGGGAGTTCGGATGGAATATTTTTAAGACAGGCACTTTATATTTTTAATTAAAATTTATTACAGACATAAGTAATTATATTTAATATGGGTTGTGAACATTAAACTTTATGTTATGAGCCAACTTTACATAAGAGTATTTTTTTTTCTGAAAAAAAAATTCTCTTAAAACGTTAACTTACCATGTAAAGGAACCGAAGATTCCTTGGAACTTATCTAGCACATCACAACATTCCGTTCAGCTCATCCATAGTTCACAAGCACGAAACATCACTATAGTCCCGTACCGTCGGTACTGTCGCACGCTCGAGCGCCGCGGCGGTCTGGGAGCTTATGGCCGCGGCGAGGACCCCGCTCCTCCCCGGCCCATGGTCGAGAGACCAGGGACCACGCGTGTACTGCGCAATGCATAAATTGCAATAAAATATTTCAACAATGCCACTGTTTGGCCACCCCTGTCTATTTTTGCGGTTTCACGCCTTCGATTCAAGGACGAAAGTTTCAAGTAAAGGTGGGAAAGTGAAGTTATAGTAGAATTTATATATATTATATATAAATTCTACTATAATTTATATAATTAAATATAATATAATTTTGAATAGACAAATTACCTAAATGTGTAGGTACACAGCCAGCACATTTGACATTAGATATGTTTTGACGTCTTTAATAATCTAATGGCCGGTTTCAATAACTTATCTACCAATAACTAAATATTTGTTAAAAACGTCGTCATTCAATCATTTGCCGGTTTTTTGCGATACAAATTTGAAATTCGTTACAGGTCTTAATTGGGAAGGTTACTAATTTAACTTATCACTTAGGCATAAATGATATACTTATGTTTAACAGATTATTATGATACTTTAGCAATTGATTTCATTAGTTGACGCGAATATTGTTCATTGCTTTAATACGGATTGTGTCGCGGTGCACTTTTGGCTGATGGAAAGTAGCCGAAACGTCGGGAAAAAGAAAAGTGCACCGCGACACAATCCGAAAGTGTTTAAAACAATACTATAGTAATTTAAGCTTAAGTAAACGAATTTAATCTCTACAAATAAATAAAATTGAAGTGTATGTTTGTAAGTTTAAGTTATCAGCTTTTTCACTAAATGCATTTGAAAGTTTAGTTGGTACTTTTAATAAAATATCATTTTTTTAAATATTATCTGTCCGTCTATCTGTCAGTTTGTTCCGGCTAAACTCTGGAACGGCTGGAGCGATTTTCACTGGACTTCCACTGGCAGATAACTTATGTTATAAGGAGTAACTTAGGCTACTTTAATCTTAGGATTCCGTTTAAAAAATAGGGTTCCATTTGTTTTACGCAAAGGAAGTTGCGGACATCAGCTAGTATTATATAAAACAAGTTAAAGCGTTTAGGCATTTCCCTAATTTCAGAAAACGTAGTATTTCATTTGTGTGATCAAATGTATTAATTACTAGCGGTAATAAGGTTATGTCATGAGTCATGACTGTCCACAAAGGCCGCGGTGGGCAACTAGCTTGTGGCCAGAATATGCTAATAAGCAACGACCTGTCAACCCAAGATTTGTGGTTCCGTCCCTATTGTCATTATAATTCAAGTGTGGGTGGGTAATGGGCGTGGACCATTTTTTTAGAACTCGGTTCAATTATAATAAAAAAGTTATAGATTATTTTTTCTTTAATATTTATTTATAATAATCATTGATTTCCGCGAATATATTTTATTAATTACGCGTGCGTCTATGTATTCAATATAAAAATAAAATTTCTAATCATCTAGATAAGTACTTATTTTTCTCCAGGCCTAATGCAGAGAAAAATGTCACTTATATTTTCAGGGCTCGCTCGTTCTCGTAAGTTATACACCCATATTTTTGTACCCCACTCCTTGCTGTTTTTTATTTACTATGATATTTTCGGCCTCTCTTTCTTTGCATCACGATCACATGCAAACTCCTCCTCTCCCCCATCCCCCCAACAATATGGAGTAAAAGAGAGTTTAAGTAAGTAGTTTAAATACTCCTTACTAGGACTGTAGGAAGGGTAACAACGTAACGACGTTGTTACCCTTGTTACGGGAATAATTAATTTAAAAAATTACCAACCGTAACAAAAAAATATTAATATGTATATATATAAAATGACTAGAGAAGAGGGTCGTGGGCAGAAGGCCGTAGGATCTGGTTTAGCCCCTAGTGTATTTGAGGAGCGGAGGGGCTTTAACCAAACGAGCTATTAGCTGGTTCCGTATGCGGGTGGAAAGCGGTGAGCCAACTTCCGGCCGTAGCGCTTTTAAGTTCGGTGTTCCAGCCAGGAAATTCGCCACGACGTAGATCGTCCCGGGGCGGCGCAGACCAGGTCAGAAGCCAGAGTCCTCAACCCGGAGCGTAGAACTCAAAGATCCCAAGCAAAGCGGTGAGATGATTCCGGAATGTAGCTAGGGTGCGAAGAACCCGGAGAAAAATTCATTCCAGCGTGTGAAGGTGTGGACTCACAGTCACATGGCTTTATCCACCTCCGGTCAAAACCATGGATTGTGTGTCAAAAAAAATGACATAAAAAGATTAATCAGAATGAAACACTATTTGCATATTACATACAATCAGCCTAAGATAACGCGCAAAATCAGATAGAATGAAACACGTGTTCGGCTAATGAACTTTGACAACTAATTTCACAAACTGATGATTTACATGAAAAACAATAAGTGATATGTTACAAGCATGATTTACCTTATAAAACTTCATAACACAGATGTTAAAATTTACCGTAAAACGGGATTAAGAACCTTTTACTACATCTTGAGTCAATAGAACATTTTATTCAAAAAGGAAACGTCATTTTTTTATTTATATAATATGGCGTCGGCTAAAACCATTTGCCAGTGTCAAGTTAAAAAGGCGGGAAATAGAATTTTCGTTTAAATTTTCAACACCATATTCCTAAATCGTCAAGTCTAAAGTCTAGTCAAAGTCCAAATAAATAGTCAGTACAGTAAATGAGTCAAGTCGGTCGATTCAGTAAAGTGGTAGAAGCTTTACTAAAAGTTCCAAGGGAGTTTTGGAGGGACCACAAAATAAACGTTTTCGAAGTTGTACCACTTGCCCTCACTTGTGCACGTTAACGAATATTTAATGGTTAATATTCTACCAATATTACACATTAAGAACCGAATTAACACAAATTTATGAAAAAAATAAAAACCACAACGTCACCAATTGAATTCCCCGGCAAAACTCCAAACATCATTGTGCGAAGTGCCTTCTTTTTTAACATTTGACAACTAAAATCTAAAGCGTTAAGCAAGCGTAAAGCGTAAAATAACATATTTAAATACTTGTATCTTTTTATGATGTAAAAACAAGAGATAAAATCGATATTCTTAATCTAATCATTAGAGCAAGGCTAACACTGTTTTAGTAAAGGCGTGTGCCGATAGATGGCGTTCAAGCCTCTTAAGACTAAATAGACTAACAGTAATTAATCTTATAGATCAAAGATGACGCTAGGAGCGCCGATATAATTGATTTTACTGAAAGGAATGTTACTACGTTCCACCCTACTCTTACAAAATCTTCTACTTCGTTCATTCATTTCATACACTTCAACGCTTCTCAATGCAGCTGATACTTTCAACAATAGTTGACTGGTATAGCTAAACAAATCACACCTGGGACGCACTCTCACTCCAACCTTCTTTCAGGATGTCTCAAAAGTCTATGAATAGTTTGTAATTTAGATAAGATTTAGTTTGTGTAAACCTAGAACGGTTAAATAAAATTAACTAAATAAATGAACTAAAAAGAACCACAAAAACATTTCGCTGACCGGGACTCGAACTCGAGACATCAATTTGCCACACGCAAAAAGTCCAATATATCCCACGCCGCCAACCAGATTTGTCATTTAGAATCGAAATCACTCATTTCTTATTACGTGACGAAAGAAAAAACATATCGAACTTAAATGCGCAGTTTTCCAGGAATAAGACTTGGCTAGATCTTAGAAGAAAGCTAGATCGATTTTTCTACGCCAAAACTGCATAGGTACTAAATAGGTACTAACCTGCATAGGTACTAAATTTCACAAAAATACGTGCAGCCGTTTTCGAGATTCCGATTATTTATTATATACAAGATTTACTCGTTAAAAGTTTAAGATATTTGAAAACATTTGTGGCGGACCAATTAGCGCCAAATCCTGAATCGCGCTATCGAAGTTTTCACATTTGCATGTAAGTAATAAGTAAAAACTGAGAACTACTACAGCCTGACCGAGCATACCACCCGCTCGGTCGGAGATCCCTTTGGAGCTTCCACCACTATACCCACACACTAATTGATTAGTAGCAGTTATTTGATTGAATCATCCGTAAATTAATCCATCTAGGTAAGCCGTACGAAATTATCAAATTTTATAGTAAGGGTACTTATTTACTAATAAATAGTGTATAAGCTATACAATGATTTGTCCTTGCCTGATACGTCGGAAAAGTCGCTTGACAGACACGGACAAAACTTTATATACCTTATACACTGTATAAATATTTTTATTAATAAAGGGGGGTGGAAGCCCCAAAAGTATATTAGGTACTTTAGGTAAGTACTACGCAAACAAGAATTTATTACTTGTAATTATGAACTTTAATATTAGTCTAATTTGTTTTCACACTCATTACGATGGAAACTTTTTATTCATTCCAAGAACATTGAGAGGACTTTAAGAGGTCTAATTATTTCTAAAGAGGGGAGGCGACAGAATAATGAGGATAGATAAAAAAAAATGAAAAAAACGTGAGAATCATTTTAATTAGAAAATGTAAAGAATGAGGCTAAAAATGTTTTTGAGAATGCCCAGGCCCATAGGTAACTGTTTCATACTACAAAAGGTGTAGTATAATACAGTAACCTTTTTTATTTGACTATGGCGAAGCCAAATAGAAGGCTAATGATTTTGGCAGTCTATGTATGTATGTTTGTTCCACGGTCGCGCCTAAGCTACTGATCCGATTTTAACAAATGAAGTGTCAATAGAGTTGCGAAAATTGCCCGAGTTACATAATATGATAGTAATTTACGTATTATTTATTTGTTTATTATTTATAATTTTTTAATGCTCGTACTTTTATATTCATGTTATAGTGATTCGTAAAGGTAACACGACTGGATTATAATCAGCTCCACTGTTTCCAACTATTGTGGGCCAGATTGTGGGATAATAGTAACAAACTGGATGTGTCAATATTATTTAGAAACCAAGAATTCGCAGGACTCTGGAAGCCTTAATTGTTCTTATTAAAGTTCGCATCTAATAATAATGTTGACTTTTTGTTAATGTGTTTATTGGCCATAGAGAAACTTACCAGTCAAGGTAATATTATAATATGAGGGGTGATAGAAAAGTTAACATTAGAGCGTAAAGTTAACCGCGGACATTTATAAAATACCAGCGGGTAAACGTCGCAGCTGGTGTTAAGTAGCTTACGATCATAAACATTTGCATAACTATTAACTCTGTGCAAAAAGGTTTAAGCCCTGAATAATTTAAAAGGTTAATCATCGTCTTTAATGTATTGTGAATATTATGCGTTCATATACAGGTACATAAATATTTTTTTTTTGTTTATTGGAAGGTTATTTTATTGAGAGATTAAATGCTTTAATTTGATTAAATGAGAGAGTAAATGCTTACAAAGTACGTAAGATAAAATATAACATTAATATTCTGAATAACTTCAGAAGTCCACGTATACTCGATTATATCGGAATCACACCCCAAGGTAAAATCTGGCGCCCGCCGGATAAAACCGGAATAATAAAAATTTCTATTACCCACATTTACAGTATCTCGTTACGCTTTACTTACTATACAAATCAACAATGCGACAGGTTTTATATTTACTGCTGATATAAAATACTGAATACTTAATATTTGGGTTTTATTATCGTCTTTACTGCAAACGACGCGATGTTTATTTTACCATAAACGTGTGTGGAATTAAAAAGTCCATTTAATATATACCCTCCATAGTTGTATGATAAAGGTTACTGTTTTAATGTCCCATTGCACTATAAGATCTAAATCACTTTGTATACTTACGACTCCACTACATCTCTCTCAATTCAATCTATTTGCGTTATTTATTTGCTAAATTATTTTTTCAGGTAGCGAAAATGCTTATAGTTTCTCTGATTACTGTTTAAACAATTAAAGGTTCCAGAATCTAGCGAATTATTGGTCTCTAAATATTTAAACATCGAGTTTGTTATACTCGTATTATCCCACAGACTAGCCCACAATAGTTGGAATCAGTCGAGATAATTATAATCCAGTCGTGTTTCCTTTACGAATCACTATAACGGTCACATCAAAAAGCTATTTCAGTCCAGCCCGATTGAAATGTTTTGGGTCAATCGCATACGTGGGCACCATCTGTTACGAAAACATTAGTTTTTTTTATAATGTTTTTTTATTCAATGTTATGATTTATTTGTTTTTAAATTTTTTGTATTAAAATCAATTACGATTTCGTCAGTAGCTCACCTCATTTTGTTATTGTGTCTTTAGCTCCTAGTTAGAGCAGTAGCTACTTCAGTGTCATGAAAAATAAGATTTCAGTACCCACCAATGAAAAGCCCGACCAAAGAAAAGCCGAAGTACCGACCAAAGAAATGCAAAAATTATTTTCATGAATTCCCAAAAAATAATAAAAATGCATTTCTAATGAAAATATATAGAATATAATAATATTAAACATGACATTTAAATTCAATTTACGTCGCATAAAATACAAACCATAACAAGTAATAATGTTTTACGCAAACAACTGTTCCTGTTGATAACTCTAAACGATAAAAGTAAACATTTTTAAATAATACATTTCGGGCAATAATAATTTTGAGTGCCACATAAAAAAATTATCACTATGTTTCGACCAGAAAAAGGTTCAAATGGAAATAATTCATAAAACGAAAGGTCGTACATAAAAACATAACAATCAAAACAGAATTGGCGTTTTGCCAGTCGTAAAAATAACTTTGAAACACGACTTGACCGGACGGAAATATCTTTAATGGCCAAATGTAAGTAGGTCGTCCTTTACTATCGCGTGATAATTGATATATATCATGTAGTACGCCAACACCAGCTATTTAGTAGGAACTAAGAAGGAACATAGGTAAGTATGATATTTAAATTTTATCTTCAAGATTTATAGGCCTTGTATATAATATACTGGCTTACTTGTTCAAGCATGAAACTTATATCTTATACTTTAAACGAGCAATTATTGTATGTAATACATTATCAGAATCTCGGAAACGGCTTCAACAAATTCCATGAAATTTAGTATGTTGGGGATTTTGGAGGTTAAAAGTCGATTTAGCTAGTTAAACAGCGAATTTTTGAATTGTTTTAATAATATGTTTTCTTTCGTTGCGTAATAAGATATGACTTATATAGCGCTGTTTAAGCGTTAAAGCGTGAATCTACGTGTGGGTAGGACTTTTTACGTTATTGGCAAATTGGTGTCTCGGGTTGGAGACCCGGTGAGACTCATACTTTTGTGATATTTTTTAAATGCCTATCGTCGTTTGTTATTTTTTTCCTACTAGGTCCAAAAACTCCGAGCAAAGCTCGGTCTCCCTGGTACTTAAACATTATTTTTGTAGAAGCAGTTATAAACACTGTGAATTTTTAAAATTTATTCTTGAAACAAAATATAGCGCTTAGAATCCGAGGGCCTAACTCATGAAAGTGTGTCCTCGCCGCTAAATGGGGCTTAATTGATTGCAGAGAAGTTTGCCCACGCTTGCGCCATGTTACCAGAGATATAATCCACTTACCTATGCAACATTTACTCGCATTCACTATCCTACTATAAATTATAGTAGCACCAGCATATTATGTATGGACAAATAAATAAAAAGACTGTAAAAAATAATTATTATAAAACAAATGCAAGCTTGTTTCTTCTACTCTTTGTCTGTGTCTGTTAACAATCGTGAAATTTTACACACATTGTTAGGGACAAGGATATTTACTTTTTAAAAATAATAAATATAATCTTCAAAAAATCATATTATTTCATAATAAAGCCAAATAAGGACTTTCTTTATACTTAAAAAAGGCTGAAAGCTTACAAATTAATCCTTTGAATGTTGAGATTTCTTTGATTTGAATCGCGTCCCTCGGAACTGTCAAAACATCAAATATTCAAATTGCTGAAGTTTTGTGAGAACGGGATCGTTCAGTAATAAGCCTAACAAAGGACATGGATTGTCCCTGATTTGTAACCAAGAGTTGGAATTGCGGAATAATTGTATTTATCTAGTCCTGAGCTGCAGATTGTTCGGCCAATTGGAATGGGCCATTGTTTGATTTGTCATAACATTGCTCCTTGAAATCCGGTGCTCATGATATGTAATATTTGTCTCAGGGTCAATTCACATCGAAACGAAACGAGTATCTTCTTGTCTATCTATACTTATATTATAATGAGGATAAGTTTGTTTGTTTATCTCTTTGTTTGCATTCATCATCATCTCCGAAACTACTGGACCGATTTTGATGAAATGGCACAGATATAGTACTTTACTACGGGGAAGGAAGGCTACTTTTTATCTCGGAAAATCTTCGGTTTCCGCAAGAAACTTGTGCGCGCACGAAGTCGCGAGCAACATCTAGCAGTGAATAGAATTTAATTTGGATTGGCTATCTTAAAAATACAGCGCCGCGTCGCGTATCGATTTGTTTCTGTGTAAAGTCTCCCTTAGGTTCATTTTGTTTATATATCCCTTAGATACAAGAACAAAGTAAAAATATACAATTTATCACCCAACATGTCAGTCAAATGTTGAGATTCGAGACGAGTATAGATATACCTGTGTTCATTGTCCATTAGCCGCATTAATTTCCATTTGGACTTAAATGTTGGTGATTTATTTTATCTTATATCTGTTTCAACATGATTTCGATTCATGTTACATTTTTGTGTAAATACTCGTAATTACATTTTTAATATTTTCGTATAGGTAAAGTAGGTATATTATTATTTCTTACAATAATATTGAACTGCTGTTAATAATATAATCTTAACAAAGTTTGTCTTTTAATATTATTATTTTAATAACATAAGCCTTAAGTAGGCATAATCTGTGACAATAGTTTTGGGGTCCTTTAATCTCATACTAATTACGGTATGTAGGGTCAAACATGACTCGGAAAGATTAGGTTAAACTTTAGTCTTTATTCTTGGAGTTCCACACAATAGTAGTACATCAAAACCACAGCTGCTCATCCTTTTCACACGCCAAAGTCGGAGAGAGATAGAAGATCTTATTAAAGTCGTAAAATATCTCGGCGTGATAACATGTAAGTTTCCGCATAACTTTCAACTAAATGAGATATTCGGTTAGTACCTATGCTATTTTAGACGAAACTCTTTTTAACAATTTTGTGTGCTCTTGTTCCTTCACTTGAACATGAAAGTTTCGTTGCTAACGTTGCATGATCTATTAAGATTTTTCATAAAGCAAAGTATTAGTATTCTCGATAAAGATTTTTTGAAATAAAAAATTATTCTGGTATTTGTGTGTAAATTAATGGGACACGCCTACACGACGTAATCAACGACAGTATAATCCATATTATGGCAATTTTATTGCAATAAACTCATATAGGTACTTAATATTAAAATACATAGAATGATTATAGTGTATTCTCTCATTTTTCTCTTTCGTTTTCTCGCTCTATCCGGTGCCGTTCAATAAGTTTTCAAGGTTATAGAATATCAGTAAAAATAACTCTGCATTCTCTCAATGTGACAAATATCAACGCATTAGACTTTCGTCAATGATTTTACAACCAGGTGTAGCGAAGCGCAAACTATACTTTAGGAGAATTGAAACGAAAGTTATACTAGGTTACTTACCTACTTACATATTGGTAAGTAATAACTTACTAGGTACCTTACTACCTATTGGCAGTAAGGTACCTGTGTCAAATAGCTAATAATCCTCTGGATATACTTTTTCAAATTAATAGTTAGTAGTCTGAAAAAAACTTGGAACAGTGTCTCCCTATCTACAATCATCATTATATTTTTTACGAAAATTATGCGAACGGAGCAGTATGAAATTTGGTACATTTAAAATTTATATATAAAGATAATTTAGCTGTTATAATTTTTTTTATAATGATGATTAAATACATTAAATTATTATAAACTAGCTGTCCCGACAAACGTTGTTTTGTCGCACCTATATATATAGTGTTAATATTTTCGCCGGAATTTTTCCAATATTTCTCACCGTTTAAATATCAAGACCAAAATTAGCCAAATCGGTATAACCGGGTTCTAGTTTTAGCGAGACATTGGAATTGCAATCCATTTTAATTATATATAACATAAGGTTTTTATTACTTTGTAATTTTCCATATCAAATCACACATTTATGTCCGTCTCCTGGTTCTAAGCTACCTCCCCACCAATTTTCAGCCAAATCGGTTCAGCCGTTCTTGAAGTTATAAATAGTGTAACACGACTTTCTTTTATATATATAGATAACGTTACACACACTACCTCAGATTAGTAACTTATATTTTTGCATTTTTATTTCTTATCTTAGAGGCAAGAAACCTTATAAAGTTCAAACTTAAAAATTAAATGAATAATGGAAATTCGACAATACATAATATTAAATTGTTTATTAAAAAAACATACACACGAATTGAGAACCTCCTCCTGTGTTTTGGAAGTCGGTGGAAAATTAAATATTATTTCTATTGTATTTTATTCTATTGTTAGTGCTCAAAACTTTGATAAATGTGTTTGTCAAAATGTGACAGAAGAAATTTTTACATTCTTTTTTAAAATTGATTTTAAATGTTTTTGAATATTATTAAAAAAAAAACAATAAAGTAAGCGCGCTGCCGTCATCGAACAACGAGCGTATAACAAATACGAAGTTGTTTGTGTAGCAGTCATAAACTTATGAGTTGTTTGAACAGAAAACATGGCGTTCTTACACTTGGTGTAGAAACTCGATGAGAATTTTAAAGTTGGATCAATTTCTCCAAGATTTTCTTAGCATAAACTTGACAAAGCAAATATCTTTAACTAGGCTTGAAAACTTTACTACCTACATACAATTTAATAAATCATAATATTAAAAAATAAATTCTACTTAGAACTGCTAGATCTCATACGATATAAAATATTACCTCACAGCAATCAACGCATTACTTTGTTTATCTCGGAGCAAATACTTTTAAAACTAGTTTAAACGCGTAAAGCGGGTTTGCGTTAACTGTTTGCGTTCAATTTCATTTGCGAAATCAGCCCTTAGACATAGAGTTATCAGTAACAATATAATATTAGATTGATTTTTGTTAAGATGTTGACCATAAGTCAATTAATATACCCGAATAATTTTTACTTATAACCACGAAAATTTGTGAAATATTTAGGCCCTTGTATTTGTGGCCGCCACTCATCAGAATTGCCTTTTTAGGCTAAGAACTCACGGAGTGGTTTTCGCCCGCGCCCGCCGCGGTTGCGGGTCCGCAACTTCTGTGGAATGCAGATATGTATGTAAAAAGTTAAAGCACAACTGACGGCGCGTTTTACGCCCGTGTTGCGCGCGGTTGTTCGCGGGTCCCGCCGCACCCGCGGGAAACTAGTAGAATCGCGCGGGCCGCGGTCACCTGCAGCCTCGGCGGTTTGCGCCCGCGCGCTCTGCGTTCGGTTGGCGGGAGAAATTCAGAAATTTTATTGTAAATATGTATTCGCCTTTTTGCAACCGCGCGTCCTGTGATCTTCACTCGCCACGTTTGCGGGCGATAATCTCAGCCCCGGCGGCTGCGTGACCATCCAAAACCGCGGTCTCGAGAGTTTAGAATTAAAACCGTTGTTCGACGACCGCGGCGGGCACGGGAAAAACCGCTTTGTGAGTTCTTAGCGTTAATTTGTCTAGCCGAGTGTGCGGAGCAAAGCTGTCTTGTTAGCTACATCTTTGTCAAGTTTAAAGGTAAATAAACATAATATTGAAGATAAAAACCGTAATAAGATGACGATGCTACTTTACGCGAAAGAAAAGAAAATGACAGTGTATAATTTATACTGTTGCGACAAACTAAATGTAATAAACTAGAAACATCTTACATTTAGAAGTAAGAAATAATTATTATGTGTTACGCCCGTCACAATAAAGATCCCTTTTCCACATACATATGTAAGAGTAATACTAAATTCATGTAATTCGGTCAAAAGTCACCCCAACCTTTTTGCGGTCCATTAACGGGCAGCGAAGAAGTACTAAGATAGCAGTAACGTAACATTTGATTGCATTATAAACCTTAAAACGTTGTAATAAGAACCCCAAATCCCAGGAAATCATAAATTTGAAGTGTATCAATAAATATGTGCTACGTTCATAAAAACTGGAGAACTAATGAACTGGATTAACTTTTAGCGTGGAAACGAAAAATCGAATCGTAAATGTTTATCAACACATCATTTTACGTTATTGAAATTCTGATGCATCTTGTAAGTAGTTTCTAAAGCAATAAAAACTATTTTAATACAATTCTAATCATAGAAACTTTTCAAAAATATGTTGTGTGAATGAAACACAAATAAGCAATCAGAACTAAGATGCGAAAGGATTTGACTATATCTTATAAATATTTCTTCCGTGTAAATCTATAAGAGATATAAATCACTACCACCATTTCGTATGCATAGCATGTACGATTAAGCATAACTAGAGGCGCCTAGTGGTCGAAATTCAACCATAATACATAATATTTTAAATTGTCAATATGTAAGTGTTGTCTATGCAGTGTGAAAGAAAGATTGACAATTGAATAGACCAACACCTACTCTACATACATATGCTTGTATGAGTTATTTATCTGAGGTAGTGTGTGTAACTTTATTTTATTGTATTTCTAAGCATTGTTTTAAAAAATATTATCTTTCTGCACACCTTCCTCCAAATAAACTTTAATGTGACGAAATTCATACCAATCCGTTTGTAAAATTTTCGTAATTAATATTGGTATCTGGTATATGTTATTTTTAATAATGTTATATAGAGTTGTTAGTTATTAAAATTATTATTTTTATTAAACACCTTATTATTTAGTAAATTCGGAACGTTAAAATTTATTTCACGCCGGTGGATTTAGCTTGTCACCCTGATTTTACCACTAGCTTCATTCCATTTCCTTCCTTTGTGTCGTAAAGAATTTGATATCTTATTATATCTCCTTCGTATTGAAATGAAAAGAGAGTTTATATTTCTAAGGAAAATTGTATATTGTATCCGAGGTTATTGAAGCTTTACGCGTCAAAAAATAATACTAGTAATAGAATAAAATGGAAAAAAAGATACTAAAACGCAATATAAATCTTTAGTATTAAAATGTTTACGTCACATAAAGTAGCTACTATATTTATAGTTGTGACTGTAATTTTAGAATTTATTCTTCGATTTTTTATACCAAATCCTAATTATTAATATCCATCGAACATCAAATGTTTTTGTCCCTTAAAAACGTCAACAGTTGGCTACAGAGTCATCTTTTGGCGTTTTATAGTCAATTGTGCATTTTGTTTGTAACATTTCATTGATTATTTTGCTACATCACTGAGTCTGGTAAATTATATTACACTTTAGGGACTCTGTGACAGAGTGGCAGTCAACGTGTTAATATAATTGCATCTACAGCAGTGCATACTGTGTACATGCATTTATAGTTAGCATTTACTACGTACTGCATTCTAAGTTACAACGTACTTATAATTGGCGTATATCATATGATTCATAATATTATTTGGCTATGGACTAAAAATACAAAAAAATGAAAAAAAATTGAAAAAATTGTATACGGTAGGTGAAGGTGTACTCGTTCCATGATAGACTTTGTGACTTCGATACACTTCTGTACAACAAACTGAATTTAGAAACATAGGCTAAACTCGGTATACTAACGTAGATACTTTGGTGAAATCTGCAGATACGCTGTTGTATTTGGATCTAGAGTTTGTTTTGCTTCTGCAAGCTACATCTTATTTTGCTTACCATAAGCAAAATTCATTCATGATAATAGTTAAAACCAATACAAAATCGTCACTTAAGTAATATGGAATACATATCCGCTATACTCCGATTCGATTCAACACAATCATCAAAAGGGTTATATCATACCCCAACGATACACGGCGCTGCATTTTTAAGATGGCTATTCAAAACTGATCTGTATTCGCTACACAAATGATACTCGTTTTATTGCAAGAGCGGCGCCTTCGACCTCTCGATAAGGCCAATTTTGAAGGGCTACCTTAAAAATGCAGCCCTGCGTCAAGACGCGTCTCGTAGCGGTGTAAACTGACCCTTACCCAACTAATACGTTGGATAAGATACTTGACAGATAATACACCATCGCTATATAAGTTTTCCGTTGTGTAAATATTTTTATTAGTAAACAAAATTGTAGTAAACAATATATAATATAGGCGGCTATAATGCTTCCAATTTAAATGACACTTATTCGCCGCACAATATAGAAATACAATTATACAGTATATTTTGGTCTATGAATACTAATAATACTTTTGGTCTAATTTCATTTTTTGTTTACATTTAGATTACGTTGAATCGGGACGGAGTATATAAATAATGCTTATCATTGTCTTTGAATAAGTCATTCAAAATAGTCTTTCATACCTAATAGAAAAAAATATTTGTATTCTGTTCGTTAAAATTTATCACTTGTTACAAATAACAGCGGGAACTCCTAAAACGGCGATTTGGTGACATCGTTTCAGCGGAGAGCCGGCTGTAAATTGTACGGAAAACCCAGTATAGATAACCCGATTGTAGGGTGACCACTACTTATTGGCTAGCAGATAACGAGCTTACCGGAACCGGAACGGAAGGTGAGCTAAATCGGTACTTAGCAAGTATGTTTGCGGACACAATGTTTTTTGCGGACAAATTTAAATTTTTATTAAACTAAAACTTGTTGAGAAGTATTTAAAAAATTCGTTTTTTATGTTATTCTCACAAAAGTAGATAAATCGGGCAAATAAAATCAAAGTGTAAGTACAAAAATATTCTGAACAATATGAATCTCCTAGAATTATTAACAACATGAGGACCCTACACAATATGTAAAGGCTGAAAAAATATTCCCACAAATGCGATGAATATTTTCCAAAGCGAATGGTTGGTGTCGGTGGTATTGAGGTTTTTATATTTGTAAATTACTATCTCACAAATACGTAGTGTTAAATGGCTTTTGAAAACTCCAATATTTTGTTTGCAATCTTTCATTGTATAGTTAAATTTTGTATGTGACCTTTTCAAATAAAATAAGAAAGGGTTTTTAAGGCTTATTTATAGATAGTATGCTATCCTCTCCCAAGGGAGATACATTCAACACAATTTTAAGCAGAAAAATACTTCACAAGTGTCTCTAGTGCAATTCTTTAGCCGTGCTACACTAGCATGTCTAATTCATATCATTACGCGCTACGAATTCAATAATAATATGCTCCGTGAAGCTACGCGCTGACGTAGCACGTCTACGATAATGCGCTGACGTAGCACGTCTACGATAGTTTCAACGTTTGTAATATTATCACACAACTTCTTATACACTTTTCCACTTTGTTTATCGAAACCGTGTTCATATATAAATTATTGTAAAATCCTAAAGAAAGTGGAAAAGTGCGTAAAAAGTAGTGTGATATTATTATTACATTAATTTCCACCAAGAACCAACTGTAAACTTAATGTTTGATACCTTCTTTTTTTTTTGTTTTTTTTTTTATATATTATGCTTATGTAAATAAGTAAAGTAAAAATATTAAATTTTTTATAAAATTATCATTTGTCTTTGGATTCAATCCAATTGTATAATTCAAACAAAGACGTAACCCGTGAGACATCAGCGCGCGCCCATCGAATTTTGCTCACGCTACTTTAAATGTGCATGTTTCAAGTTTTCCAAGTATATTATTTAATTCAAATTGAATTTAATCAAATAAAATAGGATTTTATAAGTAAGATTTATTATACTTTATTGTATAAACACATTTTATTATACAACAATAAAGCAAAAATATGCAATATTTACGTCAAATAACAAAACTCAATTTTCACCATTATTTTCTGCAGTTTTTACATAAATTGCAAATAAATCTTTTACTTTAATGAAAACAAGAAAACTTATTCTTAAGTAAGATTCTACACTGATATAATTCTATAAATATTATAATAAGCACATTAATGTAGTAAGTTTGGTGCTTGGCTTTTTGGCATATTTGTCATATATTTTGCACAAATTTCCAATTTTGCACAAAATTAGATTTTGGATATGAATAAAATTAATGTTTTTAAGTTATAACTTTTGCGTTTGTAAGTAATAATTTACGAATTAAAAAATAATAAAGAAAAAAACACTATTATTGTAAAAAAAAAAACCACACAATAAAAACTTACACGGATGGGCAAATAATGAGCTAATTGCCGCAAAATTGTAGGTCATCAATAATTATTTCCTGAGCAGTTGCATCGTATCCGACCAGCACGAAATTTGTGTCTGGGGAACTACGTGAAAAGTTAGAAAGGTGCTTGAAACGGTAGAGTGAGGGAAACACTAAATATTTTTGAAAATAATTTTTCTGTGAGCAAAATGCTCATAGCGCCTCCTCGGGGTTTAAGATTGCAGGAAAATTAAATCTTGTATTATACCTATAAAATTATTAAACTTGCGATATTATTGGTCTTATAAAAATGTTTTATGTCAAAACTTTCTTTTGTTTACCCGGGAGCCGAATTCTTGGGGTCAAATTTAAAATGAAATTACCGGATATCCGGTCGGGGCTGACGTCTCGGATTAGTCGGTCGCAGTAATTGACTGCCGGCTTAAGATTTCCCGCCATCAAACTACCATGTAAACTATTAAGGATCGGGTGTCGGGCGAGATAACTGTATAAGCCGGAGATGTTAACTAGAATATCACTGAGATTTATTTCGGCTAAGTTTTATTAACCAAATACCCGGCCGCATAATCTTATGTTTATTACTTAATGTAATTAATATTATATCTTGCAATTTCGAGCGAAAAAATACCCACAACTGGAAGCAAATGTGTGAGTGCATGGTTATGCGCCATGCGTGAAGCACCTCCGTAGAATACGTTAACTAAATTGTATGCTATGGATTTCCGCAAAGTGACGCCTGATTCTATTAACTTATGTTTATTAATATTTTTAATGTTTTTTAAAGCGTTTTTTGAAATGGGAAAAAAACCATTGAATTCGCGGCACTGTTACCAACACCGGCGCGGTACGAGGTAGAGCGGGGCGGGTTGGTTGCTCGCCGCTTGCTTTATTCACTGCTGTCAGCACTATGTTGCCATTATTTTTGCAACCTAAAATAATTTTATGTACTAAAATAATAATATATTCTAGATTCTATATTGTATATTTTCTATTGTAGCAGAATCCCAATTCTCGTATTTAAGACTTTCAATTTACAATAAATGAATCGTCTTTATATCATAAACTGATTTCGAAGTTTGGACCAATTAAAACGCGTTCGACGTTTATGAGAATATCAATTTGCTGTTTTAACATATCGAGACTGCATCGAAACTACATTAATTTAAGATTTAATTAGCAGAACCGATCTTCAGAAGTGACACCAAAGTCAAGTCTACAAAGTAAAATTACAAACGGCGAGATTGATGTCGTCTTCATAAATTTACTTTAAAATTAAGCGTCGTATTCTTTTTTCGCTCCAAAATTAAATGTCGCTTCTAATTTTTGTTACAAAATTGCGATAACACTAAAGAATATTCAAATTTAATGCAAAATTCGTATCTTTCGCTGACGCTCATGATTCAGTAGAGTAATAAAATTAATTAAATTCGTCCTTTTTTAAACGATAGTAATCATTATAATAATAATCATTAGGCTTTATCTGCCGTATTTTCTTCAAATAACTATTTTGAATGTACAAACCTTTGCTATTAATATTTATATATAATAATACCTTCTAGCTGGTGGCGGCGCGGTGGTTGAATTAAAATAATTAGACGTAGAACATTTTAATTTTACTCATGTTCAAGTTTATGTAAGTACCTACTAGTATAATGAACAGTACCCCGGTAACGAAGCTTTGCTCGGAGCTCTAGCAGATTTAAAAAAAAATAAAAATAATCATAAAAATATTTTCACCAAGGTTCGAACCAACCACATTCCGAATTTCCGAACAAAGCAAAACTTATAGGTACACAAGTAAACCAATCTGGCAATCAGACTTTCATAATAGAGTCGAAATTTTTGACTATATTGTTGCACGACGAAAGAAAAACGTGATACAGCTTCTAGACCTAACTAGATTGACTTTAGGTACTCCCCCAAAACTCCCAGCATACTAAACTCCCTACATAATTTCATGGTAATACTTGTAAACGTTTTTGAGATAACGATTATATATAGGTATTTTAGGATGTTGTCTCGTTTTAAGTATAAGATATTATAATAAACTCTTTTCTTTTCAACCGACTAGCATACGATATGTTTTGCGGGTGCATTTTTTGCACTCTCACATCTCTTGCTACCACTTGTTTTATTTAGTGACAACGGCTGAGGTGAGGCAATAATTGTACCTACATGGAAGTGCAGGCGTTATGCACAACGTTTTCATTGTGTTTAAAGTTAATATGTACTCAATTTCGAATATTTCACGGAGTTTGATTCTTATTTCTGCCAGAAATTCCATTAATTGTGTGAAACATTCATAAAATCCTTAAAGGTAAAATATGAGCTCGATCGGAAAATCTATCGGACATATTAGTTACTTGGATACACTTGGACAAATGTAGGTTATGCAATGCTTATAAATTAAATTTAACATTCGTATTTCAAAGAAGTTCTTTTATAATTACATAATCAAATAATACTTACTATTTTATCCAGTAATTAAGATAAACAAAATAAAAGTCTTATACAACAAACAGAATTCATTCCTGAAGAAAAATAGAATTGACATCAGAATAGAATAGTGATATAAAGAACAATTCTTTTCCCGTATGGCGGCGATATGATAATATTATTATTGTTCTCACAAAATAGACCTTAAATCGATGAACGAGTCACGTGCACGCAAGCCCTTAGATATAAAACAACGACCCGTTTAAAAAAGGCTAGTCGTGAATATTTAAATGCATCCGATACGGGCCGCGCGAATCTGAAACAAATAAATCGCATTGACCCATTTAATTCATTTTAAATTTTAATTGTAGCCTCATTGGTAGACTACTCTGAAATTATTTTCCGGGTCAAAGAATAAAACGAGTAGAGCACTTTCTCAAGCGGAAATCTGCATAAAATATATGTAAATAAAGTGTATATAAACGTATCGTGGTAAATTGCTTTCATTGCTTATATAAATTCTCTTATATTTTCATCTTTTTTATTGTTTTATTTTAAATTCTCTTTTATTTACATTTATTTTACATTTTCGTAAATCACCATTTATATATTCCCGTCAATAAGTTAATGAATCATGCGTACGTATGTCAAAATGGCTTACATTAATTGGTTATTGTGAACACAGCTTATGCGTAATTGATCAATTTTGGCCAATGCACGCGTGATTCGTGGACTTCTTAACGCGAATAGATTGTAATTGTTCTCAACAGTCGTTATTTCATTTTCTAATTTGTAATCTAATATTGTTAGAAACTATAAACTACCTAGAAAAAAATGAAATAAAACCTAAAAGCATAATTTTCTAGCTGTGCACTTTAGTGGAGGCTTCGAATTTCATTACGTGTCGTTCGGTGCACTCTTGTACGTTTGCGGTGTGCTAATTCAGCTGATATAGTATGGTTAGCAGAAAATATAATTCGAATCAAAAATTAATTTTTCATTTTTTTTAATCTATAAATGAGGTATATAAGAAAAAAGTGGTAATTTACCCTAGACACGAAGAAAAATAGTTATAAAAGTCATTTGATAATAATTTTATTCAATGGTACCTATATTGCTACATGTAAGAGTTTCAATTTAAATTGTATCAGTTGTATAATTTTAAACAGTTTTGTAAAGCTTCATGTATATAAGGTGTATGTGTATAAGTTAATAAATATAATTTAGTAAAAAGAATAGACAACCAAAAGAGCTTAGTACCTAAGCCTGAACCTGAAAATTTCAGTTCAAAAGAATAAAAATACAAAACAAATACAGTCTGCTGACTCTACTTTAATGGTTCTATTCCTATATATTGAAACAATTTAACGTTACCACACATTGCATAAGTGGTCGCCTACGGATTGAAATTTAAGATTTGATCAGTGTCGCCGTAGCGGCGGATTGGTTCTGTGGTTTTACGTGTGATCCGGTCCGTATTGCCCAGAAACTTTAACGGTTTAACGGAGGGAGCATGAGACCAATTGAGCTTAAATTTCGAAGTTTATTTTAATTTAAATACTACAATTTTACTAACTAATTGAACTTTTGGTTTAAATAAAGCAACGTCGTGGGTACCTGCGAAACTTAATTGTAATTTTACTTCCTATTTGGTTTAATATTACATGTCATTTTCTTTTGTACAAAATTGGAGTCTTATTTTAAGAAATTAAATGATCGACATTCAGTGTAATTCTTTTATTTTATGGTATTAAAAAACAAAACAGCATACACTGAACATTAAAACAACATTGAAGGACAAATAAAGCAAAATTTGAGTAATATGTTCTGGAATAATATATTATAAAAGCAAACAGAATTACGTTTTGAAGAACAGCAAAACAAATAGAGCTGTATAAAGAGGAAAAGAAAAACGAATGGAGCTGTTTAACCTTTATTAACTTTGAATTTTTTATTCCACAATGAGATTTTAGTATTTTGCCACATGGTTGTATTCGTATCGTGTAGGTACAACATTGTATTATTGAAAATATAATCATATAAACTAGTGGTCGAAATTCGACCATTATTTATTTAATTTTTGAGTTTGAACTTTATGAGGGTTCTTTTGCCCCTTAAATACAAGTATGTAAATGCTGTCTATTAAATGTGAAAGACAAATTAGCAAACGTCAATGTGTGACACAATTGTTTTTGTATTAGTATTATTATTATTGTTTTTGTATGGTAGTGTGAGTTATTCATTTGAGGTAGTGTGTGAACGTTATTTTTATTAATTATACAGGGTTTTCTTTCAGTCAGTGATCAGCTGTTTCCTACAAAAGTGCCATAGCCCTTTTGTAGGAAACAGCTGATTTTTTTTCTAGTAGGAAAGTTGATACCATAGTAACAGTTGCTTATATTCAAGGGTATATTCACTGTTGAAAGTTTGGTCACTGACTGAAAAAAAATGAATGAATCATTAAATTCATCTAAAAACACAGAAATATATGGATATATACACAGAAGTATAATAGAGTTTTGTGGCAAATCAACTCTACGATTTTGTCCACTTTGCCTAGTTTACCATAATATGTATTACGGCGGAGTGGTTTAGAATAGTGCATTACTTGTTGCGGGCACAAAGATGTTAGACGTACGTGACAGATAGACGTACAGCCTCATTTACCTACGTAATTGACTGTACTGAACGGACATTTCGAGCTCTGTTGAGGTAATTTATGGCTTTAAAGTAATTCACATTAAAATTCAAGGTTAATTTTGCAAGTTCAAGTTTTATAATATAATAATATGATTTTTTCCCGAAATAAACTAAAACCAACAGACAGAAAATACCCTGGCGGCACATATTAGATAGTCGTACTGGTGCGGTATTAAGTCAGGAAATACAAAATGTATAATCTCAATACCAAAAGTACAACACTCTGTATACACGAGTATCCAAATCGAACACGCCTTTTGAATATCATTTTTCCATTCCCAAACATAACTTTGTAAATATATTCGAAAGGGAACTTTTGCAGAAATATCGGCATCTCAGAATCTCTAAACTTGCTATAAGCTGCCGTTTATATATTGTATAAGCCATTTTCGTACATTGATATACACGAAAATGTTATTTTCAAATATCTTACGGCCCGTTTCAATAACCTATCGATCTATAACTGTTTGTTAAAAACTTCGTCATTCAATAATTTGACGGTTTTTCGCGATACAAGTTTGACGTTTCTAACAAATAGTTATTGGTAGATAGGTTATTGAAACTGGCCATTTGAGATCATATTGTTACCTCCTGGTTGGCAAATTTTTCCCATATTTTATTTGAAAAACGTATTTAGAGAAAAATTGTGACGTTCCACCTGAGCCGAGCGTGCAAGCGAGAACGCGGAACAATCGATAGAGAGGCATAATCGGGCTAAGCGTTCGGCTTGTGATGACGTTATCACGTAAGATTAATAAATAATTTTCCTAAAGAGTATTAGATCATTTAGCATGACCTATCAGCATTTACGGCTTAGAATTGCGCCCCCCCCCTTTTTCTATGCCACTTACTATAACTTGTAAACCTTTTCGAGCTTGATTACTGGTTTATTATTTGTTTATATTATAAAAACATGGGAAACTCCGCATGCCTTTATTTAAAAAAAGACCTGTTCAACGATTTCCCACACAATGGGGTGGAATGAAAAAATCTTCCTTTCACGACGTACCAACCTATGTGAGTACCTATATCTAAATAAAACAATGTAACTTGTAAATATTAAACAAATACGTAAATACAAAGTAGAAACAATTTGATCAACTTTTCAATAAGTATAAAAGGTTTTGTAGAAGGACGTCGAAAAGTCCTGCGGGTGAACAAAGGCCATATTTGCTTTACGTATGGGGTCCTGAATTCTGATACATATTTATTAGTTTGTTTCCTTTCCTTGAGACGTTCATTAAACCAATTTTAGAATCCAGTTTACTTAATACCAATAACAACTCATTAATATTTCCTGAAACAAATTCATAAAAATATAATCCTAACCAACTTTCGGTAATGAATTGATAGGATATATAAAACTTCCGTGATTTATAGATATATTATTGGTTTTATAGATACACACACCGGCATATTTAGCGGAACATAAAATAAAGGTTTGATATCAGTATCATATAAAGTTGCTGGCTGGTTTATACGTCATTTAATATAAAAAGAAATATTTTCTAATTAAGAAACCAACTGAACATCACATTTTATGCAATTGTTTTAATTTTATTCAAATACACCTTATCTGGAACGAACTTCGAGTATTTCTTCCTTCTGAGTTTGATTTAAAATTTCTATGAAATACTGTTTTTTGTTAGTTTTTTTTTAATCGCGTATCTTTTTGTAGTTGAGGACTGAATTATGGCTGACTTAGCCCCAACGGAGATTGCCAGGGCAGGGCACTCGAAATGCGAAGAGATGGTCAAACCTACAGAGAGATATCCAGAGATCTTCGTCGACCAGTTTCAACGATCCATCGCAGTATCCAACGGTTCAGGGAGACCGGTACAGTATGTGAGAAGAACAGGACAAGGCAGAAAAAGACGCACTTCGAGTAGGGATTATCGTTTCATTCGGCTTCGTGTACGTAGGAACCCCCGTTTGACGGCCGTCGAAGCCCGACATGAGTTAGAAGCAGTGCGGGGTGTAACCGTAAGTGAGCGTACGGTACGAAGAAGGTTCGAAGAAGCTGGTTTGGGTTCATTTGTGCCCGCCAAGGCTCCAAGGCTCGAGGTAAATCATCGTAGAAACAGGTTAACTTTTGCTCAGGAACATCGACTTTGGAACGCGGACCAATGGAGTAAGGTATTGTTTAGTGATGAGTGCAGAATTCTCTTAAATCAAATTGACGGCAGGCAAAGAATATACAGACGCAAAGAAGAACGATACATTCAGACAAATTTTGAAACTACAGTTGCATACGGTGGTGGATCAATAATGGTTTGGGCGGGCATTTGTTTGGGAGCTCGCACAGACTTGGTAGTGATTGGCAGAGGGAGTCTGACTGCAGACCGCTATATCAGAGAAGTTTTAGAAGAAAATGTCGTACCGTTTGCCCCATATATCGGTGACGATTTTGTTTTTATGCAGGATAATGCTCGGCCGCATACCGCTCGGGTAACTCAAGCTTATCTTAATGATATGAATATCACTGTTATGGAGTGGCCGGCGAGATCACCGGATATGAACCCAATAGAGCACGTTTGGGACTTGCTGAAAATAAAAGTTAAGTCCAGAATTCCAGCTCCTGCCAACGTGGGTGAACTGCGAATCGCCGTAGTTGAGGAATGGCGGAGACTATCCCAGGAGACCATCGATAACATCATTCTCAGTATGCCTAGACGGGTAGAAACTTTAATAAGAGCACGTGGATGAAATACGCGATATTAATCACCATTTTTCTAATTTAATTAATTGTTATTTTAATATTAATTTTCACTTTTCCCGGTTACATGAAAAGTTCAAAAATGTACCATTTTTCACAAATAGCCTTTACTCGCAAAATCTGTTCTTAATGTGATCTCATTTTAAGTAGAACAAATGAAACTTTAAATAACAAAAGAAGTGTAGTAAGTAGATTTTAAAATAAAACCATATTTTTTTAATTATGGACCTTTTTTTGTGTTCCGCTAAATATGCCGGTGTGTTTATATTAATGAATTTTAAGGATTGAGAGATGGTTTTTACCACTCCCTTCATCCCAAAGTCTAAAAAAAATCCAGACCAAGACCAGAAAAGCGATTCATACATTTATATTTTATTTCAAGTTAAAATTTTTTATCATAATAATTCAACGGACATAAACTTGTTTCTGTCTTTCGACCAATATTTTCATGATTTTCATCCATGCCAGAAGGCAGAAAATTTTGTACAAATACCAATGCAAAAATATTTTTTTAATCTTTCAGTTATTCAAAAAATGTTAGAAGTTGTTCAGGTCGATTTTTTTTAAATTACACACAAACCACAATATCTCGAAAACAATAGAAAATCGTAGAAATTAGAATACATCCAAAAACTCGGCTTGATCATATTTTCTGGGTCACCCTGTTCTTTATCATTATCTTAATATCGATGTACCTGCAATGCCACAAACAGAGTATTATGAATGAAACCTAATTTATAATAATCGAAAATTGATGAACATAATATATGTTCATTAATATAATTTGAGTATTTAGTTAAAGAGACTAAAATAAATGCTTATTAAATAAACTGTTTATTTTGTTTCGAATTTGGCACACAAATTATGGCTTTTATTTATTCTTTTAGATTAAGAACATTTTTGCCACATTAATTTAATCCTGCTTTGATGATTATTATTACCAATTTGAATTCTCAATTAGAGCTAACGGTGGAGAAACCAAGGTATATCATTCGTTCTAACCACTAAAGGAACGTCTTAAGCATCAGTATTTTTTATTTATCTATACATAATATAATAAATTCGTAACTGGTCGCTGTTTGTACATGGAAGATATATAAGAAAAACTATTACAGGGAGGCTTTATGAACGACATAGAACCCAAAACAATTTTTGTCATTTTATCTGTTTGTCTGTACGTTTGTTCGCGCTAGTCTCAGAATCTACTGATAGGATTTTGAATCGATCGCTGAAATCGATTCTTCTTCCCCATAACTTACTGAATACTAAATTTTAAGGTAATACTTGTAGCCCTTTTCGCGAAACTGATTATATTTATACAAGATTGTCTGGTTCAAAGTATAACGTTTAAAGCAACGCACAAAATTAAAACACAAACCAAAGATTTTGCAATTAACACGCACGCAAATATTTTGAACGTAAGTATTCTGACGCATGTACAAAATATTCACAGTATACATTCGACAAAAATGTATACTCTCATTTAAGTACAGTTAGTTCCCTGAGAGTGTGGCGTCAAAGAAGACGTTTGGACTCAGCTTATCTGAAGTCTGGTTTACACTGACCTGGTTCTGAGTCTGGTTTACAATGCCCGGTCAAAATGTCTGAGACCGGGTGTATAACGTAAATAAAAATCCAAGTGCAATAGTAATAATTAATGATAATTATTATTGTAAGTAATTTATACTATGAGTAATGAATCATTGCAGAAGTAGAATAGAATTTACATATATATGTATTAATTTCTTATGCTTGAGGTTTTAATTTATCTTTTCTGGACACATTTTCGGACACATTAATTTACTTAATAACAGCATATTATTTGTATTTTTCTGAATCTTCTTGATTAACGAATTAAGTAATTATCCCCATTCAGACAAGCTGACGACTCTTTAGTGAACACAATTGAGTTACCGCATCTTTGTCTTAGTGAAATAAAAGCACATTCATTATCAACACATTTTAAGAGTTCCTTATTCTAAATAACAAAAATAGGATAGTTAGGATAATTTATTATTTTTATTTTTATCAGAGAAAACAAGATATTTCTGAAATAACTGCTGAATTAATTTAGGATTCAGGCAATGATAGCATTGGTAAATTATATATAGCCACTATAATTTTATAAAACTTTTTCTGTAAATCTAGCAACGGCGAAAATATATATTGTTATCTTGCCCAGAACAACTATCGCCTCGCTTAAACAATTCACTGTATAAATTCTCTATTAATAAGCAGTAGAGGGGGGTAAAGGCGGAATGAATGGTAATGTATACGTCCTATAAGTCTTCGGGTGAAAACAATGTCTAACGAGCCTCCCAAAGGCCTTTATTTTTCCTCCCAATTTAATATTATAAACTGAGAACATCTTGAGATGTTACACGACGAAGAAGTTGTCACGGAAATGTCTAGCTAGCAAACATCAACACATCCATCCATCTATCCATCCTAATAAACCTTCATATTTACAATAGTAGTAACTAGTAAGACGGTAATAGTTACATAACTTCTTTAAGGCCTAGTTGCACAATCCTTACTAATGTTATAGATACGAAAGTTATTATATTACTTAGGGACCATCACGACCATTTTACAGTTGTAGCAGACAGTGTGGCTACCTCCGACAACTTTGCCCTCATATATAAACTAGCTTTTGCCCGCGGCTCCGCCCGCGTAAATACAGTATCCCACGGGAACAGTGTACTGGTCCGGGATAAAAAGTAGCCTATGTGTTAATACGGAGCTTAAACTACTACCATACCAAATTTTATCAAAATCCTTTCAGTAGCTATTGCGTAAAAGAGTAACAAACATCCATCCATCCATCCTCACAAACTTTCACATTTATTGTAGACTAGCTATTTCCCGCGGTTCCGCCCGCATAAAGTACTATCGAGTATCCCGCGGGAATACTGTACTTTGCCGGGATAAAAAGTAGCCTTTGTTTTAATCCAAAGCTTTTACTACTACCGTACCAAATTTCATTAAAATCCGTTCAGTAGTTTTTGCGTGATAGAGTAACGTACATCCATTCATCCATCCTCATAAACTTTCACATTTATAATATTAACAGGAAGTATGATCTAGAATGTTACGCATGTTGTCTATTTACATTTATCGGTAGGTGGGTGCTAGTAGTTATAATAAATAATAATGGCAATCATAATATTTGTTTCAAAAATTAGATTTCAAAATCGATACAGAAATTCATAACATCAAATATAAAGTGAAACCAAAAAGTCGTCGTAGTATTTTATTTCAAATTATTATATAAGTGTAAAATAAATAAATAGAGGTTTAGAAAGGGACCTATTTTTTGAAAAGAACACTAGAACTCTAGTTGTAACAAAAACGTCATTTTATAAGAGGGTCCTTCATGGAATAATGGAGATTTTGCCTTTATATTTTAACTAAGTGAGCTTGTAGAGTACTTATAGAAGCGGGTTTGTGGGTAAGCAAATATATTTTTATTGACCGATACAATTGAATTCTGATGAGTGAAAGAAGTTCTGTAGTAGATTATTTTATTTTTTGAAACTAATTTGAACGTTTTTCGCTGTATCCTGTTAATCATATATATATTTTTTATTTACAATAAAATTTAATACACGAACCTCATTGCAGTTTCTTGACATTTTAAAATTACACGATTTCCACTTGGTTATCATCCGGTGAATTATTATAGTTAGCATCAAATGTAAGTTGGTGTATGAAATTACTCTATGAATTTCCACCAAAAAATATACAGTACAATCTACAAGACAAGTTGATAACATGCGATAATAATTACGGACTATAATCACAAACGGCGAATAAACAAAGGCTTTAAACGATTTTGAACAATTAACTGTTAAAGTGTAAATTAAGTGAAATTTGAAAACAATATTAATTTGAAATCAATCAATGAAATGAAAATTATTTCATCAAAATAAAAAAATTATTACGTCGTCAGTAGTTTTCATGAGACACAAATGAAAATTCAAAATGACATCTTTATAAAATTGTCACTTGGATACATCAAATTTGGAGTTGTCTTTATTGAAAGAACAAACGAAAAGATGAAATAATTGGATTTCGTCTGACTGTATTTTAACAATGAAATTCTAAGATAACCGTGTTTTGGCTTTTACTTTTCCTGTTATTACTCGTACAGTAGCTGTGGGCAAGGTAAATAAAATGTCTACATTTAGTAACGTAATTAACAACTTGCAGCTGGATGATTTTAATCTTAATATTAAAGAAACGTTTTGCTTCGTAAATTCGGAAGTAATTTTGCTTTTAATCAAATTGATTTAAATACTCTGAGAGATGTTAATATTATTTGAATAACGAAAATTCATTATTCCACATGCCATAATCTATGTGTATTATTCATTTTAATCACGTGTTCACATTTGCTCGCAACTTTTCATGCAATAACATTTTGGTATTTCTTTGTATTTGTAAATGTATTTTGAAAATAAAACTGCTTTAGGCACATCGGACATTATTTGAGATACGCGCGCTGCATGCTTGCCTGTGTGCTAAAATATTATTTTGTGAATAGAACATTGGTGGAGATGGGATGTCACACCCATACTCACTAACTTTTACCGCATTCTCTTTCAAATTAGGTGGTTTAACCACCAGGAGTACTATTTTAAAGTATCTCTGTTGTTAAGGTTTTACTTATAAAAACTTTGATAATATTCTATTAAAATCATTTAAAACTGTTCTTAGAATTCAAAAGTAATTCAAAAATAGTTCAAAGAATAGTTTTAAATTATTTTACTTAGGGTTACAGAGCTTTTTTATATTATATCTCATTAACTCAGTAACCCAATTTCTACTTCAATATTCTACTACAAAAGCTACGTGGCTGCTTGCCAATCTCATAGTATCTGGGAAATATTCTGGTAAACAGGTTTAAGGCTGACGGACTTATACCGAATGAGATCTGAGCGTGATACCCTTTATGAATATTGGTACGTTTAAGTAAGCCTACTAAACTCCGTACACTGCATAACAAAAACATTGAATAAACATTTTACGTGACCAATATTTAAAATCATCTGAAATAGTATTCTTTTAAATTATATAGATACCTTCTTAGTACCATTTTTTTAAACCTGAATTAACAGAAAGTACTTTTGATATTTGAGTTATGAATTTTGGGGCCTAGGTTACACCAACAATGTATGATGTTAAAGAAAATGAATTCTTTATTTACACATTTTGTTGTATTTTTAGACATATTACTATGTAACATTGTGGTGTGTGACAGAAAAATTGCCTCACTACGAAAACTTTCCAGATTTTTTAATATTTTGGTACCATTTTTTTTGCCCACAATGTTGCAATTTCTAACTACGAATAGCTATCATGTCCTTATGATATTAGGAATTCCTTACTTTTATCGTGCTGTACTATCAGACGTCGACGATCGGAATTCCCAAATCCTAACAAATATCCGAAATGGTTTCAAGGAATTACATAGGCCCTATCCGAAATTGTTTATTTGTTTCATTACAAGTAAATAAACCATCTTCTCGAACATTTTATCGAACATTAACAAGGCATTATTATTATTGAATTGGGCAAATCATAATATAGTTTGTGCTTAATATTCGAGTTTGTTATGTTTCGAGGCTTTTAAAACTTAGCTACTTTGCTTTATCCCTCGAAGAATTTTAAATATTACAAAGCTTTCAGTCTTTTTTATTTTATTGGAGTCTGTGAGACCGAGAGAAATTCGGTGAATTTTAACAAATGTAAAATAATCTCAAGTCTGGCCCAAGACAATGGTTTAAATTTTGCGAAATGTCCACAACGAGGCATTACAGCTTCAATTAGAGTCGGAAGGAAAATTCCAAAATTTACCTGCAGACGTGTAATGGCACAGGGTTGCAATATTTATGTAAATGCGCCGTAAACAGCAGCTGTTACGCTTCAGCTCCATTGCCTTATTAACATAAGTTCATGTATTGACCCTAATACGAATTTACTGCCTTTATACTATTGAGTGATGAGCCGATCGTATTGTTTTAGTATTATTGTTGTTAATGGTGCACCAACACGTGAGATTATTATGTGCCAGAATATTCGGGTAGATCAATATGGAATGTACGTTTGTAATTAGCCTATTACAGAATATCCTCGTTCAGGAGGAGATTATTAATCAAAAGGAGTCATGCGTTTAAGCGCTCGATGCGAGCTGATTCTGAGTGCCACATCAGCATTCAAATATAATTAGACAATCAATAGAATATTGGACCATAAAAGGTGAAGAATACCGAAAGATCTTATTATATTAAATCCATCTGATAGAACTCCATTACTTTTTTTATAGTAACGAGCCCATTGCGTAAGCTCATTTGCGAAAACAACCAGCTGATCGTTATGGCACAGTTAAAAGAATAATAATGACGTATAATTTTTTGTAAGTACACTTTTGTTCATAATTTGAAATTTATGTAAATAATTTGTGAGTTCTCGTTCTGGTTTTTGTACTCCATTAATGCCATTTCCATTACAAAGTGACGAGCCAGACACGGCTTCCTGTTAGAAAAACTTGGGACTTCTGCGGTTTTGAATTCCACAATTAACGTCCACCTGCAAAAGACAATCTCGACACAATTTTGATTTAAACTAGGACAAGAGATTAAAACGAACCGTAAATATTAAACTGTCGTCTATTTATTTGAAACAAATTGAAAAGGGGAGGCTATTATTTTAAAATCAAAAATAGTTTAAGTTACATTGAGTGAATGAAGTAGATGTTCTTACAATATAAGAAGTACCTATTGCACCTACCCACATACACCTATAATTTCAAGACCAGAAAATACACATACTACCTACACTACAATCTACACCCATTTAGGACAAAACATCAAATGTTTGACAGGTAGGAACTGTTAGTATGGGAAATTTAATCGTCGTGTTTAGTATTTTCCTTGCAATTCTTCCAATATTTCTCACCGTTTAAATTATTTCATGATTAAAATAAGTCCCCTCGTTCTCCAGTTTTAGCGAGACAAATGAATTCATTTTTATATATTTAAAAGAAGAAGAAGACTATCCAGAGTATTTACAGAGGCAACTGGGTAATGTAAATGGGCAAATAACACTAACAAACTAAAATTGCAAATAAGCGTCAATCACGAACTAATGCCGAAATTAATTACAAATTTAGATGGAGTGGATAATCCTGACCACTATCAATCCAATTTTCTTCATGACGTGAAATCAACTATTCATACATCCACACAAAATTAATAATAAACGCGAATCTGTCACGACTCAATAGTCATCAATTAGGTGGAACGTTTCTGAGTGGTCTATTGACCGTGAATGCTAATGAGTTTTGTGACTATTCTAATAAATTATTCAAATTAATGTACACTGCTCATCGACAAATCATCTATGTCTGTTCTGGCTTTGAATATACATTGAATACATCAGTGGGGAAGGGTCTAAAGAACTCCATTCTTATCGGCTTCCCTTTCAGATTACCTCTTGAGACAACATGCCAAAACTAGTATCATGTCTACGTCTTCACACACCGGGCCCTTGAAGGGTCCTTGGGCGGGGAACCACGGTCAGAGGCTAGAGCCCCTCTACATGGGGGTGGGGAACCAAAACTAGTATATACATACTTTTTTTTCGAAAGGGTCTACGCTAAGGGTCGGGGTCGGGTCGGTTAAGACCGCTGTAGCTACGTCGGACTATAACTAGCCTGGTGGCTAGTTGATTAGGTAAGAGACGAAGGGAGGGTTTGACCCTCCCTAACATCATCCGGGTGATGTTCAGACCGGATATTGGGGACAGCTACGGGTTGTAAGCTATTTTTGTGACGGGAGAGACGCGGGTCTCTCCTGCTAAGGGGTCCGACCCCTTCTTCACTCCCTGAGGAGTGAGGTTGCTCGCGCGCGGTATCAAAAACTAACGGCGTGCGAGTTATCGCGATGGAGGAGCTTGAGTTATTATCGGTTTCGGTACTGAGAGGGCCGTCCCTCTCCCTTCCGCGTACGGTCGGGATGACTCGCGCGCGTCAGTCCTAATGTCGATAACTAGTATGTTTTTTTTTTTTATTTTTTTTTTCGAATTGGTCTACGCTAATGGCTTTAAGCCCCCTTAGCTTAGTCGGTCTAGTGACTGCCATTTAGCAGTCGTTTTGGTGGGAAAACAAAGAGGGAGTTTGACCCCCTCTTACATCACCCCCCTGCGGGTGATGTACGTACTAGTATATATATATATTTTTTTTTTTTTTTTCGAACGGGTCTATGCTAAGGGTCGGGTTAAGACCGCTGTAGCTAAGTCGGACTATAACTAGCCTGGTGGCTAGTTTGTTTGGTGGTAGACGATGGGAGGGTTTGACCCTCCCTAACATCACCCGGGTGATGTTCAAACCGGATATTGGGGACAGCTACGGATTAAGTGCTATTTTTATGACAGGGGAGACGCGGGTCTCTCCTGCTGAGGGTTCCGACCCCACTAGTATATAAAAAACAATAATATCATATACAAGTCAGGTCGGACAAGCGATAGCGCGATGTAGACCGACTCAAGCGACATCTATGCGCTGCACGTTGCAACTTTGACATGAATATTGGAATCACAGATCTCTTTATAAACCGATATATTCGGAGTTATGGTGGGAGATCGTAGGAACTTTATCTCGTTAGAAATAAAGTTGAAATTCAAACTTATATGCCGAAATATTCGGAGTTATAAGAGATCATAGGAATCTTATTTTGTTAGAAATAAAGCTGAAATTTAAACTTAGGTATATGCCGAAATATTCGGAGTTATGGAAGATCATAGGAGCCTTATTTTGTTAACAATAAAGTTATTAAGGGCTATTTTTCTGTGACATTAACCCGCAATTTTGCAGCTTTCACCAATGACGAACCGATATTAGAATATCACGTGCATCATGAGACGAATGAATTTTGAAAAGTAGCCCGGCGGTACCTCAGCCGCCCGTCCTTGGATATAAAATCATGTTATTACGTAAATAATAATTATTATTCAACTATTATTTTTGAAATTATATTGAGCAGTGAGAAGTAATAAATATAATTCGTCTTAAAGTTTAAACTAATACGTGTTTATGTACTTTTATGGAAATATAGAATATGATTCCACTTGACACTTATGTTGTGTTTATTGTTGGTGTAAAATCGTTTGAATAAATTGACTATTACGGTAAGCGGAAAGTTAGATACGTACCTACTATCAATTTCAATTTGTAGTTATCATATAATAGACGATCATAATATTATATTAGGTCATTACATATGAAATTGGCCTTTTGTGAAGGAGGAACATAAAGTCGATTTTTGTTAAACATATTTACCATACCCTTTACAAAAAAAACATTCGGATTGGAATCAATAAAATCTTTGAAAGCGCTTTGGACTACCCCATCGGAGTTGAATTTTTTCCCTTGCAAGAAGTTATCCGAATTTCGAAAAAAATGGTGATCTGTTGGAGCAAGGTCCGGGGAGTACGGTGGATGTCTTAGACACTCCAATTGAAGCTCCTCTAATTTGGTAGCCGTCTGTTGCGCAGTGTGTGGTCTAATGTTGTCCTGAAGCAGCAGTGGCCTATAGCGAATGACCAACCTCGGTCGTCGGTAAGCATTGCTAAATCGATCCAAGAGCCTCATATTTATGAGGTTTCCCATTTTAGCAAAATTTTATAAATTAGTTCGAACCTCCAGAAATTCATTGCAAATGTAATTTAAAATTAAATAGACAAATAAGTGGAAACGAGTGGATGAATTCTGACGAACTCGAACATAATTCGCAATTTACTTCGGGGCATACAATTTCGAACAAATTGAAACGAAACATAAACACCCGCAGTATAATTGTATTACACTCGATCGCACCTGCACTACAGTTTAACTATCCGCAATAATCATTTTCAAAGGCAAACCTGTCCATGTCTAGTTTACATTTGCAAGATGATTTAAGATTGGCACTAGTTATAGTACCTACAACCACAGTGGTGGCGTTACGTTTTACAGAAAAACATAAACTGTGATGCATAAAGTGAATTTGTTCACAGGTTAATTTATTGTTAAAATATTATCTAAGTATATAAATAAAAGCGTATTAAAAAATCTCACATTTAGATCCACTTTTTTTTCGAAATGGTCTACGCTAACGATCGGGTTAAGATCGCTGTAGCTGCATCGGACTATAACTAGCCTGGTGGCTAGTTGGTTAGTTGAGAGACGATGGTAGGGTTTGACCCTCCCTAACATCACCCGGGTGATTTTCAGACCGGATGTTGGGGACAGCTACGGGTTGTAAGCTATTATTAGGTCCAGGGGGACCCGTGTCCCTCTAAGGGGTCCGATCCCTTTCTCACTCTTTGAAGAGTGAGGAAGGTGAGTGAGCGGTAGCAAAAACTAACGGCGTGTGAGTTATCGCGATAGAAGAGCTCAAGTTATTAATGATTTCGGTACTGAGCGGGCCGTCCCTCTCCCCTTCCGCGTACGGTCGGTATGACTCGCACGTGTAAGTCCTAATGTCGATGAGGTTCGCGGTATTGGTAGAGCTGTCTATATCAAAATCGCGGTCGCGGTCACTATTTTGTAGTGTAGAACCCGTGGTCCCGTGTTAAGGTCGGTGTGTACGTCTGTGCGTGTGATTGTATCAGATGTGGGTCCTCGGGACGACGACGGCGCGCCTACCCCGAGGACCCACATACTGTACTGGCCTCGCGGGTGCGTGTTTTGTGTTTATGTAACTGTACACAGTACGTTACGTATTTTGTGATCGGGTCTATGGGATCGGCTAAGATATGCTTAGGCCGCTTGTACGGGTGTCGAAAAGTCTGTGCGTCGTGGTTGTAGTCTAGGGCCTTACGATGAGAGGGTTTGGATGCTTTCTATGAGTTCTTTGATATAGGCTTTTATAGTGACGAGTTCGCAGTCTCTATGCAAGTCGATATTACGCATGTAATAGGGAGCTCCTGTTGCCATGCGTAGAAACCGGTTTTGGACACTTCGCAATCGATCTATTTGAGACTCACTTATTTGTGCGAAAGAGACGCACGCGTACGTGAGTATCGTTCTACTTTATATACCTAATATAAGCTTATGTCTTAGAGACATTTTGCTTCGCGAATTAAATATTGAATATAATTTGTAGAGTACAAATTTCGCTTTTTGTAACGTGTTGATGATGTGCCTCGAGAACGTCATCGACTTGTTTAGAACTAAGCCTAAATATATTGGACTTGAGTGACCTCGGTAAGTGGTTCTCCAAATGGAGAAGGTGTAGGTCACAGTTACCGAGTTCGGTAACTGTGACCTAGAGGGCTTTTAAAGCGGTACATGGTCGGTAGGTGGTAGGGCTGTATCATCCGCAAACATGGCTAACCTTAGCGTGTTTGGGGATATCTTGTGATATCTCGCTCAGGGCTCGGCCCTAAGGGCGAGAGGACCGAGCCCTGCGGTACTCCCGCCTCCATATATCTTGGCGACGACAGTGTGCCTTCTACGCGGAAATGGAATTTGCGGTATTTTAGAAAGTTAATCTATTAGTAATCTACAACCACCGCTGGATTCTAAACGTGACGCTGCGCTCAGGCACCTCGTAAACCCCTCTTCAGACACCGACAAACCACTTCGTGCCAAAAAGGCAGCCCTTCAACGAAGTTCGCGGTGCTTTGCAAACTTGTATTGGTCGGAACTCGGCCGCACCTTTCAAATCTGTGCGACAAAGACAAAGTCGGCGGTGTCTACGAAGGCGTTAAACGGGCTTTTGGACCTGTATTAAAAAGGATCTCCTCTTAAGGACGTGAAAAGCACTGTTATAACTGACAGCATGAAACAATTTGATCGTTGGGTAGATCATTATATCGGCCTCTACTCTCGTCCCGTGTTCCTACAACCAGAGGCAATACACGGTATGCCCAAACTGAATATTTGCTTCGATCTAGACGAACTACCGTCCACGGAGGAATTCAATTTGGATTTCGCTGCTGTCAATCAGCTTAAACATGGAAAAATCCCGGCTGCGATGGCACTCAAGCCGAAATAATTAAGCTCCAATGCGTAAGACCAATCTTATACAATCTGCTGTGTAAGTGTTGGGAAGCGGGAAGTGTCCCTCAAGATATGCCCGATGTAAACATCTTCACGTTATATAAAGGGAAAGGTGACCGCGGCGATTGTAATAACTATCGTGGCATATCCCTTTTGAGCATAGTTGTCAACCTTTTTAGCCGCGTCATACTTGGTAGACTCCAAAAGCTTGCATAACGCGTTTACCCTGAGGTGCAATGTGGGTTCCGCTCTCAGCGCACCACGGTGGACATGGTTTTTACTCTCAAGCAGTTGCAAGAGAAGTGAAAAGAGCAGAACTCTCCTCTGTACGTGAAAGCCTTTTTCGACCTTAACAAGGCATTTGACACGATTAGCAGGGAGCGTTTGTATTTGTCACTGGAGAGCATTGGGTGCCTGCCTAAGCTCCTGAGCCTCGTCAGATCATTCCACGAGGGTATGAAGGGCGTCGTAGTTAGTAACGGCTATACATCTCAGTCGTTCGACGATTGTAGAGGTGTGCGTCAGGGCTGCGTCTTGGCTCCTACACTGTTAGGTACTTTTAGCTTTTATTACACAGCTTTCAGCGATAACCAACAGGGTGTATACCTGCATACGAGGACTGACAGAAATATATTTAACATCTCTCTCCTCACATCTAAGAGACATCGTGAGGACCTTTTCGTCAATAGTCTTTTATTTGCTGATGACGCGGCCTTTGTTGGCAATTCCGAAGTCGATCTCCAGTCTATGGTGGACAAATTTTCCAAGGCCTGTTCCCGCTATGTCCGTTAATAAGTACTAAAAAGACAGCGCAAGTTAGTTTTAGCGCAAGGCACTCACGAACCCCCTTTAATTACTTTAAACGGAACGCTGTTAGAGGTTGTTGACAAGTTTGGCTACCTAAGATCGACCGTGGCCAACAATATTTCACTAGACGCAGAGATCAACACCCGTATTGGCAAAGTGCGAAAAGTGGCAACCATGTTTGGGAAACTTAGTACAAGATTATGGCACAACACAAATATTTAACCATAAAAACCAAAATGTTTGTTTTACAGCCTTCCATTTTATGCATACTCCTATACGGTGCTGAAACCTGGACCCCGTATGCTAAACAAGAGCGTCAATTAAACATCTTTTGCATGCGTTGCCTTCGTAAAATCTTGGGTTTCACGTGGCATGACAGAGTGACCAACAAGAAGGTTCTAGAAATCGCACAGCTACCTAGCTTGACTGCAATACTGAAACAGATAACACCTAAGATGGCTAGGGCATGTGCACAGGATGGAACCCTCTCGTACACCACGACGCGTTCTACTTAGTGAGATAGCGAATGCGAAGAAAGATTTAGGAAGGCTCATGCTTCGCTTTAAGGACTACGCAAATCGTCACATGTCCGCTGTAAAGATCGACTGCCGAAGCTGGGAGAAGCTCGCAGAAAATAAAACAGTCTGGCGAAAACGGGTATCGGAAGGTTGCAAGTTTTGCGATGACGCCTGGTGACGCCTTGCTGACAAGAGACAGAAACGATATCTAGGTCCCTCATCATCCACCACCAGTATCTCTTGTCAGATCTGCGGTTGGCTATGCCGTTCTCGCATCGGCTTGCACAGCCATGAGAAAAGCTGTTCCACGGCCCATAATAATAAAGTAATACGCCATAAATCGTCTGCAATAGACGTTAAGGCCATTAGATAGACCGATTTAGATGGGGAGGATGAGACTGGAGAGGAAGAGCTCTCTGGCTTCCTCTTCTTCGTCTTCTTGTTCTTGACTGTAGTGAACTCCCCTAGTTCACTATGGTCGGATTCTTGCTCCTAGCAAGACATCTCTGAAGGAGATGAAGTGGGCTTCGGCTTCGGCCGGTATACGAGGAGCGTCGCTATCGGGCGACGCCGGTGAGTCGGCGTCGTGGTTGCGAAGCGTTTTCACTTAGTCGCGGCATCGGGAATTTCCCAACTACGATAAACCAGGAACTTTCTAATTAAGACTTCAGCTATAATTAGAAAGTTTATCCCGGTTGGGGATTCTGCTCTCTATTTAAATAATGAATGGGGATACAGCCCGTCCCGGCGACCGGGAGGTGTGAAGATTTTACAATCTTACAAAACAAACATGTGATATAATAACTTCAGCTGTAAGACTTTAGATATTGAAAATCTTAAACTTTTTTGATTACAGCTACGACAAATTGCATAGCACTGTGCTTTTACCACTTCCCATTATAGGAAAACTTTGTGTCCGAAGTATAAAATCCCTTAATTGATGCCAAGTCATTTTAAAATAAACGTTGTTACAATTTTAATTAAGCGGTACGTGAAGTATTCGGGAGCCCGAAAAGAATTCTCCGAGTAATAATTCAAAGTGTTAATCTTCTGATTGAATGGACGGCAGTAACGAGAAAAAATTCGTAATTACAAGCTTAAAAAACTCTAAAATAAATGATTTTTTTGTAAGATCCGAACACACTTTGGATGGTTTATTTTACATTGGCACATTGTACAGGCTGAATATTGTTATAAATAATAGTCATATTTTATTCATATTTTTGAACATAATATTGAGATTTTTTTTTAATTTGAATTTTATTTTAAGCAGAATTTTCCGGTGAACTTAGTACTTAGACCTATTGACTATTGTGCTAATAGGTCTTCACCTATGAAATTGCCGTTCTGCAGTATTGGCCATTTCAAATCAAAATAATTTTTGTTTGGCTAAGAATTCTAATTTCAAATTAATTTTATTTTAAAAACATGGAAATCTTTTTCCAATAGTAGTCATTTGTTTATTGATTAGTGTTACATTTTCATCGCATTTCAATCTTTTTCGTCATCATGGATACGTTAAAAATTCGAGTAATTATGGAATATGAGTACCGTCGTGGTAGCAACGCGGCACAAACGGCACGCAACATCAACGACGTTTACGGTGCTAACACTACAAACCAACGAACCACCTGTTATTGGTTTGCTCGCTTCCGTTCTGGAAATTTCGACCTGAAAAATGAACCTCGCAGTCGTCCGAAGACTTTGGTCGACAATGACGAATTAAAGGCGATTGTGGAAGCTGATGATACACAATCTACGGCTGAATTTGCAGCAGCTTTCGACGTTAGCATCAAAACAATATTGATCCATTTGCGTCAAATTGGTAAGGTAAACAAGCTTGACAAATGGGTGCCCCAGGAACTCAATGATCGCCAGCGCGAAGTACGCGTCGAGACGTGCCTTGCCCTGCTCAACAGACACACAAATGAATGAATTTTGAACCGCATTGCTACCTGCGATGAAAAATGAATTCTGTTTGATAACTACAAGCGCTCAGCAAGTTGATTGGATCCTGGTTCAGCACCTAAACAATGCCCTAAACGAAAACTTACCGCTAGAAAAGTGATGGTCACTGTTTGGTGGTCTAGCGCCGGTGTGATTCATCACAGCTTCCTACCAAACGGGGTGAGTATTACTGCAGATGTGTACTGTGAAGAACTGATCACAATGATGGAGAAGCTGGCACATCTCCAACCAGCATTGGTCAATCGCTCGTCTCCGCTGCTCCTGCACGACAACGCGCGACTTCATACTGCACAGCAAACGGTCTCCAAGTTGCAAGAACTGGGGTTGGAAGCTCTACGTCTTCCGCCCTACTCACCAGACTTTGCCCCTACAGACTACTACTTTTTCCAGAATTTGGATAACTTCTTGGCGGGAAAAAAAATCAATACCCGAGTGGCACTACAAAATGCCTTTGAAGAAAGCTGATTTCTATAAGAAGGGCATCAATAAACTGCCACTGCGTTGGCAAAGATGCATTGATAGCATGGGAGATTACTTCGATTAATACAAATAAAAAATACTTGAAAAAAATTCGTTTAAATTTTTTCATACAAAACGGCAATTTCATAGGTAAATACCTAATATTATTATAGCGGTTTGTTCCTGCCGTTCCTGCTGTTCGTGACATAAATTGGTACAAAATGTGTTCCTTCATCACTGAGTTAAAAGTCAAGTTATAAAAATATAATGTTAATATAAATTAAAAGTGATTATTATAGCTAATCATATTTATTTATTTACATGTATAGTGTACATTACAAAACACAGAAAAAGATGTTTTAAAGTTCTAAACCCATTGTGAAAATTGTTTCTACAATTCAGTACTTTAAATGTAACAGATTGAACTTTAACTTAATTTAATTTTCATTGTGTATTAATAATTAAGTTTAACCTAATAATTTTAGAAGTTATGACAGTAGTAGTTATTACAGTAGTATTATTGTTGCATATTTCGAAATTTGTTTAAAATATTTAATAACATTTTATTCCGATAAAATGACATGCTAGTTAGCTATAAAATACAAACTTTAAAAAGTACACACTAGTAACAAAAGTACAAAACTACACATAAAATCCTGATTCTTTTTACTTTTATTAAGTTCTAATACCTAATTATTTCTTAATTTATTAAAAAAAAAAACTAAATTTTTTCATGTTGTCAAATACCCAATTACGTGATTCATCTGAAATTAAATTCTGATTACTTACATTTCCGTAATTATTGTTATATGAATTAAATAAACTAACTAAATGAGCTTTATGTCATTGTATCTGTTCTTTGAAACTTTGTCTTAGTAATCTTATAGTATCTGGGTAACCGAGCTCGGATTTCTAATAAAATTTTAAGAATAAAAGGAATCACAAAAATCTTGTATCTGACCGAGATTCGAACCCACCATATTTCGAATTTTCAAACAAAGCAAAAATTATACATAAGCATAGTATCAATCTGCCAATCGGACTGAAATAATAGAGTCAAAACTATTGATATATTATTGTTGCACGACAAAAGAAAAATCACATATAGCTTAAAAATGCGCAGTTTGCCAGGGGTAGCACCTAGCTAGATCAATTTTTCTCCCCCAAAACTAGCTGCATACTAAATTTCAGCTGTTTTCGAGAAACCGATTATATATTCAATAGTCTCGTTTAAGAAGTAGGTTCAAAGTAACTCATACTCGTATTTATGCTTATGATACAATGTAATTATTTTTATTACACTGGCGTCAAGCTCTTCTACTCTATATTTAGCTCCTGAGTATATTACGTAGCACCTGAGCGTTACTCTCATCTCATAGTGGGTATCAGACAGGCGGGTGGATGCCTCCACCCAGAACTATTTAATACCCAGTTAAAGTATGGTTGACTAGCTTTATCCCGCGGCTCCGCCCGCGTAAATATAGTATTGGGTATCCCTAAAATAGGCTCCCTATAAAAAGTAGCCTATGTTTTAATCCGGAGACTAAACTATTACCATACTTAGTTTCATCGAAATCCGTTCAGTAGTTTGTCATGTTATCGAGACTGGACACGTAAATCATACACGAGCGTTAGACCAAGTCTGACCTTATTAATTAGCAAGCATTACTACCTACAACATATTTTTATAATAATTACTGAATGTACCTACATAGTTTTTGCGTGAAAGAATAACACACATCCATTCATCCATCCTTACAAACTTTCACATTTACATTCACACTTAGTAGAATTTAGCTGGGATAAGGAAATATCGATGTAGCTAATATACCTTTAGATAAAACAATATAATATAATATCTCTACGCGTAAATTTTATTAAATCTCATTAGATGGCTTCAGGAAAATATTTTTATTAGATAATTCAAAATCCATAATGTACGCTCGCTGACGCTGCCCCTTCAACATGCTAATTCTGGACTATATTAATTATTCTGGCTCAGCACAAACCCCATTGTTGATTTCCACTTGACCGGTTTAAGAGATGAGCAGATCCCTCAGAGGCGACTTGACACGATCCGTTTGAAGGCGTCGGCTTTCTGCCTTCATTATAGAATATTATCGTTATTTAAAAAATTTGCGGTTTCCTTTGATTTTGTTGGCGATTCAGATTTATAATTATTATTGACTGTCGCAGTTGTTGTTGGTATTCAATATTTATAAAGTTTCAGAAAATAGCTCCGATTTATTGGTCTGGTCGGTCTACGCCTTTTTTACTTTATTTCCGAATAGTGTATACTAAATACCTATATGTCTTACTTTATATTTCAAATATTTCAATATTTCACGTGTGTTCTTAGTTGGAGTTAGCTGTGTGGTACCAGGGTCCAGGTAAGTTTTACTTCCCGAACGCAGCTCAAGTCACGTAGTTGGTCCTGGACAATCCTGAATCATAAACTTGCGCATAATACTTAGCAGAACTTTATGACTAATATATTCAAATTATCTGCGCAGCTATCTTAGTTGTACAGATATAACTTTAAATTGTGTGCAGTAAAGCCATTTTAATCGCTTTTGTAACAACACTTATTGTATACAGATTCTATTGACCAATTTTAGGTAGGTACCTAACCACAATAATCATAAGTCTTAACTATGGATCACTGTTGTTTTTTATTAATTTCATAACATTTATTTTTATTAAAAACTATTAACTGCCCCAATTTTTAAACAAGACTTTTTCGTCTTTAATTGTGAATAAAATCATTTTAAATTGAGCAAAAATATCATGCAGTGTCTAGTGAGAGGTAGAAAGTGGGTAAAAAAATGGTTGCCTGTTAAGTCCCTCTTTTTAATATAATACATATATTATGTATTATAATTAACGTTCTGTTAGGGGTCCCTTCGGATTAGGCTTTTTAAAAAAAGGTTTCTTTCCACAACCACTTTTATTAAAGGAAAATACAATAATATATGAAAGGACCCTTGGGCAGAACCGTCACGACCGAGGACTGAAGACCAACTGAGACTCACAGCTAGAGTCTAGACCAGACTAAACACGGGATGTGCTGATTCGACGTTACGTCAGCAACAACCCTAACAGGGACGGGACATAACACCTCCCCCCTAAGATGTAACTTCGGGGGACATCGAAGTTACAGTTGAAATTCTAAAATCTACTTCGAATATTATTAATGTTTTCAATTTCTATACTATCTTCAACATTCTGTTCAGGTTCTTTCATTTCTATTATGTTACACTGAATATTTTTAGATACTTTGGAATTAGAGTCAACTTTTGCTAGATTCAATTTTAAGGTTCTGCTGCCGGGTTTCACACAGTTATCTAAATCAAATATAAAATCTAAATATTGAATAAAGAAATATTACTACCACTATAAGTATGACTAATACGGAGTAATGTGTACCGTATTTAACTATATGAGGATTTTCTAGAATATTTTCTGAGTCCTCAAGATTTTTAAGAAAAATTTGTTGATTAAATTTAATATTATCTAAATCAACATTTTGTAATTTGATAGGGGTCACATTCCTCGCGCTTAAATTTAGTTTCTTAAAATTACAACAGCTGTCATTAATAAGATTAAAATCAGGTATTCCAATTTCTATGGTAGCGTTGACAAAATCGTGTTGAGTTATGAGAGTATTGCTTTTATGATAACCGATACAATTACTAGGAAGTGACATAATGCCAGTGCCTAAAATCTTAATTTCGGATGCTTCGCTATTTCTACAATCTATAGAGACCTTACCGGGTACTGACTGTACAAAAATCCATTTATTATTTTTAAGCGGTTTCCAAATATCTAACTCTCCAAAAATTAATTTAGTTTCACAATTTTCCGGGACTTTATCAATTACTTTACTCATAAACTCTGTTTCACATGTGGACTTAGTTTCTGTTACATAAATTATTGAAATTTCACAAATATAGTTTTCGTTTAACATGTTTTTGCAACTATTTACATCTTCCAAGATACAATACTGCGATTTGTCTTTGGTCATTGCTATGTATTTTGAATTAGGTATTATAAAACTGAAAGAGTTGGGGTTGCTAGAGTCATGTGGTGTCGGTAATCCAATATTATGAAATAACATAAATTCCTTAATTAACACTAACGGAATTTGGAGAACAAAAAATATCTTATTATCTACATAATAACTATCAATTTTAGAAATACTTAACATAGAACTCATTGAGGCTATGTCGAGGCTCACAGGATACTTCATATTATTAGGTAAATGTTGATGATTATCGGCAAGTTCTCTGAATAACTGCTGTGTCGTGATTAAAGAAGGGTGTAAGATATTTTGATTACTGAATAAAATAGAATTAGTTATGTCTTCCAATTGGAAGGATAATGTTAAAATTGAAGTTTCTAAATTATTAATAACCTGGTTAATACTGATCTGAGACCAGAGCTCATCCGTGATGATAGATATGTTACGTACTTTAACAGAGAGGTTGTCGATAGCATCATTCAAATTTAATTCGTTAATTTTAATTTTATTTATAGTATCGTTATACATCGACACGGTAGATGTGGTAAGTAAAATATTATTTTTGACAAGAGAAACTAATTTATTTTGATTATTAAACAATACTTTTATAGCCTCGTCGTATTTAAGACCATCATTCTCATCTAAATTACCAAATACATGTTTTATTATTGAGCCTATTCCACTCACCCAAGCACGCTTTGATTTTCTGGTAGCTAAATGGGATACAGAACTAAATTCCTTATACATATCATTATATCTAACAGCTAGCGGCTCGAGGAGATGGTGACAATCGATATTACTAAATGTCGTTTTCTCACAAAGATCCTTAACTAATTTTATAGCATAGTCTATATTTTCAATATGTGTACTTAAGTGAGATATGTCCATTGGCATCAAGATATTTAATTTCCCGTTAATAACGCTGAGCTTGCCAAGATAGTCAAAATAGATCCCTGGGCTTGATTTAAATTGTTGAACGTAATGATTTTGCTGACTTTCAGCATGTTGATGAGTTCTGCAAGAATAGAACAGTATCTTGCTATTATAAATAATAACTAATATTATATACTTAGTGTGCACTAGTATGAAGAGTAAAAAAAAAAAAGGTAAGGTAAAAGTTATTTGTAAATAATGTATAGGTAAGTATAATAAAGTAAAATTTAAATGTAAAGTATGTATAAAAGCAAGCATTTTACGAACTCGGCACATGAGCAGGTTTGACCTGGTCATAGTGGTGTACGACATGACGTCGATTAATTAATATTGTCAATGTATTATTACCATTGATCTTAATTATTTTATAGGGGCCTTTCCACACTGGGGACAAGGCTTTCCGCAGTCTTAAATGATTCTTTACGTAAACGTAATCGCCTGCATGATAGCTGACTGGTCGTGTCCGTGTATCATAATATGTTTTGGAATTTCCTTTAGATTTATTGATGAATTCTACGGCTTTTTGCCGGGAGTACTTGAGACGATTCTGCAACATGCGGACATATTCAGGGTATGTAGCCCCTGGGGATTCGCTATAGATAGAATTTGGTATAAATGGTTTATTACCGAACATTAGTTCATATGGTGTAAAATGCGTAGTAGAGTGGACGGATGTATTATAAGCTAGCATGGCAGTGTATATATATCGAGGCCAATTTGTTTGTTCCTCATTAATGTATGATTTTAAATATTCCTTAAGGGTGGAATGACTTCGTTCAAGAGCCCCTTGCGTCTGTGGATGGTATGGCGAAGCCCAAAGATTTTTAATTTTTAAGAATTTGCATGTCTCTTTAAACAGTCCAGATGTAAAATTTGTCCCTTGATCTGTGAGGATCATTTTGGGTATACCAAAAATTGAGATGTAATGAAGGAGACATTCACATGTTTCCTCCGCGGTTGTGGTCCTAATAGGATATGCTGAAGAGAATTTCGTTAGGTCATCTTGAACTGTTAATATATATTTCAATTTACCGGGACCAGATTCTGGAAGTGGCCCGACAATATCAAGAGCTACACGTTGACAAGGTTCTGTTGAAGTACTAGTTATTTGCATGGGAGCACGATTTATTTGTCGGAGTGCTTTATTTTCTTGGCAGGATTTACATTGTTTAACATATGTTTCTATGTCGCTACGCATCCCTTTCCAATAGTAAATTTCTTTTATCCTGTTATACATACGAGCAGAACCTAAATGGCCAGCAATCGGGACATCATGATTATCGTGTAATATTTTCTTTATTTCAGTCGGGACAGGGAAAATAATTTTATTATGATATATTTTAATTTTAATCTGCGTATTATGAAAAAGGTAAGTTAAAATATTAAATATTTTAATAAATGAATGTTTTTCAAAAGGATTTTTCATATCTGATATACCTATTTCGTTGCTATTTCCGAAAATTAATAATTCATTACGAATCCTCTTTAAGGTTTCAAATATTTCTGGATAGGATGCTTCATCAAAATGATGAATTTTATAAAATAACAAATAACATATTTTATTATTACGTTCTATTTTATGGAAACCAAAAAGCTCTCTTTCAGAATTTAATATTGTTTGATTTGTTTCAGAATCATTCAGCATTTCTTCAAGATAAAGGTTGGATTCATCAAGGTCAATAGATGTTGGTACAAGGATTACTTTAGCCGGACATTTTAATAAACTTTCGTTATATTCTTCGATTACAGTATTAAATGTTTTACTTTTATCTGACATGGACTTTAAGAAGGTAGGATAATCATCTACAGGAGCATCTGGATTCGCGCTAGTGGAAGGAGTTGGCTCGGATGGTACTTCAAAATCTGGTTCAACGATAGGCTGATCGTTAGGCTCATTAGCCACGGCATCTTCGAGGCCGGGTGGATCAAATGGATCAGGAGGAGTATTCAAAAGTTCTGATGGAGATTCAGTATTTTCTACAGGGATTGGATCGGGCAAGAGATCCAAGAGGTCTCTCTCGGGATCAAAGGATGGCGGTGTCACTAACAAATCTAAAAGATCTCTATCTGGTGAGTACGGTTGTTCCTCCTGGGGTTCTGGTGCTGAAGGAGATGGGTTTTCGGCTTGGATTGGGTTCACGGGGTACCGGGAAAGAGCGTCGGCATTTGTATTTATTTTACCTTTTTTATATTGAATATCATAATCAAATTCTTCAAGTTTTAGTCTCCAGCGAATTAACCTAGAGCCCGGATCTTTACAGCTGAATAGCCAATTCAGCGGTTTATGGTCTGTAATTATTGTAAAACGGCGACCAAACAGGTAAGGCCGGAAAACTTTTGTTCCGAAAACTATCGCGAGACATTCCTTTTCAGTTACTGAATAATTGGTTTCGGCTTTATTTAAAGTTCTAGAGGAATAAGCTATGGGACGATCTTGACCAATAGGACCTTGGGACAAAATTGCAGAAATGGCGTAATTGGATGCATCACAAGTTAACAGGAAAGGTTTGTTAAAATCAGGATAAGCTAATACCGGAGCACTTATAAGATTTTCCTTAAGAGATTCAAAAGCAAGTTGTTGTTCCTCTTTCCAGATGAACGGAACATCCTTTTTCAACAAACTGGTAAGTGATTTTGCTATTTTAGAGAAATTAGGAATAAATCTTCTATAATAGGAAACAAGGCCTAGGAAGGATTTAATGTCCTTATACTTATATACTTGGGTATAGGAAACTTAGCTACAGCCTCTGTTTTTTCTGGGTTTGGCCTTACGCCGTCTTCGCCTATTATGTGCCCTAAATAAACTACCTCTTTACGAAGGAACTGACATTTTTCCGGTTGTAATTTAAGATTAAACTTTCGAAGTCTATCAAATACGGCTTTAAGGTTATCTATGTGTGTGTCGAGATCGAAGGAATAGATTACAATGTCGTCCAAATAAACAAAACATCGACTTCCCTGTAGTCCTGACAGGCAAGTATTCATTAGTTTTTGAAATGTACTAGGTGCGTTTCTGAGGCCAAATGGCATACGATTAAATTGAAAGTGACCTTGAGGGACTGAAAATGCAGTTTTGGGTGCATCGTCAGCTGAAATACGAATTTGGTGGAATCCAGAAGCAAGATCTAGTGTTGTAAAATATTTACTTTTACCTAACTGGTCTAGAATTTCAGAAATTTGAGGTATCGGATAAGTTTCGCCTACACTTATGTCATTAAGCTTTCTATAATCTATCACTATTCGCCATTTGCGTTGTCCGCTTGAATCAATTTTTTTGGGAACTACCCATATTGGTGAGCTCCAAGGAGAGGATGACGGCTCTATTATGTTATGTTCAAGCATTTGATTTATTTGTTTTTCAACTTCTTGCTTGTGACATTCGGGAAACCTATATGACTTGGTATGTATTGGAATTTCGTTATTTGTTCTGATGGTATGTTCGATTGCAGACGTATGTGTGAGCTGATCACTAGGCATGTGAAAGATATCCGGATATTGACTACAGAGATCAACAAGAGCATTGAGTTCTTCTTTATTTAAATGATCTGTCCGAAGTTCTTTTATTACTGCTTCGGATCTTTCTGAGGTAAATAAACTACATGTATTTACCGGATGTAGAGGAAAATTTAAAGGTTCAACATGGAGTTTTAGATCTCCTTTAATATGTGCATAATTTTCAGAGGTGTTGGCAATAGTTAAATTAACGCGATTATTATTTTTGATTTTAACGATGCAATTAGATATAAGTAAATCTTCCGAAAGATGTTGATCAACTATAACACCCTCTTTTAAATTAGTTTTCTGTATTGAACATTGAATTACAGCTTCACTTCGAGGTGGAACAATAAAGAACGGTTCGGTGAAAAGTAATTTAATTTCGGATTTTCCTATTTTTAATATATCATTCGTGTAATCTATTTTGCAGCCGAATTTTGTTAAGAAATCTGTGCCTATAATACCATCGTAAGGTAAGCTAATCTCTTTTATTACATGAAATTTAAATACTAACGGATTTTTGTCATTTAATTTTAGCCTAAGTTGTAAGTGACCCTCTGTAGAAGTCGGTTCGTCGCCTGGATCTATACCTTTAAGTTTTACAGGTTCTTTAATTAATTTTTGACTATTTAATATACAGGTTTCTTTTATTAAGCAGATCGACGAGCCCGAGTCGACTAACAAAGATAAAGGGATATCTGAAACTGAAGATTCTACTAATATGTGAGGTAAGCGTCGCTTAGTTGTATCAATATTAATTTCGTAAATTTCTTTTTTTTCAGGTTCAACTACGAGGGAGTCTTCGGTTTGGGGCTGGTTACCCTGCTGCGTGACTCTGAAGGATGCATCTCCGTTTTGGGGCTGATTACCCTGTTGTATGATGCTGAGAGATTTATTAGCGTTTCCATTTTGGGGCTGGTTACCCTGTCGTATAACGCGAGACGATTTATTAGCGTTTCCATTTTGGGGCTGGTTACCCTGTCGTATAACGCGAGACGATTTTTTAGCGTTTCCATTTTGGGGCTGGTTACCCTGTCGTATAACGCGAGACGATTTTTTAGCGTTTCCATTTTGGGGCTGGTTACCCTGTCGTATAACGCGAGAGAAAGTTTTCGTGTCGATTTCAGATTTAATTAGTCCCGCACGACACGAGAGCGAGACGGAATTTAGTTTAAATTATTATTATCCGATTGGAATGAGTCATCGACGTGTTGATTATCATGTTCATTCATAACCAAATGCATTCGATTCGGTTGTTGCCGGAATTTATTATTAAATCGGCTGTTATTGTATTCCCTTTTCGCGCAATCTTTAATATCATGGCCCGTAGTTTTACAATATCGACAAAACACCGATTGGGTTCTGTCTGAATAATTATTATTATTGTTGTTATTAAGGTTACTATTTGGAGAATTAAATCTCGGCTGATAAGAAGGCTGATTACGTGACGTGTTTGGTTGTCCATATGATCGTGGGAAAAACGGTCTGGGTCTCAAGTTACTTTGATTATTATTTAACTTCGATTCTCCCAACTGAGGTCGTTTGTAAAGACTTTGTTGTATGCGCTCCTCAGAGATTGCAATATTAATAGCGTCATTTAAATTTCGCGGATTTCTGCAACGCACAATATTTGAGATACGGGGATGTAAGCCAATAAGAAAATGATGAAGTGCTAAATCCTCCATGGCCGCTGAACGACCAGGGATTTCCTTTAGTGTGCAATTGGACAGGGTTACCTCTGTCAGAAGCTGTGAAAGATAGGTTTCTACGCGTAAAGAATATTGTGTTACGTTTTCATTAAGACCCTGTTTACTTTCTTGCAAGTCCATAAGTATGTGAGCATAATGCTTACGTTCACAAAATTGGTTTCGCAGGAATTCTTTTAATTGGTCCCACTTTTTGAATTCTTTGATAGCGCAAGCAATTTCGGCTTTACCTTGCAACTGGCTAAAGATATAACGAAATAGGATTGGCTTTTGTACCTCAGTGGCCAAGTCATACGCGTTATTACAATTTATAATAAATGAATTTACACACTCCCGGGAACCATCAAATGGTTTGATAAATTTAAATAGTGTATTTAGATCCAGTTCGACCATCATGGCACTCGTACCCGAAACGGTTCCCTTTCGGGTCGTTGCTTTGGGAGAAACAGGAGGGTTTTTAGCTGTGTCAGATGGACCAGCTTCCGATTCGGACATAGGAATGTTAAGATTTAATAGTTCACTTTTCGACATATTGAAAAATAGTATTAATGAGAATGATAACAAATTAAATTACAAATATGGATTATCTTAGTGGAGTACCGAACCCTAAATCTAGGTAACCTTAGAAGGCTACTAAATGTAAACAGTGACCAAAGACTCACTGTGATATCAACGCGTGGGCGGCGAAGATAAGCTGCACGGCGACTCGATGCATGCCCGCGCCCGGCCGGATAGTATGACTCGTTCACACGGTTATAACTTTTAGGATTTTAACACTATGCACTTGGGATTTTCACTTTTCACTTTGACTTTTGCTCTTAATGACTTTATGGATATTGGAAATGAGTTGGTTTCCTCACTGCACTTTCACTAAAGATTTTTTTTTTTTTTTTTTGACGAATTTTTAGATTTTCACTTTCTTACGATAACTTTCCAGGATTAAACGACACTGGGGATATCCGATCCCACCGCTGCCACCAAAAATGTTAGGGGTCCCTTCGGATTAGGCTTTTTAAAAAAAGGTTTCTTTCCACAACCACTTTTATTAAAGGAAAATACAATAATATATGAAAGGACCCTTGGGCAGAACCGTCACGACCGAGGACTGAAGACCAACTGAGACTCACAGCTAGAGTCTAGACCAGACTAAACACGGGATGTGCTGATTCGACGTTACGTCAGCAACAACCCTAACAGGGACGGGACATAACAGTTCGTAAGCCGACTTAACCATATAATATGGTTAAGACGATAATTTTACGTGATAACGTCATCAATCCGAACGCTTAGGCCGATCGTGCCTCTCTATAGCTTGTTCCGCGTTCTCGCTTGCACGCTCGGCTCAGGCGGAACGTGACAATGAGTCATGCCTTTTCATGCGTACAGCCGACGTTCATCGATTTATAAGACGTCATGTAAATAATTGTTAACCATCACCAATAACTACTATGTTATTAGTACCACGCGTGTTATGAAACACACGCCACAATCAAATAAAATACTTTATAATTATATTTGAAAATATTTTTCCAATCAAAAAGCAATCAGTGAAAAAATATAACATTACAATAGCGAACGGGCGATAGAATATCGAACTAAAAATATTTTATTTAGTGCGTGACAAACAGGAATTTCACGCGCCGCTCGTGAACTAGATGTGACTGATCAATGTATATGTCCAGAGCTTGTTCATAATGCCTCGTTGAAATAGAATAGATTAATTTTTGACCGCTGCATTCATGCAAAAATTGCACGCATTCCTTTCAATGATATGTATGAACAATAAAATTGTATCTATTTCACTAGTTCTGAGTATTTTTTTAAATCTTTTAGTTTGTTAATACAGCTCGAATAATTAGTAACCAACCTCTGGTAAGTGCTAGGTAAATGTTAAGGTTTCTCTAAGCTCAAAAATATGTGACGGTACATTTTTTATTTATTTTTTAAATATCTATGGACGCTTCGCAATACGTCAATCTGGTTCCGTGATAAGTACCCGGAGATCTTGTGTTACGGGGACCAGACAACGGAAAGTATATTTAATACTTTTGTACTTTACATTATATTTAAGGTTTTATTACATTAAACACAATATAATACACATCTATGACCCAAGAACATAGAAAACTTTTTTGTTTCTTCGGCGGGATTCGAACCCGTAACCTTCGGCTTGAGCGCCAACGCGCCAACGCGCTAATCACTGAACCACAGAGGTCGTGAAATATGTGATTTCAATACATTAAGAAATCTACACATACTAGTAAAAAAATCTAAACATAAAAAAAAGCAGACTAAAGGCCTTATATTATAATGACCTTAACGTCCATTGTAGACGATTTATGGAAAAAGTGACCTCTTCACAGACTACGCCGCCTAGGACGGACTTAAGGAAACTCAGGGTTGCCTAGGACCTGTATTACCCTCTCGGCGTCACCGGCTGATTCCACAGGAAAGGTAAGCCGATATGTGTGTCAGGTCGGTTGCAGGAATCTGCCGCGTTTTCGGGTTCTACCCTACTTGCGGCTTACAGAGATCCCGTTCCGGGTTATATTTTGGAGTTTTCCTTCTCCTAGATGGGTTGCAACACAATGCTTAGAGGCCCATCACTCCTGTATGGCGAAGCTCGAAAGATGTAGGAACGCTCGCTAGAGAACATTAGTCGCCTTTTACGACACCTTAGTCCGTCGTAAGGGTTGGTTTTATTCTAAGGCCGAACACCACATGGCACTGTCACCAAAAGCCCTAAGATAAATAAAAATATGTACAAAAATTCTCTTATAAATAAATATAGAGTTGGGAGTAGAGCTACTGCGAATGCTCTCCAGTTCGTAAATTAGTTATCAAGCTCTTGCGTCAAATGCTAAATAGTCCTTTCATGCATACGGCTGAGTATATGCATAGCAAAATAAATAATTATTAAAGCATTCATGAATAAATAGCTTTTGCCCGCGGCTCCGCCCGCGTAAATATACCGTATCCCACGGGAACACTGTACTTGTACGGGATAAAAAGCTAGAGAAGAGCCTAAACTACTATCATACCAAATTTCATCAAAATACGTTCAGTCGTTTTAGCGTGAAAGGGTTACAAACATTCATCCATCCATCCTCACAAACTATCACATTTATAATAGACTGGCTGTTGGACGCGGCTCCGCCGCCTAAATACAGTATACACTGTATATTTTCGGGATAAAAAGTAGCTTATGTTTTAATTCAGAGCCTAAACTACTACCATACAAAATTTCATCAAAATCTGTTTAGTAGTTTTTATGATGTTAGTAGGAAGTAGGATAATACACACATCGGCATATTTAGCGGAACATAAAATAAAGGTTTGATATCAGTATCATATAAGGTTGCTGGCTCGTCATTTAATTTAAAAAGAAATATTTTCAAATTAAGAAAATAACTGAACATCACATTTTATGCAATTGTTTTAATTTTATTCAAATACACCTTATCTGGAGCGAACTTCGAGTATTTTTTCCTTCTGAGTTTGATTTAAAATTTCATTGAAATACTGTTTTTTGTTAGTTTTTTTTTAATCGCGTATCTTTTTGGAGTTGAGGACTGAATTATGCCTGACTTAGCCACAACGGAGATTGCCAGGGCACTCGAAATGCGAAGAAATGGTCAAACCTACAGAGTGATATCCAGAGATCTTCGTCGACCAGTTTCAACGATCCATCGCAGTATCCAACGGTTCAGTGAGACCGGTACTTATGTGACAAGAGCAGGACAAGGCAGAAAAAGACGCACTTCGAGTAGGGATGATCGTTTCATTCGGCTTCGTGTACGTAGGAACCCCCATTTGACGGCCGTCCAAGCCCGACATGAGTTAGAAGCAGTGCGGGGTGTAACCGTAAGTGAGCGTACGGTACGAAGAAGGTTCGAAGAAGCTGGTTTGGGTTCATTTGTGCCCGCCAAGGCTCCAAGGCTCTCGATACTCAGGAACATCGACTTTGGAACGCGGACCAATAGAGTAAGGTATTGTTTAGTGATGTGTGCAGAATTCTCTTAAATCAAATTGACGGCAGGCAAAGAATATACAGACGCAAAGAAGAACGATACATTCAGACAAATTTTGAAACTACAATTGCATACGGTGGTGGATCAATAATGGTTTGGGCGGGCATTTGTTTGGGAGCTCGCACAGACTTTGTAGTGATTGACAGAGGAAGTCTGACTGCAGACCGCTATATCAGAGAAGTTTTAGAAGAAAATGTCGTACCGTTTTCCCCATATATCGGTGACGATTTTGTTTTTATGCAGGATAATGCTCGGCCGCATACCGCTCGGGTAACTCAAGCTTATCTTATATCACTGTCACTCTCACTATCACTGTTATGGAGTGGCCGGCGAGATCACCGGATATGAACCCAATAGAGCACGTTTGGGACTTGCTGAAAAGAAAAGTTAAGTCCAGAATTCCAGCTCCTGCCAACGTGGGTGAACTGCGAATCGCCGTAGTTGAGGAATGGCGGAGACTATCCCAGGAGATAAAATCATTCTCAGTATGCCTAGACGGGTAGAAACTTTAACAAGAGCACGTGGAGCAAATACGCGATATTAATCACCATTTAATTAATTGTTATTTTAATATTAATTTTCACCTTTCCCGGTTACATGAAAAGTTCAAAAATGTACAATTTTTCACAAATAGCCTTTACTCGCAAAATATGTTCTTAATGTGATCTCATTTTAAGTAAAACAAATGAAACTTTAAATAACAAAAGAAGTGTAGTAAGTAGATTTTAAAATAAAACCATATTTTTTAATTATGGACCTTTTTTGTGTTCCGCTAAATATGCCGGTGTGTTTAATATGTAGAGTTAAACTTCAAATAATTTTAAAAAATACAAATAAGTGATTAGTAAAAATATTCGTCATTTGCTTAATATAAAATTCTTACTCTGTTAGTCTGTTACGCTTGATTTAATCAACAAAAAGTATTAGTATATATGTAATGTCGTAAAAGCCCATGTCAATTTATTTTTATTTTTATTAAAAAAACTAAAACCTTATTAGGTAGATCAATATTGTACGGGACTATTATGAAATTAACGACATGATTCAGTCGTTAGCTTGAGGAAAACGTTTTTATTCTCACGACTGTACTCTCATTATTAAACCGTTTTCTGAAAGCCTGCCGTAATCGAATCAGACTTCAATCTTCAGCTTAAGTCTTGTTAAATTAAACATGGATCAACAAGTGCCGAATGACGCGAGCTAATTTTTTCATAAGTCTTGTAAGATTTAAATTAAAATTGATAGAGTTTTTACAATATGTTTACTTAATTTTCGGCTTCTGTTTATAATTTATCTTATTAAAAAAAGGGATTGTAGTTTCTTTGTCTTGAAAACTCTAGAACAGCTAAACCGATTTGGCTAACTTTGATCTAGAATTAATTGCGGAAGTGAAAAGGAAAACACTATGAATGATAATTAATTTCTCCGTTACTAATTGTTGCATTCTGTCGAACATTTGATGTTCGTTCTTTCGGTAGCGCAAAAGGTCTACAGTGTCACTCTTCTGTCAGGCCAGCTAGTCCTAAAAAAAACGGCCTTGTACGAGACGGATTCGCGCACGTAGGGATCTGTGCCATTTTACCAATATTTTACATGTTTACTTATTAGTTCGTTATTTTTGTACGACGTTTTCCACGTAAGCGCATCACACAAGCAAAAGTTAGGCATCTATAACTCCTAAACTAACAAAGTTATATAAGCCATCAATAGCTTATCTTTAAAGTTCATCACATGGACTACCATCATGACTTTTTCAGATTTTTCGAGCCAGCCTTTTAGCTTTTAGAGAAGAGGTACGCCCTATTTTATCAAAAAAAATAGGGCGTTCCCCACATCTCAAAGCTATGTCTTCTGGGACCTTTGGTTCTTAAAATGTGTAACATGTCCAAAAAAACGTATTATTTTATTAATCGCGAAGGAAAAACTGTTTATATTATTGCCGAGCTTCGCGTATCAAAATATCGTTCGCAGTGCAAACAAATGAAAACGAAGTCTCAGTAGTATTTACAAGTTTAATATAAACTTTAAAACTATGAATTTAAAATTTTATTTAAAATAACGTTCACATTGTATATCAGACATATACTACTAGCTTTTACCCGCGGCTCAGCCCGCGTAAATATAGTATCGGGTATCCCACGGGAATACTGTACTTCTTAGAAATGAAAAGTAGCCTATGTTTTAATCCAGAGCCTAAACTTAAACCGTACCAAATTTCATCGAAATCCGTTTGATCGTTTTTGCGTGAAAGGGTAACAACATCCATCCATCCATCTATCCTTACAAACTTTCTGTAGTAGGATTGACTGGGCACTGAGCAGTGTTATTACTGATGGCAAAGTGTAAATAGGGTGCGCTTTCAACTGTAAGAACTAAGAAGTGAATTTTCTCCACTGAATTGCCAGAGCGGCCCTCTTTTGCCTTCAAAGTAACTCTAATTTACTTTGAAGGCAAGGACAATTTCACGTGATATTTAGATTTTAACATAAATATTTTTTTAACTAATAAAACGTTACTCCTCTATTTAACTTTGCCAAAAGTGTTTGCCAAATTTAATATATAAGTATTTGATGTTGCCGTAATTAATATCGAACTAAAAATGGCAAAATACACGCTTGTTGAATGAGTATACATTATGGCGGACTAATTAACGCTACAATCGTAATCGCGCTATCGAAGTTTCCTAAGATCGGCGGTATATATATAACATCTGAAATGCATACAGTGGGCTTCGGCCTGACCGAGCATACCATTTCGCTCGGTCGGAGATCTCCCATATAGGGCTTCCACTATTCCCAAATCCCACATTGGTGACCCTCGACAGAACACGCCTCCTTCTGGACATCATCATCATCACTCACCACCCCGCACCACGCCAGCCAGCATTCAGCCTCATTGAGTACCTCGACCACCAGCCTCAACGCACCGCGGCCTGGTTGAACCCTCAACGGCTTAAACGGGCACTCTCACTACAATGACCGGTCAGCAAGCAGAGCACATCTCTCCTGGTCAGCACGTAGCATCGGCCCCGTACAGCAGCACTCCGACTCACTGGAACCCGAGCAGTTCCGACTCACTGGGACTCTGTGGGATTGGCGACTCAAGCAGAAGACTCAAGATTCGACCTTCAGTCTTCGGGGGGATGTGATGTGGCGGACCAATTAGCGCCACAATCCTTAATCGCGCTATTGAATTTTTCTAAGATCGGCGGTATTATACAACATCTGAAAAGCATACAAGGGAGCTTCGGCCTGACCGAGCATACCACCTCGCTCGGTTGGAGATCTGAGCCTGGTGATAGACAGATGGACAGCGAAGTCTCCTTTGGGAACGGAACCCTAAAAAATGTCGTACCTACTGTTGTATTTACCCTACACCAAGGGTAATGTAATCACTGGGCAGCGCAGGGTCTCCTAAGTAAGATTTACTTCGACGTCGGCGAGCGGGCTTTAAATATTAAGTACACGCGGTGACGAGGGTGTCCGGCGAGGTGATAATGATAGTTTCAAACCTTTTATGGCAGATTAAGTAACGTATTAAATTACATTTCACGAGATTGTTATTCATGTTAATTAATTGACTGAAACGGATTATGTGAATTCGGTGAAACCTTTTGCTCTCGATATAGAATTCGATAAAGAATATGGCAGTTTGATAGGATTTATAAAACTTGTTATCTCTAAAAAATATCTACTGCCTCACACTATATACTTAGTGATTTTTTATTCCATTTCGAGAGAAACAGGGCATATTTTATGTCCAAAATAGTATATAATATGTACAAAAGCATTTCTGTCTAATGAGGTTAGACAGAAATGCTTTTGTGCATATTATATACTATTTTGACACAAAATAAGCACTGTTTCAAAGTAGGTATTTCAAAGTTGGAAACCCTGTATAGAAATATGCTACTACAACTTTCATTAGACTATTAACTACTAAAATTTACAAAACATGTAGGAACATAATATTTTACTCATAAAGTTTGTTCTTTGTAGTATGTCGTATATTTTAATAGCGATATCTTCTCCTAAAGTTGAGGCATTCCAATAGTTGGCTTTCATTGTTCTAAATAGGTTCCTATGTTGAAGCATCTGAGTAAATATTTATACCGACAACTAGTAAACAATTTCAGTCTGCGCCGCACACCGCACGGTAGCTACATATAATGCATGAATGCAAACAATGTGAATACCAGCAAATGCTACCTTAATAATAGATAACGTCTCAGCGTGGCTAAAATTAAACACCGGTTTGCCAGTATATTGTATTTGTTTGCCTTGTACTACAAGGTATTATCTACATATATACATCCGAATAGTGACCACATGGAATTTTAAAAGAAAAAGTGGAACCGTTTTTTTTTTGTCTAAGTCAAGTTTTACGGAGGAAACTGCTGCAATAACTGTATATTAATAATGTGTGTGCAGATGAACAGTTTTCTTATTGTTATTATTACCAGTTATATAGTTTTAAAACCTACTTTCCCTTAAGTAAATAGCTGTTTAAAAATATTATTAAAAGCGTAAACCCTGAAAATGACAAAGACGCTCTTAGATGAAACATGAAAAAGAAGTATTTCGTTTAAAGAAAATACCCTAATTTTTAGAAACGTTCAAAGGGAAAATGTTTGAATATTACACGATATACGAGGGAGCTTCATCATCCAAGATTGCTGGAAGCCCAAGAGAGCAACACTCGCGTTCAAAGTCCATGGACATCAATCAAAGTCAGCGGCAGAGGTCGAAGGGGACAACACGATAACACAGCGCTTAAACAAACAAGCAACATACTGTACGAATGTCAGTTCCGTAGACTGGCAAGCATAGGGTTTCTGAGTCCTTGAGCAAAAGCTTATTGCCATATTTAACTAGGTACAATCAATGATTTCAAAACTAAGGATGGGCAATGATGTACATTTGAGAGAACAATTCTTCGTACAAATAAAAGTTACGCCATTGATTGATTTCACCATACCTCAAATGTCAAAAAGGCCCCAAAAACCACAAATCTGGTGCCATTTAAGTGGGGACAGTTTTCTGCCTCGACATGCCTCGTCTATAATATATGCGTCGATGGGTACTATACACATAATATTATCACGATGTTTTATCAAACAGCACGTAAGTTCTTGTATTAATTTGTGAATCAAAAGCTGAATGAAAAGAACTTCAATGTATGTTAGCGTGCATGAAGCTTAACACAGAGAGAAACATTTGTTTGGCATTATCGAAGACAATATAGTCGAATAAGCATTTTGCATTGCATAAACATCTGCGAAATTATCCTACATTTTCGTTTATTAAAAAATTTCAACATAATGTAAGCAAACTATCCGAGTCCACTAACATGTTTTGGATTTTTTGAGGCCTCATTTCCTTCTTCTTATTACTCCTTAGGATATTTGCTCGGTATTCAGCGCGTACATTAAATTGTCCGCACTACGCGGCCGTGTGTCCGTGCTAAGCTGTGCGTGGCATTTGTGGCTTTGCACGTGATGAATCCGAGCAAATGTCCGTCATTGTCCGGCCGGATTTATAACAATGCAACATAAATCCCCACTCTATTACATTTACACGCCATACTATTGTTTGTTTCACACCCATCTTATGACCCATTTGTACTCACAAACTTACATGTGTTTGAATTAAATGAGTTACAAAATCATATTGGGTTCAAAGGAATCATACTGGAATATTCTACAAGAGTTGGGCTAAAAATAGAAATCAGGATTTATTTACAGCCTGAAATCCAGCTATTTTCGTAAAATTATTTGCAATTCAACTTAAAGTTAATAATATACTTCAAAAAACTTAAAGACTTCTACTTACTGATTTTTAAAGTAATTCTGTTACCATTACCTGGAATAAAATTTCCTTGTACGTATTTCTCCAATTGGTAAAACACCTAATCAATTATAACAGCTTCATTAAATTGAATTAAATACTTATCAAACTTAATCAGAGGCAGTTAATTTCTAGCTTCTCAGTGTCATATGGACTATACATACTCGGTTTTTTAGTAGATCGATAAAATAATTAAAAATAAATAAAAAATATAAAAGAAAAAGAAACAGTAAGAATCACAAAAAATATTTACGTTACCGGGATTGGAAACATTACAAATTACCAAGCAATCCAAATATTATAGGTAAGTACGCATACCAAGCTGCCAATCAGACTGACGTAAGAAAATCGAATTTATTTATTTATTGTTGCACGACGAAATAAAAAACATATATAGCTTAAAAATGCGCAGTTTATAAGGGATAAGACCTAGCTAAATCGATTTTTCTCCCTCAAAACTCCCTGCATACTAAATTTCATGGCAATACTTGTAGCCGTTTTCGAGATACGGATTATATATATATACAAGATCGTCTCGTTTAAAGTATAAGATTTCCGTCTCCATTATCAGAAGAGCAAAACAATTGCGTCACATAACTATTCAAAAATAAAGTAATTTGTTCACGTGCTCTCTAAATATCTATCCATCGCCAGGGTTTGTCGATAACACGCCCTGTTGATTTCGAAGTTCGATGCTCAGAATATAGCGAATATTCTCATTTTACACCCGCTGGTTTTGTATACATAAACATTGTAAGGTTTTGACACCGTCACGACCTTTTTGTCTATAATAAGCGAACATATTATTATTATGTACCGAACTTGTAATTAAATATAATCTTACTAAGAGCATCTCAGGACATATTATCTAAGGAGGGTTCCGTAACTATCAACGCGCAATAGGTTTTCTTTGAATATCTTCAAAAGTTATTGTCCGATTTCGCTCGAAATAATTTTCCTTAGGAGTTTTTAGCATGATCTGTCTGCATGGAAACTTAGTTTCTAAAACCCTTTTACTAATAAATATCTTATTCGATGGAAAAGTCGCTTAACAGACAAGGACAAAACATTGTATAGCTTATTCATTGTGTAAATATTTTATTAGTAATGGGGTATATGTTTAGAAATGCCAGGACCAGGAAATAGCAACATTGCCTTTATTTATTAAAAATACCTATTCATCAATAGATGGCAATAGGAAGAGGGCAAAAATATTTTTCATCCCCACTTCACATGTGAGAGATGTACACCTAAAATATAAAATTATTATTATTTTATAGTTCCTAAACCGAGATCTATACCCAATCTACAAATATACCAAATTCTATCAATTTTTACTTAAGTTGGAAGGGCGGACAGACAGAAGGACGGACAGAGCGAAACTATACGGGTTGCTTGTAGTACGAAACCCTAAAAATTGCGAGGAAAATATTATAAACTACGAATAAATTTTACCATACTGTTCCTAGAAACATTTCATGTCCGTTAAAAATTTTGTAAATCAAATTTTGTTGGAATGCTTAACAGTTCTGTTTCAGAGATATTTTTTTATTTCAAAAGTACGTAATGTTGAAACATCTGGCTCCAGTAGGTTGTAGGTGTAGGTTGTAGTTAGGTTGATAGGCAGGTAGGTGAGTATGTTGGTAGGTAGGTAGGTAGGTATATAGGTAAATAAGAAGATAGGTAGGTGTAGGTGTAGTTTGTAGTTATTTATTTATTCCAGTTCATAGTTAAGACAGCACAACGTCTGTCGGGTCAGGTAGTACCTGATAAAAATCAAGAAACGTTCCAACAAGGCTATTTCTGGCCTCGAGTTAACAAGAAGTAGACTCTTTCATTAAAATCCATCGGGAAAGTTCGACACAAAAGTGAATGTGAAACATTTAACCACTCAAACACTGTAGGAGCTCAAAAATACGTATCTTTATGAAAGAACTGAAAAATATTCATTCACAAGAGGCCCGGTGATTACTTAACCATTGTTAAAAGTGCAAACTTTCAGCGCCTTTCAACGCCAATCTGAATAGCGCTACAGTTTGAATAAATGTTTGCGGTTTTTATTCAACTCCGTCTCCGAAAAACGATGATTTTTTTTATATACTAGAACTCATATATTTCCTTATGTATGAACTAATATAAAGAACTCCCATATGAAGCGGGGGGGGGGAAGATTGAGGTCAAATTCTTAGACTAGCTCTCTCCGCCCAGACCACACTCGTTATAATGACTACATACCAAAATGACAGTACGTACTTACCTTTAGTTTTAAGTTCAAGCTTAGTGAAGTACTAGGTAACGTTAAATATTTTGATCCTACGGTTATCTTCCAACTGCTTAAGACTTTTAAATGACCAGGGCCTTTAATAATTCGATAATTTCGACGGCGAAGTTCGAAAACATAATGTATGGGATTTGACAAAAGGCATCGCAAACGACATGTCACTAAGCGATGACTTGTATCAAATCACATACATTTTTGATTACGACCTTCGTCGTAGAAATTATCGAATGCATCTTGACTAAAGGCCCTGGTCATTTAAAAGTCTTACGCAGTTGGAAGATAACCGTAGGATCAAAATATTTAACGTTACCTAGTACTTCACTAAGCTTGAACTTAAAACTAAAGATAAGTACGTACTGACATTTTGGTATGTAGTCATTATAACGAATGTGGTCTGGGCGGAGAGAGCTAGTCTAAGAATTTGACCTCAATCTTACTTTTTGCTTGCGATGCCTTTTGCCAAATCCCATACATTTTGTTTTCGAACTTCGCCGTCGAAATTATCGAATGCATCTTGACTAAGGGCCCTGGTCTACAACGAATCTATTGTTTCATATCACTAGCTTGTGCCCGCGACTCCGCCCGCGAATACACGGGAAAGTACGGGAACACAACTATTTCGGGATGTAAATAAACTCATTTGTTAATCCAGAGCCTAAACTACCACCATACCAAATTACATTAAAATTCGATCGGTAGTTTTTGCGTGAAAGAGTAAAAAACATACATCCATTCGTCTTCATGAAGTTTGACATTTATAATAGTAGTAGGATAATGAATCATAAGTACTAACTTACTAGATCTTTAAATAGCGAAACATATTTTACAAAAACTTTGAAATTGAAAAAATATCCTAGGCTGGACTGTAATTTTAACGAGAACAGTGAATTTATTTTGTTACGCCTGAGGGACGAGCAGCATTAATTTGCGCTAACTTCGTTTCTGCAGAATAAAATTACCACCGTCAAGTGACTGACCTGTATAAAGACATCAGCACAACTAGTTTTGACCCCGAATATTTTTAAATCCTACATTTGAAATAAAAATCTAGGACGATAAGTAAAATCCTCGAACTTACGTACATAATAATATGCTAGTGTTGGGTTAGTTTCAAAAACCTAAAAAATAAAATAATCAGGGATTTTATCTAAATAGGTGGACAGTTGATAGATTTTTGTGCGGTTTTGAAGTGTACTTTTTAGTTTTCGCGAGAAAATAATCGTCTGTGAATGCGCACTTTGCATCAGTGGTAAGTAACGTATAAAATATAATGTTATAAAATTATCAATTCAGAGCTTAATACCTACATTTTTAAGGTTTTATTAATTAGGTATACGGATAATGGGCCACCAGTTTGAGCTCGTTTCTTCATGAATATAATTTTACGTGTATTTTACAGTATGTCACCGCTACGGAAACCCCGGAGTAAAAAATGACAGCCAATGTATTCAAGTCATAAAAACCGACATTGAAATAAGCGAACCCACAACCGTATCTCTGTAAGAACCGTAATTTTTTTAAAGCTTTTTAAAATATGATTTTAATGGTTAATAAGTTTCTTTACAACTTCTAAGTATTCGATTTAGATTTAGGGTTTTTGAAATGTATTAATAACATTTGTTTTCATTCAGAGCATATGTTGATTTCTAGTACCTACCTACCCATACAAAAATGTACTATAATAAAAATAAAAAAAAAGGTTTTATTTCTGAATATATCAGTTACTTTTTTAATCATAAATATTATATAATAGCATGTCGATGTTGCCCTGACAATTTAAAAAAATATATTAAAAAACACATTTAAAACATTACTATTAGGTAATGTTGCTCGACTTTACTTTTCTATTGATCCTAGATAATGAACGGAAACATTTTTGGTATGAATTCTCTTTTTGTCACATGGGATGTTGTCGTTCAGTGTTAAGTGCAAATATGTAAGTTATTGAACTTAAATGTACCTAGTCTATTCACTATCACTCCTTTGCGTCACGCAGTCGGGTAAAATCAGTTTTAACTCTACGATAGCTAAAATTTATTTAGCCATCATAAACTTAGGCATGAATGAAGCAATATAACGGTCAGCAATTCCGCCGCTGTCTGTACATTTAACAGTATAAATCCAACAACAAGATGCTGTGAATGTCCCGATTAAACTTTAAGCCAACTCGCAAACTTTGCACGCCTTTCGACTCTTTACTGAGGAAATAAACCCAAAGCCGGCCATGATTTGTTTCCATTGTTAAGCGGCACGTCATTTTGCAATGCTTATAATATAACAGAGTGTGCATAAGCTGCAATTTTAAGCTATATCTAATTCTTTTTTAACAAGCTCATGAGTGTATAAATCACAAAATACCAAACTATCAACTGCAAAATACCAATACCAATCGTAATTCGTGACTGTATTTTGCATGCAGGTAAGTCTTATAAAGCTCAATCTTTAAGCAAAATAATTTTTGTGTGATAAAAATAATGTTTCGTATAGTTTTTATGTATGAATTGCCTACAAATTAATATTATATTATTGCATTAAAAATATATATCTGCTACCCACACTAACTGAATTACTGACAGCTTACCGGATAACAATGAAGCCGTGCAGTATAACAAAGTCTTGAGTGAAGTGGGCTGTTTTCAGCCGAGGGTGAACAATCTGCTGGCCGTTAAGGAACTGGAATTTGGATTATGGTTTCAGAATAATTTTGTCAAAGGCGTGTATCCTGGAGATAAATGACCTATTTCAATTTACAGGGTAATAGTGTAAAATTGTTAATAAACGGTCCGTTGTAATCAACTATGCGGTTAAATAAGACTCCATTATGTAATTTAACCCTAACATGAGCGCTAATAAATATTAACGCCGGTTTGGAAGTGTTAATTTATTTATTTTATTATGTAAAAGTTGGTGCCGGAAGCCCAAAATTCCGTGGTTACTTAACTGTAAGACTAGTTTACTGGACATACAAACAGCTTTTTTACATGTAGGAAAGTAGTGTAAAATTGTCTATATTTACTAACTTAAATCTAAAAATAAAAACTGCATTGTGATCCATTTTCAGATATAATTTACAGTATCTAATTTTAAAAGTACATAATTATACTTGCAGGCCATCTATCAACTAAACACTCAATTTAATAAAGCTTTAACATTATATAATCCAATGTTAATTGTAAATTCTAGTCCTTGTTTAAGTATTCGCGAAGTTGACGAATTTAAGTGGATATCCGTGTTCTGAATTTTGAAGATTCAAACACTAAGACTCTTTAGTATTTGAAACTTTGTGTTGCAAGCTCGGAGGTAATAGAATGTGCTTATGAAGTTTACTATTCGTTTAGCGCCTCTACACACTCGCCGCTGCTTAGGCGGCGCTGCCAGATTTTGTATGGATTTTGCCGCTGCAGCCGTGCGGCACCGCAGGAGCTGCGGCGTTCACGGCTCACCGCCGGCGCTGCGGCAAAAATGACAAAAATCGTGGTTTAGTGTTATCAGTTTATTTATATGCACTTAGTTGTTAATAGTTTATTTTAATTGTTAAAGCAAGTGACATAAAAATATTGTGTATAAAAGTATTGTATATACGAATGTTTTTTACTTGAAGGCATTTACATGTACCTACCTAGTTTTCACACACGAATCCAATATTTATGCGTATATATTTTTTAATTATACTTATATTAGCGGCAATCGGTACAAAAGCCTCATCTCTTGAATGTATCTAATAAGCTAAGTTTATCAATAAGCAAAAGTATATATTTTCGACCAAGAATCTTTAGTTTTAATAGGATTTTAATTACAAGTGCAGAATTAGCGACGTTTCACGAATTCCGTCACAGCTAACACACGTGCCAATTGCCCAATTAAATACGCTATATAACAGAGGGTTAATTAAGAAGAAAATTATCTTTTCAAACAGATGGTAGGTTTGTGGCCCAAGTGATAATTACAACGCGAACTGATATAATAAAACGTTAAGTGTGCTATGTACAGGTATTATTTTGATTTATGCGATTACAATTAACAAAATATAAAATGTATCTAATTATTTTGAATTGTTTTTTTTTATTATTTAATTAAAATAGACTACAGGCTTATTGCTCATCCGCTTCCATCCACTCATAACAATAATTATCATGCTCAGGACATTTATAAATTTCCTACAATTATTATTAAATAATAAGTACCGTAACCGAGCTGTGGTCGGGTTATTGGTAAATTAAGAAAAAAAAACCTGATCGGGATTCGAACCCACCACATTTCGAATTTTCGAACAAATCAAAAATTATACATACGCATATCAAACTGCCAATTAGACTGACATACTAATGTCGAAGTTATTGATATATTTTTGCACGACGGAAGAAAAAATATAAAAATGCGCTGTTTCCCAGGAATCAGACCTAGATCTGATCATAGACATAGATTTTTCTCCCAAAAAAACTCCATGCATACTAAATTTCATGGTACAATATTAATTATAATATACAAGATTGTCTCGTTTAAAGTATATGATATGCAATTGTTTAAGGCCACGTTCGTTCCCAGGTATATTTTGTTTTTATGTACGTAGTACCTGGGTAACCGAGCTTTGCTCGGAGTTCTGATAACTATAAAAAATATATTTTTAAAGAATCGCAAAATATTTCTCTGACCGGGATTCGAACCCATCACATACCGATTTTCGAACAAAGCAAAAATTATAAATACGCATCAATTGGATTGACATAATAGAGTCGAAATGATTGATATATTGTTGGACGACGAAAGAAAAGAAACATAGCTTAAAATCGCAGGGATAAGACCTAGCTAGATCGATTTTTCTTCCCCAAAACTCCTTGTTACTAAATTTCATGGTAATACTTGTAGCAGTTTTCGAGAAACCGATATTTATATATTAGGTCTTTACCTATGAAATTTCCGTTTTGTATGAAAAAATTTAAACGAATTTTATTCATGTATTTTTTATTTGTATTAATCGAAGTAATCAGCCATGCAATCAATGCATCTTTGCCAACGCAGTGGCAGTTTATTGATGCCCTTCTTAAAGAAATCAGCTGGACGGGAGACAACAAATTCTTCAAAGGCATTTTGTACTACCTCTCGGGTATTGAATTTTTTTCCCGCCAAGAAGTTATCCAAATTCTGGAAAAAGTGGTAGTCTGTAGGTGCAAGGTCTGGTGAGTAGGGCGGATGACGGAGAGCTTCCAGTTCTTGCAACTTGGAGACCGTCTGCTGTGCAGTATGAGGTCGCGCGTTGTTGTGCACAAGCAGCGGAGACGAGCGATTGACCAATGCTGGTTGTTCAGTTCTTCACAGTACACATCTGCAGTAATGCTCACCCCGTTTGGTAAGAATCTGTGATGAAACACACCGGCGCTAGACCACCAAACAGTGACCATCACTTTTCTAGGGGTAAGTTTTCGTTTAGGGCATTGTTTAGGTGCTGAACCAGGATCCAAACAACTTGCTGAGCGCTTGCGGTTATCAAACAGAATCCATTTTTCATCGCAGGTGACAATGCGGTTCAAAATTCCTTCATTTGTGTGTCTGTTGAGCAGTGCTAGGCACGTCTCGACGCGTACTTCGCGCTGGCGATCATTGAGTTCGTGGGACACCCATTTGTCAAGCTTTTTTACCTTGCCAATTTGACGCAAATGGACCAATATTGTTTTGACGCTATCGTTGAAAGCTGCTGCTAATTCAGCCGTAGATTGTGTATCATCAGCTTCCACAATTGCCTTTAACTCGTCATTGTTGACCAAAGTCTTCGGACGACCGCGAGGTTCATTTTTCAGGTCGAAATTTCCAGAAGGGAAGCGAGCAAACCAATAACAGGTGGTGCGTAGGTTTGTAGTGTTAGCTCCGTAAACGTCGTTGATGTTGCGTGCCGCTTGTGCCGCGTTGCTGCCACGACGGTACTTATATTCCATAATTACTCGAATTTTTAACGTATCCATGATGACGAAAAAGATTGAAATGCGATGAAAATGTAAAACTAATCAATAAACAAATGACTACTTTTGGAAAAAGAATTCCATGTTTTTAAAATAAAATTAATTTGAAATTAGAATTCTTAGCCAAACAAAAATTATTTTGATTTGAAATGGCCAGTACTGCAGAACGGCAATTTCATAGGTAAAGACCTATTATATAGGTATAAGATTGTCTCGTTTATAGTATAAGATTTATGTTATCTAATCACATGACATCTCATTGAGTAGCGACTCGTGTCCCACTTGTAGATCATTAGCGTGCGACAGATGGTTATAATAAAATGATTATTTAAATCAGGTATGGGCAACCTTTGACATGTTGAGGGCCAAAGTTTAGCGTGCAAATAAGTTCGCGGGCCGCGCTTAAAAGTACTTAGTGCATATTTAAGTAGTGATAATATTTTTTGCCATAGATGTTAGACATGAAATAGTACGACAATGTTATTATAGTAAAATTTATAAAAATAACAAAATGAAATTTAAAAAAATGGTACATTATAATTAAATCGTTAAATTTGCAATTGTAACAAACTACGAAAGTAAATACACCGAAATCAATGAGACACTTGAGCTTGAAATTGGGAAACTAATCCATCGATATTTGGATTAATTCCACTGATACAAAGACGTAAAGAATTTTCCAAATTATCGTCAGTCAGTCTTGTACGTATTGATTTATTAACTTTCATCAATGAATAGAACTGTTCGCATTTATAAGTACTGCCAAATGCACAAATAAATCTTCTTGCGAATTTTGTAACATGCGGAAAATTCTCTTTTTGTATGTATTTTTTGTAGAAATCGCTAAACGCGAAACTCTACGTCTTCAAATTTCGATTTTAGGAGTGATTTTTCTTGAATCTCGATCAACTCCATTTGTATTGGAGCATTTTGTACATTAAATTTTGTAGGAGTAGCAAATAAACTGAAACGGTCTTCCATGTTTTTGAAGTCGCTAAATTTCTGACTTAACCCTAACCTTCGAGTTCCTAATGGCCGACTTTTCGAATAATTTTGAAATTGTTCCGACAGTAACTTGAGTTCTTCAGCATATTGAGCATAAGCAATATTTTCATATGCAGAGAGCGTGTTGAAATGGTAACTGTTACCAGACAGCATCTGTGACTTCCACAGGCGTAGTTTGATCTGAAACACTTTCAAATGGCTGTACAAATCATTTACTAACAGTTCTTGTTTCTGAAGTTTCAAATTTAAATCATACAAATAGCCTGTAAGATCGACCAGAATTGCTAAGTCACATATCCATTTTGCGTCACTTAATTCAGATAGTGGTTTATCTTTTATTTTCATAAAGTCTGCTATCTCATTTCTAAGCTCGTAAAACCGTTTTAACATCTTTCTTTTGCTCAGCCATCTGACTTCACAATAACATGTTACGTCGTTATATTCAGCTGATATTTCATCCAAAAACGCCTTGAACTGACGATTGTTAAGCTCTTGGGATCGAATAAAGTTGATGGTTTTTACTACCACATTCATAACATTCTGGAGTCGAATGGACTTGGAACACAAGTTCTGTTGGTGGATAATACAATGAAGGACTATCAAATCATCTTTTTGCACATTTAATTCTGTTGTTTTTTATTCAAAAAAATATCCTCTCCTGTAGTGGTTCCTTTTAGAGCGGCTGTAAAGCAAGCAATTCCTCAGTGACAGTGAACTCCTTATCAACACCTCGAATAAATATAGCCAGTTGAGCTGTGTCAGACAAATCGGTGCTCTCGTCTAATGCTATGGAAAATCTTTCAAAACCAGCCATATGTTTCAAAATCAGTCAATGTTGTTTTTATATCATTAGCCATCATTACGTATACGTCGAACAACAGTTCGTCTTGACAAACAAATTTTTTCAAATTCATTTTTCTTTTCAGGACACAAAATACCGCAAAATTTTAACATACACACCTTGATAAATTCTCCTTCGGCAAATGGTTTTAATGCCTTTGCCAATTTTGAGCTAACTATAAAATTAGCTTTCACAACATTATCAAGTTGTGTTCTTCTACACCACAAAATTGGAAAATTTTGCGGTATTTTGCGGATTTTGTCTGTTCTTAATTGTCCTGTCAGTGAGTGCAGCGTAGCATGCTTAGTTGAGTAATGCCTCTTTATATTGAATTCTTTCATTACTGAAATGGATTCATTACACAGCAAACAAATAGGCTTACCATTGTGCAAGATAAAAAAGAATTCTTCAGTCCATTTTTCTTGAAACTGGCGACCATCTGTATTTACTTCTCGTTTCTTTCCACCAGACATCATTTTTGTTTACTTTTCGTTCAATAAACTTAATAACAAACTAAAGGTAGTAACCACTCAAGATGCACACAAAGTCACAAAGCAAGTTGACGGCTCGAGCAGATCGCTAGGATATCGCTTGTCCAAGCTATCACCTCGGTAGCTCAAATAGAACTGAAGTAACGTTCGGGTCATCCACCCGCTTATATAGGCAAAATGAAGGAATAATCTGGAATAAACTAGTTTAGAATAATTGAGAAGCAATAAATCTTTTAATGTGTCGCCCGTGAGGCGGCAAACCTCAAAGAATTTGATCGAGCAAGCCGAGTGGCGGCAATTATCAAAGAGTGAGGCGGTAAACATCAAAGGATTTGATGTTTGCCGCCTCACTGTCACTCTCGTGAGTATAAGTACATAATGTAATATTTTTTTAATTGGGTTTTTTCAATATGTCTCGCGGGCCGGATCATATCTTACAGCGGGCCGTATCCGGCCCGCGGGCCCATTTATATGGCTTAAATGAATACCGCATAAGCTTTTGCCATGAGCCATTCAGTAATCTGAAAGGATGCTTGCAAGTTAAAATATGGTGGAAATTTAAGCGCAGAAATGCCTACGCGTAGTAAATTATAGCTAATGAGACGGATGTTACGGATGAAAAATGTTATAGCCTTTAAAAAATTCCCCCGAAAAGGTAATATTTAATTCATGTACTCGAATTTATGTTTATATAATATGTATAGCATTAATGTGGAGTAAAGGGTATTTTCTGAATTCCAATTAGGTATACATATTAAAATATTTTAAAATATGCTTACGTACGTTTTTACAAATAATATATACATTTTTCGTGAGAGCTCATTTATTCATGATCATATGGGAAAGCTTATGAATCTTTCAGCTAAATAAAAAGCTTTGTCTCCACTTAGCTTCTTACGGCAGTTCCTATGACGTTAAGATTCAAATAACGCTACTGAATGCGGGACAAAAATGAAAACAATTTGGATTTTCGTATAGAGATTATCATAGGTCGTCATAGGTTATGGTGTCGTATCATGCTTCAAGCTGTTTCAAAGGAACGCTTTTATTCCGCGACTCGACGTCGATACCGTGCCGTCAGCGTTATTCACGAATAGCTTTCTATAGGGGCCATTAAATGTGAAGTATTATGAACTAAAATTTGTTTCTTACATTGCTTTTTTCGTTTCTAAAACTTGTTTTTTTTTGCAGTTTACTCCATAAGAAACAATTTTCATATTTTAGCCCGGGGTATGAATGTTTATGAGACGAAAATCGAATACACGATGTCTGACGGCAAAGAATATATAAATAAAAATAAAAAATCCATACGTTTTCCTACGTTACAATCTTAGTTGTGTTAGTATATTTACAGTTTTTGTTAGAATATATATAACGTAACTAATAACGTAAACTAACGTAAGAATCGTCATTCCACCGATTTACACGAATGACAGCTCGCGGCTGTATGTACGAGGCTGGGCGAATGCTGAGGCGGGCAGGGCGTGAGATTTTTCCAGCCAGGACTTTCGTTCACGGGGTTGGCCGCTGGTCGTTTTGTGATTTGACATAATTGACAGTATAATTTCATAATATTTATGATAGATTTGTCTGACGCGATGTTTAAATTTATTTTGGTGTCAACCTTAGGCTTACGTCAAAATTGCTGACATTCGCTGGTGCTCGAGCTGTCATTGTCGCCCCTGTGCTGAAGGTCACACGGCGATGTCAAACGATGTAAGCCGAAGATATCACACTTTTATGTTCTCCGTTCATAACCAGAAAATATAATAAAATTGTCAACTTTCAAAAAGAAAAATCAAAATTTCTTTTTTTTTTAAACATAGAACCTTTCTTATATATTGTAATATATAAAAAATGTTATAAACTACGCTATGTACACACTACAGAGTATTTTTTATTTTTTGAGTGCATTGCACACTAAATTTTACTTTTTATAGTAAACTAAAGTCTTGCGTCACAGCTGACACACACACTTTTTTTTTACTTTTCTTTGATTTAAATTTAGCTACCGTTCGCAATAGCGTATTTTTTGTTATTAAGTAATTTTATAAATACCTACATCATAATATTATAAAACTTTTATGCCAGATAGCCTGATATATTGATCTCGAGCTACTTTGCTGAAACTATCTAGTAGCAAGTATTTGATTAAGCAGTGATCAAATTTTAAAATATAAAATTTGATCACTGCTTATATTATTAAGAATATAAAGTGAGAGCACCAACTTCTCCTCTTCGGTAAAAAATATACGCCAGAATAAAAATGAAAATTTAGCGTAAAGGCACCAAGTTAAAATATATGGTTTCAGCTGGTCACATGCCAAAATATTTTAAAATATTCCACGCATTGTAGCAACAAATATAAGTAAAATATTATGTCACTTTGTTTCGAGTTCTGCATGTGAAAATTAGTGCATTACACAATATGAACTGTACAGGACTGTATAATTTCACAGGGTTTCAACCGCCGGCTCAGATTAGACTCGAAGATAGCAAGGTTACACCGATTTGGGCAGAGCCGGGGCGATAATAAAACACTTATTTTGAGGAGAACGATTTTCACTTTTTTCGCTTTGCTTACCTGGCTCATGGCAATGCCGTATAGAGAGCCCCGCCCGTACGCCTCTTTCGGGCCGATTTGCTATCTCACTTTTACCTCTCTATACGGCTATTTTCCATAATTTTCCCTATTTTTCATGAGCCAGGTGAAAGCAAAACGCGTTGTGTGAATTTTTTTATTGTTAAGACCATATACATAAACCCTTATATACTAGAGATCTTATTCTATAAAAAAGATATGTACAATTTAAAGCTTACCATATAAGAAATGTTCTACATTTTTACCACTATTTTCTTAATAACTATTTAACCCTTTATTATATATTCCTAATCGTTACGCTACACGTTAGGTATTATGTTTATTTACATAAATCAAAAGAAGCTACGGTAAAATTAGCTTTAGTTAAAAATATATAAGCAAAATAACCTGCACTTGATAAAACACCATATAACACGATTCTTACACACTGATGCCATATAAATCTATACATATAGTCACTGAGTATTCACTATTATAGTTTTATGTACTGTTTTTAATTACACGTTTATCGTTCACATTTAAATTCACTCATGCTTTACGTTACGAGGCCGCTGTCCTTAACATGAACAAACGGAAACTTAGTAGAATATTTGTAGATATGTATCCATGAATAAATGAAGCAAGTAACGTGATAATATTCTATTATGTATCATTTATTATAAAAAGTTCTAAATTACCTTATGTGTTATTATATAATATTATTTTATATTAATCTGCCTGTCAATATTAAATATGGTTACCTACTACACTTAGTCGCTAGTTTAATGGCCCCTAAATGGGTGAAGTGCTGCACGGTCAGCGCTTCTTAAAGATTGCCCGATAAATGAGCTGTTGAATAAATGAACACCTCAAAAGATAGAGACACGGATTATGTAATGACATCCCGTGGAACAATTTAATATACCTTGTTTATTAATATTAAGCAAATAGCCCCTTGATAAGAATATGCTTCAAAGTACAAGGTACAGGGGCTGTGTATTTGCTAGTCTTGGTTGAGGGCATCATGACGTCTGTAATCATCCTATATTGAGAGCATTAAGTTGGCCATACACGCCACGGTCTACCGGAGATTTTACCTGTACGGTGTACCTGCCCATGTCAGCCGATATTGGTAGCGTGTATGGGGACGTTCCGGCGTACAGGTGCGGTCTTCAGTTCTTTTTGCGATGGCATCGTTTGAACATGATGACACGTTATAATTTTTAGGCATTTTCTATGCGCGACCTGCACGAAACCGGAGAGAAACACGCTGAGATACACAGTACGGTGTCGCTAGAAAGAATTGACTTTCGATCTTGCTCCGGTCGCCTGTGCAGGTTCAAAAAACTGCGCAGGTATATTATTCCCATACACGTTGAGCAGGTGCGCAGGCATACCTTCACAGGTACTACTCCACGGTAGACCGTGGTGGTATATGGCCAACATTAGATATTAGTCACATGCCTAAGATGAGCTCACGAAGATGATGATGACGATGGGATTTTAAACGATATGGATATACCAAGTAATGACTGTAATGGTTTGCCTTGTCCTATACAGGCAAACTGGAGTGTGTATGTTACACACAACTGTGCAGGTTTCCATTCTGTTTCAGCTCAAGCTAACCTGACAGGTGTAATTGTGCAGGTAAACCTGTCTGGTAAACCCTTATGTGTATGGCTAGCTTAATTCAGATATACTCTTTATTTATAAAATAAATGCTCAATCAATTAAGTAAATAGCTGTGAAACATAAATCGCACCAACGCTACTGTAATCCTGCAACCTAATAATAACATCCAACCTCGAATAAGGAGCTCGATATAAAAACTAATTTTACCTTTTTTGCATAACTGAGGAGATTGTGTAATATTTCCTGAATAATTTTCAGGCTTCTGTAAGGTATTATGATAATTTTATCGGCGAATTTTCGCAACTTTAGGACACATCGATAAGGGAATGTAAATTTGATAATAGCTTACCCTATTATCAAGATGGCACCTAATAGCCAATTTTGCGTTTGATGTTAATTTATTTATAACTAAACGTCGAGATTTTTGCTGTGTATTCGACAAACAGTAGGAGTAGTGAGTACATTTACTTTGTGATTAATAACTCAATTTTAACTGCCATATCTTTGTTATAATATTAATGGCAAATTATTTGTGACAATATTATTTTAGCTATTATATTATAATAATAACTATGGATTCTTTACACCACGTCAGTCTGGCCCCATGCTAAGTACCAGAAGATCTTGTGTTTCGCGAACCAGACAACGGGAAGTATATTTAATAATTTTATACTATACATATATTTAAAGTTTTTATTACATTATACACATATTTAATATACATCCATGATCCAGGAACAATGAAAACATTTTGTTCCCTCGGCGGGATTCAAACCCCCGATCTCCGCCTCAAGCGCCAACGCGCTAATCACGGAGCCTCAGAGGCCGTCTAAATATTAAAAATAGATTTGTACTTTTTTACATAACCATTAACTGAATAAATCTAGTTACAGCATATCGATTATAATTTATATTAGCCAAAGCCACACAAAGCATTCGATATTAATTATTACCATAACACAACCAAGAGCATGCCAAGACAATATGCCTAAGGAGGGTTCTGTGACTTTTTTTACTTTTTTCTTTCAAATGATTTAAAAAGTTATTGTCCAAGTTCGTTTAAATAAATTTCCTACAGAGTATAAATTTAGCATGACCTATTAACATGGCGAGTTATAAAAGTTTCTACCTCTTATAGTTTTACCTCTTATGACAGGGGGCGGACCAACTTGTAAACAACTTTGGAGGCCGATTACTCGAAAAGGGTTCACTTTATGAAAAAGTAATTTATGATACCCTCACTTTTATTTGAGACGACCTGTCTGACGATTACCTACACAATGTAGTGCAATGACAAAAATCATCCACATTTCACATAATGTATGGATAATATGATGAAAATTAAATCTATACAATATAATCTATAACTATACCAAATTTCATCAATTTCATTTAACTACTCAACTTCCTTGTCAAACTACGCTACCCTAATAATTACCTGGTAAAACGTGAATTCTCGATATCTGACTATTTCGACATTCGCGATACTGGGGCTGGGTTGTCAGTCAGTGTCACATTAACGAGGAATGCGTCAGCATCATTAGTTCATTACGTTCACGGTTACGCCCAACGACACTGGTAGGGCCTGGCCACGCTCAAGAGAGACGCTAAAAACTTTTTGATATTTGTTGTACATAGCTCATAGTAGGTACGTAGAGAAGATCATTGATATTATTTTTGTTATCCAAGACAACAATACAAATTATTTTTTGACGTGATAACGTCTTATAATTCGATGGAGCCGGCTGCACGCACGAAAAAACATGACTCATGCGTTACCGGCGTTACCTCTTATAGTTGCGGCATTACCTCGCTCTGTTCCATTTCTTATGACGTTGTCACGTTCAACTATCGTCAGTAAACCGACTTTACAGACAACCGATTTTTTTGGTTATTAGTCATCATCAGAAGCCCTACAGGGGCTTATATACTTAGGGGTTGATGACTTAACAAAAAATGTTATAACCTAGCACACCTAGCATTGTAAATTGCTTCTTTGGTAACGAATCAATACATTGAAATATGTTCACTGTTCAGTGATTATTTATACACTTTACTTTTGTAATGTCCTATTTCGGAGTTATGTTAAATGCCTCTTACGTTTTTTATGTTTCTGGTTTATTATATTTTTCCTTTCAAGAGCTCCATGGCCTAGTGGGTAGACCGTTTGATTCGCACTCGAGAGGGTGCAAATTCAATTCCCATGTTGTGGCGTATACTAATGAGACTTTTTCAGATCTCAAGTACCTATACGGACGCTTTAACGGTGAAGGAAATCATCGTGAGGAAACCCGCACACGGTTGGCCCCAGAGGCATTTACCAGTCATTCCTTTGGACTAGGCTGACTGTGTTGTGAGAATGCCGTATGTGCTTGGGCAATCATACGACATTAATTAAAACCTACTGTTCCAGGCACTACAGTATTTCAAGAGTTGTCATTTTGCTCGGAGAATACTGTATAAATCATCCATTATTTAATGAAAAAGGCCTATTTTTTATTTTTCCAACAAAAAATATACATAGAGTTACATATATAACTACTTCGTCATAGTGAAGTCATCATTTATTTGGATCGAGATCCTTACATATAAATTATTACTCAATTAAAAATTTTTTGTGTTTTATAAATTTTTCTATTCCACGACTCGCTTCAGTACAGTACATGTACGCACTGTGAAAAGTTAATGGTGTCTGTTCGGTTGAGATACGCTGTAGTGGCCCGAGCAGTAAAACACCTACTCACTCTGACGAGCCACTATTCTGCTGCCACTATTAGCGACTGAATTATTTATCCTCCGCGATCTGCGCCGTGGGACAAAGTGCCTCAATGTCGGTAGCATTATCCGATTATATGACGTGACTAAAATCACATTGTCGTCTTATGAAAAAAAAAAAAAAACGTTTATACTTACATGGTTCGACCAACTTACTTAGGGTTAATACTTATGCTATGTTTTTGACATTTATAGATTTTCTTTTAAGTAAAAGTGCGACAAATGTAAAAAGCTATCGTATCCAAAGAAAGAAGGAGAGACAAAGATAATGTGAAACAGAAATATTACTAAGGAGGTTACTTCAATAAATAAACAATTTCGGGACTAAAGTGTAGAGTAGTTGGCACGGAGCCGAATATTTGCCCTAACGATCTTCAAATTAGTCGTATTTGTTACGTTTTCTGCTTAGAACATAAAACTATTATATCTTATCTCCATAAGCGGTAAATATGTCTCACTCACTTAGTTGTACTTTATTACGTACAATAATATTAGACCTATTGATCTGACGTTAATACTGAATCTTTGCGATATGATGTACGTTCAAAACTTGTCATCATCATAATTATTATTATATTATTATATGAATATGTGAAGCAAAAACTTTCAGTACAGTTTACGACAATTGTACAAACGGAGGAGTATGATATTTGACAGTTTTTTTTTTCTCTGATTTATTTTAAAGAGGCTTAAAACCTTTGGGCTATGTCAGCCTCATCGTGCATTCACTTTAGTAACTACATAAATATTCTATTGAGCTCTTAATTTTAAACAATTATTAACAAATGTAACTATGGTCTGAAAATCAGTATGCGGCAATCTTATAAAACTAAACATTAACCCTACATCATACAAATTAACTTTAAAAAACTTAAACAATTCTAATCTAAGAGCTTCATACCGAACACACTCCACAAACATATGATGGACATCCTCGGTAACACCACATATATCACAATTCGGGGACGCTACCTTTCGCATTAAGAATCCAAAATTGTTCAATGGAATGTGATCAGTACAAATTCTAAACATAGTTACTACCTCATTTCTGTTAAATCGTAAGTCTATAAACCAGGGCTTAACGAGAGGTCTATCCTGAACGACTCTATACCAGATACCCTTCTCCTTAGACCTTTCATCAAAGTATTCCTTCCACAACTCAAAGCACGATCTTTTATATTTTGATGAAACCTCAAAGGAGCATGGTATTACACTTTTTTCTATTCCAGTCGTAACAGCACATCTAGCCAAATGATCGTTGCCTGCAAGACCAATATGAGACGGAATCCATTGAATCTGTAATTTTTTGTTAGACAATTGGAAAATATATTATAACTTCTCTAATATAATATACGCTAATTGAACATGTCTATGTCCCAGAACACATTGCATTATGTGTTGTAGTCCACTCTTGCAGTCGCTAAAAATAACAATCTTATTACAATCAAGCATTTCGGCATATGTAATTGCTTCATTAATTGCCAGTAACTCTGCATTCATAATCGAAAGATTACCAGGCAATTTAAATAGTGCACTATATTCTAAGGCACTGTCGAAAAATGCTGCGCCAAGACCATTGACATCCTTAGATCCATCAGTGTAGATTTTCCGATAGTCACAATATTTTTCATTTACTTCCATAAGAATATCAAAATGGAGAATATGACTATCGTAACTTGCTTTAGAACCAGTGACATTGTGGAGACTAGCAAATATTATGTTTTTAATATCTATACAGCTTAACCAAACACTCAAGGAAAATAAAGGAAATTTATCTGTGGAATACAAGTTTTCACTTTTAGTCTCAGAATAAACTACATGTAAAAGAGGCTTCTTTTTTCTACTCCAATATATATTACTAATAAATGAGTTTACAAGATAATTAAAATTATTAAAAATAGTATATTACTATTAGACCAGGACTGTAACTTTAAACAAAATTTGAATGCCAAATATTTACGTCTCAAACACAAAGGTGGGACACCAACCTCACTCTCCATTGCGTGAACTGGCGTACTTTTTATGAAGCCACCAATAATTTTTAATGCTTTATTTTGAACAACGTCTAGCTTATTCAAATGGCAATCTGCACTGTTATCATAAAAGAAAGACCCATAGTCCATTCGACTTCTTATTACCGAAATATACAATGTGCGTAAGTGTTTCGGATTCAATCCCCAACCAGAACCTGACAAAACTTTTAAGATATTTAAGAAACGGAGAGTTTTATCGCGTGTTTCATTGATGTGCCTGCACCACCTTAAAGAACAATCAATCCACATCCCAAGGTATTTAACGCAACTTGAAGGTACAAGCTGAGTACTATCTATTCTAAGATTGAAATCTTGTCTACGCCTCCCTCTACTAAAAATACAAACAGTTTATTTTCTAGAAAATAATCTGAGACCCAATTCACGCAAAAGAGATGACATAACATCCAGAGCAATTTGTATGTTTCTTACGCTATCCTCTAATTTAGAACAGCAATCAACTAAAACAAAATCATCCGCATACTGATAAACATAGACTTGTTGGATTTGTTGACACACTTTAAAAGTACTAATGTTAAAAATCATAGGTGACAATGGATCACCTTGCGAGATACTTATACTTGCATATCTAATTAAACAACATTCATTATCATCGTCCGTAATTTTTAGATGTCTTTCCTTTAAAAAACTCCACAGATATTCACAGATCTTTTTTCCAAAACCTAGCTCATCAAGAATACACACAACTCTATCCACTAGTAAATTATTATATGCATTTTCAATGTCTAGAAAACAGCCAATTGTGGGAATATTTTTCAAAAAACCTATTTGTATTTGCGATATAAGTCAAACAAGACAGTCAAAAGAAGACTGACCTTTTCGGAATCCAATGGAGTCAACTGATAAAATATAATTTTTCTCTGTAAACCACTCCATCCGTTTGCAAAGCATGTCGTGGAAAATTTTACATGTGCATGAAATTAGCGAAATTGGCCTCAACTTGACATCATTACTACTACATCCTGCTTTTGGAATAGGGACAATCTTAATATCTCTCCATTGATTTGGAATATAACCTGATAAGAAAATAGAATTATACAAATCTAATAAAAAAATCTTTGCTATTAACGGCAAGTTACATATCATTGAAAAAGTAATATTGTCATCCCCAGGAGCTGTGTCCTTTTGTTTTTTACTTAACGAATTATGTAGTTCTTGAATAGTAAATAGACTCTCCAATAAAGTGTTACTAGAAACAAAAGATGGGGCTTTTGGGATGACCATGTCAGGAGCAAGAGAGCGCAAAAGTCCTTCCTTTTTAGCATCTGAGACATGGATGTTTGATACTTTATAACCTTTGACCCAACGCATATTCCGCCACATCTCTGACACTGAACAATAATTTCCTATATTATTGCAAAATTGTTTCCAGCTATCACTTTTAGCTTTTTTAACTATACGGCGTGCTTCACGAATTTTTTCTTCAAGTTCATGTAATTTATTAGGGGTGGAGTTTTTTCTAAAGGCTCTCAAAGCAGATCTGCGTTCAGCAATTATTTTAGAAATGTCCGGGGTCCAGTAACTTTTAGGCTTAAAATTATTTATAGAATTTGTTCGTAATCTGCAAAATGGTATGCTTTTATCAGCTACTTTATTAATAGAATTAACCAAGAAATCGTATCTTTGCTTAATACTATTAGAATTTACACAAATTTCTGAGAAAAAACTACTTATAAATTGTGTATATTTAGACCAATTAGCTCGTTTGAAATTCCTACCTTTATGAATATTGACATCATCGGAATATTCCGAGTATACTTTAACCACAAGATGATTACTACCGAGTGACTCCTGAGTAACTCGCCAACTAAAATGAATAAAAATATCTGTCGACACAAAAGCTATATCTGGTGATGATTGTTGCAACCTGCCATTGACCAACCTTATTCTCGTAGGGCTACCATCATTTAATGTTGAAAAACCCAGACCAGATAACGGAAATATATTTAAGAATTTTATTATATATTATATATCACACATATAATACACATACATGACTCAGGAACACAGAAAACTTTTTTGTTCGTTGGCTTGAGCGCCAACGCGCTTACCACTAAGCCACAGAGATCATCAAAATAATACATGACCCAGTAAATTCTTTCATCTGTTTAGTAAAATTTGCCTAAACAAGTAACGATAAAACGTAACGAGAAAAAAAAATCACTATCATAAAATACAACGTATCACAATACACTTTTTTATAATCTTATATTTTAAATAAGTTTTATACAGGTGACCTGAAATTCGATACATTCCTTTGAAATACAGAAAGTAGACCTCATTTACAGTAATATTTTTCATGGCATCCCCTATCCGAAAGTTGATATTTACAAAGTTATTGAAATTTCAAAATTTTTTTCTTTATTTTCGACTTTGACATGACGTATTTTTAAAAATGTTTGTCTTTTTAGTGATTTTTTTATGTATTTTAACCGTCAATGAGTCAAATATTATTAAGAAAAATGCACATTTTTCTTAAAAACAGGTGATTTTCTTAAAAAAATGTATGATACAATGCGTACAAATATTCTAAATAACTTCCTTATCTCATTAGCTTTCTAAAAAGGTGCAAATGTCTACATAAAAATATGACGTTGTAGTAAACATATTAGAAGTAAAATGAAATAATGTCTAAATCGATTTATTTGCGATAAGGTTAAAATAAAAGGAAAAACTTGAATTTAATTACGTTTATTGTGTTTAGAAAACATCAATGTTTAATTAAATTTAATAATAAATATTCTACTTTAGGTCTTGTTCAAAATGTGAACCACTGTTTTTGATACAGGCCCGTAGTCTTCTCCGTACCTCTGTTTTGATTATTCTCGTAGTAAGACTAGTTTTGATTTCTTCTGCTGCATTTCTTATGCGGCTTCTGAGCTCCTCTACAGTAGTTATGGGTGTAGTATACACCAAAGCCTTCATATGACCCCAAAGATAAAAATCACACGGGGTCAAATCGGGACACCGTGCTGGCCAAGGAATTGGCCCGCCTCGACCTATCCAGCGATGTGGGTAAGTTTGGTCTAGCCACTCTCGTACGCCGAGGCGGAAGTGGGCCGGGCAACCATCATGCTGGAAAATCATATTACGACGAGTTGCTATTGGCACATCTTCCATTAAACCAGTAATCTCCTCTCTTAGGAAATGTTCGTACATTTCACCATTTAAATTTTGAGGCAAAAAATGAGGTCCAACTAAATTATTATTAATTATACCCATCCAGACATTTAGACTGAATCTGGTTTGATGGGCCCTTTCTTTTTTCATCCTGGGGTTTTCTCCTTTTGGTGCCCAGTAATGTGTGTTGTGGAAATTGTTTATCCCGTCACGGTCAAATTTCGATTCATCCGTCCACAATATTCTTGAGAAGAAATTGCGATCCTCCATGTCTGCATTTATCATAAAACGGCAGAATTCCATTCTTCTAACCGGGTCTCCCTCTTCCAACGCTTGGACAGGTGTGTAGTGAAATGGATGTAGACGCGCTGTGTGTACTGTAAACCACACCTTCCATTGACTCAATCCAAGTCTTCTAGCTGCCGCTCTTGTAGAAATAGAAGGATCATTTTGAAAAAGTGTTAAAATTTCTTCTTCTTCTTCTGGAGCATACAAACGAGGTCTGCCTGAATCGCCACGTCTTCTATCAACACGGCCGCTTTCCCGAATTCGTCGAAATGTTGTTGAAAACACTCTAACGTTTGGCACTCGTCGATTCGGAAAACGTTCAACGTATGTTCTTCGTGCAGCAGCAGCATTACCATTACAAAGTCCGTAACAAAACAAGATGTTAGCGTATTCATCGTACTCAAAAGCAGCCATCGCGATACAAAAAAATCACAAGTAGAAGTAAGGGTGTAGTTTAAAGCAACAATACGTCCGTACACGGCAATAGTTGACTTAAAACTAATATTAGCTACAAAATTTGCTCTCTAAGATAGTCGGTAACTCATTGACAAAGGGCCGCAATGACAGTAGCCGAAACATCCCGAAGTTTGAACAAAGGAAACAATTGAAAAAATAGGTCGCCTCAGGTAGAGTAATTCTTGAGATAACGTTACCTGATGATTGTTTTGTCTTTGTTTATTACATGTTCATATTTTTATGTACATATTTGTACCTTTTTTGGAAGCTTATGAGGTAAGAAAGTTATTAAAGGTATTTGTACGCATTGTATCATACATTTTTTTAAGAAAATCACCTGTTTTTAAGAAAAATGTGCATTTTTCTTAAAAGAAAATTCTGTTTCATATCTCATAATGAAAAATTCACGCTTAGTTTGTCCCTATTTATTCCTTAAAAATAATATTTGACTCATTGACGGTTAAAATACATAAAAAAATCACTAAAAAGACAAACATTTTTTAAAATACGTCATGTCAAAGTCAAAAAGTCGAAAATAAAGAAAAAATTTTTGAAATTTCAATAACTTTGTAAATATCAACTTTCGGATAGGGGATGCCATGAAAAATATTACTGTAAATGAGGTCTACTTTCTGTCTTTCAAAGGAATGTATCGAATTTCAGGTCACCCTGTATAAAATCTTGAGAATCTCATAAACGGCTTTCAGTATTTCAGATATTAAGCATCAGACTTTTTGCATTGTTGGCAAATTGGTCACGGGTTCGAGTCCCGATTTTATTTCTATTTTTTTTTATTTTTTCTTTTTTCTTTTATATAATATTTTTCGTACTAATATAACTCCGAGCTAATCAGTCTCCCAAGTACTCATCATAAATTATACAGATATATACTAGTACTTATTATCAGAAAACAGATTCTTATTATTCTTATGTGAAAATTCTTAAGTAATCTAATATAGGAAGAGTAATAGCGCGGTTCAGGGCCCAAACGCTGACATCTGTTGGTATAATTAAGCAGTACTTGAATACACATCATTGATAATTCAAGTCAAGTTAATTTATTATATTCCCCTTTTTATTTACAAAACGTAAAAACTAAAAAGTATATTTAAACTGTTTTATGGCCTAAAAATATAACATGTTGTTTTATGACATTATTATTCACTTCAATTCATTAATAATCGTTTTGATGATAAATCATAATATTTTTTAATTGGTTAAAATTGCCATCTTCCGCGTATATTATATACTATGCTAGTTATGTCGCTGTTCGTCGCCTTGAATTAGGAAAATAATTGACGTAATATTGAAAGAATTATTTTCCCATTATTCCATAGTAATTTCAATAGAGAATTATACCTAAAGGTAACATTGAAGTTATTAAAGGGACGTTCGCACGATACTTTTTAAGATGAAGAACTTACATTAAGATGTAAATATTAAAAATACTAATTGTGTTTTTTGTTGTAAATAAAGGGTTACATGGTTATTTCATTACATTTTATTATTATTAATTATAACACCTACAACAATTTTCAGGCCTCTAGCGTCAAATTTACGAATGTGTCATACAAACTTTCATCCTCTAGTTTAAGGGGTTGGAGGTTCAAAATTCCAATTTTGATAATTTTTATGTTGGTTGTGTACCAATACAAGCTTACGTACCAAATTTCAGATTTCTAGGACATCCGGAAGTACCATATAATTTTGTTGATCATCAGTGAGTCAGTGACGAAATCAGGGGTTTTTAGATATTAATAAAGCCTAAAGTGTACCTAAGTCGTATGCAATGAAAATTATACATGTATAGTAAGTCCGCTACTGGGAACATATCCTGAAAATTTCATTTATCTGGTGTAATCTAAACCCAAGTTATGAAGGGTTAAAAAAATCGACGAAACGCTTCGAGAAAAGGTGGTCTGGTAGTGCCCTTGCGCTTCGCTTGGCTCGTCTTGGCGGGGGCCCTACCGTGCCCCCAGATATTATCTTAAAATGTTTTAACTGCCACGTAAATAAGCTTCTCCATATCGTGTATGTATATTGTATCTCCTGTGTATTTCTGTAGACGCTGAAATATGATACATAAAACGACACCGCCATCGACTTCATCTTATCCACCGGTAAAATATATTTATTCTTGAAACATACCATAAGAATATTTCACTTGCTATTTACCCCATTGACTTTTACCCCATTTACCCATGAATTTACATTTAATGTCAATGCATCCCGTTGTTCTAGCTACAATACACTGGTAAATGACCTATAAACCTCAGCGATTTGCGAGCTAATGTGTTTTTAATGGCGTAACACTCTCATTGGATCGTCATTTATTATAGCTAACGAAATTTATGACCGCCCAGTATACTAGGAAAAATTAAGATCATAAGATATTGTAACCTAGCCGACCGCGCTTGACGTAATAAGGTGGCGAAGAAAAGAAATCAAATATTAATCGAATCGCTCTCAATCTTAATTGAATTTATTTGATGCGGTACTTATTTGACTTGATGAAGAATATTCGTCGGCTAGTCGATTGTTTCATATTCCTTTTATATATATCCCATATCCCATTTCCTTCGAAATGCAATCGCTTTAATTTTAGATGTTTTTCCACTTTCCAGTTTTTTATGTTTTTACCTGACACGCCTTTTATGATAAAGCGAAGCAGTAGGAGCGATATCATAGGCAAGGTACTGCGTTTATACTGGCGAAGGTATGATATAACTAAAATTTGAACAGTGATTTACAAAGTTTGCAACCCCCATCGGAACAACCCCAACTTTGACCTTATACGGGGGTATTATTATATTCCTAATTTCGGGAACCCGTAGCCACCCAAAAGTGTAGTTATCCGCGACAAACCAAACTTTTATCTTTCATACATAAATAACGGTGAGTTATTAGTTGCTATTTCATGTTGATTCTAAGAGAGTATTATTTAATAAAATACTGTTTTTTATGCAACAAACAGTCTGGTTGATTTTAAGTAGGCCCGAAGCCAAGAGACATCTGTACCTATCACCGAAACATTATCAGTATCATAATTCATAAGGCATCAGGAGATGGAGCGTAAACATTTATAGGAAAAAAATCATAATTGGTAATTTACGTGTCTATAATAGCACACGAAAGATAGAGGAGTCAATTTTTAAATTTCGTTACGCAAATCTTTATGCCAATACGAGAAAACTGTTTTAACCAGCTAAACTTATCTAACTTGAACGTTTAACGACGCGACACTGTTCATATCAAGCTTGGTACAAAATAAACATGTTTTTAGTCTGTCGAGCCATTATTGTTACTTGCCCCATTAAATATCTTATATGTTCCTTCAGTGATGTAAATAATGTGTATGATGTATGTCGCAGATTTGTTTAACTTGTTGTTGACTTGCCAAACAAAAGTCAACAAAACAAGTTTACCTTGAATACAATTATAAAATAAGCTATACTGGAATTCAGATTTCGTTGAGTAACATCAAAATTCGGGAAACTCTACTAGACATGAAAAATAATTTTGATTGACATTTGTACCAAAGTTGCCTACTGAAAAGTATTAACTAATTATAATGTGATTACGTCTTGGTCGTAACGGAAGACTTGGTTAGGTATTTATGTAAAATATTCTAAAGTAAACTAGCTGGTTTTCACCACTTCAATCATCCCTATTCCCCAGCTGAAGGCACATCACATCTAGTTTAATAGAAAACGTCATCTTCAGTTTTCCATTTTTTCACGATAGAACAATCAAGAAGATTTACCGCCGTCACGTAATTCACGTCGAGACGTCTTGTTACGTCATTCCGGCGCATAAATCTCCTGTATGCGTAAATTTACATTTTGTCTCCGCCGCGGATGTGCGCTGACCCTAATGGTATTATTAATGGTCATTTACACAACATATAATGCACATAATATATTAATAAAATTCTAGCGTTTGTGTATTACTTGTTTTACATTAAAAAAAAATACAAAAGAAGTTGTTTTGTATCACTATTTTTTAAAATGTACCTTTTAAAAAGGTTCTCATCAGCTAACATGTTATGCTTTTGATTGATTTTCCAACTTTGTTCTTTAAAAATGCTAAAAAATATAAAACGTTTTATTAATATTTTTTTGGTATTCCTATTTCATAAAAAAGCAAGAAAGCAGTAGGTACTAAAATTGTGGAATAATGAGAATATTTTCACTAGTTACACATTCTACCCTGAAGTTATTGTTGGCACTATCTGTTCAGTTACATTTAAATGTCACACACTTAGATGTTATTAAACAGCTGTCCTTAATGGCTTTCTGAAAGATGACATTTACATGGTTAAGCCAGATATTAATAATTTGAGTAAGAATAAAGTAATTGTTAACTAAATAAAGCCATTTAGCATAACAAGGCGGCTTAAAACAATCGTTTGTGTGAGTTGGGTTTTAATAAGAGTTTAATTGAACCATGTTCAATTTTAGAAAGATAAATTTTGATGTTAAAATTATAATTGCATTGTGCGTAAACGATTTTTTATATTTATTCTAATAATCAGACTAGTGATTGATATTTTAATTTCAGCATATTAACTATTAACTTAAATAATATAGTAAAATATATTAATAATAATAATATATTAATTAAAATAAATATAGTAAAATAGTCCAATGCATGTTTAGGCCAAATGTAATTAGTTATTGTATCTAGCTGTAAATTAGAATGTATTTTATTATTCTATGTTATTTTTGATGCAAAACTGTTTTTGGTTCATAAATAAATAAATAACTTACAACCTATGTTTTAGGCACAAATACCTAACTGCCTAGTCTCCTAACATTTTCTTCAAATTTCATTAGTTAAGTAAGAAAGTTTTCCCCGAAAACTGCTGCCTGACTACAACATAAACAATATTTATAAGCGATATTAGCGGCCGTCCTAAGTTCCGACATTATGTTACCGAGATTGTTGTCGTTCGTTTAGACATTACGACAAATTGCCATTGTTTATAAACTGCCATAAAAATACGTTGCCAGCCGGGCCTATGTTTGTTTTTTGTGTTAATCTCTCAGAAAGGGAACACAGCTATTACTGATATAAAACAGCATTGGTACTCGTACGAGGGTTTTTAAGGTTCCGTATCCAAAGGATAAAATTTTATTACTGAGACTTCGCTGTTTATCCGTCCGTCTGTCACCAGGTTATATCTCTTTAACTGTGATAGCTAGACAGTTAAAATTTTCACAGATGATGTATTTCTGTTGCCGCTATAACAACAAACATACTCAATACAGAATAAAATAAATATTTAAGTGGACTCCTATACAACAAACGTGATTTTTTTGCCGTTTTGCACAAAACCCTTCGTTCGCGAGTCCGACTAGCTTGGCCGGTTTTTTATTTTATCGCCTATTATTATTTTCGTTTTTGTTTTTGCAACTTTCTATGTTATGATCTATTTATAGTTCATTTTTAGTTTTATTTTATTACATTGCCTATGTAATGAGATGAGATGTGTGTAACTCAACATAAGTTGTTTCAGTATGTACCTAGCTACTAAAGTAAAAAAAAATATGTAACTGTACTAAAGTACTCTAGCAAAAGTTACATATTCAAAGACCTTACAAACGGCTGTGACGAGTTCATTGAACTCAGCTTTGAAACTCAACGCTAGACCAGTTAGCTGACCCTAATGATTAGGGTTAGCTGACTAATAATGATCCAAAAATATCCCAGTCCCTTTTTGGTTTAGAAGAGAACGCAAACCAAACTTTAATAAAATAACATAGGACGTAAAATGCCGCAAGCCGGAGTCCTGGAACTCTACAATAAATTATGAAAAAAAAAACGTTTATAGGACAGGGTGTAATTTCATCTGTCTTCGCCCTAATCTTGCCAATTTTAGCTTACTTATATCGCACTATTGCAAATGTTTTTAACAGAATATATTTTATTTCATAGGAGGTAGCGAGAAGGTATTGTATATAGCATTGACTATATTGGCATAATTTTTAAGAATGTCGGATGGTTTTAAGAATCTTTCATTAATACCATAACTTTTAACGTTAAAAGTTATGGTATTAATGAACTAACTGCAACAGTTATATAAAGGATTTTATCAACGCCTAATTATTCTAAGGGTCAATTCGCACCGAAATTAAACGGTACGCGACGCGGCTAACTCTGGATTGTAGAGTACGTAAATAAATCAAAATCGCTTCGAAATAATCTCTCTTCAAATTCACGCTGTTAAAAAAAATAGTTTTCTTGTACCATATACCATACCCAATATTCTCGTTTTACCGGCACGGAGTAGAAATTAATTAGAAGAGGTTAGCAAACTTGGCCCTCCCGTTATTGAGCTCTAAGCGAAAATATATGACAAGCGGGACGCCGCGGGGTTCTGCGATATCTTGTGCCGAGCTATCTCTAGTGTTACTACACTGAATATTACGAGCTAGGATATATATTTAGTTTCAGCGTTTCCATGGCGGGAATTTAAATTTTAGCAAAATTCAAAGCAAAATGCTTATGAAATATTTTCGCAACAGGTTCCACCGGCTTGGAGCTTACAGTTTATTCATCTTTCATTATAATATTTTCATTAATTTATAATTATATTAGTATTAATACACAATGAAAGTACAAAAATCCGTGAACCACAATATAATACTCTTTTACTTTTCCACTACTTACTAGTTTCTAAACTGTAAAGTAATTAATATAACTTTTAAATGTGTATTTATTAATTTGAACATATATTATTAAAATTAATAAATATTAAACGTTCTAAAAATTTGAAGTCGGTACCAGCCCAAACAATATCCTGATAAATCATTAGTTTATAGAACTCACGGTTAAGTTGGCTGGTACCGACTTCAAAATTATGAAAAATGTGTAGAGAAATAGTTAAAATTTTAGCCAAATTTTACAAAACGGGATGCGGCGCGATTTGTAAAGATATGCCCGTACTGTTATACCTTTACAATGTAAGTAGTTGGGCTGACTAGACCTTAAGTCAAGTCAGCATAAACTAACATCATATTAGGTCGCCCGTCGGCCGGACAGTCAGTCTTTCTTCTATTGCGGAGCACTTTCTTGTTGTACTATTTCTTGCTCTTTTATTTCTAAATCCTATTTCTAAATAATTATTGTAAGGTATGTTAATAATGAAACCTTTTTTAAAACGCGATCCGCGAGGCCCCGCATAACATTGGTGGCAGCTTATAGGATTTTAAAGTAAAAATCTTCAGTACCGTCTCCGAAAAACTAGTGAAAACTGTGAAAGTCTGTGCTAAAATCAATGGGAAACTAGTAAAAATCTATGACAAGTGTTGTGTAAAAGTAGTAATCTGTGAATAAAAAGCTGAAAAACTGTGAAAATCCATAATAAGTGTTGTGTAAAAGTGGAAAAGTGAGTTCCTGAAAGCACAAATCCTGTGGCGAGAATAACGCCATATCGTGTCGCAGGCCGCAGCCCTCACAGTATCCTGTGTCGCGGTCATCAGCCAGCTAAGTGGATAAATTCATTACCATTGCCAAAACTTAATAAATCTAAATATCCAGAAAATAATATACAAGGCATTCCGACTAACCCATTCGAAATAGAATGTTAGACGTGCTATTTCGTGAGAGATTATATATACATCGGTGTTTCGCTGAGTCGCTGAGTCTACGTCCGTCATGCTTCTTATCTTCACCTCCGTGATCGCCAGTTCACTGTAAGTCTTTAGTCACTGTTTCTCAAACATTAAAAGTTCTTTGTTTTTCAAACTTTATTTTATATTAGGTAAAATTATTATTTGCAACTATTAGATTTATTAAGACCTATTATTATAGTAATATACTGTACTGTCATCCTCCTCGTGTAACGTTAATGTCGGCACCAGGAACCAGTAAACCTGAGCCTATTAATTTTCCAATAATGCCAGCTGTAGAATTAAATATTTAAATAAATTTATCGGAAACTTTGATGGGAGTAGAGATAAATTAACTCCTTTCTTAAGTTACATTAGGGTTAGCTAACGATGAACAAAAGAAAATCATTTTTAAATATATATTAAGTCATATATATATATATAATATTAAAGAATTCGATGACTGGAACCAATAAGAGGAGTTTTTTAAAAACACAATTTGGAGAAAGAAAGCATTATACACATCTCCTAACCGAATTCCAAAACAGTAAACAAGGTGTTAGTGAATCAGTCAATCTGTTCTCTCTCAGAGTTGAAAATTGTCTTAGTAAATTACTCACCGAAATTAATGTCTCAATTCTTACTAAGAAAAAAGGCGAACTGACTGGCCGAGTCGCTGCAATGGAAGATTTGGCGCTTCACACTTTTATAAAAGGATTAAATCCAAATATATCCACAGTCGTTAGATGCCGCGAATCTGATGATTTAAACGAAGCTATAAATATAGCCATATCCTAAGAAAAGACTTACTATGCTACTTCTTAGTACCTCTTGGTCAAATACAAACTTAAATAATAACCATTGTAATAATTACGCCTCTAATAATAACAATAACTTTCAACCTCGGAACTGTTTGAATAATAATTACAAGAAAGATCAATACCCGTCGCGTCATAATTAAGTAATTTTACTACTCCTGTATGTTTATTTTGTATGTATGTTTATATTGTAAATACCCAGGACATACAATTGAAAATTGTCGTAAACGTCAGTTTAATAACAATGGGATGAGGAATAATAATTATAACAATAATTCGGGGCCATCCAGTTTTCTTCCATCCAATTCACTTTACTCAAGATTTTACTAATTCTCACAGGATTGATGATAAAAATATCATCCAATACAACTCTTATAACGAAGTTGATAATATAAAAAACTAAATCACGTCTCATTTGGGCGTCGTGTGAGACACAAAAGCGCTAAAATCGACACCGATCAGCGCAATCAATTTTTGATTTCCACTAAATCTTTAAAAACCAAATCCACAGAATCTTTCAAAAATACAAACTCCTCTGAATCTTTTAATACTAAATCCACTGAAACTTTCAAAAATACTAAATCCACTGAGTCTAATAACAGTGAGTCTTTAAATATAAATAATTCTAAGTCCACTGTGTCCATTAAAAATACTATACCCTCTGAATATAAAAATAATGCTATATCCACTGCGTCTATTAAAATTACTAACCCTGCTAAAAAGCCCACTGAGTCTTTTGGAAATTCTGTCCTTTATTACCAAATCCGATGGATCTTCAAAAAATTCCGAAACTATTAAACCAGAAATAAGTGAAGCCTATCCCTTAGAAATATATGAGATTAATACAAACCATACAAATAAAACACTTCCGCATGTGTTACTTTATAGTTAAGTCTCTGACATTCCCTTAGCTCTCCTAGTCGACTCTGGTTCTGCTATTAAAGAAAAATACTGTTATGAAATCACAAAAACTCATACCAGAACAAATTAAAATAAAGGGCATAGCTCCTGGAAAGGAAGTAACACATACACATACGAGTACATCCAATAAAATATTAAATTTATCCGTCGCAAACATCTCTGAATCTCCAATACATATTAAATTAAATTTAAACTTAGTACTTTTACCTTATAAGCCAAAATTAAATGACTTTAACATAACAATGAGAATTCTCATATATCTGTTAATTCCGTTCACACTGTATCATACACAAATAGGATTCGTCGCACTCAAGAGGTTTTAAATCAATTACGAATATCTCACCTGAATAAAGAAGAAATAAACGCTCTTTGCAAACTCTGTTCTAACTATTATGATATCTTTCATCTTCCCGGAGAACAACTCACCTACACGAATGCAATCCAACATGAAATTAAAACCGTATCCGACGTCCCAATCCAAACTAAAAACTACCGTTTTCCGAAAGTTCATAAGGAGGAGGTAAATAGACAAATTAACGAAATGTTACTACAAGGAATTATAGAACCTTCATCATCTCCATGGTCAGCACCCATTCCCAAAAAATTAGACGCATCCAGTAACCGCAAATGGCGAGTTGTTATCGATTATAGGAATTAAAATGATGTCACGATTGGAGACTCCTACCCCATCCCAAATATCACCGAAATCCTAGATCAATTAGGCAAAAGTAGTTATTTTAGTACCGTCGACCTTGCTTCCGGCTTCTATCAAATTAAAGTTTCTCATGAAGACTTAGTCAAAACTACATTTTCTGTCTCTCAAGGGTACTACTAATTTAAACGCATTCCATTCGGGCTAAAGAACGCGCCCTCAACGTTTCAACGTCTTATGAACACCGTACTTTCTGGGCTTCAGGTCATGCGCTGTTTTGTATATCTTAACGACGTAGTAATATATTCCTCTGAGAGGTCAGAGACCTCCCAAATCCAAAATTTAACCGCAATATTCGATAGACTCAGGAAGTACAATTTAAAACTGCAGCCAGATAAGCGCGAATTTCTTCGACGAGAAGTCGCCTATATTGGCAATATTATAACCGAGAATGGTGTCAAACCTAACCCGGATAAATTTGAAGCGGTCACTCAATTCCCTACGCCACAATCTCCCAAAGACATCAAATCGTTTCTAGGTCTAGTCTCTTACTATCGCAGATTCATACTCGATTTCTCAATGATAGCAAAACCTCTAACCTCTCTATTAAAAAAGGACGTAATACTTAAATGGGAAAATCAACAACAAGTAGCTTTCGATACTCTATAAAACAAACTTACCACTGCTCCCGTTCTCTGTTATTCCGACTTCAGCCTGCCTTTCATCCTTACTTGTGATGCCTCCGATCACGCCGATTAGCGCTGTACTGTCACAGGGTCAAGTGGGTAAGGATCGTCCCGTCGCATTTGCCTCACACAAACTTAATAAAAGTGAAAATCATTACACGGTAACAGAAACGGAACTTTCTTTTAGCAATAATATTTGGCTGTTAAACGTTTCCATATATATATATATATATATATATATATATATATATATATATATATATATATATATATATATATATATATATATATATGTATGGTCGGAAATTCATAATAGTCACAGATCACCAACCCTTTAAATTGCTTTTTAATCATTCTAATCATAATAGTAAACTCCAAAGATGGCGCTTACAACTAGAAGAGTACGAATATACGAAATAGGTACAACTCCTCCAAATCCTGAATAAGTGCATAACGAAACTCCTCATCAAGATAATAATAATGTTGACAATAACGTCGTCCCTGAAATACCTAATACATTACCTCAAAATACAATATCACCAATACCTAATTTGTCATTTAAAGACATTCTATCTCCGTATCCTCCGTATTCTGGCATTGATCCTGAAAATATTATTCCATTACCCAACGAAAGTCTCTCAAACGTCGGTTCTTTAGGTCCTAATCCACGAAGTTCTGATATAGACATAGATTTTGATAATATATCCTTACCTTCACCTACCAGGATCTCCATACCCATGGCTTCGAAAGAACTGCAACCATCATCTGTAAATATAAATAGTAACGAAAAATATTCTCAATTCCTAAAAATAATCGCGGATAAAAATATAAGTTTTAACACTAATATTATTGAACATAATGAAGCATTACTTAAAACTTTCTGTTCACACGTTCTTGTTCCAACTTCCAACGATCTCGATGAGGCTAATCTTTATATAAATGATATTTTATCGTACTTTCCTTATAAATATGGAATACTACATAGTGAGAATAGCAAGAATTATTATTACTAAGGTATATCACTTTGAAGAAAGTTATATAGATATTTTTCAGTCCGTGGAAAAAAAATGTATCAGTTAATTCGTCTATTATAACAGAAATTTCTATATCCGATTTTAGAAATTCTTTTGATAAACATGCATTCAGTAAAATATATAACATGATTCCTTACCTATTTCACGATTCCAGTATTGCTATTCACATATATCATAATAATATAATGTGGGATACATTTCGCTTAGCGAAATTAAAAATATGTTTCTGGACACCTCGGCTCCGTCAGAATGCTGAATAGAATTAAGGAAAAATATTACTGGAAAGGAATGCGTTCAGACATTAAAACATACGTTAAGAATTGTGCACAGTGCCAGGAGAATAAAGCATTTAGGCAAATTAATCGAACACCTATGCAGATAAGTACAACGTCCACTGCTCCCTTTCAACTAATAGCTATCGACATCGTAGGTCCCTTGCCAGAGGCAGGTACTGCTAAACTTAAATACATCATGACTTTCCAAGACGAATTCTCAACGGCTTATGCTATTCGATCAATAACTGCGGAAGAAACAAGCGACTGTTTGGTCCAATTTATTTCTCTATTCGATATCCATAAAACTATTTTATCAGATCAAGGTACTAATTTCACAGCGGACTTATTTAAGAAAACTTGTAGTTTTTAAAAAATTAAACAAATTTGGTCAACTCCGTATCACCCGCAGGCTCAGGAAGCGCTAGAACGCAGCCATTCGACATTAAAAGAATATCTTAAATCATTTACTAATCAAATTCAAGATAACTGGCCTCGCTACGTCTACACAGCCATGCTTACTAACAATACTAATGTACATTGAACAACGAAATTCTCACCTTATGAACAATTTGATCAATTATGAACAATTCGGACATAAACCTTTTCTCCCAGATTCGATTTATAATCCTCCCCAAGACGCTACCTATCCCGAATATCTTAAAATGCTCCAACATAGATTAAAACTCTCCCGCTATAAAGCTATCCAAAACATAGCCCAATCAAAACAAACCACGAAAACTTATTATGATAACCGTTCTCGACTAATTACGTATAAAGTAGGTGACTATGTGTACCTTAAAAATCATATAATATAATGGAAAGGTCCCTACAAAATAGTTAAAATACATGGCTTAATACACTTTCTTTAGTAATAAATCGTAGGCATGTGAAACACCACTTCGACGAAGACGACTTTCACCTGCAAATATTCCAATCAACATAAATAATTTACTGATGACCTAATATCGACTTAACTCTTTATAAATCCACATAATAAATAATTTAAATTAAATATATACAAAATGTATCGACTAGTTCTTATGATGGCATTACTAGTATAGATTACATTTAATAATTAAACATACATATACTATAATTAATTCTTTATTATATATTATATACGACATGTATTTTTCAGCGTTATCGCACTAGCACAACAAGATTATGTCCAAGCAATAATATAATATAAGTAATAAAATTTTGATTATTTAAAGACAACTTAAAATAAGAAGAGCTTACCTCGAGACCATGATACCAGTTGACACATCTTATATCGGGCCACTCATTGAAAACGTTAACTCTATTCTTGGAACTGCTAGATAATTATGTAAACAATATGAAGCGTTAAATGGTATCGAATGTCATAGCATGTTAGAAACTATAACAGCACGGTATTACGACATAGTCAAGAAATATGATTCAATATCACATCTTATGTCTAAGGGTAGCAAACGGTCAGCTTGGTTTGGTGGCATTGGAACTGCTTTCAAACATATTTTTGGAACTTTAAACGAGGACGATGGAATTAAATATGATCAGGCGATTTAAATTGTAAAAGATAACCAAGGAAAACTGGCTTCCTTAATAAAACAAAACATTCTAGTAACTAAATCTACATTAAATTTATATAATAAAACTTTTCATGAAATGAAAATTAATGAAGCTCGTTTAAATGATGCTATCGACAATCTCTTTGTAAGCATCCGTGATTTAAGTAATGTGTCAAATAATTAATTAGTATAACTAATATTATCTCTATCCTTAATAGTTTAGAATCAACGCTTTTAACTTTGTATTTTCGTCTAGAGGACTTATCAAACGCTATCACATTCAGTAGTCAAAACATCCTGCATCCATAGGTTATAACGCCGAGTTATACCGAGAACTTGCCGAGATTCATATTCATCTGAACAATGATGTCGAGTTTCCTGTAAATTTAGAGTTAGATTATATGTATCGCCTAATGAAAAATTTAAAAGTGTTTTGCTATTACATAAATAGGAAAATTATTTTTATACTTAGAATTCCTCTAGTCGCTCCAGGCGTATTTAATTTGTATCATAGCATAGCTTTTCCGATACCCTATAACCCGTAAAATCCGGACACTTATACTACCATTATACCTAGTACTAAGTATATCGAAGTGACTAAAGACAAACAACATTTTTGTTACTAAGAGTTGATAAGTATCAATGTCGTATAAGTGTGTCGAGCAATTGGGCTAAACTTAACGAACGTTTTTCGTCGAGGTTGCATTAGTTCCATTACATTATACCAGGGTTGCATAAGATAGATGGAGATACTTTATAGATAATTATTAAGATAGTTCCGCGCTCTCGCTCCCTTTGGACCGTCTCCGCAATAAATTTTTCTGTAAACCTCAATAACCGTTTGCTCTGACGCTAGTTCTAATTAATTTCTCCCCTCGACCGGTTCAACGCGAAATATGACCCGCTTTAGTGCAGAACGCCACTATATTGCACGAGAACAAGTAAATATGCTATTTAATAGTGTTCCTGTAAGTAATAGTGTCGTGAATAGATTAGGTAATAATTGCAGCGCTCGTGCTGTATTATGATGGTCGCTGTAAACGCTGCATTGATAAATGTTCATCATCAATAAATCAAAATAACCTATATTTTGATTTATTTGCGCAATTGTGGTTTGCGATCGGCTAGCTCACATATATTTATTAGCAACATTAGAGAATAGTAATAATTTTAAATGTTGTTAAAATCATACATCATGGTATAAGCTGATGTGCCATGATTATGTTGTAATATAATTATCGTTCTGCATATTATAAATAAAAGGAATTAAAATTTATTTAAATTGTTACTAGTTACTCAAGCGACTTACTAAAATCATTAAATAGAAACATAATATTTCAAAACAAGGTGTTAAAGGTGAATTTCAAAGTAAAATAGCTTAATTATTTAAAACCGGCTTGAAGCTGAAACTTTATCAATTTCTGAACAAACAGTGACGAGTGCGCACCATGCAGTAATAATGTGAAAAGCGGCGGAGTAATTAGAAGCTGTAATGTGATTGCGAGGCGATTTAATGTATAAGCAATTACAGTAAGAAGTAATCAGTACGTTTCGATATTGTTGCTAGTTGCTTTTCAGCAACGAATAATTTTGTATAGTAAAAAAATATTTATTATATTAATAATAATAATATGACTATAATAGCCATCGCAGTCGTTTAAGCGATTTAATCAAATTTAGTAGCGGAAACCATTACTTGAACGAGTATCATCGATGTGGAAAGATTCACGGGAAATTGAATGCAAAAGTTAGATCGCAAATGGCATAGGTACCATTAATTTTAAGAAAAAAATTTGGTATCTGATAATTTAAAAGTTATGTTTACAGCTTAATAAATTCAGTTGCATTCCAAGACAATGTTACGAATCAGAAGAATATTGATATCCCTGTAGTCGTAAAATTAGCCGGTACACAGATATGTCCATCGAGCACTGGTCAAGACGTGATGGACGTATTGTGGTCGGCGTGAGACGAGGTCAGCCGCCCCGGTGTTGAGTAATTTGCTCCCTGGAGGCCGCTCAGTGGTCGCCTTCTGGAAATATCCAATTACGGAGACAAACAGCTTATGATAGCTTATGCGATCGGTAAGCAACCCGAGTCCATTGCTGATTCTATGAAATTGTAGTTTATTTATTTGTAACGTTTGCACCCCTTAATCGTTAGTACGGGATATGATTTTAATACAACTAATTTGTTTTAAAACAGAGATTTGAATTGAATAAAGGCAGATATAATAAATAATAAAGGCTAGTTTTTAATTTGGTAAAACGTGCGATAGTAAAAAAAAAACAATGCAGATTTTCATAATTAATACAATAAAAACATTTTTAAAAACGACTTTAAAACTATGCTATAAGTTCTTGTTGACTCAATCATTTAGCTACTTTTACAATTAGAATTTCACAATTAATGTAATAAAATAATAATTATTGTAATTTTAGTTATTAATTTGATTTCTTTTACCCGTGTCAAAAATACAAAATTCAAATGAGTTAGAAAAGCTTAAAGTAAACTTATAAACATCAATTGAGTCGAAAACAATAGCTTATGGGGTTAGGTTTTCAATTTAGCATAGCGTGAAGCTTGCTGACGGAGAAATGTAGTTTGCTATGCATATTGCATGAGTTCAGAGTTTCGGAAATGCATACAAGGCTCCGTCAAATCGTTTGCAAGACGTCTTGTTAGAATAACTTATTGATATTTGGCTCTTTGAGCGTGTATTTACGGTTATCTATCAGAATATTGACACAATTGATTTTCGGTTGTATTGAGAATACTTAGTTGTTTAATCTTAAAAACTAAATTCGATGTTGATTAATGCTGGGTGAGGATACAGTACTTTCATGTTTTGCTACGTTTCATGTTCTCCATAGACCATAGGCTGCATTGTATCCTCGTAAATATAATCTGCTACCGCAAATGTACTACCACTATCTATACTATCCATATACTATCCATTAAGCTGATTTTTATTGAAAACTTATATTACCTACCGGAATTTGGAGAAACAACATTCTTCAAATCAACTTACGTAATTGAGGAGTTGACTAGATGTAAAATATTTAGTTTAATTTAAAAACTCAGAAATATTGAGGTATTACTACTCGATAAACGTTACTATAATATTTTATGTGTAGTTTAGTAATTAGACACAATATCTAAAATATACAAAAGATTTTTTTTTCTAAATTAGAAAAAATCCTTCATCATTAACTAATGATTGTAAAAAATGTATGCATTTACTGTCTTGCTTAACATAATTATTGTTTTTGGATATGATGTAAGTAAGTTTACATCATAATCATAATATACAAATCTTTTCATAGGTAGGTAAAGCACCTTTGAAAAAATTGATTTTTAGTATACTGTTTATTCTGAGATGTTACTCATATTTAAGAGTACTCTTCATTTATGGAATAAAAAAATCAGTCCTCTAGCCTATTGCTTTTGTAATACTGTTAATTAATTACAAATTTTGAAAATTGAAAAAAAAAAGTAAAATTTCAAATCACGGTTAGAAATTACAATTGATCCAACTTTTGTTTTGAAATTACAATTGATCCAACAACGTTCTAAGTGAGATGCAACAAGATTGGTATTAATGATTAAAGAAATAACTATCCATACTTCTCTTTGCACAGTAAGTTTAAACGAGTAGGAAACAGGTTTTAAGAACGTATCGCATTATTATCATACTAATTGATGCTATTTGATCCACAATAGACTGTTGAGAACTACGACGTCTTGGTTTTTTACAGATCCTTCTTACGCTTGAGTGGTGTTAATAATAATACAGCAACAATTGTTATATTCTCCTTTATTGGTACTTATAAGAGAGATGCTTAACACAGACACGTATTACATATTATGAGAGATGCCTAACACAGATACGTCTACACTATATATAGCCTTTTCGCTAACTAAAATAAACTAACTACATAGGCTGTGCTTGGGATATATGTCAATATGACATTGATAGTTCTACATTATAATACTGTTATATTATGCAACATAGACTAGCGTAATTGTGGGCTACAAGCCTCAGCTATAACTGCTGGGGGTTTATTCTATGTTCAACCCCAAGATTTTCTACCCCAGTTCTTGTTGAATCAAAAAATAAGGGGTAGAAATATAGGGGTTAAACATCTATTAGATGATTCTGCTGTGATGTCTTATCTACCACGCTAGCCATAAGTAAAATTCTTTGAACATCTATCAGAACCGTTCGTGGAAAATATAATTAAAAGTTGCTGCCTTTAAATATTTCTGGTTTTAAATTGGTTTATGAAGATAAACCTTTCCCTTAATTTTCTTCTAACTGTGGATCAATTGCTATAAATAAATGATATTATGTATTTTTATAAACATTTGTGATTTCTTCCAAACTTATAATAAAGTGTAAAACTTGACATGACGTGGTACGGAAAAAGCTCGAGCAAACGACAACGCGAGGTAAATCTCTGTACTCAAGGATCTCATTTAATATAGCTCAAGAGCCTGCAACATGTGCGGAAATAAAATGCAAACCCAATTTATATCTCACTCCCACAACTGTCAATCCAACTATTTTCGTATGACATGCTTTCCTCTTCTTTTATCTATTGACCTGCATTATAATATAATCAAAATACGTTCAGAAAACTCTGTACAATGTTACATAATTAAAAAATTACAAGTTAATGATTATTGTTGAGTCAAAATAGTATTGCATAAGTATTTATTAAAAAATTAAATAATAATTTGGTAATTATTTCTAATTCAGACTTTTATAGAGTTATATTTTATGTGATACCTAATTATAAGTGTATTTTTAATGTCTCGGTACCTATTTTACATTTACAGACAGATAGATTACTGCAAAGGATATTATTATGCTCTACATTTAGTCAAGATCGTTAACGCTGCAAATCTACAGCAGAAGCTTGTTAATATTATATTAAGTCTCTATTGCAGTATCCAAACTTGCTTTTAGTTTACGAGGTGATCATTATTTTAACGAAACATAATATATTATTAGTATTTATGTTAAGCTCATCAATCAAACTTAATGGCCTAAAGTGTGAGCGGTGCGCTATATTATGTAGGTGTATATATCTAGGTGTGTATAGTATGTGTTGATGATGATGTTGCTATGTATAATAATTAAAAATTAACAACAGCTTTTCATTTAGTTTGTAAATAATTTAAAGTAGGTAGCTAGTCATATTATTATGATGTGTTTTTATTATTATTTTCGTTTTACTTACTTTTTTTACGTTACGTGTAAATATCTATCTGTTGAGTAAATTAATTAAATGTATTAATACAACATATATAAGATTTTTATTTATAAAAATATTTTTGAAAGCGCTTATTACGATTTAAACATTCAACTGCCTCTTAAACTATGTTATAACACAGTAGTAATTAATACCTGCATCACATCATGTCAGTAAACAACGCTTTAAATACAACACCGGTATGAAATATTTAGTACCTAACGTATTAAATATTAGCAATTATCAAGATTAGATAAGTCTACTAGTATATAATAATTAAAAACTCTACAGTCAGGTTAGGTTGATTGTATTTAAATGTTAATAATTACTTTTCGAAAAAAAGAATGATATGCTGTTTTGAGTTTTGAAGTAAAACTGCTCTAGCGGCGTTGTGAGTAAAATTTCAATATCACCATCGATATAACGCCATCTGTCGGAAGCTACTTATAATTCTTACATACGAACTTAACTTTTTAAAGTACGGCTTAAAGTTACACATGGCGCTAGGTGTACAAATTTAAAATGTATATATTCTTTTTGAAGTGATGTCCTTTAGGCAGGATGAAAGTATTTTTTGGTTTTTAAAGGTGAATTTAGTTTTGCTTTTGTCACGTATACCTACGTAGGTCGTCATGTATATTTTAACTGACTTCAAAAAAGGAAGAGGTTCTAATTCTAAATTCGACTGCATTTATTTAAATGTTTCTTACCTCAGAAATTTTGACTGGGTGAACCGATTTTAGTGATTCTTTGTTTTAAAGCTGGTGCTTCCCGTGTTGTCCATTTTTAACTGACTCTCAAAAAAAGGAGGCGGTTGTACGGCTGCATATATATATATATATATATATATATATATATTTTTGTATGTTCAACGATATCACCGCCGTCTGTTGAACAATTTTCATAATTATTTTTTTGATGTTATATGTTGTTTGAGGATATAATCCGAAATTATTGGTCCCGTTGTTATCAAAGTGGTGACCTGATGAAGGCATCCATGAGGAATCGAGAGAACTCTTTGAAATTTATATGGACACATATAGTGATTTTGTTTATTTCTGAAGTACCCAGCCTAAGCATATGCTACAAAAAGTAAGATTTTACACCAAGGGATACCCTGGATCCAAAAGTACTGAACAGAACTCCTGATTACTTATAGATACATGTTTAGGGATTTTAGCATTGTTTATAGAACTGCAATCATAAACGACTATTGGCCGATTTCAATAACCTATCTGACAATAACTATTAGTTAAAAACGTTGTCATTCAATCTTTTCCCGTTTTGTTTCGATTTAAATTTGACGTTTCAATAACCAATCTACTTATAACAAATAGTTATTGGTAGATAGGTTATATTGAATCGGGTCGTAAGGCAATTAAAGTAATCATCATCATCACTACCATCATTACACCATACATCATCACATTATAATGATATAATAGGTACTTCTCATAGTATTTTACACCGACACGGATGTCTTTGAACATTACTCTGCCGTTTATGGACCTATTTGCAAAATTATTTTGTTTTTGTAATGGGTATAATTCAAAATAGGTCCTTTAGTTACTAAAATGAGGACCTGATGATGTAATCCATGAGGAATTGAGGGAACTCCTCGAAATTTATAAGGACACATATAGTGATTTTGACTTTTTCTGAAGTAACCCAAACATATGCTACCAAAAAGTAAGATTTTGCACCAGGGTATACCCTGGATCCAAAAGCACTCAACAGAACTCCTCAGTCTTTAAAGATACGCGTTTGGAAATTACGAAAATTTTTAAAGAATTGCAAGCTATAGCCATTATGTAACTAACAGTAATCATCATCAACATCTTATATACAATACCTAATGGAAGCTTGGCGCTTATTCAATTACCTATACATGCGATCGTTTATTTTAAACGTTCTTAATATGTGTAATAATATATAATAATATATATAATAATACAATATATGATAATATATAACCTATTTTTTCCCTTTTTAGTCAATATGACTAAAAAGTGAAAATAATAGGATTTTCATTTTTTGTTTCAAAAAATATTTGAAAAAATATGAAAACCAACTTCCAAAGTAAAAATACACAAAAAAGTATGAAATAAATCTTATTTTCTACTTAATTCCCCTTTTAAATTCGGCTAAAATTTTAACTATTTCTTTAAGTACACAATCTTTATAATTTTGAAGTCCGTACCAGCCAACTTAAACGTGAGCTCTATAAACGAATGATTTGTCAGGATATTGTTTGGGCTGGTACCGACTTCAAAATTATGAAGATTGTGTAGAGAAATAGTTAAAGTTGTAGCCGAATTTATTATGTACAAAATAAGATTTATTTTATACCTTTTTGTGTATTTTGACTTTGGAAGTCGGTTTATTACTTTGAAAGTCGGTTTTAATTTTTTGTTTAAAATAATTTAATACAGTAATAAATTGATTTAGATACGTTTGTTCTAAATCGAATTTCCCAGTATTACTGAAGTGTAAAATTCTTATCAATAAACTTAAGTTGCATTTCATAACACCGTGATGAGATATCTAAAACTATGTATTTGTAGTTAATAGATGTTCAATGAAGATTGTCTTTGGTAACACCATATAGGTATGATCCTTATTACATATTTAATAGGAAGAGTTTTAATAGCATTAACGTATTTCGCAAGTTATGTTATTAATAGATAAAAATGAATTAAAAATTACCATACATATATATAAAAAAACATAGATAACAGCAGAATGTTATGTCCAAAAATGTATTTTAAACATATTTCATAAACTCTATTCAATTCAACGTACTTACGAGACCAGCGCGCTCGAAGGCATCTCTGATCCGGAATTACCCGATATAATCCGGATTCGTCTTACTCTACTGAACAATATCGATTTTCAAACAGATTCACGCGAACATCTTAACCCTATATTTTCATATTTGAAGGCTACAGAAGCTAAACGTATAGGTATGTTACGACGGGGCGCAAGTCATTTTAGTGTACAAAGCTTCAATATTGTCGTAACACTTATTTATTGCACCTGAAAAATGGGATTTTGTTTGTTCGCGTCCAATACAAACATTTGAAAACGTACAAAATGTTTTTAAATAACTATCCACCGGGGTAAAACAAAAAAATCGTATCACACGTAGTTACACTGACGGAATATAATATTTACCGAGTGCACCGCTCTGCGCGCAATTTTTCACAGAAATTTCAATTTTCAACCGACCAATTTCAATTTTCGATGTCCTATCAGTCCATGTCGCGTTTGTTAGAATGGAAATAGAACGTAAAACCATTTATATTGTCCGCTGTGTCTATTGTAGTGATCTATATACACATACACTGCATACACATTCCAAAATATATATTATTTTCTAAATTTAGCATTGACTATGTGATATATCCTTTGCCTAAATGAGCATTCGAATATGACGCAAAAAAGACAAAAAATGCTATTAAAAGCATAATACATATATATGTTTCACTTCCATTTTTTTTTCTGTAAGTAAGTATATCAAAATAATTTTAATAGATAATATTATTCATAGTAATACTTAGTTTTAAATGACACATAAGTAATATATAAGATTATTATGAATAGTAAGTAGTAGTCAATAAATGATGAGAAAAGTTAGTTAGGTAGTAAGATAGTTTTTGGTAACATTATATTTTCAGAGACGTAAGTATAATATATTGAACACAACTCACCAATCGATGCATACATATTGCCAATATGCTTTAAAACATGATGTTTGTCAGTTGATACCGTATATATAGGTCATAACGACGCGGTCTCTTAACCTCACCCTATCAATCAACCAGCTGACCCATGTCGGCCAAATGTGTTGGTATATTGCACGAAAAATCCCCGGATTACTACTTTATAGTAAGTAAGCAACGGTCAAATATAGGCGTGTGCTGAATGTATTACTTTCCGCTCTTTTCATGAAGAGTTTTTTAAAAGAAGGTAAGGTTTATGCTGACCAAAATACTTTTGAAGTAATAGCGTACAAGTTAATGGGGGTCACAATTTTCAAGTACCTTCGTAGGAAGGTTTTTGATATACCGTAAAAAATGTGCAGGTAATAAGTTTAGTTAGAAACAATTAAGCTTTCTATTTCTACTTAGTGTAGAACGACAGCCTCAGTGGTCTAGTTGTTAGAGCTTGGCTCTCGTTGGTTCGATTCACGCATTGGAACAACAAAAATGTTGTTTCCAATTTTGGTTAGGACAATGCAGGCTAATCACCTGACTGTCTGACAAGAAAGTTGATCCGTGCGTCGGATGGACTTGTGAAAAGTCGGACTTGCGCCTGATCTCTCGCCAGTCATGACGGTTATCCGTCCCACTGGGTTGTGAAAGTAAAGGAAGAGAGAGTGCTCTTGTGTACTGCGCACACACTTGGGCACTATAAAATTACTCCTGTGTAACTAGCCTGGTTTCAATGAAACCGACCACCATCACCGAAATCGATGTGGGGAGTTATTATTATTATTAAACAGACTTGTTGCAATCTTAAATATTACTATAATATCATATTTAAAAAACTGTAACTTTGAAAAGAGTTACAAAATTTAATACTTTTGATGAGAACGGCGACGACTCTAGCAGATACATAATATTATATCGGCTTCAAGCTGTGCAAGAAAAGTTTTGCTTTCAAGTAACACAGTTCAAACATGTTTATGAATTCCTACACTATAATATATATGTTGAGGACAGCGGCCTCGTAACGTAATTATACCAGTGAATTGAAATGTGAACGATAAACAAGTGATTTAAAACAGTACATAAACTATAATAGTGAACATTCAGTGACTATATATGTATAGATTTCTATAATATCAGTGTGCAAAAAGTCGTGTTAAATGGTGTTTTATGAACTTAAGGTTATTTTGTTTATATATTTTAAAGTGTAGTGAATTTTAGTCAGTCCGACTTTTTACATGCCCATCCGTCGCATGGATCATCTTTCTTGTCAGACAATCAGCTGATCAGCCTGGATTATTCCACAAGTCTGTTTAATGCAATGTTCACAACATAGTCTGAGTATTGTTTCAGTAAATGTACACAAATCTGATCTGTCAGGAAAGTAATCCACGGTTTGAAGTGACAGGAGTTTAATGTGATAAGGGTACGCCATCTGAACTGGATTATTAAAAGTAGTCTTGTCGTCTTACATATATTTTCATATTACATTTTTAAAGATTTTACTACGATTCAAGCTTTTAAGGCTCCAAAATTTTTGGGTAACATAAAAGAACCTAGAGAGATGAAGCTGTTTATAATTCTACAATATAACTAAATCAAAATGCTAGCCATGATATACGCAACAGTATACCTGACAGGTTTGCCTGTACACTTACAGGTAAACCGGAGCGTGTATGTTGCACAACTGTGCAGGTTTCCATGCAGTATCAAGTCAAGCGTAAGCGTCAGGTAACTGAAAGGTGTAACTGTGCAGGCAAACCTGTCAGGTAAACCCTTACGTGTATGGCTAACTAATACGATACAGAAAGGCCGATAAACTGCTTTGAAGTGTCACTTGTTTTGTTACTCTTGTTGCTTGTCTTACTAATGTTTGTTACTCTTCCACGCAAAAACTACTGAACGGACTTCGATGAAATTTGGTATGGTATCGGGCGAAGCCGCGGGTAAAAGCGGGTTTTAAATGTTCTACCGCCAATTGCAAACCCACCACGACAAGAATTATTAAATAGGAGTTCAGAATAATTATGATAGTGTTGGCTTAAGTACGCAATTAAACTTCACAAATGTACTGCAGCGAGGATCGTAAATTTAGTTAGCCAACGAAAACCGCAACCTTTTACGTATTATTCAGTTTTGTTTAATTGCAACCATCTATCATTTAAACTGAAATGTAAAAAACTATATTCCATATAATTTTTGTGAACGATTAAAAATAATAATCAAGATTTCGTCATGGCATTTTGACCCAAATTCAAATAAAAATGTTAAAGTTTTTGTACAATCTATATTAGCTGATTTATTTTAAAAAAAGTAGTTCTTATTGATTAAATGCTTTTAGTCTCCTATCTACTTCACATTCAAACCATCCAGTGGTTAAGAGCTTAGCTCTCGACTACGGAGGTCGTGGGTTCGATACCCGTGTTGGAACAGCAAAAAAATATCGATTTCAAGTGTGGTTAGGACAATTCAAGCTGATCACCTGATTGTCTGACAAGAAAGATGATCCATGCGTCGGATGGCATGTAAAAAGGTGGTCATGCGCCTAATCTGTCGCTAGTCGTGTCGGTTATCCGTTCTACTGAGATATGAGAGTTAAGGAAGTTGCTCCTAGTGTACTGCGCACATACTTACTATAAAATAACTCCTGTGAAGCCGGACTGGTTTCAAAGACATCAGCCACCGCTACCGAAATCGGCACGGGAGCTACAATGGGAGCTTTTAATATTATTAAGATATTTATTGCTCGAAAATTTCTTGTAAGAGATTTTTAAAGCGCAAAGGACTTTTGCAAGGGGCACATTACTGAATTTTACCGTCCGGCAGTCCGATTTTTTGCTTTTATCGCCTTATGCATATAAATATAAGATTGTAATTAATAGAAAATCGGATACCAGAAGGTAAAATTCAGTGTAGTGCAAAAACGCCCGAAGTATGTCTATCTGCTATAGGATAGACCCGATCCTAACAATGGGTACGTTAGTCGTAATTATCGTAAACGAAAGGAAACTTTCTTATCAAAATTTCAAATAATATAGTCATCGTTAAAACTTTACGTAATAAAGAAATCGAAATTAAAGAAAAACGCCTACTTGAGGGTAGGAATAATGAAGCCAATTTAAATTAGCCTCGGAACTTCCCAAAGTGTCTTCAAAGGGCAATAATTAGGCCTTTGTCCTGAAATTCAGAATTAATTTTCACTTTATACTTCCTCGTTAATCGTTTAAATACTTAATGATGGTTGTTACGGTTATATAAAATAATAATATCTACCTTGTTATCTCTTCTGCTTCACAGATATTAAAGATAAGAAGTTTGGGCTAAAAAACGAAAGTAATTTTAAAGTTATAATTGTTTCGGATAATAGAAACAATGATGAAGTTATTACTAACTTTTCTTGGTTTAATGACTATCTTAACAAAATTTACTTAAATACAAGGTATTGTTGGATTGTTACTTTAATGTTTTATAGTAAGTATCATTAACGCATATCCATTAGCTGTTATATAATTATACACGTTTTAAAACATTATCTTCTATAATTTTAATCGTATTCAAATATAATAATTTAATATAAATTTAATCAATATTCCCACTTTTAAAACGTATTACCGCCGTAATTCATTTATATTTAGAGCGAGTTCTCAACTAAATGAATTTTCTAGAGTAAACCCATCTTTTGATATTTTCTCCGCCGAGCCTCATGCGATTAGACAGTTGGTTACTAATTCCTTTTTTAATATCAATTAGCTAGCTGTAGTTTAGTTTTGCTAAGCGATAATAATTAATAAGTTATTATATTATAGTAGAGTTTGTTATTGTTGCATTACTTATAATTTACTAAAACCATGTATAGCTATAATGTTGCAATTTCTTAATAGACCTTTACACTAATTAACACGCCTAATGCCTAGATTAAGTATCTGTTTCCTGTACATTTGCGTCTTGAGCTTGTTTTACTTTCATGTTTTTACTTATGCTTTTATGTACACTCTTTATTTACTATATATTACTTATGTTTCACTGATTACTTATGCCTTTATGTGCACTCTCTCTTTTTTGCTATTTGTGAAAACTTATAAATGGCTTGTAGTTAGTAACTAGTTAATTTGAATTGTAAAAGTAGCTGTAAGTTTTCCGAACAAATAAAAAAAAATAAAAAAAATATATATAAAATAAATACTATACAAAATATTACTATACGTAAGTAAGATCTTTGTGAACCCCTGTTATGTTAGCAAAAGCTATAATTGTTGTAATCAATAGTTGATTCTACGCCTTCTACGAGTGCTACGCCGTAGATGTCGCTACGCACTACCACGCGCACACCTCAAATCAAAGAGGACCAGATAAACGGCTACAGTAAAATCATGTTGCTAATGACCCTCAGTAATATTCGTTTATTCCATAGAAATGACAGAAGATGTATGAAAAACGACACTAAGGTCGTGGTCGTACAGACTGTACAGTGTGAACAGCCTCCGTGGTCTAGTGGTTTAGAGCTTGGCTCTCGACTCGGAGGTCGTGGGTTCGATTCCCGCATTGGAACAACAAAAAATCTTGTTTCCAAGTTTGGTTAGGACAATGCAGGCTGATCACCTGATGTCTGACAAGAAAGATGATCCATGCGTCGGGTGGGCATGTAAAAAGTCGGACCTGCGCTTGATATCTCACTAGTCGTGTCGGTTATTCGTCCCACTGGGTTACGAGAGTAAAGGAAGAAAGAGTGCTCTTGTGTACTGCGCAAACACTTGGGCACTATAAAATAACTCCTGCGTAGCTGGCCTGGATTCAATTAAACCGGCCACCGTCACTGAAATCAGTGTGGGGAGCTATTATTTTTATTACAGTGTACAAAGTAAGCCCGCGAATTTTGAATATATTTTATTTAATCTGTAGCGCTGCAGCGCAAAAGTACTAGCCGTATGAAATAATATTCCTATCTTGTGTAACGGCACCTATTTGAGAAAATGGGCTGATAAAATTAACTCTATTTTGAACAGTTAGGGTCAAGTCACACCGAAACGATACGTCACATGGTGACAAGGTGACATGGCGCTCAATTTTTTAAATAGCTCTTAAAATTGAACTTTCTCCTTATAAGAATATACACGATTCATTGTAAGAATTCTAATAGTAGATTGCGCCGCGACACAAAGCGCATTCGATTTTGAAGTGTATGACTGACGTCATTTGAAACGTGTATCTGTTTGCAGCGTCGCGTAACGTCGAGTATCGTCACGGTGGAACAGACCCTTAACGTCTAACGTGATCAGTTGACTCATCCTAGACTGACCGCGTTAGTAAAACGGTATTTAACTTTTTTGTCTCAACGCTTCATTGAATTAAAACAATAATATTATTTTCAATTAGGAAGTTATTAGATATCGTTTTATATTGATTAGTGTTAATGTAAAACATTTTCACTGCGTAAAAGAAGAGATGATTAATCATGACGTGTGGATACACATGACATCACACATATTATTATATATTTAGAAGTTATAACAAAAATTACAATTAGCAAGTTTCGGCCATCGATCATGACATCGACGAATGATCGAACAAAGTTTGATGAATTGTTTTAGATACGTTTTTTGTTTATTACTTTATTTATCGATAACTAGCTTTTGCCCGCGGCTCCGCCCGCGTAAACACAGTATCCCATGGAAACCCTGTACATTTTCGGGATAAAATTAGCATATGTGTTAATCCAAAGCTTATACTACTACCATACCAAATTTCATCTAAATTCGTTCTAAACCATCTAAACATCCATCCATACATCCATCCTCACAAACTTTCATGTTTATAATAGTAGTAGGATTATGTCTAATATTACCTACCAATACATTGATATGCTGTATAGTATTATAGTGCTTGCTTAAACACAATTCTTAAATATGAAAATACAGTTTCATATTTATTAAATACAGTTTCATATTCTTATATTTAAATTATTTAATGTATAAATGCATAAAAAACTAAAGTCGCCCGACTTTAGTTTTTTATACAACCGCTAGAAAATATAATCTGAATAGGTAGTAACAATATTCAACGATATTTATCAAGAAATATAAATATTTCTGCAATAGTCCTATTACATTGTCTATCATGTGAAAGCAGTTTGCTTTGTGCACAAAAGTAGTATGAAATTCACAAAGCAGAACGCCTTACAACATTATCATATTCGTAGTCGTCAATATGCCGAGGTCTTTATATGCATAGTCAAACAAAATATATATATTAAGTATAGTCGAACAAACAAACAACAAACAAATACTTGACACAAGATATTAAAGTCCCAGAGCTCGCGGCTTATTTCCAAGTTCCGAGTTGGAAAGAAGCCACTGGGTGCAGTTTTTAAATTTACTTAGCCTAACGAGCGGAGTCTTGTGGCTGCGTTGGGCGTTGCTATACATATTCAACGTATTATTAATATCAAAAAAGTTTTATAAAACAAAAGGGATTTCAAGCGGTTATTGGCGGATTGCCGACGTAATATTTTTTAGTATACAGTGGTACAGTCATGAGCGTAGAAATGCACACGCAGAGTTCATTTGACATTTATGCGGAAAACGGTAGTATTAATAGGTAAACAAACCAACCATTTCATGTATGTAATTAAATTTGCGAAACCAAGCCTGTGTAACCGAGCTTTGCTCAGAGTTCTAATAAATTAAAAAAAAAACAAAAATATTTATCTGACCGAGATTCGAACCCATTTTTTAACAAATAAAAAAATAATATACGTATACCGTATATTAATAGTGCTTGTATATACGCTGTTTCCCAGGTATAAGACCTAGCTAGATCGATTTTTCTCCCCCGAAACTCCCTGCATTGGTTCTAAATTTCATGGTAATACTTCCAGCCGTTATCGAGAAACTGATTATGTATATATACAAGATTGTCTCGTTTGAAGTATAAGATTTTTGCACTCGTTGTAAGTTTTGTTTATGTTCGTTAGCAAGACAACGTGATTTACCAAATAGATAGAAAGTAATATTCATAAATTCTAAATAATGTTATTCCGCTGCCAATTATTGTGTCAAAATATATTTTACAAAGCGAAGCAAACACACCATTAATCTTTTTATCAAACTCGATTTTGAAAGCTTTTAGGTCACAATTTCTCAACCTTTTAGTGCCGCGAGTCGCGACCGACTAAATAGTCTCAAAGATAAGGAAAACGTTTTAAACCTCCGACGCGCCGCGCCGTTTCTAAAAAAAAACATTTTAAATGTTTCATAATAATGACTATCGCAACGATGAAACTTTATTATTAAACATTTTGACTAGCACTGAAATTTTATTTAATAAGTATTTAAAAGAATATGCAAGTATATAATATTGAGCACTTTAGACTTACCAGGAAGTTAGCTCTGTCCAGATTAATATTTCAACAGAATTATTTATTTTACAATGTATCTGCAATCAATTTTCTACGCTAACGAAAAACATTTTTACCAGCTTTTAGCATACGTATGATGGAGCCATTCTTGTCACGTAATACCTGCAACGTTGTCGGAGCGACATTTTAACCACCAAGCACAGACCATAGGCTATCTCCATAAACAACTCCAAAACCGTCTAATACGTATTTAAGCCCCCATTCGCTATAGAGAAATCAAATTTTAATTGTATACCTTCGTCTACCGACTTCAAGCCAAAATCAACTTTACTCTTCTGGAAATAAGAGTAATTTTTATTTATGTACAAACTACAAGCGTTAGATGTGAGGTGGTCCTGCTGACACTGACAAAATATAACACTGCAGTCGCTAATATTATTTTCATCTAAATTGAATTCTATCACTTTATTAATACAGGTTATATTATTAAGATTGCCTAGTTTGAAGCGCATGTTATTATTTGTGAAGTGCCGTAAAGACGGGAAGATTACTGAATACCTAAGCTGCGGTCACTGGATGCGCTTCTGTCCAGTGTTTTGATACGATTTACATTTTCTTGACGTTTGGCTTGTTCCTTCCAAACCTTATAGTTTCAGCTTGCTATATAGCTATTTTTAATGTCTTGTATTAAGCTTTGTCATATTATTTTTCCAATAATCCCACCACTTTCATAGAAATTTAGAATTCGAATGACACCCTCGGAAAATTATTTGCTATAATTCTTCACACATTTTCCATAATTTTGGAATTTTCCTCATCTTACCAAAATATATATACAGGGTTATAATTGTTTTAAGTACCGACGGATTGTGTCGCGTTGCACATTTGTTTTTCCCGACGTTTCGGCTACTTTCCAGCGGCCGTGGTCACGGGAGGACGACGGCCGCTGGAAAATAGCTGAAACGTAACGTTAAAACTATGAACAATATTCGCGTAAACGTCTGAAATCAATACAGGGTTATAAGTTAAGTCGATATTGATAATGTAAGGGGTTGTAGTTCCCACCATTTCCAATATTTTCAACAATCAAGCCCTCATTCCAAAAATATTATTTAAAATATTTAAATATATTTTAATAAAAATGACGATTTTCTTCTCTCTTCTCTATTATTTCAAAATTTGTGATTTTAATTAATTTGTTTTTACATAGCTAATGTGCTATTTTATTCCATACAAGAATCCGTCCCATTCTCCAAGACCTTGAAATTTCACTCTCGACGCCACTCAACTACAGCCACCCCTAAAATACAAAATTAGAATTATTTTTTTATTTATTAGACAAAAAATAATCTATACAAAATTTCGTCTATTTATATTCATAATTACGCAAGTTATCAAGGTAGAACGGACGGACGGAGAGAGCGAAACTATAAGGGTTTCTTGTAGGTACTACGGAAGCATAAAAATATGTATAGTATAAACAACATGCTGATTTAAAGATAATGGATCTACAGAATAATATGCAAAATATTACTTTAGACGTGTGAATTATAACAATGAAACATGATCTGTCTTTCACCAGGAGAGCTCTAAGAAAGCGGATTGGTAACAATGAAAACACATTTCCTCAATGTTGTGCACATTGAAAATGCTTTTATGATAATAATCATGCCACAGTACATTGCTTAACCTACATCATTTGAAATACTCTCCGGTACCATACTATGTCATCGCAAAACGCATTTATGACACACGTACCCACCGAACATACGAAACATAATTTCATGAGCGTTTAAAAAAATTAAAACAAAGAGAGATTACATTTTATTGTAACTACCAATAGTTTCATACATTTTTTTAATGCTTAGATAAAAAATCTTTATAGTATTTTGGGTTACAAGGAAATTAATCTTACATTATTAAAATATCATAATGTTTGAATTTTGAACAGCAAATTGATTCTTAAAATAATGTTCGCTCAAAATAATGCTCATGAAATTGGGTATTTCAATATATTATCCTTTTTACATAAAATATGAAAAGCGCCCTGAAAAAATAAGTAAGAGGAATTACACTTGTAACTCCTCTGGTGTTGCGACTTGCGTTCCCAGTCCTTAAAATCCCCAACCCCCCTTGGGCCTCCGGTTACCTCACTCAGACGGCGAAACACAACGCAAGCGTTATTTTACGCCGGTTTTCTGTGAAGCCGTGGTATGTACCCGTTCGAGCCGGTCCATTCATGCCGAAGCGTGGCTTTCCCAAAATATATGGTCACATGCTCAAAATTTCTAATATCTCCGAGGTTTGTGCGTTTATTTTCACTACATCTTTTTGTATAAAATGTAAGTACACTAATTATGTTGTATAAATAAATATTCGTTTTGTACTGAAACCATTTTTTAACACTAATTATTTAAAAAATATTCCAACCTTTTTGTAACTTTGAAATGCGCCTAATTACAAAACTACACATATACACTTTTTTGCTTACTTTTATTAAGTTCTAATGCATCATTATTTCTAAATGTAGTAAAAAACTAAGTTTTTAGATGTTGCTAAATGCCAAATTATGGCACCGTATGTTTCGCTAGGCTATTTCATACTATAAACACGGCTCTCGCGAACGCACTCAGATTTTACGGCACTACATGCATTCACTAGCTGCAGTCAAATAAAATTTGCGACTACATTGTCGAAAACTATTTACAATTTACTCGCCAGAGGTTTAAATTTAGTAAATGAGTTACTTGAGTTGTTTTTCTGAAACAAAATGATTAGAATGTTGAATGAAAAATTTCAAACAATGTTTAGTTTTTTGCAGAACTCTCAACGGGCCATTCGTTTATATTTTCAACTAGCTTTTGCCCGCACCTTCGACCGCGTGGGAGAGTGTTCGTGGCAAAAAATTTACTAAGCAAATATACCTAGTGCAATATAATAACAGCACAGAGTAAAAATATATACTTTGTAATAAATTTACACAAAAAAAAACTGTTACCTACGTAAGTATAATATATTTTTACTCTTTCATCTGTGCTACTATTATATTGCAGGAGGTATATTTGCTAAAGAAGTTTTTTGCCACTAACACTCTCTCACGCGGGGAACGCTGCGGGCAAAAACGAACGAACAGACCTTAGGTTAGGACTATATTGTCCGGAATCCAGTAGGCTGCGGAAAATTCAGAGCATTGAAAATAGAACTCTGCGCTAATACAATACAGCTGAAAATCAAAGTGTCGAGTGTCGAGCTGTCATATATTATGACATTGACATTTGACTCGAAACTTGTGTGCGTGTAATAGTTTTTCTTTTCTATCTTCCATGTACAGACAGCGACCAGTTGAGAATTTATTATATGTATAGATTTCCCTCCAAATAGAAACATATAAAAGTAACAACTTGTATTCTAAAGAAATATTTGCTCAGAGAAAATCACTACTCAGTATGAAACACGTTTATTTACACATTAATGTAACTTATGTGGCGTATTGCGAACTAAAATTGTTGTAAGTGTAATGAAAATACACTCCTAGTGCACCTAGTACTGAAGCATAATTGTTTGTAAAATTTCTAATACTCTCAAGTATTCAACACGAACCATATTCAAAATCAAAATCAAAAAAGTTTAATTTTCATATAGGTTATTAAATAAATGGTTATAATTTCTAAATATTAATATTTATGTACTTAGTCTGTGTGTATGCTGTATATCTTATGACTCGCGTTTTATGCTATCTTGTTACTATCAGTGGAAACCTTTTATTGGCTCCATGTTAACTATGCTGTCTTTTTTACTGTAACTTAGTTACAAGCTGTTCGTTTCCCAAATGAAATAAATAAACAACACTCACGGAATTGCCCCTACGTGATGTCTACCGTTTTTTTTTACTTTATTACTTTTAAATTGGAAAGAAGAACCGGCGCGTAAGAAACTCGCAAGTGATAAACTTATCATTTTAACCTTTCGACCTGCTTCACCCTTTAATTAAAAATATATTCATAATACAAGAACAAAACAGGTATATTTTATAGTTGGACATTTAGAATTTTTATTTTGAGAATTTGGTTAGTGTTACTGTGCCGAAGAAATGTGTTTGTCTTTGCATACCTACTATCTCAAATATACATTTTGAACGTAATGTCCGCAAAATCTTAATACAACAGAGCGCCTTTACTTACCGCAATGTAAACGGAAAACACTCGTGAGGGTTTCAAAATCTTTTAATATTCAATTTGGAAAAATATATTTCTGCAGCCACACGGTTCCAGTTTTACCCATGTGACCCACTCGTACTTATGTGATTTTGCATGCCTACGTCATTTCAATCGTTAAAACCGAATGACTTAATACGTCACAAAATTTATTTCAAAACTTTTTTCCTTTCATATAATACAAGCAGTTGCCCGCGGCTCCGCCCGCTTAAGCTTAGGCTTGTATGTATTATTATTGCCACATCATATAAAAATAAAAATAAAATAACTGTCGAAAAAATAAAAAATATTTAGGGGTGGCTCGAACTTATCATTTACGGGTTGAAAAAATATATTACGACCGATTCTCAGACCTACCGAATGTGCAAAAAAAAACATTAGAATCGGTCAAGCCGTTTCGGAGGAGTGTCCCCGAACACACGAGAATTTTAGATAACGTCTCCGAAAATCAATTATGGATACTTCGGGCACATGATTCGCTGCTTGTGTAAAGACGTTTATGCAAAAAAAAATGTCATACTCAAAGTAAAAAATCATCTCATGACTTTCCGCTAAACGTCATCTCGCCCGTATAATTTTTTTTTTTTTTCCAGTAGGACAATTCTTTTTCTGCCTAAACGTCTTCATGTAGGCAGTAAAACATGTGCCCGAAATATAAGTAATTAATTTTTCTGTTCTTTATATATTAGATTATATTGTATTTACACAATCGTTTCTATTATAAATGAATTTGTAAAAAGGATGTTTAAACAAAATATTTTAAATTTTAATACGCCACAAAACTATTTACACTATTACTATCACACATCCAAGAATTGTTCAACCTATCGAAAGCGTAATATAATCGAATAATATGTCGGAAATATGTTTGTTCGCTCACAAATTATACGGCTTTAGATAAACGAGCCTCTGTCCGACACTTGAGTTACGAAAAATTGGACACAGGCCAAACACGTCAATAAGGTTCGGTGATTCAGAAATATTACTCATGCAATAGCTGATTTAGTGTAGAAAGCAGAAACTCATATTACGTGTTAGTAATGCATCCCTGATCTTTTCTATTTTCGATGAGATAAGAAAATCAATTGCATTTTCTTAAGAAATATAAAAATTTAGGCCTTTTCATCCGTTATTGAATGATTTATACAGTAATATCCGAGCGAAATAACCAGTCTTGAAATACTGTAGTGCCTGGGACAGTTGGTTTTTTAAATGTCGTATGGTTGCCCAAGCACATACGGCGTTCTCACAACACAGTCAGCCTAGTCTAGAGGAGTGACTGGTCAATACGTCTGGGGCCTACCATGTGCGGGTTTCCTCACGATCTTTTTCTTCACCGTTGGAGCGTCCGTAATAAATATAACAACGGCCATATCAACTGGGGTTGTACAAATAAAAAAACGTGTGTGTGTCAGCTCCGACGCACGATTGGAGTTTATCCAAAAATGTAAAATTTGGTGTGCAATGCAAAGAAAGTAAGTGCACTCAAAAAATAAAAAATACTTTGTATTAGTATGTAGGTACATAGCGTGGTTTTATAACCTTTTTTGTATTTATTGTTTTGTACTCTTAAAAGCATAATTGAAAAAAAAAAATATTTGTTTACTTTCTTAAGGTTTTTATTATATATTCTGATATTGAAAGGATAACTTAAAAATGTGACATATTCGGCTGACATCGTGTGACATCGTCGTGTGACCGTCAAACAGTAGTTTTGTTCGTGAATTCGATTTTACTCCCATACATTTTCATACCCCGGGATTATATATGAAAATTGTTTCATAAGGAGTAAACTCCAAAAATATATTTTTACAACAAACATATTTTTTGGACGCGCCATAATCTTATTTTAATCATGAAATTCCTGCTTCGTAGTATTGGGCTCTACCATGAAATTTTTATATTTTACCAATAATAGGCTTATTGGGAATTGTAAATATTTAAAAAATTTATTTCTCCCTCTCGCTAGATGCACACGGAACTACAGTTGGGTGATTTTGTTGCCAAATGCCCCGATATCGAAGTAGGAACAAATATTTGTGTGCGTTGAATTGTTTGTCTGAATTGGATATTTGTTTTTGCAATTTTATTTCCGTACAGTTGCAATTGGAGAGTTATTTTTACTTTTATTTTCATTATACTAGTGTAGCGGGCTTCGACCTCTTGGTTGTAAGTCCTGATGTGTGTCTGAGTGGTGATGATAATAATACAGCAACAATTCTTATATTCTCCTTTATTGGTGCTTAACACTGACTACGTATTACATATGAGGTAAATGCCTAATACAATAATATACGTCTACACTATTTATAGCCTTTTGGCCAACTGAAATAAACAAACTAAATAGGCTTTACTTCATGACATCTGTCAATGTCAAAAATGACATTGACACTTACTTTTGTCAATATGCAACAACTAGGTAATGGTTCTGGCGAGACAATCTTGTATATATATAATCGTAATCTTGGAAACGGCTGCAAGTATTGACATTAAATTTAGGACGCAGGGAGTTTTGAGGGAGAAAAATCGATCTAGCTTGGTTTTATCCCTAGGAATCTGCACTTTTAAGTTATATATGTTTTTTCTCTTGTCGTGCAGCAATAATTTTGACTCTAATAATGTCTTGTTTAATTTTTGCGTAAAATATTTTTACCCGGTAAAATATTTTTGTGATCCTTTTTTTTATCTACTAGAGCTCTAAGCAAAGCTCGGCTACCCAGGTAATTTATGGACTAGCAGTTAAAGCTGTAGTTTTGTTGGGTATCATTAAGTAATAATTAATTTATACTGGGTTGTAAGTCTGGCGGCCGAATACTGAAACGCAAAATTAAGAGTCCTCCTATTCACAAGCTGTCGCTGTCTCTGCTAACCAAAATGACAAGAAGAGCATGTGACTTAAGGGTCACTCAATTTCACTATCATTCCAGTATTCGATCATTATCAAAATAGGGAAGAAACGATAAACTCTTTAACTACAAAACCGTAATTCTTTGTAATTCTCATTTCTATCACTTTCGCTCTGAACCTCTCTCTCCAATGGACGCTCTCTGCAGCAACATTCAAAGCTGTCACTCTCTTCAATTAATAAATTACAAACGAGATAATGCACTGTGTTCTGTTCCGTAATTGGACGCCATTAGTTCCCTTTATAAATTAAATACTTTATTTAAATATATTTTAATTCAAAACCGCGACTCCACTCTTTAGAACTCTGAATTCGTATTGTAATATACTGCGGTTTATTAAAATGTATGTATTTACCTATTGTAGTATTGAGCCAATCTCAAAAATTAATAACTATCCCTTAAGGTTCCTTTAAGGTTTATTTATCCCTAGGGTTAATAATAATAATAATAATAATAATAATAATAATAATAATAATAATAATAATAATAATAATAATAATAATAATAATAATAATAATAATAATAATAATAATAATAATAATAATAATAATAATAATAATAATAAGAACGGGCGTTATTCCAAAAACGCTTGCCGTTGCACTTAAATCCCTTAACCTTCACAAAAACACATATATACAGTTACAGAAGTCAATCGTTATAGATACCTGCTCTATAGTCCGCCGCTTCCTTAATTCATCTTCATCCTTCCCTACAACTCACACCAATTAAACTTCTTTCACGCTACATGAACAGGATACTTGGCAATCGCCCGTACCTGCTTCATTCTACCGGTTAAGCCGAGACAAATATATGTTAAATAATAATAATAATAATAATAATAATAATAATAATAATAATAATAATAATAATAATAATAAATCTTTTTCTATCCTTAAATCAACATCCATATCCAATTTAATTCACGGAAAGAATTATATTTTGTTGACAAACAAATTGCATAAATTAAAATTAAAAAATTACCAGTAATTAATAAAATTATGGTTTCCCATTAAATATTAATCCGATTTCCGACTGTCTGTAAGATATTAAAGTGCGTTGTAATAATAAAATTAATGGCGAAGCTCCAACGAAATCTACCATAATTGCTACTAAATATAATATGGGATCGAAAATAAATTCTATTCTAAATTATAGACCACGGGAACCGCACATTCATTAAAAAAGGTTTTGACAGTTAAAGGTAATCGGTTACTGTTAAATGAGGGATCAGAATGATCATTAGGGAAAAGATGTATATAATCTCGCCCATAACATAACATGAAATACTTTTGTTATAGGAGATACTTATTTTACTGTTAGTTTTAGAAATCTTTAAATATGTTGTATGCAGTATGAGCGACAATAAATAAGAATAACTGAAAAAATTAAAGGCTTGATGTAATTAAAGAATAGCGTACAAACCGTTTTATACCGATTTTTTTTGATTTTGTTGATTAGCTAATTTTGTTCCCTAATAAGATGGAATTTTTCGACTAAACGATAAAAAGTCTAAAAGGATTATTTCACTAGATTTTGCTCGCGGCTCCGCCCATATCCCACGGGAACCTTAATAGCCTTTGTGTTAATCCAGAGCCTAAACTAATAAATTATACGTGACAAAAAACCTAACAAAAAAAAGTATGTATCAAAATTAGTTATTTGATGCAGTCGGGTTTTTTTTGGTTGTGAGATTGACTTACAGTCAATATGAATCTAACTTCTCAAGCTAAAATCCATCGAGCCGCTTAGGCCGTATATTATAGTATATTATAAACATACTCATGAAAAACATAACCCTCCTTCTGGCACAGTCGGGTAATAACATACCAAATCTCATTAAAATCCGTTCAGTAGTTTTGGCATGAGAGAGTCACAAAAATCCATTAAACCATCCATCCATCCATTCACCCATCCATCTATCTATATTCACTAACTTGCACATTTACAATATTAGTGATTAGGATGATTTGGTACAAATAAACGCTAGAAAGTTATTAAAAAGTCATTATGACTTCTAAACAACAATTAAATTGTATTACTTTCATCAACAACTTTTTTCTTTATAATAATATCTATGGATAGCTAGGATAGATATATAGGATACATAGCTTTCACACCACGTCAATCTGGTCCCGTGGTAAGTTCTCGAAAAAAAATTTTAACGGCTACCAGACAACGGAAATAAATTGAATGCTTTTATACTATACATATATTTAAGATTTTATTATATTATAAAGATATTTGATACACATGACCCAGGAACACGAAAAACTTTTTTGTTCTTTCGGCGGGATTCGAACCTGCGATCTCCGGCTTGAGCGCCAACGCCCTAACCACTGAGCCACAGAGGTCGTCTGTGCTTTGAATATTAAAACCTAATCAAGAGCACAAGATAGAAAAGAAACTTGCCAGTGTTATTTTCATAAGGTAATCGTTGCTCAAGAAATAGTTTTCTACTGTAGTCTCAAATTAAAGGGTACAAGGTATGAAAATTCTCCACAAAGAAGCCACTGAGTACAGACCGCTTGCATTCAAGAACGCATAAAATATGGATGTGACAGATTCATAAATTTAATGTAAAAGAAGTGTGTACGAGTGACGACGACGTCTGTGATATTTTACTACGTTGCTGTTTGCCGACTAATAAGTGATATAATCAGAATAACCTTCTTACCTACCTACCTACCTACTTATACCTACTTAAGTCTTATGTGTGTAAAGGCCCCCACAGATGAGAGGCCGATCGTTTCAGTTAGAACTCACGTCAGTCCAGCCCGAACGGATTCGAGCACACACACGGCAAAATCGCATCAGTTCGTCCTGGTTTGCCGCGAGCTGCGGTCTTGTTTATTAATTGAAAACTCACTACACTTGTACACGATACACGCCCGCACGGCCGCGGCTCTGGCGAGAATTGAAGTGATTTGTCACACATGGTCCGATCAGTCCATCCACTCAGTCCAGAATTAATATTGCCAACTAAGTTATTTTACAAAGTTTTAGTACTAAATTAAGTATTTTATTCCCTTCTTAGAATTTTGTTGTTAGTAGTGTTTTAGTAGGAAAGAGCCAGACTGTAATCATATGCAAAATATATGTCATATGCATTACCTAGGTCAGGTAAGGCACAAAAAAAATACACCATATCATAATAATACATCGTAGCATTCGTCCGTAATTTGCTTAAAACTACCCGTTTAATTACCATATACGTAATGTTTCGTAGTATATTTTTTTGAAATATATTGATAATTTAATTCAATAAATATTAAAATTTTAATATAACAAAACCTAAAATATAGATAATAAGATAGTCTTACTATTTTTTTAGTAGTTTTAGTGTAAATCGACGCGAGTTTAGTAGTTTCGCAAAAACAGGGCTGGAACGAATCGCTTCAGTCCATCCGGCCGACTGGTGCGATGTCGAAATTGCACACAGACGATACGATTTTGTATCCGTTCAGGCCGAACTGAAGGAAAACCGGACGTATATGGAGCCCCTTAGAGAGAAAACAGAAGGCAAGTCGCAACTTGCAAGCTGGCACTCGCGAGCGACGCAGCGCGGGCGCGGCAGGTGTGCAGCTGGGCTCAATGCGCTAGCGCTCAGAACACTGGTAAGTTACTTGTTACTAGGGTTGTCAACATTTTTCGCGATACGCTAGACGCTAGTGAAATAAAAATGTATGGAAGTCAAAAGTAAATTTGTATTTGTATTTAAAACTCTATATTTTGTTTCGGCTAGTTCTGAAACTCCTGAACCGATTATCACGAGGTTTTCACTGGCAGACAACTGATGCTATAAGAGTAACTAAGGCTACTTTTATCGTAGGGTTCCATTTAAAAAATAGAGTTCCATTTCCGTAAGTTCTATGAAACGAAATTGCGGGCACCAACAAGTTATTATTATTATTGTGCTTAATGCCAATTAAATATGTTTGTTTATTTACTTTAAACAAACTTTAAAGACAAACTTTTAATATTATTCTTAAGTAAAGTTTAATTAAATTAAAACGTTACATTAATTGATTAATTCAAAGCAATAATACCGTATCAAATAATTTCTCGCCTCACAGATCCAAGTAGCCATTACGACGCTCTCTGAGGGAAATTGCTTTCACGCGCGCACTTCATTTCTCTTGTAAATTTCATTTTTTATCTATTCTGCCAGTTCGGCTCCATGTTTGTTATACAAAAGAGTTTTTTAACCATCAATTTGTTGTATCACCAACTATACATATAACAGTTCTTATGAGCTCGTAGTTTTTATGAGCGCATAGGAATGTGTTGTTTTAAATTTTTATACTTTCGCGTGATACTACATTTTTTTTCTACTCAATATCGTAAACTATCTTTATAGCTTCTTCAATTGATAATGAATATAACAAGACCAGGGCCTTTAGTCAAGATGCATTCGATAATTTAGATGGCGAAGTTCGAAAAGAAAATGTATGGGACTTGACATTAGGCATCGCCTTATGTCTTGTGTATGACTTATGTCAAACCCCATACATTTTTGATTTCGAACTTCGCCTTCGAAATTATCGAATGCATCTTGACTAAAGGCTCTGGTAACTAATGTTTATGGTGAACATAACTGGACTTGTTCGAACGTTACGATGGTTATATAAAAAGCTCCATAAAACATGTTTACACGTGGTAGTAAAACGCGCCGTATGTACCTGCCCTTATAGCGCGGAGTTTACATTAAATAATATTTCAACAATCGCTTTTCCCCCGTGTAACCGCGCCAGATATGTTTACAACGTACGAACGTAAATTGAGTTTTTTCATAACTCCTTTAATATTCATGGTGTCGGTAAAGTTATTATTACGAATACTTTTTTTGATATTTTTTACGACGATATTTTCAATTAAGATAATTGGTGAGAATGTGCCGTGGAAAAACATTATTTGTTAATATTATGATATTGACTTCTGCTCAAAATATTTATGAATAAGTTCACAACAAAATTTTCTGTGTTTACAAGCATTAAATAAGGGAGTTTTACTGTACGTGTACTATTGTTCTTGTACTATTAAAAGTATTTACTTTTGTTGTAGTTAAAAGTATTGTACTTGTACTATCGAAAGTATTGTATTGTACTTGTACTATTAAAAGTAGGTAAGAACAAGGTTTGTCCCTCAGAGCTTTTGATGCAAAAAGACTGGAAAACGAGCTAATGGATTGACTGATGGTAGACGATTACCGACGCCAGCAAGCAACGTGCAACTCCAAAAGTTCTGCTTGCCATACGCTGCAGAACTCCTGCGTATGGCATATGGCACGCAGAAAAAGATATTTCAGAACACAATATATTATAACTTTACGGTATAAACAAATTTTATAACGCTCTACATTTCAAAGGAAAAACATAAAAATAATGAGCTTTCTCAGTCGAAGTGCCAAAGTCTTGCTTTTTTTTGTCTGTTTGAATTTTTAACTTAAAGTCGTCTATTAATATAAGGTAAAACTAATCGGTAAAAAGGTAAAGGCTAACCTAACCTAACCTAACCTAACCTATCTATAGACTAAAACAGCGGTATTATTAATTAACTAAAGTGAAGTAATAACAAATAATCTTATTATCTAGATAACCTAAAGGAGATCCAGCCTTAGCTAAATCTCACTGCGTTGGCAGTGGGCAGAGACGTACGACTTGCGGTACAACTTCCCTTTGCGGTTTTCACGGCAATCGTCGTTTTTCTATGGAAATGACAGACGGTGTACAAAAATTGACGATTCTCGAAAGCCATTGAGATCGTTGAGTATTACCAAATCTCTAACCAAATCCGTGGTCTGTCGTACCAAATCCAAATATCTGTTAGCTCTATATGTAACCTATTTGTAACCAACTAAAAATATCCAATAAGTTATTTTTGCGCCGGACCTACTCTAAAAAGTTTATGTCATTAAAAGTTTACACGGTAAAAAAGATAAAATATTTCATATATTTTTCCGAAAAGATTTGGTAATTAGTAATGGTTTGCAAAAGTTTGCAGTATTCAATAACGTTCAAAATACGTTAAAATGAAGAGCAGTATATTAACGTAAATGAATTAAGCTGACTGTAAGATAACATGATACCCAACCTCAGGGGTATATGTATTACATTTAGTTACAATTTTAGCCTAAGTAAACAATATGTGTATAACATGAAAGCAACGGGCGGGTTACTTGTGTTTGTGTTGCTAAGTACAGGGTAAATATCGGTTAGAGCATCCTAAAAAGTTTAGTACGGTTTTTACACAGCTTATGTTATATAAGGAGCCTGGACCTAGAAGGCAAAGGGCAAAGTCAACCAAAAACAGAATAGTGCGTGTTGCATAAAAACCACACGTTGTAAAGTAGCACGACATTATGCATAAACCAGCTGACCCGACAGACGTTGTCCTGTCGTAACTATGAAATATGAACTGGAATAAATAAAATATAAGTATCTACATACTACAATTTATATTCCAACAACTACACATAAACCTACTTACTGTACCTACAACCAACACCTACTTACTACACCTACAACCTATACCTATAACCTACATCCTTCACCTACTACCTTCACCTACAACCTTCACCTACTACCTTCACCTACAACCTACACCTACAACGAACACCTACAACGAACACCTACAATCTACACCTACCACCTACAACATTCACCTACAACCTACACCTACAACCAACACCTACAACCTACACCTACACCTACACCTACACCTACAACTTACACCTACATCCATACTTTTGGGTTAAACAAAAAGTTTTCACACAAAAACATAAGGCCTTGTTCTACCAGCACTGTTTTAAAACTCATTAAAATATTTGCAGTTCATTCAAATGTTTCTGTGAATAAATTAATATTTTCTTGGTAGGTATATGTAGGTAGATACAGTAATGAGTCTAATTTTAAGCGCTAAAGAAAGCAGCTAACAAATGCTACGTTTGTTTAAAATAACCGATTCCTTTTTTGGAGGTCGGTTATAAGTGTTAATCGGTTATTACCATATCAATTACTGATATAAATTATTCAGTCATATCTATGTAGTCTAACAACTATCTAACAATATACGGAACTGTGGCTCATAAAGGCTGTTTACAAGGATAAACTAGAAATAATAATTTATCGTACGACAGTTATTATTTTCGATTGACATCTTCCAATCCAATAGAGACAGCAATAGCTGATCTGTGGATCAAAAGAAAAAATATTAAAATCGCTAAAAAAAAATAAGCATTTGTCGTAGACGAGTAAAAATTCAGGGTTGTATGTATTTTTTAAATTTCAAATCATAAATATCTAAAGTAAAAAATTGCCAATAAAATAAAAAGGTTTTCACGAGACTTTAAATTCTAAATTTTTTAAACAAATCGCTGCACCTATAAAAATATTGATTTAAAGTACTTATACTGTTTCTTCTAAGAAGTTCACATTTAAGAGTACTATTCATTTATGCAATAAAAAAAATCGGTCGTCTAGCCTATTGTAGACATTAGGCGTACCATAAATATGTGTACGATTTTCAACATTTTATCATCAACAACATGCTAGTAAATATACCATTTACAACACTAGAGGAGTTACAATTAGTGTAACTCCTCTGGTGTTGCGAGTGTCCGCGGGCGGCGGCGATCTCTTACCCTTACCATCAGGCGATCCGTTTGCTCGTTTCTTGGTCCATTTCCTAAAAAAAGGATTTTCCGATACGTACAATACCACAGCTATTGCTTGGATAAATATAAAAGGAAAAGTTCATAATCGTGCTCATAGTAGCGCTAATAAATACTCCGCCATGTTTGTTAGCGGGATAATCCTAGCACGTAGGGCAGTCTGCTGATTGCAGAAGTTATAATATCCTAGACTAATTGTACAACTGCTTTTTACTATCGCGTTGTTACAATTTTTTAAGTTGACATACGAATATTTTCTCTCTTAGAAGTTTAATCAGGCCTAATATTAATGGTAAATCATCGAAACAAACTTGTTCTTTCAAAATATCATTTCAATGATATAAATTCTCAAATTTCACACAAAGTCCCGTAATTAATCATAATTTCAAACACCAATTTAACAGGAACCCGTAAGTGCCATCGTCGTAAATACCGTTAAGTTACTGAGCGCGCGTAAATTACGCTATCACGCTGCACTAATCATCATTTGTCACGCGTGATAACGAGTGATGCAGACGTGACACTCTAACACTCCCCCGTAACTCTGATTGAATCAAACAGAGCCATACATCTATGATGACGGATATCACTGATACCATTTATTTTAATTGTTACACATAAAAGTTAATTTATCAGTTGCAGTTACTGCTCGTCGTTTATTATTTTGATAACATTTATTATTCTCCGCGTTACTTATCTATTTTAAATAGGGTATATTTTAATACATTATCAAGTCCAAATATTAATATAGAAATGTGTGATATTTTTAAATTCTAGTGAGATTAAATATAAATTTCTGTAATCTGCGTCGATTATCCCCGTCCTGGGAACTAAAAATTTCTTTTGATTAAGTTGGTTGCAGGACCCAGGACAGTTTCAGCGTGTCCCACCGCCCCGGGGCTCTTGAAGTCATATCAAAGTTTTAGCCATGGTCGTTCCTAGCCCCTGGCTAGTTCCGGATATAATTTATGCATGCACGTGACTTTTTTCGGTATTTATTAATAAATCTCCTTGGGCAACGGGCGTCGGGCAATTACCTGGACATCTTATTTTAAAAGTAAAAAAATTGGTTACATATTGTTCTGGCTAATTTCTGAGAATTTCATTTGCTTCCTTCAAATAACATATCTGTTTTTTTTTATATCTAAATATGCAGATTCTGTAGATTTACATGGTATAAAAATGATTATCATTTTTATTTTATTTTTACATGTTACTGGGAGAATATATTTTTAACAAGGAAATGTTAAATTACAGGGAAGTGGTAATATTTTATTTCATTCATGTTTCAAATATTATTATATTTAAAACATATTATTATTTTTAAATTTTATTCCATTTATTCACAGATGATATTGAATTATTATCATTCGCCTTTGATAATATACCTTAGGTTAGGTTACTTAGGTTATTAAAATAAAAAAGTTTAGTTTTCAGTTCTCACCCCATATTATAGCAAAGTAATGTGTACACTCAGTCAACTGAGTAGTTACTTTGATACTTATAAGTGTAGTGGCCCAACATTAAAAATTAGCTGCAATGTTACATCTTACACTTTAAACGAGCAAATCTATGTCACGGGAATCTCGCAAACAATTAGTATTTCCATGAAAATAGTATGTAGGAAATTTTGGGTGAGAAAAATTGAATTAGTATAGGGGTTATTACTGGAAAGTTTTCCAGGAATCATTTTTAAACGATTTTTTTAGGTTACATAATACTGTTTTTTTTTCTATCGTCGCGTAGATAAGAGTGATTTAGATTTCTAAATGTCAAATCCGTTTCGCGGCTTGATTAGCTACTTTATGTGTTGTTGGCAAATTTGTGTCTTGAGTTCGAATCCCGGTTAGACGAATATTTTTGTTTTTTTATTTATTTTTTATTTTCTTGTAACTTTTATTTAAATTTAAATTATTTTACAGTTCAACTATACCTCTCGTCTCGCAGGTACTATTGTATCTACGTATGTAAATACATAGTGCGAAGGATAAACTTCGTAAGCTTATATCGCGTCTTATCTATGTATAGTAATTTATCATCTGGAGTAACGTAACTCGCATGCCATTTGATCAAAAGTAAATGGTGTTAACCATTTGTAATTTAGATTACATTAATATCATAAAACATATTATAAACTTTAATATTTGTTTGCAGGTAGCTCTTAGATACTAAAACAAGATGCTAGAAGTTTAGTGGTTAGAGTTATTGAAAACTGCTACCGTATAATCATATCAGTTAACCATTTACATAAATAAACTAACCAAGAGCATGTTAGGACATGTATAAGGAGGGTTTCGTAACTATCAACTCGTAATAGGTTAAAATAATTTTCCTAGAGTTTTTGCATGACCTATCAGCATGGAAACTTACAACTTACATCTATCTCTTATGGTTTAGAAATGCCAAAAACTATGGAGGCCGATTACTCGAAAATGATTGACAAAATAAGTCATGTATCAAACATTGCCTTTGTTAATAATGACTTATAACCCCCTTAATGGGGTACAATGAAATAAAATTTTGAAAGAAGGAGTGAAAAAAATAATTATTATATTATTTTACATAATATAATTGTACCAAATTTCATCCATTATTACATTAAACTCATAATTACAGAAGTAAGAAGGATAGACAGACGGACAGAGCGAAACTATAAGAGCATCTTGTAGTACTTCGGAACCCTATAAAGAAACTGAGACATATAAACATAAAATATTATGATCCGTAGATGTACATAAGATGGAACTTAAATTTCACAGTTATAAGCAAGGATAAATTTACTTTAGTAAATTCTTCAAAATACCTTCATTTAAAAAAATTATTAAAAACGAAATGAAGTCTAGCGCAACGAACCGCATTATATGTGACAAAGCACGAGTTCTAATTAAATTACGTACTCCGGTGGGAAAGTATGCGGGGCGGGATTGTGTCCCTTTTTTTCGTTTAAAAAGTTCATTAGTCCCACAATGATGCGGTCCATAGACACTATGATGATGTAGATCTCGAAACCTGTATAACATGCCTTTGTTTCAATGTAATTTTCATTGTCATTCTTTTTAAGTTTTTTAATAATGGTGTAAATTAAATAATATTATATTTATAGCTTTTACAGAAAATTCTTAGTTATTGTTAGGAAGGAATTATATTATTACTAGCTTTTGCCCGCTGCTTCGCCCGCATAAATACAGTATACCACGGAAAGATTGTACTTTTTTAGGATAAAACGTAGGCTGTGTTTTAAATCCAGAGTCTAAACTACTACCATACCAAATTTCATCGAAATCCGTTCAGCAGTTTTTGCGTGAAAGAGTAACAAACAACCATACATCCATCCTCACAAAATTTATTTTTACTCGCTAGTCGCTAGAAAGCTCCGATAAACGCGTGCAATCGCTGCTAAATAATAATAATTAATCAGTGCTATAGACACGAAGCGCGGATTTCGAAAATATTCATTTAAATTACATGCCGTAAAGGGCCATATTGATCTATATTAAAAGCACAATGTATATAAGGTACTTAATTGGAAGGCCTCTTAAATTCAAGTTAAAAATTTAAAAAATTACAACAGTTGTTTAACTTTTTTTTTTTTTTTTTTTTGAGTTTTTAATGTCTTAATGTCCGTTCAAGATCGTTTACGTTTCTATTAGATCTGCTCTATCCCTGCGTTACTTTAGCATTTTCCAGGAGTTCGATGTCTTCAACAAAGATGGAGTTTCAGATCTGGAATGCATATTCTAATATTGGCCTTATAAAAGTTTTGTGGATTTGGAGCATCATCTGTATCGTTTTAGAATGTGTTATAAGCTCTAGCATTTGCCCGCGACTTCACCTGCGTTAAATTAGATCCAGTTTAAGTCCGGTATTGTGACGTGCAAAATGATTTTTTTCTCAAGTAGATATATACCTACTACATACCTACAAGCACGATTAGCGGAGGAAATCGTGAGAAACGTGTCAGAAAGACTAAGATTCAACAAAAACAGATGATAGATCCAGCTAACCTGCAGGACTACAAGTAGGCCTGCTATGTTCAGCCTCACTAATCCATTTCAACCCCAGGCGACATCCGAGCCCCAGCAATGGAGACGTTAATGGGTGATGATGATGATTTCACATAATATTTAACTTAAGCAGTTTATTACTTATTTGTATTTTCACTTGTTTTCTTAGTAAATTATAAGCATCAAAATAAACACCTATCCATTAATATATTGTTTTAAATTAAAATATGTTTGACGTCAATTAATATGGCGGCTTCAGGATAAAACTCCCCGGGGAAATCCCGGCGTAACCTGAAATTGACCTTACAAATGATATTTACCCTAAATTGCGTGTAAATTACACGTGATATTTTTTTGCTGAAGGTTAAGATTACGTTGAATTTTATTTTATGTAATGTAAGATTCAATCATTATTAGCTTATTATAATATTTACTTATATTCACAAATTTCCGTTCACAAATTTATTTTACAGTGTTTGAAATTGTCCTCTCCCTTAATTTTTCAATTAATTCAAAACACCTTCCGATGCACAGGAATACATCAGGCACACATCAGGCAACACTCGACCCATATTGCTCTTCATTCAAGGTCATTTGTGAACTCAATCTCGGATCTCTGTCGGATATTTTGTACCTGGCATTCGTATTTTATGAAACAACATGTATAAATCATGTCGCTTTGACATCTCAGAACAACTTGTAATGAAACTTTTCCGGCGTAAGACAATAGCCTTGAATTGGAAGTGGTAGAAAATGCAATATAAATTCAACTGAAACAAAATAGGACTGTCATAATTCTTAGCAAGTTAAAAAGCTTGGCTGAAAGGTAGGAAGCAATTTCGTATTTTATAGTTGGTCCAATAATAAACTTACACTACCCCCAGTAGACTTCGTCTTTGTTTTGATCCAACTTTGTAATGGCCTACAATTTGCACAATGATTGTTAACGCTGAAATAATTCACTATTATTATTGGACCGTATAATGTATCTTTTTTGCGACACATTTATTTACCTTGGCACAATTATAAGTTATTTAAAACATAAACTACTAAGGTTTCATTTTAAAAGTCAATCGTCCCAGAGAGGAGATTTTTAATTCAACTTCAATTCAACATTAAAACGTTTCCAATTCACCCGTTTTCGTTAATATATGTATACATAAGCTGCTAAGGAACATCAACATCGATGAACTGAATGGCAAAAAAATTGAAAGCGCCTGGAAGTATTGTCAGTTAAAAATTAATCGCCTAGGTGCAAAAGTTTACTGTAATCCCCAATACATTTGGCATCAGTTTCCGAGATACGGCATCGGCGTCTCTGTGTCTGACACGCTTTGTTATCACAAACTTTTTAAACTGGCTGGAGGAAAGTTATCAATAGTATTGTAGTTATTTATAGTTAGCGCACGTTACCGGCTACCGGAGAAATAATATATCACGAATTAAAATTGAGACTGCAGTTTCATAGCTTCAGTGTTAACGGAAAATACTATTATATAACTTTTGTATGCTCACACTTTAAAGGCGGGTTAGAAACCACCTTTACCCTGTTATTTTGGAATTTATGAAACTAATTTTGACGTAATCTTATACTTTATTAGTATATATATATATATATATATATTCTCGAAAACGTACAAGTATTACCATGAAATTCAGTATTCAGTATTCAGTTTTGGGGGGGAAATTTGATCTAGCTAGGTCTTTTCCCTGGGAAACTAAATAAATAAATAAATAATAATAAGTAATAAAATTAATAATAATAAAAAATATCCGAAGTCCCTGACCCCTGCACTAGTGTAAACTGTATTGCAGAGGCCAGTGTCCTCGCCCATGCAGATACATGTTATGCCTATAGAGATTTAAAACAATTTAAAAGAAATAAAAAAGAGAAGACAAATGACTTGTCAATTATTGACATGTGAAAGGTAATTATATGACTAACAACAAAAAATGTTACATACATTAGAAGTTCGCTTAATTTAGAATGTAGGCAAAAACAATGATACTAAACAACAATTACACAATGAACAAAATAGTAATTTTAGTGTGTGATGTATGTGTTTGTGTGTGTGTGCGTGTGTGTGTGGGTGTGGTTGTGTGTGGGTGTGTGTGTGTGGTTGTGTGTATGTGGGTGTGTAGTTGTGTGTGTTTATGTGTAAATCTTGGATCGGTAAATAGGTACAGTTTGAGTGTTTTATGTTATTTAACTAATAGCAGGTAAGAACAATTTTTCTATTTCATCATAAGCTTTAAGCCATTTAATTTTAATTTTAGCACTTTATTATATAAAGATGGTGCCAAGACATTATATTGTGGACGCGCAAATGTCATCCGTGCAAAAGAAACTGGACACCGATCAAGTCTCTTTGATAAAGGAGGTAGTTATGGTACACTTTTTTTATGGTATCTCCTAAGCATTTCCAGAACGAATATTTTTCTCACCGACAGGACATCCGCTTTGGCGTATACGTCAGTCGTTTAATGTCTGAAGGGCAATTGAATATGGACCTTTAAGATTGCTCGCTGGGCTCTTTCAACTTTGATTAGAGGGGTTTTGCATACTCCCCCCATGCACATATGCAATATCTAATCAGATACTCGCTATTAGTATTTGAAGCTTTTCATTTGCGACTTGTCTTAAATTCTTAAAGATGTATACCATTTTTCTAATTCTAGCGACCATAGCATGAGTATGGTTACGCCAATCTAGTCGCTCGTCTATATATTATATTCCTAAAAATTTGATGGATTCATTCCTCGACAAAACAGCACAAGGACACTTATAATGATCTAAAGCAATATTACATGGATATGTGTGAGATCTTAATTTAATACTGTCATCTGGGCTGGTTCTGTGGGATTTATGAAAACGTAAGTATTTAGTTTTCAAAGTGTTAAGAGTGAGATGGTTGGATTCGAGCCAATACGTAATCCTAGCCATATTAGATTCGGCTACCTGAAGCTTTTCTGTCCAAGTTTTTTCGTGCACTAGCAGGACTATATCATCGGCAAACATTTGGAGTTCCACATTGCCATTAACAACATTGAACATGTCATTAATGTAAACTAGAAACAACAATCTCATGTGAGGTGAGAAAATGTAGGAAAACACCAATACACCTTTCGCCACTATCCATGGAAGTCGCTAAAGCTGTAGTAAGCTTCAAAACAGCATCCTCAGTAGACATCCCAGCCCTGAACCCAAACTTGTTAGGATTAATGTAATTGTTCTTCTCCAGGTAATAGACGAGTCGTTTATTAACTACTTTTTGAAGAACTTTTGCTAAAGTTGTAAGTAAAGAGATGGGTCTGTAATTGGTGGAATTATCCCGATTCCCGACTTATAAATAGGACACACTACTGCCCTTTTAAAAATCCTAGGAAAGACACCAGTTTGGAGAATTACGTTACATAGATAAGTCAGAGGATAAACCACAGAATTAATATTTTGTTTCAGTAAATTGGTAGAGATCTTGTCCCATCCAGGCGCACTATGCAACTGCAGGCTGAGCAGTATGGATATTATCTCTTGGGGGTCAGTGGGCAGAAAGGTCATGGAATTGACTGGTGTTGTTGCTGACTTGGCGGACGCGGCTAGTTCATGTTCATTTTTGCCCAATTTCATCAGAATATTCTTTGCTAAGCCTTCACCAATAGTTGTGAAATAATTATTTACACCATTAAGTGAGATAATGGGATTGTCATTAATGTTTAATAATTCGTGTGATTTATCTTTTTTGAAGCCAAAGTTGCACACTTCCTTAATTATTTTCCAAGTGTTCTTTATATTCTTATTATTTTTTTGCAATTTATTGTGGAATTATAGTTTTTTAAGGTCTTTAGTGGTTTTGGTGCATGTGCTTCTGTAACTTAAATATTTATTTTATAAATATTCATCGAATGACAGCATTTTGAGCCTTTTATGTAGTTTATCTCTCTTAGTGATACATTTAACAACTCCTACGGTGATCCATAGTTTGATAGGTTTGTATCGTCTCTGTATTTGTCTAGTTTCACTATTGTCATATATGATTCTTAATGATTTATTTGTTCATATTTAAGCAGCCACGTCAGCATCGTTTAATATGTAGATGTCCTCCCATGATTCATATGTAAGTATATTCTTAATTTTTTCGTAGTTGATTGACAAATGTGTGTATTTATGAGTTTCTTTTTACATGATAAGGTACTTTTGACGCTGAGAAGAATTGGAGAATGATCCGTAAGTTGTTGTTCAAAGACCAAGGTTTTCCATCGGTGGTCAGTTTTAATCATCAAATGATCCAAGCAATTTTCATACCTAGTAGGGTAAGTAATACCTAATGTAAGTCCATGCATGGCTATTAGATTAAGATAGTCCTGTACTGTCGAGGTCGTATTATCAAGTGTATTAATATTAATGTCGCCTGTCAATACAATATCAGATGTACGTATATTTGATAGTACATGATCCAAAGAGTTAAGGTAATTTCTCGTGACGGACGTGTTTCTAAAACAAGGTGGGCGATATGAACAAACAATTGTGAAGTCCGGGTAAATATTTAGAACTAAGCAGTTGCCTTCTGAAAATTTAGGTTCAAGTGCGGACACTCTTAGGTCCTGGCGTGCATAAGCAACCAGACCATCATTTTGATTAAAACTGTTTTTAGTCCAAAACATATAATACTTTTCTATAGTAGGATATATATATACACATACTTCTAATATTTATTGTCAAAATAGAGAGCGATCCCATCTCATCTTCAATATAATTTATAATTCAGGAACATACACACACCGGCATATTTAGTGGAACATAAAATAAAGGTTTGATATCAGTATCATATAAGATTGCTGGCTGGTTTATACGTCATTTAATTTAAACAGAAATATTTCAAATTAAGAAAACCACTGAACATCACATTTTATGCAATTGTTTTAATTTTATTCAAATACACCTTATCTGGAGCGAACTTCGAGTATTTCTTCCTTCTGAGTTTGATTTAAAATTTCATTGAAATACTGTTTTTGTTAGTTTTTTTTAAATCGCGTATCTTTTTGGAGTTGAGGACTGAATTATGCCTGACTTAGCCACAACGGAGATTGCCAGGGCACTCGAAATGCTAAGAAATGGTCAAACCTACAGAGTGATATCCAGAGATCTTCGTCGACCAGTTTCAACGATCCACCGCATTATCCAACGGTTCAGTGAGACCGGTACTTATGTGAGAAGAGCAGGACAAGGCAGAAAAAGACGCACTTCGAGTAGGGATGATCGTTTCATTCGGCTTCGTGTACGTAGGAACCTCCATTTGACGGCCGTCCAAGCCCGACATGAGTTAGAAGCAGTGCGGGGTGTAACCGTAAGTGAGCGTACGGTACGAAGAAGGTTCGAAGAAGCTGGTTTGGGTTCATTTGTGCCCGCCAAGGCTCCAAGGCTCTCGATGCTCAGGAACATCGACTTTGGAACGCGGATAAATAGAGTAAGGTATTGTTTAGTGATAAGTGCAGAATTCTCTTAAAGCAAATTGACGGCAGGCAAAGAATATACAGACGCAAAGGAGAACGATACATTCAGACAAATTTTTAAACTACAGTTCCATACGGTGGTGGATCAATAATGGTTTGGGCGGGCATTTGTTTGGGAGCTCGCACAGACTTGGTAGTGATTGACAGAGGGAGTCTGACTGCAGACCGCTATATCAGAGAAGTTTTAGAAGAAAATGTCGTACCGTTTTCCCCATATATCGGTGACAATTTTGTTTTTATACGGGATAATGCTCGGCCGCATACCGCTCGGATAACTCAAGCTTATCTTAATGATATGAATATCACTGTTATGGAGTGGCCGGCGAGATCACCGGATATGAACCCAATAGAACACGTTTGGGACTTGCTGAAAAGAAAAGTTAAGTCCAGAATTCCAGCTCCTGCCAACGTGGGTGAACTTCGAATCGCCGTAGTTGAGGAATGGCGGAGACTATCCCTGGAGACCATCGATAACATCATTCTCAGTATGCCTAGACGGGTAGAAACTTTAATAAGAGCACGTGGAGGAAATACGCGATATTAATCACCATTTTTATAATTTAATTAATTGTTATTTTAATATTAATTTTCACTTTTCCCGGTTACATGAAAAGTTCAAAAATGTACCATTTTTCACAAATAGCCTTTACTCGCAAAATCTGTTCTTAATGTGATCTCATTTTAAGTAAAACAAATGATTCTTTAAATAACAAAAGAAGTGTAGTAAGTAGATTTTAAAATAAAACCATATTTTTTTAATTATGGACCTTTTTTTGTGTTCCGCTAAATATGCCGGTGTGTTTAGTTTAGTATCTAGTTGTAGTTGTTCAAAATTCTCAACCTCGTTTATCATATTATTATTACAGAAATCGAATTTTATATATTAAACTGGGACACAGTCTAGAGAAAGTACCTACTGAAGGACGTAGTTACCACATATATTTACTACGAGTGTAGCATTTTAGCATTACAATATTGATGACCACACTACCTATTAAATCATCCAAACAAAACAAAGTCAATCCATATAGATATAACTTTAAAGAAACCTGAAATACTAGTTTACCAGACCCTACTATATAATCAGTTTTTAATTTTTTTTACATCTGCGTTGTACATAATATTACTATAAATACCCTGTCTATGCTTCCGTCTTGTCTATGACAGACGGAAGCGGAAAGGGCGCGAGAACGCGCCCGCGCCGTCTGCCGGCAAGGCGGACGGCCATTATTATGATAAAATCACCAACTACGCCAACAAGGTTAGCAATCTTTTATTTAAGTAAATACGGCAAGTAATTAAACTAAATATCGATAAATGTGCATTTCGGTGTGGACAAAGTGGCGACCGTGACAGGACACCGAATATTACGTGAATTGGCGTGCGTTGAAAATAAGTGTCGTAAGTACATAGGCGCGGGCCGGTCTTAAAACAAAGGTATGCATATTTTGCCTTTTCCCAAGTAATTGCCGTACCTATTTCCCATTCCAATCCTATCTGTATTGTTCATTCCGTGGTGCATAACATATAATTTGTGAATTTCAAATACAAAGTCGACGCCTTGTTGTACTGTCGGCGCCATATTTTTCCCAAAGGTATCTAATTTAGTCGCACCTAACATATTATTTTAACATACACATTGGAATTGTAACATTATTCTGTATTGTGTGTTGTTATATCATAAAATTTCCCTTTTTCCAAAGTTATCTTTAACATAATTCGTACTCTAAAAGAAATTTCAACTTTACGAGGCGGACATCGCCATATTGAAATTATAGGTTATCATTAATATGTGAAATTGTTTACGTATAATTTAGTCGCATTATACCCCAATTATTTAAGCTATTGCTTTATTGTCATTTCATAGCCTTTGTGCCGAATATTTCAGCGCCCGGTGGGGTCGCCGATCACAAATCGTTTCGCCGGCCGGCGTGCTCGGCGTTGGGGCGGCGCGGGCGCCCTCGGCCTCCGCTAGCAATAATCGCGACGGGCGAGTGTGCTTCGCGCCGGCACGCAGTGGTGTGAGTCGATTGCGGCTGGATCAAAAACGGTCAGACCTTTCCTTTTATAAAAAGTTTTTCGTGAATTTGCAATGTCTGAAAGTGAATCAAAAACAAGATCTAAAAGTCCTATGATGGCTTTAAACGTACAACATTTGGACTCTAGTGGTGACCAAGTAAAAATCTTAACTAAGAAACGTGGAATTGTTCGAGCTAGTTTAACTAATTTTAAAAATTACGTACAAGTTTTTAACACCTCAACTACTAATTCAAATTTACAAATAAGGGAATTGAGTTTAAGATTGGCTCAAGTTCAGGAATTATTTTCAAACTTCGATATAATACAAACCGAAATAGAGGAGCTTTCAGATAATTTTGAGGAACAAACAATTCAGCGTGAAATTACCGAGAAGGAATTCGTTACTCAAATAGCTTATGCACAGTTAATAATTGACACATTTTCAGCAAACGATAAAAATTCTGAACATGGATCTGAGAAGTCGCATCAGTCTAATTGTTGTCATGTGAGTGGTGGAAGTATGCCAGTACGGCTACCGACTATTAATCTACCTACCTTTGATGGTAATTATACAAAGTGGTTAGAGTTCCGTGACTCGTTCAAGTCATTAAATACATGAGAATGATGCGATTTCACCGATTAACAAATTTCATTATTTAAGGCATTCGTTACAAGGAAGCGCCTCTGTAACTATTAAATCTATAGATTTTTCCGCTAATAATTATGAACTTGCGTGGATTAATTTATGTGAAAGATACAACAATAAAAACATTTTAGTAAATAATCATTTGAAGGCGATTGTAAATTTAAACCCAATTCAGAAGGAATCATTCAGTGCCCTTAGGTATTTAGGTGATCAAGTTTTTAAAAATTTAAGTGCGCTTAATAGTCTTGATATTTCCACGACGGGGTGGGACCCTTTAGTTTTATTCTTAGTCTCAGCCAAATTAGATCCCGTAAGCAGTGTCAAGTGGGAAGACTATAAAGGACAAATTTCACAAATGGCCACACTTAAAGATTTTAAAACATTTATTCAAAATAGAGCGAATACATTAGAAAGTAGAAGTACAACCAATAATTATTATGACAATAAAATTAATAACATTAAATCTAATAATAACAATAAAGGCAATGGCAATTTTAATAAAAACATAAAATCATTTCTCGTTTCGGAGGTTTCCAAAAAGGGTTCTTGTCTTGTTTGTAATAAATTAAACCATTTTGTCCATCAATGTCACAAGTTCAAAACAATGAGTGTAGACAAAAGAATTTCTGTAGTTTCAAAACTTCATTTATGTATCAACTGCTTACGTTTTGGTCACACGGTAGCAGAATGCCCCTTGAAAGGTCGATGCCGCATCTGTCAAGAAAAACATAATACATATTTACATAAAAACAAAAATACAGTTAACAATAGGGTTATTGAGAACACCACATTAACTTGTATTAATAGAGTAAGTCTACCAGCGACATCACCAGGCCAAGTCATACTGTGTACAGCTCGAGTCAAAATTATTAACAAAGAAACCAATCGCACTTATCTTGCTCGCGCGCTGTTAGACACGGGAAGCCAGGTGTCTTTTATCACTGGTGACCTAAAACGAAAATTACAAGTAGTTTCAAAAAAAATTGGTAGTTTCAATATTTCTGGTATAAGTAATATTACATGTCCAGTGTCTGAAAGATGTAGTATTTTAGTAAAGTCATGTGTAAGACCTTTCAGTGTAAACATTAATTGTTTAGTTATACCTAAGATAACGGGTACTATTCCAAAAACCAAAGTCGACATTCAAAATTTAAATCTACCCGGTAATCTAGAACTTGCTGACCCTTCATTTCATGAACCCTCCGAAATAGATATTTTGTTAGGTGCAGACATATTCTTTAACATTCTTTGTCCCAATAAAATTAAATTAGGTCCAAATAAACCTATTCTTCAAGAAACTAAATTAGGATGGATAGTAGCTGGCCCTACTGTTCAAGATAATAATAATTCTGTCCCATCCATCCTTTTAACAGCTGCTCTGCTAACCAGCCAAAGGCAAACGGTGATGTTTGTTCTCAGCTCTTGCTTCAAGATGCGGATGCCCATTCTTTGATGTCACTTCAAGACGTCAACCTACCCCATGAAGTATCACTTCAAGATACTTCTGGCTCCAATTATTTGATGTCACTTCAAGACGTCAACCTACCCCATGAAGTATCACTTCAAGATACTTCTGGCTCCACTTCTTTGATGTCACTTCAAGACGTCAACCTACCCCATGAAGTATCACTTCAAGATACTTCTGGCTCCAGTTCTTTGATGTCACTTCAAGACGTCAACCTACCCCATGAAGTATCACTTCAAGATACTTCTGGCTCCAATTATTTGATGTCACTTCAAGACGTCAACCTACCCCATGAAGTATCACTCAAGATACTTCTGGCTCCACTTCTTTGATGTCACTTCAAGACGTCAACCTACCCCATGAAGTATCACTTCAAGATACTTCTGGCTCCAATTCTTTGATGTCACTTCAAGACGTCAACCTACCCCATGAAGTATCACTTCAAGATACTTCTGGCTCCAATTATTTGATGTCACTTCAAGACGTCAACCTACCCCATGAAGTATCACTTCAAGATACTTCTGGCTCCACTTCTTTGATGTCACTTCAAGACGTCAACCTACCCCATGAAGTATCACTTCAAGATACTTCTGGCTCCAGTTCTTTGATGTCACTTCAAGACGTCAACCTACCCCATGAAGTATCACTTCAAGATACTTCTGGCTCCAATTATTTGATGTCACTTCAAGACGTCAACCTACCCCATGAAGTATCACTCAAGATACTTCTGGCTCCACTTCTTTGATGTCACTTCAAGACGTCAACCTACCCCATGAAGTATCACTTCAAGATACTTCTGGCTCCAATTCTTTGATGTCACTTCAAGACGTCAACCTACCCCATGAAGTATCACTTCAAGATACTTCTGGCTCCAATTATTTGATGTCACTTCAAGACGTCAACCTACCCCATGAAGTATCACTTCAAGATACTTCTGGCTCCAACAATTTGACGTCACTTCAAGACGTCAACCTACCCCATGAAGTATCACTTCAAGATACTTCTGGCTCCAATTATTTGATGTCACTTCAAGACGTCAACCTACCCCATGAAGTATCACTTCAAGATACTTCTGGCTCCAACAATTTGATGTCACTTCAAGACGTCAACCTACCCCATGAAGTATCACTTCAAGATACTTCTGGCTCCAATTCTTTGATGTCACTTCAAGACGTCAACCTACCCCATGAACTATCACTTCAAGATACTTCTGGCTCCAATTCTTTGATGTCACTTCAAGACGTCAACCTACCCCATGAAGTATCACTTCAAGATACTTCTGGCTACAATTCTTTGATGTCACTTCAAGACGTCAACCTACCCCATGAAGTATCACTTCAAGATACTTCTGGCTCCAATTATTTGATGTCACTTCAAGACGTCAACCTACCCCATGAAGTATCACTTCAAGATACTTCTGGCTCCAATTCTTTGATGTCACTTCAAGACGTCAACCTACCCCATGAAGTATTACTTCAAGATACTTCTGGCTCCAATTATTTGATGTCACTTCAAGACGTCAACCGACCCCATGAAGTATCACTTCAAGATACTTCTAGGTCCCATCATTCCCTTGAGGTATCACTTCGGGATGCTTCTAGGTCCCCCAATTTTACACTTTGTCCTGAAGTATCACTTCAAGATACTTCTAGGTCCCATCATTCCCTTGAGGTATCACTTCGAGATGCTCATAGGTCCCCCAATTTTACACTTTGTCCTGAAGTGTCATGTGAAGATAAGTCTAGATTCCCCCATTTCAAACCAATACAAGATAATTCCGTGTCTAACCCTTCAACATCACTAGGACCAGCTTTGCGTGATATCAGTCCTGACTCTGAGGTGTCACTTCAAGATACTTCCGGGTCTTCTTCCATATCACGTAAAGATATAGATGCTTGTTCTCGGGTATCACTTCAAGATGCCTCGGAGTCATTATTGGTGTCACTTAGAGATGTCAAACCTTATTCCGAAGTATCACTTTTAGATACTTCTGGGTATACTCCTTTAAATTTCTACTCCGAAGTATCGCATCAAGATAATAATTCCGGGTCTTCTACCATATAAGATATGGTTGCTTGTTCCCAGGATCATCTACAAGATACTCCTGAGCCTTTTTCTAATTCCTGTAAAACTTTTAAAAAAAAGTTCTTCCTTATCTTCTTTCATATCACTTCAGGACATACATGAGTCTATTAAGAAATTCTGGAAAATTGAGGAATTGCCCTTAGATAACAATACTCATTCTTCAGAAGAACAATTTTGTGAATCTCATTTCATAACGCATACCAAGCGTTTACCTAACGGTCGATTTTCTGTCATGATGCCGCTGACGGAAGATCCGGAGCAGGCTCTTGGTAATTCATTTTCTATTGCAATAAAACGTTTCTTCAACCTTGAAAGAAAATTAAATAAATCTAAACTCACTGGTCCATTGCAGGTTGATGAACTTGAAAATTCCTTGAGACTTTTATTAAAACAAAGCCAATTAGAGACTTTCTTTTCTGATAAACAGCTTCTACAAAACAATAAAACCTTGCATCACAAAAGCAAACTACTACCTCTTAATCCTTTCTTAGATAACGATGATTTATTGAGAGTAGAAGGTAGACTATCTCATTTCGACTCGGAATATTCAAAAAACATCCTGTCTTACTTGACGCTAAGCATCATTTAACTAAAATTATTTTCCAACACGAACATTTACGTTTGTATCATGCGGGTCCGCAATTGCTACTTTCATCTATTCGTGAACAATATTGGCCCATCGGGGGCAGAGTTTTGGCTCGTTCCATTTATAGAAAATGTGTGGTCTGTTGTCGTTTGCGTGGCCAGACCTTACAACCTAAAATAGGAGATTTACCTGTAGTAAGAACTTGTCCAGATTTTCCTTTTAATCAATGTGGTGTCGATTTTGCCGGGCCCTTTATGATTTCTTCTAAAAAGGGACGTGGGAACCGTATAACGAAGGCATATTTATGCGTGTTTGTATGCCTTGTAACCAAGGCTATTCATTTAGAAGTCGTTAGCGACCTTAGTACTGATGCCTTCCTTTCATGCCTACGCAGGTTTGTATCGAGACGCGGAAAACCGGCAGTAATATACTGCGACAATGGGAAAAACTTCGTAGGCGCTAATAATGAGTTAGGTAAAGTTATGCGATCCAGTCGACATGCGATTCACACTTATGCAACCAATGAAGGCATAAAGTTTATGTTTTCACCTCCTTATGCCCCTCACTTTGGTGGGATATGGGAATCAGGCGTTCGTTGCGCCAAATATCATTTAAAACGTATAGCAGGAAATGCTTCTTTAACTTTTGAGGAGTTAACCACTTTGTTTGCACAGATAGAGGCAATCCTCAACTCCCGACCTATATCTGCTTTATCGTCAGATCCTACTGACCTTAATCCTTTAACTCCTGGGCATTTTTTAATTGGCCGCCCGTTGATGTCTGTACCGACACCGCCTACTGCACCCTCGAGACCCAATCGATATCAGCTAATCGAGAGAATCCGTCAACATTTTTAGGACCGATGGAGACGTGATTTCCTTTCGGAGTTGCAAACCCGAACCAAATGGGCAAAGGATCGACCGTCTATACGAGTAGGAGATCTCGTGCTGCTAAAGGAAGAAAATCTGCCTCCCTTACACTGGAGGATGGGTCGCGTCACCAAACTGTATGAAGGCACAGACAGTATTTGCAGAGTTGCTGACGTTCATACCACAAAGGGCACCGTCAAGAGGGCAGTTCAAAAAATGTGCGTCATTCCCGTGTCAGCAGAAGAAGTGTTGGAGCCCAGTCTCCAACGGCCCCCCAGGATGTCTATGCTTCCGTCTTGTCTATGACAGACGGAAGCGGAAAGGGCGCGAGAACGCGCCCGCGCCGTCTGCCGGCAAGGCGGACGGCCATTATTATGATAAAATCACCAACTACGCCAACAAGGTTAGCAATCTTTTATTTAAGTAAATACGGCAAGTAATTAAACTAAATATCGATAAATGTGCGTTTCGGCGTGGACATACCCAAAGAAATGTTTTTTAAATATTTGTTTGTATAGTGTGAGTATGATGTGTAGCATTTGTGAGTGTATGTGGAAATGTGGATGTATAAAGCATGCATTTTAATTAAAAACAAGCAAACCATATCTAAATAAAGTCTTTAAAAAGAAAAAAAGACAGTCATACCAAAATAAACAAAATATGTAAGCACTATAATTAAGAGTCATTGTTGTGACTGTAGATCATACAGAGTCTGCTCTGTTTTAACCAATACATGCCTGTCACCTTCAGTTTTCCTTAAAAATACGTTCCCATTAGTGGTCCAACAGAACTGGTACTGGTTTAACTTGGCAAATTCTCTTGCTTTGAAGAATAGTTTTCTAGAGTCAGCTGGTAGAAATTCTGCTACATAGATTGGGCGTCTTTCATCAGTGGTACCAATGCTTAGTGAGCTTAAGCGTTCTTCGGGTGTTTTTTATTGAAATTTCGAACAGCTTGCAGAAACTGCATTTTCATCTGGACATTGATAAATTCTGTATCAATCGGCCTAGTATCTCCTTTTTTCCCCGGGAGCCGGTATACATCCCGAATATTTTGTGCGGTAACAGGTAAATCTACAGGTGATCCCACTTTGTTGACTATCTCAACCAGTTCCAAAGACGACTCATTTTCTCTCACAGGCAAAATTGACGTTGCGATTCTCAATAGAGGTTGAACGGGATAAATTTTTTATATCTTGAATTTTAGTTTCTCAGGCCAAAAAGCTCTCTTTGTATTTATGTTTTTCTTTTGATAAAGAATTGACTTGGAGTAATAGATCATCATATTTTTTGTTTATAAAATTTAGGTTTTTAACACGCTTTTATTAGCTCGGGTTGTATGTATCTATGTATGTAACGGAATCTTTGAGCTTAATTTTCACCGGTTTCTAGACGACTGATCAACTTGAAACTTTGCACACGTCTTAAGGGCCGATGACAATGCAATAACCCGATAAGTTTTTTTTTTTAAATTTTTTTTCGTTTTTTTTTTTTTAATTAACTCGTAAGAGATTAATATGTTATCTTAATTAAATGTGAAAATTCTGAATTACTGAAATTTTGTGAAAATGAAGTAAAAAAAAAATACCCACTTGCGCAATGGCCTGCGCAGAAGTTCACGCCATCGAGTTCGAACTTGTCCATACAAGTTTATCCTTGCAACCTATGCGCTTGTGTTTACGAACTATCCGCCGCACGCGCCTGAGCAAATGTAATATAAGGACAATCAATCGTGAGTAATTAACTCGAAATAAAATTATAATAAAATTTAAGTTATTATCAGAATAATTCAATTCAGAGTAAAAAGCGTGGGGTGCTTGATATATTAATTATTACAACTATTCTATTGATTCATTATATCTATGAGAGGAGAGTCATGAAAATATAAGAAAATGCACCCCACGCTTTTTACTCTGAATTGAATTATTCTGTTAATTACATAAATTTTATTATAATTTTATTTCGAGTTAATTAGTCACGATTGATTGTTTGACTTCCTACTACTGTAACATAAACTCTTTGTAATTAAAAATTATTTTCTACTTTTTATTTCGGTCAGCAATAAAAGCGTGTTTTTATAGTTTTTTTAAACTATTATTTATTTTCTATTTCAATGTTAGATTTTTGTATAGCAAAATTTTGTTGTTTAATATCCGTAATTTCAGCCATAAGTTTTGTCATAGTAGTCGATTGATCACTGCAGAATTTCGCAAAGCGTGAGTCCTGTTCGTCCTTCCCCTTAACTAGCATTTGCATTATTTCCGTCTTTAATTCTTGAAAAGCATTGTTTGGGGAAAAATCTGAGCGCGGGCGTTTGTACCTTGTAGAAGCATTAACGTTCGCATAGTCGAATGGACAGCTCGCAAGAGATAGCGGTATGTCTGAATCGGATCATACTTGAGTGATCGTAGCAGCGGCTGAGAGCGTAGCACTGGACGCCGGCGTAGACTGCGGAGTTCTTTGCAAGCTCATCTTGTAGATATGTGCGAGGAAAGATAAACCGTATCTCGAATGCAGCAGCCGATAAAACCCATTGAGCCGCGCGAGCGCATGTGAGCCGTGAGCGAAAGCAGGAGAGCAGTTATGTCAATCGTCCTTGTCTAGCACGGAGGCGGAGCTAGCGCACATCTTTGTCACTCGAGTTGATGCTACTAATTAATACTTGACGCAAGATGCACTTTCAACTACAACAATTAGCGATTATAAATGCAAATACACTCATATTATTTTTTGATTTAAAACCAACTACACGTCTTCTCGCAAGCAGTGCCACGGGTGAAAGGGAACTACGCACTTTTAAGCTACATAATATGTTTTTTCTTTCGTCGTACAACAATGTAATCAAAAATTTCGACTATTATGTCAGTCCGAATGGCAGATTGGTTTGCTAATGTATAATTTTTGCTTCGGAAATTCGGAATGTGGTGGGTTTGAACCCTGGTAAAATATTTTTGTGGTTATTTTATTGTTTTTTAAATCTACTAGAGCTCCGAGCAAAGTTCAAAAAAAGAAATTCCGCGTCTTACCTACTACCATACCAAATTTCATCACAATCCGTTCAGTAGTTTTTGTGTGAAATACTAACAAATATGCGTACATATAAACTTTCGCGATTATAATATTAGTGAGGAATTTATGCTCAACTCTAATTTGAACCTCAATAGTTAACACCTGATCATTGCTCTATGAAAAAAACTAAAGTACATTCATTAAATCCTACTACTAGTATAAATGTGAAGGTTTGGGAAGATGGATGGATGGATGTATGTATGGATGGATGGATGGATAGATGGATGGATGTTGGTTACTCTTCTTCACTTCACGCAAAAACTACTGAACGGGTTTTGATGAAATTTGTTATGGTTGTAGTAGGTATAATGTCTCACTCGCAATACTATTAAATAGTTACCGATAATGTGCTTGCTATACGTAACATTGCTGTTGTTCAGGACGTGCCGTTTAAATTCCAAGCAAACACGAGTCTCGGCTGTTATGAGAGATTTCATGTGTGCTGAAGCTGAACGCCAAGGAAATTATTTTACCTTTGTTGACACAAAATTTAATGCTTCTTTGATCTCAGAAAAAATTGAAAGTAAAGTTTTTAATAGTCGAAAATCGAAATCAATATATAACCTACTTAATTAAACAATTAACCATTAAGGTTTATTTTGTCAAGTTACTTGAATTTTCTCAATAGAAAAAGTAAACTAATTCTTACCGTGATTTTCTTTAAAGATTTCTCGAATTCGTGCTGATTCTTATAATAAATTAATAAAACTAACAATAAGGGGACAAAGGGCAATAGTTCAATCCTCCGAACAAATCACCCTAATTCGTAACTTGCGCGATTGACGCAAAATCAAAACATCAATTGGTGATAAGATACAATGAAACACCGCTTTAGATTCGTGATTATCGTTTTAATAAGTTATTTATTTATTTTATTGCTTCAGTTTTATGTCTCCCACAGACGAGAGGCCGATCGTTTCACAGTTAACACCTGATCATTACCCTATGAAAAAAACTAAAGTAGGTACATACATTAAATCCTACTACTAGTATAAATGTGAATGTTTGGGAAGATGGATGGATGGATAGATATGTGTATGGATGGATAGATGGATGTTAGTTACTCATCTTAACTTCACGCAAAAACTACTGAACGGATTTTGATGAAATTTGTTATGGTTGTAGTTGGAGCTCTGGATTAAAACATAGGCTACATTTTATGCCGGAAAATTACAGTGTTCCCGTGGGATACTCTAATTACGCAGGTGGAGCCGCGGGCAAAAGCTAGTTAAATCCATAAAGTACATTTTAAAGTCCATAGCTTTATTTCCTTAGTTTACATATTGTATATTTCATAGGCTCAACATCAATTTAACCTGACTGTACAGTCAGTAACATCATGTATTGTTCGTGAATTTTAGCCTAATAGCTTAATTAATAATAAGCGGGAATCACGAATGTCAAGCGTTCAATATCGGTTCGATTAGCTCGCTATTAGGTGTAATCTCGTTAATCTCAAACCGGTATAATTTCTCACTCGTAATACTATTAAATAGTTACCGCTAATGTGCTATACGTAACTTTGCCGTTGTTCAGGACGTGCCGTTGAAACCGTCGTCCAAGTAAACACGAGTCTCGCCTGTTATGAGAGATTTCATGTGTGCTGAAACTGAACGCCAAGGAAGTTGTTTTACCTTTGTTGACATAAAATTTAATGCTTCTTTGGTCTCAGAAAAAATTGAATGTAAATTTTTTAATAGTCTAAAATCGAAATCAACAATATAACCTACTTAATTAAACAAGTAACCATTAAGGTTTTTTTTTGTCAAGTTACTTGAATTTTCCAAAAAGTAAACCAATTCTTACTGTGATTTTCTTTAAAGATTTCTCAAATTCGTGCTGATTCTTATAATAAATTAATAAAACCAACAATAAGGAGACAAAGGGCAATAGTTTAATCCTCCGAACAAATCACCCTAATTCGTAGCTTGCGCGATTGACGCAAAATCAAAACATCAATTGGTGATAAAATACAATGAAACACCGCTTTAGATTCGTGATCATCGTTTTAATGGGTTATTTATTTTATTACTTCAGTTTTAAGGCTTCCACAGATGAGAGGCCGATCGTTTCAGTTAGAAATGACGTCAGTTCGGCCTGAACTTATTCGAGCACATACACGGAAAAAATCGCATCCGACCGAACTGATTCGTTCAGCGAGTTCGGCCCTTAGATTAATAACGCCTAGATAGCCTTCAAACAAACGCTTTGTACAAAGTGAAGCAAGAAATAGAAGCACACAAACAAAACCTTAAAGTTGTAGAGTGTGTACAGTTTTAAAGGACAATTGTTGCTCTTAAAATTGGAATTTTTGTATTTGTTGTTCTTAATATCGTGAGATGTAAAAATATAACTAATATTTCATTTTAAACCATCTAAACACGATTTGTGAACATGATTTTTATTAAACTGGTATTAAGGAATGTATTAAGGATTATCTTTATACTGGCAATGGACAAGATGGCGACATAATATGATTTTATTTTAAAATATTTTAAATATTTGCCTTACAAGTCAAATTGTTCGGACATAACATTTCATACTTACATATGAAATTACATCTTCACTTCACTTTTCATGCGCGTACCCGGCTTCTATGTGTTTTAATCTAAGGTTCGGCCTGAACGGATTCGAGCACATACACGGAAAATTGCCGCGAGCTTCAGTCGTGTTTTTCCGTAATACTTAAGGAACCCTTATAATTTCGCTCTGCCCGTCCGTCTGTCTGTCTGTCTGTCTGTCCGCCGCTTTCCTGGCCACTGTTTAAATATTTTTATTAGTAAGACGGTACGTCTTTAGATTTTATCAACCATAGTGGCTCTAAAGTTTTAAATACTTCAATGAACACTAATAAATATTCCTTAGACCACGTGCCATTTTTAGGCTTCCGTTTCCAAAGGGTAAAAACGGGACACTATTACTGAGACTTTGCTGTTCGTCCGTCTGTCGCCGTAACCTTCCTATACCCGATAGCTCGACAGTTGAAATTTTGAATGATGTAGGTATTTCTATTGCCGTTATAACAACAAATACTAAAAACAGAATATAATAAAATTTGAGGCTCACACACAACAAACGTGATTTATTTCCGTTTTGTACGGAACTCCTCTTGCCACTTGCACTTGTCCCGGTTTTATTTTACACTCGAATTTTATTACCGTTCAGTCTAATTTTATTACTGTTCAGTCCATCCGTTCAGGTCAGAATTAATGTTGCCAACTTAGATGTTTCACAAAGTTTTACTACTTCCGTTCCGTTCAGGCCGAACTGAAGGAAAACCGGACCGTGTATGACATTTACCCAGGCATCCCGCGGTGGATGGGGATCTACCGCAAGAATGTGGGACTCGTTGCGTCCGAAGAGATTGTAAGTGGACACAGTCACACTCTCTTACCTAGAGACAATACACTTACAATCTCGGCGGTACTCCGTCCGTACGGCCGTTCACAGAGCCAAAGATTGAGACTATCTCGATGAAAATATACCTAGATGTCTACAGTCTAAAATAATCCACAGTACCTGGAAGACCGAACTCTACTCGGAGTTTTGGTAGGACGATAAAATAATAATAAAAAAATATTAAAAGAAAAATAAAATATATCGAACCCGAAATTTGCCAACAACGCAAGAGTTGTTCCAACGTTAACCAAAACCCCAATCGGATTTGAGATTTGGAAATCGAAATCAGTAATAATATCTTATTACGTGACAAAAGAGAAACATAACAACTTTAAAATGCTCAGTTTCCCTTATAGGTCTCCTTTATTCCTTATTCCTAAAAGACGTAGCCTAGCTTTTCAGCGATTTTCCTCCCCGAAAACTCCCTGCATACTGAAATGCATGGAGATACTTGCAGCCGTTTTCGAGATTCCGATTACATACGTACAAGATTTGCTCATTTAAAGTAAAAGATTATTGCTAAACTGATAAAAATCACACGTTAGCAAAACAACAAAAAAGTTATAAATCAGGCGTTAACTTTTAGGTTACCCACAAGTACATAATCTATGATTATTATAACATGGTGAAGTTCTGTATGTAGCAAGTTGATACGTCTATAATTTTACGAACAAAAATCATGGTTTTAAGTAAAAGTTTCGAGTTCTGTAGCACTTCATTTAAAATTCTTAAGCGCATGTTTAAATTAGTAACTTACTTTCAATGCTCAGAGGCGTGGAATAGAATGTGAAAATAAAAAGTCCTTAATAACCGCTCTGGTCTAAGAAAACGCGGATAGTCCTTTCATGGATAAGATGATATCAGGTATAAATTAATTATGTCGTGTTATTAAAGTACCTACTTAACTTATTTAGAGGCTAATTCTTGCTTCTGGAAAAAAAACATGACTTTAAGGTGCCAGAATTTTCGAAGTGAAAATCTTTATCGGGGTTGAGAGTGAAATTTCAAGGTCGTCACGTCATGCGTCACGATTTTTGATATAACGCCATCTGTAGGAAGCTACGTATACGTCTTACATAAGAATTGAACTTTCTAAAGTACGGATATATACGCAGATGGCGCTAGGTATAAAAATTTAAAAAAGCTAACTTTAAGTACATTTTTTACGTACCTACCTATATCTAGACAGTATTTACAAAAGCGAAGGCAAGTGAAGTAGGATCAAATGCAACCCCGAGTATGCATAATAAGTAATTATTCGAAAACCTAAATTGGCCCTGTTTATGACTAACATGAGCAATGTTAGTTGAAATAGAAGTAACCGATATTACCTATATCGTGAGAAATATTGTTGGGTAGATATTATTCAGCTGACTTTTAGTCAGCTGTTACTTTGACGACAAGACTCAAATCTTCGCTTCTGGAGAAAAATTCAGCAATTAAACATAACAATTATTTTCATTCATACATTAAAATCTGAAGCAATTCATGAAAATACTGCGTTATTCTTAAGTTTGCTGAATTATATTATTGTCCAGAGTTTGTTCCTTTTTAACAATATTATCGAAAGAGTTAATAAAACAGGGTTTTCCAGTCGAGCTGACCTATACGTGCCTGGCATTCGTTCGTCCATGCCTCGTTAAAAAGATCATTTTCTAATTATCTTTTTAATGACAATATTATTATAGCTTGTGTGTATTGAGTATGTAGACCAGAATGCCCATCCTACTTTATGGCTTTACCCTATTTAAAACTAGAAAATTTCAAAATCCATAATGTAAATAATAAGTACCTATAATATAATCTTTGAAGGCGCTTTGGACTGCCCCATCGGAGTTGAATTTTTTCCCTTGCAAGAAGTTATCCAACTTTCGGAAAAAAATGGTAATCTGTTGGAGCAAGGTCCGGGGAGAACGGTGGATGTCTTAGACATTCCAATTGAAGCTTCTCTAATTTGGTAGCCGTCTGTTGTGCAGTGTGTGGTCTAGCGTTGTCCTGAAGCAGCAGTGGCCTAGAGCGAATGACCAACCTCGGTTGTTTAGCAGCTAGCTTTTCCATCATGATTTGCAGTTGGTGGCAATAGACACCGTAATTGTCTGGCCAGATTTAAGAAAGTTGTAGTGAACGACACCGGCACTAGTCCACCAAACGCTCACAAGTAACTTTTTTTGAGTCAATTTTCGCTTGGGGCAGGCTTTGGCTGGTTCGCCAGGGTTCAGCCATTGCGATGAGCTTATCCGATTATCGTACAGGATCCACTTTTCATCACAGGTAATGATTCAATTTAAAATCCCTTCATTATTGTGCCGGTTGAGTAATGTAACGCAGCAGTCGACGCTCGTTTCTCGGTTTGCTGCACTCAATTCATGAGGTACCCACCATTCAAGCTTTTTCACCTTCCCTATTTGCTCCAAGTGGATTAAAATACTTATATCACTAATACCGCAGCCTGCAGCTAACTCGGACGTGGTTTGCGATGGATCCGCTTCCACAATAGCCTTCAAATCTTCATTATCAACTTTGGTCTCCGGCCGTCCACGGGGCTTGTTCTGCAGGTCGAAATTTTCAGAACGAAAACGTTGGAACCAAAAACGCACTGTGTTTTCTTTTGCGACCCCGCCGCCATACACATCATTAATCCTTCGAGCCGTGTCTGCAGCACTGGTGCCACGGTGGAACTCTTACTGTAAAATAATATGATATTTCAAGTTTTTCATTTTGTAAACAGAGTGACGCAAAGAAAAAAATAAAAGAGGAAAAAACAAATTAATTACTGTTTTCGAAATACAAATGCATGAGTAAATAGCGGTATAAATTTGAAATTGGAATTCCTAACCAAAGAAGATATATTTGAGATCAAAGTGGTCAGTACGACAAAACGCCAATTTCATATGTTAATATTAATTAACATAATTAATAATTTTCATATGTTAGTATTGTTAATATTTACAAAAGTAATGCGATGCTATCTGCCGAAAAGCTACGAATGTCTCATGTAGACATTGGTTTCTCGCTACAATTAAGTTTTCGAGGTTCTTTAGTATTCTTCACGACCGCGACTGCCCACTCGACGGACGCGCCAACAAAGTGGTTTATAAATCGGTCCCACCTTCTGGCATTTCTAAATTATAAGAGATAAAAACTTGTAAGTATTCATGCTGAAAGATCATGCTAAAAACTCTTTAGGAAAATTATTTTGAACGAAATCGGACAATAACTTTTGAAGTCATTCAAAGAAAACCTATTGCGCGTTGATAGTTACGGAACCCTCCTTAGACATGTCGTGACATGCTCTTGGTTAGGTTATTATAAACGTCCAGTATTTTTCCACTTTGTTCACATTTTAATAGAAACTAAATTTCTATGAGATTATTTCATTTTAGAACATAGGATACCTTATAATAAAAATATATACCTACAATATTATCTATGGACGCTTCACACCTACAATATTATCTATGGACGCTTCACACCATGTCAGTCTGGCCTATGTGCGCCATTTTACGCATTTCTATTGAAAACTATTAAAATTGACGTTTTCTAATATGATGAATCAGATGAAACATGTAGCCAATTTACAATTTCACGATTTTAGTATGGAAAAAATATGTGAAACACATAATATGAAACACCTAAAGTAGCCTTTTTAGACCTCCAGACAACAGGAAGTATATTTCATACTTTTGTACTATACATAATACATACTAATACATTTAAATTTTTTACTATATTATACACATAATTAATACACATCCATGACACAGAAACACAGAAAACTTTTTGTTCCATCGGTGGGATTCGAACCCGCGACCTCCGGTTTGAGCACCGACTCGTTCAACTACTGAGCCACATAGGTCGTCAAAATAGAATACCTTACAATATTACCTATTAGACTAAACCTAGGTATATTTTTTCCAAATATCTCTACATTTTGCGTGAATATATCATATGGGTATATGTTATTATCAGACTTCTGAGGATTGATAATAATAATTTCAACATAACATTTATAGATTAGGTATTTAATTAAATTTAATCAACAGAGTCGTTGTTTCAAGTTAACAACTGTTGTCGTCGATGCGGATATATTATAATAAATAATGGTAGAATCATCTTGTCTTGGTAGTGTTGGGAGAAGTTATGAGTTTCTGTGTATATGGGCACAGGCATATTCACTACAGTTCGGTGAATATTTACTGATCAACATAGTCCACCAAAACATTTAATGTCTTACACTGTCAAAAATTATAAAACCAATTATTAACTTAGATCAATTCAGATCGAAACGAAACGTTTAATTGCAAGAGTACGAATGTTATACTACACCGTTCTGCATAACGCGGCGCCACTCTTGCAATGAAACGTGTATTTTCTTGTGTAGTGATTAAAGTTCAAGTTTGAATCGCGATCTTAAAAATATGGTGCCACGTCCCGAGCTCATACCGAAAAGAGGCGATAGCCTCTTTTCGGTATGAGCTGACCGTAACTCTACAAGCTTTAGATAACACGGGGCTACGCTGTTTCTCTACATACGTTTTTCCTGCTGCATTCATATTTTTTTTGCATTTTGGACCAAAATACGATTATTTTCACCTCACATATTATATTAGTCTAGCTAACAATAGGACTTATTGTTAAATGAAAAAGTACCATCAGCACCTCTTTCAATAAAGCCGTGAGACCACAAGCTACATCAGTATTCCGCGTATCGCTGAGATTGCCAAACCGCACTCATTCTGCGGCAATTATAAGCAATTATCATTGGTATAAATGGCCTTTACCACCTGCTGTTGCTTGAGGCGTACAAGGGGTACTTTTACCGTTACTTATTGGAAGTAATATTCCCGTTACATATTTACCATGAGAAAATATGTTATATCTTATTGTGTTTGCACTATAGTGGATTAAAGCAGATTATAATATTAGGTCTTTACCTATGAAATTGCCGTTTTGTATGAAAAAATTTAAACGATTTTTTTTTCATGTATTTTTTATTTGTATTAATCGAAGTAATCACCCATGCAATCAATGTATCTTTGCCAACGCAGTGGCAGATTATTGATTCCCTTCTTAAATAAATCAGCTGGACGGGAGGCAACAAATTCTTCAAAGGCATTTTGTACTGCCTCTCGGGTATTGAATTTTTTTCCCGCCAAGAAGGTATCCAAATTCAGGAAAAGTAGTAGTCTGTAGGCGCAAGGTCTGGTGAGTAGGGCGGATGACGGAGAGCTTCCAACCCCAGTTCTTGCAACTTGGAGACCGTCTGCTGTGCAGTATGAGGTCGCGCGTTGTCGTGCAGGAGCAGCGGAGACGAGCGATAGACCAATTTTGGTTGGAGATGTGCCAGATTCTCCATCATTGTGTTCAGTTATTCACAGTACACATCTGCAGTAATGCTCACCCCATTTGGTAAGAAGCTGTGATGAATCACACCGGCGCTAGACCACCAAACAGTGACCATCACTTTTCTAAGGGTAAGTTTTCGTTTAGGGCATTGTTTAGGTGCTGAACCAGGATCCAACCAACTTGCTGAGCGCTTGCGGTTATCAAACAGAATCCATTTCTCATCGCAGGTAACAATGCGGTTCAAAATTCCTTCATTTGTGTGTCTGTTGAGCAGTGCAAGGCACGTCCCGACGCGTACTTCGCGCTGGCGATCATTGAGTTCATGGGACACCCATTTGTCAAGCTTTTTACCTTGCCAATTTGACGCAAATGGACCAATATTGTTTTGAAGCTAACGTCGAAAGCTGCTGCTAATTCAGCCGTAGATTGTGTATTCCACAATCGCCTTTAATTCGTCATTGTTGACCAAAGTCTTCGGACGACCGCGAGGTTCATTTTTCAGGTCGAAGTTTGTGCGTTGGTTTGTAGTATTAGCTCCGTAAACGTCGTTGATGTTGCGTGCCGCTTGTGCCGCGTTGCTGCCACGACGGTACTCATATTCCATAATTTCTCGAATTTTTAACGTATCCATGATGACGAAGAAGATAGAAATGCGATAAAAATGTAACACTAATCAATAAACAAATAACTACTTTTGGAAAAAGAATTCCATGTTTTTAAAATAAAATTAATTTGAAATTAGAATTCTTAGCCAAACAAAAATTATTTTGATTTGAAATGGCCAGTACTGCAGAACGGCAATTTCATAGGTAAAGACCTATTATTTCCTTCCACCGTAGTTAACGGTTTATTCCATTCCATTTTAATTAAAAAAGAAACGTATCTACGCTCCCCTCACCGATTTCGGTGACCAGGCCAGCTACGCATGAGTTATTTTATAGTGCCAAGGTGTGTGCGCAGTACACAAGAGCACTCTCTTTTCCTTTACTCTCATAACCCTGTGGGCGGATAACCGACACGACTGGCGAGAGTTCCGAATTTTTACATGCCCATCCGATGCATGGATCATCTTTCTTGTCAGACAATCAGGTGATCAGCCTGCATTGGCCTAAGACAAGCTCTAAAACACTGGACCTGGGAGACTCGCAAAAAAGAAACGTATAACTATAGATCTGAATACTTATTTAAAAATTTGCCCGCAGCTTCGCCCGCGTGGGAGAGTGTTCGTGGCAAAAACACATCTCAAGCAAATATACCTGATATATAGTAAATAGCACAGAGTAAAAAATATATAATAATAATATATATAATAATATATCCCCTAGATATAATCTCCCAGATAAGGATTAATATTGTATACGTCTAAATAGCTTTTCAAAATGCCACATTATTTGTGTTTTTTTTTTTAAACTTAGAATGGGTATAGTAAACCTTTCCTTAAGAGATAGACATAATCTTTTATGCCGTTGCGAACTTTTTGTAGACCTTTAGAAGAGAAATAATCCCACCATACATTGTTTTGTTATAAATTATCTCCAACGGGTTAGGTTAGGCAGCGTTTTCGATAAAAGCTCCCAGACGGCTTGAGTTTTTTTCGACAACTTCAATAATTATTAAACATACAGAATATGATTATGTAGTCATAGACTTTTCTGCTAATATTTAAGTCTAATTTCACTGTGTAATAAGCAAAACCTCGGTACCTGTACGTTGTAATAACCTAACCAAGAGGATATTGTCAGGACATGTCTAAGGTCCGATTTCGTTCAAAATATTTTTTTAAAGAGTTTTTAGGATGATCTATCAGCATGGAAACTAACAACTTACAAACCACTTTAAAGGCAGATTACTCGAAAATGGTCGACTTTGTAAAAAAGTCACGTCTGAAACCTTGCCTTTATTTCACAAGACCTATTCAACGATACTCAACACGATGGGGTAGAATGAAAAAATATTTTGCGCCTCCACTTCACATGTAAAATATAAAATTATTATTATTATTTAATGCCAAATCCGACATCTGTATGTCATAATCTACAACTATACCAAATTTCATCAATTTATATTCATAATTACAGAAACTAGAAGCGCAGACAGACAGACAGACTAATGAACAGATCGAAACTATAAGCTTTCCTTATGTATTACGGAACCATAAAAAGGCAACAAAATAGTAGTGTAGTCTCAGATAATCCCCAAAGGAAATATGCAAATAAATTTAAATTGACTTTAAAGTCATTGTATGGATAGAACAAATTTTATCTGGGACGGACAGTATAGCCGTAAGCTCTTGGCTTACAGAACTGTTATAGACACAACTAAGCTCAAAGTAAGCCCCACTGCTATTTCGTATTCAAAACTTATTTTTAGGATTTGAAACGAAATTCCTAGTAGCCGTTTCTAGAGCAGCTCCATTCATTGAACTGCTATAAAACCAAATACCTATTTACAGTTTTGACTTTTAAGCTTAAATAGACAAATGTAAATGATGGTTACCTGGACTGTTAAGGTTGGGTTGCTTCAATTAAAAAAAAAAATATATAAGTGCAAACAAATAAAAACAAAATTCACGTTTTTTAACAAAATTTACTTTAAATCATCACTTACTTATGTAGCTTGGAAAATCAGCTTAAGAGTATGATTTTCTACCAGGTAAAGTAATCAAATGAAGACTTTTTAAAGGGGTTAAGATTTAAAAAAAAACTAAGGAGTAATTAAGTCCTCCGCGCAGAGTGGACAAAGTAGGTTAAAACACTCCAAAAAATACTCATTAAAATTCAAGTGTTTGAGTATCTGTAGCAAGCGCTCGTTAGTTTTCACCTATTTATGTAGTTATGTGGTTAATTATTTACAGTGACTAGCTAAGCATCGCGGTTTCAGTCGTTTGCCCCTAGCAAAATTCGCCAAGATAAACGAAAAGGCGTCAAAAATCTACTAGTATTCGATACCACATAAAGGACTAATGCTCGGTTTCTGAGGTTTTTTGTCGGTATGACGCAAACGAGTTATCCAATCAAAAGCGCTATAGAATAGATAAATTACTAACAGAAAAACCTCAGAAACCGAGCATTAGTCGTGCTTTGACACCTTCTCAACATTCGACTTCACAGTAATACTATAAAGTTGTATCTTATTTACGCATTATAAGATCTGTATTTACAAAAATATTTAAAGTACAAAGTAAATAAAAAAGTATAAATAAACCAAATATTTAAAGTCCCATTAGTTAATAAAAAAAATATTAAATTACATTATTGAAAATTATATTTTGAGGTTTGACGGTATGATAATTTTATGACAGCTGGTATACCGGTGACCGCAGTGCCATCCCGGTTCCAACGCACCCAAATATACCATTTGTTTATATGTAACCACATTTTACCCGTCACCGTGTTTCTAAATAATATCATTTTAGTGATATTAATTAGTAATTACTATAACAATGGTGGTTAAAAGTCATTAACGTGTTTGTTATGTTATTATTAAAAAAATAACGGTAAATAATTATGTTACAATATCGTTATTTTTTTTTATTTTATAAATTAAATCAAACTGACTTATTTTTTATACATCATAATCCACATTGCAGGACAAGGACTAGTGTTGCCCAAATGCAAGAACAAGACTTAACCAGTCTTGGTCTTGGTCTTGCGCCAATACACCTGGAAAATAAATCTATAAATAAAAAATAAATGTATAAATATAAATAAAAAATCTATACATAAATCTTGCGCCAATACACCTGGAATAAAGTAAATCAAACTTAAATAATATTTTATACATCATAATCCACATTGCAGGACACGGACTAGTGTTGCTCTTGGTATTGCGCTCCCAGTCTTGGTCTTGGTCTTGGCACAGATTACTAAATAGTTACTACGTACCTAAGTCTTGGTCTTGCAGCAAGAGCATGTCTCGCAATTACCTATTAGCCTATTGCTATTTATTAAACGTTTTAAAAACTTTAGATCTTAGAACAACGTAACAGAGTAGGTACATAAATTGTAAGCTTGAATTAAGATAGCCATAGTAAAGACCAACCAAATTGATAAATGTCTAAATACCTTATTTATTTTAATGAGAATATCGAAAATTCAGCTGACACCGGTTGGAGTTTGAACCCACGACCTAAGCGATCCGTGCCGATGCTCTTACCAACTGAGCTATCTACCATGTCCCACGGGAGTCAGTTTCTTTCTTAATTTAATAAGCTTACAATTTACATGTGTTAAAACATGGTTAAAACATATGAAAAACAAATTAGGGACTATAACTAGACTGTATTTTATAGAACGTATTATCTGTCGAGAAAGAGATTAATAGACCCTCACCTTATATGAAATGGAATAAAAAGGCGCGTGTATCTTGACCTTATCCTTCCGAATAGTTTTGAGAGGTCCGTACCCGACCTTTGATGATGCTGACAACATGGCGCCGCGCAATATTAAAGTGCTGATGGTCAAAATAGGGACCTACCTAGACCTATACTAGGGATGCACTCTTTTTTTATTTAATGGATATTTTCATTCGCTATATATGTTTATGGTTTTGTTCGTAATGCGCATAAGTCCAATTTTCCAACATTTTTTTATATATATTTTACGACTCATAGAGTCCCTAAGCGTATACCCCAAACTCCTATACTCCCTGAAACGACACTCAGTCATAACTGCAAGTTGCAAGAGTCTCGCAGGCTTAGTCTTGTTCTTGCTCAAATCTTGCACGGTCAGTCTTGGTCTTGGTCTTGCAAAAATGAACAAGACCAAGACCGATTTTGGGCAAAACTAACAAGGACAACAGAATTTAGTCAAGATATCATCGCTAATTACGATGACGAAGTTATAAATCGAAAATGTATTGGATTGATGTATCTTGTGTTAAGTCACTTAGCGAACGTTATGTCAATCCATATATTTTCAATTTCTAAGATCGTTATTTTAATTAACGTTGGCATGTTGGCTAGGCCCTCTGAACATTAGCGGCTTATTATTACTAACTAATATAATGTTTGTTTCAGCGTAAATAATGCGTAGTAATGAATTAACTCCGTCAAATATTTACGCAACGAAAAAAGAAAATTATTTGTAAAGTAAGAATGGCCAGTTTGATTTCAACGAGAAATATGAATTAAATAAATATTGTACGTCAATAAATCCGTACATCTTTTTGTAATTAAGTTAATACAATGAAAACGTTTCAATCTACGTGTGTACTTCAGAATTATGAATATTTGAAACGTTAATTTTGAAAGAGCGTAATTGATTAAAAATATACATAACTTTTTCAGTCTTTTATGTAATTAAAATATTAAATATTCTTCTTCGATATTTGAGAGCTTCAATTTTCTTTTAATAATTTCATTTTTTACACGTGCTTAATTATATAAACAAAATTATGATGTTAAACTTCCTCTGTTCGCTCTTTATCGCCACTACTATTTTCTATGATTTGCTAATGGTTTTTATAAACGCATGTAATGGTACTCGTATACCTATATAACGATAGTTTTTTGTATACGAGTGTTGTTAGTGTTTATTCTAGCTTATCCTGAAAAGACTGGATTACGATACGATAACACTTCCACTGTCAGATACATAGCTGATGTTGATTTTAGAAAATAATAGGGTTGTGAGTCCTTTCGTTTACTGGCAAACGAAATTTCTGGCAACACCTAGCATGAATACATAAAATTACACTTCAATAAACGAATCCCAGGGAAAATATCTCATTTCACAACTAACGAACAATTAGATCGATATGATTTCAATCAAAGTTTCAAGATTCGATTTGCAAAAGTATTTTATTTCACCTAAAATATTTCCAATAGCTTTTATACTTTATGGAAAAAATGAAACAATAAATGATTCGTATTATAATTTCGAAAAAAAATTGCATATATCTCTGATTTGAATTCTTTATCCGAATACCTACCTACATTTTATAATCACTTTTCTGACTTTTAAGGCTTAAAAATCCTCTTTGTTGTTTATTTTATCGGAGCTAAAATAACTTTATTTGTATGTTGTGAAAATAATAAAGTGTATTTGCGAAAAGTCATCTTTAAACTTTATTAATAATATCTATGGACGCTTTCACACCACGTCAATCTGGTCCCGTGGTAAGTTCTCGAAGATCTTGTGTTACGGGTACCAGACGACGGAAATATATTTAATGCTTGTACACTTTACATAAATTAAATTTAAGATTTTTACTATACTATACACATATTTAATATACATCCATGGCCCAGGAACACAGAAAACTTTTTTGTTCCTTCGGCGAGATTCGAATCCACGACCTCCGGCTTGAGCGCCGCCGCGCTAACCAGTGAGCTCCAGAGGTCGTCAAAAAGTATTACTGTTAGAAGATCGCATACAAATGCTCGCGAAACTAAAGTGCCGACATGTGGGAACACAGCTTGTAAAAAGAACATAATTTAAATCAATTGCTGTCCCCACAGCAGAAAAATTTTACGAAGCTTCTTTAGTTCTAGGAATTTAGTTAAGCCAGCGCAGCATGCAAAGTTTAATTGAACTAACAATTAACTATTATTTATAAGAGTGGGTACTTAGTTAATCAACTATATGGGTATAACTATATAGGTGAGATATCATACAAACTCTTTTAACAAATATTTATTACTGCATAGCCTAAATATGATTATTTGTATCAAAGTACTGTATCAAATATACTGGCCTGCAAAAAGGCCTTTCTATTGCTTTAAAAAAACCCGATAAAATTTTGCTATGCAACATTTTTAATTTAAAAATCTATAACTTCTATTAGTTTTGACAAAAATGAAATTTTAATAGTGTTGAACTTTCTTTTGCAGGCCAGTATATTATGGTCAGTGCACTATGAGTAAGTAGAGGAGAGACAATATTATGTGATCTTGGACATGATTTAAGGTTTGGTTTGGATCTATAGAGTATTATGTATCGCTCTCACACTTTTTCATAGAGCCCTGACTACAATATACCACACCATGCGTTAAAATATAAACATTTGACGATTTCAAACAGTACAGAGTACGATTACATTTGCATCCTGATATTTTCAAAATGGACCAGGAAATATGTTTTTAAATGATAAAATATAAGATGGCATTGCATACATAAATACAGCTCGGAAGTTTAGCAGCTATCTACAGCATTCAATCTGAAACAGCAAACTAGCTAACTGTTATAATACAATGCAATGAATTCTCGGTGCATTTCCACTCGATAATGCTTTTACTTATCTCAAAGGCGGAATGTTAATACATTTAATAGCCGAGGCAAGTATATAATTCATAGCAAAAGATTAAGTGGATAGCACAACATACCTGTGTACACACTCTGACGACTCAATTTCACTCCGCAAACACTCACTGCACCGAAGCTTTATAATAAAACGATTCAATTTATCGCTTGAACTCGATAGACACTTCTAGCTTCGCTATTATGGTAACAGCTATAAGATGTTATAGATTCTACTCTATTTAAATAACTAGAGGTCGTCCTTCGGTCGAAATTCGTATAATTTTTAAGTTTCAGATTTATTTTGCCTGTACAATAGAAAAAAACATGTAATTATTGTGACAGATTGAAAAACGACAAATTGTATCTATCAAACGCAATTTAATAATCTTACGTAGTGTGTGTTGTTGTTATTTTTATTAATTGTATGCATTTCTAAGCATTATTTAAAAAAAAAATTAGTTTTCTCCACACCTTCCTCCATATAAACTTTAATTTACAGGCCAAATCTAACTCCTTCCGATGCACAATTCTCGTAAAACTGTACTGAAATTTTTTGCTTTGCGTATTAATATAATAATTTTAGTTTGTATCTACAGAATTTAGTAGGCATAATTAGACAATAATACAAAATATTGTAGAATACAGCAATGAACGTCTACTTATAGCTAACACCAAAACACAAAGGTACTACTACTTATGAAAAAGCTACACCGATTAAATATGATAATATAAGTGTAACTACTAACTAGTTGGGTTTTATGGTTGTTGTTACAACTGTATGTTTGGAAACATTAATTTAACTGGAAGATAACTTTTTATTGCACTCACGTGCACCAAAGCTAATCATCGTATAATATGATTTGTCACGACTCACGAGTGTGTTGGTAGTTAGCACTTCGTTACTAAAACATTTGCCATACTCCGTTCCGATTCAATGTAATCAAAATGTAAACAAAGCTCAATATGGGTGGGCTATAATGTTACCAATATAAATGATACTTGTTCACCGCGCAATAAAGTTATAAAATGGCACATCAATATGGTCAAATGTCATTATTTTGTTAAATTTTGATTATTAGTTAAAATTCCAGCCAAATTAAAAGGGGAATTATTTAGAAAACAAATTTTATTTCATACTTCTTGTGCATTTTTACTTTAGAAGTCGGTTTAATTTTTTGTTAAAAAATAATTATTTTTTATTATTATTTAAAAGGGAAAAATTATTATTATAATTTTGCCCTTTTTAGTGATATTTGTTAAATTATTATTACCACATTTTAAGAACGCTTAAAATAAAGGGTCGAATGTATAATTGAATACGCGCCAAGCTTCCAAGTATTGTATATCAAATAATGATGATTATCACTGTAAGATACATAATGGCATATGCTTGCAGTTCTTTATACAATGTCGAAATTTCCAAACGCGTATCTTTAAAGACTGAAGAGTTCTGTTCAGTACTTTTGGATCCAGGGTATACCTTTGTGCAGAATCTTACTTTTTGGTAGCATATGCTTAGGTTACTTCTGAAAAATTCAAAATCACTATATATGTCCATATAAATTTCGAGGAGTTCCCACGATTCCTCATGGATGCCATGATCAGGCTACCACTTTGGTGACAATGAGACCAATTTCGGATTATACCCAATACATCAAAAAAATAATTTTGAAAATCGGTCCATAAACGGCAGAGTAATGTTCAAAGATATCCGTGTCGGTGTAAAATATTATGAGAAGTACCTATTATATCATCATTACGTCATCATTTATGGTGTGATGATGGTGTTGATGATGATGATTACTTTAATTGACATAGTGGCATGTTCTTGCAGTTCTATAAGCAATGCCGAAATCCCCAAACATATATCTGTAAGGAGTCAGGAGTTATTTTCAGTGCTTTTGGATCCAGGGTATACCTTGGTGAAAAATCTTACATTTTGGTAGGATATGCTTGGAGTACTTCAGAAAAAGTTGAAATCACTATATGTGTCTATATAAATTTTGAGTAGTTCCCTCGATTCCTCATGGATCCCATCATCAAGTCACCACTTTTGTGAAAACGAGACCAATTTCGAAGGATACCCTTTACACCAAAAAAATAATATTGAAAATCGGTCATTAGACGGCGGAATTATCGTTGAACATACAAAAAGAAAAAAAAACATACAGCCGAACGTTTAAACGCCTCCTTTTTTGGAAGTCGGTTAAAAATAGGAATTAATCAAACCCAGTAATAACGATAAGGTTACACAGGATAAGAGGAGCTAAATACCTTATTTTTCATTCTAGTTTCAGTATAGCACTGGCTATCTTTACACATAGACCATACACTACGTTCCTTTATCTGAAAATAATGGGTTAAACGAGAATTGTGCTAAATATTAAAATAACAATATTAGAATTAATTTTCTCGTTGTGATGATGTAGTAGACGATAAATGTTTATGAAGCTTTATGCCTCGTCCCGGTCTAACATAAACCAATATTAGCTGTAACTAGTAATGTACCGGACTTTGGTAATGTTATCGAGTACCTCGATAATTTGAATAATATGCTAATATTTAGAGGTAAAAACAATAATTAACAAAATTATTAAAAGGGCAAGAGAACAAAGGTTACCAGCGACCTTGATTTTAGTTGACCAAAACCGTGATGGACTTCGTAAACAATTATATTATATTAATCGTAGGTAATGTAATTATAAAATAATATGTCCTGAGCCTAATAATTGTCATATATTGCTAAAAAGGGTACGTGCATTAAACCTGTAGTTTATTTTTTATGAATAAAAAATATGCTAATATAGTTCTGTCTAGACTCTAGAAGTAAAGGTGTCACTTCTGACATCAAACCGAAACAAAACCGAACTGTCATTATCAAAAATATTGCACTTTAATTAAAACGGCATCTACAATATGCTTAGAAGAGTAAAGAAGATGTCTGGAAAAGCTACCTTTGAGTATTTATCTAATTAACAAATATATATCGGGATACATAAGAATAAATAGACTTAGCAGTGCACTGTACTGTGTAGAGAACTAGAGACTATAGCTCTCCACTAGCCACTGTATCATAATATTATTCTTAGTACCTGGGAGACCGAGCTTTGCTCGGAGCTCTAGTGGATTTTAAATTTTTTTAAAAAGAATCACAAAAATATTTTACCTAGGTTCAAACCCACCACATTCCCAATTTCTGAATAACGCAAAAATTAACCAAACTGCCAATCGGACTGACATTATAGAGTCAAAATTATTGATATGTTGTTAACTACACAGGACGAAAATACATAACATAAAAATGAGCACTTTCGCAGGGATAAAACCTAGCTAAACCGATTTTTCTCCCCCAAAACTCCCTGCATACTAAATTTCATGTAAATACTTGCAGCCGTTGCCGAGATTTGATTATACTATATATACAAGATTGTCTCGTTCAAAGTATAAGATAACTAACTATTGCAAAGAATTTCACCTTAGCTGTATCTTGAAGATAGTGTATCTGTATCAAAATAATGAAAAAAAATCACTTATTTAGATGGAAAATAAAATAATACAAAAGTGTGTACTTTTACTAAAACAGTAACAAGTGTGGCTACAATATTGTAATCAAGTGTTGTATCTGTTGCAACAGCAAAAGCCCGCGCCGGCACGACTTAGCCAACAAAATATATTCAGTTTAATACACATGGGGCGAAGAATTATGAAATAGTATATATTTTTGTATGGGTGTGATTATGCACGGTTTATTTTAGCATAATGTAATATTAATTATAATTGACGTGTAGAAGCGTATGTAAATACTAGCTAATCCCGACAAACGTTGTTCGGTCATATGAAGTCATAATAAGAATAAAATAATTGGTCAAAAAATAAAAAAATAATTCGGGGGTGGGTCACCCTTATCATTTAGGGGTTAAAAAAATACATTGCAACCGATTCTCAGACCTACCGAATATGCAAAAAAAAATCATAAGGAGGAGTGTGTCCCCGAACACTATGACACGAGAATTTTATACAAGGTGGCCAAAAAGTCGTGGATCAAACGAAACAGAGAGATAAAGGAGGTAATTTCCAACAAAAAATCTTTCTCCAGCATGGCTATAACTTCATTGCACGAAAAGATATGAATTATTTTAGTTTTTTCAATGAAAGTACCGAGTTTTTTTACAATTTAATCAGTAAAAAGTTAAAATGATTAAAAATAATTAAAAAAAGCTGTTGTATTATGACTCGATTTTGTATCAATACTACAAAAAATGTATTGCAGCTCTTGGTATCAAACTTAACGAGCAATTAATGTTTTTCCGTAAATTTTGATGCGTTTCAAAAAATTACTTGTCACTTTAAGAGCACCATTTGAAAAAAAAACGTATTACGGAAAGGTGACCCTGTATTATAAAAACTTGCCGGTTTAATGCTGATTAAAATGAGGTACAACACTTTACTTTTTGATCTTTAGTTTTGGTTTTATAATCTTTTTTCATATCAAAGTGCAAATTTCATAAAATGATAAATTCAAAGGAAAAATTAGATTTTTTCTCATACATATTACATAGTAGTTTCAGAAGCCATTATGAAATAAAAACAACGATTGTACCTTAGTACTTTTATTAAATACAAATTTTTACATTAAATGTTCAAAGTTCCTACTTCTGACTATAACGCACAATCTGCACCACCTAATAAAATTTGCTCGTAATCGGCGGAATGCACCTCTGTTATTTTGAATTTGTAACTTAGCAAACTCGAGCTTTTGTCGTAGTTCTTGTTCGGTGTTATTCTCTCCATGATACACTATTTCTTTAAAATAGCCCCAAACAAAAAAGTCCATGGGATTAAGGTCGGGCGACCAGGGTAGCCATGCAAGAGGTCCACCTCGACCAATCCATCGGTTAGGGAAACGCTCGTTCAAATGTTCTCGAACTGCTCTAGTGTAATGAGGCGGGGCGCCGTCTTGTTGCAGCCACATTTTTGCCACTCTATCTTCAGGAATCTCAGCTTCGTTCAGTATTTGGTTCAAATTATTTTGTAAAAAATTCAAATACATAGCACCATCCAGCCTTGGTGGCATTTCATGTAGCACAAGCTGCTGGTCAATTATTCCACCCCACATGTTTATCCCAAACAGATGCTGGAATCGATCATTTCTAATGATATGTGGGTTCACTCTGGAGTAATAATGTAAATTGTGGATGTTAAAAACTCCCATTCTTCTAAAATTTGACTCATCAGTCCATAACACTTTGTTGAAGAACTGCGGATCCTCTCTGTGTCTTCTAAGCATCTCTCTACAAAGCCTCACTCTAGGTTCATAGTCAGCTGGCAGTAAAGCTTGCACCCTTTGCACGTGGTAAGCGTGAAATTTATTTCTTTTAATGATAAGCTGCACCGTCGATCGTGGGATCCCGAGATTTCGTGATATTTGGCGTTGGCTAATACCAGGGTCCAATCTTAACTGTCTCAGTATTTGCTCTTCATTATCAAATCGTACTACTGGTCTTCCTGTTCTCGCAGCATGCTCCCCGGGTAAGGTTCCCTCCATGTACGCATTATGCACGCGCATAAAGACCCTGTAGTCCGGGAAACGGTCTCGGTTAGGGTAGCGTTGTCGATATTCTCTGGCAGCAGCGAGCATTACCGTCGCAAAAACCATAGAGGTAATGCATTCTGCATACTCTCGTTGGGTGTATGCTCTCCTCGCAGCAGCCATTTTAGCTTATCTAGCCAATCCGAAGTGATCACAAAATCCGATTCACACAGCGCTGGTCACAGGTAGGCAATATCACAAGTCCATAAACAAAGCGTAGGTCACAGGTAGGCAATCAATCACAAGTCCAGAAACGAAGCGCGGGTCACAACTAATCACAAAAAATACCGTGCAAAATAATAAGTGTGCGTAGTCATATCCAGAAAGTGAGTGAGACACTAAACAAAGAAAGATACTCACGCGCTTCCACCCCTCCCGCTCTGCTTCGCCCGGCATTCTACTACCTGAACTAAGACGGGTATTCTGACCTTTTTCGACAAAGGATTAAATGGTTAGTGTGAAAGAGAGGCACAATTCCTTTGTATCGAGTGTTTTTACAGAGTTGTTTGTATTGTATGACCCTTTCGTTTCCTAGAAAAGATAAATCGTTAAATTTAAAAATAAGGCTCATTTAATGAAATTTACAGCTTGGTATGAAAAAACGATCATAAAACCAAAACTAAAGATCAAAAAGTAAAGTGTTGTACCTCATTTTAATCAGCATTAAACCGGAAAGTTTTTATAATACAGGGTCACCTTTCCGTAATACGTTTTTTTTCAAATGGTGCTCTTAAAGTGAGAAGTAATTTTTTGAAACGCATCAAAATTTACGGAAAAACATTAATTGCTCGTTAAGTTTGATACCAAGAGCTGCAATACATTTTTTGTAGTATTGATACAAAATCGAGTCATAATACAACAGCTTTTTTTTAATTATTTTTAATCATTTTAACTTTTTACTGATTAAATTGTAAAAAAACTCGGTACTTTCATTGAAAAAACAAAAATAGTTCATATCTTTTCGTGCAATGAAGTTATAGCCATGCTGGAGAAAGATTTTTTGTTGGAAATTACCTCCTTTATCTCCCTGTTTCGTTTGATCCACGACTTTTTGGCCACCCTGTATATTAGATTTTTTGTTACTATACTTTGGCCATCTGAGTAACTAGACTACGGGAAAGGACATATTAAGATACTATTGATTGCGGCAAAATGTACGATTTCTGCGGGACTTTCTTTTGCACGAACGAACTACGAAGTTGCGGGAAACATCGAGTCAAACATATAAACAATTCCGTTTCGATTTAATATCTTATTTTCAAGAAAAATTTCGTCACATCTGCATAAGGCCTTATTACCTCAGTTAAAAATGAAACGTAGCTCCATTACACGACCTCCGGCGGCAGATGTGAAATATTACAAGTGTACAATGATTTATTCGATCGTAGATTGGCTGATATTATTTATTTTTCATTTGCTATTGACACACGCGATATGTAAACGTTGCCTTTTATAGTAGATCTACTTAATTATCTTTTTATAAATGAAAATCGAGTGACGAAGGTAATTTACATTGAACAATGCAAACTGATCCTGAAGATAACCCTTCTTATCATTGCTTTGTTTTTGTGGTTTGTTGTTGTTTTTTTGCAAAATTTGACAACCTCTGTGGCTCAGTTGTTACAGTGTTGGCGCTCAAGCCGGAGGTGGCGGGTTTGAATGCTGCCGAGGGAACAACTAGATTTCTGTGTTCCTGGGTCACGGATGTGTATTATATATGTGTCATAATAAAAATATTGTATAGTTTAAAAGTATCTGGTATCCGTAATACAAGTTCTTCTGATAAGGCACGTGACCAGATTGGTGTGGGGCGTCCGTAGATATTTTTATTATTATTATAAAGCGGACGAGAAACCAGACCAGACACAGATATTATAATTAGTAGACAGAATAGCTGTCTAAGTTGAATATGATAGAGTGCTGATAAAAAATTGTTCCATTTAAAACTTGCAAAAAGCTGTGAATGTTCGACTTTCTACGACTGCGAAATAAAATTTGAACTAGGGTACTACGACATACGACATGTAATTGACAGCACTAATGAAAATGTAGGTTACAGACGATTTCTCTGGATTTCTCGATAAAATGTAAATGTCGAGATTCTATAAAATATTTCAGTCCACCCCCGCACACTTGACACGGATCGTGAGAGGCCCTAAATCTTAAAATCGACAACAGCCCTCCGTTGTCTTACAAAGGTACTCAACACGATGCGTCGAGGGCCGCAGGCTGGAGTGGGTAGTTACGGCCCTCGCTACATTTTAGGGTTTCTTCATAAGAATAAGTTTCATAAGAATACTTGTGGTTTTTGATATTTTGATATATTGTCTTTATAAGACAAAGTGTCATAATTAGGTATAGGCGCATTTCACGTGAAGCGGACAACCAAAAAAACATATGGTCGTGAATTTTGTTTAGTACGTTATTTTTGAATGCTTAATATTTTCATCAATTAATTTGTAACACAAACCAAAAACTATTGTTTCTTGTAGTTAAAAAGTTATTTTTTTTATCGAATTCTAAATTCGTTTTTTTGTGTCTATTAAACCGGAAGTGAAAATTTAAAATCGATATTTGAGCAACTTTGACCTTTTTATTCTATATATATATATATATATATATATATATATATATATATATATATATATATATATAAATTTTTAAAATTTTAAATAGTAACACGTCTAATTGATGAGCGGTCAAAGATTCAACTAAAAATAAAGGATTCTTACTTAATATCACAATGTAATGAGATACCGAGGTAGATAGTATCTGTCTCTTTCTAGCAAGTAAGGACGAGTAGTATTGTATTTCTTAGTGGCACTTTTTAGGGTTTTGTAGTTCACGTCTCGGAACCATAAAATCCATAAGTTTCGTCTTCGGTTAGAGGTAGAAAGATGAAACTTTCCATGGGCATGTTTATTTACCACGTCGATAAAGTGCTAAAATAAAGTAACAAAAAAATATATTTTTTTAATACCCCCTACATGTTTTTTTTTGTGGGGATGTTTTTTTTTCTCGCATCTACCCTATAGTTTGGGGTATCATTAGATAGGTCTTTTATAAACATTGTGATACTTCTGAGACGATTTTTTGATTTAGGTATCCGTTTGCGAGATATTCAACCTTAAAGTGCTTTTTTTGTTAAAATCTAAATCTCTTAAAGCTGGCTCGAAAAATCTGAAAAAAATTCATGATGGTAGTCCATGTGCTGAACTTTGAAGGAAAATTATAAAGGCTCAAATAACTTTGTAAGTTCAAGAGTTATAGATACTTACCTCGTAAAATGCGCTTACTTGGAAAACTTCGTACAAAAATAACGGAATAGGAAGTAAAATATTGGTATAACGGTACAAAACCATTACGAGTCGGACTCGCTCACGTAGAGCGAGTCCGACTCGCACTTGCCCGGTTTATCATGGCTACGATATGGCGTTACCTACTGGTGTGTTTCACAGTCGTATAATAATAGATTTTGAAATTACTCTCTTGTATGAACTTGTTATTATTTATTATAACAAATGCGTATATTTATAATTGTAATTATATTTTATTTAAATTTTTTTTTTTATTTTTGTATTTCTACATGTGAGATGAACGTATAAAATGTTAGTAGCGTAGTATTTTGGCATATTAGCGCATAAACCCGATTGCTTAGAAAGTGCTCATAGCTGTGCGTGTGTACTCTATGCTCTAAGTCTTAAACTATTAGCGATCACATTTTAACTTTTTTTGTGAAGAATTAGTGACTTAAATTTTAAAAAAGCTTTAATTTGAGGTTAAAATATTAAAAAATAAAAAGGTCGAAGTTACTCAAATATCGATTTGAAATTTTTACTTCCGGATTACTATACGCAAAAAAAAACGAATTTAAAATTCGATAAAAAATTTAAAAATTCAACTTTTTAACTATAAGAAACAATACTGTTTAGTTTTTGTTACAAATTATTAATTGATACAATTAACATGCATCCACAAGTAACGGACTTCACTCTTAGTAAATTTTTAAAAGCTCATTATTCAGCAATAAAGTATGATACAAAAAAAAATTGTGTGTACACATCCATGTCTACTAGAAGTATAACTGGCCAGAGTATAAACAAAATTCACGACCTCATTTTTTTTTGGTTGTCCGCTTGACGTGAAATGCTCCTATAACTAGAGGTCTATGGTCGACATTTGGCCATGATAATTCATATTATACGTGTTTTAAGTTTGAACTTTATAGGTGTTATTTTGCCTCCTAGATATTAAAAAAATGTAAGTATTGTGACAAATTGACAAACGTCAACGTGTGACATAAGTGTATCTATGAAACGCTTTACGTAGTTTACATTCTCTTTGATCAAACGCACGGTAGTGTCTGTTAATAGGCAGTGTTTGTTATTTTTATTTATTTATAATTTATTATAATATTTCGAAGCATTATTTTCTTAAATATTATCTTTCAGCATACCTTCCTCTACATAAACTTTAAAAGTACCAAATATCAAACTCCTCCGTTCGCACAATTCGCGAAAAACTGTACCGAAAGTTTTTACTTCACGTATTAATATTTAATATAAATTATAAATGCTTGGGTGTTGTACTAGACTGAAAAAATCAATGCAGCTATTATTTTTAGGGTTCCGTAATACACAAGGAACCCTTATAGTTTCTCTCTGTCCGTCTGTCCGTCTGTCTGTCTGTCCGCGCTTCTAGCTTCTGTAACTATGAATATAAGTGGATGAAATTTAGTATAGTTATAGATTGTGTATAGATCTCAGTTTTGGCATCATAAAATAATCATAATTTTATATTTTAGGGGTAGCTCTCCATACATGTGAAGTTAGGATGTTTTTTTTTTTCACTTTACCCCATCGTGTAATATATCGTTGAATAAAATATGTCTTTTAAAATAAAGGTGAGGTTGCATACATGACTTTCTTACAATGTCGACGACTTTCGAGTAATCGGCCTCCAAAGTGATTCGTAAGTTGGTTACTTTTACACTAGCATTTCCAAACTATAGGAGATATAGGATATATAGGAGGAAAAATTATTTTGAACGAAATCGAACAGTAACTTTTGAAGTAATTTGAAAAAACCTATTCCGCGTTGATAATTACGGAACCCTCCTTAGACATGTCCGGACATAGCTCATAGCTCTTGGTTAGGAGGTTATTTTATATTGATGACAGTTATATGACCACATAAACAAAAATTCAAAACCGACTTCCAAAGTAAAAATGCACAAAAAAGTATAAAATAAAACTGTTTCCCTTTTAAATTCGTTTTTTTTTTTAAATATTTATCTTCTCAATCATCTTAATTTTGAAATCGGTACCAGCCGTAACAATATCCTACAATATTTTATAGAACTCATGTTCAAATTTGCTGGTACCGACTTCAAAATTAAGAAGATTGAGTAGTTAAAAAAATTTAATTTAGGAGTCAGGAGTTCTGTTCAGTACTTTTGGATTCAGGTTAGTTTCACCTTGGTGCAAAACCATACTTTTTGGCAGCATATGCTACTTCTTCTTCAGAAAAATTCGGAATCACCATATAAATTTTGAGGAGTTCCCTCGATTCCTCATGGATCCCATAATCAAGTCACCACTTTTATGTCAAAAGAACCAGTTTGGGATTATAAACTATACATCAAAATAAGAATTTTGAAAATCTGTCTACGGAAAGCGAAGTAATCGTTGAACATACAAAATATATATATGAATACAGCCGAACGTATATAACCGCCTCCTTTTTTTGGAAGTCGCTTAAAAAGAAGGTTGCTTCTTTTATATACAGGTAAAGTCTAAAGAGTCAGTGATTACTATTATTAGGTCTTTACCTATGAAATTGCCGTTTGGTATGAAAAAAATTAAACGAGTTTTTTTCATGTATTTTTTATTTGTATAAATCGAAGTAATCACCCATGCAATCAATGCATCTTTGCCAACGCAGTGGCAGTTTATTGATGCCCTTCTTAAAGAAATCAGCTGGACGGGAGGCAACAAATTCTTCAAAGCCATTTTGTACTGCCTCTCGGGTATTGAATTTTTTTCCCGCCAAGAAGTTATCCAAATTCTGGAAAAAGTAGTAGTCTGTAGGCGCAAGGTCTGGTGAGTAGGGCGGATGACGGAGAGCTTCCAACCCCAGTTCTTGCAACTTGGAGACCGTCTGCTGTGCAGTATGAGGTCGCGCGTTGTCGTGCAGGAGCAGCGGAGACGAGCGATTGACCAATGCTGGTTGTAGATGTGCCAGCTTCTCCATCATTGTGTTCAGTTCTTCACAGTACACATCTGCAGTAATGCTCACCCCGTTTGGTAAGAAGCTGTGATGAATCACACCGGCGCTAGACCACCAAACAGTGTCCATCACTTTTCTAGGGGTAAGTTTTCGTTTAGGGCATTGTTTAGGTGCTGAACCAGGATCCAACCATCTTGCTGAGCGCTTGCGGTTATCAAACAGAATCCATTTTTCATCGCAGGTAACAATTTGGTTCAAAATTCCTTCATTTGTGTGTCTGTTGAAGAGTGCAAGGCACTTCTCGGCGCGTACTTCGCGCTGGCGATCATTGAGTTCGTGGAGCACCCATTTGTCAAGCTTTTTTATCTTGCCAATTTGACGCAAATGGACCAATATTGTTTTGACGCTAACGTCGAAAGCTGCTGCCAATTCAGCCGTAGATTGTGTATCATCAGCTTCCACAATCGCCTTTAATTCGTCATTGTCGACCAAAGTCTTCGGACGACCGCGAGGTTCATTTTTCAGGTCGAAATTTCCAGAACGGAAGCGAGCAAACCAATAACAGGTGGTGCGTTGGTTTGTAGTGTTAGCTCCGTAAACGTCGTTGATGTTGCGTGCCGCTTGTGCCGCGTTGCTGCCACAACGGTACTCATATTCCATAATTACTCGAACTTTTAAAGTATCCATGATGACGAAAAAGATTGAAATGCGATGAAAATGTCACACTAATCAATAAACAAATGACTACATTTAGAAAAAGAATTCCATGTTTTTAAAATAAAATTAAATTGAAATTAGGATTCTTAGCCAAACAAAAATTATTTTGATTTGAAATGTCCAGTACTGCAGAACGGCAATTTCATAGGTAAAGACTTATTATTTTCCTTAATAGGGATCACGATCGCACTAATTAGGGATCACGATCGCACTTGAAACAACGCTGAAACTCACCCACACCCACCCTAGTGAGCTCTTATAAAAACTGGTTGTCTGTTTAGACGATAATTTTAAGTGACAACGTCATCACGAGCCGAACGCTTCGCACGATCGTGCCTCTCTATCGCTTGTTACGCATTCTCGTTCGCTGGCTCAGGCGGAACGTGACAATCAGGTGGAACGTGACAATTTTTCGTGCGTGCAGCCGGCGTTCATTGTTCTATAACGTTATCACGTCAACAAATATACGCGACACAATGTGTTTGATGAAACATAACATAATTATAAAAAAATATGTGTACACACATTTTTTACAGTACAGTACAGGCCAAATGTTCAAAGAACATACTATTTTGGCCTGTACATATTTGAGTACGTAACCACCTTGACAGGCCTTAGCGAGCTATTGCCGTGTACTGGCTGTAAACCTTATCCCCATGGGAGTTTAGACATGACAGTGAGATTGTATCCCTCACTTCAACGCATTAAGCGCATCGTGTCGAGAGACACGCTATTGATACATTGCGCAGCAAGTGTTGAGTTGAGTTTATGCCATTAATTTATAGAAACACAATACTTTTTAACCCCCTAAGAAAACAGAGGGGTGTTATTATTTTGACGTGTCTGTCTGTGTGTTTGTGTCTCTGTGTGTCTATCCGTGGCATCGAAGATCCCAAACGAATGATTTTTTTTTGTTTGAAAGCTGACATGATCGAGAGTGTTCTTAGCTATAATTTTACTATCATCAGCTCGCTCTCAGCTACACAATCGAGGGTTAGATTAATTTCATTTCATTTCAAAATAATAACCATACAAATTTTTATTTTTCTTTTATCAAATATTAACAACCTTTACATAAGGTTTATGTTCCACATTGTGTTTTTTCGTAGGCCTCTACGCTAGCATGGTTTGTAGCTACGGCTAGTGTAGCTAAGCTACGACAATCCGTCGCGATCGCCATAGTATTAATATCTAATTCTGCATCAGTGTACAAAACGTTCTTTTGTACCTAGAAAATAATTGAAACAGTATTCATTTACACAGGATACCTAATTCATGAACAAATTTTAGTAAGAGAAAATAAGAAAACGAATCACGTTCGTATCGTTTTCGTCTCGGAGGATCCTTATAAAGTCGTAAATACGAATTCATTCCGATTTTTATTCAGATGCATCTGGAAATAAAGTTTACGACAGAACCTGAAGAAGGTGTGGATGTAAAAAAAATACTTGACCCACTTTTTTACATTCGCCAAATCTTTACTACGAGAGTGCTTAACATTCGAATTACTCTTTAGCAAAATGGCGATCGGGCCGAATGGATATTGCGGGTCCGTTCATATATGGAAACGATTCTCTTGATCTTTTACCGCGCATATTATTATTACTGTTAAGTACTTAGATGCTTTTAACTTGAAATTTGTACCTGGATTTAGAATTGGGGAGACGACTACACGTAAAATATTTAGTTTAATTCATATATTCAAAAATATTGAGGTATTACTGCTCGATGAACGGAAAAAAATATAATCTTTATGTGTAGTTTAGTAATTAGATACGATACGGCACAATAAGTTACGACTTTTGCACAGAACGGTTTCATGAGACTTTGAATACAAATCGCTGTACCTATGAAAATATTGAATTTTAGTATAAAACTGTTTCTTCTGAGAAGTTACTCAGACTTACCTATTATAAGAGTACTATACATTTATGCAATTTTAAAAAATCAGAACTTTACCCTATAAAATCAGCCCTCTAGCCTATCTATATATGATATAAAAGGCTAAGCTGATTGACTGATGTATCAAGTTATCAACGCACAGGCCAAACCGCTAGAGTGAATCAAGGCTAGAAATTTGAAATTTTAGATACGTATTTCTCATTTGACGTAGGCATGCAATATGGAAGGATTTTTCACAAGTCAACCCCCAAGGGGGTAAAATAGGGGATAAAGGTTTGTTTGAAACTGTTTGTTCCTTGGACATATTTGCATGATATTTCGTATGAATTGAGTACGGGAAAAATAATGAGTTAGTATTTCAGCGTTTTCTAATATTCAGCCCCTAAGAGAGTAAAATAGGGGATGAAAGTTTTAAATTATTATAAAGATATCGTTTAAAACCTCTGTGGCTCAGTGGTACAGCGCGTTGGTGCTCAAGCCGGGGGTCGCGGGTTCGAATCCCGCCGAAGGAACAAAAAGTTTTTCTGTGTTCCTGGGTCATGGATGTGTATTAAATATGTGTACAATATAATAAAAATCTTAAATATATGCATAGTATAAAAGTATTAAATATACTTCCCGTTTTCTGGTACCTGTAACACAAGTTCTTCGGATACTTAACACGGGGCCAGATTGACGTGGTGTGAAGCGTCCATAGATATTTATTTATTTATTTATTAAAACCCAATTTCGCGCGGGCGAACCCGCGGGCAAATGCTAAGTAATTATATAATATGCGTGTAACTTGCTGTAACTTGCGACATAAAATAAACTGCAAATAACTTACCTACCTTTAAATTTATCTTAACATTTTAAATTAAGTAACAAATTTACGTGCGAATACTCAAATCCCAACTGGAAACTGACGAAGTTTAAAGTGAAATGAGATGCAAACAAATTATTATACACACATTACAGCAAGAGTGAAGCTGAAGTTGAGATAATTTAGTTCAGTACAATTTCTGCGCACACTTCCTATTAGATCAGCACACAAATTGCCAAGTAAAAACGTGGCGTGAGCAACGTCTTATTAACTCTATGAAGCTTGAGATGTATGATACGTGTTACTTGTTTCGCGTTAAAGTCTTTAGCAAGACTTTACATATAAATAATTGAGTAAAAAAATATTGACATTATTTTATATAAATGAACTTTATGTAAGTGCTTTTTACCTCCCTTTTAGTTTTAGTTTTACTGTATGCTCACGTGTTAAAATCTTAAGCAATTAACGGCTTTAGTAAAAATATATCATCATTATCCTACTACTATTTTAAATGTGAATGTTTGTGAGGATGGATAAATGGACGTTTGTTACTCTTTCACGCAAAAACTACTGATCAGACTTTTGATGAAATTTGAATGAATGGTATGGTAGTAGTTTAAGCTCTGGATTAACACAAAATATCCTACTTTTATCCCGAAAAAGTATAGTGTTCCCGTGGGAGACTGTATTTACGCAGGCGGAGCCGCGGGGAAAAGCTAGTTTCTTATAAATGAACTTTACGTAACTGTTTTTTCCGCTTAAAATTTTAATACATATTTTATTTTTATTGTAGTCCATTTAAATTTTGAGCTAAGAATTAAAAATTCTCGAAGAAAATAAATTAAGAGATGTGCGTAGGAGGTGTCTCAGTATCGCATCAACAAAGTTATAACGAAGTTTCGTTTACTCTTTTGCATGATCGCAGTTGGAAAAAATAAAGCAATCAGTTATCCGCAAGTTTGTTCGTGATAAAAACGTTGACTCCTGCCGTCTTGGTGCGGAAATTACTGTGCGGTTCAAAAGGAACGCTCTTTACACAAAAATTAAGTCGAGCAGAAATGGAATCCTTAGAGAATATAATTTATGGTACAATAAGTACATATTAGGTAGTATTTTTGACAATAAGTGTAATTAAACAAAAAATTAAACCGACTCCCAAAGTAAAAATACATAAAAAGTATGAAATAAATCTTATTTTCTAAATAATTCCCGTTTTAAATTCGGATAAAATTTTAACCATTTCTCTACTAAATCTTCATAATTATGAAGTCGGTACCAGCCCGAACAAAATACTGATAAGACAATATTAGTAGTTAGGGATTCGCTGGTTCTGCCTCACCGCCTCAATGTGGAAAAAATGGGTATTTCGATGAAAAAAAAAGGTTTTGGGGGTCGCTGAATCGATCCCTGTGGTCCGTTTCTTTGTATCTCTTGCGGTTCCAAATTTAGCTTTTGCATTTACCCCTCATTATCTACTATCTCCAGACTCTATTGTTCGCAATCTAATGCTTGCCTCGGCGTCCTATTGTTCCTAATGAGGGTCCCCTAATCACTACCTGCTTATCACTTACGTCACCTCACTTTCTTACGACATGAGTAAAACAACACAATTTTTCATTACATTTATTTTATTTCATTTATTTAAACATGTATTGAACATACTGTATAATATTATATCATTGCATAAAAAGTTGCTACCAAATAACTTTTGATACTCTAATAGACTTTTCCCATTGAACTTATAATACAAATACATTAAACTATACTCTCCACAAATTGATGTGAAATCATTTTGTAAATTGACGTGAAATCATTGACGTGCCCCAATGCGATATCACTTTGTGATATCGCATTGGGGCACGTCCGAATGAGTCAAAAGAAAAAAAAAAAGTCAGTCGAGTATTGTCCGAAGCCATTTTCATTGATGTGTATGGCTATCCAGTGGGATCCAGGTTTACTATCAGGGTCTAAGTTGCTAATACTGTATTATCACAGAACCGATCTGGTCTATGGATCTTGTGTTTATGTCACATATCCGTATTATGTATGGTTTATGTATTTACTAAGAGGGGTATTACATATAAAAATAATGAATGAATAATTAAAAGAAACATAAATTTGGTACAATAATTCTATTTCATAATACACACACACACACACACACACACACACACACACACACACACACACTAATGGTACACACACGTTACACATTATAACTTAAATAGATCATACATGTGACTTTTCTTAGCTACTATAGTCTACAGTCACATTACGGTTTTTATCTATTTCTATAACATAACATTATCAAACTCTCTTAAAAATCTCTCTGGTAATATATGTAACACAAAAAAAAAGCAGGAAGATGGACGCATTAGAAGCGCTTGAAATTAACAGACACAAAAAATGTGGAATCTTACTAAATGACCAGACATGCCTTTCGAGTTCCATATTATTGCAAGACATTTAATTTAATTATTATTTATAGGTTATACTATGTTCTTTTGTTGTGACTTTTTGACATTGGTATTAATTTTGGATGAATTTTTGACATAATTTATTAATTTTAATTTTGACATGTTTTAATTTCATATAATTTATTTGCCATTATTTATAATATCTTAGATTCTTATGTATTAAGGACATTTTTAATTTAATTGAATCATTGATGATAGTAGTACTTTTAATTTTATATTCTGACATCCATTCTATATAATTACATAATTCTATGAAATTACAAATCAATAAGTTATTAATTTATCAATCTAATGTGTTATAATTTTATACTAATATTAATTTGTGATATACAGTAGAAAATAGAATAAGTTGGTATAAAAATTTAAATTACGTTGCACAAAATTGTAAAAATTTCATGATGCTGACAACCCTTTGCACATTTTTTACAATTTTTTTTTAAATTTTAATCTACCTACACCTGATGATGACTTTGTCGAAACCGGTCGTGTAATATATTAAAATTAATGTAAAATACTTATTAAAGTGGAAATAGTGCAAGAAGTCCTGTGTGTTATTACTGTGATTTAATTTTGTGTTTACAATATTTTAACTGATAGTTTCTATGGACTGTTATAATACATTAGCTTTCTATTGTTGCAGAATTCATTCAATTTAATTGACCCCGAAGAAAATACTTTTAAGCATTATTATTACCCACAATCCCCGACTGATGTGAAAAGTAATGATTGTGTACCTAACGAAAAACATACCACTAAAAGGAAACGAGGTGAAAGTCTTGATGAATTTTTTCACACTGCACCAAAAAAACAGCAAAAGAAACAATCCTCAAATGTTTCAAGACCCAATGGGGATGGTGGGATGTGTTACATATCTACTAATGTGGATGATGGAAAGACAGCAACCCATTTAATAAAAATCGAGATATATGATCTCAAAAAATTAGAAAAGATTCCTCAATCAGAACATTTGAAACATGCTTACTCTAGGACAAAGTACTATACAAACGAAAATAATAATATCTATAAATTAACAAAAGAGTCAATTTATAAAATAACGAAGGAAATTGCAGGAAAAACTACTTGTAGGAAATATCAATATAATAATAAATAATGAATTATTATAAAAATTAGATATGTCTTAATTTTAAGTTAACTTGATAACTTCTTACATTTGATTTATTAAAGTACATTTTATAATAATAAACCATGAATCATAATTTAGATTTGATTTACTCAAATCTATCACTTGAATTTCGAATTCATACAGCAAACATTATGGAGAACTCCAACGAAATATGTGTCAGCGCTTTCTTCAATACGAAATACGACAACATGGATGTGTAGCTGGGCAACTTGTGTGAAGAAGTCGAAAAATGTGAACTATTTGATCCGATCTACGATGAGGAGCTCATCAGTATTTGTGCTGCGGTTGAAACATCGATCAAGTAAGTTTACTGAAATAAATATGTTTATTTTTATCATAGTATATGTAAATTATAGGTAATTTTACAATGTATGTACATTATAGATTTTACTCAACTTATTTTTATTTTTGTCTCACTGACAATTGAAAAAACAATATGGAGGAACTTTAAAGCGTTAACAAAGCAAAAGGTGAACATAATGTGATTTTTGTTTCACAGTCAATCAACACAACAAACTGGAGGAGCTCTAAAGCGAGTTAACAAGGACAAAGACCAACCTGCAAAGAGGAGAAAATACACAGATTCTAATGCATCTACTTCGAGAACTGTGGAGGTAGATCAAGTAACAGAAGACAATGATGGTGACCAGATTAATTGCAGTACACGTCAAGTTCTCATCAAAAATCGGTCTTTCTCTAATGATTTAAATAGTAATAGGCATAAGAATAACCATTTGAAATTACGTAGTACTTTAAAAAACGTGTCAGTTGTCGAATGGTGTCGGACAGAGAATAATTAGTTATAAAATTAATGGTACAAATTGTGATGGAGTATTTCAAACCCCGGAATTATTTTTGAATTCGATCAAAATGATATTTTATTTTTGATTGAAAATTCTATAAAACAACATAATATTTTTAAACTTGCAATTACATAATTAATAGATCAGATGATTTGAACATTTTCTTTTCATCGCTTTGTGACACATTAACAAACAAAATTAGTGTTTTCGAAAAAAAAGATAGTGGTTATAGTCTTAAGAATATTAAATGTTTAGATATAAACATTAATAAATTTAACCCCCTATGTGGTACTTCATATATCGATTTACCGCAAGATACTCGTATAAGAGCAAAAAAAGCTATAATCAATGTGAAAAATGCAGATAATTTATTAAATGGTCATTACTTTCTGCCTTGTATCCGATACACAAAAATTCCGATCGTGTTAGTTCTTACAGTCAACATTAAAACAAACTAAAATTTGATAATCTAACTTTCCCCATGAAGTTAAGGGATATACCAAAAGTAAAAAAATTAAACAACATTAGTATAAATGTGTTTGGGTTGGAATATAACAGAAATAAAAAGTTGTATGATGTTATAGGTCCATTGTTCATGACAAAATGCCGTAAACCTATTCATGTAAATTTATTATTGATCTCAAACGGAACCAATAATCATTATTGTTATATTAAAAACATGTCGCGACTAGTAAGTAAACAACTTTCAAATCAATAAAGATCTGTTTATATTTGTGATGGATGTTTGTTGTACTTTTCAACAAAAGAAAGATTATTTAACCACCAAGAACATGATTGTTCACATATAAACACGGAATTACCAACGGGGGATACAACATCAAGAAATTGGTTAGGACAGCTAGTACCAAACAATAAACTTCAGTTTGATAAGTTCGTTAAAAAATTAAAAGTACCGTTTGTGGTTTATGCTGATTTTGAAGCATTTTTAAATCCGATCCATACTTGTTCAAATAATCCAGTTAAATCTTATACAAATAATTACAGTGTACAGTTTCGGTTACTACGTCAAATGTTCTTATGATGACAGATTGTCCAAATATGTCACTTATAGTGGACCTGACTGTGCTGAACAGTTTATGAAATGTTTATATGAAGATACAAAAACAATTTGTAAAAAAAATGCTTTCAAAGATCCCCTTTGCCTCTCTCACTTGAAGATAAAAATAAATTAAATGCTAAAACTTGTCATATATGTGAAAATGACTTAAATGGCGAATGCAGCCATGATTTCGATTGGCATACTGGTAGTTTCAGATGTGTTGAATGCTCATGAAAATTGCATGAAAAAATTTCGTACACCACGTTACATACCAATATTTTGACATAATCTTAGTCATTATGATGCACATTTTATTGTCCACGCATTAAATTTTATAGAAGAGACCATTGAAATTATTCCACAGAATAAGGAGAGATACATTTCATTTTCAAAAAATATATCTGTAAATAATCAACAAATAAGTCTACGTTTTGTGGACTCGTTAAATTTTTTACCATGTAGTCTTGATTAATTAGCAAAAAATTTACATGACGATCAATTTATTACGTTAAAAAGAAACTTTCCCTGTGATCAAGATTTTAAATGACTTAGGCGGAAGGGTATTTATCCATATGAGTATATGACATGCTACGATAGCTTAAAGTTGACATCACTCCCTAGTAAAGATCAATTTTATATTTCATTAACCGATTAAAATGTTTCCACTGAAGATTACACCCACGCCGAAGATGTTTGGTGCCATTTTGAATGTTACAATATGTCGGATTACTCGAACCTGTATTTAAAAACAGATGTTTTACTATTAACCGATATATTTGAAAACTTTAGAAATCTGTGTATTAAAACATATGATTTAGATCCAGCACATTACTATAAAGCCCCCGGTTTAAGTTGGGATGCCATGTTGAAATATACTAAAATCGAATTGGAATTACTGACGGACATTGACATGATCGCATTTATCAGAGCAGGTGTAAGAGGAGGTATATCTCAATGTAGTAACCGCTATGCGAAGGCAAATAACAGATTCATGGAAGAACATAATAAAAATTTACATGAGTCCTATTTAACATACTTTGATGTGAATAATCTTTATCGTTGGGCCATGTCGCAGTATCTTCCTGTAGGAGATTTTAAGTGGGTAGTTCCAGAAAATAACTTTGATGTACCAGATAATAGCGAATTCTGTTTTATTTTAGAAGTAGATTTAGAATATCCAGATGAACTGCATGATTCACATTCAGACTTTCCGTTATGTCCTGAAAATATATGTATTACTAAAGAGATTAAATTTTTTACAAATCTTAATAATAAAACTAAATACAAAATTAATTACAGGAATCATAAACAATGCATAAAAATGGGGTTGAAATTAACTAAAGTTCATAGAATATTAAAGTTTAGACAGCTACCATGGTTGCAAAAGTATATAGATTTAAATACCAAATTAAGAACTATTACATACATACATACATATAATCACGCCTCTTTCCCGTAGGGGTAGGTAGAGACCACTTTTTTCCACTTGCTACGATCCTTACATACACACACCGGCATATTTAGCGGAACATAAAATAAAGGTTTGATATCAGTATCATATAAGGTTGCTGGCTGGTTTATACGTCATTTAATTTAAAAAGAAATATTTTCAAATTAAGAAAACAACTGAACATCACATTTTATGCAATTGTTTTAATTTTATTCAAATACACCTTATCTGGAGCGAACTTCGAGTATTTCTTCCTTCTGAGTTTGATTTAAAATTTCATTGAAATACTTTTTTTTTGTTAGTTTTTTTTTAATCGCGTATCTTTTTGGAGTTGAGGACTGAATTATCCCTGACTTAGCCCCAACGGAGATTGCCAGGGCACTCGAAATGCGAAGAAATGGTCAAACCTACAGAGTGATATCCAGAGATCTTCGTCGACCAGTTTCAACGATCCATCGCAGTATCCAACGATTCAGGGAGACCGGTACTTATGTAAGAAGAGCAGGACAAGACGCACTTCGAGTAGGGATGATCGTTTCATTCGGCTTCGTGTACGTAGGAACCCCCGTTTGACGGCCGTCCAAGCCCGACATGAGTTAGAAGCAGTGCGGAATGTAACCGTAAGACCGGATCGTCCTGTCTCCTAGTCGCGTGTGTTAGTGTCTCGCTCCGCGTTTCGTGCCGTCTCGCTCTAACTGCGTAGTAGTGACTCGCTCACTCCGCGTTAGTGTCGTCTCGCTCCAAACGCGTCGAGTGTCTCGCTCACTCCGCGTTTTCGTGTCGTCCCGCTCTATCCGCGTAGTAGTGATTCGCTCACTCCGCGGTAGTGCCGTCTCGCTCGGAAACGCGTCGAGTGTCGCGCTAACCCCGTGAACGTGCCGACCCTTTTAGTGCAGTGCCTATAACTCCTGATAGCGACCGCAAATTCACACCTTATTCATTAGAATAAGCTGTGGATTTGCGCCTTGCTGGGGAGTTGCCCTGCTCTTGACCTCCCGTTGAGCTTCGGTTCAACGTTGGGTCACGAGGAGACAGCCCCCCTAAGTGTGTGTACCGTCCTCGTGTGCGTGCACTTAGTGTTTCGTGTTTTTGTGAATACCTTTGTGTTGGATGACGTACACTTGTTGCCGTCAGTTTTAACTGTTGTGTGACTTGTGTGTTTTTATGTTTGTACCACCCAGTACAACATGACGGACCACGATCCGTGGCTACCACGCCACGACTACCTAGACTCTCATGTGGACTCCGAGGCGACGTGCAGCCCGGCCTCATCGAGGTCCAGCTCACGCTCAGTCCCGGACCACACGCGCCACCGCTCACTCCCCGAACCCAGCTTGTGCGGACAGGACACCGCTCGCCCCGGGTCGCCCTCGGCATTCTCGCGGGGGTGTACTGGTACCCTCCCGCCCCAATGCCTTCCGACGGCGGCCTGCGGTGAGTCTGGGCCCCCGCCCGGCACAGCCGATCAGGGCTCGGCTAAACCGCGGCGCTCATCGCGCCGTACTGCGCAGGCGAGCGATCTTCGTCAACCTGCTGCACACCTCGGACCTAACAACGTCCAACAGGCGGACACACTCCGCACCACCGCGAGCTCAGCTCGCCCCTCGCCAGCCCCTCAGCCGCGACAACACCACGCTGCGCCGGCTGCTCAGCCGCGCGGCCCACACCAGCCCACCGCGAGCTCTCCGCGCTCGCCTGACGTTTCGCCGGCCCCACAGCCGCGCGATGACCGCCGAACCGCACCTTGTGCGGCCACGGAAATCCGCCCTACCGTGCCGCGCGGGTACCGTTACCGCGCGCCCACCTTCCCGCCACCACTTATAAATTTCTCACCTGTGTTCAGCCGTCGGCTGTCATACGCCGAGGTGAGTGCCTCCAGCCCTCCACACGTAGACAGCCACAGCCCCCCTATACCGGCGCCGTCGGTGAGTACGACGCCGCCACCCACTAAAAGGTCTACACCTCGCTACCCGTCCCTGGTCGCCGAGCGAATCGACGACTGGGTACGTCACTTCCGCTGTCTTCGAGACACACTGGGGCACATACCTAATGCCAAATATGACGGCCGTGTGATTCGCTTCTCGCCCCAAAGCGAACAAGAGTTCACGGTCGTCAAGCGTTACCTGACAGACCTGGAGAGGCGAGGACAAGCCTCCTGGTTCACCCATTCGCCACCAAAGGAAAGGACAATCAAGGTAGGTATCAGGGGCCTACCTTCTTTTACAGACACCGGAGAGATCAGGGCCGGTCTCGCCGGATTGGGATTCGTGGCGGAGCACGTTTCCCTGATCCAGGCGAGGTCTGACCCCGGTGCATGCCTTTTCTTCGCCCTTATCGCCAGGGCCCCGGACGTCGTACCCGGCATATACAAGGTGCGTAATCTTTTAAATATGCCGGGAGTTCGCATCGAAGCCTGGCGGGGCCGAGGCGGCCCGGCCCAATGCCACCGATGCCTCCAATTCCGGCACTCTAGCCACAACTGCCACCGGAAGGTGGCCTGTGTCCGGTGTGCCGGGGAACACGTTGTGCGGGACTGCCCCCGCTCCCCCGCCGAGACGCCCACCTGCGTTAACTGCAGGGGGGCCCACCCTGCAAACAGCAGACAGTGTCCGGTGTACCGCAGGGCTGCGCGGAAGCCGCGAGCCGATAACGCCCGCGCTCCCCCCCCCTACGTACCTGCCGACTCGCCTCTCCCTGTGCCAGAGGCCCCTCCTCCTCCGCCGACTCATACATCACTCATGGCGGAGGCGAATGACCACGTACCAAGGTATGTCCCCCCCTCGGCTTCCGACTCCCCGGCGCAGCCTTCCAGGAGGAGGAAAAAGCAGCCGAGCCCCAGGAGGAAAGTTGCCACAACCCCTGTGGCCTCCCCCTGTGATGCCGTCGCTATCCCAGATAGCCACCAGCAGGAGCTGGAGCCTTCCGCGCTCGCTCCTCCGCAGCCGGAATCCACGCGGACCACCCGGCGCTCACGGCGCCCCCCGCGCGGACCTGCCGACTCCCCTGCGGCTGTCACAACCGCGGAAATGACCGCCTCTGAGCCCGCATATCTTGCGGCCGCTCCGCACCCGCAGCCTCCAGTACTCGCTTTGCCGCCTCAAGAGCCGGTGCAAAGCGAGGCCCCCGCATCGACTGCAGAGCTTCTGCAGTCCCTCCTCTCCCTGGTCATGGACCTAGTTCTCAGGGTTCAGGCCGGGGAGGAAGCATCCCAAGCCATCATACAGGCCCTCCTAAAAGGCGCCCCCACAATCGCAGCCTTAATAAAAGTCTGGCTCCCCAGGCCCTAGCTCGGACCCGCGCCTGGATATCTCCGGCATCCAGAAGCTCCTATTATAGGAGCCGACTGTGATTGCCGGAGATCCACGACGCGCGTCCCGGACTCGGGACACTCGTGTGCAATGCACCGCCCCCCCCGCGCTCCTTGAACGCGTTAATTTTTTTTTTTTTTTTTTTTATCCTTAGTTACAGGATCACCTGTTTTCACAAGCGAGCGGCAGCCGCGTGCCCGGTCAACTGACCTGCTGCCGTGGCATGCCCGCTCGCCCGCAGCAACCGTTCTGATGACACCAGACGCAGGGAGCATCCCGGAGCCACGCGACCGAGACGCTTCGTTTTGTGCGCCCGGAGTGTGATGTGGGGCAGCCCTATTGCCCACACGTCAGCCCCGTGGCAGCCCCTTTCCCCCCCGACATAAAAAGTCTGGGGCTCGGGAAATACCCTTTCCCCCCCCCCCTCATTTCCCTGGTCGGTTGTGTCCGTGGTCGACAAAAGCGGCGCGTGTGGGAGTGGACCCATACACGCTTCCTGGTCCCCGGACCAGGACCCCACGCGTCGTCGGAGTCGACCGCAGGTCTTGGCCGCCCACGGCCCTTGCTACCGCGTCATTCCCTCTGCCACCTCGGGTTTCCCCCGCGTTCTGCCGCGGGGGGTCTTCCCTTAAAACCGACTTCTTTGCGCCCAGTATTCGTACTGGGTGCGTCGTCCACCCCAATTAGAGGGGCTTAGCCCCTGGTATTGGTTCCCCGCCCAAGGCCCTTTTCAGGGGCCCGGCGTGCGAGGAGAAGTCTCCCTCCTCGGTGTAACCGTAAGTGAGCGTACGGTACGAAGAAGGTTCGAAGAAGATGGTTTGGATTCATTTGTGCCCGCCAAGGCTCCAAGGCTCGAGGTAAATCATATCTACGATGATTTACCTCGAGCCTTGGAGCCTTGTTAACTTTTGCTCAGGAACATCGACTTTGGAACGCGGACCAATGGAGTAAGGTATTGTTTAGTGATGAGTGCAGAATTCTCTTAAATCAAATTGACGGCAAGCAAAGAATATACAGACGCAAAGGAGAACGAAACATTCAGACAAATTTTGAAACTACAGTTGCATACGGTGGTGGATCAATAATGGTTTAGGCGGGCATTTGTTTGGGAGCTCGCACAGACTTGGTAGTGATTGACAGAGGGAGTCTGACTGCAGACCGCTATATCAGAGAAGTTTTAGAAAAAAATGTCGTTTGCCCCATATATCGGTGACGATTTTGTTTTTAGGCAGGATAATGCTCGGCCGCATACCGCTCGGGTAACTCAAGCTTATCTTATATCACTGTCACTCTCACTATCACTGTTATGGAGTGGCCGGCGAGATCACCGGATATGAACCCAATAGAGCACGTTTGGGACTTGCTGAAAAGAAAAGTTAAGTCCAGATTTCCAGCTCCTGCCAACGTGGGTGAACTGCGAATCGCCGTAGTTGAGGAATGGCGGAGACTATCCCAGGAGACCATTGATAACATCATTCTCAATATGCCTAGACGGGAAGAAACTTTAATAAGAGCACGTGGAGGAAATACGCGATATTAATCACCATTTTTCTAATTAAATTAATTGTTATTTTAATATTAATTTTCACTTTTCCCGGTTACATGAAAAGTTCAAAAATGTACAATTTTTCACAAATAGCCTTAACTCGCAAAATCTGTTCTGAATGTGATCTCATTTTAAGTAAAACAAATGAAACTTTAAAAAACAAAAGAATTGTGTGTAAGTAGATTTTAAATAATATATATATATATATATATATATATATATATATATATATATATATATATATATATATATATATATATATAATATTATAACCGCCTATTTTTTTTGGAAGTCGGTTAAAAATTAAAATTGAAATATTTATAATTCCACGTCGTTAAAGGTAAGTACTTTTGTTTTGCTGTATTAATCGCAATTCTATAATATTTATTAAATATCTAGACATGAATGCCTCACTTGACAAAAAAAATTAAATTAATAATATTTTAAATAATTGGACCACATCATACTGTCATGGTGATAAGTAAAGTAATTTACATTTTAATTTGTTCGCCAGATTTAGCGAAATACGAAAAGTGATTTGGATAACTTGGAACGAATCTCCTTATTCAGGGTCAGAGACTAATCAGGACTTATCTTAGGGACGCATTCGAATTTTTCTAATCCGCTTTACGGCGATAAGTTGTGATAACATTTTAAAGCAAATTCTTTGAATAATTGAATCAGCAGAATTATTCTGAAGGAATTTTAAAAAGATTTTTCATCACAGATTAATTAGTATCTTTACGGTGCGCCCAACAGACGTTGTTTTGACTGAACTGAACTGGAATAAAGAAAAAACTACCTACAGTACACCTACAGTTTACACACCAACAACTACACCTACAACCTACACCCACCTACTACACCTACACCTATAACCAACATCTACAGCCTACACCTACAGCCTACAACCTATAGGTGAAAGAATACACACATTAAAAGAAGGAAAGAAAGAGAAAGAAAAAGAAATTTATTTGGTATAACAAAACATTTTACAAAATAACGTGATTACAAATTGGTTCCCATTCAGCATCATGTTGCGAACGGATCCGCAACGCGGTTCAATGGGCACCGTACTAAACTAGAGTAATTATAATTATTTTTTTTTCAAATTAGGACAGCTGATGGTGATTAGAGACATAAATTTTATGCACAAATTTAATGCATAGACAAACAAATTTTCTTATTTAAATCTAATACACAGAGTTATATAAAACAATAATATATTATATTATATTAATATATAATATATTCAAGTAAAATACAAATAGAACAGTTGATATTTAAAATTAAATATTTAAGAGGGCTATGTAAAATTAAAGTTAATCATAATAGTTGCAACACAAGTTTAGTTTTTTTTTTGGTTTGCTTTTAAGCAGTTTGAATACACCTTTCTTGTCCATAACAACATAAGACAGTTCAAACAAAACGTATCGAATACCGAATGCATACAGAGACTTAATATTGATACACCTTATGAAAATAATTAACGTATTGAGAGAGAATCAGAGTTATTGACAATTACATACTATTCTTTTGGTCATTGAGAAGATAAGAAGTGATAAAGAATTGTCAACGACGAAAAAATAATTTAAAAAAATTGATTGGACCCTTATCAGTTAAGGATTTCAAAAATAGCATACAACTTATACTCGTATCTACCGAAGACACCTGCAAAACTTTTTAAAAACCGATCAAGCTGTTTCGGAAGAATTCTGTAACAAACACGGTGACACGAGTATTTTATACAGGTGTTTTAGTAAAAAAAAACTATATTTAATGCTACGAGGTGTTTATTATATGAATAATAAACACCTCAATCTTATCTCTATGATGTCAGAAAAATATCCTTCCAAATAAAATTTGAGACTTAGTATTGGGGTCGACGTATAGCGCAATTAAAAGAATGCAAAGATATGTTTATTTTCTTATTTTTGTTATGGCTTTAGCTCCGAGCAACAGAGGTAATAAGAAAACATTTTTTAGGGTTCCGTCGTATTCAAGGAACCCTTTATAGTTTCGCTCCGTCTGTCTGTCTGACCGCTCTTCTAGCTTCTGTAATTATGAATATAAATAATTGATGAAATTTGGCATAGTTATAGGTTTTGTATAGATCTCAGTTTTAGCATCATAAAAATAATAATTATTTCATATTTTAAGGGTGGCTCTCCATACATGTGAAGTGGGGATCAAAATATTTTGGCATTTCTAAACTATGAGACTTAAAAACTTGCAATTTTCCATGCTGATGATAGATCATGCTACATACTCTTTAGGAAAATTATTTTGAACGAAATCGGTCAGTAACTTTTAGTAATTTGAACAAGACCTATTACGCGTTTATAGTTACGTAACCCTCCTTAGACATGTCCTCACATGCTCTTGAAAACCGTAATTCATTATAATAATAGTATTTTTTCAATAGAAGGCTACGCTATTTGTGAGTGACATCAGCTATATATTAACCCGAAAAATGAAAAGACTTTTTCGTGGTAGCCGGATTAGCAAAGTAAGTCGGAGAAAAAAGGTCGAACGAAAACGTTTCTAACGAACGCTGCCTTACCGATGAGAGATATATGATTAAGTGCTAGAAAAGAGTTGTAGTGCTTGATAATGCCTACAAAAATGAAAAAAGTCAGTGACAGCATAATATGTATAAGTATTATATATAAGTAAAAAAAGTGGTTTAATATATTAAAAAAAAACGTAATTTATTAAATTTTATTCTATCATTTGAAACCCATCAATATAGGCGAATTGGCATGCAAATACACACATAAATAAGGAATTGAAATATAACCCTCCTTTTAGCAGTTAGGAAATAAACCAAAGCACTCAGTATTAACCAAACCACAATCATAATTTCATCACAAGTAAAAATGTTTACCGGCCAACGAATGTGGGCACGGGTCAGCTAGTAGCGTATATAAGATTATACAAAATTGATTGAGCAACGATTTTTTTACGAGATACACCTGTTATTAGGTTAGCGTCAAGCGTCAAGAAATAATCTCGAAACACAGCACATGCATAACTTTAGAAGTGCTGGTCTTAAAATTCAGTTAGTGTTACTGCCTAAAGTTTTAGGGCCTCTAACGGCAAAGGGATCTTTCATTAAATAGTATCGGGCTCAACTATAAAGTGTAAACGCCTTGGGGCTTAAGCTCGGATTGAAAACTAAATTGCCTATGAGTATGGCTACAGTCACGAGTTGTGAAACTTGGGAAGACGCACTTTGTATAATTTTATACCACTCCAGAACTGTTGTGGGTAAATGTACTACCATAAAGAATGTGGGACAAAGAAGAAATCAACGCAACAAGTCCAATCCATATTTACGACGTCGCTCAGGTGTTCTAAAATTCCTAGCGCTCCGAATACCTATCAATTGAAATTGAAATTCCTACGCAGTACACATGAAATCGGGCGATAAATACGCATATCGCCGATTACTCGGGCCATTACCGGGGTTTAGAGCGGGGCAGCACCAGCGCTAGTTATGACCAGCTGCGGCTACCACATGGGCCGTAAGCTTACTTAATTGGATTTATGCTCATTATTGCCAATTTATTACTTAGGTGTTCACCCGCTTCGATTTCCAAAAATTAAAATTTATTATATCTATCTCTTATCTACTTACTATTAATATATCCGTTTTACCTGGTAATAGGTAATAAAAAATCTCCAAGTGAACACAAATAAAATAGCAAAAACATAATTGCCTCTTCAAAGAACAACGTCATCGCGCCCGCTTTTGGTACGGACAAGTTTATTTTATCTTTCATACAAAGATCAAACATGATTAAAAGTTTTCCGAACTACAATCGCAAGCGACCGGTATGTGCTAACACGAAGCGCTAACCGCGTTACGTCACTATAATTTGGTTAAGTTTTATACAGGATCGTAGATCAACATTTTCTGCATTACATACCTACTTTATCCATACTGTTTTTTCTCTACACCTCATTGGTTGTCAAAGTAAAGTTGTTAGGTAGATACAACATAATCTTCTGACTGTGTATAATTCTATAAATCTAGTGTAAATCTAGTGTCACTACATTGTACTACACCATAATGTACTTGTGAATAAACGACGAAGCTATAAATTTTAAAGCGTGTCGTAATAATATTGGTATTTTTACTTTATATTCTCATCTATCCTATGAGAATATAAAGTGAAATAAAAGATTGACTGCTACCCTTTGTAAATAATAAATGCTCCAATTATTCGCATGTTTGATGTGAGCACTGAAAAGATTATAATGACAAGTTTCTAAAGATCTTCAAAGATCTAAAGCCACATGAGTGGAACATATAAATACCACTTAATAATTTCGTGGGTGGTAATAGGTCAAAACTTGTTCAAATATTGGACTAAGTTCCCTGGAATATTTATAATATGGTAAAAAAAATATTTAGAATGTAATTTGTATTTATCATTATGCGGTATTATCAAAGTTTACATGAAAGCCTTCCGTGATTGCCGCCATCATTAATCAAGTCGGGGCGTCAAAACTAAAACTTTGTCGCCCACGCCAAAACATTTTTTCTCTGAAAGAACGGGTTCATATTTTTTATAATTTTCAAGTAAATGGCCAGATAAAAAGTTTTTCAAGGTATAAATAATAAACAATTGATATTATTAGTGTTACAAACTTTGCAGACAGACTTTTATGACTTTTTATGACTTTTCTTGTAACATTCTAAGTATTTATTTCTACTCTGACAACCATTGTGGCTCAGTGGTTAGCGCGTCAGCGCTCAAGCTGGGTGTACCCTTGTTTCCTCACTAGACCTACAATAGAGCGGGGTGTAAACATATTTAGCACTCGTACATTGGCAACCCACTGAGGCCGCCATACATAAAAGAAGAAGAAGCTGGGTGTCGCGGGTTCTAATCCCCGAAGGATATGTAGTAAATTTGAGTATAAAAAAGGCATTAAAATATATATTTCCGTTGTCTGGCAACAACCGTAACACAAGTTCTTCGAGACCTTACCACGGTACTAGATATTATTATTACGAGTACTTCATAATATGTGCTCTAAATAAAACATGATTTGAATGTACAGCCATACATGCAAAAGAATATTTACTACAAAGAATATCATAAACAATAAAACAGGTATAAAGTATAGAATTGTTTAAACTATTTAAAATATTCAGTAAAAGCGTTAAGACTAAATAGAAATCAAAGTAGGCGAAACAGTGATATGTTTTAATGCAAATTATACCCATATTATTAGCACCTTACGAAGCGAGCAATTACTAGTAGTGTATAAGTTATGAACAGAGCCCGCAGTAAAGCGTCGCAGATAAGCCGTACAGCAATCGTGTACCACAATATCACTTTATTAGTGTGTTCCTTACTGAGTCTGAACATTTGTTTTTTTTTTTGTAGTTGAAGATATCTTCTGGGGCGATACCGAGGTGGGGCGACCGGACGTGAGAACAACCCGAAAAAATGTATGGCAATAATTGGTACGTTTAAATATGGTAGATATACAAAAAGCCAATTTAGGTTTTCAAAATAATATAATAATACCTAATGCGCACGGGGTGCATTTGGTCTTGCCTCATTCCTTGCCTTCTTCTCCACGGATAACGGCCCAAAAGTGCTGCAGATAATAATATTATATTGTTTGTTCATAGTAACAGAACGAAAATCGATCAGTGGCCAGCCCCGCGAACGAAAGTCCTGGCTTGAAAACCCCTACGAACCGCGACCCCCGCACCGCCTACCCACGCACACATAGCCGCGAGCTGCCATTCGTGTAAATCACGGAATGGTTCTTTACGTTAGTATAAAAATATATTCTAATAAATATATATTCTTTGCTATAGCATAAGAAAGCAGTCTGTTTGCCTTGTTAAGCTACCCAACCAAGAATCCAATAGTGATATTATAATTAAAACGATAGGAAATACACGGTGCTAAGTGGAACAAATTGGTTAGAATACGGAATCCGTAAAGAGCTGTTTATAGCGGGGCTATTAACCGGTGGTAATGAGAATCGATTCGGATAACCGTACGCGAGCATTATAATCTATATATTAATACATGAGGCGAAAATTTCAAATACAATTTTACAAGAATTGTGTGTACGGACGAGAGTGAAATTTGGCACAATGATAGTGTATGCTAAGGAAGGCGTGCGTAAAGCTTAATTATTTTTAAATAATGCTTAGAAATACATTAAATTAATTAAAATATCAGCAACACACACTACCATGGATTTATATATAATGAATACGTAGTGAACACACACGTACACTACGTATTCGTTATTGTCAAACCATATGAGTTTTGACGTTCGGTTTCATCGTGAAAAACATGAATGAAATTTTATTTTTCGTAATTTTATTGGAACTGGACTGATATTCTTTTAACTATAGTTTGTAATTATTACCGCTACCTCAGTTAGCTCACACTACCTACCACAGTTTGAAATATTTTATTTATTAATTTTTATTTAAATATATGGCCTCGGCTTATAACCATTGCCAGTGTCAAGTTAATAAGGCGGGAAATAGAATTTTCGTTTCAGTTTTCAACACCGTATTTCTAAATCGTCAAGTCCAAAGTCTAGTCAAAGTACAAATAAATTGTCATTGCAGACAATAAGTCAAGTCAGTCGATTCAGTAAAGTGGTAGAAGTTTTACTGAAAGTTCCTAGGGAGTTTTGGAGGGACCACAAAATAGCACGTTTTTTGAAGTTGTACCACTTGCCCACACTTGTGCACGTTAACGAATATTTAATGGTTAATATTCTACCAATATTACACATAAAGAACCGAAATTACACAAATTTAAGGAAGATATACAAAAACCACAATGCCACCCATAGAATTCCCGGCAAAACTGATATAATTTATTATACTTTGACGTTTGTCAATCTGTCAATTTTTTTTCTTTTTTCTATCTAATAGGCAAAATAATAAATAAGAATTTATATGTTTCAATATATAAAATAATATAGCTGTCTCTCACATTATCGCACGCGATAAGCGACATCGTATCGCATAATGTGAAAACGCTCTATTACGTGAAGCAAAAATCATGGTTATGAACGTATTTTAAGGGCCATCCTCACGGTCCAGTCTACAAATCCAGCAACCTGTCAATAAATTGTTCATATATATTTTCAATCTGTAAATAGTAGTTAATAAACGCCATACTCACAGTCCAGCGTGCAAATCTAGCACCTGTACTAAAGGTCGTCATTAGTGTCAATCATATAAAATTGTTGCCTACAAGTCCGCGGCCTTAGATTTGCGGGCAGGACCGTGAGTATGGCGCAATATCCAGGCAGATTTACCAGAAGGCTGAGTAGGCTGAAGCCTAGGGCGGAAAATTTTAGGGGGCCGCAAAAAATTAAACATTTTTTGTCTTACAGAAATATAAAAACATTATTATTTGCATACAAAAATATTCATATACGTCTGAATACAAAAAAATACTAAACGCTCTGTAAACTATACTTTTGCGGTAATACACGATGCAAAATATTATGAAAACGTTTCAATATAATAAAATACAATTTAAATTCAATATTTTTTAGATGAGAGCGGCGGGGGCGGCGGGTGGCGGCGGGTTCTGAGAGGATATGCGACTCTGCAGATTTTGACAGTGTGTAATTCTGTGTCTCATTTGTCTTTGTAAATAGGAATTTATCCAATAGAAACCTGTAAAATTAGAGACATTTTTGTTTGCTCGCTCCGTTCGCTCGTACAGAACATAAAAATGTTATTTCTAATATTTAGTAGTCAATGGACTTTTTTTCGCTATTGATTATTCCAAAGAATAAACCCTTTCAGATAGGTATTTGTTACAAATTAAATTAGAACAATTGAAAAAAAAAGAATCTGGTCAAATCCATAATATTATCATTATACTATATTTTAGACTGTTGTTTTTATTTAAAGAATACACACTTTCAAATAGCTATTTGGTACAAATTTCAACCAGGACAATTTTGAGAAGGAAGTTTGGGGGGGGGACGGGACTAAAATAGCCTATGGGCGGCAAATGTGTGCCTAATTATTGTCTTATTGTCCCGCATTAAGATTCATGCATAATAGCAAAACATGTAAATATTTTCAGACGTTTTGTGTTTTTTCCATATCAATTATTAATATTGTTGAATTCCTTTGGATATATCCGCTAACTTTGAGTATTTTCTAATTAACAAATTATGCTACATAAGAGTAGAAAAAATATCCTAAAAACGACCTCTTTTTTTTAAATTTTTGGTGAAGAGGTTCTGAAAAATTGTTTTTTCTGTACAACATTTCTTTTTATAATACATATTTTTACCTGATTTTTAGAGAAAGAAGTACCTACTTTATTTGTAACAATTTTTTATATTTATATGATTTGGATTCATTTGGTTCGCAAATTCGACCGATTCGATTCGAAAAACAACAAATTATCATACATTCATCCATCCACCCATCCATTCAACCATCCATCCATCCATCCTCACAAGCTTTCACCTTTATAATATTAGTAGAGTTTGTAAACGCGTCCTTCACTACTTTATGTCTAATATGGCTGAGGTGTTATCCAATCTCCACCTTCATTATTTTAAATGGGACATAAAAGTTTTGATTTGTATTGATATGTAATGCACAATTATTAGTTTCATTGTTTGTACAAGAACATTGAGAACGTTTAAACCTAAAGTCTAGTTTTTCCTACCATATAATACTTCCGGCAGGCAAAAAATAAAAAAGATAATCCTCGTTTTACATGGAGAATATAAGCTGCTTTTAAAAAGCCTTTTTATATCGCCCATCGCCATATTCTATATTCTACTTTCTATTAAGAAAAATAGGCGCAGCACCTCGGGCGTTTTTCTATATTCTTAAAACTGAAAAGTTAACGCGGGGTCAGTTTACTATAGTACCATACTCATTATTCGGTCTTACAAGTCCTTTGTGCCATGTTCATTAAGAACAATACTTGGCAAAAGGAAAAGAGCTGTTTTCTTAAACTCGCTTAAGGGTTTAGTGCAATACTAGCGAAGCTTTAAACTTATTTCTTTTTACCCGACTACGGCGAAGCCATATGGAAGGCTAATTAATTTGGCAGTCTATGTATGTATGTATATGTATGTATGTATGCATGTTTGTTCCACCGTAACGCCTATAGTACTGGTTGTAGTTGTTATATTGTTGTAAAGTGAAGGATGAAGTAGATAAAAATTAACGCTCACGAATAATCACAGCAAATATTATCTAGTATCTACTAAATATTGTTTATGTTGTTGACATACCTTATAAATAAAACTAGTGTTCGCCTAGTCGTAAAAATTCGATTATAAAAATTCATTTAATTTTTGAGTTCGAACTTTGTAAAGATTATTTTGCCTCTTAGATACGAACTAAATAATGTGAATGTTGTGTATTGAATCTTACAGACATACAGACAGACGCTAACTTGTTTGTATTATACGCATGGTAAATGTCAATATGAGTGCCTAATTAACCTGAAGTGTGAGTAATGTTATATTTATTAATTTAATGTAGTTTTAAGCATTATTAATTTAAAAACCTTAATAGTGCAGCGCGCTCCTTCTCCATATAAACTTTACCTGTGCCAAATTTCACACTCCTGGGTTAAATTTTTGTAAAATGGAGTACAAAGTTTTCGCATCACGTATTAATATTTATATGATAAAATAAAAATATTAATTAGTCGGTACAGGTTGTGATTTTGACTCAACACTGACTTTACCCTAAAGCCTTGGCTACTGTCGTGGGCCATATACCGACCATCGGAATTTTGTTCTTCAATTACACCCGAATGCTCAGTCAATTTTACGTAGCTACTACCCTTGAATATCTTATACTTTAAACGAGACAATCTTGTATATTTTATATAAAACTTAGGCCTTTTCATCCGTTCCTGGATGATTTATACAGTATTCTCCGAGTAACCACACATAAAATACTGTAGTGCCTGGGACATTTGGTTTTTTAAATGTCGTATGGTTGCCCAGGCACATACGGCATTCTCACAACATAGTCAACCTAGTCCAGAGGAATGACTGGTCAATACGTCTGGGGCCAACCATGCGCGTTTCCTCACGATGTTTTCCTTCACCGTTAGAGCGTCCGTATAATGTACTTGAGATCTGAAAAAGTCTCATTGGTACAGGCCACAACCAGGGAATCGAACCTGCACTCTCTCGAGTGCGAATCAAACGGTCTACCCACTATTCCACGGAGCTCTTATTGTATATATGTAGTTTATAATATAATCGTAATCTGGAAGACGGCTGCAAGTATTACCATGAAATTTAGTATGCAGGTAGTTTTGGGGAAAAAAACAGACACACACACAGGGGACAGTTTGGCATGCGTGTGTATAATTTTTGCTTTCATCGAAAATTCGGAATGTGGTGGGTTCGGTCGGAATCCCGGTCATATAAATATTTTTGTGATTCTTTTTATTTATTAAAATTTATCAGAACCCCTAGAAAAGCTCGGTAACCCAGGTACTTGCATTACTATTCATCATCATATAGCATCGCGCACACTGGTATAAATACCCGGAGCAGTTATTCGAAGCCAAATGCGTGCCGCGACGGGGGCCTATTTGTTCCGCATTAATCCATGTCACATATTATATGAACGAATAACTTACAAGCCAAATTGTGCTCGAGGGAATTAAGGATTACACTCGCTGCATATCTTATAATACGGCCGCATTTCATACTCGTAACATATTTAATAGAATACGTTTTCCGCTTGCTTCGCTGAGCATTCCTACAATATTAACTAAGAACTGACAATATATTTTGCGGTTTTTGTTGCTGTCTTAATTAAAGAAGAAATAATTATAATGATAATAATAGAACAGAAGTCTAATACTCGTAATTAAAAACGTTTATTCGTAGTATGGTTCCAGTCTCAATAGGTATATTTTGTCTCACTTGCACGCCCACGATTTTATACGTGTGGGAATGCGACCGCTTTATTAGAGACTGAAGCCATACTGCGAATTTACCATTTTTTAATGAAATGGACCGGCAAACGAGCAGACTTATCGCCTGATCGTAAGCGAGTACCACCGCCCATGGACATTTGCAGCACCACTTTGTTGCGCACTTGCGTTCCTGATCCTTCAAATCCCCAACTCCCCTTGGATCTTTGGCAACCTTACTCACTCGGTGAAACACAACGTCAGCGTTATTTCACGTCAGTTTTCTGTAAGGCCGTGATATTTATCCGGTAGTGCTGACCCATTTGTGCCGAAGCATGGCTCTTCTACATTTTGACCCTCAAATATTTGAGTGAGTCTGCTGAGAGTCTTTGACCAACTCTATTATTTGTATAGGTATTATATCTACCTATCAAGCGACCAGATAAAGGCGAGGGATAAGCACTAAATATAACTATCAACCTTCATTTTAAATCTATTACAGCAGCTGTTCACACTCGTTAGACTCTGCTGCAGTAAAGGAAAAGCAAGGGCCCTAGGGATGGCTCGCTTCATTTCCTGCCTTCTCTACTAATTTCGACATAATGTCACTTAAGACGTAATAGAAAGAAAAACCAGCCAAGTACAAGTCGGTCTCGCGCACGAAGGGATCCGTACATAACGGCAAAAAATACCGTTTCTACCCTAGGGTGCGGAACCCTAAAAAGTAATAACAGTTTTTTCTTGTACAAAATAAATATTATCGTCTATTACGGTTTTACATTTTCGTAGCAATTTCTTAGCGACACAGTCATTAGATGTTTAAAAGTTGTCTTATCAAAATCCGTAAACAATAAATATGTAATTAATCCACGTCAGCATCTATGATTGCCACACACCATACAGTCTGTCGTCCAATTGACTTGATCAGTTCGATTGGATCACTTAGAACTGATCGCGTATGACGGCCTATACTGTTTATGTCAGTATGGAACGATAGATATTTTGGTGTATCATGTGTGGCTATCATAAATTTTCATTTGTGCTATTTTCAAAAATAGCAATATCTATTGACTGTTTCACATTTCCGTAACGACGCATCACACGACCTACATGTCGGCGGAGGCGGTGGTCACATTAGATATTTCAATATTGTCCCTGCAAAATCCATGAACAATAAAGACGGCATTAATCCACATCATCGTCTAACACATAAAATGTAATTTTTAAGGAAAAGCGCGTGGTCACGGGAGCGCGGAGACAAAAGGTCCTGGCGCATTGCGGCTCGTTAGCGACGTGCGCCCGCCACCTGTTGTTCCTCGCCATGTTTATAATGACTTATAATCTCATTACGGACGGATAAGGTTAAGCTTTTATTAGCGTTAAATGAAAACTCCTTGTAAATTTTTTATGGAAAATGTACGCGAGCAGAAGATCGCCTGAGAGTAGCCCTTATTTCCCTTAGGCCTCCGGTATACTTTTACTCATGCCCGGCACCTGAGATTTACTATCGGTAGTTTATTTATTCCATAGCGATTTAGATTGGTTAATGCGTTTACATCATCCAATCAAAAGCGCTATTGAATAGATATACTAGTAGTTAGAGATTAGCTGGTTCTGCCTCATCGCCTCAGCCTATGGTAAAATTTCGATAAACATTCACTAAAAAAAAAAAAATTTGGTTTCAAATTGGGGGACTCTGCCCATGCCCGATCGATTACGCTTATCCGTTTTTCAATATCTCTTGCGGTTCCAAAGTTACGTTTTGCATTTACCCCTCATTATCTACTATTTCCGGGCTCTATTGTTCGATATCTAATGCTCGCCTCGGCGTTCTATTGTACCTAATGAGGTTCCCCGAATCACTATCTGCTTATCACTTACGTCACCTCACTTTCTCGCGATATATGTAAAACAAAACAATTTCTCATTACATTTCTTTTATTTCATTCATTTAAACATGTATTGAACATACTGTGTTATATTATATTATTACATAAAATGTTGCTACTAAATAACTTTTGATACTATAATAGACTTTTCCCATTAAACTTATAATACAAATACATTAAACTATACTCTCCTCAAACCGATGTGAAATCATTTTGTAATCTACACGTGTTAAAACCCCATCTCTTGCAGTTTCGCCCCATAAAAGCCTTGTGATATCGCATAGGACCACGTCCAAAAGAGTCAAAGTATTGTCCGAAGCCATTTTCATTGATGTGTATGGCTATCCAGTGGGATCCAGGCTTACTATCAGGGTCTAAGTTGCTAATAATGTATGTAGGGGTTTGAACACATATAGGTAGACGATTCGCGGCGTATACATTATCTTAAAACCTTCACAAATTCTTCTCAAATAATTACGGATCTCTATTTTGTTCATCTTTCTATTGTGATAGTTTCTATGGGCTGTTATAATAGATTCGCTTTCCATTGTTGCAGAATTCATTCAATTTAATTGACCACGAAGAAAATACTTTTAAGCATTATCATTACTGATGACTGATGTGGAAAGTAATGATTGTGTACCTAACGAAAAACATACCAATAAAAGGAAAGGTGAAAGTCTTGATGAATTTTTTGACACTGCACCAAAAAAACAGCAAAAGAAACAATCCTCAAATGTTTCAAGACCCGATGGGGATGGTGGAATGTGTTACATATCATAAGACAGCAACCCATTTGATAAAAATCGAGATATATGATCTCAAAAAATTAGAAAAGATCCCTCAATCGGAACATTGGAAACATGCTTACTCTAGGACAAAGTACTATACAAACGAAATCAATAATATCTATAAATTAACAAAAGAGTCAATTTATAAAATAACGAAGGAAATTGCAGGAAAATCTACCTGTAGGAAATATCAATATAATAATAAATAATGAATTATTATAAAAATTAGATATGTCTTAATTTTAAGTTAACTTAATAACTTCTTACATTTGATTTATTAAGGGTACATTCTATAATAATAAACCATGAATCATAATTTAGATTTGATTTACTCAAATCTATCACTTGAATTTCGAATTCATACAGCAAACATTATGGAGAACTCCAACGAAATATGTATCAGCGCTTTCTTCAACGAAAACATGGATGTGGAGCTAGGCAACTTGTGTGAAGAAGTCGAAAAATGTGAACTATTTGATCCGATCTACGACGAGGAGCTCATCAGTATTTGTGCTGCGGTTGAAACATCAATCAAGTAAGTTTACTGAAATAAATATGTCTATTTTTATCATAGTATATGTAAATTATAGGTAATTTTATACTGTATGTACATTATAGATTTTATTCAACTTATTTTTATTTTTTGTCTCACTGACAATTGAAAAAAACAATATAAAGGAACTTTAAAGCGAGTTAACAAAGCAAAAGATCAAATAACAGAAGACAATGATGGTGACCAGATTAATTGCAGTACATGTCAAGTTCCCATCAATAAGCGGTATTTCTCTAATCATTTAAAAAGTAATAGGCATAAGAATAACCATTTGAAATTACATAGTACTTTAAAAAACGTGTAAGTTGTCGAATCAACTTTCGGACAGAGAATATTTAGTTACAAAATTAATGGTACAAATTATGATGGAGTGTTTCAAACCCCGGAATTATTTTTGAATTCGATCGAATTAATATTTTATTTTTGATAGAAAATTCTATAAAACAACATAATATTTTTAAAGTAAAATTTGTTTTGCAGGTTGACTTTGTTCAACAGACGAAACAAAATTTAATTCTTTTGATTTTCAAACTTGCAATTACATAATTAATAGATCGGATGATTTTAACATTTTCTTGTCATCGCTTTGTGACACATTCACAAACAAAATTAGTGCTTTCGAAAAAAAAGATAGTGGATGGAATCTTAATCTTAACAAACAAAATTAGTGCTTTCGAAAAAAAAGATAGTGGATTATTAATGTTCATATCTAAATATAAAATATTTAGATATGAACATTAATAAATTTAACCCCGTATGTGGTACTTCATATATCGATTTACCGCAAGATATAAGAGCAAACAAAGCTATAATCAATGTGAAAATGCAGATAATTTATGTTTTAAATGGTCATTACTTTCTGCCTTGTATCCGATCCACAAAAATTCCAATCGTGTTAGTTCTTTCAGTCAACATTCAAACAAACTAGAATTTGATAATCTAACTTTCGCCATGAATTAAACAACATTAGTATAAATGTGTTTGGGTTGGAATATAACACAAATAAAAAGTTGCATGATGTTATAGGTCCATTGTTCATGACAAAATGCCGTAAACCTATTTATGTAAATTTATTATTGATCTCAAACGGAACAAATAATCATTATTATTATATTAAAAACATGTCGCGACTAGTAAGTAAACAACTTTCAAATCAATAAAGATCTGTTCATATTTGTGATGGATGTTTGTTGCACTTTTCAACAAAAAAAAGATTATATCTAACCACCAAGAACATGATTGTTCACATATAAACACGGAATTACCAACGGGGAATAAAACATCAAGAAATTGGTTAGGACAGTTAGTACCAAATAATAAAGTTCAGTTTGATAAGTTCGTTAAAAAATTAAAAGCACCGTTTGTGGTTTATGCTGATTTTGAAGCATTTTTAAATCCGATCCATACTTGTTCAAGTAATCCAGATAAATCTTATACAAATAATACTCATAAACATGATGTGTACAGTTTCGGTTACTACGTAAAATGTTCTTATGGTGATAGATTGACCAAATATGTCACTTATAGTGGACCTGACTGTGCTGAACAATTTATGAAATGTTTATATGAAGATATAAAAACAATTTGTAAAAAAATTGCTTTTAAAGATCCCCTTTGCCTCTTTCACTTGAAGATAAAAATAAATTAAATGCTAAAACTTGTCATATATGTGAAAATGACTTAAATGGCGAATGCAGCCATGATTTCGATTGGCACAGTTATTGGCATAGGCATAGGCTCTGGTAGTTTCGGAGGTGTTGCTCATGAAAATTGCATTAAAAATTTCGTACACCACGTCATATACCAGTATTTTTACATAGTCTTAGTCATTATGATGCACATTTCATTGTCCACGCATTAAATTTTATTGAAGGGACCATTGAAATTATTCCACAGAATAAGGAGAGATACATTTCATTTTCAAAAAATATATCTGTAAATAATCAACAAATAAGTCTACGTTTTGTGGACTCGTTAAAATTTTTACCATGTAGTCAAGACTACATGGTAAAAATTTTTCACTCAATCAATTAGCAAAAAATTTACATGACGATCAATTTAAAACTTTCCCTGTGATCAAGATTTTAAACGACTTAGGCGGAAGGGTATTTATCCATATGAGTATATGACATCCTACGATAGCTTAAAGTTGACATCACTCCCTAGTAAAGATCAATTTTATAGTTCACAAACTGATTCAAATGTTTCCACTGAAGATTACACCCACGCCGAAGATGTTTGGTGCCATTTTAAATGTTACAATATGTCGGATTACTCGAACCTGTATTTAAAAACAGATGTTTTACTATTAACCGATATATTTGAAAACTTTAGAAATCTGTGTATTAAAACATATGATTTAGATCCAGCACATTACTATACAGCCCCCGGTTTAAGTTGGGATGCCATGTTGAAATATACTAAAATCGAATTGGAATTACTGACGGACATTGACATGATCGCATTTATCAGAGCAAGTGTAAGAGGAGGTATATCTCAATGTAGTAACCGCTATGCGAAGGCAAATAACAGATTCATGAAAGAACATAATAAAAAATTACCTGAGTCCTATTTAACATACTTTGATGCGAATAATCTTTATGGTTGGACCATGTCGCAGTATATTCCTGTAGGAGATTTTAAGTGGATAGATCCGGAAACTAACTTTGATGTACCAGATAATAGCGAAATCGGTTTTATTTTAGAAGTGATTTAGAATATCCAGATGAACTGCATGATTCACATTCAGACTTTCCGTTATGTCCTGAAAATATATGTATAGGTAATACTAAAGAGATTAAATTGATTACAAATCTTAATAATAAAACTAAATACAAAACTCATTACAGGAATCTTAAACAATGCATAAAAATGGGGTTGAAATTAACTAAAGTTCATAGAATATTAAAGTTTAGACAGCTACTATGGTTGCAAAAGTATATAGATTTAAATACCAAATTAAGAACTATTGCCAAATCAGATTTCGAAAAAGATTTTTATAAGCTTATGAATAATTCGGTATTTGGCAAAACAATGGAAAATATTGAAAAAAGAATTAATGTTAAATTATTAACACATTAGGATAATCATGGTAAAGTTCTAGGTGCACAAGATTTAATAGCAAAACCAGAATTTCATAGTTTATCGATTTTTTCAGAAAATTTTGTGTAACGTAAAACCAAAGTATTCCACAACAAACCAATTTATTTAGGATTTTGTATTTTAGATATTTCAAAAACTTTAATGTATGATTTCCACTACAATTATATGATAAATAAATTTAAAAATAATATTTAATTGCTATATACAGATACTGATAGCTATATATGTAGATATATATAATATATAATAATATATCAAATATACACACAAAATTTCTATTATGATATTAAACAGGATCTTCCAAAATATTTTGATACATCTGATTATCCTTCTGATAATAGGTATGGTTATCCTCAAATAAATAAGAAAAATATAGGTTTTTTCAAAGATAATGAAACGGAAAAATAATGAAAGAATTTGTAGGGTTGAGATCAAAAATGTATGCGTTTGATGTATAAATCGTTTAACTGCCAAGGCAAAAGGAGTCAATAAATGTGTCACAAAAACAATGAATTTAGAAAATTATAAATCGTGTTTGTTTGATAAAAATATTCAATTATGCTCAATGTTAAGATTCAAATCAACCAAACATAGAATTTTCACTCAAAAATTAAATAAAACATGTTTATCATACAATGATACTAAAAGATTTATTATGTCTAATAATATAGATCTTTAGCTTGGGGCCATTACAAATTGAGAAACGTTATGTGAAATAAAAACCTTCTAAAAAAATATTGTGTTTGTATGTGATTTGTCATTGTAACGTGAAACTGTGTTTTAAACTTAGTTAATAAGATTAATTTATTTTAGGTAAGATATACTTTGTTATGAGATAATTTTATGCTAGTGAACATTTTTTTTTCCTTTTGTAAACTAGTTTGTAATACTTTGTTTCGAGTAGCTATTCTTTTATGTGTAATATTGTGCTGAATGTTTAATTTTTAATGTTTCATTGTATTATAACATTGTAAAATATAATATAAAAGGTATGTATATAATCAAGATTTTCTTAAAAAACATTAAGTTTTAAATATGTTACTTATAAGAGTTTTCAAACAAAATTTTAATATATATTTCAGTTTTATTAAAGCTTGTTTCTTTTATTTCGAAAACTTTTTCGGATATACACGTGAAGATGTTTCATTTTATTCATCCTTTTACTGCCATAGTTGCTGGTCCAAGTGGTTGTGGGAAATCCGATTTTGTAACAAACTTTATAAAACACATAAAATCAATTTGTAGTGTAAACTTTACTCAAATAACATGGTGTTTTGATAAAATGCAGCCATTATATTATTTGCAAAATGTGAATTGTTATCAAGGTTTATATAAATGTTTATTATTATTATTATCAAGGTATACCAGATCTTAGTATGTTTGATGGAAATTGATAAATTACCTTGTTTAAGATGGAAAATGCTAAAAAAATGTTATTAATTGAACCAAGTCTTATTGAAAAGTTAAAACAACCTAGTAGTGTGGAAAATCCCTTATCTCGGCTAGATACCGAAATGCAAAACATTTTGAAAAGTAACGTAAAAGATCGTAAAAAATGCATTTTATACTTACAAACGTTGCAGAGATATTTGCATTTTACAGAAGAAGAACGTCAACCATATGAATTACCTATACATTCTAATATTCAGAGTGAACCTACAACTATTAATAAAAATCATGATACGAGCCGTAAAGAATCAGTTACTCCTTGGGCATCAACTGAAGACGTTAGTGAACAGGATATAACTGTTAATAATAATTCAATATACACATCAAAGCAAATATTAAGTTTAATACCCAAATCATATTCAAGAAAGGGTGAGTTATTATTAAACTTAATTTCTATGAGTCAAAATAAAATTAATTGGAATGATTCCGGTACAGTAACTATAGATAATAAACAAATTCCTGGGAGTAACATTATTGACTTGATAAACGATTCTCTAAGACCTTTAAAAAGAAGTGATCCTATAGGATGGGAAACATTTGCAGTTGCAGTTACAGGCACTAAAAGAAATTAAAATACCTCTTACTTACATTGGAAACCCAAAAAGAAGTGAATACATAAATAACCTTCATATAAAAGATATCGGAGAGTGTGCATCAACTGAAGCAGTGTTTCCAAGAACGACTGGTGGAGAAAAGTATAGCGGGAAAGTTAGAAAAAAGTTAGACTGGGAAAAATGGACCCCTTATTAGAAATGCATAACATTTATTATGGCCCATCACAACCTGCTGGTTATAGTGGCATTGATAAACTTGCAAATGCAGTGAAGGGTAAAATTAAAAAAAAGGATGTAAAGAAGTGGTTACAGTCACAAGAAACATATACATTACATAGACCAGTTCAAAAAAGGTTTTCTAGAAACAAGTATATTTTATCAAACTTCAATGAGTTGTGGCAGGTAGATTTAAGTGATATGAGAACTTATTCTAAATATAACGATGGTTTTAATTACATATTGTGTGTTATTGATGTTTATTCTAAATATGCATATGCAAGACCCATGAAACATAAAAACTCTGAAACCACTAAACTATGTTTTGAAAGTGTAATTAATGAAGATAAAGTTACCCCAACACATATACAATCTGACAAAGGGACCGAGTTCATTTCGAAAGATGTGCAACGGTTTTTCAAAAGTAAAAATATTAACTATTATACAACGAATAACCCTGATATTAAGGCAAGTATTGTTGAAAGGTTTCAGAGAACACTTAAAATGAACATGTGGCGTTATTTTACTCATAACAATTGCTACAGATATATAGATATTTTACAAGACTTGATTTACTCTTATAACCATAGCAAACACTCAAGTATCAAGATGGCTCCATGTGATGTGAATTCCAACAATATTATGACTGTTTGGAATAACCTATAATATGAGTGATAAAGTCACATCATCACCAAATTGTCAAACACCTAAATTTCATGTGGGTGATTACGTTAGAATAACTAAATACAAACACATATTTCAAAAAGGCTATGAATCGAACTGGAGTGATGAAATATTTGTTATTTCTTCAATTATAGATCGATCACCTTGGGTTGTGTATACATTAAAAGACTTGCAAAATGAACATATAACTGGTACTTACTATGAATTGAGTGGCAAAAAGTGTTTTATGACCCCTCTTCTAGTTATAAGATAGATAAAATAATTGGTATTTGATATTCAGGTAAAAGAAAGCAAGTGTTGTGAAGTGGAAAGGTTATCCAGACAAATTTAATAGTTGGGTTTTATTTTCTGATTTGAAAAAAGTATGACGAAAGAAAGTTTTTATTTAACACTACTAAGTAATAGTTCCATGGAATATTTTCCTGATAATTTAACAACATTATTTTCAACAAAGTTTCCTAAACCCATCAAACTGGAAGGAGAATGGTCTGTGGGGGTTGTTGAATTTCAGTATCCCTGTACAATGTTCACAGTACAAGAACATGAAAATGTTATTTACGTTGCAAAATATATACTAATGCCGAAAGAAGAGAAACCTTCTTTGGTTTATTATAAAACACATATACCAGCAACAAACTATATTGACATTAATCAAATCTTAACAGCACTGAATAGTATTAGAGAAAACTTTGATATTTCATCATAACGAAACTTTATAAGTTTCGTTATGATGAAATATCAAAGTTCGTAACGGTTGCAGTGTTGGACAAAGCACTTGTATCAGTGAGATTATCAACCAGGTTATGTCTTCAACTGGGCTTCGAACCAAATCGAAATTAAGTGGAAAAGGGTATTGGTAAATGTCCTGCAAACTTACACATGGGGTTACCATCTCAGTTATTTGTTTATTGTGATATTGTTGAAACACAGATAGTTGGTGATATTATGACATCATTATTAAGAATTATTCCACTTGATCCGTCAAAATACATTTATGGTGCTAATAAAATGCACACATTCTCACCTCCTCACTACTTACCTGTAAAGCGCAGGGAGTTTGATACTATCGAGATAGATATAAGATCAAGCACCGGACAAAAAATACCCTTCCAGTTTGGTACCGTGTGCATTAAACTTCACATTCAAAAATTATAATCAGCTCTCGTAGTAGTCATAAAATGATTTTTCCTTATGAACATTATTATTCCCCCCAACAGGTTGGATCAGGAATCGTTGTTATATATAAAGGAGTACCATATCAACGTGGACATGGCATCGGTAGCTATTTGGGTGGGTTATTTAGATCAGTCTTACCGCTACTCTCTAGTGGTGCTCGAGCCATTGGTAAAGAAGCGTTGAGTGCAGGTGTCGGTCTTCTATTGGACATGGTTAGTTCACGCTCCCTGGAAGACTCCATTAAAACCCGCCTCAGAGAAGCAAGTGCGAACTTGAAAAGAAAAGCTGATTCTAAAATCGATAAAATTAATATGTCTGGTTCAGGGTATATAAAAAAACGCAAACTTCAATCAACACTCAGTCCAGCTGCTGCTTCAAAAGTGAGAGCACTGAAAAAATCTAAAATCACTCCGAATGAAATAAAAGACATTTTTTCATAAATATACAATGTCTTTTCTACATAATCATTCCTGTGAGTGTATTAAGTCGGAGTTAGATTTATTTGCTTTACCATCAACACAAACAAGCATAGAAAATGGAATGTGGGTTCATTATAAACCAATCTCATCTCTTGCTGATGATGGACTCATTGAGTTTCAAGTGTCAAGAATAGGCGATGATTACATAGACCTATCACATACATTGATACATGTAAAAGCTCAAATACTAAATGAAGATTCAACAAAATTGAGTGCATCTACAGTAGTGGCGCCGATTAATAATTGGTTGCATTCACTATTCATATTCAACCAGCTTGATGTTTATTTAAATCAAAAATTAGTGTCACCACCAAATAATACATATGCCTATCGTGCATATGTGGAAAACCTGTTGAACTACGCCTCAGCAGCTAAAAAGTCTCATCTTACTTGTGGGCTTTGGTATGAAGATACTGCTAAGGAAATGAATTCCACTGATGAGAAAAATGAGGGGTTCAATAAGCGTAAAGAAATAGCGAGTGAGAGTAAAGAAATAGAAATGATTGGTCACTTACATGGTGATATATTTAATCAAGAAAAATTTATTATCAATGGTGTTGAGATGTCCGTTAAATTAGTCCGTTCTAGAGAATCTTTTAATTTGATAGGTTCAACGGATTTAAAATTTAAAGTATGCATTACAGACGCTACCTTAACTTTTCGTCGGGCGAAAATTAATCCTTCAATGTTACTCGCACATCTAAAAGTGTTGGCTTCTACTACAGCCAAATATCCGATCACTAGAGCTGAGGTTAAAGTGTTAACAATACCATCGGGGGTACAGGGTAAAACGCTTCATAATATATTCCTGGGGCAAGTACCCAAAAGATGTATCATAGGATTTGTAAATAACGCAGAATTTAATGGTAGCATTAGTAAGAATCCTTTCAATTTTGAAAATTATGATATGAATTCATTTTGTTTATACATAGATGGATAACAAGTGCCTTCAAAGACCCTACAACCATCCTTCAATGGTAATATGTTCACTTCAGCCTATCATACATTATTTTCCGGCACTGGTATACATTTCCTTAATGAAGGAAATGGGATATCAAGAGAAAAATATGCAAATGGTTATTGTCTATTAGCATTTGATTTAACCCCTGATTTATCATCAAACACGAACAGTCATTGGAATCTGATAAGATAAGACTGATAAGACATGGTAGTGTGAGGTTAGAGGTTCGATTTGATTCTAGTCTCCCTCAAACGATTAACTGTATTGTATATGTAGAGTTTGATAATGTTATAGAAATAGATAAAAACCGTAATGTAACTGTAGACTATAGTAGCTAAGAAAAGTCACATGTATGATCTATTTAAGTTATAATGTGTAACGTGTGTGTACCTATTAGTGTGTGTGTGTGTGTGTGTGTGTGTGTGTGTATTATGAAATAAAATATTGTACCAAATTTATGTTTCTTTTATTTATTCATTCATTATTATCATATGTAATACCTCTCTTAGTAAATACATAAACCATACATAATACGGATATGTGACAAACACAAGATCCATAGACCAGATCGGTTCCGTGATAATACAGTATGAACACAATAGAGATCCGTGATTATTTGAGAAGAATTTTGAAGGTTTAGAAGATAATGTATACGCCACGAATCGTCTACCTATATATGTTCAAACCCCTACATACATTATTAGCAACTTAGATCCTGATAGTAAACCTGGATCCCACTGGATAGCCATACACGTCAATGAAAATGGCTTCGGACAATACTTTGACTCTTTTGGACGTGGTCCTATGCGATATCACAAGGCTTTTATGGGGCGAAACTGCAAGAGATGGGGTTTTAACACGTGTAGAGTACAAAATGATTTCACATCGATTTGTGGAGAGTATAGTTTAATTATTTGTATTATAAGTTCAATGGGAAAAGTCTATTAGAGTATCAAAAGTTATTTAGTAGCAACACTTTATGTAATGATATAATATTATACAGTATGTTCAATACATGTTTAAAAAAATGCAATAAAATAAATGTAAAGAAAAATTGTTTTGTTTTACTCATGTCGCGAGAAAGGTGACGTAAGTGATAAGCAGATAGTGATTCGAGGACCCTCATTAGGAACAATAGGACGCCGAGGCGAGCATTAGATAACGAACAATAGAGCCCGGAAATAGTAGATAATGAGGGGTAAATGCAAAACGTAACTTTGGAACCGCAAGAGATATTGAAAAACGGATAAGCGCAATCGATCGGGCATGGGCAAAAACCCCCAATTTGACACCAAACTTTTAAATTTTGCGAATGGTCATCGAAATATCTATTTTACCAGAGGCTGAGGCGACGAGGTAGAACCAGCGAATCCCTAACTACTTATACTACCGACAAAAGACCTCAGAAACCGGCCATCACGCTATGGTATATTCCCAGAATTTTCAAACTTTTAAAACTATACCTATAGAGTGGAGGTAGATGTAGCTTTAGAATTTTTGAAATGTTCAGGCTTTTCCTACAGTTATCGGAAAACTCGAACCGAATTGAGAAACAACTCAAAAGTCGCTGCATATTTGTTTTCTCTGAGTTTGTCACTACATTTATTTTTATGAATTACTGAAAAAACTTTTTATTTAAAATATAAAGTATTATTAACACATTAATTATTATAATTAGTTATTGTGTTGATAAAATATTTAGAAAAAGACTTTTCGAGCTTGCATATAAATGTGTGTGACGTGGGTAAAATTAAAATAAGTTGCATGCATCAAATTAATTTTGTTCCTGTCCCATACCTACTAGACTTATACATTCTTCTAATATGTCCATTATCCAAGGTCAAACACATTAAGTGCAGACAGAACGCAAAACGCAGTACCTACTCATCAATGCGTTATAAGTGCTGGGGCACACGATGCGTTAGGGCGGCGCGGCGGCGCGCGCGGCGCCGGACCGATGTCGCTGCGTTGTTTTACTAGAAATATCTGTAGCATGTCACACGATGCGGTGCGGCGCCGCACCTGACTTGCAACTGCCGAGACGAAGCGGGGAGGGGTGAATGCGTTGCAACGTCGGAGTGGCTCCGCTCACTTGTTTATGCGTCACAATGAAAGGCACATGCTCGCTCGTTTCGTTTTTTTCTTAATTTCTTGTTGATTTGATTCAAGTTTTAAGAAAAGAGAAAGATGTTGATATGGACTACATACTATATACATATATATACATACTCTATGGGATAAGTCCAATGTGGACTTTAAAAATAAAAAAATTAAAACTAAACCATACGAGCAAATTGAAAAAAAAAACGCTTAGTCTGGCCATAAATACTGTTACAATTAAAAATAAACAAAATATTACATTTGAATTTGGAATATGTCATTTTTATATGATTGTTCATTATGTTTCTCATTTTGGCGCCAATACATTGTACAATATTTTGCGATATTAAAATGGAGTGGGGTGATAAAGAGAACAGAACCGCTTTGATTGCATTACACAAGAGTTTTAAAAATTGCAATTGCAAATGCAATTTTTAAAACTCTCCATACGCTTGGTATTAGTAAAATGTTTGTGTACCGGGCTATTAATAGGTACAATGAGACTTCAGTGATGGTTTGGTGGGGTATTAGCTATGAAGGAGTGACTGAGCCATACTTTTGTGAAAAAGGTAAAAAAACATCGGCACAAGTGTATCAAGATACCATTCTTGAGACGGTAGTGAAGCCCCTAAACAACACCATGTTTAATAACCAAACGAAACGAACGTTTCGGACTTCATCAGAGCTGAAGACTGGCCTTCGTCTAGTCCCGATCTTAATCCGCTGGATTATTATTTATGGTCAGTTTTAGAGAGTACGGTTTGCTCTAAACGCCATGATAATTTGGAGTCTCTAAAACAATCCGTACTATTGGCAGTAAGAATTTTCCCATGGAAAGAGTCCGTGCTTCGAATAAGATTTTTATAATTTGAGTTGTTTTATATTTATGTATTAAACTAGCACATTGTAAAAGTAATAAAGGTTATTTGCAATAGAAAATATTTTTTTCTTTATTTCATTATTTATGGCAAGACCAGGTATTTTCAGACTATGATAATTTTTCTCGTGATAAATAGAACCAATTGATGAGTAAGTATTTATTGTTATAATGATAATAATTAAATCTTCTGTAACTGAAAAACCTCTTTTCGTCTAACAGCAGCTCTTAATATTCATCATAAGGAACTGTTCATCACTGTTCCTTAACGCAATAAAATATGCTAAAATAACCCAGCATTGTCGTACGCTTCTACGTCGATTTCGTCGGTGGCGTAATAATAGGGCCACAACAACAGACGTCTTTTTCTATTCATTTTTATTACCTACGTTGCTGGGGCGCCGTCGGCATCGCTGCGACATATCAACGTTGCGGCGGCGTTTCTAATATTCTTTCATCGAACGCATAATATATTATATTAGGTCCAAGGACATATGAAATTGGCGTTTTGTCGTACTAGCCACTTTGATTTCAAATATATCTTCTTTGGTTAGGAATTCCAATTTCAAATTTATACCGCTATTTACTCATGCATTTCGAAAACCGCAATTCATTTGTTCTTTCCTCTTTTCTTTTTTTCTTTGCGTCACTCTTCAAACTTCAAATATCGTATTATTTTCGAGTACGAGTTTCACCGTGGCATCAGTGGTGCAGAAACGGCTCGAAGGATTAATGATGTGTATGGCGGCGGTGTCGCAAATGAAAACACAGTACGTTTTTGGTTTCAACGTTTTCGTTCTGGAAATTTCGACCTGCAAAACATGCCCCGTGGACGGCTGGAGACCAAAGTTGATAATGAAGAATTGAAGGCTTTTGTGGTAGCGGATCCATCGCAAACCACGTCCTAGTTAGCTGCAAGCTGCGGTGTTAGTGATAAAACTGATTTAATCCACTTGAAGGAAATTGGGAAGGTGAAAAAGCTGCGTTACATTACTCAACCGGCACAACAATGAAGGGATTTAAAATCGAATCATTACCTGTGATAAAAAGTGGATCCTGTACGATATTTGGAAACGCTTATCGCAATGGCTGAACCCTGGCAAACCAGCCAAAGCCTGCCCCAAGCGAAAATTGACTCAAAAAAAGTTACTTGTTAGCGTTTGGTGGACTAGTGCCGGTGTCGTTCACTCCAGCTTTCTTAAATCTGGCCAGACGATTACGGCAGATGTCTGTTGCCAGCAACTGCAAATCATGATGGAAAAGCTAGCTGCTAAACAACCGAGGTTGGTCATTCGCTATAGGCCACTGCTGCTTCAGGACAACGTTAGACCACACACTGCACAACAGACGGCTACTAAATTAGAGGAGCTTCAATTGGAATGTCTAAGACATCCACCGTACTCCCGAACCTTGCTCCAACATATTACCATTTTTTTTTTAAATTTGTATAACAAGAAGCAAGCTAAAAATTTAACTCCGATGGGGCAGTCCAAAGCGCCATCAAAGATTTTATTGATTCCTGTCCGAATGGTTTTTTCAGTAAAATAATCAATGAACTACCTATGAGATGGCAAAAGTGCATATATAGAAATGGTATATACTTTCATTAAATAAATATATTATGTTTAAAAAAAATCGACTTTATGTTACAAAATGTCTTTTACAAAACCCCAATTTCATATGTAATGACCTAATATTTTAAAAAAGCACTTTACGAATATATTATCACTTACACGTGCTTGCCAGTACCGAATAATATTATATTATATTACTATGTATACCTACCTAATAGTTGTACACAATTACGAAAGCAGAGGCAGTTAGAATGCTCTATTTAAAACTTTATTGCGATTTACACGAAATTACGCAGTTTAATTACTCAGGTACACAAAGTTAAAACAAAAGAACAGCACACATTATTTGTGTGAGGCCATTAATTGTAGTGCCACAAAAGCACGTCGCTGATTGGAAAACTTTAGCTTTTGATCAAAGTTTTCATATTAATTCCACCTTACCTTGTCCCACGAACGTTATTTGTTCAGCACTAATGTATGAAACATTACTTTAGGAGTAATCGCCATCTTGTTATCGACGATTATACCGATATTAATCAGACCTGTTGCCCGACTTGCGGCTTATGTACCTACCCTAAAAATAATAAGGTAACGCTTAAGGATCAATTCACGCCGAAACGAAACGATACGCGACATAGAGCTGCATTTTTAAGATAGCTATTCAAAATTGAACATTAATCAATACACAATAACATACACGTCTCATTGTAAGAGTTCGAATATGAGGTTGCACCGCGCTGCACAGCGCAAGTGCAGTGTATGACTGATATCATATTATGAAACGTGTATCTTTTTGTGTCATGAATAAAGTTCAATATTAAAATATCTTAAAAATGCATTAATGCCGCGTACCGTCGCGTATTGTCACGGTTTGAACTGACCCTTACTCGTTTATACGAATATGAAACCCACTCATTCCTAAATTTACCAACCATATACGATATCAGGAATAATATATATATATATGATAACTTACGGCGTGTTCTAGTTTGACGCCTCTACATTTTTAAGTTTCCATAAGCTATTTTTTATATATTTTTTTAGTAAAGCAATATAATATTAGAGCCGTCCTAATAAGTAGATAGGCCCATCCACAAATCTGATTCGTCATAGAACACTATTGTTAATGTAAGCAAATCGGACTAGAAAGCCAGTTGAATCTTAGTGTAGGCTTTGAGGCCTAAGCCCTGTACGTGTCTTGGTGTATTAGACAAAGGTAACGTTACCACAAAGCTATTAGCGCACATATGTTCAGGAATGTCTATCACTTGCTCTGTACTAATGCCAATGTAGACACAAAAGGTTCTTACTAGTTTAATATGGGTCAGATAAAATTTAATCTGATAAATATATATAATTCCAGGATACATGCTCTATTGGGATAAATGCTGTGATTGTATGTAAGGAGCGGGTTGGTTGGAACCATGCGAAAAAGGTACGCGTCCCTGGTGCGCAGGGTGACAGGCAGTACCAATAGCACACTGGACATGTTTGATAGAAGACTCGACTGTATGTATGTGAGTCGCTGAGGCGCTATGTCATATGGGATGGTGTAATAGTGACCTTAATACAATATTATCAGTGCATGATAATATTGTGTAGGTAATTTATTTTTTGCAATTTTATTATTTAAAGTTACTAACACTCGTTATTAAGATCACTGTAACTAACATTTGGGTTTTTTGTAAGCATCATATTCTCAATATATTTTTGTTGCAGGCTTAAGGTATTGAAGGTATTGGAGAAGAGACACTTTAGAAATACAGTTTTGACAGCGAAACAGAAAACAAGGGATACGAGATCAACTCTAAAGAAAAAGCTACGAAAAAACAAATTTTATCAAAAAGTGAAGGAAGATATCATGAAGGATTTATTAGATAAAGATTGCATTGAAAGTTTAGAACATGATGTAGGCAAGAATTAATAAAGTCTAAGTATGATCTATTTAAATGTAAAATGGCCTTGTTGGAAATTCATTTTTAAAATGAGCCTTAATTTGTCGCCGCAGTAGGCATCTATCCTTTAAAGTAATTTTAAGATCAGTCTTCTGTCCTCCACATTAGGCATCTATCAAATTTTCGAGAGGTAAAAGAAAACACAAATTGCCCAAAACCTTTACTTATTTATTTATGTATTTATTTATTGTATATTGACACATCGACAGTTTGCAGGAGTATTACATTTGAGCTTAAAACTAAATTACATAAAACAATTTCTGTCCTACTTACTAATAATAGATGTGAATTTCTATTGAAAATAAGCATTCTTTGTACATGCGTGACAAAATATTAAAAAGACAAAAATAAAAATAACAAAAATGAAATTACAAAACAGAATACACATAACCTAAAATCGAACTTACACTTCAAACTTCAAATATAAAAAATAAACAAATCAAGTTTCTTTTGGTTGCAGTATTGCTTTTTTGAGCTTGCTATAGAGTCTACATTGATATCAAAATTTATATTATATAATAATTTATTTATATCAAATATTACTTATACAATACTCTCAAAAAATTAAGGTACCTCGATAGATTAAGGATCAAAGTTTTTAAAAACAAGGAAATAATTACGATAATGATTTATTTAGTAAGTACAGTTCTATTTCAAAGTGTAGCACCTATCCTGGACTTATCCTATTATAATTAATACATTTCAGTGGCGTGGGGTATATAACTCCACTCCTATCGGCTTCACTTACCACTTACCTTTTGAAGACTCTCATCCAAATCCCTACTTATTATACAGGCTAGGCCTTCCCTATGAAGGAGAACCAGCCTTCGCCACTGATAACTTTTAAATATTTTTCCCGGTTCCTGCAAGACCGAAAACTCAATTTAAATAGAGCATTATATATTATATATTATAGGAGCATTTATTTTTATAGTAAGCTCTATTGGATTTAGCCGGTAAACAATTGAGTGCGAAGGCAGGTAATGCTATGTAAATCCATGTGGGGCGAATCCGGGTCACGTGACACAATATGCACCAGGCACCTGCAGCCCACACAGACTAGAATACACAGAGACTGCACAAATAATGATAATATACCGGCTAAGTTAAAATATTATTAAAATAATAATATTTTACATTTTACATTTACATTAACAGAGTAAAAACTCTTGCCTGCGACTTCATTCAAAACGACAGTAGAATAGAGATCCTTAGATAGATCATTCGGATAAATACGTACCTATTACAGGTAATTATAATAAAAATATAATCAGCATATTTTGGCGGGACGTACATATTAAACAATTAGTCTATAGCAGTACCGGATTAACCATATAAGAAGGTGTCCAGTGTGTCTCTTCCTGCTTTTTTGTCAACTGCTCATAGCATCCAGCCACTTTTCACCAAAATCATTACAAATTCATTAGGCTGATTATAAATTGTCTTCCAATTTCAATTTCCAAAATGGAGAATTTTCATTATTCGTAAAAATGACGTGAGTACTAATTTAAAAGGGGATATAATTAATCTTGTGGAGAAAAAATAAGTTTTTGGCGACTGCACATGAGCATACTGTATTACTAAATTTGGCAGCAAATTAATATGTTGGCGACTAAATTACTAAACTGGCTAAAGCACTCAGGTGACAAAAAATACAAAAATCGGCAGGTAAAAAGTGGCAAAATTTAATCCAAATTGGCACCGCAATTTATAAGTTGGCGACTTAACTTCCGAGTTGGTGACTATTATACGATGTATGCAGCTATAAAACCAGATTGAGTTGATAATTTAATGGCTGCCAAAAATTCAATTTACAGGCTACGGCTCCAAAATGGATAATTTTTATTTTTCGTAAAAATTACATGATTTATGATTATTTGATTATTTGATTATATGATATTATAGGATTGATGATTATTTACACAGTATGTTATTTAGTAGATAGATAGATAGATAGATAGATAAACTCTTTATTGCTCACAATAAAGAATACAATCAGTAGACTATAGTAATATAAAATATAAAATATATAATATATAATATAATATAATATAATATAATATAATATAATATAATATAATATAATATAATATAATATAATATAATATAATATAATATAATATAATATAATATAATATAATATAATATAATATAATATAATATAATATAATATAATATAATATAATATAATATAATATAATATAATATAATATAATATAATATAATATAATATAATATAATATAATATAATATAATATAATATAATATAATATAATATAATATAATATAATATAATATAATATAATATAATATAATATAATATAATATAATATAATTTTGAGATACGAGCGATGTATAAAGCTATAGAAATGGTAGAAAATTCAGGATTTTCAAATTTCTTTTTCTCCCATCATGAAGAAAATATGAGGTTGAGGCGTTACTAAGGGGGAGGAAATTTTCATTATTTTTTCAGTAGGATGCAGCGTTTCCGAAATAAAAGCTATTATAGAAAAAATATGGCAATGCCTACTTTGAGACACGAGTGTTAATAATTGTTATTTTTTATTTTTTCATTTATTTAGTCTCATTGATTTCGTTTATAATTTTCATCATTTACTTAAATAGGTTACTGGCAAATTGTATTTTTATTTTTAAATGTTTTCAAATTTAGAAGACTAATGTCAATTTTTTTCTCTCACATTGAACACATTCATTTTTGCAAATCATTCAACCTAATTTAATAAACCTTACTATTTTAAAAAATATTATTATTTGAGACCTCTTGAAACTTTCAAAACCCCAAATATATCTTCCGTCCTGAAGAACGAGCTATGTATAAAACGGATCATTGAGATAGATAAGATAGATAGAGATATTTGAGAAGAATTTTACAGAAATTAAAATATATCCGCCATTTTGAAATTGCAAAATAAAATTTGTACTTTTTTGTAATTAACATCCCATAAACTTAGAAAAGGACACCTAGATTCATTTTATTAAAAATAAATGTCCGCTATTTTTGCAATTCAAAATGTATATCATTTTTGTATTCAGCACCCCCAGAAACCTATAAAAGGACACCCATATTCATTTTTGTAAAATGAAGTATGTCCGTCATCTTGGAATTTCAAAATGAATGTAATTTTCCTATCTAGCACTCACAAAAACATGGTAAACGACACCAATATCAAATTTACGAAAAATAAATATCCGCCATTTTTAAATTTAAAAAAAATACACATTATCGACCTCCCCGAAACCGAGAAAAATTAAAAATGGGAATTTTGTACGCTCCTTTAGATTTTTATGTGCGCTCGTTTTGCTGCTTATTATGTTTTTTGAATTACCTACATCAGGGAAAATATATGTGCCTATTCTTAAATTAAATGTGTACTCTCAAATTGTCGCTAAGATTGTTATTTTTATCGGTTCTGGGGTGTAGATATTGTGTAGATTCATTTTGAAAATGGCGGATATTTATTTTTCGTAAAATGAATATGGATGTCGTTTACCAGATTTTGGGGGTGCTGGTGCTGGATACAAAAAAGTCATCCATTTTGAGTTTCCAAGACAGACATTAAAAAGACATTAAAAAATTTTAGGCATTAAAAAATGGATATAGTTGTCCTTTTCTAAGTTACTGGAGTCACTGATTACAAAAATTAATTCATTTTGAAATTTCAAAATGGTGAATGGGGCATTTAAATAAATAAATAAATAAATATTTATTTGAAAATTTTAAACATTACAGGTCAGTAAAAAAGCCAGTGCCATCATAAAATACATATAAGAATAACAAGGTGACAAAAAACAGATAATACAAAAAAAAAAATAATAATAATAATAATAATAATAAATTTTTGGTCAGGTAAGCAGTGTAATGTCCAAAATCCGAAATGGAGACCACCAGGTGTAACACCATGGCACACCGGAAATGGAAATTTTGTACGCTCCTTTACGTTTTTATTATGTTTTTTGAATTACCTACATCAGGGAAAATATTAAATGTCTACTCTCAAATTATCACCAAGATGGTTATTTGTTCACCAAAATAATATATGTCTGCCAGTTTGGAATATTCAATGAAAAAAGTGGTAATATTTAGTCGTTAGATTTGGATTTTTTTGTTTCTTATTTATTTTATTTTATTGACCAATTTATTGCATACAAGAAACATTTAAAACATTACATATTACATGGAAAAACGACACAAAGGTTCTGCTTATTTCTAAAAAGAAATTTCTTCCAGTAGCCCTACGGAGAGAAATGGGATAAAAGAAAGCAGATAGAACGTACACAAATACAAATACTCGCTACGCTCGCTCGCATTTCATTCATGAGCATATTAAGCTCGCTCGCTTTTCGCTCGGGGACACCGCGGCAGAATTTGCTACGGGCCCCGCGCTGGTATAATCCGACACTAGTCATAGCACGTTTGTAATACTCAATATTATGTGCCAAATAACACAAACAATACAATTGGATATTACATAGTCAATAAATTCATAATTTATAGTTAGGATCGTTGTCAAAAATCGACAGTTTCCTATTTGTATGTCGCCAGACATAAAAAAGATACTTTTAATATTAAGAAAGAAAGAAAACTAACAAAATATTATTTAATATAAAATTATTTACCTATCGTCTCTGTAGTGTAACTACCTGTACACTTATCCCATACAATTTATTTATCTATGGGGAATTAATTTTCTTTGCAAATTTCAAGAATAATTACTATTATAGATTTTTTGTACTTATTCTATTTTTATTAGGAGTTTGGTACCGCATAAAAAGGTCGATAAGAGATAATAGTATCAGGTCATTACATATAAAACTGTCGTTTTGTAAAGGAGGAACATAAACATACTATATTTATTTATCAAAGTATATTATACTTTGCTTTTTGCACTTTTGCCATCTCATAGGTAGTTCATTGATTCCTTTACTAAAAAATCAGTCGGACAGGATTCAATAAAATCTTTGAAGGCGCTTTGGACTGCCCCATCGCAGTAGAGAAGTATTTTTTTCCCTTGCAAGAAGAGATAACTTCTTACGAAAAAATTCATTTTTTCCCTTGCAAGAAGTTATCCAAATTTCGAAAAATAACCTGTTGGAGTAAGGTCCGAGAATTACGGTGGATGTCTTAGACATTCCAATTAAAGCTCCTCTAATTTGGTAGCCGTCTGTTGTGCAGCGTGTGGTCTAGCGTTATCCTGAAGCAGTAGTGGCCTAGAGCGAATGATCAACCTCGGTTTTTTAACAGCTAGCTTTTCCATCATGATTTGCAGTTGCTGGCAAAAGACATCTGCCATAATCGTCTGGCTAGATTTAAAGCTCTAGTGAACGACACCGGCACTAGTCCACCAAACGCTCACAAGTAAATTTTTTTTTGACTCAATTTTCGCTTGGGGCAGGATTTGGCTGATTCGCCAGGGTTCTGCCATTGCGATGAACGTTTCCGATTATCGTACAGGATCCACTTTTCATCACAGGTAATGACTCGATTTAAAATCCCTTCATTATTGTGCCGGTTGAGTAATGTAACGCAGCACCTTTCAAGCTTTTTCACCTTCCCAATTTGCTTCAAGTGGATTAAAACAGTTTCATCACTAACACCGCAGTCTGCGCGGCTAACAAAAAGGAATCATCGGTCGCTGTATTCCTTGACATGAAGAAGGCGTTCGACAGTGTCTGGCATGAGGGTCTGCTCTGTAGGCTCATCCGGGCCAACGTACCTCCCCCCCTGGTAAGGCTAGTGGCCTCCTTCCTCTCCGGCAGGACCTTCAGGGTGCGCGTGGACGGAGTCCTCTCCGACGAGCGCCCCATCACCGCTGGCGTCCCACAAGACAGTGTTCTATCACCAAGGCTTTATAATTTCTAAGCCAGCGATGTGCCCGCGGACCAGGGCACCACCGTGGCGCTGTATGCCGATGACACGGCGTACTTCTCCTCCTCGCTGACCACCGAACATGCTGCCATCAAGCTTCAGAGGACGCTGGATCTCCTCCCTGACTGGCTGAGCAAATGGAGACTCTCTGTCAACGCAGGCAAGTCCCAGGCGCTCGCCGTCAGCAAGAGGTGCTCCCTTCCGGCGCCTCTGAAGATTGGTGATGCTGTGATCCCGTGGGGGAGAACAGACATGTACCTCGGGGTCACCCTTGACCGCCGACTTTCTATGGCCGTCCAGTGCTCATCGGCGGTGGCGAGGGTGAACTCGGCGGTAGCCCAGCTGTGTCCGGCCTACGCATCCCCGCAGATCCCCCTGAGGATACGCATCGCCCTCTATCGGTCGTACGTACGGTCCCGCCTTACGTACGCGGCACCCGCGTGGCACCACCTGCTCTCTGCACCCCAGAAAGGGTTGCCGCAGAGAGCCCAAAACCGGGTGCTGCGCCGAATTGCGGACGCACCGTGGTACGTCCGAAATACCACCATTGCAAGGGACCTCAGGGTGGAGAGCGTGGAGGCCTTTGTGGCCCAGCTCTCTGCCAAGCTGTTCGCGCGAGCGGATGCCTCGCGCCTGGTCGAGCTGACGCCGTGGCATGCCCGCCCGCCCGACCACCACCGCCTGCCATGATATGCCGTCCCACCAGTGGACCCAGCGGAGCCACGCAGCCCGCCCCACCGCCCCCGAAGAGGAGGAGCCCTGGCGCACTGATGTGCTACACCCAGGCGCACTGATGCGCCCTGGCGCAATTGCGCCCCCACCCATCGCCGGATCGTATATTCTACCTTTCCTTACACCGGCAAACCAGATGCCGGTATCCGATTTCATTGGTTTTTTAGTTTCAATTTTTAAGTTACTTTCCCTTTGCCTCTTAGAAAAAAATTCTCAAAAATTTCTCTAATTTCGTAGGATAAAATTGGATAAATATTTTTTTTTTTCAAATTTACTGGTCTAATTTGTAATGAATACTTATCTGAAAGGGTTTATTCTTTGGAATAATCTACAGCGCAAAATAGACCATAGACTACTAAATATTAGAAATAACATTATTATGCTCGGCTACGATGAAAGCGAGCGAGCGGAGCGAGCGAGCAAACGTGACTCTAATTTTACAGATTTCTATTGGAAATCCCTATAGACGAAAACAAATGACAAACAGTAACACATTGTGAAAATCTGCAGAGTCACATAACTTCTCAATACCAAAAGAATCCATCGCCGCCCGCCACTCTCATCAAAATACGTGTGACACTCGGGGACTGACGCGGTAAAGCTATTGCATAGTAAGTCTACACGCATACGTCTAGTCTCATGCACACAAACACCGTGCCGGAATCTGCCGAACTGAAACGACATTAGACGATGCACGGCTTTCAACGCCGCACCGCTGTGCCGGTCGGAGTGGGGGGTGTTAGGTTTATTTTCGTTACGGAATTTCTTGATTCGGTCGCCGCACTCAAAGCCCGCGATAAAAGCTATGCAATAGCTTAAAAAGATTGAATTTAAATTGTATTTTATAATATTGAAACGCTTTTAGAATATTTTGCATCGTATATTAACTGCAAAAGTATAGTATAAGAATGTTTAGTAATTTTTTGTATTCAGACGTTAGTGTTAAGTAGGTATACTGTACAGTACTAGAATATTATTTCTTTTGTTTCATTTTCGATAATAATTTTTGTATGCAAATAATATTAAGGGTTTTTATATTTCTGTAACACAAAAAATGCTTAGGCCACATTTGCCGTCCCCTAAAATTTGTCCCCCTAGGCCTACTCAGCCTTCTGGTAAATCCACCTGGATATTTACTACAATTTACAGATAACGCATGAAAATATATATAAACAAATTATTGACAGGCTGCTGGATGTGCAGACTGGACCGTGAGGATCCTCAAAATAGGTCCAAAACCGTGAAAACGTGACTTTTGCTTCACGTATTCACGTATCAGCATTTTCACATAACGCGATACGATGTCGCTTATCGCCCACACGGGTACAACATTACAAATTTCAAACACAACGTGTCCAAACTTACTTTAGCTAAATATAAATACACTACATGTGAGTATGTGTGAACCAAATTCATGGTAGTGTGTGTTGCTAATATTTTCTTTAATTTAATGTATTTCTAAGCATTATTTTAAGAAATTTAAGTTTTCGCACGCCTTCCTCAGTATAAACTTTAGATGTGCCCAAATTTCACTCTCAACCGTACTGTTATACCTTTATCAATGTAAGTAGTTGGGCTGACTAGACCTTAAGTCAAGTCAGCATATCTTAACATTATATTAGGTCGCCCGTCGGCCGGACAGTCAGTCTTCCTTCAGTCTTATTGCGGAGCACCTTCTTGTTGTACTATTTCTTTTATTTCTAAATCCTATTTCTAAATAATTATTGTAAGGTGTGTTAATAAAGAAACCTTTTTTTAAAACGCAATCCGCGAGGCCCCGCATAACATTGGTGGCAGCTTAAGGGATTTTAAAAGTGAAAATCCTCGGTACCGTCTCCGAAAAACTAGTTAAAACTGTGAAGATATGTGCTAAAACCAGTGAAAATCTAGTGAAAATCTATGAAAAGTGTTGTTTAAAAGTAGTAAACTGTAAAATCTGTGAATAAAAGCTGAAAACTGTGAAAATTCACAATAAGTGTTGTGTAAAAGTGGAAAAGTGAGTTCCTGAAAGCATAAATCCTGTGGCGAGAATAACGCCATATCCTGTCGCAGTCCTCACAGTATCCTGTATCGCAGTCATCAGCCAGCTAAGTGGATAAACTCATTACCAAAACATAATAAATCTAAATATACAGAAAATAATATACAAGGCATTCCGAATAACCCATTCGAAATCGGATGTTAGACGTGCTTTATCGAGAGAGATTATATACACTACATCGGTGTTTCGCTGAGTCGCTGAGTCTACGTCCGTCATGCTTCTTATCTTAACCTCCGTGATCGCCAGTTCACTGTAAGTCTTTAGTCACTGTTTCTCAAACATTAAAAGTTCTCTGTTTTCCAAACTTTATTTTATATTAGGCATATTATTAAAGTGATATTACTGTACTGTAATCCTCCTCGTTAATGTCGACACCAGGAACCAGTAAACCAGCTGAGCCTATTAATCTTCCAATAATGCCAGCTGTAGAATTAAATATTTTAAATAAATTTATCGGAAAGTTTGATGGGAGTAGAGATAAATTAAATCCTTTTTAAGTAATTGCAACAATGCACTAGGGTTAGCTAACGATGAACAAAAGAAAATCATTTTTAAATATATATTAAGTCGGCTAGAAGGTCGCGCAGAGTCCGCCGCTAATATTAAAGAATTCGACGACTGGAACCAATTAGAAGAGTTTTTAAAAACACAGTTTGGAGAAAGAAAGCATTATACACATCTCCTAACCGAACTCCAAAACAGTAAACAGGGTGTTAGTGAGTCAGTCAATCAGTTCTCTCTCAGAGTTGAAAACTGTCTTAGTAAATTACTCACCGAAATTAATGTCTCCATTCCTACTAAGAAAAAAGGCGAACTGACTGGCCGAGTTGCTGCAATGGAAGATTTGGCGCTTCACACTTTTTTAACAGGATTAAATCCAAATATATCCACAGTTGTTAGATGCCGCGAACCCAATGACTTAAATGAAGCTATAAATATAGCCATATCCGAAGAAAAGATTTACCATGCTACTAAGAGGTCATATACAAACTTAAATAAAAACCATTATGATAATTACGCATCTAATAATAGTAATAACTTTCGACCCCGGAACTCGTTTAATAATAATAACAAGAAAGATCAATACCTGCCGCGTCATAATTCAAGTAATTTTACTACACCTGTATGTAGATATTGTAAATACCCAGGACATACTATTGAAAATTGTCGTAAACGTCAGTATAATAACAATCGGATGAGGAATAATAATTATAACAATAATTCGAGGCCGTCTAGACCAAATCCAATTCACTTTACTCAAGATTTTACTAATTCTCACAGGACTGACGATAATAATATCATCCAAGACAACTCTTATGACGAAGTTGATAATTTAAAAAACTAAATCACGTCTCATTTGGGCGTCGTGTGAGACACAAAAGTGTTAAAATCGACACCGACCAACGTAATCAATTTTTGATTTCTGCTAAATCATTAAATACTATATCCACTGAATCTTTTAAAAATACTAAATCCTCTGAATCTTTTAATACTAAATCCATTGAATCTTTTAAAAATACTAAATCCTCTGAATCTTTTAATACTAAATCCACTGAATCTTTTAAAAATACAAAATTCTCTGAATCTTTTAAAAATACAAAATCCTCTGAATCTTTTAAAAATACTAAATCCTCTGAATCTGTTAATACTAAATCCTCTGAATCTTTTAATACTAAATCCACTGAATCTTTTAAAAATACTAAATCCTCTGAATCTTTTGATACTAAATCCACTGAATCTTTTAATACTAAATCCACTGAATCTTTTAAAAATACTATATCCTCTGAATCTTTTAATACTAAATCCTCTGAATCTTTTAATACTAAGTCCACTGAATCTAATAACACTGAGTCTTTAAATATTAATAATTCTAAGTCCACTGTGCCCACTAAACATACTATACCCTCTGAATCTATAAATAATGCTATATCCACTGCGTCTATTAAAATTACTAACCCTGCTAAAAAACCCACTGAATCTTTTGGAAATTCTAGATCTACTAAGTCCTTTATTACCAAGACCGATGGATCTTCAAAAAATTGCGAAACTACCAAACCCGAAATAAGTGAAGCCGATCTCTTAGAAATATATGAGATTAATACTAACCATACAAATAAAACACTGCCGCATGTATTACTTTATACTCAAGTCTCTGACATTCCCCTAGCTCTCCTAGTCGACTCTGGTTCTGCTATTAGCCTATTAAAGAAAAATGCTGTAATGAAATCACAAAAACTCATACCAGAACAAATTAAAATAAAGGGCATAGATCCTGGAAAGGAAGTAACACATACACTTGGTCATTTCAATCTAAATTTATACATAGCTGACAATTCGAATCAAATTATTTCTAGTAAATTCCATGTAGTAGAACATATTGACTTACCTTATGACGGCATTATTGGCAGTGATCTCATGAATTTGTTTCGTTGTAATATTGACTACAATCGCGATATCCTAAAAATAAAAAAATATGAAATTAAATTAAATTTTTACGAACCAACTTACCTTATCCCAGCTCGTACAGAGACAATCATCGAATGTTCTGTTGTCAACCCTGAACTGAAAGAGGGTTTAATAGTAGACCAAAAATTATCTAAGGATTTATTAATTGCTAATTGCCTCGTAAAAGTGAAATCCAATAAAAGAATAAATTTATCCGTCGCAAACATCTCTGAATCTCCAATACATATCAAATCAAATTTAAACTTAGTACTTTCACCTTATAAACCTAATGACCTTAATAATGAGAATTCTCCGATATCCGTTAATTCTGTTCACACTGTATCATACACAAATAGTTTTCGACGCACCCAAGAGGTTTTAAATCAATTACGAATATCTCACCTGAATAAAGAGGAAATAAACGCTCTTTACAAACTATGTTCTGACTATTCTGACATCTTTCATCTTCCCGGAGAACAACTAACTTACACGAATGCAATCCAACATGAAATTAAAACTCTATCTAACATCCCAATCCACACTAAAACCTACCGTTTTCCGGAAGTTCATAAGGAGGAGGTAAATAGACAAATTAACGAAATGTTACAACAAGGAATTATAGAACCTTCATCATCTCCATGGTCGGCACCCATATGGGTAGTCCCAAAAAAATTAGACGCATCCGGTAACCGCAAATGGCGAGTTGTTATTGACTATAGGAAATTGAATGATGTCACGATTGGAGACTCCTACCCCATCCCAAATATCACCGAAATCCTAGACCAATTAGGCATAAGTAGATATTTTAGTACCCTCGACCTTGCTTCCGGCTTCCATCAAATTAAAGTTTCCCCTGAAGACTCAGTCAAAACCGAATTTTCCGTCCCTCAAGGGCACTACCAATTTAAACGCATGCCATTCGGGCTAAAGAACGCGCCCTCAACATTTCAACGTCTTATGAACACCGCACTTTCTGGGCTTCAGGGCATGCGCTGTTTTGTATATCTTGACGACGTAGTAATATATTCCTCTGACCTCACCTCCTAAATCCAAAATTTAACCGCAATATTTGATAGGCTCAGAAAATACAATTTAAAATTACAGCCAGATAAGTGCGAATTTCTTCGACGAGAAGTCGCCTATCTTGGCCACATTATAACCGAGAATGGTGTAAAACCTAACCCGGATAAAATCGAAGCAGTCACTCAATTCCCTACGCCACAATCACCTAAAGACATAAAATCGTTTCTAGGTCTAGTCTCTTACTATCGCAGATTCATACCCGATTTCTCAATGACAGCAAAACCTCTAACCTCTCTGTTAAAAAAGGACGTAATATTTAAATGGGAAAATCAACAACAAGTAGCTTTCGATACACTAAAACACAAACTCACCACTGCTCCCGTTCTCTGTTACCCCGACTTCAGCCTTCCTTTCATCCTTACATGCGATGCCTCCGATCACGCCATTGGCGCTGTACTATCGCAGGGTCAAGTGGGTAAGGATCGTCCCGTCGCATTTGCCTCACGCACACTTAATAAAAGTGAAAATCATTACACGGTAACAGAAAAAGAACTTTTAGCAATAATATTTGGCTGTAAAACATTTCGCCCATATATATATGGTCGGAAATTCACAATAGTCACTGATCACCCTTAAAATGGCTTTTTAACCATTCTAATCATAATAGCACTCCAAAGATGGCGCTTACAACTAGAAGAGTACGAGTATGAAATAGTCTACCGCAAGGGTAGGTTAAATTCGGCAGCCGATGCCCTATCGCGCTATCCAGTCAACCCTATCTTTCCTGACGACTATGATGCACAATTATTCCCTGAACTAATACCTCTGAACCCTGTTGAAGATCCTCTTGACTCTGTCCCTTCTCCAAATAATATATTAGAAGAAATAGGTACAACCCCTCCGAATCCCGAACAAATACATAACGAAACTACTCATCAAGATAATAATAATGTCGACAATAACGTCATCCCTAAAAATCCTAATACGTTACCTCAAATTACAACATCACCAATACCTAATTTGTCATTTGAAGACATTCTATCTCCGTACCCTCCGTATGCTGGCGTTAACCCCGAAAAAATTATTCCATTACCCAACGATAATCTCTCGGACATCGGTTCTGTAGGTCCTAATCCACGAAGTTCTGAATTTGATAATATATCCTTACCTTAGAATTTGATATACTTAGAATTTGATAATATATCCTTACCTTCACCTACCAGGATCTCTATACCTACGGCTTCGAAAGAACCGCAACCACCACCTGTAAATATAAATAGTAACGAAAAATATTCTCAATTCCTGAAAATAATCGCGGATAAAAATATAAGTTTTAACACTAATATTATTGAACATAATGAAGCATTACTTAAAACCTTCTGTTCACACATTCTTGTTCCAACTTCCATTGATCTCGATGAAGCTAATCCTTATATAAATGATATCTTATCGTACTTTCCTAATAAAGATGAAATACTACAGAGTGAAAAAGAATTACATTCGTATAAGAAAATAGAACATAATACCAAGAATTACTACTTACTCTTTACTAAGGTACATCACTTTGAAGAAAGTTCATACCGCGATATTTTTCAGTCTCTGGAAAAAATAAAAAATGTATTAGTTAATTCGTCTATCATAACAGAAATTGCTATATCCGATTTTAGAAATCCTTTTGATAAACACGCATTTAGTAAAATATATAACATGATTACTTACCTATTTCACGACTCCAGTATTGCTATTCACATATATCATAATAATATAATGTATCCCTCGCTTAGCGAAATGAAAACTTGTTACGGGGGAAATTAAAATAAAAACAGATTTCCCGTGACAATATATATATTATAAAAAGAAATAGGGGTCGTGGGCAGAAGGCCGTAAGTATCTGGTTTAGCCTCTAGTGTCTTTAGAGATTGGTGGGGCTTTTAAACCACACGGCACTTAGCTGGATCTGTCGACGGTAGGTATGACAACACGTGGCGCTTTCGGGTCCTGTGTTCGGGTCAGGAACTCGTCACGACGTGGTCGCCTAGGAGCGGACAGTCCGTGGCACAGGCTAGATAGTCATCAGATGGTGAAGGGTAAGTCAAGCAGTGCCGAACCGAGGATGTAGATAACGGTGCTTGTACCCGTACCGTAGTTCCCTGGAAACATTCATACCAGCGTGTGAAGAGTGTGGACCACAGCAGCCATGGTTCTAGCCTCTAACGATCCGACCACGGGCTGTGTGTCCATCACAAAATAAGGGATAAGCAAAAAAAGATAAAAGATAAAATGATATGAAGGACAATTAATTTGATACAAACATCCTAATAATATCTAACAATGCAAGATCGGAAAAATGAAACAATGAAAAATTGAGCACGTGGCCAATCAAAAGGTTTGCCAACAAATTCTACAATGGTGCTAATTCACAGGAAAAAATAATGTGTTTTAATTACAAGCGTGATTTACCAAACATTCACAACACAGATATTTCAAATTACTCACCCTTACACGGGGTTAAAATATTATAATTTTATTTAGTATAAACTTGTATCTAGAAGAAGTTGAACAACCAAAATTCGGCAGGGAAAAAGGGCGTTGTCCTGTCGCGACAACCCTTTTATACCTCTCCTGACATTAATTGTTCTTTTTTTTTAACCGACAATTAGCGGTAATGCGTAATACGAATGCCACAATAAAGAAATATCAGAGATGAAGCTCTAGTTAGAAGCATTTGCCAATAGACGGCGTTGTCTAGCACAAATTAGCTATTATTAATATCAACAACTGCTAATAGATGACGCTATACGCATCGTTATTAGTTATAACGATACGTTAAAAAATGTAGCTATGCTACATTTTATTATATTACGAGAAAATCATGACTTACCCGTTTCTGGACACCTCGGTTCCGTCAGAATGCTGAATAGAATTAAGGAAAAATATTACTGGAAAGGAATGCGTTCAGACATTGAAACATACGTTAAGAATTGTACACAGTGCCAGGAGAATAAAGCATTTAGGCAAATTAATCGAGCACCTATGCAGATAAGTACAACGTCCACTGCTCCCTTTCAACGAATAGCTATCGACATCGTAGGTCCCTTACCAGAGGCAGGTACTGCTAAACTTAAATACATTATGACTTTCCAAGACGATCTCACGAAATTCTCAACAGCTTATCCTATTCGATCAATAACTGCGGAAGAAACAAGCGACTGTTTGATCCATTTTATTTCTCTATTCGGCATCCCTAAAACTATTTTATCAGATCAAGGTACTAATTTCACAGCGGACTTATTTAAGAAAACTTGTAGTTTCTTAAAAATTAAACAAATTTGGTCAACTCCCTATCACCCGCAGACTCAGGGAGCGCTAGAACGCAGCCATTCGACCTTAAAAGAATATCTAAAATCATTTACTAATCAAAGTCAAGATAATTGGCCTCGCTACGTCTATACAGCCATGCTCACTTACAACACTAATGTACATTGCACAACGAAATACTCACCTTATGAACTTCTATTCGGACATAAACCTTTTCTCCCAGATTCGATTTATAATTCTCCTCAAGATGCTACCTATCCCGAATATCTTAAAATGCTCCAACATAGATTAAAACTTTCTCGCGATAAAGCAATCCAAAACATAGTCCAATCAAAACAAACCACGAAAACTTATTATGATAACCGTTCTCGACCAATTACGTATAAAGTAGGTGACTATGTGTACCTTAAAAATCACCTTAGACTTAGAAAAGCTTTGTCACCCCAGTGGAAAGGTCCCTACAAAATAGTTAAAATACATGGCTATAATACACTATCTTTACTAATAAATCGTAGGCATGTGAAACATCACTTCGACGAAGTTAAACCTGCAAATATCCCAATAAAATAAATAATTCACTAATGAAGTAATATCAACTTAATTCTTTATAAATCAACATATTAAATAATTTAAATTTAATATATACAAAAGTTATCGAATAGTTCTTATGATGGCATTACTAATATTAATTACATCTAATTATTAAACATACATATACTATAATTAATTCCTTATAAAAGTAAATATTATATACGACATTTATTTTTCAGCGTTATTGCACTAGCACAACAGGATTATGTCCAAGCAATTACGTCGAGTCCCGGAATATATTTTGATTATTTAGGACAACTCAAAATAAGAAGAGCTTACCTCGATACCATGATACCAGTTGACACATCTTATATCGGGCCACACATTGAAAACGCTAACTCTATTCTAGGAACTGTTAGATATTTATGTAAACAATATGAAGCGTTAAATGATATCGAATGACATAACATGTTAGAACCTATTACAGCACGGTATTACGACATAGTCAAGGAATATGATTCAATATCACATCTTATGTCTAAGGGTAGCAAACGGTCAGCTTGGTTTGGTGGCATTGGAACTGCTTTCAAACATATTTTTGGAACTTTAAACGAGGACGATGGAATTAAATACGATCAGGCGATTGAAATTGTAAAAAATAACCAAGGAAAACTGGCTTCCTTAATAAAACAAAATATTTTAGTTACTAAGTATACATTAAATTCATATAATAAAACTTTTCATGAAATGAAAATTAATGAAGCTCGTTTAAATGATGCTATCGACAACCTCTCGGTAAACATCCGTAATTTAAGTAATGTGTCAAATCATTTAGTTATTATAACTAATATTAACTCTATCCTTAACAGTTTAGAATCAACGCTTTTAACTTTGTCTTTTCGTTTAGAGGACTTATCAAACGCTATCGCATTCAGTAGTCAAAACATCCTGCATCCATCGGTTATAACGCCGAGTCAATTATACCGAGAACTTGCCGAGAATCATATTCACCTGAACAATGATGTCGAGTTTCCTGTAAATTTAGAATTAGATTATATGTATCACCTAATGAAAATTTTAAAAGTATTTTGCTATTACATAAATGGGAAAATTATATTTGTACTCAGAATTCCTCTAGTCGCTCCAGGCGTATTTAATTTGTATCATAGCATAGCTTTTCCGATACCCTATGACCCGGAAAATCCGGACACTTATACTACCATTATACCTAGCACTAAGTATATCGCAGTGACTAAAGACAAACAACGTTTTTGTAACTTGAGTGACTTGGACGAGTGTATCACTATCGATCCCCAAACCTTAATATGTGACGTGATGAATATATACTCTATAAGTGAATATCCAACCTGTGCAAGTGAACTATTATTAAAGGTTATGAGAAAACCTCCCACACAGTGTGAAACTAAGTTCATTTATGGACACTTAAAAATTTGGAAAGCATTAGCTAATAATCAATGGATTTATATACATTCTGCTCCGACACAATTATCCATAGATTGCCAAGATCAGTCTGAAAAGGTTGTCACCCTACTGTGTACTGGGATTGTGTCGCTTCCCGGCAATTGTGTCGCATTTACTTCTAGTACTAGATTAATTCCTAATAGTAATAATTTTGTGAATTTAACTATAACCCCTATGTCGTCTGATTACAATTTAATCAATGACTCTTGTTGTAACGTAAACAAAATTTTACAATTACTATCGTCGAATAATGTGCCCCCTATATCTTTAATAAACACTGATTTAGACTATTTAAACTTAAATGATCAAATTTCAAATTTTTTAATTAACAAAGCTGACAAAATAATCGATCAGCCACATATCATTAAATACGGGACACACTATTCTAGTATAACTCTATTTTTAATTGTTTTAGTTAGTAGCTTTATATCTTACAAGATCTGTAGATACACTTTTATTAATAAATTTATTAACTCTTGCAAGAAGACGGAAGGTCCAAAATCACCAGTCGAAATAGAACTGGATGAAGATATAATTACTACCCCGCCTAGAATTAGAATTCATTAAATTTGGTAAAGTTCGATTTTTAACCCCGAACTTTACACTCAACCGGGGGGTTGTTATACCTTTATCAATGTAAGTAGTTGGGCTGACTAGACCTTAAGTCAAGTCAGCATATCTTAACATTATATTAGGTCGCCCGTCGGCCGGACAGTCAGTCTTCCTTCAGTCTTAATGCGGAGCACCTTCTTGTTGTACTATTTCTTTTATTTCTAAATCCTATTTCTAAATAATTATTGTAAGGTGTGTTAATAAAGAAACCTTTTTTTAAAACGCGATCCGCGAGGCCCCGCATAACAGTACGCACAATTCTCGTAAAACTGTACTTGACATTTTCGCTTCCTGTATTAATCCTACTAGTATACAGATATTGTTAACTAGCTATTGCCCGCGGTTCTGCCCTCGTAAATAAAATATCCAACGGGAACACTGTACTTTTTCGGGGTAAAAAGTATCCTATGTTTTAATACAGAGCCTCAGCTACTACCATACTAAATTTCATCGAAATCCGTTCAGTAGTTTTTTCGTGAAAGAGTAACAAACCATCCATCCATCCATCCATCCGTCCGTCCTCGCAAACTTTCTCATTTATAATATTATTAGGTTATTAATTAATTCTTATCTGTCTGCAGGATTGGCTCAGTAAAAGCAATCGTCCAAGTGTGTTTTTTTTTTTTTTTTGAAGGCTTGTTCCCCCAACCGTAAGCCGGGACAATTGTTTTCTTTGTTTTTTACTACTTGTATATTTTTTAATTTCTAATTACAGTTTTTTATTTCTACTTATTACTTATTTACTATTCATCCTGTTTATACTTTTACATTCGTCTATTTTGTTTTACATTTAGAGTTGTACCTTAATTTTATCTTACTATTACATTCTCCTTCTACTTTACATTTTTGTCCCGTATATTTGCACTTTTTTGCTTATATATTCTATTATTTTCCGCTTTTACTTTTTATGCTTTAACCTTTGTTCTTTTACATCTTGTTCTTTTACATTTCCTTATTTGCTATAACAATTTTATTTTGTATCTTTACAGTGCTTCATGTTCTCTTTCTTCATATCTTTACATTCTCATACACATATTTACTGTTACGATATACAATTACAATTTAAGTCTATTATCTTATTTTCGTCTACTTATATTTACTTTAATTTAAGTTCAAAAATCGTCCAAGTGTTAGATGAAAGCTGATTATAATTATTTATGTTTAATAATGTTTATAGCATATACGTATATAATAATAGACGATGCATGTTGAGGCAAAAACTGACTTCACCTAAATGGCCGCACTTTTGCAGTATTTGGGGCCATTTTGACATTTGAAATATGGTATGTATGTACGTCACAGCCTATCTTGAGTTTTGAAATGTACGATATGTTATTGATTGTACTGTAGGTTCTTGGTGGAAATTCATTTTCACAATAATAACCCACAGGACTTCTTGCACTATTTCTACTTTAAAAAGTATTTTACATTAATTTTAATATATTACACGACCGGTTTCTACAAAGTCATCATCATGGGTAGATTAAAATTTAAAAAAAAAATGTAAACATTGTGCAAAGGGTTGCCATCATCATGAAATTTTTACAATTTTGTGCAACGAAATTTAAATTATTCTATTTTCTATTCCGGCGTAACAAATATCACAAATTGTATCAATAATTATACATTAGATTGATAAATTAATAACCTATTGATTTGTAATGTCATAGAATTATCTAATTATATAGAAATATTAGGATTATAGTCTTTATACTCGTACCTTTGACGAGGGACCTCCATAGTAATAAAAAATTGTTTTATCCATTATAACAAAGTAACTAAGTGTTATTGAACACCCGAATTCGAGGCTTAACGACGAAACGAAGGGGTTTCCACTTTCCAATAAGTGGGTACATTAATATTTGATTATAAAAATCGTGTCGCTATGAAGTCATCGGATCAATAGAAAATTTACTATAGAGGTGATTCCATTTTACTTTTAACGTACACAAGCAAAAGACATTCGCAATTGGATTGTTTGACTATACTTTTCTAGACTAATATTATGAAACGGAAAAGTTTCTTTGTTTGTTTTTGTTGATTTGGCACAAATATATGTAGAGTAGACTACGGGGAAGGACATAGGTTACTTTTTATCGCGGTAAAATGTACGGTTTCCGCGAGATTAACTTTTGCGCGCCCGAAGTCGCGGGTAACATCTAGTAATTAATATTATGTTAGTAAGCTTTAGGTAATTGTAATCCTTGTTTAAAAAAAAAGCTTTATAAAAATACGTAAAACCAGTTGAAGAATTTGGCAGCACATTAAATACTAGCTTCCCGTATTCATTCAGAATTGGTATTTGTAAAGTCCGTCTCAGGTGCCTTTTAACAGACCATTCTAGGAATTCTTGTTTGTAACGTTATTTCGTATCTTTGTCCACAGAAAACAAAACCCAAAGCCCCACACACGGTCAATTAGTTACCTCCAACATAGACCTAATGGGTTCAACAGTAATACGAAATTTTGTATTGATAAATAACAATCTACCGTTTTATACATATGAGTAAGTACATTTTTCCGTATTAGAGTAATAATCTTATATTTTAAACGAGACAATCTTATATATATATAATCCGTTTCTCGAAAACGGCTGCACTTACTACCAGAGAATTTAGTATTCAGGGAGTTTTGGAGGTGAAAAATCGAAATAGTATCAATCATAAGCTATATATGATTTTTCTTTCGCTGCGCAAGAATATAATATTAATCATTTTGACACTATTATGTTAATCTGATTGGCAGTTTGGTATGTGTTTGTATAATTTTTGATAGTACATGCGCAGTTTCAATTTTTACAAGGTTCGAATGCCGGGTCAGATAAATATTTTTGTGTTTTTTTTTTATTTATCACAACTCCTAACATAGCTCAGTTTACCCAGCTGGCACTAGGTATGTATACTAACCATTATTTAAATTCACTACAAATTGCAAGGACCTAAGTCCTTACGTATGAAATTGGCGTTTTGTCGTACTGGCCACTTTCCATCGCAAACCACTGATGGCTTAGTAGCTGCAGGCTGCGGTGTTAGTGATAAAACTGTTTTAATCCACTTGAAGCAAATTGGAAAGGTGAAAAAGCTTGAAAGGTGGGTACCTCATGAATTGAGTGCAGCAAACCTACAAACGCGCGTCGACTGCTGCGTTACATTACTCAACCGGCACAATAATGAAGAGATTTTAAATCTAATTAAATTAAATTAAACCTGTGATAAAAAGTGGATCCTGTACGATAATCAAAAACGCTCATCGCAATGGCTGAACCCTGGCGAACCAGCCAAAGCCTGCCCCAAACGAAAATTGACTCAAAAAAAGTTACTTGTGAGTGTTTGGTGGACTAGTGTCGGTGTCGTTCACTACAGCTTTCTTAAATCTGGCTAGACGATTACGGCAGATGTCATTGCCAGCAACTGCAATTCATGATGGAAAAGCTAGCTGCTAAACAACCGAGGTTGGTCATTCGCTCTGGGCCACTGCTGCTTCAGGACAACGCTAGACCACACACTGCACAACAGACGGCTATCAAATTAGAGGAGCTTCAATTGGAATATCTAAGACATCCACCGTACTGCCTGGACCTTATTCCAACAGATTACCATTTTTTTACAAATTTGGATAACTTTTTGCATGGGAAAAAATTCAACTCCGATGGGGCAGTCCAAAGCGCCTTCAAAGATTTTATTGATTCCTGTCCGAATGGTTTTTTTTAGTAAAGGAATCAATGAACTACCTATGTGATGGCAAAAGTGCATAGATAGAAATGGTATATACTTTGATTAAATAAATATATTATGTTTAAAAAAAAAACGACTTTCTGTTCCTTTATAAATCGCCAATTTCATTCAAATATGTAATGACCTGAAAATATTATATGAAATGTTTAATATTATGAAACTTCCTCTTATTCTTGCTTCGCAAAGCTCTATTTTTTAATTCAGGAACTAATTTGATTTTATTTTCTAGCATTGGCCAATTGGATAGGATTTCGAAATTCCGCTCCAGGACAAAAGTTCAACTCTTAAACTATTCAACAAATTCTAACTACCATAAACGAATATAAAATAGGTTTATAACCTTTTTAAAGCTATTTGGAGTGCTTTGGAGCGTTTCGAATACTCGTTCACAAAGGATTTATATCGTGAAATTATTTTTATTTAAAAAATGCCCATATATTGATATTTGATATGTTATGTGTATGTATATCGTGAATTCTTAATTGCTTTGTAATTAAACTATCAAATTCACATGGCATGTGTTATTTATCTTTTTTTTTTGTTTAGGCTATTAGATATCCTTAAAAGCAGAGAAAATATGAAACTGAATATAATGTCTCGGAAATAAAAAGAAAACCACAGTAAAACATTTAAATCAAGTACAAAATATGACATAGTCCTCATTTATAAGTAAGTAGCTTTTGCCCGCAGCTTCGCCCGCGTGTTTGTGGTAAAAAAATTCTTTATCAAATATACCTACTGCAATATAATAATAGCACAGAGTACAAATTTACGTATAATAAGTTTTCACACGTACTTTTTAATTTATAATATATATCTCCTAGAATCTATATAAAGATAAGATAATATTGTATCCGTCTTAATAGCTTCTGAAAATACCACATTATTTGTGACAATTTTTTAGGGTTCCGTAATACTTAAGGAACCCTTTTAGTTTCGCTCTGTCCGTCTGTCTGTCTGTCTGACTGTCCGCGCTTCTAGCTTCTGTAATTGATGAATATAAATGGATGAAATTTCGTACAGTTAAAGACTGTATATAGATCTCAGTTTTAGCATCATAAAATAATAATAATTTTACATTTTAGGGGTGGCTCTCCATACATCTGAAGTGGGGCTGAAAAATATTTTTTCATTCTACCCCATCGTTTGGGGCATCGTTAAATAGGTATTTTAAAATAAAGGGAAGGTTTCATACATGACTTTTTACATAGTCAACCATTTTCGAGTAATCGGCCTCCATAGTGGCTTGTAAATTGACCCCCCCCCCCCCCCCCCCCCCCGGCAAGTAATTTGTAAAAAACCTACTACGCGTTTATAGTTCTGATATGATCTTGGTTAGGTTATTGTAACTTTGAATGGGTATAGTATC